>JAJJWX010000049.1:0-2400000 GCA_023529315.1 Papaver bracteatum | reverse complement strand
TGATGTGTCATGAAAATTCTTTGACAATTTAAAGTATGTGAGACATCTCCATTTAACTACTCACCTTTCTATGTGTATCTTTCCCTTAGGGACAGAGGCAATACTGTTGGGTTTGCTTCGCAGCTGCGTCTGTTGGTAAATGCATTGCATATCTCCTTTGAAGCCCAATTTATGGAGGACTTCATTTCAGGTTGAGAAACAACTATTTTTGTCTTATGAACTGTTTTTTGATACAAAATTTCCTTTTACATTTTTTCTTCTTATTTTTTATGGAAGTTGAAAAGCATGCTTCTGAAGCCTCAGATGTTGTACCACCCCCTACAGTTTTAGATCGGGTGCTTAAAGATCTCTTTCACTAAGGTACTTGATCAATATTTCATATCAATTTCTTTTTCCAGGTTAGCCTTCACTACATAGGTAACTATAAACAAAAATTTGACGGAAGCAGTTAGTTACATAAATATCCTCTCTTTGTTAGTAACCTAATGTAGTTAGTTAACTATGTATTCTCTCTCAACTATTATGCTTGTGAAAGTTAGGATCGTTGTTCTGCTAAAAATTGACTCCACTGATGTTGTTGGCCATTTCCAGAAGGTACCGACGTCTCTATTATCCATTAAAATTCCAATATTATAACAATCTCTGAAGTCTAAGTGAATGGAGTTTAATTTGAGAACTGTTCTCCATGCAGGTTCTTACTTCCATAGGAAATTTCTGCATTTATTCGATATCCGTGGGAATGATCCTTCAGATCATCGTTATTTTTCCCTACTTATTCTGTTAATCAGGAATACCCATAGCTATGCCCATAATGTTATTTGTTATGCTTGCAATTGGATCTCATCGCATGTAACAGCAGGTACATAACTTCAAGTAAATTGTTTTAAGGGATTCCCCGATTGTGTGTAATGTTGTTCATCTCCATTTGTTGTATATCAAGGGTGCTTTTACAAAACGGATGACTATGATAGAATAAATGGCTGGAATGGATGTCCCCTGCAGTGATAAAACTGGAACCCTGACCCTGAGTCGCGTCACTGTCGATCAAATCCTTATCGAGGTACGTACATGGGCTAGATAACAAGTGTTTGTCAGAACATTAGAGATGTTCTTGTCAAATCATGTCTTCATGATATGCATCCTTTGTAGGTTTTTAGCAAAAATACAGACTAACACATTGTTGTGTTGCTTGCAGCTAGAGCCTCAAGGCTTGAAAATTGAGACGCCATCGACACGGCCAGTTTCTTGTTTCTCTCCATCAATAGGTACACCCTGTTTCTTGTTAGTTTTCCCTTAATTTTCTTATTACAATATTCTGTTGTTATTAGTACTGATATTTCTGTGTGATTATGCCTGAATTTAGCCTTGCAAGCTAGTCTAGTACAGAAATTTGTATTAACATGCATCATTTTAGCCTGCCCCATGTACTTTATTATTATTCTCAGTCAATGTATAGGGTTCCCTATGCAAGCAATTTGTAATTTTATTCACTTTTTAAATAGTCAGCCTCAAGTGATCACGTATTGTTGTTGGAACTTATGGAAACTCCCCTCTTATTTTATGTTGTTTCTATTACAGATAAAGTGGTGAAATGTGTGCAATGAAGGAGGTTACAGTTTTTGATGATGATGCGAAGTCAAGAGAAAGTGTGAAGCAGCTAGGGAAAGTAAGACTTCTAATAGATTGTAGGAGCCTAGTTGTCTTCTTTGTGTTCTCTGCAACTCATTGCATTCTTCTTTTTGATGATGATGCGAAGTCAAGAGAAAGTGCGAAGCAGCTGTGGAAAGTAAGACTTCCAATAGATTATATGAGACTAAAGATGGATACAGGATAGCTTATCATATCTTTTCTTATTGGTCATTCAGGTTTAATATTTCAAGTATCCTAGATTCTATATCATCACAGAGCAAAAAGAATATCCTTACATCGATATATTTCATACTCAACAAGTAAGTCCATCCCATCAGAAGCTAAAGAAGGAACTTTTCCAATGCCCCATATTGCTGTTTAAGGGAAATGGAAGTTTAATGTTCCTATCATTTTTATTTTATTGTAGTACATGAATGATATAGAGTATGAAAGTGTATACCAATCATTTGTATGGGTTTATGATTGTTCATCTATTATACATGTGCAAAATCAGTATATATTCAGGAGCAGAAATCTGCCGGAATTTTTTTGCCGGCGGTTATTTTTTTTACCTGAAAATTATTTTGCAACGGATATAAACGTTGTACAATTATACGTTGCACATTTTACCGGAAATGAGCAACGGATGTAACTGTAACCAAATAAATAAAACGTTGACAAAATCAAAATGGGACCCACAAAAGTGTTATTCTATAAATTATATACGTTGCACAAATTAACCTATACGTTGCACAAATAGGAAAAGTTGCAACGGTTGTGCAACGTTTATAAGCGTTGTACAAATTAATTTGTGCAACGAATAATATTTGTTGCACAACCATGCGCAACGCCATTTTGCCAACGTTTATTTCCGTTGCACAAATTATGCGCAACGTTTATAAACGTCTTTAAATGGCCGTTTTGGTGTAGTGTGGATTATGTAACTACCGATGGCTAGGATCTTAACACAAAAGACGCGGGTTTAATAATTGAGTTCACGACCCGGATTGGTAGGGTGAAACTATTTGACTTTTTTTCTCTCTCGTCTACTATTTGCTTCGACCTTTCCTCTGTATCAGTTGTTTTTCCCAGTTACTAGCAAACAATTAGATCATTGATTTCCGCTAAGAAGTTTTAAAATACCAAAGAGATCCTTGATTGATGGGTCTCTATATGTTGGTAAGATATTTAAAGAAGAAGACGAATGTAAACATGAGTTAGGGTTTGAAAATACCATTAAATGTGAAGTTGGTTTGAATGAAATCATGAGAAAATTGTTCTGATATTAGTGCTGAAAATCAAATTTGACGGTGTTGAAGGAAAATAAGATGAAGAAGAAGAGGATGATGAATGGATTGAGTAACTGTTGGTTCGAATTTATCACTGTATATCAACTGGATAAATTTTAATTTTGTTTTTGTTTACCTAGTTGTTTGATGATTAATGGATCAAATTCGTGTTTTCATTAATAGTTATGTCAATCTGAGATAATGGGTTTGTTTCAGCTCATCTTATATGTCTTTCTTTGAACTTAAATTGATCAATCAGGGTTTGTGAATGTGAATTAGGAGATACCTTTTAATTACGGTTCTGGAGAAATTTTAGGGGATTTATCCTATACCAACCTGTTCGCTAATTCATGGCATGGGTAACTTTATTTTCATAATATCTAATGATTCTTCAATTTAATTAAATTGATTCACTGTGAAGTTTTGAGTCCCTAATTTCTAAAACCAGGTTCTTCATTAGATTTATGGTTCTAAGGATTTGAGGAAGAACGCGGTTGGGTAATTGATGGAGTTTGTGTTGGATTTTTCAGTTATGGTATGAATCTGGTTTTCAGTTTTAGGCTTCTAGGTATGAAGATGATTTCCGGAGATAATCGGAGTCTCATAAACCTCTGTAGAAGAGAATACAGGAAAAAAAATAAATAATAGTAAAACAAAAACTAAGGCGGGTCATGGACCGCTCATTAAAACCCGCATTTTTTTCTAATTGATCTTAGTCATCTATACTTGTATGATCCGTCGGCTAGGTCACTTTGTGACAACTCTGTCATCGGATTGCTCCCCTATTTTGATTTGATTATCACAATCAATCACAACAATATTTCGATTTGGATTTTGATCATTAACTTGGGTTATATTTGATTTTCATTATTGTCACTTGGGTGAAATTTGATTATGATTATTGTCACTTGGGGTGTGAACACCACGGGCAACATTTTGATTATCACAAGCCGTATTTCGATTTTGATTTCGCTATGGTGTTTTCATTATTATACTGGGGTTTGATTTTGATTAAGGTTAATGGAAGATCGATCTATACAGAAAACATCACATCCTAACCTTCCCATATTATTCTCAAGACAATCACCAGGACTACCTAGACGTCTTTAATGTTTTGCTTACTTTGAGAAATTGGTCATTATTGAATAAGAAACTGATTTTCCACTGCCAAAAGTTTGTGCATGCCCATTCTCATGGAATCCAAATACATAAAAATTATTACAGTTGCATCCTTTTCACTCTGCTCTGACTCAGAAATATATAGTTGTAGTATTTTTTTATTTTTTTACGTAGACTGTTGTTTGATTCCACAATACAAAATCCATGTTTTCCATATTTAAAAAAAAGAAAATTATTAGTAAGAAGAGATGATAGAGAAGAAAGAAAGAAAGAGAGGCTAAAGGAGCTGTTGTTGGCACATAAGAGAACAAGCTTGGTAAAGGGGCGTCACATAATGGTAGAGGGGCGGCACCCTAATAAGATAAAAAGGTCATTACAAGTAATTTTCAAGTGTCCCTTATCAAATAAAATCTGGAAATGACTAATTAGCCCTTATTGTTGATAATCAAGATTAGTAATGATAATCAAGATTAGTGTTGATAATCAAGATTAATGTTGATAATTAATTTTCACTTATCATATGATTCATAACTCTAAATAGGTTATAAAAAAAAATTAGACAAGAAAAAAGAAACTTTTGTGATATTTGTGAAGGTCAACCTCAACCAATTGAAGAAATTAACCAACAAAGTGAAAAACCCAGCATTGAAAATGACTAGGTATACTTCAAAAGTACGTAACAAATCAATTTTTTTAAAATTTCAGAAGAACATACGGTTGGAATTGAGCTCGTTACCAATCAGTAACTATATATTACTGATGCGTAATGTATCAATTACCAATCAGACCGGTTCAATTTTGGGAAAACCCAAAATTTCAGAAGAACATACGGTTGGAATGGAGCTCGTTACCAACCGTAACTAACCTACGGTTGGTAACTAATGAATAAAAACCAACCGTAACTAAACTACGGTTGGTAAGTCATCTTAACTTTTGAACCGTACATAACTATTTGATAAGTTGTTAACCTTCAGGATAATTTACGGTTGGTTAGTTTAATTGAGTTTCAAACCGAATCGAACATATTCTCAAAACTAAGAACTTACGGTTGGTATTTGAGTTTAAACCAACCGTAACATCAACCCAATCAACGATTCACGGTTCGTATTTGAGTTATTACCAACCGTAACTAGCATAAACCCAGAAATTTCAATTTCAATTTTCATTCAAAACCCTAATTTTTGATACAAAATTAACTTAAATCCAACACGATAAACTAAACCCTAACTGGGTTTTTCCAAACATTTTTCAAATCGCCGATTAATCGAAGACGATGACATTTTCTGTTTTAATGGAGGTTAGGGTTGATGGAGGAGAAGAGAAGATGAAGAAGAAGATGAAAAAAAACTGATTTGATTTTGGTTAATTGATTTGATTTTGGTTAATTAAAAAAAATTGATTTGATTTTGGTTAATTTAAGGTGAAAGGGTAATCTAGTCAATCTACACCCCTATAGGACACCCCCTAACCAATAAGAGGGACATTGCTATCACACTTGACGCCCCTCTACCATTTCATGAAGCCCCTTTACCAAGCTTGTAAGAGAAAGAGGTTGAATGGAAATCCAAAAAAGTGAAAATTACAATAACCAGATAAGAAATTTTGGTCCAACGATATTGTCCAGAACGTGCACCCCGGTTTATAGGGTGCACAAATTTAGACTCTCTAGTATGAAAGGGACTAAGAGCAACCACAGTCGCAGACTATAACCAAATTTTTTTGGTAAAAAGCAGACGCAGTGGAGAAGGACTAAAGACCAAAGACCAGACTATAACCAAAACCCAGACCATATTTAGTCTTTAGTCTAGTCTTTGGTCGGGCGTAAACTGCAGTTGCGCCTGATGGGGCGGAAGCTCTTAATTACGCCCGAAGACCAAAAAAAAATGGGGCGTAGTATACCATTACGCCTGATTGAGTTACGCCCCAAATAAAAAAAACAAAATCCAAAATGGGGCGAGACTAAACCATTACGCCTGATGAAAAAAAAGAAGTAATAAAAAACAAATGGGGCGGAATTGAATTGTTTCGCCTGATTGGGCCGTAACTTCCTCTTATGTCTGACCAAATTTTAGTCTCCCCCGCTGCGTTGCAACACGGACCAAACCCAAATTTTCAATTTTTTTTACTCTTTGGTCTTTGGTTTATGATCACACCACTGCAGTTGTTCTAAGGGAGTTGTAGAATTGCGATTTTTCTTGATTTTGCTCACATAAAGATTCTCTCTCTCTTTCAACCATGCATTGTTTGAATATTTGGAATCTCCCTGCATTTAATTGATTTGTTTCTAGTAACTATAAGTGGTCATGTCAGTGCTTACCAGTGGAAAGTTCTCAAGTCATACAACTCATTTTCATTCCCGTTCTGATTATAAGGGCGTGGAAAGACGTTGAGGTAGTAATGCTGATGATGGTCATTACCAGAAAAGGATGTTTCTCTTTGAATGCATATTACGTGTCACATTTTTAATATTTGTTTGAATGTTTCTTATTCTATTAGCTCCGCATTGACTAGAGTCAGACAGTTTTGACTAGGTGTCAAATCGTGCTTGATTCCTCCTCTCTAGTCGAAGTGATTTTCCCTATTGGTTGCGGTGGAGTATAAATCAAAGAAGACTTGTAAAACATATACACAGCTTTGCCGTTACGGCAATGGATAAGGCATCTATCAGTAAGTCTCCTCAAGGCAAATCTTATACACAACTCTTATCATCATCAACCTCTAGTTCAAAGTAACAAGAGTTCTATCGACAAAAACATGCCATTCGGTGGGCAACAAGTAACTATCACACGCAGCGCACGCTGATATCGCCAGATCAATGGTCTTGTAGCTCTGGATCCATTAACTGTCCCATCTAATGATTCTAAACCGTCTATAAAATACAAGTATATTAAGGGTCCGGTCGTCCGAGTGTGAACTATTTTCATTCATCAATTTTTTTTAGTGTGAACTCTCTAATTTGAGTACATACACTGAGTATCAAACCTCATTCGGATGGGTGACTCATAAAATAATTAATACAGTTTCTTGAAAGTTTGCCTTGCTTCTTTCAGTATATATAGCAAAATATTTTTTGCCTTGGTAATATATAGAAATTCATGAATTCATAGGCAGCCACAGAATATCTTTCCGTTTCAAGAGAGGTATGGCGAAGTAGTATAGACAAAGAATCCTATTATCGGGGCTCTAGAGGGGGAGAGTTTTTGGGGGCTAATTTACTAAGTGGAGCCTTAATGTTATAGGGGGAGATCAAATTTGTGTAAAAGTTCTAAAATACCCTCCATAATTTTAATTTATTTCCCTTATACCCTCTCATTAACTACCTAATCTAATCAAAAAAAAAAAAAACGGACGAAGATTAAAAAAAAGAACGGGCCCTAGCTCAGCTGGTCATCCCCGTTCCCCGAAGTTTCATGCGTTCCAGGAGGTCCCAGGTTCAAGTCCCCAATGACGTAATATTGCAGGAATTAACATGGAAGGTAGTGTTAGTTTGCCCCCTTGTGACACAATCTCGCCCCCCCTCCCGCTTCGGCTCCCCTTGGAAAGGTTACCCATGAGGCTCGCTGGTAGGCTAGCACAACAACCTGTTCAATTAATGTAGTAGTATGTCTTTGGAGCCTAGCTTGTTAGGCTTCCAACTAGTTTCATGTAATAATATTAAATAATAAAAATAATTATTATTATAATAGATTAAAAGAAGAAAAAAAACCGCCCCTTCTTTTATTCTTCCATCCTCTTCTTCTTCTTCTTCTTTCCTTCTTCTTCAATTCTTCTTCCATTGAACATTGTTCAACGATTAATCGTTGATTCAACAATAATTCGTCGTCGATTAAACTCATTCTATAAAATCATGAAACCGAAGGAAAATGTAGGTCAATCTTCGTCGAATCAACCTCCTACTGAAGCAGAGAAAGTAAATTCATCAACTGAAGATGAAACTGAAGATCAAGAGGAAGTGAATGAAGGAGTTCCAGCAGCCGCCGAGTCTCCTGATACGACAGCAATAAGTTATGAATTCGAAAACACAGTCTTTATTTGAGCGTTTTGTTGATTACTCAGTTGGTTTCGAAAATTTTAGGTCTGAAAAAACCGTTTCTGAAAATGCTTACGGCTGGGAGTTCTTCGATTCCCAGCCGTAAATAGGTAAAACGGTTGGGAATTGTCGATTTCCCAGCCGTGTATAAATAACACGGTTGGGATATATATGAACTCCCAGTCGTAACTAAATCGATGTGTACGAGATGGAGAAATCCTAGCCGTATATTCTCCCGTGTTCATAATTTTTTAGCGGTTGTATTGTTACGTCTAGGTTTTCCCAACCGTAGAGTTATTTCCTGACCGTAATTTCCTGTTTCCTAGCCGTTTTTAAATTACGGCTTGGAATTTGCTAGCCGTATTTATGCCCTGTGTTGTACTGTGAACTAGCAGAATACAGTCGTATAGGTTTTCCTATCCGTAATCTTTTATCAGCTTGGTCGAATACTAAGTTCCCATCCGTAATTTGTTTTTCGGCTTGGTCTATTACAATATTCCCATCCGTAATGTTTTTTGCGTCTTGGACTACCCAATTTTCCTAGCCGTATGTTGAGTTACGGTTTGGTTATGTCAAATTTTCCCCGACGTATTTGTTGCTTACTTTTGGTTTTTTGCCTTGTTTGTCTTGGAACAGAGGGAAAAAGTAGAAGAAAATATCACAAGAAGTAACACCTTGTAGTGACCCGACTCCGCAACCTCGTCACGCAAAACCATTGGGTGCACACGCAAGGAAAGCAATTGGAGGAAATGAAGGTGGTGGAGATGGAGTTGGAGTCACTTGAGGAACTGAAGTTGGAGTTGGTGGAGGAACTGAAGTTGTTGTTACTCAAGGAACTGAAGTTGATGTGACTGAAGTTGTTGGCACTTCTAGTGGTGGTGGAAATGAATGTGTACTTGTTGTTACCGGAGGAAATGAAGTTGGCACTTCTAGTGCTGCTGCTATTGATAAAGGTAAATCCGTAGTCGAGGAGGGAAAAGAGGAGGACAAGAAGGAGGGAAATAAGAAGTATAAACCTAAGACAACGCCAAGAGAAGTAATTGATGCTATGGAGCCTTTACCTCCCAAGAGGAATGGGAGACCTTGGGGTGAGCCAAGAGATCGTTCCTTCTTGATTGGCTACACTTCTTCATGGGCTGCTAGGATTTGTGGCACAAAGGTAATAAATCAAATTACATATATGTTACATGTAATTTGTGGCACAAAGGTATTATTATTTTTACAACCAATTTTATTTTTTTTGTAGTTTCCGGATAAAGCTGTCCCTAAACTAAAGCACCAACAAGCAGAGTTTTGGCTGTTGGACGATGAGCATCCAGATGTGATATCTTTGGTAAAAGCTTCGGGGTTATGGTCTGTAATCGATGCTTTGCAGAGGACATTTGATGTTGTCGCATTTTGTGGTTTTAGAGAAAGATTTTGGCCCGAAACCATGACTTTTCACCTCTTATTCGGCGAGATGACTATCACTCTGGATGACGCAAAGCAAATCACTGGTCTAGCTTTGGAAGGAAAGGCGGTGTTTGAGGGTTTCAACAATTCCATGCCTTTTGATGAGCTTTGTTCCTTGGCGAAGAATTGTCTTGGGTGGGGTAAAGATGAAGCGGAAAAAGAGTTTGAGATACGGTCTGGAGCACCTCCTAGATCTAAGAGGAAATTTAGTGCACCGGGGGAACTTAGTGAAGTTATAAATATGTCAAGGAAGATTAATTTGGGTCGTCTGAGGGCACAGTTTGGGGATTCTAAACGCAAGAAGGATAGTGGATTGGTGGTGATGGGCGCAGAAAGAGCTAGACATACGACTATAGATTACTTGTTGCATGCTCTTGGGACTCTCAGTGTCGATAAGAAAACAAACGAGGAACCATGTTACTTGCAGTGGTTGAAGACTCTCAGTGTCGATAAGAAAACAAACGAGGAACCTAGGTACTCGTGGGCACCGCCCTCCTTGCTGATATGTTGGAATATCTTTGCAAAGATTTTAGATGGAACGAAACACAAATTACGGGAGGTGTTGCTCTTATCCAGGTATCTTTTTGTTTTAATATAACAAATGTTTATTTGTTTTACTTTTATATACTGATTTGTGTGTAATAACTTATTTATAAACATTTTTTTTTATTTTTTGCTGTAGTCATGGGCTTACGACCATTTTAAAAGCTTTAGGCCTACTCGGAATACAAATTGGCCTCTAGATAAACCTACAGGAGGGAGATACCCCTTTGGAGGGACCCAACACAGGCTAAAGAGACGAAAATTGTCGACATGAGGAAAAAATTTGATGCTTTGACAATTGAATATGTGGTTTTCGATCCATATTTGAAACTTGATGAGGATGGAGAAGAGGAAGTTGATGATAGAGTATTTTATGATGTGGCAACCTATACGGGACCTTTGTTTCATGCAACCGGGTTCGTCATTTTAGATCCTCGTAGAACGCTCCGCCAAATCGGTATTGTCCAGAAAATGGTGCCTGAAGAGACTCGTTTTAGACTGAGCGTAGCCACCTCCCAATTTCAATCTAAGCACCAAGGAGAGCTAAAAGGGTTAGGTCTCCTTCTTCTAGCGACGACTCGGACACTCCCCCCCACACCCCAACCCCCCCGACCAAGTTCAATCTAAGCAACGAAAAGCCGGACGAGGTGGTAGAGGTGAAAAAGTGCTCGAGGTGGTCGAGGTGAAAAAGGTGGAACAAGTGCTCGAGGTGAAAATGGTCGAGGTACTGGACCAAGTGCAAAAGTTAACCGTGTTGGAACAAGTACTCGAGGTGGACGTGGTGGCAGCAGTCGAGGTAAAAAATCTAGAGTTATAGAACAAGTTGTGGAACCTCAGGCAAGGGACGATTTGGAAAGCACGTCGGAGGAGGGATCAAGTGAAAGTGAATGACTATTTACTTTTTATTATATTACTTCATGGATCTTTTATTATCTAAGACTTTGTCTATTTACTGTTTTTGTGTTTGGTTATGGATTTGGATGGAAAAACTTTTAAAACTTTGCATTTATTAATGAATGTTAGTCTTTCCAATTGTCTAATCTAAGTAAACTGAGGAAATAATCAAGATTCACTAAGTTTTTGTGCACTTTCGGCTAGGTCGATCCTTCACATAACCTAGCCGAAAGTGCACATAATCGTTGTCAAACATACTTTCACAGGATTGCGGTTGGAAAGTCCCGGCCGTTTTAAGAAAATGGCCAGGAAACTTAACCGTAACTATGTTACGGTCAGGAAATACCTGGTCGTATGTTTCACTGGATACTCAAAATTTAACTGGACCTAGGTTACGCCTACGTTTCCGAGCCGTATATTTTGTTTGCGGTTGGCACTTCGAGCCGTAAAACTGACATAAATTTGCAGCTCTTCTTTATGACTTGGAAATTCTTATATATCCGAGACGTAATTCTGACAAAAAATAACAATATTTTTTACGGCTTGAACTACCGAGCCGTAAATATGACACACCACATATCCTGCAAGTTTATACAGAATAACGGCTAGGTCTCTCCTGCTATTTCCAAGCCGTAGATACCTATAATTATGAATACCACGTCATATCGGCTAGTTTTTTGAATTTTGAAAAATAGATCCGTTTGAAGACTGATCTATAGAAGGTTCTAGCTATTCAACCACTTATTTAAACTTGAAATAACTCCCATATCCATATAACCACCCACTCCAAATCAAAATCACACCTTCTACACTAATAATCTCCACTAAAACTCCTACAAACTTAATGCAATGTACTTAAAGGATAAACCCAAGTTTAATTTGGAAGAAGACTTATCTCTTTGCAAAAAAATTGTACTATGCTATCCAAAGAGAGGAGAAGAACGAAGGAAAGATGGTTTACCAAGTCAATCGTATTGGAGTAATATTTTTGAAATTTTTTGTAGTGAAACAGGTAACACTAACAACCGCGATGAGGTTGAATTGTATCTTCGAATTTCAAACATACACAAAAATGTGGAAGAATATATGGCTTTACGTCGTATGTGCAACCAACTTCGACTTAGAGGTGAGACTGATAGAGAAGTCGCGGCTCAAGCTAAGAAGGAATGGAGAAAATGAAAAGGTTATTATTTCAAATTGGAAGCTCAATTCGCCATCATCAAAGACTTCTTAATACATCTAAAGGGGTGTTATTAAAACCAACTTTTTAACGAGTATGTATTAAGTATGTAATGGGTTTTACTGTGGTCTAATTAATTAAAGTATTACTAATTTTCAATCGTAGTATGTATTCATGTTGAAAAGCAAAATTTCTCAGCTTACAAATTCAATTACGGATGGGAAATATAAGAATTCCCAGTCGTAAAACAGATTCAGGAGATTCTCGTTGAATTACGGCTAGAAGTTCTTAAATTCCCATCCGTTATTTGTGTTTACGGCTTGGAATTCATCAAATCCAAACCGTAATTTCTTAATTATGGCTAGGTCGACACAATTTCTCGCCCGTAACAGAATCAAATTCCAGATTTTTTCTGATTTTTGATGGATTTGAATTGATGAAATTGATTTTGGGAGTTGATTATAAGATTATCTTGAGTTTTGTGATGAATGGTTTCATCGTTTTTCTTCAAACAAATCACAAAAATCACCATTTTTCCTTCTTCAAAACTCAAAAAAATCAAGTTTTGATTTGCAAAAAATTAAGGTTTTGATTAGTCTAATTGATTCACTAAGACTGATTAGTTAGATTAATCAAGTTAATTAACACTAATCAATTAAGGGTAGATTTGACATTATAAAAAATAATGGATAAAAGGTGGCATGGGTTGTTATTTCATGACCACATTTAGCCCCAAAACCAACCCGTTTGTAGCCCAATAATAGGATTATAGACAAACATGGGTTTACTCAATAAATACTTTTATCGATTTCCAAAGAGTTTAATGGATTTACAAAGTATTGTGTTATTGGTTGTATACTTTTAAAATCTCTTTCAAAGTTTATGTTACTCGTTGTAGATTGTGAAGAGGTCTTCTAAAGTTTGTGTTACTCGTTGTAAACTTGAAAATTCAAAGACTTTGCATACTTATCTATTTTCAAGACTTTGAGTGACTTTTGGGTATATATTTGCCTTGATAAAAGTCTTGCAAAATATGTAAGATTTTGGAAGACTTCCAATTTTTTTACAAAGATGTTTTTTACTCTATTTTTTTTTTTTCATGAATACACAATCTATAAAGAGAAAATTAGGCTAAGGCCCCACCCATGAATAACCCATAATATGAAGCCCCTAATTAAAAGAGTTTTAAAATCAGGCCCCGAATTAAAAATAAATTTTAATATAGGTCAAAATGACCAGATTAACCCTTGGTATTTATATGATATGACCTACCATTTTCCTCACAACCACACACTCGACAGTTTTAGAGAGAGAGAGAGAGAGAGAGTTGCAGAGAGAAAAAAAAAATTCAGATCCAAAAATTTGCAGAGAATTGCAGAAGAAGACGAAGAACGAAGAAGAAACCGAAGAAAGAGAGGTTTGAATCTATCTTCGATCTTCTCCGTTTCCTCTGATTTAGTTTTGGAAACAGTTTCAGATTCAAAACCCAAAAAAATCACTGAAACAGTTTCATTTTTAGATTCAAAACCTAAATCAACGTTATTACTGATTCATGTTGATGAAATACTCCGACGATGAATCACTAGGTTTTTATTTTATTTTAATATGTTAGTTTTGATTCCTGTTGTTACGGATCGGAGAAGAAGAACAATCGATATTTAAAACCCTAGAAAGAAGAAGAAGACGAAGAACGACGAAGAAACAGAAGAAAGAGAGGTTTGAATCTACTTTGTTTTTATCTCCGATCTTCTCCTTTTGTATTTACTTCAGTTTATTTCATTTCTGAGATGTTACTGTTTGAAAACCCTAGAAACTAACTCGATTTTGTTACTACATCAACTGCAGATTCAGAAACAATTTTCATTTGTGAACACTAATGGCGCAAGGAAGAAGGAATCCCCCTGAAGCAGACGCATTAAGAGGTACTTAGATGTGAAATTTTTAGAGTATATGTGTTGTTATGGTATCATGCTAGTGAAAATGCCTTTGAATGTTGAACTATACAAACAAGGCCCTGTGTAACTTTAAGTTACACATTCAAAATCTAACCACTGACTGTATTGTGGTATGTATATTGAGTGTGTAACTTGAAGTTACACATACCTGTGTATGTGTAACTATATTTTACACATTGAAAATCTCAAAAATAACTTGCCAATTGACTGCGTAACTATAAGTTACACATGGACAATCTCGTCATGAACTAAAATTGATTCTGATTTTTGCTTAGTTTTATATCATGAACTAAATTTGATTCTGAATTTTGCTTGTGATTATGTCATGAACTAAATATGATCTCATGATATGCTTGTAAATTTTCATAGAAATAGAGAGTGTGTAAATAAGAGTTACACATTCAAAATCTTATAGAAATAGAGCATGGTTTGTATATTGATTGTGTAACTTATAGTTACACATTAAAAATCTCATAGAATTGAGCCTAGATTTGTTACTATAAGTTACACATAAAAAGTCTCACCACTGACTTGCTAAGGGCATGTGTAACTATAAGTTACACTTTAAAAAAATCTCACCAATGACTACAATGGTTTCTTATATTGATTGACTGTGTAACTACAAGCTACACATTCAAATCTCACCACTGACTATAAGTTATGTGGTGTGATTAACTTATAGTTACACAACAAATACAGATTCATATGCATGTGTAACTTGAGGTTACACAACACATAATAGAATGGGTCAGTTTGTGTACTTGGCAAATACACATAGTTTGTGACATGATTTTGATTTTGCAGTTATAAAGGAGTGTATTTGATAAGTACACAAAATACTGACTCATGCTATTTTTGTGTGTCATGTGTACAGGAAAATTAAGGCAGTCATTGAATGCCGTCAAGGATTTGGTGAAGGTGATAAAACCGATAGGACTGAGTGACAGGGCTCAGAGATATCTTTTGAGAGTTGCTTACGGTAAGCTAGTGATGATGTACTATGATGAGTATGATCCAGCTGTACCAAGTACAAGCAAACAAATCACTACCAACAAAAGCGGCGTCTTGAAGCTTTTGAACTGCTTCGATCTGGATTGCGACACACCTTTTTCTTTCAAGCTTGGTGATGATAAGTTTATAGAGTCTACACCGGCAAAGCTGGATGGTTTATTTCACATGCAAAGGATTGGCAGTAGAAAGGGTCAAAAGCTATTAAAGAACTTTTCTCATAAGGATTTGAATGACAATGTTTTGTACAGCAAGTTCTTCACCGACATTAAATCTACAACACATCAGACAATAGTGACTAAAACAAATATTTTAGAGAAGATAAAAGAACTTATGACCAAAAGGAGCAAAAGTGGGAAAAGAAAGAAAAATGATGAGAAGGATCTGGTTTGTTTGATAGGTTTTTATCTATGCTGTGTATTATTTTTTGGCGACATAAATGCTAATGGAGTGAACGTGAAATATCTTAGTATCGTTGAAACATATGAGACGGTGCTCAAGGTGTCTTGGCCTGACTTGATACACGAGCACTTGTTTGAAGAAATTCATGATAATATTGATTGCTTGGCAAATGTGAAGGCTTGTGTGCAATACTTACTGGTAAAATCTTGTGTGTAATTTCTATTCCAGCACTTTTAGTGTTACGTTCATGATATTTTAATGTTAATAGCTTGACTAATTAAAATTTATATATGGTTGCAGATATTGTTTGCTGAACATGCACCAGAAGGATCAATCCCGAAAGTAGCAAATCACGAAGAAGATATCCCGCGTGTTGGAAGGTGGGATCTATACCAGATTTCGGATTACATTTCTGTAACATACATGTCACAGTTTTCGGTAAGTGTTTGTTGGTTTATGTTTTGTAAATTTATGGTAATATCAACATAATTTAGATGTAACTTTGATGTAATTAGAATTTTCATGTGTAGCTAGAAGTTACACATTTAAATGTGCATGTGTAACCTATAGTTACACATGCAAACATAACACCAGTGAATTTAATTTATTTGTGTAACTATAGGTTACACATATAAAATGTGCTTATGTAACTTTAAGTTACACATACAACTGAAAATTTGTATATTTAGAATGTTCAACTGTTTTTGCTAACATCTACATATGTTAATTGCAGCCAACTACTAGCTTTGTGGCTGAGTTTTCACAGCTTGAGAAGCAGCTAGGTATATCAACTGTGGTACCAAGCAAGGACGACCTGCAAAGTTGGCTGAAAGCGCAGACAATTGAGAATAGCCAACTGAAACAACAATTGCAAGAAAAGCAAGCAATGTTCAAAGAAGTGTATGGAATTGCCAGAGAAGGGATATCAGAAGGGAACCTTGAAGGAACACAAGAATTCAAGATTCACAATTTTAGCTGCAGAATTATGAGAGCAATGGGTATTGAACCTTACAAAGTGACACATGAAGAGTTCATGCAACATGAAGATGGTGGACATGGAGGTACTGAGCATGGACCTACTGAGCAGGGAGATGGTGGAGATGGAGGTACTGAGCATGGAGATGCTGAGCATGAAAAAGAAGAGTCCGAGAAACAGACTGAGCAAGAGAAAGAGAAAGATGACATGGAAACTTCCTTCCATGAAGAATGTAAGTAGTTGTTCATTTTTAATACGCTTCTTTAAGTTGATAGTGATAATGATATATTAGTTGCCATGTGTAGAGGTACCAAACTAAATTAATACCTGGTCATTGTCGAGTACACTAATTATATGGATGTGTAATACCTAGTTACACATTCTATATGCATGTGTATCTTCTTGTTACGCTACTTAGATGCATGTGTAACATGGAGTTACACATGATAGGTATCCATGCCACTGACTTGCCTTGGTATGTGTAAAAAAAATATTTATAATGTGTAATCTGAAGTTACACCTTGTATAAGATTATGTCACAGAACACATTATAGCATATTTCAGTCAGTTTGTGTAGCTGGCAGATACAATTCTCATGTTTATTTCTCATCAATACTTGTGCAGTTCCATGTGTAAGCCTTGCAGCTGGAAATACGCCAACAGTTCTGCAAGTTCAAACTGCTGAAGAGGGGCGCAAAACAACACTCAGGACAGACAGTTCAAGTATGCAGAGTGTGATAACATGCAAGGCTTCTACAAAGAAGAAGCCCACTGGTAAGAAACACAACACTACTGCAAATGTTGTTGATGAGGCCCAGAAGAAAGCTGATGAAGAGCCACATGCTACTGTCGATGATTCAAACCTTGTTGTTGATGTTGTTGATGAGACGCAAAAGAAATATGCAGAAGGTGGTGTTATGGTTGAGCAGCATGAGAAAGCCACAGGTGGTGATGCAAATGTCATTGAAGATACACCTGCAACTGTTGATGATGGTTTGGTTCTGACTGCTCCAACTCAGCCAACATTAGAAACTATTGACGACAGTTTTGCTTCAACACAGTTTGAGGACTCCATGGTGATAACTGCTACAACACCGCAAACACATACTGACGATGATCATACCTACAGGTTGGTGCAATTAGGAGCAGTGAGTGAAATGCTAGATGAGATTGTGGGTGACATCAACAAAAGTGAACCTGGACCTGCAGTGATGGAGAATGTAGAACCTAGCTCAAGTGGTAACCACTCTTGCGTTTTATTTTTCCATTATGTTTTGTTTGTAATGGAAGTGTAACTTCAAGCTACACATTGTAAAAGGCATGTGTAGCTCGAGGTTACATATAGTACATTATTATTTTGGCTTTTTTTGTTTGAATGCAAGTGTAACTTCAAGTTACACATTGTAAAAAGGCATGTGTAGCTTGAGGTTACATACATTACATTACTATTTTTTCTTGTGTAACTTTAAGTTACATACATATGCTAATTTTACTGAGATTCTGCCTATATTTGTTTGCGCAGCTACAACACATGAGAACTTTTTTAGCCTTGGAATTGATAAAACTCCAAAACCTACAGGAGAGTTGCTGAAGGAAGTTGCGAATACAATAAGAGAAAACCAACCAGAATTAATACAGCAACGTGTGCTGAGGAATAGAAAAATTCCAACACAAGATCCAAAGCAGTATGAAAAGAGGTCAAAGAAGATTAAAAAGACTGTTAACGAAGAAAGAATGGCCGCACTTCCAGAAGTGGAAAAAGAAAGAATGGACGCAGTTCCAGGAGTAGAAGAAGAAAGAATGCATGAGGTTGCTGAAGAAGATGACGGAACAATGAGAAAGGATGTAAAAGGCTCTGAAGTTATCGAAAGGCTAGAAGGCAAGAAAAAGGAGAAAGTTCTTGAATATTTCAGTACCCATAAGAAAACGTAAGTAGCTTGAATCCAAGTAGGCTTGATTGTGTTATTGATTGTTGTACATTACTACTTGATTCTGTTATGATTATTAATAATAGTTTACTTCTTTGTAATGCAGAGACATTACTTGGATTGAAAAAGATGAGAATGATAGGCAGCTGTTTAATATATCTGGAGAACTGATGCTACATCTTACCAAGAAAGAATCCTTCTTGGAGTCAGAATTCATCGACTACTACATTAGCAGATTGAGGAGAAAGATGAATTCTAACAGCAAGTATGACAAAGCGATATTCTTGTCGCCACAAGCATACGTAAGTACTTCGATACATTTGTCGTAAAACAGTTATAATGTGTAATCTGAAGTTACACAACCATTTATAATGTGTAACCTTAAGTTACACATTCTTATTTTTCCAGTGTAAAACCCAAGTCCCTATGTGTAAGTTATGTTTACATAATCACCTGTTCATTTGTAAACTTTTGATTAAAAATGTGAGTTTGACATTCCAAATGGTTTTTGCAGAAAGCTTACTTGGGGGATTATCCTGAATTCAAGAGATTTTGGATTCCAAAGCTTGCTAAGGAGTATACCAAGTACAAGAACAATGCAGTTAGACTCTTCGCCCCAATGTGCAACAACGACACACACTACACACTGCTGGAGAATGACTTGAAGAGCTCTAATGCTTGGTCCTACATGAACTCATCAAATGTCAAGGAACTCAGGAGGGATCACCTTTTTCAAGCCCAGAAATATGCGTATGCAATTAATACAGAACTACAACTCATGTGTCCTTATGCTCTTGGGATGAATGATAAGGCCAAGTATATCGGTTTGCCCTCACAAGGTACAATTCCTGACTGTCTTCCATGTGTATGCGCTTACATGAAGATCAAGATGAAGAAAAAACCACTTGACAAAAAATTATCCTCAAGTATGATGCTATGGTGGACTGACAAGCTGAACCGCATGAGAGGAAGCATGCTATACAAGATTCTTGAGGATGCATCCAGAGATGTGTAAAGCACTCATTAGGATTAGAAAAAAAATCTATACTTGCAAATATGTTGTTAGCCACAAGCAGATGTTAGACTTGGAAAATATGTTGTTAGAAACTTTTAAATTTCATCATTCAGTAGATTTTAGCAGTTCTTGGTTTTGGAAATATTTTTGGATTGAAATTCTTTGAATTAAAAGCTTTTATCTTGTTAGAAATTTTACTGATGTGTGTACAGGTTTCAGAAAGTATGCACCAGGAACTATACATCTTAACTTGATGCAGAATGTGTAACCAGAGTTTACACATGCATTTATCATGTGTAACTTCTGGTTACACATGCATATATTTGAGTGTAAACTCAAGTTACACAAGCCATTGATAGGACTTGCCCAGTAAATCAAAATAAAATAAAGTTACATATGCACTTATCATGTGTAACCTAATATTACACATGCATTCGCAGTGTCACATGAGAAAATAACAATGTGTAAGCAATAGTTACACATCCATATTTTATAAGTGTAAACCAAAGTTACACATGCATTTCCCTTCTGAATAGAAACACATTTCACCTGTGAACTCACAAAAATATAAAAAATTAATATTATAAAATATGAATGAATGATCCCTGCACATAATCAACGTTGCAGAAAAATAAAAGCGTTTGGTCCATGAAAAACCAACATGAAGAAAACTAAAAAACAAATAATCAAAGACAAATAAGAATCCACACATCAAATCATTACTATCAGAAATGAACTTTGGTAGGCTCGAGCTAGTGAGGTGTGAACTTCCGAGGATTCCTGCAACCTGCCTTGTTGTGACCTGTTTCCTTGCAGTTGCTGCAACGAACTTTTCTCTTCACCTTTTTCTCACGTTTACTTATAATCCTCTTTCCTGGGGGTCTACCTGGTTGCTTCTTCACGGTAGGCGGGATGACGATGTCGTATGGATGATATTCAGCAGGCCTGTTGTAGTTGGGAATCGTCTGGATGGCATGCATATAAGTCTTCCTAAAATAGTCGCTTGTAAAATACGGTGAAATGAAATCAATAGCCTCACGTTTAATATTCCGTATGGCTGCAAGAGCATGAGCACAAGGAAAACCATACACGCGCCACCTTGAAAAAAACAAAAACAAGCAAAAAATCAGTTAGTTGCACATACAAATCATAAAACAATCAAAATTAGCTAGTTACAGGTGCATATACAGGATGTGTATCTTTAAGTTACACTTGCAAAATAGATGTGTAACTAGTATTTACACATGCATATATCTAATCTGAAAAGGAAAAAAAGAGCATACAGAGAGAAGAAAAAGCATAAGAAACCAAACCTCTGACAGGTGCAAGTATCGTGTTCGAGGTCCACCATGTGAGACCTTTCGCTAATGACTTCAAACATGGTAGGACTAGCAACCAATACTTCCCAAGCCAAACATTCATCTTGAAGAGCCGCAAGCTTTTCCTCGTACTCAGGGGTTAATGGAGTCATCATATTAGCGCCAATTTCACGACGCTCTGCCATTAAACACATTATCTTCCTCCTAATATGAAAAGGAAAAAAACCTTTTGAATACATAGAGTGACAAAAAAAGAAATAAAAAAGACAACAATACAACTAAAAACACACACACTCAATTAACCTGATCAAGAAGAGCAGATGCAGGCATCTTCTTGTGAACAAGAACCCAGCTATTGACTGATTCTGCTAGAGTACTAGATGTTCGTCCATACCGACAACCTTTGAAATAGGCATTCGCATATGCTTCAGGTGGGATGGTCTCGATGTAATCAGCCACCCAATCGCAGTTCAAGTCTCTAATCTTCTGTATGGCTTTCGCATGGTTTTCAGGTGAGAGTGCGTATGTCGCCTCTCGGAAATGGTCCATAACAAGAGAGTACCTAGGATCTGTTGCAGTGATGGGTATATTTTTCGTCAAATGATAGTAGCAGAAGCTGTGGAACCCATCTGGATAGACAAGTGGAACACCCTGCAAGAGTCCTTCATGGCGATCCGAAAGGAAGGTGATTGGTCTCCCATCACCAACAACTTCAATCAAATTCCTCAAAAACCACTCCCAGTTGTCAACAGTCTCAGAATCGACTAGTGCAAAAGCAAGGGGGAAAAATCCTACAAAAAAAATCGAAAGAATAATAAGTTTAACACAAACAGAAAACAATGTGTAAATACAAGTTACACATGCTAAAACAAATGTGTAACTTAAGGTTACATATGCTATTTTCTTAGTTACACACTGAGAAAAGTAATGTGTAACTGAGAGTTACACATGTGTAACTCTCAGTTATTTGTCAACTAAAGTTGTTAAAAAAAAGAAAAAAAACGTTAAAAAAAACATACCTTTACCACCATTGATCCCAGTGGCTGCCATCAAGCAACCTTTGAATGTACCAGTAAGGAAAGTAGTATCCAAGTATACCATTGGACGACAAAACCGGTACCCTTTGATGCATGCAGCAAATGCGATGAAAATCCGTTGGAATTGTTTATTTTCACGTTCAAACTTGATCACGCTACCAGGGTTGGTCTCCCTTATAGCATTAATATACAATACCAAGTGCGAGTAGGACTTGACATCGTCGCCGTAAATCGTCTCATAAACCTTTTCCCTAGCATTATAGGCCTGATAGTACTCCATGTTAATCCCGTAGTTGGTCTGGAAATCAGCAGCAATTTTCTTGGGCTTCTTGTGAGGATTTTTGCGAACTTCTTCCTCAATCAAAGTAGACGAGAAGCTGGTGGAGTAAGTTTGGTTCAAGTTGCGGCCACCAACACCACAAATGTGCTCAGGGTTATAAGACCTGACCTAAAGAGGTTCATACAAAATATAAAGTGAAAAATTAAACCAGAAAACAATATGGTGCAAAAAACATCATGTGTGAACCAAAGTTACACATACTGTAACAAAACATAACATATGCTAAGCATTAGATGACAGAACACGGAAAACCTACCTGAAACATTTCGTTCCTTTCATCGATAGAAGCTGCATGGAATTTCCAGCCGCATTTTTCATCTTCACACTTAGCCGTGAACCTAGAACGCTCATTGTGAGTTACAATCATTTGAAAACCAGTGCGAAGACGATACTTGGTGAAAGCAACCCTGACTTGCTTAACTCCTTCAACAAACACATGACCAATCTCACCAAGAACCTTGGGCCAACCATCCGATAACAAAGGTTTCGCAGGCTTGCTTCTATCTTCCAAATACATTGCAACAAAGAACATTGTTTCGGACGAAGACATACTACTAGACTCATTAGAAATAGAAGAATCTTCCCTAGAGCTGGAAGAAGAGGCCACACGAGGAACATTTTGCAAGAAAATATCAACACTGGTCTTCTGTTTACTATTTGTGATAGATATAAGAGCTTGCAACGAAAAATCACAGTCAAGCGGGAAATCTTTCCCACTTTCTCGAAAGAAGAAAGTAATACCAAGAGGAGTAAACTGCTTCCATTCCCGGCAAACTTGTTCCTTAAACTCTTCAAGTCTGATCTCAGTGTTAACACACAGGGTAATAAAATCTGAAAAGTATCGAACAACAACAATGCAACTAACAGCAGCAGCGCAACTAAGAGAATCCATGACAACCTGAAAAATATCAAAACACACAATAACAATATCAAATTTAAAACGAACGCAATTCACTCGGGGGCGTTGCCCCCTCGTGAGAAGTATATTCTATGCGGCAAGCTAAATATGAGTAAAAGATACAGACGATACAACTATTTACACATAAACATGTTACAGGACATATATATGTAACTTCAACTTACACATGCTTAAAATACAACAGGATACATATGTGTAACCTAAAGTTACACATCCTTAACAAAAAAAACATGTGCATCTTCCTCACACATGATTAAAAATACAAACAGGATATATGTTTGTAAACTAAAATTACACATGCTGCAACTAAAAAAAATCTGCATCTTACTTAAACATGCTTAAAAATAGAACATGATATATATGTGTAACCTAAAGTTACACATCCTGTAACATAAAAAACAGCATGTCCAACAAATCAAATTGAAGTTGTTCTACTGAAACAAAATTGCTTCTTCATACTCCTCTCAGTATCAACAAAAAGTAAAACAACAAATTAAGCAGATCGGACATGAAAGAACAACAAATAATTCAAAAAAATTTTGAAAACAGATCTAAAATCAAAACAACATAAAATTCTTACCTAGATTTACTGTTTTCTTACTTCTGAAACCTGTGTAAGAATCAACGAAAACATAATCAGTATCAAAACCAAATAAAAAAAGTGAAAAAACTAGATCGAAATGGTAACAATCAAAAAATCATTTGAGTTGAAACTAAAACGAAATAACAATTCCTACCTACGTTGATTAGAAATATTTTTCCAATTGTTATTTTCCTACGAAATTGTATTCCCAACTGTCTTCTTCCTCTTCTCAAACTCAACAAATTCGAAACAGAAAAAAAAATCAAAATCAGTAGAACATCGAAATTAAAAATTTGATTAGAAAACTAGTGAATCAAGCAACAGAAAATATAAATCGAACAAACCTATTTGTTGTTCATCAATGCACCTTCACAAATCTCGTCAGATCTGAAAACAGATGAATACAACTCAACGAAATTGATAGAAAGATTCGTTTTCTTCTTCTCAGCTCAACGAAAAAGATGAATACAGCTCAACGAAATTGTTCTTCTTCTCGTTTTCTTCCTATCAACCTAACGAACTTCAGTATGAAACTATCAAACACAAGAATTAAATCCTAAAAATCTCCAATTCTGTTTCAACGAGAGCGGAGAGAAGAAGAGCTGATTTGATTTGATTTGATTTTGAGTTTACTGTAGGTATAAAATGTCTATAAATACTTGAAGGTTAATTTCGAATTTTATGATTTATTAAAAGATTCGATGACGTCAGCAAATCCGGAAAATTTTAAATCCTGGCCCCAAAAATAAAAGTTATGGGCCTAGAAATATGAGAATTTGAAAGTATGGAGTAGAGGGTGGAAGATCCATTTTGTGGGGCTTGTAAATGTTGAACCCATATAGTAGGGGGGTTCTAGTATTTTTCACATCTATAAAACTCCTATTATAGATGAGTATAAATTATATGATATGATTAAACATTTTTTTTTTAATTATTATGTACAAATGTACAATAATAATTATTTTAATTTATTTTTACACTTTATTGTAATTCATTGAACCAAAGAAATAAGTTATATATATAAAATAATAATAATTTAGTTTAATTTAGTTGAAGTTACTATAATAAATAAGCTACAATAAATTTTATATTTATGTCTATCATGCATATTTCCATATAGAATTTGTTTATACAACTCTTCAAGACTCTACAAATGTCTGCAAGACATTAGACAACTCTGCATAATCCGCAAAAGTTTGATCAATTTTGTATAATTCTCGTAAAGTTATTAATTTTTATGACTCTTTTTAAATCTCTACAAATCTATAAATATATTTATTGAGTAATCCCCGAAATTAGTAGCGCACACGGCCACAATGGAAAATGAGATTCCCATCCATTGTAATTGTTTGGTCCGGCAAATTGGGAGCGATTTTGCTCTAACATAGCACACGTCTAATATTAAATTGAACCATCACTTCAGATCAGATAAGATCATCATATTGTTTGTACCCAAAAAATCAGCTCTGGTGGTAATAAGTACAAAACCAAGTGGGCGGATATTAAAAATTTTAAATTTTAAATTTTAAAGTAGTGTGTGATTAAAATATCGTACAAAAGATTCCATCAATGTGTTCACAGGAAGAGCAAAAACAAAGACTAAAAAGTTCTGACTTATCACCGTTTGAAAGTATTTCGTCCTAAATAGCTACGCGACACACTGGATAACGACTAATTTCTCATTTCCATTTTTTCATCTATAAATAAAGTTGGCTTCCAAGAACCAAAGAGCTCATTCCATCTTCACTTTCATCTTACCCCCTACAAGTTAGTTCACTTGTATTCTTCTTCACAAAAATGGAGAGAAAAGGAAAAGAAGATGGAGATTACATTTCTGATATAGAAACAGATGATAATAATGGATCAAACGGAATACCAAGAAAAAGAAGAAATGGAGTTGCTGATCATAATCATCATAATGGTGATGATGATGAGATGATGATGCCATCAATTGAGAAAGTATTTGAGAATGAAACAGTTCCAACATGGCAACAACAATTAACAGTCAGAGCATTTGTAGTGAGTTTGATATTGGGGATATTGTTTAGTTTCATTGTTATGAAATTAAATCTAACCACAGGGATTATACCTTCTTTGAATGTATCAGCTGGATTATTAGGTTTCTTTTTTGTGAAAAGTTGGACTAAGATATTGGAGAAATCAGGTATGCTGAAACAACCTTTTACAAGACAGGAAAATACTGTGATTCAGACTTGTGTTGTCGCTACTTCTGGTATAGCTTTTAGTGGTATGTTATCTTCCTCTTAACTCTTTAATTTCACTCTTAATTACTTTTAAACTTTAAAGAGATTCTTTGTTATTGATGCATATTTTAGGAAATGGATTATTGATCGATGATTATGATAAGGGTTTTCTTATCTCATATAAGAAATGATAAAAAATAATAAATGAGAGATGACGTAGGAGAAATCAAATGTTTATGTTTTTTTTTTAAATTTTTTTTTATATAAGTGCAAATTTTACTTTCTGCAGTGCAAAATACGTCATAATTTTTTATTATTTTTTATCATTTCCAATAACAATGATTGGCTCTTATTTTATGAATGAATGAACAAAATAACAAAAACCGAATGATAAAGATTGCCTGGTTTTGAATTCAATTTTGATAATCTCAAAAATTAGTCCGTTTAATTTAATAAAGATTGCCTAGTTTTTATCACTCTTTTTCAGTTCATTTCTTCTCATTTCTATCCGGTTTGGAATTTTCACTTCTCTTTTTCTGGAAAAAGAGTGATAAAAAATACAAGAATCTTGAAAAAAGAATTGTCGTTGTCGTCTTTTAAGTTCGGGAGCTTTGGTAACTGTTTTCTTTTACGATAACACTATTGACTATCTCCTTGTTTCGGACATTCATGGTAATTTTTACCGAGAAAAAAAAAATGTTTTCCTAGGGTAAGCTAAGCTTATCAACTTAAATACGCTTACTGGAGGTAAAAAAATCTACTTAAATAGGAAAATCCATCCCCAATGGCAAACACACCCATTAGAAAAAATTATGCCCCTGGAAACAAACCCTTCTATAATACTGTATTTTTTACAATAGGACATGTGATATGATCCCCCACTCCCACCTAAGTTGGATCGGATCAGATTTGATTTGATAAGCCAGAATCCAGTTGCCAGTCCACTAGTGCTTGATTGAGTAGTGGACTTTTCCATTCTGTATTGGAACTGTGGGTCCGCATCCCTTCAAAACAAGTCAATCATTTCGCACGCTAACTGGATGATGTTGACTGTGAGAGTGTGTCTAACAGTAGTAATGCTACGATGATTGTGGGTGCCATCGAAATAAATCATGTGGCACTAATAAAGGTGGGCCTCACAGGGTTAGTGTCACGGGATTTCTCCCGATGGCACCCACGGTCATCGTAGAATTATTCGTCTGACAGCTAAATTGTTTGACCTTAACACAGAGGCCGCAAGTTTTTAAAGAGCTAGAGTGACAGGTGAGTTGATTGACTTAATAGCAGCCAGCTAAATTTTTTGACTTTATAATAGGCAGCTGAACTGTAACAACTTGGTTGAGATTTTATCTTATTTCTTACCTCTTAATAATAACAAAAATTCTAGGTTTATTGAGGGATTTTTCTTGGAATTTTATCGCGTGTGAGAAAAGAGGTGAGGTCTATTTTAAATCTTTTCAATCCCAATGATAGAGTCATTGTCGGAACCACTATTGGATTTCTCACGATTAAATTTACCTAAACCTTTTTAGCCAAAAAGTGAGTTTAGGTTGAGCTAGAGTTCTAACGAAAATCTCATCTTGAGAGAATCCAATGGTGGTTTGGGCAATGATTCTATCATCGGGATATGAAAGATTTTTAAAGTTGACTCACTCTTATCTCACACGGTGGAATTCTCGGGAGAGTCACTCGGTGAACCTAGCATTTTTATTTACTGAGCTCGAAAATCTCTTTTTGGATGTGGATGTCATGTGTCACTGGGACAGGTCTCGTGGCTCTTGCATTCGCTCCAACTAAGGATTTTTGGACTCGGTTTAAGCTTTAGGTAGTTGGGATTTTGCAAGCGGGTCTGAATTTTGTTTTCTGATTTCTAGAGTGATTGTGTGGAATTAGATTTCATATTATTGATTGATCTTTTCACCGGATCTGACTCCAGGGCCATTATGTAGTTTGTGTCTGACTTGTATTACTTATCAGAGTTGATTTTAGACCAAACAGGTTCATGCTAATTCTAAACTTCCCACAAAATTTAAGTTGATTTTGTTTACTTAATGGTTCAATCCTACTCGTCTAAGCACCATGTGTAAAACTATGCACGTCGCTTTTGTTAAGTCATACCTTGAACCAGATGTTCCAGAGACACAAAGTAAAATGAATGGGTAAACATGAATCATGACCAAAACGAATGGCTAGACAAGAGTCATGACCAGATGCTAGAAGAAAAGTCTTATTTCCAAGTAGTACTGTCCTATATGAGGACCCTAGGAATGAATATGATCCATTACTTTCCCCCAAGTTCACAGATTTCACGTCTCTACCTGTTAGAAAATAATTTTAGGGTGAATTGTCATGTTTGCTGTTTTCTAAACCAAAAAGAGGAGAACATAATTCTTGTGAGGGAGACAGTCTGGAATATGTACTGATAGGTGCAAGAGTGTAATTCCAACATGTCACTGGCAACTTTTCTAACACCCTACAATAAAAGAGTGGACCAGTTTGTAGGCCCACAGTTTATCTTTAAGCTAAATTGTGTGATTTTGCAAAGTACACCACCTTTACAGTAATTGATTACTGATGTTACAAACCAGTGTAACACTGTAAAAGTACCCTTTCAGTGTAAAGATTGCCTTGTTGTAAATTCCGTGTTTATTACTGCAAACCAGCAAGTGAGAGGTTGAGACACTAAACATGACTAGTGAATCATATAGATTATGCTTCTTAGAAACAGTTGATAGCCACTTCTTGTTATAGGTTACATATCTCAACCTGAAAATAAAATGATGAATTACTCTTCCATAGACAATTCATTGCTCGTATGTAGAGACATGTGACCTTTACAAGATCTATAATTTGTAGTGTTTAGGATCTCAGTCGTCTGTTTGCCAGCTTGTAATAGGCGAATCATGTACAGGACCGTGTAACAATTCATAAATAGGAAATATGTTTTATGTTTGGTTGGTTTAGTATCGGCTGAAATACAGAAGACTAGACAGTAGAAAGCGAATCAGTATAAACCTTTCTAGCAAGCGAGTTCATCAGTGTATATTGTTCTGATTCCGAGGTAAGTTGTCAGTACTCAGTAGGGCCTGAGGACGCAATGAAGGTTGGGGTGGAACTCAATCTTGTTGGTTTTCAAGTATAAACCTTTCTAGCAAGCGAGTTCATCAGTGTATATTGTCTGTACAAGAGACAATCTTGTTGGTTTTCAAGGTTGGGGTGGAACTCAATCTTGAAGCCGCAACTCATCCCACAAGCCATAATGTCATTCACATATAGTTATTTTGTTTCTTAGGTGACTCATATATAGCTTCTTTTTCCTGGGTTGGACTTTGATTTGCATTATATAACTAGATTTCTTAAATTTGAATTTAGTTCATAACATTTAGCATCTTGCTGGTAAGGCCGAGTCATTTGATATGAAGAAGTCAAATTATATCGTTGCACAATATAGATGTGCAATTCAAAGACAACCTTTCATAGGATCTGAATTGTTTATTTTCTCATGCAATCAAGTAATGTCTTAGATATGGTTTTCAGAGTCTTCACTTTTAGGTGCAGTACATGTTTTTATGCCTTGGAGATGTCTTTTTCAAAAAACTTCAATTCATAACTTCGTTTATTGATTTGTGATTATGGATTACAGATTTTGAATTTTTCCTTTTTATAACATTAATAGGTGGTTTTGGAAGTTATTTATTTGGTATGAGTGAAGTTATTGCCAAACAATCAACAGAAGAGAATAGTGCACAGAACATTAAGAACCCATCTTTAGGATGGATGATTGGATTTCTCTTCGTCGTTAGTTTTCTTGGACTCTTCTCCGTCGTGCCTCTCCGTAAGGTAAAAAAGAAAAGAAAAATCATACGTTTAGGAAAATGAAGAAGAATCTCATTTCTTTTTAATTTCCTTTACTTGAGTGATGCATGTTTTCTTGAGGGGGTTGATTTCTAAGTAGCTACATGTATGTTTTTTTATGCAGATTATGGTGATAGACTTTAAGCTAATCTACCCAAGTGGAACTGCCACAGCTCATCTTATCAACAGCTTTCACACACCACAGGGTGCCAAACTAGCCAAGTAAGATTTTTTTTCATACACCTAATTTCACTATATGTATCAAACCCCATAAATGCATATTATTTTGTAGAAATAAATACTGAGTGCAAGAGCAATTTCTTACGTAGTGCAAGGTTTCAGTTTCTATTTTAATGACATAGTTAGTTGATTAAGTTTGGATTAATAAACCCAAAAAAGAAAAGACCACCACAATTTTATGTCAGTTTGGAAAATAATAGTTTGACTGTGTCTCACTGAAATAGTTTACGTAAACTTTTAACCTCTTGAATTTTCTCACCTTTTGAAATTCTGTTTTTAGGAAACAAGTGAAGGCATTGGGGAAGTTCTTCTCATTTAGCTTCTTGTGGGGTTTCTTCCAATGGTTTTTCACTTCTGGAGACGGTTGTGGTTTTGTAAACTTCCCTACGTTTGGTCTCAAAGCCTTAGAGAACAGGTGCATATAAACTTCTAGATAGAGTATAAATATACAAAGTAGAGCTTGAACTTAGATCCTGACTTACATTATTGAAACAGGTTCTACTTTGATTTCTCGGCTACTTATGTCGGGGTTGGAATGATTTGTCCATACATCATAAACGTATCTTTGCTTGTTGGAGGTATTTTATCATGGGGAATTATGTGGCCTCTTATAGAAAATAGGAAGGGAGACTGGTACCCTGCAGAGCTCTCGCCTAACAGCCTCCATGGGATCCAAGGCTACAGGGTAAATATTTATTTATTTTATTTGTTCTTTCACACCTCTTTTTCATTTACGAGTTCTTATTAATTTCACATTAAAAAAAAAGTTACCAAACGATTTAAAAGTTTTTGAAGTGTCTGATTGGTGGCAAGGATGCATAACCATAATTTAATATACCAATCAATTGTAGATGCAATCCTGGCGAAAAAAAGGACCCTATGTAATTTCCACCTGGGATTTCACCCATTTTGCTATGTCTGGGCAAAATTACTAAAATAACCGGTCGTCTTTGGTATCTGTAGATAACTTTGCAGGGGTGTTTTTTCCCATTTAAACTAATATTTTCTTGTATGCTGCTAATAATAGATCTTCATTGCCATAGCCATGATCCTTGGCGACGGTCTCTACAATTTCGTAAAAGTTCTAAACCGAACAGTTCTCGGCCTACTTCATCAGCTACGAAGCAGAGATGTACTTCCTGTTTCTGACCAACCAGATACAGCCAATAAATCTATCTCTTATGATGACCAGCGTAGGACTGAACTCTTCCTGAAAGACCAAATTCCTGCATGGCTGGCTGTCCTGGGATACGTCAGCATTGCTGTTGTCTCCATGATCACTCTACCGTACATTTTTCACCAACTCAAATGGTACTATGTATTGGTCATCTATATCTTTGCGCCAGTTCTAGCTTTCTGCAATGCCTATGGATGTGGTCTCACTGATTGGTCACTTGCATCCACATATGGAAAATTGGCCATCTTCACCATTGGCGCTTGGGCTGGGGCTTCTCATGGTGGTGTCCTTGCTGGTCTTGCAGCCTGTGGTGTCATGATGAATATCGTCTCCACTGCTTCAGATCTGATGCAGGATTTTAAAACCGGCTACATGACACTAGCATCACCAAGGTATTCTATATTATCATGTCATAGAAGTAGAGCAATCTGCAACCTTTTTACCTGTAGCATATGACGGATCCTGAAATATGCATTACGCATCTGACCCTCCCTTAAAAAGCAAATCCTAGAAAAACTATTTCTCAGGGAGTTTGCTTTGAAACTGAAGGTCAAATGGCGTTGGGTGGGGTTTTACCAATCCATGAATTACCCAACAAGAACTTACTGATTCATATCAGCCAATTCCCAAATTAAATTTAACGAAGAAATGTTTTCTTTTGTAGGTCCATGTTTGTGAGCCAGGTTATTGGAACTGCAATGGGGTGTATAATATCTCCTTGTGTATTTTGGCTCTTCGTCAATGCTTTCGACGATCTAGGGATACCAGGGTCAGAATATCCAGCCCCATATGCTCTTGTATACCGTAACATGGCAATATTAGGAGTCGAAGGCTTCTCAAGTTTACCCAAGAACTGCTTAAAGCTGTGCTATGGATTTTTTGCCGCAGCAATATTTATTAATGGAATTAGAGACTCTGTTGGAAAGAAGTGGTTGAGATTTATACCGTTGCCGATGGCAATGGCTATACCATTTTATTTAGGGTCATACTTCGTGATTGATATGTGCCTTGGGAGCTTGATTTTGTTTGTGTGGGAGAAGGTAAATAAGCCCAAAGCTGATGCATTTGGTCCTGCGGTTGCCTCTGGTTTGATATGCGGAGATGGGATATGGACTTTGCCAAGTTCCATTCTTGCTTTAGCAGGTGTTAAGCCACCTATTTGTATGAAGTTTCTATCTGCCAAAGATAACATCAAGGTTGATAAAATCTTAAAAGGCTAGTGAATAGAAATATAGAATTTAAATACCTCGTTAAAGTACTAATAGTCTAATATAGAATGTCCACATGTACTATGTCATCAAAGCAACTGCAAGTCACAGTATCTGATCTTCGTACTCCCTCTCTTTTTGGCAATTAGCATGTTTGTCATGAAAATTTCATGTTTAATTGAGGGCTAAAATTCCTGGTGTTTTCGGGCCAACAAAAAAGATTTAGGGGCCAACATTTTATACCCAGCCAAAGGCATTAGTTAAGGAGCAACCTTTTTTATATTGAAGTTACCTAAATGCCCTTCTAGTAAAAAAAGAGAAAAAGCAAACCAAAATCATAACATTTCCTCCCATTTCCATTTCAACTCTTCTTCTTCTTCTCTTCCTGTTCTCTCCCGATTGTGGAGGAAAATATTTTTTCCCCTCGTTCTTCAATTCATCGTATCGCCGTCGCGAATCGTAAAATAAAAACATCGTCGATCCGTTTATAAAACAATGGATACGGGTAATGCACCCCACAGACCTAAAACCAAAAACGTTCCTCGCGGTATCGATCCAAATATAGGGATTTTAGCAAGAAACAAAGAGATTGTTGCTGAAAATGACGAAGAACGCAACGAAGACGAAGCCGCGGATGTAGTTGGCGGTGGCGATTCTGATTGTCTAGCACTCCGTCAACTTCAAATGGCACCAATTAGGTAAGACTCTATCAATTTTAGGGTTTTTTCGCTTTAATTCGACGAATCGAGATTTTTTTTTTCTAGGGTTTTCTGCAATTTACCCTGATTCGGGAGTTAAAATTGTTGGTTGTCTTCCGAATATGTTTGGCCATATGTTCCCGTGTACCAAATGTAAATAATCGGTAGTTTAATGAATTTTTTACTTCCGAATATGTTTAAGTAGAGACACAATAATCGGTAGTACACTTACTATGTTGGTTCATTTTTAATATATCTCCGAATATGATTATGGCAGTACACTTACGGCATGGGTCATTATGTTGGTTCATTTTTAATATATCGTATAATTTGTGTCTCAAATACTTATCAACTCCTTATGATTTAATATGTGTTTGTCATAAAAATAGTTGGGATTTTCCTCTCTTTATTTCTTTGTTTTTTGCTTTAATATTTTACCGCCGGAGATTTGCTCAAAAGAAAGAAATATAATCTTAACTTCCAGATAATTTTTTATTTAGGTTCATTGCTTATAATGAGATAATGCTCTACATGAACATGGAAGTTTAAATATTTTTTGGAAATATGTCGTCAGCAGCGCTCATCTCATTGAAATCAACTAATCAATGTTGTCCATAAAAGTCTCCACATGCTCCTATTTCGCTCCAGCTGACTCATTTATCATGGTCATGTTGTCGATCCTCCAAATAGGCATAGAATAGTATTTTTTTGCATCGAACGAAAGATACAAACTATCCAATGTGACATGATTTTACTGTAATTTTTCAACACCCATTAGATGACAATGTTTAAAATGTGTGTCCATTACCTTTTCGAAAGGATTGTATATATGCGAACCTCTGCCATTAAATCTTCAACAAAGTATTGTGCCCAACAATTCGTCTTAACGAAGGCTTTGGTAACTTCAAAAGTCTTGGACATTTTGTCACTTCCGTATGTTCCTACCTTCACTTGGAATACAATCTGGCGACACATTACCTCATAAAGAACCTTGAACACATATTGTACTCCCTGATCCTATTTCAAATTAATAGGTTGTCAATAGATCCTTTACCAAAAGTTAACATATTCTACGTTGAATATTTATAAAAAAAAATTTATGGTATTGTGGATCGTTGCTTTCTAAGATTGTAGTTTTCAAAATTGGCCTCTTCAAGTCTCACGGCTTTCTAAGTTTATAAATCTTGTTTGTTTTTAACATTTTCGTTAGCCATATTGTGTTTGTTACTAACTTTAAACTTGATGTCATCTTCTACTGTGAACTTTATGTGATTTCAGAATCGAAATAGTTATACCTCTTTCATTCGTATCAAGTAATCTGTCGTATATCCCAACAATTCTTCTACAACAATTCCTTTCTTTTGCCGTTTCCGGACCATCAATAGCCATTATTGTCAAACAGAATTTGTCTAATTTTTGTTGATTTTATGTATTTGCAATGTTCATTTTTCTTAAATAAATAGATTCTGGAAAAAAACAAAAAAAAAACATAAGTATTACATCGGGTCTAAGTTACTATATCCAAAATACTCCGGACACTGCTTCTGGTGCCTTGTTTCCTCAAATTCCTCGTTGCATTCTAGACAGTACATGCAAAACCAATCATTTGCGAAGTGAGCTATCTGTGCAAGTGTGGTCAATGTATTCCTTGCCTGTAATAATAATAACAATACGTCAAAAAAATTTCAAGGCATCCAGTTGTAAATGGTATGAATATAATATATTTGAATTATACCTCAATCTTAGATATCACCTTCTTCTCACATAACATAGCAATTGAGGAAGAACAAATCTTGACCACTCTTTACATAGGCAGAGTTAGCCAAACTATGTTTTGCAATTGTCTTACGTGAAAATTATTATTAATCCATATTTTAGTCATCTCCTATCGAAGCCGATCTAATTAGTCCTATAGAAAGTTAATCTTAAATTTTTGACCTTATCTCTTGACCAAATTATTGAAGTATTCTCAGTCATGTTCTGCTTTGTGTGATCTACCCATATATGTCTACTCTACCTTCTAATCCAGTGAATGAAACCTATACATATTGATCCGTAATTTGATATTGTTTATTTGTCATCAAGAGGTCGCATGATTTGAGAATGTAAAATATGAAAAATATTCTATAAACATCAAAGGCGGAATTTAGATTTATGATTTAGATTTTTTTATGATGATTTTTATGAACAAGCATAATTTTCAAACAAATATTTTAGAATGCAAATACATTTTCCCGGTCAATAAGGTTTTATATCGGGAATTGAGTGAAAGTTGTTGTCTTTGTAGGTAGTTGTCGCGAAACAACTCGACATTGATGGTCTTTCAGGAAAAAGAATGTAATAGTACTTGAGAGAGCGATAATGTTCTCTTACGCAGGTACACCAATTTCATTTATATAATACGGGTGATCGAACAGTCATGATTATATTGTCTTATACGTTCCGATATCATCCTCGAAATATTTGGTTTTTGTCCTTATCAATCGTGCTAAAAACAACCAATTACATCTTTCACAATACAATGTTGCATGTTTTGTGAAGATTTTTTTTTTTTTTTACATGGTCAATAAAACTCACTAAAAAGCAAAAACTATTGTTATACACTACCATTACCAACACCCACCACCATAAAAACCATCCGCCACCACTATTTCTTCCACCAATAGTAATGTTACTGCCTCCACTATTCACAAATACCCGCCACCGCTTATACTAACCCTACTTCCATTACCACCATTAGAATTAATATAGTTTTTAGTAAAATTATTTATTAATAAAATTATGTATTTATGTTAGATTATTAAAGGGACATTTATAATAGAAATTTAATTAATAATTATGAACAATCAATGAGACACTAATTAATAAAACGTTTAAAAATGGTTAAGTTGAACAAACCCCAGCAGTAAATTTATCTTTGTCAAGGACAAATCATGACCACTCTTACATAAACAAATCAATAATAAATAATTTCATATGTTCTGATCTTGATTCGCGTCGTTCGTTTAGTTATTACATAACATGGCAATTGATTGCACCAATTTTTTAAAATGGACATGTGTTTTATCGAGTTTATTTTAACATTAGAATGATCAACCACGTTTTATACTTTACTAGACCTTAACCCGTGCCGTAATGGCATGGGCCATGAGGTTGGTTCATTTTTAATATATCGTATAATCTGTGTCCCGAATACTTATCAACTCCTTATGATTTAATATGTGTTTGTCATAAAAAATAGTTGGGATTTTCCTCTCTTTTTTTCTTTGTTTTTTCCTTTAATATTTTACCGCCGGAGATTTGCTCAAACGAAAGAAATATAATGCTAACTTCTAGACACTTTTTTATTTACGTTCATTGCTTATAATAATATAATGCTCTAGATGAACATGGAAGTTTAAATATTTTTTGGAAATATGTCGTCAGCAGCGCTCATCAGAGTGAAATCAACTAATCAATATCGTCTATAAAAGTCTCCACATACTCCTATTTCGCTCCAGCTGACTCATCTATCATGGTCATGTTGTCGATCCTCCAAATAGGCAGAGAATATTATTATTTTATGAAGCTTCCATCGCCAAAAAGACCACATATGGAGGTTCCGTCTCCGGATAAGTTGATGATGAAGATTTCGATGTAGATTCCGTCGTCGGAGACAACCAAGATGAATGTTTCGTCGTTGGACAGCATGGAGATCATCACTGTTGATCTTAAATCTCAACCCAATAACCAAGAATCGCCATTAAAGCGAAGACAAACCTCAAAATAGTAGATAAAACCACCAAAATGGTGTAGATAAGTAGAAAACATAATAAAAACCAAACTAATCTACTAACTAACCTACGTAGATGATGTTGATCCACCATTTTAGTTAGCCATATTATGTTTTTGACTAACTTTAAACTTGATGTTATCTTCTACTGTGAACTTTATGTGATTTCAGAATCGAAATTGTTATACCTATTTCATTTGTATTAAGTAATCCGTTGTATATCCCAACAATTCTTCTACAACAATTCCTTTCTTTTGTCGTTTCCGAACCATCAATAGCCATTATTTTCAAACGCAAGTTGTCTAATTTTTGTTGATGTTATGTATTTGCAATGTTCATTTTTCTTAAATAAATAGATTGTGGAAAAACTAAAAAATAAAAGAACATAAGTATTACATCGGGTCTAAGTTACTATATCCAAAATACCCTAGACACTGCTTCTGGTGCCTTATTTCCTCAAATTCCTCGTTGCATTCTAAACAGTACATGCAACACCAATCTTTTGCGAAGTGAGATATTTGCGCAAGTGTGGTCAATGTATCCTTTTCCTGTAATAATAATAACAACACGTCAAATTTTTTTTTCAAGGCATCCAGTTGTAAATGGTATGAATCTAATAGATTTGAATTATACCTCAATATTAGATATCACCTTCTTCTCACATAACATAGCAATTGAGGAAGGACAAATCTTGACCACTCTTTACATATGCAGAGTTAGACAAACTATGTTTTGCAACTATCTTGCATGAAAATTATTATTAATCCATATTTTAGTCGGCTCCTATTGAAGACGATCTAATTAGTCCTATAGAAAGTTAATCTTAAATTTTGGACCTTATCTCTTGACCGAATTATTGAAGTATTCTCAGTCATGTTCTGCTTTGTGTGATCTACCCATCTGTGTCTACTCTACCTTCTAACCCAGTGAATGAAACCTATACATATTGATCCGTAATTTTATATTTTTTGATTTGTCATCAAGAGGTCGCATGATTTGAGAATGTAAAATATAAAAAATATTCTATAAACATCGGAGGTGAAATTTAAATTTATGATTTAGAGTTTTTTATGATGATTTTGATGAACAAACATAATTTTCAAACAAATATTTTAGAATGCAAATACATTTTCCCGGTCAATAAGGTTTTATATCGGGAATTGAGTGAAAGTTGTTGCCTTTGTAGGTAGTTGTCGCGAAACAACTCGATATTGATGGTCTTTCAGGGAAAAGAATGTAATAGTACTTGAGAGAGCGGTAATGTTCTCTTACGCGGGTACACCAATTTCCTTTATATTATACGGGTGATCGAACAGTCATGATCATATTGTCTTATACGTTTCGGTATCATCCTCGAAATATTTGGTTTTTGTCCTAATCAATCGTGCTAAAAACAACCAATTACATCTTTCACAATACAATGTTGCATGTTTTGTGAAGATTTTTTTTTTTACTTGGTCAATAACACTCACTAAAAAGCAAACATTATTATTATACATTACAATTACCAACTCCCACCACCATAAAAACCATCCACCGCCACTATTTCTTCCACCAATAGTAATGTTACCGCCTCTACCATTGACAAACACCCACCACCGCTTATACTAACCCTACTCCCACTACCGCCATTAGAATTAATATAGTTTTTAGTTAAATTATTTATTAATAAAATTATGTATTTATGTTAGATTATTAAAGGGACATTTATAATAGAAATTTAATTAATCATTATGAACAATCAATGAGACACTAATTAATAAAACGTTTAAAAATGGTTAAGTTGAACAAACCCCAGCGGTAAAATTATCTTTGGCAAGAACAAATCCTGACCACTCTTTACATAAACAAATCAATAATAAATAATTTCATATGTTCTGATCTTGATTCGTGTCGTTCGTTTAGTTATTACATAACATGGTAATTGATTGCACCAATTTTTTAAAATGGACATGTGTTTTATCGAGTTTATTTTAACATTAGAATGATCAACCACGTTTTATACTTTATAATATAACGTTACACATTTTGTGGCGTTACGAAATTAGCATAATATGTTTTTGTTCACCAATACCCACCACCACCATAAAACCATATGAATCAACTTTTTTTATCCACCACCACCTAGTGGCGGAGCCAAGGGTTGACTAACCTGGCTCTAACCCCTTAAATTTTTAATAACTACATAATTTTTTTAGTTTACTTTATAAATAGTATTTTATCCATATATATTTATGGTTTAGTCTACCAAAGTTTACATGTTTGTTTTAAAAAAAATAGGCCTCCTCAATGTCAATTTTTGACTCCACCACTGCCACCATCACTTCCGCCCATCCCATGCAGGTTGTTGGACGCAATTCTAATTTTCAATCACAAATGCCATTATGAGGTTTAGACTGAACTAAATTTTGTCAATTGATTAGTTTCATTAATTTTTTTTCCGTGTATATATTTTTTTGTATTGCAATCAATTTTATTTTAATATTAAAAAATCATGATTTATACGATATAGTACCAAAAATAACAGGGGTACCATTTGGGGTGATCCAACTACGATCATGAAAATGTTGTCTTGTATGATATCATCCCTGAAATATATGGTACCTTCCTTTATCAAAAGTGTTAAAAGCAACCAACCATATCTTCCACACTACGATGTTATCGATGTTGTAACGACAACATAAAATTAATATTGTCCATCACTACTCACCAGCATTCACCGTCACTACTTCTTCCACTACAAACCAGGGGCATAGCCAGGATTTTGAGGAGAGAGGGAGAAAAAATTCTTGGCAAGCTGGAAACATGTGAAAAATGGACTTTGTATCCCATTTTACGATAAAAGAACAAAAATAAATATAATTGTGCTTGGCTCCGCCCATAACCACCACTAATCTTTCGGCCTCCACCTCTTCTACTACTCATTGTTGCAGAAAATGTCTATTGATATTATTTATCAAAATTACTTATTAATAGAAATAAATATTATAATTAATTAAGAAAATAATTATAATTAAAATATGATTAGCCATTTATTATGAGCAATTAGTGAAACACTAATTAATAAAACACTTTATAATGAATAGATTATTTATTATGTGCAATTAGTGAAACACTAATTAATAGACCAATTATGGTATTTAACTTGAACAAAGCACCACTGTTGATTTATCTTTTATATCAATTCCAACCAAGGTGGAATAATGGTTAGAGACCACTCTTATGACACAATAGGTCATGAGTTCGAAACTCCCCGTTGTAATTTTTGAAATTTCATATATTGACTTGCGTATTCATTTTTTCATTCATAATATTGGAATTAAAGTCACACGTGCGAGTTGTAGGGGGTGGCCAGGAGAACCACGACCCTTGATTTATCTTTGTCAACGACAAATCCTGACCACCACTAACACAGGCAAACTTAGCTTAGCCCTGTTTTGTATTATAGATATAACGTTACACATTTTGTGGCGTTACGAAATTAGCATAATATGTTCTTGTTCACCAATACCCGCCACCACCATAAAACAATATGAATCCACTTTTTTATCCACCACCACCTACTGGCGGAGCCAAGGGTTGACAAACCTGTCTCTAACCCCTTAAATTTTTAATAACTACATAAATTTTTTAGTTTATTTTATAAATAGTACTTTGTCCATATATATTTATGGTTTAATCCACCAAAGTTTACATGTTTCTTTAAAAAAAAAATAGGCCTCCTCAATGTCAATTATTGACTCCACCACTGCCACCATCACTGCCGCCCATCCCATATAGGTTGTCGGACGCAATTCTAATTTTCAATCACAAATGCCATGTATGAGGTTTAGATTGAACAAAATTTTGTCAATTGATTAATTTTTTTTTCCGCGTATATATTCTTTTTTGTATTGCAATCAATTTTATTTTAACATTAAAAAATCATGATTTATACAATATAGTATCAAAGATAACAGGGGTACCATTTGGGTGATCCAATTACGATCATGAAAATATTGTCTTGTATGATATCATCCCTGAAATATACGGTACCTTCCTTTATCAAAAGTGTTATAAACAACCAACCACATCTTCCACACTACGATTTTATCGATGTTATAACGACAACATAAAATTAATATTGTCCATCACTACTCACCAGCATTCACCGTCACTACTTCTTCCGCCACAAACCAGGGGTGGAGCCAGGATTTTGAGGAGAGAGGGAGAAAAAAAATCTTGGCAAGTTGGATAATGTGAAAAATGGACTTTGTATCTCATTTTACGATAAAAGAACAAAAATAAATATAATTGTGCTTGGCTCCGCCCTTAACCACCACTAATCTTTCGGCCTCCACCTCTTCTATTACTCATTGTCGCAGAAAATGTCTTGATATTATTTATCAAAATTACTTATTAATCGAAATAAATGTTATAATTAATTAAGAAAACATTTATAATTAAAAAATGATTAGTCATTTATTATGAGCAATTAGTGAAACACTAATTAATATAACACTTTATAATGAATAGATTATTTATTATGTGCAATTAGTGAAACACTAATTAATAAAGCAATTATGATATTTAAGTTGAACAAACCACCACTGTTGATTTATCCTTTCTATCAATTCCAGCAAGGTGGAACACTGGTTAGAGGCCACTCTTATGACACAATAGGTTATGAGTTCGAACCTCCCCGTTATAATTTTTGAAATTCCATATCTTGATTTGAGTATTCATTTTCATTCATAATATTGGAATTAATGCCACGCGTGCGAGTTGTAGGGGGTGGTGGTCAGGAGAACCACAACCCTTGATTTATCTTTGCCAGGACAAATCCTGACCACCACTAACACATGCAAACTTAGCCTAGCTTTGTTTTGTACTAATGATGATGAAAAATTATACTCCCTATGTCCTAAATTATCTGTCCTAATTTCTACTTTGGTCTGTCTATTTTTATCTGTCCGCTCCGTTTATAGACATATTTTTCCCTTAAACTATCAAATATACCCTTTATTTTTAATAATCATAAAATCGTTTTTAATTCAAAATCTTAAATATTATCATCATATATAAGGAAGAAAAAAATTACTCAATATCTTGGTATTAATCGTCATTCATTTCTTAAAAAAAAAACATTTATGGATAGTCAAAAAATTTATGACAAAATCTCAAATTCATGGGCAAGTATTTCTAAAGAGGAAATAATCTACAATTTCAATTTTTTTCCCTCTCAAATAAAAATTTCAAAGACTCCAAACTTTTAGTGCGGGAAACCAAAATCAAATGGAAGAAAAAAAATTTCTTAAATTGTGGATTTCATAATAAAAGCAGTATAATTTTCTTTTATTTCTTAAAACATTTCCTAAAATATTAATACTATCCATTTTAGAATTTTTAACACTAATAATTTTAGTTTTGGTAATAACATAACATTAAATAGGCTAGTCAAGGGATAGTCATGACATTTTATAGGTTTTCCTTAATATCTTGACAAAGTCAAAGCGGACACTTAATTTAGGACGGAGGGAGTAAAAATTTTGATTTATGAAAAATTCCATTTTGGGGACAGGATATATTCGGAAGAGAATATAATGTTTTATACCTCCGATTGTATAGGATTAAAAATTTAGAGTTTCTGAACTCCAATTGATGCATATTCGGTTTGAAATTTATTTAATTTTCTTCCGGTGTTTTTATATTCGGGAACAAGAAGTGTAATATGACGTCTGAATGTGTACATTCGGGTTCTAATTGTGTACTTTGTCTTCTGATTGTGTAGTTTGTAAACATTGATCCTTTTGTTGTTGTTTAGACAAAGTGGAGCTAAGCAAGGCCCAAAAACAGGCGACTTAGGGCCTCGTCGAGCTGGGAGTAAGAAAGTGAAAGCTAGTGCTAGGAGAGAAAGGAGTGTCAATGCTAATTCAAGTGCTCAACAAAGTGTAGAACCACAAGGCAGTCAACAAGGTGTGCATTCAAGTGCCCAACAAGACACTCAACAAGGTGTTAAACCAATTGTCCCACAAGGCAGTGAACAAGGTGTGCAACCAAGTGCTGAACAAGCCACTCAACAAGGTGTAGAACCAACTGGTCCACAAGGCAGTGAACAAGGTATGCAACCAAGTGCTGAACAAGCCACTCAACAAGGTGTAGAACCAATTGCTCCACAAGTTACATCCCACCATGAAATTGAACAAATTGATCCAGTGCCAAGAATTCAAGAAGAAGGACAACCAAGTGGTACCCAAAAAGCCAACAAAGGAGAATGAGGTAGAAATAAGCATATTGCTAAGAAAGCGTCACATCTTGTCCCTCAGCACTTGAAGGTGAAGAATATTCCAGCAGGCATAATTCTTGGGCTACCGGCGGATGGAGGAAAATTGATGTTTGGATACAAAGACTCCTGGGCAAAGAAATATACGAAACCGAGGTAATAATAATCATATATTTTTTATTAATGTATTGTCTATGTGTTTTATCGTAATAGTTGTATTAAGGGTTTTTGTATGTACTTTAAACAATTTTTGTGTGTTTAATAGTAACATCAAGATGTGGTTCGTCTACTCAAACCCACCGCCGCACCAACAAAAATGCTTGACTGGCCTTTATCCGGTGAATGTGCAAGGTTCAAGAAAATTGTTGCCAACTCGGGGTTAGCTAATGTTGCTGAGAATTCATTGTTGGAATATGATCGTGTGGATATATAGGCTTTCGTGGAGAGAATGTATCCTGAGACCGATACCTTCCATATGTCGTTTGGGGAGATGATGATTACCCCGGATGATGTTGTGCAGATTCTTAACCTTCCTGACCAAGGCACAACTGTGAAGTTGAAATACACAAAGAAGTTAAGTTGGGAACAACTTTATGCTCTAACTAAAAAGTGCTTAGGTTGGGATGAAGAGACAACAACAAAAGATTTTAGGAGGCATGCAAGTTCCAGAACAAGACAGTTCAACATTGTTTTTTTAATAAATATGTTCTGAGGCACCTTGGAAAAAGAACAAAAGGAAACGTTAATTGATGAGCGAGTGGATCACGCGGCCACCACATATCTCATTTGTGTATTGGGATGTGTTATTTTCCCCAATACTTCTGGCAACTGGATCGACACCAACCTTCTACAACTTTTGGATCCTCTCCATGAAGTCGGTGACTACTCTTGGGGCACGGCATGCCTAACATTCCCGATGGAAGAGTTGAGAAAGGCGTCGAGGCGAGGAACTTGCCAAGTTGTCGGGAACGTAGCTCTATTGCAGGTTTTTTTTAACTCTATAAGACAATCTAATATTATTCGGTAGACAATACATATGATGCATATTCAGAACTCCAAATGATGCATATTCGGTTGGATATTCATATTTATAACTTCCGAATGTAGTGTATTCGGAAACAAATTACATAGTTGTGCGTACGATTGTCTAGAATCGAAATTTAGTCTTGGGAAATTACTACCGAATATATAGGTCAAAATACTATAGTTTACTGAACTCCAAATGATGCATATTCGGTAGGACATGATCCATTTATTACGTCTGAATGTAATTTATTCGGAGACATGTTACTTATTTTTTCTCCCGATTATATAGAATCGGGAATATTTGTTGGGAATTTACTACCGAATATGTATGCATTAAACTATAGGTTATTTAACTCCAAATGATGCATATTCGGTAGGACATGATCCATTTATTATGTCTGAATGTTATTTATTCGGAGACATGTTACTTAGTTTTTCTCCCGATTAAATAACCTCATTAACTATAGGTTAAGCATCATTTTTTGGGATAAAAAATTCTAAGTTGTTGAGGCAATCATAATCGGTAGATAATTAACCACTCATAACTACCGACTAAAAAGTATCCCTCAATTTTTTTTGTCATTTTAACAAATTATAATCGGTAGTTAGTGTTAGAAATTATCTACCGGTTAAGTCATTGTTTGGTTCTTTTACTTTCTCTAATTCTATCATATAATCGGTAGATAGTATTGATAATTATCTACTGATTATGTCAAAATTTGGGTACAGAAGAAACTGAAAATACAAAACATAATCAGTAGTTAATTATCAATACTATCTACCAATTATGGTTGACGTTCTTCAGAAATGCAGAATATGATGCATAATAGGTAGATAATAATTACATAGACGTAATTACCGATTATGACATGTAACCAAAAACTCTTGATTTTTTTTTCACAAATTCATTCAAGTGAAGCAATAAAAACCTAAAAATTTGTAGACCATTTGAGCTTCGCAAAGAGTTATATTATCAGAATCAGTAGGTGAATCTACATCAGGGACCTCATCTTCATCGGGTTCTTCACTTTCTTTATCTTCTTCACTAACAATCTTTTTATTTTTTATTTCTTCCCGAATTTTGAATCACTTGAACTATTAGATTCACGAGTTGTTTTTTCACTGGAGTCATCGTTGAACAAAAGAATCAACGATTATTTATGTTAGAGTACTGATGATCGAACTCACAAGTATTTTTATCTCAATCTTATTGTCAATGTTAGATGTACAAAACTATATTTTGATTTCTAGTCTACTAAATTCAAGCCTCGGACTAGGATTGAAGTATGGTAGTTGAGTATTATACATCACTTGGTAACCCTCGAAGATTAAAGACTGAAGATCAAATAAAGACATTTGTAGAAATTTTTCAGCAAATAGGTATGTGAAGACTAAGCATTTTATTTAGTCACAAGTATTACCATTCTATCTATATGAGACTATATCGTATAACTTCTAGTAGATTTAATATTGCAAATAATAAGTTTAAAATCAAGCTTGTCTTGTTAAGCATCTCGAAATATGATTCAAGCAATGGATGTTCATATATCCTTAGCAAATTTAGTTCGAAACAATTTATTGTTCAAGAACTATTTCGTCAAAATTGATCATTTGGAAATTTTCTAAGCAATGTATTTATATCTATGGAAATTCGGAATGTTTTAAAAAATCAAAACATAGTTCTACTAAAATATGGATTCAGTGTAGGTATATACATTTGAGTTCTGGAATAGGTAAGGTTACACATACCCAGTACACGTACCCTAAGGTACTAAGTTCGTGAAATGGGAGAGGTACGCATACCAAAAATACGTACCCCAAGGGTCATGGGTTCGAGAACGGTTAAGGTTAAAAATAACCAATACTCATATCCAAGCAGCATGAGTTCATGGACTGGTCCACACGTAAACACACCTACCCAGTATGAACTAAGCAGATGCTCAGAAACTATTTTCACAAAGTATGTTTGGCATTGCTACAACTCCCATAAACACTTCTGAGACAACTTTGTTCATTAAAGCACATTGTGTTTATGAATCATGGTTTAAGTCTTGAATGATAATGAACACGATTATTCTTACAAGTTCATAAGGCATATATGCCATGAACTATGATTGTACATGGTTCCAGTTGCCTACACCAAAGTGTATATTCTTCTATATAATTTCAAGACAAACTTGTCATATGCTTACATGAATTCCTAATAGAAATTTCATATAAACTAAAGTGTTTCCTTGAATCTCGAGTTATCTTACTTGTAGTCTTGAAAGTCTATAAATAGAGAGACTCAAATAACTGGGAATTTTAATCTATGGTACTTCTACGTTCTAGTTGCTTGATAGAGTCATCCTTTATTGGCCTAGATTTCTCCTAAGAAATATAATTAGGTTTACGACTTAGATACGTCACCAAGGAATTCGTGAATCCAGGTCTGACTATATTTTACATGATAGTTTTTATATCCTGATCTTGTTCTTATTTATTGTTGAGGTTTTCGTCAATCTCCAATCATAAACGGGATTGATAGAAACCGCAAAGTTCTCTTCATCTCAGAATTTGTGATTCCTCAAGATAGATATCTGAAACTCTTCTTTATTAATAATTTTAGATTGTTTTTGAGAGGTGGTTAGTGATCAATTCTTCTCATCTAACTGAGTGTGAGTGTTCTGGATTCGAGAGGTTTGCTAGCTTTGTATATTACAAATATATTTACATGCCTTGATCTAAACGATCTAAAGGGAAATAAAATAGGCTTATTTGTTAGGGGAAAATTGGTAACAAAAGTCTCCACTTAGGTTAATACAACTCTTAGTCTATGAAGGACGTCAACTAAGGGATTCAATTACGTAGAGCCTTGCGAGTTTCAAGAGACGTAAGGAGCATGACTGTAGATGAATTGCTTGGAGGGTTAATTCGGTTTTAACTACATTCCAGTCTGATAGTAAGCTAGTGTCTATAACGGCTTAATACAGTTTGGTGTTCAAAGATGGACGAGGTCCCGTGATTTTTATGCACGGGCAGTTTTCCTCGTTAACAAAACTCCCGGTGTCTTGTGTTTTACCTTTTTTGTATTATATTGTTTTATCTTTAAAATATGAATAGCACAAGTAGTACATACTCAATCTTGGTAATTTAAGTCCTTATTAATTGTGATCAATAACGAAACTTGTTCTTGTTGAATTGTATCTTGAAAAATAGATAACAAGTTTCATACTTGACAGAATTCAGATCCTCTTGATTTGGATAAGACGAGATTAAACTTGGATATTTATTTATAAGATACTCCAAGAACTCTTCTACACAATCAGGTTCACAAACTTTGTTGTCTATACCTATTGATTGTGGAAGAGAAAAAAAAATACATATTGTTCAAGGATCTTAAATTTAGATCTACTTGCAATTGTATTAGGTTTAGTCCATACAGGCCGCCGAACAAAAAGTTGATGGTGTACTTGGTACCCTCTCATTTTCAATTTGGTTCAGTGATTAACTCCGAGACGAAGAATTGGTTTCGAATAAAACGAGGGATTTTTTTTGTTCTCTTGAGTTGCAATCGGTAGATAGAGAAAAGAAGAGACAAAGTTTGTGTTGTGAATTTAGAAAATTAGGTTTAGATTAATTAGGGAAATGGTATATAGGGTATTTACTTGTGTCTGTGACATCCCATATCCACCCCTATTGGATGGGCATAAAAGAGCAGCGTGTTTATCGGCCCTCAAATTGGATACTTTGTTAATCTTATTTAATTATTAAGAGATAATTGTTTATTAAAAAAAAACTCTTTTTCTTTTTTTTTATTTAACAAACTCCATGTCCCTAAGATATTGGCCATGACGATTGTTCTGGTGTCGTCATGGTATCGTAATTGACCATGACTAATATTGTAAAAGACGTCATGATTAAAATAACATACCAATACAATTTTTTAAGCACTATATTTTCTGGAAAAACTAAAAAGTTATCATGGTTGAAATTTAGGACCACGACAATTGTTAAGAAGAAACTTGACACATTCTATTTAAAATGCGAAAAGTAACGTCCTGGTTTTAAACATCGACCATGCACGACGATTATTCATATGTCATCACGGTATCGTTATTAGACCATGACAACTATTGGAATGATCATCATGGTTAACTAACATACCATAATGAATTTTCAAACATCAAATATTTTTGGGAAAAACTCTAAAAGAAACCTATCATAGGGGCTTCACATTCCAAGGGCTTCACATATAAGACAAAGTAGGGTCACCAGAAAGTAAATTCAAAAATCCTATATCCAATTATTTCTCATAATGGCTAAAATACCCATGTTTCATTAGTGATAATTATTTAATTAGGTTAGATAATTCAATTAACTTAAATTATTGATTTAAATTTAGATTAGATTACTTGTTTTAAATTAATTAGATTATGATTTTGATCACGGGTAGGACAAAATCAATTTCCCAGCCGTAGGTGTCTTCTCTTGTTATTATATACGGCTAGGAAAACAAGAACTCCTAGCCATAACTGGTTTGAAGATTATGTAAGGTTGAAGTTGATCCAACTGTGAAGGGACTGAATGTAATCACGTTGGTAGTTTATGAGACGAAAAAAACTTGAGTGACAAGAGGAGACGGCTGATTCAAGATGACGGGTTGCTTGTCGGTGCAACTTAGTGGTTGACTCTCTTTTGTCTCTATGTTTATGAGGCCGCGAAACTTATTGAACAATGTTATTCCGGAGTTCATGATATTGATTCATCGACCTCCACATGTACATTAACCTGCATTACATGGTTTTTACGGGTAATTTCAACAAGAGAGAGGATTTTTAAGAATCTAATAACATCTTGAAATATGGGGTTGAGAGGGCAGCTGCGGTGATTGATCATAGTCATGAATCGATGATGATTATTTTCATGGAAGAGATATCGGGATTTAGGGGACATCATTGGGATATTGAAGACGAGAGAATACTTGGGTTTCTTATGCGATGAGATATAAAAAAAAAAGGTGTTAAGTGTTGTCATTATCATAATGGTGATATACGGAAGAAAAAAGAAGTTGTTGGTTGTTGTCATCAATGATTTTTGTTGATAATAGATGGCAGTGGTGATGAGATTACAGATATGTTCAATCTTAGCCGAAAAAAATTGTAAACTAATACAGCCGGACTAAAAAAAAAATATGCAGCAGGGAATGGCCGATTGAGTTTTAGTATTTTACATGATACAGCCGCAGGACATAAAAATATGTAGTAGTAAGTTTATGGGAGACGTATAGAAATGATGGAAGCATAGCAAGCAGATTAAGAGAATTCAATGGCCAATGAAATGAACCTTTCTAGGCAATCACAACCTCTTTTCTTCGTAACTCAACCTCTTACTAAAGATATCTTATTACTTTGTTTTGGTATCCATTCTTTTAAGATTAATTTCTCTTATGATACAAGCTTCTTCCTTAAGGTGCATGCCACCAAAAGATGTAAACTCAACTGCATGCACCCATAAAAAACACGTAAGCTCAACCTTCCTAGTATTTATCTTTCTGCTACAATAAGATCAATTCTTCATTCATTCGACTTTTGATTGTATAAACTTATCCAATTACGGATAGGTTTCTGTCGTAATAGACCATGTTAGAGCATAGCTCAGTTGAACCTACCAAGCGTTGGTATGTCATGTTTGGTTGTCATATTTTAGTGAATTAAAACTCATTTAAAGAGTCGCTTGATTATATACTAGAGTCAAATTCGTATAGGTTAGCTTGAAAATGTTAGGATATGAGACTTACAAGTATTACATGAAGACTTGAAGAATGTGAAGAAGTATGGAGATACAACGACAACATCATCCTTCCTCTTGAGGTTAGTAATATTTGACTTGAATTGTTTCATTCCCTAACGTATCTTTTAAGTCATGCATATTGAAAACATAACTGTGAAGCTATGTATGGTACTCTAGTTAGACATAGTACTAAGGAATACAATACGAGATTTATTGCTTAACCATTAAACTTTGTATATAAGACATCGACATGATTATATGAATGCTATTGTGATTATATATGGGTATGAGTGAAGATTTCATCCTAGGAAATTATGTTTTACATTCGTTTAAAGGAAGTGAGTCCATAAACTTGTTTTGTGAATCGAAAGGGAAATCGCTAGGATTTTTGTTATTCATTGCAAATTTATTTTAAATTACCAATATGTGTGTTTAGTATAATCGCTCATAAACTTGTTTACGTATCTTGGTAAAACTATGCACAAGGCCTGAATTATGTATTTGTATGACTTTTGTTAGTAAAACCGATCTTAAGTAATCACTCAAGATGATATGATCGATTCCTTGTAAATCTTAAGTCATTGGGGAACCGATCCTAGTAAGAGGTGCAACAAATTTACAAGAGCGAATCGATCCATGTAAGAGGTGCAACACGTTTTTAGCAGATGGGGGAACCGATCCTATGAACATGTACAACAAGTTTGTATTTTTGGGGGAATGATAGACACATTTTTGTGTCTGAATTGTCCTCAATGTCTCTATTGTTAGTGCTTGATTTTGTACTTATTATGGTGTTTTTATGTTTGTGTAGGCGTTTTTGGAGAAATACACTTGTGTGGAAAAAGTTGTTTAAAAAGTGCTATTTGGACCACCAGAGAAAAGTGCTAAGCGGACTCCCACATTGGATAAGGGGCAACCAGTTGATAAGGGGCACCTCCCTGCTATCGGCACCTCAGAATTCGCTAAGGGCGACCATTCTTCATCATTTGAATATTAGTTTTGGCGGGAAATCTGTTTTCCACCTTTCGTACATCCTGTTTTGAATTTGAAAGAACTGTGGTGAGATTCAATCACCGATTTCAATTGGAATAGACTTGATAGGCCCAACCAATGCTGGTATGGGTGTTCGAATGAACTTAATTGGGCTGGAATCGTTGGGAAGAAAAACATGGAAAGGTTGTATTGTCGGGTTTACTGTGAGTTGGAAATGGAAAGTCTGTGGAGAATAAAGGAAGAATATCTTCCCTGATTGATTGAATACTATCTTTAGAAGGTGCTTGACATCTCTCAGACGCGTGCAGAGGTTGCGGTAGAGATATTCCCGTGACTTGAGGGATTAAAGAAAATAGGGGGGCACAATATGGATGGAGATATTTACGGGATTTGCATGAGTTGAAGAAAGTTTTCTTATGACTACAGCATGTTTCACGTTATGTCTGAGTCATGCAGAGTCGTGATGGAGTGTGTTTGCATAGACTTAGCGCAAAACAGTGAAATAGAAGGAAAGAAATACCCGTGGCTAGATGGAAGATTTTATGCATTTACTACAATATCTTGAGGTTCTAGAAGGTATAAATAGGATCAAGGTGCAATATCGAGGGTGATGGAGAGTTAGGGAGTAAAAAGAGAGCAAGAAACAGAGTTTCAGTGAATTGTTTGATCACCTGCAGAGAGGAGAGGAAGAAGACGAGCAGACTACACTCAAAGTTTGTTGTTCTTTAAACTGTGATCTATTCCCTCTATGTGACTGTTCTTTAGTGACAATTAAGGATTATCGTTCATATTGTAACAATCGATTCATTATGTTGTAATGCCCTTTTACCGTTACAAATCTCTGTTTTATTATTTTTCACCCTTGTAAGCACCTTTTTGAGCAATGAAAAATTCATTTGAGTGTGTTTTCACCATGCGGGGCTAGAACCCATCACTGGGACGATGGAGGAAGCTGTTTTTCACCCATGTGGTAATTAAATTAATTTTTTATAACTATTTGCATAGAATTTAATTGTTTTATGATTTCTATTAATTATTTGTTATTTTGTCTGATGTCGCATGCTTAGTTTTAATTAATTTTGATGCGTCATGCTCATAACTTACAACTAATGTTTTATGAAATATACTTTGGCAAAGAATAGAGTTAATATTTCTTTTATTTTGAGCTATAATTGCATAGGATTAATTTATGAACCACTTGAATACGAAAAACAGTGAAATCCTGAGTCCAAGTAAATTTTTCATCATGTGACATATTTTGTTTATGTTTTCTTATTTTTAGTATTTTCCATTATTTAAGCCTAAAATCAATTTCAACAAAGTCCGAGTGAACGACAACCTTACTTACCACTATTAAAATACGATCAGGGAACCGATCCTATGGACATGTGCAACCGAATACATGTAGTTACCATTAGTTGTGGGGAACTGATCCTAGTACCTACTCAACCGAATTTTGGTAACTAGCATGACTATGCACAGTACTCACATGGAGGTAGAACCGAACTTTTTTTGGTAGAACCGTGAAACCCATTATTGGGGATTTGATAGGATAATCAATCACATAATTCTTGGAATTCAGACAAACCAATTCTAAACTTGTTTGGAAGTGTGGAAAATCGTTTCCAAGATTGTAAGTATGAAAAAGGACTTGCAAAGTAAAGATGTTGACATACTTTGAACATGTGCAGTAACTCTAATCATTAATTGTTGAAAGATATTCCTTAATAGCTAAAGGAGAATCCCATGATCAGAATAAATTGAGAATCTTTTATTCAAGGTTTCTTAGTTTTTATATGCTATTGATTTTCCAGCAAATAAATGCATACTATAAAATAATAATTAGTGATATGCGTTTACTGATTATAGATTTTCTATTGGGATTTCAGACAATATTTGGACACTGCATTTCCAGGAATTATGAAAACCGATTTTGTGTTTATTGCATATCTTTGACAATATTCGGTTATGGAAATTCCTTGGTGTCCAAACTTCCTTGTTTATAAATATTGAAGTTTGCATTTCGAGCAAACTAATCCTCAGAGCCAGCAAAACTACCTAGTTGTGTTGTTACTGGTGGAGCCGCCTATTCGGAGAGGAAATTAACCTAATTAGGCGAAATCTCTTACGACCTCTCAGTTTAAAGACTTCTTTTGGATTGAGAAGCTCTATTAGTACCGTTGGTGGGAAACTAGATAATTGCGGTTTATTATTAGTTTTTGATTGATTTGATTGACTAACGGTTGTTGAACTTTGATTGCACCTAGTTTGTTTATACTTGTGAATCTTCTCTTTTGATATAATATTCACTCAAACTAGATCAAAGTTTCGATGGGGATCTTTAGACTATTTGTAGATCTAAAGACGTCTTGAGATAATCAAACATTAACATACTCCGTTCTATGTGTGATTGATCATAAGAGATTCAAGTTGATTGTGTGCAAGTTCTGATTGAAGATTAAAGAAGATTTGAAGACAAAAAGACTTTTTGGGTTCATAATCTTTGGTGTGCACAATACTTGTTTTGGATGGAAAGGGATCCAACTATAATCGTTTTATCTTTATGATAGATTGGATTGATTAGTTGAGTAGATCGTCATCAATACACTTCTTTGTGATTATAGTATTGATTGCATAGTCTAACAATTACTTCGGAAGTTGTTGAGAGATTGATCTAAGGACCCGACAAAGGAGTTTATTGGTTAAACGGAAGAGCCTTTGTGAAACTTATATCATGTTATTTGAAAAGAGTTGTTACCAAACAGATTTGTTATTCCTTTACTTTTTGTAATACGAACCAAAGGAATTTTTCCAAGCACGTGACTTATTACAAGTTGGAGGCGTGGGAATACTGAGGGAACTAGCTGAACTATAGGTTTAGTTGCTTGGTATCAACTATAAGAAGTTGGTTTGATTTTGTATAGCGGATTAATTATGAGAGTATTCAATTATGGACTAGGTCCCAGGGTTTTTCTGCATTTGCGGTTTCCTCGTTAACAAAATCTTGATGTGTCTTTTACTTTTCTATTTCCGTAATTATAATTATTTTATTATAATTAGAAGTAAAATACAAAAACATTAATTCCTATTTTACTTGATAGATAATCCCTAGAGTTTGGTTAAGTCCGAACCTATTATCAAGTAAACATACTTCCTTGTTGTATTATCTCGATCTCATATCCATAGACGATCACACGAAGTGTGAACCGATTAGTTGTATTGACTCGACTCAGTCCATAGACAATCACTTTCGGAAAAGGACTTATATGTGGATAAGTTTTATATTGAGGTATATTTGGGTACCCTCGTCTTTTCAATTGGTATCAGAGAAGGCAAACACGAAAAAGATCTAACAATCTGTGTTTGGTGCGATCCAACCTATAAGAAATTGAATATATGTCTGTTTCAGTTAACGTAAAGCAAGAGTATGAATACTCAAATGTTGAAGATGTTCCTATTTTGTTAACTCATGATCCAGGAGTTACGAAAATTGAGAGAACATCTAAATCTATCTCTGAAGGAAAGAAGATGCTGATAAAGAGTTGGTAAAACTCCTAAAGCCAATTAAATCTATGTCTACAAGAATGTTAATATTAAAGATAGAGTCAAATCTTCTTAAACATGAGATCAGAGATAAAGATATTCAACTAAATCTTTTAGCCAAAGAAAATATAGATCTTACTATCAAACTGGAAGCACTGAGTGAATCTCTTACTCATGATAAAGAGAATCATCCTATGATCCTGACTAATGATGTTGTTTTAATTTCTTATGATAATGAGGAAACAAAAAGTCCTAGCTCGACTTTTGAAGATAGTGATAATCTGGTCACAACGGAAATAGATCATGATGATGGCAGTCTATCGAACTACATCAAGTCATATGAGGATAAGAAACCAGCATCTAGATCTACTGATGATCAAACAAAATCTTGTCCAAAGGAAACTTTGAACCGATTCCAAAAAGGTGATCCTAAGGAGTACAATTTTCAGTCACTTGACCAAAAACTCATGCTTTTTTAACATATGGTGGTAAAAGTATTGAAAGATTTTATTGTCTTAAAAAACTGAAAGATCATTCCTCAGTAGAAAGACAGATCATACCACTACCCGACAAGATCAACTCAAAAGGATCAGAGTAAAGAGTCGATAATCGCTTCTGGAAAAAGGTTCCTCCTCACCCATATCGAAACAATTCCTGATTTGACGAAGAATGACTCTAGAAGAAAGGGAAAGAAAGAATCTCTACCAAAAGAAACAATCAGGAATTCCCGATAATTATTTTAGACAATCGTATTGATGTGAATAATAAGGAAATCCTTAGAATGAGAAAATATTATGAAAATCTCATTGATAGAATTAAGAGAGATTTAATTATCCCTGAATATTCTCACATCAGTACATCTTCTCCACATGATCATTTCTCTAGAGTTAGAAAAGATCATTATTCTGGGAAAAATATTTTGGGCAGAAATTCCCAAGGAGAAACATGAACTATGTTTATGATGCTCGTTGTAAGCTAGAAAAAGCTTACCCCGATACAACTTAGTTGTATCAATAATGTGCACTCTCATCCTCTTCCGTTCTCATAATTATTGGATGGGAAAATCACATAAAATCAAGGGCATTGGTTCATGGTAGCTTTTATTTTCAGTATTAAGAGATATTTAGAGAATATCTTCCTTTCAGTAAAAAAGAGAAGTTCGAAAATATGTCGTGAAGTTTTGGAAACCCTGTTTTTCTAAAAACTAGATATACATATATTCTTATCAAGATAAGAAAAATCTTCTCTTAGGTATATTACCTTCCCTTAATAAAACTATTTGAAGTATGTATCCTATAACTCGCAGTGTTACAAGGAGTAATAAAAGGGAAACACAAAAGGTGAGAAACTGTCAAGGTTTTGTCTCAAAACGAAGGATCGGGAAGATTGCCTCAAGAATCGGTTCGAATCCTAACTCTGATCAATCTCAAGAAGAGTCATGTCTTTTTGCTTTCAATGATTCAGACCTTACCAAGTGGTTTCCCATATATGGTATGTGTGAAGTTATGAATGGGTTTGAAGAACTCGTAGGAAATCTCTTTACTTTGTTTCAAGATCGGGGTGAACTAAAAGATAAAATAAATGAGATGTGATGTGATGTGATAGACACATTTCTGTGTCTGAATTGTCCTCATTGTCTCTATTGTTAGTCTCGATTTTTGTACTAATTTTGGTGTTTTTATGTTTGTGTAGGTGTTTTTGGAGAAATACACTTGTGTGGAAAAATTTGCTCAAAAAGTGTTATTTGGATCCCCGGAGAAAAGTACTAAAGACACCCTTGCTTTGGATAAGGGGCACCCAATTACTAAGGGGCATGCTAGCTGCTATTTACACCCCCGCTATAGGCACCCTGGTTCCGGATTAGGGGCACTTCACCTTCTTGGCGGGATTATTATTTTTGGCGGGAAAATAAAGTTTGTGAAACTCAGTTGACAGTGTGAATTTCAGGGAAGATTTGAGGCAAAATTTTCCTAAGTTTTGGATGGATTTGGATACGTAACATCCTGCTACACTAAAACAGGGTTGGTAAGCTGCTTGGAATCGAGAGAAAAAATAAGTTTGTTACACACAGTCATATCACGCCCGCACAAAGTTATCACGGGTTTGATTGTTCTTCCACGAGTTATCTGGGAGTCGGCGTGTGTCCTCAGCATTATCTAAGACGTATACTCATCGACTTTGGAAAGTTTGAAACCTGACAGAAGTGTGAAGACAATAAACATGGAAAGAATTCCCGTAACATGGAAAGAGAATAATCGGAATTAATGAAGATTATATGGATTTATTATCAAGTATTTGCGATGCTGAAGGGGATATAAGGGGTGCTGAGAGTTTGGAGAAGGGGAGGAGAGTTTGGAGAGAACCAGGGATGCTGCAGAGATAGTTTTCGATCATCATCAGAGAAGAGAAGAAGGTGAAAAACAGTGGACAGTCAAAGGCAGTCGTTTATTGACTGTCACTTTTCTTCCCTTTGCAACAGTTCTTCTGCGACACCAAAGAGCAATAGTTTATTTGTAACATCCACGGATCTGTAACCGTAACGGCATTATACCATTACAAATATTTCTTTTCTTATATAGTCATCTTTGTAAGCATATTGTGAGCAATGAAAATTCAATTTGAGCGTGTTTCCAATATGATGTGCTAGAACCATCCTCCGGGGCAACGGAGGAAGCTATCTTTCCAATGAAAAAGTGGTAATTCTTAATTATTTAATTTGTGCAATTTTTAATTATGATTATTTGTCTAGATTGAAAATAGATTTCATGATTTATGTTAAAAAATTGTGTTTTTTATTGATGGAATATGCTTGGCCAAGGGTTTTTGATATCCCATGCTTTGGATTAACATTTGTTGTTTCTAAAAATCTACTTTTGCAATATTTGAGAATCAAATTGAACGTGTGAAATTGCATGATTGTAATTAGTATCACTTTGGAATTGGTAAATATCGGAATCCTAGCCCCGGTCTCTCCATAATTCTCACAACACTTTTAATTTTGAGTTTGTTATATTTTTGCTTTAAAATTAAGTCTAAAAATCTGCTTTCACAAGTGTTAAACGAATCTTTTTACTACAACATCATTGAAAATATCCATCAATTTTTGGCGCCGTCGACACGGACTTGTCTTTAGGCTAGAGTTTTTAGATTTTTTTTTTCTTTTTTAGGTTGTTATTTGTTTTTATTTTATTTGTTCTTCTTTACGTTTTTGTGTTTTTGTCTTTTCCTTACAGAATTTGGAGCGAAAGAAAATTATGCCAAAGCTTTTGGTGAATACTTAAAGACTTGGAGTAAAAGACAAAGCGAAAGGAGCGAAAGAAGAAGATTTTTTTTTTATAAAAAGAGATAAAAAAAAGTTTTTTTTTTTAGATTGTATTGGGATTTCTCTATTTTTGTAATTTTCTTTTTATTTTTGCACTTTACTTTTTGGACTTTGGACTTGGACATTCTTTTATTTTTTAAACCCTAAGGAAGGGTAAAATTAAATATTAAACTGTTTGCAGAGAAGGACGGTGATTACGATATCACCTCGGCCCCTCGGGTTCGTACATGACATAGGAGTCGTGGCCCGAGTCGACTACAACGGTTCATCCCCCGTATGGAACGGGAGGTAAGTTTGTCGAAACACTCGTGAATCCCCTGTCAGCGAGTTACTGTATTCCTTCGTTTGCATATATGTTGAGGACTTGAATACGGCTATTTCAAATTCCTAGTAAAGGGCAAGGACTGGCCATACAAGATAAGGGTTCGGATTTCATAACCGTTCCCTTCTTGCCCGCCTTAGGAAAACGATACCAAACGCGAACCTAAGCTTAAAATTTGGAATAGAACGAGACCGATAGGGTAACGAGCTTACTAGGAAAGTCATTCGAAAAATATTGGTTACTCTTTAAGCATACTTCGAAGTTCATGATGGTTTATGTAAGTTGAATGCGTGACTGCGCCACCTTGTAATGCGGTGAGGCCTTGGGTATCAAAGCTCCACGCAGCTTCCCTTGTCCCTATTCAACTTACTTAAACTCAGATTGATTCCAGAGGGGTTTGCTCAGATTGTAACGAATTCCCTTTCGAAGGATTAGAAGATGGTCTAGAAAACAATCTAAGTGGAGCTATCATGCTTTTTATTTGCTAGAAATCTCTAGGTTTGTTTTGGTGGAGTCAGCCTTGTTTGTGTTTGCATAGAACTTCCGTTCCTTTTAGGATTTTTTTTTTCTTTTTTTTTCTTTTTTTTTCTAGTGTATGCCCGAGGTAATTAGAGAACGGGCTTGGAAAAGAAACACTCTAGGTCGTTTGATTAGTGACAAACCTAGTAGTACTTCTTGTGAAGGCGGGGAGCTCGAAGACTCTTCTTTTGAGAGCCCCGTTTTTGGAAACTTCAGTTTTGAGAATTTGTCTCTTCATGAAGAAAGTACCCCTAGTACTTCAGTTGTGCCAGCAATGGCTACTTTGAAAGCCTACATGTACCCAACTAGGACCAACTGAGCATCGTGCATTAAATTGCCAGCCTCTAAGGCTACTTATGAGTTGAATCATGGTATTCTTCAGATGATCCCTATATTCTTAGGAAAAGATGATGAAAACCCTTACTTTCACATTAGGGACTTTGAAGAAATTTGTGGAACAATTAAGATTAAGGACCTTACTGATGAAGTCTTGAAACTTAGGATGTTCCCCTTTTCCTTAAGAGATAAAGCCAAGTCATGCCTGAATAATCTACCATCTGGGTCTATAGAAACATGGGACCAACTTACTGCTATTTTCTACTTAAAGTTTTTCCCTAAGCATAGAACCGCATCTTTTAGGCAGAAAATTAGTGCCAGTATGCAACAAGAAGGAGAATCCCTTTATAGGTTTTTAGAGAAATTTAATGATCTTTTGTCGCAATGTCCTCACCATGGGTTCGAAAAAATGAAACTAGTTGAAATTCTGTATGAAGGTTTAGACTATTCGACCAAAGCCATGGTCGAGTCTTTGTGTGCTGGTTTATTCACGAGTAAAAGCGTTGATGATGCATTTTCCTTCTTAGAAGATGTAGCTGGAAAATCCCAATAGTGGGAGTCATATGTTAAACCCCCTAAAAGACTCCTAGTTAATAGAAGTACCACTAATGTGGTCGATACAATCTTTGGGTCAGATGCTAAGTTTGCTTCTTTGTCTAGAAGGTTAGAAGCTTTAGAATTGAATCAGTCTAAACATAGGTCTCTTATTGAACCTGATGATAGGATTAGAGCCCCTCAAGTCTCTAGTTATGGAATAAAACCTAATAGCTCGTTTTGGGAAGGTGACGTTAGTGAAGAGCAAGCCCATGTTGTTTATAACAATGCTAGATTTGAAAACAATCAGAAGTTTGACCCATACTTAGAGACCTACAACCCTGGTTGGGGAAACCATCCTAATTTCTCTTGGTCTAAGGCCCAAAATCAAAGTCAGTCTAGTAATTCTCAGCCTCCCACAGGTTTTGGTTATGCTAAGAACTCTTCAGGTCAACCCCAGTTTCAGAACCTTTCGGATAAAAAGATCTCAAGTTTATAAGAGACTCTCGCCTCCTTTGTTAAAAGCTCTGAAAAAATCAACCAAATGGTTGCGCAAGGGATAGAAGAAAGTAAGAGTATAGGTTATGCTAACTCTCAGGCTATTTCCGAGTTGAAAACCCAGATTAGTCAGATAAATGAGTCTTTGAGGGAAAAAGGTAAGTTTCCTAGTCAAACTCAGCCCAATCCTAGAGGAGTTCATCAAGTAGGATAGAGACCATCAAGCCATGTTAATTCGATAACAACCGGAGTGGTAAAACGGTAGACAATAAGGTAGCCGTGCCTAGTGGACATATTATAGTTCCATCTTCTACTTCCCAAGAGGAGGAGCCCATAGCTGAGGAAACTGAAACAATTCCTAAGGAGTCCCAAGAAATTCTTGATAGGACTACCTTTGTGCCTAGAGCCCCATATCCACAGTTGTTAACCCCAACAAAGAAGGAGTCGATTTTCAATGAGATAATGGAAACATTTAAGCAGGTGAACATCAACATTCCGTTATTAGAAGCAATTAGGAAAATGCCTGCTTATGCCAAGTTCCTTAAAGATCTTTGTACACGAAAGCATAAGCTTAATGTCCATAAGAAAGCCTTTTTAGTTGGACAAGTAAGTTCAATTCTTCTGAACCAAACACCCCCTAAGTATAAGGACCATGGATGCCCAACCATTTCTTGTGCAATTGGTAATCACATGGTCGATAAAGCTTTACTTGACTTAGGATCTAGTGTTAACTTACTCCCGTATCATGTATACACCCAACTAAGTCTTGGTAAATTGAAACCGACTAAAATGACACTACAATTAGCTGATAGGTATGTCAAAGTGCCTCGTGGTGTCATAGAAGATGTTCTTATTGAGGTTGATAGGTTCATATACCCAGTGGATTTTGTTGTTATAGATACCCAGCCTTTTCAGGACCCAAATGCTCAAATCCCGGTGATTTTAGGTCGCCCATTTTTAGCCACATCTAATGTTGTCATCAATTGTAGAACCGGACTTATGAACATATCTTTTGGTAACATGAGTACTGCACTAAATATATTTAATGTTATTAAGTCTTCTGAGATGGATGATTTAGAAGTGGTGAACATGATTAGCACTTTAGTTCCTGATCCTTTAGCCTGCATGATGTTTGATAATCCATTATTTGATGAACCTTTCAGTGATTCGGATGAGGTAACCATGACGAACACCTTAGTTGATGAGCCCATATTAGAGATTTTCTTTGATAATCCCTTATACGATGATATTGTTCGTTTAGATGACCAGTCTCCCAAAGAAGCTAGTTATTGTGGTGACTTTATGGACCCTAGAACCCATCCCATAGATCTTGGTCCATTTGAGGATATTGTTCACCCTAAGTTTGGGGGTAATGATGATTCTAGTGATAGTCATGTATCCCTAATTGAAGTCCCTAACTTGGGACTCGATCTTTGTGCATCTAAGATACTACTTGAGTTTCTTCAAACTCTGCTACCCGATCCTTCAGATATTTTCCATGGAGAAACCCGGATCTTAGAGACATGTCATTTGGTTGAACCTGTTTCCCTATACACTTATATAGAGCCCAAAGAGGTACCCCAGATAAATATAATTTCCTTGATAAAATCCCTAGATCAAGTTATGCTCCATCCGCTCATTTTTCTAATCAAAAATGGTAGTATTTCATTTGTGTCTGCTCTATTTGGTTCTGAGGACCCGCAACTATTTCGGCTATTGGTATATAACTTTGGAAGGTGACAATCCTTTTGAGGTATTTTATGTCTAGCTAAAGACTTTAAATTTAGCATTTTATGGAAGGCACCCACGCTCATGCATACGGTAATATCCTTCCTTATTTCTTTTACCTCAAGTGGTAATAGTTTCTCCTTGTTCATATTTTTAATTTTATCTTTAGAACATTGAGGACAATGTTATATTTAAGTTTGGGGGTAAGGGAGAAACTTCTAGCGTCACATAGTATCCGGTTAGCTAAGTTTACATATTTTTTCTCACCGAAAAGATATAAATTGGAATGCTAGGGATAACAACCTTTTGAGACATTAGAGAAAAAGACATTGAGATCCTTGAAATTCAGGAGAGAACTTGTTCCTTTTAGAGGGTAACCGTGATGGACCTAACCATCCATGATGGAAAGGCAAGTAGGTCAGGAAATTCCAGAAAGACAAAGCAACCTCACAATGTAGTCTTAGTTACTGGATTACGACACTCTTTCAGTAAAATCTTATCATCATCAACAATCGGAGCGACATCAAAATTTATGAAGAAAGTGGAAGACGTTTAAGGTTTAGAAGCAATAATAGAAAATCAGAATTCAAAATCAAGGGTTACAAAAAAAAAAAAAAAAAAAACCATATAAGTTGTTGAAGTTCATGATACTAAGACATTACAAGTTGCGAAGATCCAAGTGTTAAAGTCTTTCTGTGATGTCCATGTGAATTTTTGTCTTGTTTTCCTCTGTTTCAAAACAAAAAAAAAAAAATTGAAAAAATGAAATAAAATAAGAAAGAAGTTTGAATTTTGTTCAATAAGGCCATAGGAAAGTAGAAATCTATAAGGAAGTTTTAAATAAGAAATTGAACATAAGAGTTAATTGTCAAGGTTCTACGAGGTTCAAGAATTTATCATCAACAGTTGAAGCCGAAGAAGACGTTGTTTCTACTGAGCACTATGAGAGAGTCGAAGAAAGATACATTTGGTTGCTTTGCTAGTCCGCTTTCAATCTGGCACAAGATCTTTCTAGCACTGGTTTAACTCATCGCACGTAATTAGTCCAGCTATGTAGCATATGTCCCTCTTATCTGTTTCTCTCTCCTAATCTTATCCAGCTGTAAATCAGCGGACGCATCTTACAATGTTTATCTAGCTGTGTAGCGGATATCTCTTTATCTAGCAGTGTTGTGGATGTGTCTCCCCTTTTTTCCAGTCAGATTTAGAGATGGCACCTTTAATTTCTCTGGCATTCTGGTTACTTGGCGATAGGTTGAGAATATGTATGTCCTCATAGCTCTTTGGATACTGGTGACCAATTAGAAGTCAAGGTTTTTGTGGGTACACCTCTGGTAAACCCTCCGGAGACAACACTCCGCCACTAGGGCCACCTAGCGGTTTAACGGCTTGCTGCACGTGCTAAGTGTAGTCATTTTATTTTATAGATTAGATTTGCTCGGGACTAGCAAATAATAAGTTTGGGGGTATTTGATAGACACATTTTTGTGTCTGAATTGTCCTCATTGTCTCTATTGTTAGTCTCGATTTTTGTACTAATTTTGGTGTTTTTATGTTTGTGTAGGTGTTTTTGGAGAAATACACTTGTGTGGAAAAAGTTGCTCAAAAAGTGTTATTTGGATCCCCGGAGAAAAGTACTAAAGACACCCTTGCTTTGGATAAGGGGAACCCAATTACTAAGGGGCATGCTATCTTCTATTTACACCCCCGCTATAGGTACCCTGGTTCCGGATTAGGGGCACTTCACCTTCTTCACGGGATTATTGTTTTTTGCGGGAAAGTAAAGTTTGTGAAACTCAGTTGACGGCGTGAATTTCAGGGAAGATTTGAGGCAATATTTTCCTAAGTTTTGGATGGATTTGGATACGTATCATCCTGCTACACTAAAACAGGGTTGGTAAGCTGCTTGGAATCGAGAGAAAAATGAGTTTGTTACACACAGTCATATCACACCCGCACAAAGTTATCACGGGTTTGGTTGTTCTTCCACGAGTTATCTGGGAGTCGGCGTGTGTCCTCAGCATTATCTAAGACGTATACTCATCGACTTTGGAAAGTTTGAAACCTGACAGAAGTGTGAAGACGATAAACATGGAAAGAATTCTTGTAACATGGAAAGAGAATAATCGGAATTAATGAAGATTATATGGATTTATTATCAAGTATTTGCGATGCTGAAGGGGATATAAGGGGTGCTGAGAGTTTGGAGAAGGGGAGGAGAGTTTGGAGAGAACCAGGGACGCTGCATAGATAGTTTTCGATCATCATCAGAGAAGAGAAGAAGGTGAAGAACAGTGGACAGTCAAAGGCATTTGTTTATTGACTTTCACTTTTCTTCCCTTTGCAACAGTTCTTCTGCGACACCAAAGAGCAATAGTTTATTTGTAACAGCCACGGAACTGTAACCGTAACGGCATTATACCGTTACAAATATTTCTTTTCTTATATAGTCATCTTTGTAAGCATATTGTGAGCAATGAAAAATCAATTTGAGCGTGTTTCCAATATGATGTGCTAGACCCATCCTCCGAGGCGACGGAGGAAGCTATCTTGCCAATGAAAAAGTGGTAATTCTTAATTATTTAATTTGTGCAATTTTTAATTATGATTATTTGTCTAGATTGAAAATAGATTTCATGATTTCTGTTAAACAATTGTGTTTTCTATTGATGGAATATTCTTGGCCAAGGTGATATCCCATGCTTTGGATTAACATTTGTTGTTTCTAAAAATCTACTTTTGCAATATTTGAGAATCAAATTGAACGTGTGAAATTGCATGATTGTAATTAGTATCACTTTGGAATTGGTAAATAGCGGAATCCTAGCCCCAGTCTTTCCATAATTCTCACAACACTTTTAATTTTGAGTTTTTTATATTTTTGCTTTAAAATTAAGTCTAAAAATCTGCTTTCACAAGTCTTAAACGAATATTTTTACTACAACATCATTGAAAATATCCATCAAGATGAAAGGTGAACTTGGAGATTTGAAGCTTCAAATTAAAGATCTCGAAAAATAGAAAGTGAGTGCAGACAAGTCTCTTGAGACATGCTTCAAAAGTTTGAACAATGAAGAAACCTCAGTGAACAACAAGAGTACCACTAGAGATTAAGTTATACACTGTAATACTTAATCCAGGAAAATAGACATCAATTTTTTTATTTCTTTCAATGATTGTATTAGGTCTATTATGAATAAAACTATCTAGTTATAGATAAAATTATTATTTTATAAAACAAATTGTGATAGTTTTTGATTACATAGCATGTGCTTGACTGCTTTATTTTATTTCTATGTATGTTTATGGGATATTTGATTTCGGTTTTATTACATTGATATTCGATCTCATAATGTGTAAACCCTTATGGTTTGGGTGACTTTTTGATTTAGCGAGATTAAGTTCTATCCCATGTTGGTAGGATTTATCAAAGGATCATGAGGGGTTCCTGTAGAAATAATATGTGAAAAATTCACATAAGTTGAATCTTTTGGTTTAGCATAAAATCATATGTGTTCGAGGTTTCAACTTTTACATCGCATAGTTAAAACCGGTTTTCAACCTTTTTCTGGTAAAGGTTGCTCTTTGTTGTTGTTCTTTTGTTTTGGCGGGAGGATGACAACTTTCAATGGAGGGGAGTTCTAAGTGAACTTGTTCTTAATGACATATCTTAAGGGGAGAAGATGATGCAGAATTTGAGGTAACAATCTTGTTAGTTAATTTTTTTCATGTTTAAGAAAAGTATGATTTTATTTCATATCCTTATTGCTTTTTCTTAACAAAATTTCGGTACAATTGATGTTGATTCCATTATTTGTGAATGGATGTTTGATTGTGATTCAATTGTTTCCGGTTAAGAAAAACTATTGTTATCTTTCGTTATTGTTTGGTATCAATTGTTTAGGCTTACAAAATTTCAGTGAAATTGCGGTGCTATAATGTCTATGTTTGTTTCAATTGCTTCCGATTAAGATAAATGATTATGCAAGTTGATTTATTTGGTTTGTATGGATTTTTTATGGCTCAACAAAAGTGTTTCGGGAACATTTGTTTAGTCCAAGTGATTTCCGGATAAGAGAAACTAAGTTTTTCGGATCTTAGTTAGACTTATCAAATATGAAGGTTTCGGTTATTCAAGTCTAACTGAATGCCTTAACAAGAATTACTAGTTAACTAACCTAGTATTTTTCTTGTTCAAAAGTGAAAGGTATAAATTACTTTTGAGAATAATTAGAGCCTGATGAGAAAAATAAAGTTAATTCTGATTTTTATTTTGGTCTTATCGAAAAAGAGATTGTATTTTTACAATCGGTTTAACAAAAGAACTAAGGTGCTTAGTCGATTTTTGATATGCTAAACTATTAGGGAAAATTGCTTCGGGCAATTGTTTCCTAGATAACATGTTAAAACCAAATTACTTGTAGTTTCGGTTTTGATATTGGTTATCTAAAATGGTGTGTAAAACCCTCGTGCTCAACTCTTTGTGAGATTTGTAAGATCCTTTCGGTTTGTCCTTATTTTTTCTTTGTCATTTTGTGACAAAAAGTGGGAGAAATATATGGAGTAAACAAGTGACATTGACTTGTTGTGAGTTGGTATCACTGATGAAAAGACATTTGTGCTAAAATGTATAGTCTAACGAAAAGAGTGAAAGCATATACTAAGGGGGAGTCACATACCATATGATATGTAGGTATGAGGAACAACATGAAAATAACAAAGACGTGCGGATTGAAAATCTACCTATCTTACCTTTAGGGGGGGTATTAGCTTTGTTATTATAATGTAAGCAGCGACATTTAAGGATTAAATTTAATGCAGGTTTTGTGCTGTTGAACTTGGAATCAAGCGTATGTGTATAATGAATTTTTGTAATTTGTTTATCCATATGATGTAAGAGTTTTGTCACTAAAATTGACAAAGGGGGGATTGTTAGAGCATAGATCTATTGAACCCACCAAGCGTTGGTATGTCAAGTTTGGTTGTCATATTTTAGTGAATTAAAACTCATTTAAAGAGTCGCTTTATTATATACTAGAGTCAACTTCGTATAGGTTGGCTTGAAAATGTTAGGATATGAGACTTTCAAGTATTACATGAAGACTTGAAGAATGTGAAGAAGTATGGAGCTACAACGACAACATCATCCTTCCTCTTGAGGTTAGTAATATTTGACTTGAACTGTTCCATTCCCTAACGTATCTTTCAAGTCGTGCATATTGAAAACATAACTACGAAGCTGTGTATGATACTCTAGTTATACATAGTATTAAGGAATATAATACGAGGTTTATTGCTTAACCATTAAACTTTGTATATAAGAAATCGACATCATTATATGAATGCTATTGTGATTATATATGGGTATGAGTGAAGATTTCATCCTAGGAAACAATTTTTTACATTTGTTTAAAGAAAGTAAGTTCATAAACTTGTTTTATGAATGAAATCGCTAGGCTTATTGGTATTGTTATTCATTGCAAATTTATTTTGAATTACCAATATGTGTGTTTAGTATAACCGCTCATAAACTTGTTTATGTATCTTGGTAAAACTATTCACAAGGCCTGACTTATGTATTGGTATGACTTTTATTAGTGAAACTGATCTTAAGTAATCACTCAAGATGGTATGATCGATGCCTTATAAATAGCAAATTTTATCTAGTCATCGGGGAATCGATCCTAGTAAGAGGTGCAACAAATTTAAAAGAGTGAATCGATCCCTGTAAGAGGTGAAACACGTTTTTAGTAGATGGGGGAACTGATCCTATAGACATGTGCAACAAGTTTGTAGTTCTGGGGGAACCAATCATATGGGCATGTGCATCCAAATACAAGTAGTTACCATAAGTTGTGGGGAACCGATCTTAGTACCTACTCAATCGATTTTGTGTTTATTGCATATCTTTGAGAATATTCGGTTTTGGAAATTCCTTGGTGTCCAAACGTCCTTGTCTATAAATATTGAAGTTTGCATTTCGAGCAAACTAATCCTCAGAGCCAGCAAAACTACCTAGTTGTGTTGTTACTGGTGGAGCCGCCTATTCGGAGAGGAAAGTAACCTAATTAGGCGAAATCTCTTACGACCGCTCAGTTTAAAGACTTCTTTGGGATTGAGAATCTTTATTAGTACCATTGGTGGGAAACTAGATAATTGTGGTTTATTATTAGTTTTCGATTGATTTGATTGACTAACGGTTGTTAAACTTTGATTGCACCTAGTTTGTTTATGCTTGTTAATCTTCTATTCTGATATAAGATTCACTCAAACTAGATCAAAGTTTCGATGGGGATCTTTAGACTATTTGTAGATCTAAAGATGTCTTGTGATAATCTAGCATTAACATACTCCTTTTTGTGTGTGATTTATCACAAGAGATTAAAGTTGATAGTGTGCAAGTGCTGATTGAAGATTAGAGAATATTTGAAGACAAAATGACTTTTTGGGTTCATAATCTTTGGTGTGCACAATACTTGTTTTGGCTGGAAAGGGATCCAACTATAATCGTTTTATCTTTGTGATAGATTGGATTGATTAGTTGAGTAGATCGGCATCAATACACTTCTTTATGATTAATAGTATTGATTGCATAGTCTAACAATTATTTCGGTAGTTGTTGAGAGATTGATTTAAGGACCCGACAAAGGATTTTATTGGTTAAACGGAAGAGCCTTTGTGAAACTCATATCATGTTGTTTGAAAAGAGTTGTTACCGAACAGATTTGTTGTTCCTTTACTTTTTGGAATACGAACCAAAGGAATTGTTCCAAGCACGTGACTTATGACAAGTTGGAGGCGTGGGAATACTGAGTGAACTAGGTGAATAGGTTTAGTAATTGCTTGGTCTCAACTATACGATTTGGTTTGATTTTGTATAGCGGCTTAATTATGAGAGTATTCAATTCTGAACTAGGTCCCGGGGTTTTTCTGCATTTACGGTTTCCTCGTTAACAAAATCTTGTTGTGTCTTTTACTTTTCTATTTCCGCAATTATAATTATTTTATTATAATTAGAAGTAAAATACACAAACGTTAATTCCTATTTTACTTGATAGATAATCCCTAGAGTTTGGTTAAGTCCGAGCCTATTATCAAGTAAACATAATTCGTTGTTGTATTGTCTCGATCTCGTATCCATAGACGATCACACGAAGTGTGAACCGATTAGTCACGTTGTATTATCTCGACTCAGTCCATAGACAATCACTTTCGGAAAGGGACTTATTGGTAGAAAAGTTTTAGATTGAGGTATATTTGGGTACCCTCGCCTTTTCAGACCCCAACCGTAAATCAATTACAGGTAAAAAAAAATTAATGCAAAATGAGGGGATTTTAATAATTAGAATTATAAGAAACATTATGTTCCATATCCTCTAATATTGCACTAGCAATAAAACTTGGAGGATATGCATTCCAAGTCTGAGAAATGCTATGAACTCTAGCATGATTTGCCACTCTATCAGCGGGCTTGTTTATTCTCCTATTTATAAATTTGCATATCCAAGTTGGATGTATGCTAACTTATGTTTTATATCTTGCATCATAGTATGATTTTCCCATGAAGTATGTTGTACTCCTCCATTGACTGCATTGATCACCATCTTTGTGTCCATATCAAAGTATGCAAACTGTATATCTAGCTCTTTTGCATGCTACATCACGTGTAGAAGTCCCATGCATTCTGCTGCCTCCGCGTTTTCAAGTCCATTGGCATAGTCGCATCTTGATCAAATGAAATCCCCTGCAAAAGACCGACAAATTAGTCCCCAACCTGAATAAGATATCGAGTGTATGATTTTAAAAGATGCATCACGGCAAAAAGAATAGTATGGACTAGGTGGTGGTATCCATCTAGTAATTTTCTCCTGCACATTATTAGTAACAGAGACATGCTGAACTTGCATGTGTTTTCCTGTACAGGTATTTAGAGTCTGAATCAGTTTGATAACTTCCATCGGGTTTGGCTTTATGTTATCAAATACATATTTGCATCGTGCCTTCCAGAATTCCCAGGCTGTGTTGGCCATTGTCACAATCCAATCATCAATTAGACTTATGAAATCACTAGTGAACCAACTTTGTATCTATTCCTACACTATAGCATTTGTGTTAGGTATGCTTCTTCTATCACCTGGTGTTATAGACCATATTGCTCTCGGAAAGGGATAGTCCCAGAGAATACGCTTAGTAGTTTCAATGCCTTATTTGCATGTCTTGCACTTCCCACCACTGTAGTTCATTACTCTTGCCATTATTTCATTCGATGGTATGATGTCAACCATACATTTCCATAAGAAATGTTTGATTCTTGGTAAAGTTGGGATGCTCCATTTGTTTTTCCAAACCTGTGCAGTTGCTTCATTAATGACAGTATCACCATTTCTTAGAGCAACAAGCTTGTTGTAGGCTGATTTAGCTGTAAAATCTTCATTTCTTGTCAGGGTCCATATGAATTTGTCTTCTCCTCTTTGTGGTAATCTCATTTGAATGATTTCTGCAGCATCCTCGTGAGAGAAAATCTCTTGTACCACTGTTATATTCCAGGTCCTTGTGTTTTTATCAATCAGATCAGCAACTTAACTATACTTATTAGCATTATCCAACTCCACTGCATACCTTGAATCCAGATATCTGACCAAGTGAATATTTTCCTCCCATCTCCAACAATCCAGAAACTGGATTTTAAAAAAAAAACTGCATACTACCTTGGATGCTTTGCCAATCCCAAGTGGAATTCTTCGTTTTCTTTGCATGTGTAGTTGGGAAGTGTATTTCTTTTAAGGCTTTTGCCCAAAGTTTATCCTCATTCTTCAAAACTCTCCAGGATGCTCTATCTAGAAGATCTAAGTTCAAGCACTTTAAATCTCTAAATCTCATACCACCTGCTAGCTTGTGCTTGTTTACAGCTGGCCAAGAGGTTAGAAACAAACCCTTAGATTCATATTTTCCCCACCAAAAATTTCTTTGAACACTTTCCAAGTCTTTGATAGTAGCATCTGGGATTTTAAATATTCCCATGTGATGAGATGGCATGTTATTAAGCACATGCTTCACTAAAATAGATCTCACTGATTGGTTGATAAACTTTCCTCTCAATCTAGTTAATCTGTTTTTAGTGTTAACTACTAAAATAGAGAAAGATGTAGTATTCTTTTTGTTGAGAAACAAATGGATTTTGAAAAAACGTGGGTCTAACAAGCACACCCAATATTTCGATTAGCAATCAACTCCAATATAAATGCCTCCATATCTCTTGATAAGGAATGGTGTTCTCTTATTTATCAGTGTATTTCAACCACTGAAATTTCAGTGCTCTTAAATGGCTCTCCATGTAGTCCTTTTAAACCTACTCATGGTATTCGCCAAGGAGATACAATCTCTCCTTACTTGTTCATAATAGCTATGGAGGCATTCTCAAGAGCGATGGTGGCAGCTGAGTTCTCAAAAAGCATTAGTGGAATTAAAATTGCTAGAAGGGCACTTCCTATAAGCCATTTGTTATTTGCTGACGATTGCCTTATTTTTGTTAAATCCAATCTGGATAATATCAAAAGTCTGCAAAACACTCTTAATTCTTTTAGCTCAAGCTCAGGCCAGGTGCTAAACTATCAAAAATCAAGTATCAGTTTCAGTAAGAATATTAGTGCAGAGGCAGCTACTACTATCACAAGGATCCTAAATGTAAAGAAGATGGGCTCTGAAGAGAATTACTTAGGCATTCCGTTATTTCTTAACAAAAAGAAGAGAATTTCGTTCAACAATCTGGTAGTAAACATGGAAAGAAGATTGTCTAAATGGAGAGGTACAACTCAGTCACAAGCTGGAAAAAGTATAATGGTACGTAATGTGTTAAGTACCATTCCCTTACATCAAATGAGTTCATTTAAGTTACCTAAGGAAACTATTAAGAAGATGGATTCGTTTCAATTAAGATTCTGGTGGAATAAAGCAGATAAAAGGGTTTGTTTCTTACCTCTTTCTCAAGCATGTGCAAGACAATTGATGATGGTGGTTTGAACTTCAGGGATTTACGGTATTTTAATCATGCTCTCTTGGAAAAAATAGCTTGAAGGATTTGTACTACAGATGATACACTCCTGGTACGTTCTCTAAAAGCAAAATACTTCAAAAACTTTCATCTTATTCATGCCCCTAGAAAGGCGGACTCAACCTGGTCTTGGAAGAGTGTAAGTTCGGAGTTTGATTTCATTAAGAGATTCAACTGTTGGTCAATTGGTAACGGTAAAAGAATACTAATCTGGCAGGATAAATGTATTTTACATCAAGATACACCTCCTATCTAAGCCACCACTGAAACTAATCCATCTTCTTACACATATGTTTCAGAACTAATTGATGAGGACACTAAAAGTTGGAAGCTTCATTAATCAATAACCTCTTTGAGCCAGCCACTGCTCAACAGATATTGAGAATGAGAATTCCGCAGCTCTCTGAAGACAAACTTTGTTGGTCTCTGACTAAGAACGGGAAGTTTACAGTTAAGTCAGCTTATTATGCGTTGTACAATCTAAAGTTTCATAATGGTCTGGATACTTATAAACCTTCTCCATCAAACATCTGGAGGAAAGTTTGGAAAATTGATGTAATTCCAAGAGTAAAACTCTTTATTTGCAAATGCATCAAAGATATTGTTCCATCTAAAGAGATATTAAGTAGAAGGATCTGGCAATAAAATATTTTATGCAGTAGATATGGATAAACTATAGAATCTACAATGCATATTTTAACTGAATGTGATTATGCTCGAATTGTTTGGTTTAGTACTGGATATAGGCATGATGGTAATCAATGGGAAAATACAAAAGATTGGATAGCTTTTTGTTTCTCTGAACATGACCCTTCAACAATCATTAAGATGGCTACTATATGTCGGTTCTTATGGAAGGAGATATGCAGTCTGGTATTTGAAAATAAAACTCAAAAACCACAAAAATTAACTCATTCCATAGACAAGTTTCTTAACAGTGCAGGTTCGGTTCAAAAGAAGAACAACACTCCTGCAAAGTGTTTGATTGTTCCTAAATAGCAACCGCCTCATAATGATTTCATTAAATTAAACATTGATGCATCTTATTGTGAGCGTATTAAAACAAATGGATATGGAGTAATTTTTCGTGATTGTGCAGGTACACATGTAGCTTCGAAATGCAACAGTTTCAGAGGGGATTTGGATGCTAATTATCTAGAGACCTTAGCTGTACTAGAAGGAGTTCAATGGGGTTTATAGTTAGGCCTAAATAATATCATAATAGAGGGTGATTACAAGAGTCTCATACAAGATATTCGAGGGGAAGAGTCTGATATCCCGTGGGAACTACGTGGCATTATTGAAGATACTAGTAATCTGTTAAAACACTTTGAATTTTATTCTTGTGAGCACATAAATAGATTGGCTAATAAATGTGCTGATAAATTAGCAAAGCATGCCCGTATAAAGGGTACTTGTAATAGTTGGGAAGGGGTAGCTCCATATTTCATGTCAAACTCTATTATGTATGACATTACATGATCCAATAAAAAAATTATTCGTAGCAAAAAAAAACATCAAAGAGTTTATATCTCTATCTCTCGATTTAAATCTTACTCAAGCAAACTGCGAGTCTCAATTTAAATACAAGAGAGATAAACCTAGATGGTACTAAAGCTTAATATCCAAGTGTCAATCAATTTAAATCAACAACCAAAAGGTCGGATATTCTAATTGATTGAACAACGCACAACCTGTATTATTTCAATTATATAACAAATATAATGCGGAAAAGAAATAACACAGACACTAGAATTTTGTTAACGAGGAAACCGCAAATGAAGAAAAACCCCGGGACCTAGTCCAGATTGAACATACAATGTATTAAACCGCTACAGACACTAGCTTACTCCAAACTAACTTCGGTTTGGACTGTAGTTGAACCCCAATCAATATCACACTTATCCAAGGTACAGTTATTCTCCTACGTCTCTGATCCCAGCAGGATACTACATACTTGATTCCCTTAGTTGATCTCACCCACAACTAAGAGTTGCTACGACCCAAAGTCGAATACTTTAATAAACAAATATGTATCACACAGAAAAGTCTATGGTAATAATAGATAAATCTGTCTCCCACGAATATATGTATGAGATTTGTTCCGTCTTTTGATAAATCAAGGTGAACATGAACCAATTCATAAACCAGACTTATATTTCCGAAGAACGGCTCGGTATTATCAATCACCTCACAATAGTCTTAATCGACGCAGCGAAAAAAGATATTGTGGAATCACAAACAATGAGACGAATATGTTTGTGACTAATTTTTATCTTGCCTATTGGAGATAGAAATCTCAATCCAATTATTACAATTGTACTTGTATGATAGAAATAGCAAGATCAGATCACACAACTACAAGAAAAGTAGTATCGGTCTGGATTCACAATCCCAATGAAGTCTTTAAGTCGTTAACCTGGTTTAGAAGAAGAAACCAAAGGTTAAAGGAGAAACGACTCTAGCTTAGCACAACTAGTATCACACAAAATATGTGGGGATTAGGTTTCCAAGTTGCTGGAGTTTTCCCTTATATAGTCTTTCAAATCAGGGTTTGCAATCAATGTTATCTTAGTAATAAAGCATTCAATATTCACCGTTAGATGAAAACCTTATTAGATTCAAGCTAATATTTATCAACCATTAGATCGAAAACATAGCTTGTTATACACACATGAAATACACGTTTGTAGGCTTGTGTAACCGTACCCAAACTTGTACATTAGTTAGTTCAACAATAGTTAACCAAATGGTTAGCCATATGATAACTTTCATATCAACCATATTCTTCTTCACCATAACTAATTCAAATGACTCAAATGAACTAGTTAGAGAGTTATTCAATTGCAAGGAAATCTCATGTACTACATAAGACACAATTGAAGCAAAAATGATTTGATTCACTCGAATCGGTTCATGAACTATATATCCACGGTTTGAAATTACATTCCTTAGTTTATAAAGATAAGTTCACAAATATCGTTTTTAGACATAACCTACTCAAGTTCGCGGATGGAGTTCAAAAACTCTAGCAGAAATTCTCGGGTCGAGAACTTCCACCAGTTCGCAGACTGGGTTCATGGACTGAGTTCACGTACTTAGCTCACGCACTTCTCCAGTTTTCTTGATCAACAAAGTTCGCAAACTTCGGTTCAAGGAATAAGGACTTATACATATATGTGTTTCCACAACAATGCTTATATCCTCCAATGGTCATATAGTCTAAACTCTCATTTCAATCATTGAAACATTCTCAGAGGACGTTATATAGTTGTTATTCACAAACCATTTTTCGTCAGAGCAATTTTCAAAGTGATTGAAACTTAATATGACTTTCGTCACTAGGTAAAGATGAACTTGGCTAAAGAGAAAGCTTTACCAACACATATTTCGAGAAATAGATAGGCGAGGTAAACTCGTCTCGAAATACCAAATATGTATAATCTTAGTCTATATATAGCTAAACGACTTTTGTCTCAAGATAGGAGATAAATAGACTTTTGAGTGATAGATAAGTTCAAGTCTCCACAAACCTTTTAGTCGATGAAGATCCACCGGTTCCTTGAGTAGTCCTTCGTCTTGTATGATGATTTCCATGGAGTTCTTGAGCTCAACTACACTTTCTATCCTAGTCTGAGACCTTAGCTATAGTAGACTAGAAATCAATACTTATAGTTTTGATCACTAATATTGACAAACATGCTTGAGATAGTAACGCATGCGAGTTCGACCGAGCAATGCTCTAACAATCTCCCCCTTTGTCAATTTTAGTGACAAAACTTTAAATACATATGGAATACAAAAAATATATAAATAAACTTTGCAGCTCCTATTCCACATGTCTAATCTTCAACATTACTCGAAATCTTCGTCACTTCCAAGTACTCCAATGATCCCAAACGTTGTAAGTTTAGCATCATTGTTGTTGAAAATCCATAGCTATAACAACTAAAAAACAAGAGTTATCAATCATTGTTATACAATGTCATAGTATCATTAATTACACAACGTCAACGTCCAATTGCATCACAACTTTAACAACAATACTATGGTGATATGTCACTCCCCCTTAGTCAATACTCCATCTCACATGGAAACCACTCCCCCTTACATAATGATCCGAAAACCATATGTATTTGTAGTGTGAACTACATATTAATTCTCCCTATTTTTGTCAATAAAATTGGCAAAGGTACAATAACGGGATCCTAATGAAATTTCCGTAAGAGACGTTTTGACCAAAAGTAAGTATATATCATCTTATTTAGATGCAATCATAAAGTAGAAGCTAAATGCATTCATCAAGGAGTCTATAATGATACAAGATGACCCTTATAATATTCTACAGCCGCACTCCCCACAAAGATTTGGCAATTAAGCACAAGTTCAATTAAGAACTCTCCTGCATAATATGTCATTCCCGAAAGAACAACAAGAGCGACCTTAATTTCAAAAATAAAATAAGGATTTCTTTGGACATAACAAATCACATACAAGTATGAATTTGAATCCAAAAAATATTCAATTAAATTAACCATAAGAAAACCCATGATTAACTTAATCGAATATGCTCAACACAAGTAAACTTATGGAGACTTAACTAAATAACCAAACAAGATGATTAATTTAGTTCAATATGATCGACATAAAGTACTTTATGGAACAACAACATAGCTAATCATAAAAATAATCAACTTGGTTATTTAGTGCTCAACATAAGACACATTACGGAGCCTCACAGTAATACATAAAGTATGGATCAAGGAAGATCAATTACTGCGGAATACACCAGGATTCATTCTATTTTCCATCACCATTTACACAATGACATACAATAGACATAATCCTTTAAACAAAAGATTTTAACCTATCTTCCATCAAAAATTGACATAATAGGCTTAACTTTTGTATATGTCAAAAGTCAATTCATTCATTTATCAATATATGCATATCAACTCATGAACGACTTTACTTTTTACAAAATATGGGGCAATAAAGTTCACGGATTCAAACATACATATCCCATAAAAATATTGCAATATATAAAACTATAAAGATTAATACTGCAATAATCATCTTCCAAATCAACTTTAGAATTTAAATGGATAAATCTAAAAGCATTGAAGATGAATACATTGGACATAGATATATGAAATCACAATAATTGCTATTCCAAACTCTAGTAATCCTTCTCAAAAACAAGAATAAATTCTCATAAGAAGCTTCCTAGGCATCAAGACAAACTCGTAATGCACTTATAAGATGATTTGTCCTTAGAGGGTAGAATCAATCTTTTTCGCCAGGATTTATACCAAGAATAGCTACCAAAGGTGTATAAAAATATTTTATTAAGAAAGAAGAACATAAAAAGTCAATAACGACCATGCACCATAGTTCACATAGGATGATTGTGAACATTCAAGAATTCCGTAGCACTGCGTACTACTTTCCATTCTTGAACTTTCTTCTTTGTTATTTACCAACAACATTATTGTAAAAGCTACAATTTAGATTAGAATAGTAGTACTCCAAGAATCCATGTGCCCAAGTTTAATAGAAATGGAACAAGTGCAACAAAATGGAGCAAAATACTCAAAAACAAGAATCAGGATAAATACCAATCTTAACTCATCCAAATTCAAAGTTTCTCATCTTCACTTTTAAGAGAATTCAAATAGAAAGAGATTTCAAAAATAATGAGGTCAATCCGAGTTCGGAAGAAGAAGTTACGACCAAAACAAGTTTACCGAATATCGATGTCAAGTATGCATACGGGTTTGCAAATGAATTTTTGTATCCTTGAGAAGTATGCAGACGGGGTTTGCGAACTTAAACCCCTGGATTATGGTTTCAAATGATGTTATGTATACTTGGTAAGTGTACCATGAAGTCCAAGCATCCCAAACCACTATTTTCAAACCTAAACATTTAAGAACCTTAAACACAGATCAAGTTAGGTAGAAATGAACGATAAGTAAGGTACATGGATATCATTATAAGTACTCTAAGAAAATAAAAACACAGATATTTCTCAACCTTATAGACATACCTTTTTAGAAGAATCCAATCGTCTTACGGAACATAATCTTTGTGCCCTAATTCTCGTGTTTTCCTCACCGTATACATAGCAGGGCCTTTCTTGGTGAGGATGCACTTTCAACATATACAAGTTGTGTTGAGGTGAACAATGTCTTGCTCACCATGGCACCAAGAAAGAGTTTCTTTCCAATAACTCTTAAATCTTGTAGTGTTGAGAAACACCCAAGGAACTATTTTTATAAGTCTATTAAAGAACTTCAAGAGAACCCAAAAAGATTTGTATTTCTGATTTCTTGTTTTCCAACATATAAAAAACAGTTTCTGCAGATAGTTTTTAGTACTGTGAAGGGAAACTCTTTTGATAAAAAGAGACGTCCTAGATTCTTCATAAAAGAAGACAATACTACTATCTTGATAGAAAGTATCAGGAATTGAGAAACGAATCAATTCATGCTTTGAGGTGATACACTTAGATGACTGAGATTTAAACTCCTCTTGTAATTCGTTTAGTTTATCACAACTAATTAGATTACGCAGAAGAGGAGCAATGCTCTCACTGATTAGTAAATCAATATCAACCTCAACATGAATATTATTCATCATAACTTGATTTATCCTGTCAAGATATTCTTGCTCTTTCTGAAGGTATAACTCAACATCAAGAGATAATCTCTCAAGCTTCTTTTCAAGCCCTGAAAACACTTCAAGGGATTTTAAACCTGGTGGAGGTTTAGATTAATTTCTTCTACAGATTTTATTAAATCAGTCATGGAAGAGAATTCTAAAATCCCTGGATCTGGTGGTGCATGTATTGAGATAACACTAATGTCCATAGAGTTACATCACTACAAACACAGACTTATAAGATCTTGAACGTGTTTGCCTGCTCTGATACCAATTGAAAAAGTGGGGTTCTAACAACCACACCCAATATTTCGATTAGCAATCTGTATGGACGAACTCCAATATACTTTCTAAAGAATCAACTAGACAGTCAGACTCAATATAGATAAAAGTACATCAAAGAGTTTATATCTCTATCTCTCGATTTAAATCTTACTCAAGCAAACTGCGAGTCTCAATTTAAATACAATGGAGATAAACTTGGATGGTACCAAAGACCAATATCCAAGTGTCAATCAATTTAAATCAACAACCAAAAGTTCGGATTTTCTAATTGATTGAACAACACACAACCTGTATTATTTCAATTATATAACAAATATAATGCGGAAAAGAAATAACACGGATACCAGAATTTTGTTAACGAGGAAAACACAAATGCAGAAAAACCTCGGGACATAGTCCAGATTGAACATACACTGTATTAAGCCACTATAAACACTGGCCTAATCCAAACTAACTTCGGTATGGACTGTAGTTTAACCCCAATCAATCTCACACTGATCCAAGGTAAAGTTATGCTCTTACGTCTCTGATCCCATCAGGATACTACGTACTTGATTCCCTTAGATGATCTCACCCACAACTAAGAGTTTCTACGACCCAAAGTCGAAGACTTTAATAAACAAATATGTATCACACAGAAAAGTCTATGGTAATAGATAAATCCGTCTGCCATGAATATACCTAAGAGTTTTGTTCCGTCTTTTGATAAATGAAGGTGAAGAGGAACCAATTGATAAACTAGACTTATATTCCCGAAGAACAGCTCAGTATTATCAATCACCTCACAATAGTTTTAATCGACACAGCGAAAAAAGATATTGTGGAATCACAAACGATGAGACAAAGATGTTTGTGACTACTTTTTATCTTGCCTATCAGAGATAGAAATCTCAAACCAATTATTACAATTGTTCTCGTACGATAGAAACATCAAGATCCGATCACACAACTATAAGAAAAGTAGTATCGGTCTGGCTTCACAATCCAAATGAAGTATTGAAGTCGTTAATTAGAAGAAGAAACCAAAGGTTAAAGGAGAATCGACTCTAGATTAGCACAACTAGTATCACACATAATGTGTGGGGATTAGGTTTCCCAGTTGCTAGAGTTCTCCCTTATATAGTCTTTCAAATCAGGGTTTGCAATCAATGTTAGCTTAGTAACAAAGCATTCAATATTCACCGTTAGATGAAAACCTTATTAGATTCAAGCTAATATTTATCAACCGTTAGAACGAAAACATAGCTTTTTATACACACATGAAATGCACATTTGTAGGCTTATGTAACCGTACCCAAACTTGTACATTAGTTGGTTCAATAATAGTTAACCAAATGGTTAGTCATATGATAACTTTCATACCAACCATATTCTTCTTCACCATAACTAGTTCAAATTACTCAGATGAACTAGTTAGAGAGTTGTTCAATTGCAAGGAAATCTCATGTACTATACAAGACACAATTGAAGAAAAAATGATTTGATTCACTCGAATCGGTTCATGAACTATATAGCCACGGTTTGAAATTGTATTCCTTAGTTTATAACGATAAGTTCACAAACATCATTTTTAGACATAACCTACTCAAGTTCACGGACTTAAGTTCTCAGATGGAGTTCACAAACTCCAGCAAAAATTCTCGGGTCGAGAACTTCTGCCAGTTCGCGGACTGGGTTCGCGTACTTAGATAACGCACTTTTCCGGTTCTCTTGATCAACACAGTTCGTAAACTTCAGTTTAAGAAATAAGGACTTATACATATATGTATTTCCACAACAATGCTTATATCCTCCAATGGTTATATAGTCTAAACTCTCATTTCAGTTATTGAAACATTCTCAGGGGACGTTATATAGTTGTTATTCACGAATCATTTTTCGTTAGATCAATTTTCAAAGTGATTGAAACTTAACATGACTTTCATCATTAGGAAAAGATGGACTTGTCTAAAGCAAAAGCTTTACCAACACATATTTTGAGAAATAGATAGGTGAGGTAAACTCGGATTGAAATACCAACTGTGTATAATCTTAGTCTATATATAGCAAAACGACTTTTATCTCAAAATAAGAGATAAATATACTTTTGAGTGATAGATAAGTTCAAGTCTCCACATACCTTTTAGTCAATGAAGATCCACCAGTCCCTTGAGTAGTCCTTCGTCTTGTATGATGATTGTCATTGAGTTCTTGAGCTCAACTACACTTTCTATCCTAGTCCGAGACCTTAGATACAATAGACTAGAAATAAAGACTTATAGTTTTGATCACTAACATTGAAAAACATGCTTGAGATAGCAAGGCATGCGAGTTCGACCGAGCAATGCTCTAAAAGATTCCTAGATACTTTTCTTCAAGATCCATCTTCTTCTTCTTTAAACTTCTTAGGAGCAATCTGTAGTGTCTTGGATGCAAGTGCTTTGGAAAGAAAATGGAAGATTTCTAAAAATTAATTTGTTGTCCTGACATATCGCTGAAAGATTTAATCACCTGAAGCATATTGGTAACATTATGAATATTTGTTCTTGCAAACACAAGAAAATCATCTGCAAACAGCAAGTGAGTGACTTGGGGAGCTTTTCTTGATATCTTAATTCCTTGAATTCTTCCTTCCATTTCATCCATAGCGAGAGCGCGTGTAAAAACCTCCATAGTGAGTAAGAATAAGTAAGGTGATATTGGATCACCTTGTCGGATCCCTATTGTTGGTTTAAAATCCTTACATGGAGAACCGTTAAGAAGAATATGAATTTTCGTTGTACTTACACATTCTTGAATGCGTCCACACTATTTGTTGTTGAAGACAATCTGTTGCATTACTCTGTTCAGAAATGACCACTTAACTCGATCAAATGATTTTGACATATCGAGTTTAAGTGCCATATAACCCTTTTTAGTTTTCTTTATCTTCATACAATGAATTAATTCATGAGCCAAGGTGATATTATCTCCAATCTGTTGTCCATGAACTTACGTAACTTGCATGGGAGAGATGATCTTCTCCCATTGTAGCTTTAATCTGTGTTTGCAAGGATCTTTGATATTAGCTTGTATGTAGAGTTGCACAAGGCTATCGGCCTATAGTCACCTGGAGTTTGTGGCAGCTTGCATTTAGGAATAAGTAAAAAAATTGTTTGATTCATTTTTTTGAGCAACCTCCCTGTAGAAAAGAAAGTTGTTACCATATTTATGACATCCTCCTTCAGAGTACTCCAATTAGCATGAAAAAGGCCCTGTAATAATCCATCTGGACCTGGGGATTTCCACGGCTGCATCTGCTTTAGTGTATTGTATATCTCTTCTTCATCAGGGATTCTAGTAAGGAAAGCATTATCTTCTTCTGTGATACAAGGAGGTAGTAGATTTAGGAGATCGTCATCTGCATTTGGATTTGAATCCGTCATTATTCCTTTGAAGTGATTAGTTAACAAAACTTCAACTTGATGTTTTCCGCTGCACCAGTTTCCATTGGGTTGCTTGAGAGATTCAATTATATTTCTAGACCTTCGTCTGTTAGCCTGGAGATGAAAGTGCTTAGTATTTTGATCAACTTCATGAAAGAAAATATTTGTGGATTTCTGTCTGTAGAAGACTTCTTCACGATGATGCCATTCTTTTATTTACTTCTCAAAATCTTGAACAACTTTGGTATTCTTAGTATCATTCGGTGTTGGTTGTTGAAGATGACATAGACGATGTTGTAGAGTATTGAGCTTTTGATAGATCTATTCTGGTTTGCACCAATTTCATGTCAAGAACATATCTAGCTAAACCTAGAAATTGCTTTGACCAGGAGGTCTGAATCTAATATTTACAAGTGTTATCTCTGAGCCAACATTCAAAAAACTTCCAGTTTCTTGCACTGCAAGCTTCGTTAAAAGATAAGTCTAACATTATATGACAATGATCATACAATAAAAATGGTAGGTGTTTTAAATAACAATCAGGAAAGTGAAGCAGCCAGTCAGAGTTAATTAAAGCTTTATTTAATATACTTCTTATTTTCCCTATACCATGCTTGTTACTCGTTCAAGTAAATGGATTACCATGGTAACCTAAATCACTTAGACCTGCATCAGCTACAATCTAACTAGATGTTGAAGAAAAAGAGATAGAACCAGAGTTATTTATCCTTTCATCCTCATGTAAAGTGATATTTAAATCACCTATTAAAATCCAAGGTGCGGTGATGTCGTAAGTCATGCAGATATCCCTAATGAAATCCCATTGTATTTTTCTCTCTTGTGGGTAAGGAGAGCCATATACACAGGATAACAACCATTTTGGTTTAGCTGGGTCACTGTGAACCATACAGTGTATCATATTTCTATCGTGATGAATAATATCTAGTTAGAAACCATATTTCCATAGGAGACACAACCCTCTAGCTCTGCCTATATACGGGACATAAAATGAGTTTGGAAGTTCAACGGTCTGATGAATCTTAGGAATTTATCAGAGTTAATTTTTGTTTCTTGCAAAAATATTATGTCCGGATTTAAAATTTTATTTAAATCAGAAATATAATTCTGAAAGTCTTTACTTACAAAGCCATTGCAGTTCCATGCAATTATTTTCATGATGATAACAACTTTAGGATATCTACCACAAGTTATCCTGTAGTAAGGCAGACTAGAAAGATGACCTAAAAAGTAATATGAAACACGAGAAAAAATAGTAATAAAGCTGTTGAAATGTATATTTAAGAACAAAGAAATGATGTATACCTGAGCAAGCTCTCCACGATAACCATTTGTGGATTCAGAATGCATTGCCTCTGGATTGTTGTAAGTCATCTCTTGCAAAAAAATATCCAGCCGTAAAAAACACCTGCAAAAAAATAATTCACAAGTAAATTATGGCTAGATTTAAATTCAGGACTTTCTAGTCGTAATAAATCTTCAACCAGTTATAGCTAGGACTTCTTCGTTTGCAACCTTTTTAAAAAAAAAAAAACTTAAGTGCATCTATAAAATTTCAAACCAAAAGAAAGAAAAAAATAGGGATTTCTTTTCGAAAATAGGATTTGAAATTGTGAAAAGGGATTTTCATCTTTCTTTTTTTGTTGGTTAGGTTGTTGTTGTCGCTGTCAAATATTATCGTTTGAAAATAAGAGGAGAAAAGCTAAGACCAATTCACGGCTGGAGAGGAATTATCAGGAGCATTCACTGCTAGAGAAGAATTACCAGGAGCGATAGAATTAGTTTTTTCTATTTTTGGTTGTTGGTTAGGTTTGATTGATAGAAGGGTAACTTAGACAATTTGATATTCCCTTGAAGTCTCCTTAGCTAACTAACTAGTTAGTAGAAATCCCAGTGAGCTATATATTGGAATGTGAAGCCCCTATAATAGGTTTTCTCTAAAAGTCGTCAGAGTTAATTTGGACCATAATGACTGTTGGGTAAAAACTTGAGCCATCCTGATTGAAATATTGAAAGACTCGTCATAGTCCTAAGATATCGACCTTGATGATTGTTATTGTGTCTCCATGGAAATGTTATTAGACCATGATGATTGTTGCAAAAATCGTCATGATTAATAATGTAACAGTACTCAATGGTGAAAGCAGTACTCAATGCAGTCACATCATATCAAATGAGTACTTTCAAGATTCCAAAGAAGCTGATCAAACAATTAGACTCTCTACAAAGAAAATTCTTCTGGGGCCAAAAATCTACTAGAGGAAATAATCCTATAGCTTGGAGTGATCTGTGTATTCCAAAATAAATAGGAGGTTTAGATTTTAGAGATCTTGATAAAATCAATCAAGCTCTTCTTACAAAAATGGCTTGGCGCATATGCACTAATTCTGAGCTGCTGTGTGTTAAAAATCTAAAGGCAAAGTACTCCAAGAATGAAGAGTTTTTGCACATCCAACAAGATAAACATAACAAAGCTGGATTTGGAGAGGCATTGAAGATTGTCTTAAGAATTTTAAGGATAACATCTATATGCAAGTTCACAATGGTAAGAAAACTCACATATGGCTTGATAATTGGATTATTAATCTGGAGGATAAGCATATACCTTCATGCCCAAACCATCAGAATTATAAGTATGTTTCTGAACTCATATCTAATACTTCAAATTCTTGGAATATGAGCTTATTACAATCTCTCTTTTCAGTTGATGTAGTAGAGAAAATCTTAAGGATGCAGGTGAATATTAATGAAGAAGACATCATTAGATGGAAACCAACCAAAGATGGATTATTCACAATTAAGAGTTGTTCCTAAGGAGGTTTGGAAAGCTTTATGGAAAATTAAGGTGCCTCACAGAGTGAAGTTGTTCATATGGAAGTGTCTAAAAGGAATAGTGCAAACCAAGGATAAGACTGCTAGGTTCAATAATAATATACAAGAACACTGTGGAATCTGCAATCGTCCTCCGGAGACTTTGTTTCATCTGTTGCTAGTTTGCAGGCATGCAAGATTATTATGGAGAAGCTTAAATATTAATGTGGATGGAGTTGCTGCAAATTATGGAAGTGTTAAAGAATGGATAATCTCATGGTTTAGTAATACACATAACAATGGTGCAGAAGCAAACAACACCTGGAGAATGAATTTAATGGTGGGATGCTGGGTAATTTGGAAAGAAAGATGTGAACATGTCTTTCAAAACAAAACCCTTAATCAGTTCTATATAGTAACAAGGATTCAGTTTCATCTCCAAAATTTCAGTTTAACAGCCAAAAATATTATGACTGTGCAACCTCAAGCTAACAATATAGATACATATGTCTCCAATATTGCAAAAGTATTTGTTGATGCCTCATTTGATTTTCTGACTAATACTTCTGGGACTGGTATGGTGCTTTTGTCTTTTACAGGTTCATGTGATGGAGTTAAGGGATCGTATGAAAATGGATTGATAGATCCAGAAGCTGCAGAATGCATGGAAATCATGGAGGCTCTTAGCTGGACCAAAGCTCTAAACATTCATGAAGTCCATATTTTTGCAGATGCGGAGGTTGTGGTGTAATCTATTACTACAGACAGTATTCAAGTTAGATGGGAAAATAATCAGCTCATTAAAGATATTAAGACACTTATTTCTTCTTTCAAGTTTTGTAGAATCTCTCATGTCAAGAGAGACTTTAATAATTTAGCAGACTGTGTTGCAAAAATAGCCAGGAGGAACAAACTCTTATTAAAAGAGTACCGAGATTATTCTCCATTGTTTTCATCTCTGTTAAACAGGCTTGCAGTGCCTAGAACTTCTTAATCAATATATGCTCTTAGTTATCCAAAAAAAAAATGTAATAGTACATTAGGTGGTTTATTTTCCAAACATTAGGTGGTTTATTTTCTTTTATACATTACAAACTTCATATATTAATAGTCGACTTCATAAATTTATTAATATATGGAGTTTATTAATATAGGGAGGTATGCCAAAACAATGATTTTTTTTTCTAATTCAAAGTATGTGAATGATAATGGATGTGAATGCCTTCTCTAATCATCCAAATGAGCAACAAGTCGTATATGCTTTAACGGAAGAAGAAATCATCGATGGAATTATACAAGAAACGGAGAGGGATGATCCTGATGATGGTAGTACGGAGATACAAAAAGTTTCATGCCAAGAAGCTTTAAACATGCTCGAAAAGTTGGAAATGTTTTGGCTTCAACAAGAAGATGCAATGGTAAAGAGATCTTATGCATCCGCAAATCAAAAGATGCGATAACAATCCAAAAAGTTGCATCCTTTTCTAAACGAATATAGATAAAGTATTTTAGTTTATCTTTAATTTTGATGTAACAACATCTATAAATTTCAAGTAGTGACAATTATATTAATATATGAAAGCAAATTCCTTATGGCGGGACTAAAAAGTCTATTAATATTAAAATATGGAGATTATTACTATTTATAACTAACCCAAATTGGGACTACCAATTTTTATTAATATATATAGTTTATTAATATAGTCCGCGAGTTACAACACCAAAGGTGTCACTATCTATGCACAAAAACTCCAACAAAACAAATTGTTCACAAAAACCCCATTTAACATAAATTGTCTATATTACCCTTCTAGTTTAAATCACCCCAATAAAAACAAAAATCAACCCCACCTTTAATTTTTAATTATATTATCACCAATAACAACACACCACCACCGACCTCCATTTTCCGCCGAACACCACTTGCCTCCGACCACCACCAGCAGTAGCACCACCACCACACCACCGCCACCACCACACCACCACCGCTGCTGCCAACCACCACCGAGCCGCCACCACCGTCGCCGCCAATTACCACCGCGCCACCACCACCGATCCGCCAACCACCGCCTCCGCCAACCACCACTGAGCCACCACCACCACCACTGAGCCACCACCGCCGCCAATCACCGCCGCCGCCAACCACCACCATCGCTGCCAACCACTGCCACCGCCGCCACCGCCAACCACCACCACCGTCACCAACCAACACCACCATCGCGCCACCATCACCACCGCCGCCGCTGCCAACCACCACCGATACACCACCACCACCGTCGTCACCAACCACCACCACCACCGCCAACTACCACCGCTGCCACCTACCACCACCACAGACCACCGCGGACGAAGACCACCACCATCGCCGAGCAACACCACCATTATCACTGACCACCACCACCAACCAGTCGCCACCATCACAAACAATTAATTTCATTGATCAATATTCAACAAAATGAAAAAAAAATGATGAAACCAAATAGAAAAAATGATGAAACCAAAATTGGTTTCACCAAAATTAGATGAAACCGAAATTGGTTTCATCATTTTTCACATATTGTCATTTTACCAACACAAACTTCAATAATGAAACCAAACACACCGACTTCCAAGTCATTCCGAATAAACTAGGAAAAAAAATCAGGTGAAGCCAAAATTTGGTTTCATCATAAAAGAAACACAATAAGATGAAACCTACCACCACCGTCAACTGCACCACACCCATCGCCGCCACAACCACAACCACAACCACCACTACCATTACCCCCTCAACTAAAACTAGTTTGAAAAAAAATAATTGGTTTCATACAGATCAATATTCAACAAATGAAAAAAATACGATGAAACCTAATTAGGTTTCATCATTTTTCCACATATTGTCATTTCACCAACACAGCTTCAATGATGAAACCAAACCAAAATAAACTAGGCAAAAATCAGGTCGAATAAAACTAGGAAAAAATCAGGTGAAACCAAAATTTGGTTTCATCATAAACTTACTGTTTTCACCAACAAAAACTGTCAGAATTTGATGAAACCAATTTTGGTTTCAACATAAATCTGTCATTTCCCCAACACAATATTGATTTAAACGATTAAGATGTATCATAAATCTGTCATCTAACCTTGCATCCTTTTAAACTATACTCAATCATTCACCACTATAGTGTGGTACTAGTACTTGGATGAACAAATATTAAAACAAAATTAGATGAAACCAAAATCTGAACATATGGTGAAGTATTAAAAAATATAAAACAAGATTAGATGAAACCAAAAACGGTTTCACCAAAATTATATGAAACCTAAATTGGTTTCATCATAAATGTACTCTTGGGTGTTTCATGATCGATGAAAGATGGTCGAACTAGGGCGGTACTTTCCAATCCCTAGCAGGTCCTGCACTCTTGAAACTATCTTTATGTACAATCTTTCATAAATCTTAAACATGGAGCGAATGAACAATCTTTCATAAATATGTTACATACGAAGTATCGGAACTCTAATAGAACCATCTCATCATTGAATCTCATGTGGTGTTTCCATAAAAACGTTAGTGTAACTCTCAAATTTAGGGTAGTTAGTCGTATTAAAAGACACCCAAACCATTCAAAAATGACAGCGCACTTGGAAGTACATAATGCTTATAGCTTTTAATTAAAAGTTGGTTGAATTAAAAGCATTCATGGTTAACTCAAAAAACAAGAAATTTTAAAACCAACGTTTCAAGGGGACTACAAGTCTCCAAAGTTGAGGTAACTTTTTTCTAATGATTTTCTACGTTGTAAGGAACCTCAGTGTCCAAAGTTGTTTATGACACCTTCATTAGCAACACTAGCTATGTTTAAAAGGTATATAGTTCATACTACAGGGTCCGGTCCTTAATAAACATTTCTAATGAACAAGTGACTTAGCCTTTAATTTGACCCGTTATTTTCTTTTATCTAAGATATATCTCTTTCTTCATTTATAAACAAACTAATGAAGAATTCTTTATCGGGAAAAATACACTGCAAACAAAAACATAGAAAGGAAAAAAAAATCAACCCAAAGCTTCATGGATTTTGACCTACGGTCATAAAAATCTATCCAAGCAAGAATATATGAACTTGCTATTTTAACGAATCACGAAATCAAATGCAATAGTCCATCTGTAACTGGATAATCATGTTTCATGATTTCTAACGTTCCATCATAATTACACAGCGACTATAGTTATCAAAGAACTATGAAAATCAGATAATAAGGAGCGTAAGCTACCATTCCACAAAGAAACCATTATTCAACATTTGACAAACAAATGGAGTCAAACAACACTAAATCTATAAATTACCAAAACAGTACTTTTGAGAACTGCCTTTGACCCATTAGATGGTGTCCTTAGCTTTTCGATTGATTTCAATTTTCCTTGCAAACACTGTTCACGCATGATCATCAAATGTAATGCCACCTGTTTTCAGTTAACAAAGAATGCATTGGCTTCAAGTAGTTACAAAAAAGATCATGCAGCTCCCTCAATTATAAGCAGCCAGTGGTCAGATAAATTCAGAATCAATAATATACACAGATATAACCCAAAGTAGAAGAACCACTAATATGTATCAATTTTACAAGGAGCTACCAAAACATTAGTTACATCGACCAATTGAAACACAATTTGACAAAGAAGGGTTGTCGCTTTGTAACACTATATTTTCTTTTCATTTTCATGAATAAGAACCCCTAATTTCAAATCAAACCAACTTGAAAACAACAATTTCATACATTATTCATTCATTAAAAGGAATCAAAGATAAAGATCATTGCTTACGAGTTATTAAGATTAAAAATTGGTTTTCTCCTCTAATTTTTCTTTACACCAAAATTAAAAACCCTAATTCGTAGTACAAATCATCGAAAACTCATAATTACCTCTTGTTAATCCACCGCAACTTTCCGAATTGGATTAATATTCTAACACCTGAATCATTTCGGCTAACTCTCGGATTCAATATATGTCTCAACACACTAATTAATTCATTTAGGTATCTAGAATTATCATTATCAATTGATTTGGTGGTTGTGGTATAGGAGTAGAAAGAGGAGGTATTGCTGGTAAGATGGTGGAAGAAGAGAATAAGGCAGTGCTGGTGGATGATCAGGAGACGATTGTGGTTTTAATGACGGAAGTTGGCGGAAGAGGCGATGGAGGCGGTGGTGGTGTGAAGGAGACAGAGATAGAGAGATAATTCTCGTACAAAGAAGCAACGAAATATAAGGGTAGGTTAGGTACACTTTAAAAGTGAAATGAATCTAATTTACCTATTTTAAAATATTTGAAGTTTTCTTAACATATGGTTGGAGTTTTTGTCTATAATATATGATCACCTTGGTGTTTTATCACTAATTATGTTTTTAATATATAGAGTATCAATATACTGTGTATATATATAAATGTATATATATAAAAGAAAATATCAAAAACACATATGGCATACCTAACTGTACCCCTTTTAGACACCAGCCACGATTAAATTCCTGTAGCCCCCGGTTAAACGGGGAAAATAAACCACCTAATGTTTGGACTACAAAATATTCAACCGCAGTCTGTCAAACCATGATTTGTGAAGATGACATATGCAGCAAGAGGGAACAAGAACCAAATAAGAAAAACCTCTATTACATTAGAAGATTAACAATCTATAATCAGTGTTATTACATTATGCACAACTCAGCTAGAACTGAAAAGGAAATTGGCAATCATGTGTTTTCAATAAAACCCAAACCACAACTACAAAACTCACACCCTAAATGATACTTAACTGCTTTGTTATTCCATTTTGCGCGCATATGAAAAAAAGAGATGGCACAAAGAAAACAAACATTTGAGCAATTAAAAACATTAAAAAATCCTATATAATCGAATATACAAAGAAGAGGGGTAGGGAACCCGAATTTACAGAACAGTGTTGATGTGGAGAGCTTTGAGCAGTGCAGTAGCCATCTGTTTCACTAAGACCTGGCCTCCATAGCTCTGCCCATCTCTTCGTTCTTCGATCAAATTTTGAAGCTTTTGAGGCAGATCATTTTCAACAATGAGTTGTTTTGGCCGTGGATGGCACTCATACACAGCCTGTAATTAAGATTCAATAAATGTGAGCTACCCGGAATAAGTTTGACACTATGAATGAAATGTGAAAATATGAATTTCATCTTGATTTCCAGTCACTAGATTGTATGAACTTGATTAATTTGGAGGGTGGCTTGTATAAATGTACCAGAATAATAGGGTGGAAAGGTTGCATCTTCAAAAATTCATAAAACTCTTATTCTAGCCAATTTACATAACTCCATATTAATTTACCGATTGCACCTATACCTCCAGCAAGTTTACAATAAGTCTTGGTTGCAGATATTCACCGAACAAATCACAGTATCCTAAAGGCATCCTGCCAGTTAGTAATAAATCTTGCTTTCATAGGGTTAAGCATAAGACAAGACTCAATAGGATGGCATCCTTGAAAGGGATCGATAGTTAAGAGTCTCTAATATCAACAGATGACATGGTGGGTCTTGGTAATCGCGGTCAACAAGATTGCACTCCTTCCATAGGGAGCCTTTTGGTTCTTTTGAAAACACTGACACACAGCACCGGTTTCGTAACTACTTCCAGTCTAACAGTAAAGTTGGGTGAGGCTTAGTGAGGATAAAAATAATGAATATAGGACAAGCAAATTCAGGTATTCACCTTAATTAGTTTTAGCAGGTTGAGGCGAGCAATAGCATCTTGATGATCCAGTCTTGATATGAGCAATGATGTCAAGCCATTAACAGCCAGCGTTGTGTTGATTTTTGGTGATTTTCTGCATTCCAAGATAATATTTTACATTAGTTATGAAGATCACTAAAAAAAAATGAAGCTTCGAGGATCAGGACATCAATTTGCAAATCATAGCAGAGTGAGATCTCATCTGATAAGCCAGAAGGTTCAATTAACCTAAGAACAGGATAAGTTTGTCAGAAGTTAAAGCACCCTACTTAGCTCTAGAATTTCACAAGACCAAGAGGTTTACACCTGTAATTAGAACAAATGCACATGTCTTGATGATCACCTTCTGAAAGGTCTTCCCTACACACCTTGTCATTTAATGAAAAACAACAGGTGAATATCTAATAACACGACATCCCTATCCTCACACAAAATCATGCAGATACCAAATTGCGTCTAAGCTAAGGTATACCGTTCTGCTATCTAGCTAATGAAATGTACCCCACTAGAAGATATGATGATTCATGTAGATACCAAATTTGGAAACAGAACAAACGACGATTAAAAATCTAATAGTTATTACGTGATAATTTTCAAGAAAGGCTCCAGTATGTGCACAAATTGTTGCTCTGGACAGCCTTGGAAGAACTTGACCAATTTGTGAACTGCTTCTTTCTTCAGTAAGGCTTGTTCAACTTTCTTGTTGTCATTATCATGAGCCAAGCAAACTGCAAGAGAATCTAATGCAGTCACTGACCACAACTCGTCATCCAGTAAGCTCAGGTACACATCCAGCCCACCATGGGCCCTTAGTTGCTCCCTTGAATTCCGGGAGGCGTGAGCCATGTCACAAAGTAGAGGCAATGCACATTGTTTCAAGTGTGAATCTGACATTACGAAATGCATCAAATGTGGAATGATTCCGTTTTCAGCCGCTTGCTCCTGTCTCCTTTTGTTTATCTTACAGAGATTGAACAGCGCATTGAGAACCTTCAACGATAAAAGCATAGTTAGACGCACTCAAAATGTCTCGCATGCAAATATGTCTGCAGAGGAAAAAACAGCAGAAAACTTCCCTAAAATTGTTCGGTACAAATTTATAAATTAATTTAGTATTAACAATTTTTCGTTTACAAACTACCATTTCCAAATTCTTAGCCAAGATTCTGTTGATCTTATTGCAGTAAGGCATCATGGTTGTGAACTGACTACTGATATGTTCTAGAATATGGAAGAGCAAAACAACTCAGAAGTATATGATTTAAACAGTGTATCAAGTTTCAATAAACAAAAGACATAACATTATGAATGAAGACCCACTTCGTTATGTATTTGAGATATGAGAGGCCCTTCCTTGAGTTCGAGGTTTGGAATCAAGTGTTTGATTGCATCTGCCCGTTGTAGACTCTCTAAGCAATTTGGGTCGGTTGACAAATGATTGATGCATTTCAAAAGCTACACAAAAAAGACAAGCAACATTATTCACCATGTGATGATTAATTAAAAGAGAGTGAGATGAAATTAAAAAATGAGCAAACACCACATTATTTTATACTAACCTTCAAAAGAATCGGAGGTTCTACCCTATTGAACATCTGAAAGAGACGACTAAGCAAACTCTGGGTACACATATAGACCGATTTAACAGTTGTGTCAGCTCGAGCAAACTCAAGCAGAAGGTCTGCCACCTTTTCAAGATACTCTCTTGCCACATCGGCATTCAATGATGATACCATATGGGAAAGTAACCCAGATGAGGTAGCACTTCCTGGTCTAGCATTTAGAACTCCGGAACCAGATAGCACCCCTGATGCGGTTTGAGATGCAACACCAGATGTTGAAGCACCTCCTTCATTAGTTATCGGTGGTCCAAGCTTTTTATTTGAAGCCTTGTGTGACATCCTAGGCGTAGTAGATTCTGCATATCCATTTTCTCTTCCAAGTCCAGAAACCTCTGTAGAAAATGAAAGACATCCTTTCAACTCTATTGACTTAAATACATTCAGCTGCGCCTGAAACCCCAGGCCTGACTATTCAGGGGGGAAAAGCAACTATATGGAGAAAAGAAGAGATGGAAGAGAAGTGGAAAAGAAGGAGAATATGCCAATAATCATTGCAGAAACCCTATCAAGTAGGACAGGATAAAGAAAGACAAATGACTTACCAGCGAACTCTGCCATCAAGAAATCTAGTTCGCCATTAGTTTTCCTTTCTGTGGATGCATGTAATAGAGGCAGTATACTCTCATGCCTCTCAAATCCAGAGAGGTGACGTACATACTCAAGCTGGCCAGAGAAATGTCGAGAAGGAGGTTCCTTGTCCAACAAGCTAAGAAGAGGTCGAACTTGCTCTTGCTGAGAAACTGAGCTATTAGAGAATCCATTGTTTAGAGGCTTATCAGTAGACGTGCGGCTTGCGAAATAAGATATCCGTTGTTGTTTAATATTGTCAACTTCTGTTCGAGAAAGATCGGATTTCCTTAAGTCCAAGTGGTCCCAGTCCTTGGAGGATCTTGCAGCTTCTTTAGTACCATAATTTTCAGCGTTCGTAAGATCAGGCAACTTAGAAGCTACTGAAGCTTCCATTACAGCCCGGCTCAACTGTGCTTTATCATTATCACTAGGGGAGTAGGAAGCTGAAGAACGAGGTGGTTCCATTGTTGCTCCAACAGACAAAGGATGGTCGATAATTCCATGATTAACCTTACTTAAATCAGGCTGGTCGGACCCAGAAAGTGTACTTTCACTTACTGAAAGCGGATAAGTATAATCCAGTGGTCCAGATCGTGGCCGCGGAGCAGAAGCATCTCCTAATATAGATGTCGCACCAGCACATATCGAGGCTAGTCGAGTTGCCTCATTCAAGCTGTGAAGGGTGTTGATGAGCCTGATAAGGATTCCATTCTTTGCAGCTATGCGACAGAAATCATTTCTGGGTGTTGATTTCTGGAGCATAAATACCTGCCACATTCCATCTACAGCAAGATGAACCATTTCCCTGAAGATGCAGAAGATGAAAGTAAAATCAATACACTCCTCAAAAGGAAAAGTGAAAAACAATAGTTGAAACATAAAAACATAGAAAAACAATAACAACAACTAGCTATGCTGTGCATGTTTATTTTTGTATGTTAAGAGACAAATGTTACAAGCATCAAAATACCTAGTTGTGTTACACATATTCAAGTTGAACAAAAACTTAATGTAGATCATAAATGGACTCACTGAAAACTCCCAAAAATTCAATACAAGATTACAAGAAAAATGACTATCCAGAATAAGACTATACAGAATGAGCATGTGACTTGGTGAGGTTGTCCTTCCAATCAGGTCATTTTGGAACCAAGGAAATCTCCTAAACCTCATTCCTTACACCCATATTCTAACCCATGTCAGAGTATATCGGCAATTTGACCAAGTTGTGGATGCCACTGTCAGAGTATGTAATATATACATAGTCTAAGTTTAGTACAAACCTGTATTTGGCATAATCAGCCTCAAGAAACCCCACCAATACAGGTATTCCACGGCAAGCGATGAACATTTGCAGTGTCAAGGAGCTGGACAACAAAACTAAAATCAGCACGGCATCACTAATTTCTGACAGAAATTTATGCATGGTGTACTATATACACAATTGAAATGTGTACTCGAAATCTATACCTGGATTGGCAAAGCTGCTGCAAGAAATGGGCTGCTTGCATGCGAACTTCCCTGGGACGATCAGGTATGGCAAAGCTCATCACAATAGGTATCTGTTGTTCAATATGAATAACATTAAAAGTAGCTTTTTACCATTGTCTTTATAACTTAAAAAGTATGAGCCTCCTGATTTCAGCATATACTTCTAAGGTAAGAAAGAACTAACCAGGCCAACTAAGCAAGCATTTTCTTGGATGTCAGTGTTGTCCTTTATCACCTCATTTATAATTTGTAGAACAGAACAGATAACCTACAAGGATCGGAAAGTTTCATATTGCTCTATCCAGTTATTAAGACTTCTTCACCTGCATCAATAATCTAAAAAATATGAAATCAAAGAGAGATAAAAAGAGCTATACACGATTTTTCGGAACTTCAAGGAGTTCCATTAAAGGTAGCAATCCATGCTGCTTAACAAACACAATCTTCTGATCAGGGCGTTCGTGAAAGAAGACAACAAGTTTCTGACATGATGAGACGATCACATCTTCTGGTTCTTCTGGCCTCAGTGACCCAACTAATCTGCTAAATTCTACAGCCTGCAAAAAAACAAACATATAATGAAATTATTAATAAATTATACGTAAATTTGCGAATATAGCTTTCTTCCTCATTTTTCCTATTTTAGGAAACGTAATTGTTAAGCATTGTACGTTCCTACATGGGCGTCAACAAACTGGTTTGCACTTTACAGAAGTAGTTATATCCATTTACTTTTTGAAGAAGACTAAAGCAGTGATGGCACTCACATTTGATTTTACTAAATCATTCCTCAAATAAGAGTTACAAAATCTAAGGGCAATCATTTTCTACTTTCATAGTTTTCTTGTTAGTTCTACGCAAACAAGATGACTATGATGAAGATTGTGTTTGTTACTAGCCATTACGGAGACGGTTTCACTTATAAACTCAGGTTATCTTTCTGTTTTTTACCTACCTTTACTTCTTTAACTAATGCTATCCAGAAAAGGTTCCCTCCTTTATTTCAGTTTAAGAAAGGTGTTGTTTTCAGAAGCAAGCTAATACCATGAAGCACAAATTTTATGCAAGGTTAAAAGAAAGCAGGCACCTGTAGGGGAAAAAGGTTTCCTCCGGGAAACTTTTCGTCTACCTGAAAGACGGACATTCAATTATCTCAGTATCCAATGATTGATCGATCAGAAGCACTTAATAATCATGAAAGCATACCAAAGTGTTAAGATCAATTACATCCTTCCTAAGAACACCCATCATGATACGCAACAAATTCCCGTCATTTGTCTGGCCAGGCTCACTCTCCGCTCTTTTTTGAGCCATCTTAGCCTTAAGCTCTGCTGCCAGGTCATGTTTCCCTGCTTCACTGGGAGTCAGATTGCTTTCGCTGATGCGTAACAAGGAAACCGATGATGAGGCTCCCTGAATACTATCCTGAGGATGAAACAGATCATCCAAAGAAGCATCTCCCGGTGTATCACTAAATCTACTGAGCTCATGTCTTCCAGAAACAAGGGATGCCATAGAAGCCTACAGATGAGATGTTCACATATTCCATCAACTTAAGAATTAGCTAAATGAGATTACACGCCATGATGAATTTCAAATTAAATGATTCCTAAACTCAAAAATGATAGCACCGCGTCAATGTTAGATTGAGGCATCCAGCGCGCAGTGGGCAAGATAAATGCATGAGGGGCAAGAATCAAAGAGAAGAGAGAAGAAAAATCAAAGCTACTAATCTGTGTATATAATGTTACTCTATATCGAAGTGAAATATAGGACTGTATCTGATTGAAGTCCTACCTTTTGGGGAGAAGCTTCATGAGCCAGAGGCCTAATGGCGGATAGACTTCTGTCACTAACACTAGAGCCTCCATGTGCTTCTAGTTCTTTATCTATTCGCCTTCTTGACTCACTAGGGTTTACCTCTCCATTTCCAACCCTTTCATCTGGGTCACCCATATTTGATTGTACTTGCGAACCTTCTAGACTAGCAACAGACACTTCCTTGGTGGACAACAACCTACCAGAACTATTTTCTACAGACAATTTTTCATGGAAAGCTAAGGTGGGATCTTGAGCAGGAAGAGAATTCTCTACATCTTCATGACGATCTTCTGAATCTAGAGCTACATGAGAATTGGTTGTATCAACAGCTTCTGATGGTAATAAATCTTTACACGTGTCCTCCTGAAGCTTGAAAGATAAACCAAGATATTAATACGATGAACAAGAATCAAATTTTGTCTGAGACATTATATAGAATCTATTTTTTTAGTGTTAACGGATTTCGAGGAAAAAAGAAAACTCTCGCAACAAATGGGTGTTCTTATAGTAAAAAATGATCAATCTAATAGATCCTCACTGGTTCGAACTCGGAGGCATCTTTAGGTGTTTTCTCGCCAGAAGGGCTTTCACCAGTGCTACGACCATCTTCATTTGAAATTTCCGTAGTCAGTGAAGCATCTTCCTGTACACTTCTGCAAGAAAAACATAGCCGTGCAATGTTATGATCCCAATTAGTCTTTTACTCACGTGGTGCATGATGCGCTGGAAACCAAACTTTACAGAAACAGAGAACAGAGAACACCACTTAGTAAAAATAATTGACTAGTCTTATTATACTGCACCAGAGGCGGATAAGAAAAGGCAGTATAAGCATAATGCATAAATTAACCCAAGGCCAGGCTAGAACATGTTGGTGCACAAGCCTGATGATCAACCTCGTCATACAACTCATAGACTTTTTGGATTTCTTAATGAAGTCCAGAAATATCACTAGTTAGCAGTTAAGAAGTGGTGCCAAAAGCCACTTTATGATCTTGCTGGGTTTCACACATTAGACGTAAGGTGAACAAGTGATAGACACTCAGTGAATGTCTCCCGAAGCATCTCACAAGTAAGGTTGGGTGCGGCAGCTAGTATGGTAAGGGGAAAAAAATATGAATCTTCACCTAGACAAATATCTAAAAACAATCAGGTCAACACTGGAACAAAAAAAAGATGATTTAGGGGAAACATAAGCTGAAGCCTCTACAGAAAGAGAGAAATGGCTTGGTATCCACCTTCATTTTCTTGGTGCCTACTAGCCCGCCTCATCTTTCCTTGAGGTTAAAATAAGTTAAAAGGGTTAGCAGTAAGCACCTTCCATGCATCAGAACATAAAGTCTCCGTAAGGGTAACTACTTCACAATCAAATGATAAATTTAAAACATAGTGTATGTATGAATACTCCATTCCATGTATTTCCCTGTCACAGTCTCTCAAAGTAAAATAGACAAAACATGTAGCTACAGTGGCCTACTTTTCACTGACAAAAAGAAAGAATTTAAGGGAAATGGAGAAAGAACGAGTAGAACATCAACTATTTAAGCATCTACAAGTCAAGATTGGTTGACTGACAGGTTACTGCCAGGAAGTGCATGAAACTTCAAACAGGCTATATGGAAGCTCTGTGCCCATCGTTTATATCTGTATTGTACTGGCCCAGGCTTCCAAAGTAATAAAATAAACAAAACATGTGGTCATAGACTCATAGTGGCTTGCTGACATGTAGAAAGGTTAAAAGGGAATGGAGAAGAAAAATGTAGAACCTCGAGTCTTTCATCATCTCAAATGTTAGGTTAAGGCCAGGATTTGGTGCGAAGTATTCAAAATATGGCATATTCACGTATGTTTCAAATCCACAAAGACTTCGTACCTACATACCTCACTGATCCGCTATTCTGCCGAAGAGAGGACTGCAAGGCACGCCTTGAATTTTGTATCCAGGGATGGAGAAGTAATGTTTTTGCATCTGGTCTCTGTCTAGCATCCTGAAATGCACTTCAGTTTCAGATACTAACTTTTCTGATAACTACAAATCAGGGAATACAAACTAACTACAATCCAGACCAGTAAGTATATTTCCTCCTATATTCGTTACCCTGTATAAGCATGTGAGTGCTATAACCCTAAAAATCTACTTAAATTATCAGAAAACCTACAACGATAACAAACTTGTCATCCTCCTATATCGGTTATCATGGCACTCTTTATGGTCCTTATTGATTCAATATATAGGTACAGTAGTGAAAGAACATATGTTACCGATTTGCATGGGAATAAAAAACAAAAAAAACAAGGGAAACCAATCCATGATTCCATGGAAAGCCAATCGCATGTTGACAAATAGCAAAGGCAGCAATAATTAATAATAAGCTGATTCAATTACAATTTAATTGTTCTTTACCTTTTTAAAGCAGTGGCGCAAGAAATCCGTGATATCGGGGGATAAGCGATCAGATATTGGAGGATGTTCGTCCTGGAAAGCAATAAACATATGTAACTGATACATTGAAAGTCCCTAATGATATATACCATGCTTCTGAACATATAATTATGTTAATGAAGTTCATCAACATATCAAACAAGAAAAATTGAGCAAAGTTTTTTACTAACAAAATATTGAACAATTTACACCGAGAAAGATAAGACTGAGAAACTGAAGAGAAACCTGAACAATCCGAAAAAGGGCCGGCATAGGTTGAAGATCATAATATGGGGGAACACATGTCAGAAGCTCGATCACGGTGCAACCTACACTCCAGATATCTGATGCGGCACAGACCCCTGACATTTCAATTACCTACACCATATAATGCATCTTATTTACATAGTTAAAACATAAGCAAATATATTTTCCAATAAGATAACTACATCTGTGAAATAAGGCCACCAATCTTCTTTTAATTTGTGAATTTCTACTTCCTCAGTAACGCTAACGAATGTCCAGCAAAGCCAACAGTAACATATTGTCTTCTTCTTGAGGACAAGTTTACTGAGTGATTCTCAAGTTATAGGTTACAAAGAAGTAAGTTATCTCAATGAACATTGAGAAGCATCTGCATTAGACACCAGAGAAAATGCAAAAACAATTACATATCCAAGAGAGTAAGTACCTCAGGGGCCATCCAGTATGGTGTCCCAACAACAGAATGTGTATTAACATCTGCCTCGGTTAGTTTTGTTGCAACCCCAAAGTCAGCCAGTTTAACAAGTCCCTGAGAGTACAAAATAACAAAGTGAATCAATATTCCCTTTTTACAGCGCAGCTTTTTATTTTCTTTCTTTTTTGATCAGGAATATTAAGGGCTATAATGTAGGTCATATTGCTACCTATCAGAAACTGACTAGAATTCATCCACAGATTTTAGACTTGGAAGCGAAACATATGTGATTAGGGAACACTAAACTGGAATATTACCTCTTTAGTTATCAAAATATTTGCTCCCTTGATATCCCTATGAATGACACCTTGTTCGTGCAGATAAACCAACCCTTCCAACACCTACTCAAAGAGAAACAGACATATCAGTAATTAACAAGAACTTTCTCCGTAGCAATCTACTTGTACCGCATAAACACACCTGGGCAATATAAAAAGCCACCAATGATTCAGGGAAGGGTCCAAATTTGTTTGGCTTGATAATATTTGCAAGTGAACCATTTTCCACATACCTACATAACAGATAACACTGAGAGTTACCATATATTGCATTCTGTTGACCCAAGAATCTGATAAACACATTTTTCAGGTAATAAAAAAGTGAGGTATACATACTCAAGGATAATGTGCAGGTGAGACCTCGTCTTTAAAGATCCAAGATACTTCACAATATTTTTGTGATTCAAATTCTGCGGGAAGGTAATTACATTTTCAGTACCGTTTACATTCAACCAGTAAGCCATTGCATCAGTATATATACACTATAATATCAAGAATTGCACCACCAGCATTCAGTAAATGTGGTGCACAACTTGCCAGGGGTGTGAATCGAATTGGGCCACTTTCAGGAAGCCTGCGAGGATTCAGATGTCACTGTAATACAGTGCAAAGTCATTGAGTGATAGATACCAACGATCTGAGTTTGAAACTAGGCAGCACCTAAATCCTACTAAACAATGACTATTTTCTGATCCTTGAGCATTCTTTCCTCATAACTACAACAACTAAATTACAAATAAAAAAAATTAAAATTAAGAAAGAAAGAAAGAAGAAAACAGTAAAGTAAAAGTATAACCTTTAGTAGATCAATTTCTTGCTGAGGCATCAAACGAGTCCACCAAGAGAAGAGAATTGCAAAACAAAAAGAACTAGCGGTTAGCCGCAATAAAATACAAGAACGAACAAGTATTCCCTCAAATTCTTAAAAGATAATCACGAAAGACATGCTCTCAAGTTAAGCAAAATGTTACTCAACTGCTCAGCTACATAATCAATAAATACTCCCTCCGTCCAATTTAGTTATAAAGTAGGTCAACTAATAGTGGGACGGAGGGAGTACTAAACATGGTTTCAAGGGTATATCGATCACAACTTCTGGATTATCGACTTTCCTTAAGCCAAACTTCCAATGCCAACAACAATAGCAGACTAGACTACTCATATGCAAACCAAACTCTCAAGTAAAAGCTCCGAACCATCCAGATCAATACTGACTTATAAAACTTATCACAAACGTGAAGTTATGATTCAGCGGGCAGATAATAATCAGACCCAAAAACAGTAATGTAAATATACACACTCATTGGACCATAAAAGTAGGTAATTATCGTAATGACATGCTCAATTGTTCACCAGAAGATTATAAGCATGGTAAAGTTTATGTAACATCAGAGAATAAGTTACTAATGTATTCATTACTCGATAGGTAAGGGAATAAGCAATAATAAAACGAGAGAGACTCGACATAACCAACTGAGACAAAAAAAGATACAACCACCAAGAAGGGGGATCCAGGTTTAAAAACCCATGAGGAAGAGTAATAACAACGATGTTGTATGCAGATGAAGAAAGAAAATGTACACACTCATCCTTCAACAGAAAGACAGCAGTACATGAAACTGACTGAATATTAAAAGAGAGATAATAACATCTATATAACCAACCACGTACATTCGTCATGATGCTCATTCCAATGATGATGGTGATGCTAGGGGATAATATTTAGAAGTCTAGTCCTACATTGGATTCACAGAAGCAGTACTAGAATATGAGTTAATTTCATAAGGAGGCCACTCTCTTTTAACAATAGCTTGCTCCCATTATTAAATTATTAGGTGCAATTTCAGGAGCAGTCGCCTAAAATATAACCTTAGAACCATAAGTGAAGTAAATGAAGTTACAACACATCACATTCTCCCATAGTTTGTGCGCAGAGTTAAAATTTATAAATTCAACCAAAAAAGGGGGTTAAATTCAACAAACCATAATGATATTAAGATCCTCTTGAGCAATATTCTCCAACGAAACTTGTTTAATAGCAACAAAATCCCCATTATCCAAATCCAAGCCTTTGTAAACTCGACCATATGCTCCTTTTCCGATCTCATCTCCAAGCATCTACACACCAAAATACACCCCCAATTTGTCAATAACACATCAAAATACAAACCCTAAATAGAGAAATGGAAAGAATTTGAGAATTAGGGCAAAATTGATATATCATTCATTACATATTTGTTGTCGAGAGTTTTGGATTTGTGAAAATGCGAAGTAGTTGCTTGTCGAGACATGATTTCTTCTTCTTCTGTTTAGGGTTTTCTGCAGATAAACAGAAACCCTAGAATTGTTAATACATAATCGGAGGGAAACTGGGCGTGATTTAACGACCGGAATTGGCAGTTGGAGGCATCAGCTCAAGACAAACCCTCAGAAAATAGGAGTTGGGATTTTATTTTAATTTATTTTCCAGTAATAAAATCGAAATAACCAACCGAGAGATCCGTTATTTTAATAATAAGAGAGGGACTGAGAGCTGATTTTTACGTCCCTTTCGTCTGTTATGTTTCTTTGCTGTTTTACGGTATTCTTTCCATCTCTTAAATGGTCCAATGCAATAATTTGTTGGGGAAAAATATCGTTTGGTCCTTTTTTAGATGGGCTCATAATTATTTAAAAATATTTAAATAGACAAAAATATCAAACGTCTTTACTGTTTGGTCCATAATTATTTAAAAATATTTAAATAGACAAAAATACCCTTCCGTGTTAAATTTTTTTTGTAGCAGTTCTTCCGTGCAAAAAAAAACAGACTTCATTCTCAGGAATGAAGTCCATACAAAAGACTAAAAAAAACAGACTTCATTCCCAGGAATGAAGTCCATACAAAACCTTAAAAAAAAAAACTTCATTCCAGGAATGAAGTCCATATAAAAACCTAAAAAAACAGACTTCATTCCAGGAATGAAGTCCATACAAAAACCTAAAAAAACAGATTTCATTCCAGGAATGAAGTCCATACAAAAAGCTAAAAAAACAGATTTCATTCCAGGAATGAAGTCCATACAACAAGCTAAAAAAACAGACTTCATTCCAGGAATGAAGTCCATATAAAAACCTAAAAAAACAGACTTCATTCCAGGAATGAAGTCCATATAAAAACCTAAAAAAGATAGACTTCATTCCAGAAATGAAGTTCATCTTAAGCAACAGCGGCAGAAATAATCTTTTTCTTCTTCTTCGTCATACACAACAGCAGAAAAATGTGTTTCTTCTTCGTCTTTTTCTTCTTCTCTGTTAACAACAGCAGCAGAAAGAAATTTTCTTTTTCTTTTTCTTCTTTTTCGTCTTTTTCTTCTTCATCTTTTTCTTCTTCGTCTTTTTCTTTTTCTTCTTCGTCTTTTTCTTCTTCTTCTTCACCTTCATCGCCGTCGTTTACATCAGCAGGAACAAAAAAAAAGAGAAGAAAAAAAATGAAACCGCCATTAACAGGAGGAAAGAAGAAGAAGAAAAAAAGGAGAGAGAAATTCTATATCTGAAAAATAGAGAGAGAAAGTAAATCTGAGAATGATTTATTCTCTCCTACTTTTTAACTATATATATGGTCCTTATCCAAAAGGGTATTTCTGCCACTATAGGGTGATATTTACATCATCCATGACATCAGCGTAGGACCAAATGATAATTTTTAGGACCAAATGATAATTTATATGACCAAACAGACAATTGACTGGGTCAATTGGACTAGACTGATACTTATATTTTATTATTAGGACTATATGGTATTTCCTACTAATTTGTTTTTTTTTTAAGTGGAAATAATTTGTTGTCTTCATGTGGTAGCTGTGAACCACAATCTTATGGCCATTTGGAAAATAAGAAAAGGAAAAGAATCATTATTATTTTTATAAAAATATATTAAATTATTTTGTTGTTGGATAAAGAGTATTAAGAGAAGTCTTATGGGCTAGATATCTAACTGCTAGATTGGCCATCCACGTCAGCCTATGCAATCTCCTAAGTCTTATGGGATGGCGAATCTAGTAGTGGAACGCTGAACAATGCAGCGTCGAACACTGAACAGTGCAACGTCGAACGCTGATCCGAACAGCGTTTCAATCACTTTCCATTCCAGCTGAGGACCCACCACTCTCCACCCCTCTTCCATCGTGATTCTATGTCTTTCACATTAAATGCTAATCACATGGAAGGAGTTGACTGTTCAGCATTTGAGTGCACCTCGGCTCGCTCTGTCTCTGAGACTGAGTCTGAAACGAACTCATTAATAGGTAAAGGATCATTGATAGGTGTTGACCTCCCATTTGATGTTCCAGCCACCTCATCGTTTTCTCCCTCTTTGTTGTGAGACTTTAGAAGGTCATTAATGCACTTTTGTGGTTCAGAGCTGCAATTAAGATGTTCCTCGATCATAAATGGAACAACGAGAAGAGAGGAGAAGAAATCATGATAATGATGAATGGAACAACGCCCATGGTAGCGTTGAACAGTTCAGCGTTGATGCCTTGGAATATTCGCAAAACGCTGAACTGTTCGGCGTTTGGACCACTTTTTGGACGCTGAATGATTCAGCGTTTCAATCTCGCTGCTAGTTGAACTGCGAGCAATTGCTAGGAGAGAGAAGTAGACAGAAGCAGTGTTAACTTTTTCCCCACACTTTTTTCTTGATTTGCAACACTTTTTGGGCAATCTGGCAATTCAATCTAGCCCATAAGACTTAGCCTTACATTCACTAGTTCGAAGCCTAACAAGCTAAGCTCCAACAACACACTACTACATTAACAAAAATGATTTGTGGCACCCAATTTCTTGCACCCAATCTGATGTGGCCTTAATATCTTATTTTTTTTATTAAACTAGAGAGAGAATTATTGTTTTACTTTTATTGTTTATTTTCCAGCCGTAGATTATAATCGATGGCGTAGAATAAATATACGGTTCTCTCTTAAATCTAGGAAATTGAAGGTCGTTTCTTCTAGATCTCGACTACGAAAATTTTCCCTCTTTTCCATCTCAAAGAATACAATCAAATTCAAGAGATTTGGTGAGGTTAACCCATTGATTCACTAAGATCAGTATTATTTTACTCCATATGTGGGTGATTTAAGAGGTAAAGTCTTTGTTCCTATATTGTTACAACTTACAAGTGGGATTTATTTGTTTTTCTTTTCACTGTTTTTCATGTTGGATCGATTCCCTTGTCAATGTTTATATAATTTAAGATTAATTTAATGAGATGAATTAACTCAGATGGAATTTAATTTATCGATACAAACTTGTTCACTTGCTCGAGTTATTTTGGAATTTTGTGTATTATGTTTGTTCTCTGTAGTGTTAGATGTGGTAATTGAGTTACAGAAACCCATTAAGTCTATGATTATGCTCTATCTATTTTTTATATTAAGTTGTGCTTACAATGGTTATTTTTTGTTTACTTGTAGATGGTAGTGGATAGTGAACACCATGAATTCAGTTATGTCACGGATGATGAGAATGATAAGGTGGACGAGTATGGGGATTTCAAACTAAGCGATGTTGAGGGAGATGAGGATGATGAAGATGATGGGAATGATGAGGATTGTGGATATGGAGACAATGAAGTCTATGCAGGTAAAATTTTCAATACAACATGTGAGATAGAACTAGCTTATAAAATACATGGAAAGGAGATGGGGTTTGCAGTTAGGAAAAGAACCCAGCGAAAGAATGCATCAGGGATCGTCAGAAGCGTGTCTTACTGTTGTAATAAGCAAGGTAAGCCTAGTGTGAATAAAAACCCGGCTAAACAAAAAAAGACTAACCGATGTGAGTGCAAAGCTGGATTAACTGCACGGTTAACCAAAGATAACAAATGGGAGATTTCGGCATTCCATGCTTCGTACGATCATCTATTTGTCAGTCCTAGTCAATCTCGAATGCTGCCTTGTTACCGGGAAATCCCTTCACATGTTAGACATTGGCTTGATGCTAACGACCAGTCGGGAATTAAGATGCACAAAAGTTACATTTCAATTGTGAACAATCATGGTGGGTATCATAAGATGACGTGTACAGAAAAAGATTGTAAAAATATTGTAAAAGAGTTAAGGGCGTTAAGACTTGGAGAGGGAGATGCACAAGCTATAAAAAATATTTTATGAACAAGGTTAGCCATAAATCAAATGAGCATGAAGATTTCTATTATGTTGTGGACGTGGATGAAGAGAAACATTTGAGGAATGTATTTTGGGCAGTTGGTTGGTGCAGAGAAGCTTATAAAGAATTTGGAGATGTTGTTAGTTTTGATACCACTTACTTGACTAACGAGTATAACATGCCCTTCGCTCCTTTTATTGGCGTGAATCATCACGGAAAATCTATATTACTTGGGTATGGGTTGCTTTCAGATGAACGAGAAGAAACATTTACATGGTTATTCAGTGAATGGTTAAAATGCATGAATGGATGCCCTCCGAAAGCAATTATAACGGACCAGGCTAAAGCAATGCGAGTTTCCATTAAGATTGTATTACATGCAGCTAGACATAGGTGGTGTCTCTGGCATATTATGAAAAAGGTTCCAGAAAAATTTAACATGTACTCCAAAAGGGAAAAAATTGTATTTACTTTGAAAGAAGTGATATATGATGCACAAACACCAGCCGAGTTTGAAGAACGTTGGCAGAAAATGTTGAAAAAGTATGGCTTGAAGGAAAACAAATGGTTGAGTGACATTTATGCTGAAAAACAAATGTGGATCCCGTGTTTTGTGAAGAACACATTTTGGGCTGGGATGTCGACAATCCAACGTAGTGAAAGTATGAATGCATTTTTCGATAGTTTTGTCACTTCAAAAACATCTTTGAAATAATTTATTGAGCAGTTTGAACAAGCATTATGGAAAAAAGTTGAAAAAGATTTAATTGCAGATGCAGAATCATTCTTAAAGTCTATGAAGATGGTTACGAAGAATCCATTCGAGATACAAATGCAACAGTTGTACACTCATGCTGAGTATAGAGAGTTTTCAAATAAAATTCTAGAATCCATCAGTTGTAACATACTTAAGATTGACGAGAGCTCCGGGATGTCTAAGTATGTAATTCACGAGGATATTTTGATATAGAAATTCTGCAAGCAAATGGAATTTGTTGTGACATTTCGAAAAATTGAAAGTTACGAGGATGAAGTGGATATTCATGAAACAGAAACAATTATTGAGCAAGATGTAGCTGACAAAAGCACAAGTGATGAAAGTGAATCTGATTCTGACACCTGCGACAGTGATTCTGATTCCGACAAAAGTGATGACGGAAATGACAAAAGAAAGAGAAAAATAATTGATTTTGAGGTTCAGTGTAGTTGCCAGCGGTTCGAGAGTAAAGGAATTATTTGCAAGCATTCAATCAAGGTACTAATGTTTAATAACATTCGTTCTATATCAGATAAATACATATTGAGGAGGTGGAGAAAGGATGAAAAAAGATCACACACGAAAGTCAGCGTGAGTTTCACTTTTTGGGAAAATAGTGAAACTAGTATGCGTTATAATCAGATGTGTAGAAAGTTCAGTGAGATCGCAGATTTGGCTTCCGTTAGTGACGAGCAATGTAAATCTATTACGAGTGGTTGGACGGAAAAATCCATGAGCTCGTTATAAAGCAAAAGGAAGTCGAAACAGTTAAGATGGTTGAGGCTAAAAAAATTGCACCGACGCTTGACATAAAAGATCCAAAACGTAAGAAACGTCCAGGACGGCCTAAATCTACTAGAATCAAAGCTAAGAGGAGCAGGAAGAAATGCACAAAAACAAATCAATCATCCCAAAAAAGCAAAGTAAGTTTTCTTACTGTTTGATTTTGTTTATGTTGATTAATATATATTCCTGCGGAACAACACCATCTAAAGTGTACGGAGGGGAAGAAATTTCGATCATCTTATTATTGCTATAAAGTGTACTATTTTTAATTGGCATTACATACTAAGATTTTTGATGGTATTTCTTTAAGCACTCTTATATGTAATTGGGAGGCAGTGATCATCTCTGGCTAATCATTAGCTCTTCTTATCTTTTGCTTTTCTTTGTATCTGTCACTTCTGGTGACTTCCATTTTAATATAATTTGCCCTTTTCTTTGTCAAAAACAACACCATCTAAAAAACAACTGACACATTACTGTTTAAATTACATATTGATTGGTACATTGTCTGGAAGGAAACTATTAACCAAGAGGAAACCATCCAAGAAAATATTGCGGCAGTGTAAGCACCACAACAAATGCAAGACCAGCAACCAGTGTTCACGAGAGTCCGGAGAGGAAGAGACGTCAGAGGAGGAAGAGGCACGCGCGGCACATTTGAACACCCCTCATGGACATTATATGACCCTGCCTTATATACCACATGCGAGAGAGACGTATGTATCCCATATAGGTGGGTCGTACATGAGCTATCCTCATGGAAATTACATGACCTCGCCCCAGGTGCCACATATGGGCGGTACTGATTCCCAAAGATATATTGGCATACCTTTGGCTGCATATGCAGCTCCTAATGTAAGTAGCTTAATTAATATTTTATTTTCTATGTTATAAACCAAGTTCTTATTTATCTCAACATAATATTGCTCTTATATAGGATAATACGGTCGCACCAAGCCAGTTTGGTAATACACAACTTCTTTCTTATGTGGAGCTACCGGTAAATTGTCATTTTTTTTGCTATTCAAGTTTTCTACCCGTTAGTGGTAATTGAATTATTGTCCCTCCTTTTGATGGGTCTTCACAAATATCCCTAACAAACTTTACAAATGTCCCTGATGGCATAATTGAAAATACTTTTAAAAACACAATTATTATAATTCCTTTTTTAACCTCCCTCTCTTATTTCCTTCTTCTTCAATTCTTAATCTTTAACAGCGAAGAAAAAAAAAATCAACGCTCTCACCACCATCATTTCCATCGTCTCTCACCACCACCACGATCTCCATCGACGCCACCACCATAGCCACCGACGATCTTATACCGTTAGATGATACCACCGGTCTCGATGAGAAATCCGTGCTCTTTCTCACTTACAAAATCGGTGTAAAGTTCCATCCCTTCAACCATATTTTCCATATTCCCTTTTACTTCGAGTTCATGAACGAAATCTTTCTTACTCCGTATCTTCTTGAACCTATGAAGCGCTATGTTAATTTTTGTGTCATCTGTAACTGCTAATTGGAGGTGTGAAGATTTATTTTCGACAACTAGATCCGGACAACTATTTATAGATCCTTCCATCTCAGACATTTTCGACAACTAAAATAAGACGATTTAGTCACTTTACGGAATTGGGTTAAGAGATAGAGCTGAAATTGATAGGGTTCGAAGGAATTGGGGGGTTTTGCTTTCGATTCTGAAATTGAATTAATGAGATCGATTCATAGAGAAGGATTAAGAGATAGATCTGATGATGTAGAGAATTTGGTGGCCGTGAAGATGGTCATGGTGGATCTGTGGATCGTGATAGGAAGAGAAGAACTGTAAATTAAAGTTATTGTTGTTGATTAAGGATATTTACTTAATTAGAGGGAATAATCATGTTTATCTCATTTTGATTTTTTGGTGTTGATTCAACATGGTTACTTTTTTTTATTTAAATTTTAAATTGAGCTCTTGATTTGTGATTCAACATGGTTTGTTATACTATTGTGGTGGTGGTGATAGAAACATTTTGGTATTGTTGTTGTTGTTGTTTTTGTGGTGGTGGTGGTGGTGGAAGGTGTTGTTACAGCGGAGGTGCTGGATGTTTGTTGCACTGCAGGTGATAGTGGTGGCTTTTATTATATGAGTTGGTGGCAGGGTTGGTATGAGTTGTTGTTACAGAGATTGAAGCATGTTGTTGAATGAAATATGGTGGTTATCTGGGTTGAAGCAGGCAGTGATATTGGATCAACTATGGTTGTTGATCCAACTGCAATGGATAAACATCCACTGTTGATCCAACTGAAATGGATAAACATCCATTGTTGATTCAACTGAGATTTGTTTTGAAGTTGGTCTCGGTGCTGTTGGTGTTTATGAAGCTATAGGTAATGAAATATGGTGGTTATCTGGGTTGAAGCAGGCAGTGATATTGGACCAACTATGGTTGTTGATCCATTTAAATGGGATCAACTACGGTTGTTGATCATTTGAACTCATGTTTTGGAGTTTAAATCATGTAAATTTGTTCCAATGTTGAACTTGTGGTGCAATGGTAGCATGACTGACTCCATGTCAGATGATGCGCGTTCGACTCACACCAAGTTCACTCCATTTTACATGGATCAACTATCATTATTGATCCAATTTTACATGGATCAACTTCCATTGTTGATCCACTAAAATTGGATCAACTTCTACTCTTGATCCTTTTTTCTTGGATAAACTAGATAAACTTCTACTATTGGTTTTATTTTTATTTGGATCAACTATTGTTGTTGATACAAAAATATTTGAACCAGTGGAGGTGACAGTGGTGACGGCGGCTACGAACTTGTGGTGGTGGCGGCAACAGACTAGTGGTGGAGGAGGACTAATGGTGGCGGTGAAGGAGTGGTGGTGGAATATTGGTGGTGGTGGCGGTTGGTAGGTGGTGGTTGTTGAACGGTGGTGGTGGTGGTGGAATGGTAGTTGGAATGTTGGTGGTGGTGGTGAAGTGGTAGAGGAAGAAATTTGTTGTATTTTGAAATAAAGAAAAAATATTATATGAGTGAGGGTATTAAGGTAATCTAATATTAAATGGATAAGGTTATAAAAAAGGAGGGACATATTTATTGTTGCATAAGGATATATTTGTAGGGAGTTAAAAGTAGGGACATATAATTAATATACCCGTTTTGTTATTCAATCATTCACTACGAGGAAATTTTGTACTCATTAATGTAGTTTTTTTTTTGAGAAGGAATCACAACCTAAACCGTGGGAGCTACAATAACATATCGATGGTGCAAGTTATGCGAAGAGATATAACTAGAAGGGGAGAAGAATTCATACTTCAGTAGTCCAGTTTGTGATACTACAATGGTTCAGAAAATCATATGGTTATTTTATGCTTTTGTTTAGACTTTTATACTCTATTTATTTTTCTTCCAAAGATCCTGCAAGTAAAAGGAGACAGAATGATTCCTACAAAAAATTGTGTTTGTTTGGATAGCAACATTTCTTTTTAATTACTTATAGACCATCATCTCTATTAAAACTTCTTGTTGTATCTATTCGCTAGTTGTGGTTTTAACATCACCAAGATACCATTATTCCATTATATGCAATCAGTTTCGGAAACTTAAGTGAAACTTTCTCAATAACCAAATCACTGGAGATGAATTAAAATCAAATATTTACATTTATTTAGTACATGGGGCAATACGTCTAAATGATAAGTTAGAAAATTATTTTTGGTGAATTCTTCCACACTTGAAACTGTGGAGATGAGATGGTATTTATATGAGTGAATACATAGGAGGTTACAACTTATTCAACTCAATCAAAAGCACAGATGCTATAATTATGCTAACTAGAGAGCCGTAAGAATAGCTTAACAATAGCACAGAAAATACCCGGTCTTTGGTTTATCCTTGTTTTAGTTGAGAGTCTTGCGCAGCTGAGATGGTATGCTTAACACCTCCCCTCAAGTTGTACTTTACCTGTTGAATGTGCAACTTGCTACGAAGAATTTGGAACCTTGTTGTTGCCAAACCTTTGGGAAAAATGTCCACTAGTTGATCTCTTGAGCTAATAAGTTTCACCTGTAGTTTCTTGTCTGCAACCCTTTCTCTGACGAAGTGATAGTCTATTTCAATGTGTTTGGTCCTAGCATGAAATACCGGATTTGCAGTGAGATATGTAGCTCCCAAATTGTCACACCAGATTGTAGGAGTCGAATGAGATACCCCTAAATCCTGCAGCAAAGACTGTATCCATATCAGCTCAGACGTCGCAATCGCAACACCATGATACTCAACTTATGTACTTGATTTTGAAACTGTTTTCTATTTGCGAGCACTCCAAGATATTAAGTTGCCCCCAAAGTAAATGTAGTAACCACTCGTTGAACTCCTGTCATCTAAACTCCCAGCCCAATCAACATCAGATTAAGCTTGAAGAGAGAAATCTTTAGAAGACCGCAGATGCAGTCCATAATCCACTATGTTTTTGAGATAACACATAATCCTCTTGACTAACTCCCAGTGTTCAACATACAGATCATGCATATACTAGCAAACTTTATTTACCGCAACAGAAATATCAGGCCTTGTTAGATGGAGATACTGCAGTGCACCCACAACACTGCGGTATAAAGAAGGGTCTTCAAATTTCTGGGTACCAAGTTTTTGGACTTTTGCATTAGGAGCAAGCGTTGTACAAACAGGATTCACTCCATCTAGTTTTGTTCTCTTCAGAAGATCATTGACATATTTCCTTTGAGTTAAGACTAGTTGTTGATCATGGCGCAGAACTTCAACACCCAAGAAGAAGCTCAAATCTCCCATATCTTTCAAATCAAAAACAGCTCCCAAATCCGAGATTAGTTGTTGTATTTGAGAAGGATCTGAGCCGGTGACTATTATGTCATCTACATATATCAAAACATAGGTAACAGAGGTTGGAGTCTGCATTATAAATAGAGAACTATCTGCGATGGAGCCTTTAAACCATAGCTGCTGTAAATACGTACTGAGTTTTGAAAACCAGGCCCGTGGCACCTTTTTAAGGCCATAAAGCGACTTATGCAGCTTGCATATATGGTTCGGGTAATCAGGATCCACATAACCAGTTGGCTGACGCATGTAGACTTCCTCCTCCAATTTTCCATAAAGAAATGCATTTTCCACATCGAGCTGCTTAATGTGCTAGTGATTCATAAATGCAATGGACAATACCAGACGAATAGTGCAGGGTTTAATAACTGGGCTAAAAATCTCTCCATAGTCAAGTCCCTCTTGCTGGTTATAGCCTTATGAGTGTTAATACTACCATCCGGATTTTGCTTAACGCGATATACCCATTTACAACCAACCACGTTCATACATTTCTCATACTTAACCAAAGAGTAGGTTCCATTTCGAATCAGCGCATTCATTTGAACATCCATTGTTTTCTTCCACTTGGGATTTTTGGCAGACATGCTATAGCAAGTAGGTTCCATGTACTCTGAATCAGGAAGAGGATGCTTAGAAGCGGTTAAACACAGCTTGTTAATGGGATTCACAATTCCATCACGTGATCTTGTCACCATTGAATGCCTTGTAGTGTCTCGTAGGATTTCAGGGCAACAGGTTCACTATGCTGTGCAGCGGCAAGCACACTCGAACTAGCAGAGTTTGCAGAATCAGCGTCATCAGATACAACTGGATGAACAGCTGAATTTTTGTGTCGAAGATGCAGCTGGTGTAGACTGCTGAGCTGACTGTGTATACACAAGAGTAGTAGTTGAAGAAGCTTCTGTAGATTCTGAAACTGCATCACGAGTGAAAGGTGGGGATAACAAAACACCAGTACCGGATGGAGTATTACCTTGTGAAAACAAGGGATTCCTGAGCTTGCGATACTGAAATGGGAAGACAACTTCTTCAAAACGTACATGATGAGATATATAAAGCCTATTCGTCTCACGATGAAGACACAAATATCCCTTGTGTGCAGAACTGTACCCCAAGAAGACACACGGCAATGATCTGGGCTCTAGTTTGGTGGTATTGTACTGGCAAAGACACGGATATGCTAAACATCCAAAAACACGAAGGAATTTATAGTCTGGTTTTAGGCCAAAAAGAAGTTCTAACGGAGTTTTTGTATTAGTAGCAGATTTAGGTAATCTGTTAATCAAATAGGAGGTTGTAGTGAAAGCTTCAACCAAAAAAAAAATCGGCATGTGAGCATGAAATAACAAGGACATACCAGACTTAGTGACATGTCGGATTCGACGTTCCGCTAAACCATTTTGTGGGGAGGTATGAGGGAACGAAAACCTATGATGAATACCAGTACTATTGAGATAGGCTGTTAACTTTTTGAACTCTAATGCATTGTCACTTTGAAAGATTTTAATTTTGTGTTCAATAAGATTTTCTACTTGTTTATGAAAGTGAATGAAGATCTGATAGGCATCGGAACGTTGTATAAGCGGAAAAACCCAAGTGTAATGAGAAAACACATCCATTATGAGAAGATAATAGCGATAACCAGACCTAGACAATGTTGGGGAAACCCAAATGTCTGACACAACCAAACTCAAAGGTTTGTCATAAACATTACTACTTAAAGAAAAAGACAGCTTCTTGCTCTTACTAAGATGACAAGAATGACAGTAGTCAAATTTTTTATTGGAAATAGAAAGAGAGTTTTGAGAACAAATTTGAGACACAGTACGTAGCATTGGATGCCCTAGTCTTTGGTGCCATACTAGAAAAGAAGATGATACGTTTGCTTGTTGATTTGCTGGATAATTTGGCATGTCAACTCCTTCAAACATGTACAACCCATTCCTATTTAGTACGCGCAGTAGAGGATTCCCCATGTGCTTGTCCTTCACAAGAAAATAAGATTTATGAAACTCAAAAAACACATTACTGTCACTACAGAACTGACTAACCGACAACATATTAGTTTTGATTTGAGGTACATGATAGATGTTGTTTAAACAAAAAGACCTTGAGTTATATGTAAATGATGCATTACCAACATTAGCTATGGTGAGTGCATTACCATTACCAACTTTCACCAGTTCTATGCCGTCATACTCATGGGGTATCGATAAGTTTCTCACATCAGCAGTGAGATGGTGTGTAACACCGGTATCAGTAACCCATTGATTACCTTGGTAACCATCAGGAAAATCAACATAGGCAGCATGAGGTTTAGACTGATTGTTTGATGGTTTGTAACAAAGCCAGCATATGTCACCTTGGTGACCTTTCTTCTTGCAGATCTGACACTTTTCAGCATTGTTGTTGCTCTTCTGAGAAGATTGGTAGCGTTGTTGGAACTGATTATTAGGCTGTTGGAAAGGCCTTCGTTGTTGTTGATTGTAATTTCTTGGTGCACCTCTACTGCCAGATGCATTTGCAACATCAACATTGGCAATTGGTTATTGAATTTCATCAAGATGTCGTGCTATCCTCATGTCAAAGGTAAGAAGATGCGAGTAGAAAAGATCCATATTCATATCTTCAATTGTGTTCAAGGTGGAGACAATGGGATCATATTCCTGGTTCAATCCATTTCTAATGGATTGCTTTTTCTCATCATCAGTGATTGTATAGCCTGATGCTGCAAGTTGAGCAAACAAATGCTTAGCCTCATTTAAAAAGACTCGTAGAGTTTTGTTACCTTTGCTCATGTTGTGTAGCTGCTTTTTAAGATTCATTTGGTGAAACTTTGTCTTTGGAGCATATTCTGCTTCGAGCGTATCCCACAATTCTTTAGCAGTATTAAGATCTCTTATCACACCTAGAACTTCTGGAGTAAGGGTTGAATTCATCCAACCCACTAAAAGTAAGTCTTGTTCTTCGTATGCTGTAAAATCAGGGTTTACAGTTTCAGAATTGGGTAGAGTTCTAGGCGGTATTGTTTTGGTTCCATCGATGAAGCCAGTTAATCCATGGCCCTTCAGAATGGGTTTGAACTGTGTCTTCCATAGTGGGTAATTTGTTTCTGTTAATTTTAGTGTCACCAGATGATGAATCTGGACATTGTGGAGTTAATTGGTTTTTGTCATCTCTCTGATTTGATGTTTGGGTTTTTGTTGTTGTTTGTTGTTGTTTTTTTTAGGTATTGGAAGCGTAGCTTGGATCAAAGCTGATACCAAGTTAGAAAAGTATTTTTGGTGAATTCTTCCACACTTGAAACTGTGGAGATGAGATGGTATTTATATGAGTGAATACATAGGAGGTTACAACTTATTCAACTCAATCAAAAGCACAGATGATATAATTATGCTAACTAGAGAGCCGTAAGAATAGCTTAACAATATCACAGAAAATACTCGGTCTTTGGTTTATTCTTGTTTCAGTTGAGAGTCTTGCGCAGCTGAGATGGCATGCTTAACATGATAACCAACAAGAGATCTAAATGATGATTAACTTGCAGTTATGTCAGAATTGAATCAGAAAACCCAAACTCATCGTCTTCTATAATGTTGTTCCTCTTCGTTTTTCTTATTCCGTGAAAGAGTCTGAAACCCAGTTTGTTTCAAATGGCATACGTTGAACCAAAGAAATTAACCCTAAAAGTGTTGTGTCTATCCGGTGCCGTCGATTCTAATCTACGGCTGAAAAATAAACAATAAAAGTAAAACAATAATTCTCTCTCTGGTTTAATAAAAAAATTAAGATATTAAAGCCACATTAGATTGGGTGCAATGGGTGCAAGAAATTGGGTGCCACAAATCGTTTTTGCTACATTAATTGAACAAGTTGTTGTACTAGCCTACCAGGGAGCCTCACGGGTAATCTAGCCAAGGGAGCTGAAGCGGATGGGGGATGAGATTGTGTCACAAGGGGTCAAACTAACTCTACCTTCCATGTTAATTTCTGCAATATTTACGCCATTGGATAAATGGTAATTATGATAATAAATTAGTTGGAATCCAAACAAGCTAAGCTCCCAAACAGCGTACTACTACATTAGTTGAACAGGTTTCCATGCTATCCTACCAGCGAGCCTCATGAGGAACCAGCCAAGGGAGACGAAGTGGATAGAGGGATGATTATATTGCAAGGGGGCAAGCTAACTCTTCCATGTCAAATTCTGCAATAATGCGTCCGAATATCGGACCTCCTGGAACGCATGAAAATTTTGTGAAACGGGGATGACCAGCTGAACTATGTACCTGTTTCTATTTTTATTTTTTAAAATATTTTTATTTTACTTTTTTTTTTAATCGGCAAACTTAGTAATACTGAAAACACACAAGCCGTGTGCAAGCGATTACAATTACAAAAGATCTAAAGCCACAATCCAAAATAGACATACAAATTGAAAACTAAAAAAAAAAAAAAACAGGACAAGGTTACACAAGAAAAATCTACTATAGAGAAACAACTCATGAAACCACTACCTTGAAACAAAAGCAAATTGAAATCCTCCGTGTAGCAACAACAGTTAATGCAACGAAAGACTCAGTATTATTTTTTCACTATGTTAAGATCTTTATGATTGTCCGCAAGACTACTAAACATACCCTTTTGGTCTTTTTTTCGAAGACGGAAACCCATGCCTATCATTGAGCCTAACTCCATATGTATTACCGAAAATATCTTTTTATCCTAAAAGAAAAGAATCATTATATGGTTAATTTTTAAAAAAACCAATATAAGTTTGTAAAGTTGGGCATAAAACAAAGAGATACATATACTACTAACGAGTGTATAAGAAAACTAACATGATAGGGGAATAGATCTGAGACCAATACGGACTACCCATTTCCATTGTTGTGCTTTCTCAAATTGCATACCTATACAAGGGTTCAAGTTTCGATAGATATTTGCGGAGTTGATCATCCCTCTCGAAAACGAAGATTTGAAGTGGTCCATAATTTACTGAGTACTCGGTATAACTCACGCATTCATGTACAAACCAGTGCACGGAGGCAAGTAACACGAATATCTCCCAGTGATCAGTCCATTTCCATCGGGACGGCCGGTGGGAGCGAGAAGTATGGGATATGTTTGGTGTTTCTTCCATCAATCATCCGGATCTACGCCGTATATCAACAGATCATGGTTTCGAGGGTCATCCATTACGAAAAGACCTTCCTCTGAGTGGATATGTGGAAGTACGCTATGATGATCCAGAGAAACGTGTGGTTTCTGAACCCATTGAGATGACCCAAGAATTTCGCTATTTCGATTCTGCGAGTCCTTGGGAAGAGCGTAGCGACGTCTAATTAAGAATAGATTAGATCCAAGTCCAGGAATCAATAGGAAATGCTATGAATGCACTTCTATGAGGGAATTGTAAAGAATCGAATTCGAAAGCCCGGCGCTGCTGGTAGCATAGCTACTTGCTTGCATTCTAGAAAGTTAGTTCCGCTTCACCTTGTTGAAGACCGTAAGTAACTCGATTGCTCCATTCTGGGAAATGAAAGCAGAACTCTTTCATTGCCTCTACATGTTCAATCTGTTTTTAGCGGTTTCCCCAGAGATCTTTATCATTAACGCAACCTTCATTTTGCTCATTCATGGAGTTGTTTTTAGTACCTCTAAGAAAGATGATTATCCACCGTTAGTCGAATGTGGGTTGGCTTGGATTACTTAGTGTTCTAATAACCTTGCTTCGCTCACCACCGGCGCACCTCTCCTAACTATTGGCCATTTATTCCGGAATAATCTTTTGAGGAGGGACAATTTTACATATTTCGCCAAATCCTTCTATTATTAAGTACGGCTGGTACCATTTCGATGTGTTTTGATTCTTCCGAAAAAGAGAGGTTTGATGCTTCTGAATCCATTGTATTAATTCCACTTCATACTTGCAGTATGCTCTTTATGATCCCGGCTCATGATTCAATTGCCATGTATTTAGCTATTGAGCTTCAAAGTCTCTGTTTTTATGTGATCGCAAAGATCAAAAAGAAAGTCTGAATTTTCCACGGAAGCCGGCTCGAAATATTTGATCTTAGGTGCATTTCCCTCGGAATCTTATTGTTCGGGTGCGACCGGACAACTACCGATATCTATGAATCGACAATTGTTTCTTATAATTTGGATTCTATCTTCTATAGGCAGTGGTCTAATTCCACGACGGAGAGTCGGCGTGGCGTAAAGTGAAGATTGGGGGAGTAGAGCAAAATCCCCTTCTGGGGTATTCCGAAGGTCTAACCTAGGAAACGAAAAAGGGGCCCGAGACTTAATCAACACTAGAGGAGCGAGCAGTTGGTTCACCAAACCCCGACCCAGCGTCACACCTTCTCCAGGTCCGAAGGGATCCAGTGCCCTTAGATCGACTCCTCCCGGAATTGCGTTATCGGAGCCGAACCAGGAATGGCTGTTAGTGGACACTGACCACTTTTCACAAGTTAGAGAGGCCCTCTTTAATACATCCGAAAAGATGTTCACGGGGCCGAAAGACTCGGTCATAGGAAGTTAGACTACCTACGCGCTGGTAAAACCACCTCGACCGGATCTACCGACCTTGAAAGAATTCCACCTGCTTTCCATAAAGAAGGGAGATCTGCTACTTATCGCTCACGGAAGGATCCGACTTATAGTCAAGTCGCCTTCCTTTCTTTTTTAGGGGGTCTCTTTCTGCGAGTTTCAACACTTTGATGTTATTTAGATTTTAGTAAGAGTACCCAATTGAATTAGTTGATTCCATTATCAAAGTCAGTCTCACTTATAGAGCCAAATGGGTATAGTAGGCCCAATGAAAGGAGTTTGATTTATCCTCTTAGCTTATGAGAAACCAACTATAAAGAAGTGACTTTCAGTTGCACTAGCCATCCGTAGTGCAGGTCAACCATCATTAATAATGGTGGGGCGGGGCTGTCAGTTATATGACTCTCTTTATTTTAGAAAGGTTCTGCTGTATAATTAAATTAGAAGGCCAAGGGGGCATCGAACTCAATTTCTAGTTTGATCAAGTGCTTAGTGAGGCTTCTTTAATAAAGTGTCGAGGTTTCATATTGTGCGCTTAGCTTATAAGGGTAAGGTGTCAGAGGCTGTGCTAACAAAGGTCTTATTTCCGAGTTCTTCTTTCAATTGGTAGAGCTTCCATATTTAATTAAGTTTAGGAATCCCGCTTTACGAGATTGGTATTATATGATGGTTATTCTGTTTGCGTACTTACTTAACTTGCTCATACTTTCAGTCTACTTATTCAACTCGGTCTTCCTTGGTCCATAACAAGCTTGATGAGATATTTGACCTTTGGTTTGATAAGATGCTAGAGTGCTTATTTAAGGTGGTTCACCTTTCGGATTGGTTCTTTCCGATGGTTGAAACGATAGAATTGAAGGAGGAAATGATAGACAGAGTACTAACATGGAGATACCAAAGTAGGAGAATACGATAAGCAGATACATTCAGGCTCTTTCATGAGAGACCAAAACCCTGACAATGTGAGTTCTCCCTAGACTGAACAATAATTAATTTCACTGTTAGCAAACGAGATTGTAAAAAAGATATCTCTGTCTTTTCTTTGATAGCTAATTTCCAGGTATTTAGAAACTAGATTCCTCTTTTATCATATGTAAGTGCGATGTGTCAATGACTGGGCAACTCAACGGTAAATCTAGTCCCACTGAGAAGCATGGGATGAATAGGTTGGATCAATTCATAAAGCATGAAAGGTATTAGCAGGGAAAAGCTCAAGTTACTTGCATTCCCTCATCGGGGTGATACCTGATTGTAATCTATTCTTGTGACTCGTTGTCGCGTTGATCATTCATCATATTTTATCGTAGAATAAGAATCAGTCTTCTTTCAGCAAGTTGCATGAAACTCTCGACTTTGATCACTAACTAACTAAACTCATAAGATAAGACTTCTTCTTTTGTACGCTCGGTTCACTAGGTTCTATACCACTTCAACCTACAGAAAAAGCACTTCGGTGTGCCCCGGTTCGGATTGTTCTCTGCCACTCGGTAACATTCAGTCCCCCACCCGTTCAAGTTGCCGAAAGGGAGAATAACAAAAATGAATATGAAGGATCAAAAGATTTTATTTGCCGCCATTCTCTTTCTTTGTGCATCAAGTTCAAAGAATATCTCAATCTATAATGAAGAAATGATAGTAGTTGGTTGTTTTATAGGTTTCATTCTATTCAGTCGAAAGAGTTTAGGTCAGACTTTTAAAGCGACCTTCGACGCAAGAATGGAGGCTATTCAAGAAGAATTGCAGCAAGTTCCGAATCCTAACGAAGTCGTTCTTCTGGAATCAAAAGAGCAAGAGCGATTACTTAGGATCAGCTTGCAAATTTGTGGCACCATAGTGGAATCATTACCAACGGCACGCTGCGCGTCTCAGTGTGAAAAGATGGTGCAAGCCTTGTTATGCCGAAACCTAACTCTAAAGTCAGCAACGCTTCTCAATGCCATTTCTTCCCGTCGCATCAGTCTTCAGGACGAAATAGTGACAGGTTTTCATGTCTCCGTGAGTGAAAGATTTGTCCCACGGTCTACGTCGAAAGCTTCTATCGTAGAACTCATTCGAGAGGGCTTGGTAGTCTTAAGAAAAGTTCGAGTCTAATTATCATATCACACTAAGAAGTGACTCCTATAGAAAGCTTCCGAACTAGGCGAGAACAAACCTACTTAGATATTGTAAGGGCGAGGTTTTATCCGCCAACGCTTTGTTCCCGGCCCAGGCGCCTACTTCCTTGACGGTCCATATCCGACGCCAAACGCCTGAAAATTCTCTCTGCAAGCTTCGTGGCACCGATCCCCGAAAACATTTTTCATCTCTTGATTTCCAGTGAATCCTTTTCCCATTCTTTCTTGGTTGGCAAATCCAACCGGTGATTTCCTTATTTTGAGAAGGCAAGTCTCTATCCCAGAGCAGTTAAAGAATGAAGTTAAACCAATGATTTTGATAGAAAGGCTCTTCCTCACAATCGCTCTTTCTGATGCTGCGGAACCATGACAATTAGGATCTCAAGATGCAGCTACACCTATGATGCAAGGAATCATGGACTTACATCACGATATCTTTTTCTTTCTTATTCTGATTTTGGTGTTCGTATCATGGATGTTGGTTCGCGCTTTATGGAATTTCCACTATCAAACTAATCCAATCCCGCAAAGGATTGTGCACGGAACAACAATCGAGATTCTTTGGACCATCTTTCCGTCTATCATCCTCATGTTCATTGCTATACCATCGTTTGCTCTCCTATACTCAATGGACGAGGTCGTGGTAGATCCAGCCATTACTATCAAAGCTATTGGACATCAATGGTATCGGACTTATGAGTATTCGGACTATAACAGTTCAGATGAGCAATCACTCACTTTTGACAGCTATATGATTCCAGAAGATGATTCAGAATTGGGTCAATCACGTTTATTAGAAGTGGACAATAGAGTGGTAGTGCCAGCCAAAACTTATATACGTATTATTATCACATCTGCTGATGTACTTCATAGTTGGGTTGTTCCTTCGTTAGGTGTGAAATGTGATGTTGTACCTGGTCGTTCAAACCAGACCTCTATTTTAGTCCAACGAGAAGGAGTTTACTACGGTCAGTGCAGTGAGATTCGTGGAACTAATCATGCCTTTATGCCTATTGTTGTAGAAGCAGTTCCTAGAAAATAGTATGGGTCTTGGGTATCCAATCTCTTAATCGCTTAAGAAGTGAAAATGAGAGTGAAGGTAGGACCTTCACTGTCGAGTACCCCTAGGTTTCCTCGTCTTGCTTGCTTCCTCGACGAACGTGAGCAAGAAGTCAGGAAACTCCCATACTTTCCGTTGGTCAAACCAATGGCCCATATCATTGATACGGGAGAGTTATTAAATTCTCTGTCAAGAGGGAATAAGAAAAGAATGTCTCAGAAAAGAGAGATGACTGTAAGGAACCAACGATTCTCTATTCTTAAATAACCAATTGCCTCCGTACTGAATCAGCATTTGATAGATTATCCAACCCCGAGCAATTTGAGCTACTGGTGGGGCTTCGGGTCCCTAGCTGGTATCTGTTTAGTCATTCAGATAGTGACCGGCATCTTCCTAGCGATGCATTACACGCCTCATGTAGATCTAGCTTTCAACGGCGTAGAACACATCATGAGAGATGTTGAAGGGGGTTGGTTGCTCCGATATATGCATGTGAACGGGGCTTCCATGTTCTTTATCGTCGTATATCTGCACATGTTCCGTGGCTTATATTATGCGAGTTATAGCAATCCTAGGGAATTTGTTCGGTGTATCGGAGTTGTTATCTTCTTGCTCATGATATTGACTGCCTTCATAGGCTACGTACTGCCTTGGGGACAGATGAGCTTCTGGGGAGCTACTGTCATTACAAGCTTGGCTAGTGCAATACCTGTAGTCGGAGACACTATAGTGACTTGGCTTTGGGGTGGTTTCTCTGTGGACAATGCAACCTTAAATCGATTCTTTAGTCTTCATTACTTACTCCCTTTCATCTTAGTATGCGCCAGTGTTCTTCATCTGGCCGCATTGCATCAATATGGATCAAACAATCCTTTAGGTGTACATGCTGAAATGGATAAGATTGCCTTCTATCCTTATTTCTATGTTAAGGATCTAGTAGGGTGGGTAGCTTTTGCTATCTTCTTCTCTGTTTGGATATTTTATGCTCCTAATGTCTTGGGGCATCCAGACAATTACATACCTGCTAATCCTTTTCCCATACATATACTACCAACGAGTGTATAAGAAAACTAACATGATAGGGGTATCATTTACAATACTAGAAACTAAGGTAAATAGTGATTGACTGTGATTACTGGAGGCTATGCAAATCTGGGAAAACTGAGTTAACTCATTAAAAAATAATTTAATTAAAATTCTCACTTCCATCTCAATCAATCTCTAATATCAGTTCCACATTTTTTATTTTATTTTGTGATTTTAGATCTAAAATTCATTTTCCACTATTAATTCTTTTCATTAATTTAATTTTTCTCATGTTACTTTCGGTAATAATTGGCTAGGATCAGTGATACAAGCTTTTGTTATCTCTTTTTTCTTGTTCTGCTTTTTCATCTTTCAATCAATTGTTTCATCTCTAATGAATACTTAATCTTTTCTTTGCAGAGCTTTACTCATTTATCATGAAAGACATTCAGTGTTAGACTCTTGTTCTTAACTATTTTCTTCTATCAACATTACTTTTGAAATCTAAAGCATTTCAAGACTCCATTCGTATTTTTCTTAACTACCCGGGATGGCATTCTGTATTAGACTTTTTTTATTAACTATCTCCTTTTATTAACAATATTGATGCACTCTAAAGCAGTTTTGATGTCAGCTCTTCCAGCAGTTTTGCAAACCATCAATCTCAGGATGGTTTCAATCAGTATGATCCAGTTTTTCTCCCTTGATCATGTGTATGTTCTAAATGATGTTTGTAAGTCTCTCATCCCGGACTAGCCAGTCTGATCCAATTGGAAAATTTAAATTTTTAAAAATCAAAATTCCCCCTTTTCACTCGGTGTAACTGGTGGTATTTTCATTTTCATCCGATTTCTCCTCAGTTGTCTCAACAACAATTCAATGTCGATATTATTCTACCATATCTCTTGGATTTTCCCCTTCCTTATCATGATCCAATTAGTTATCTCAAAATAAAAAATAATTATGTTATATCTCTACCCATTTATATCATCGTAGAAAAAAAAAATAGAGTCTCTCTTTTTATCTTATACCTTAGCCGATCCTTTTCCTTCAAACCAGAAAACAATAGGCTCTTATTCAAATAACCAAGTCTCAGCCCATCACTTCTCATAATCAGAATGCTAGGATCCGTAACATATGTGCAAGACAAATGTGAAGAGCAGTAGATACCACAAGTGTTATCTCGGTTGCAGCTGATGAGTGGAGTAATACCTTGATTGGCAAGTTATTCTTGAAATATCTCATTGAAACGAACACAATAAGGGAGGAAATTAATATCCTACAAAAGCAGTCTAAAACGAGAGAGGTTAGAGATTTAGATAAAAATATCTTCCTCTTTAAGTTTAACTCTCATGAAATTGTTTAAGTTTTTCTAAAAAAGGGTCAGTGGAATGTTAAGAAGTGTCATCTTAATCTCAAAAAGTATGATGCATTTGTAGCCGTAAAAGATCAAGAATGGAATGTTCAATTCAAAAGTCTCCTACTTTAGCATCACTCTGTTCAAATAGTAGATGAAACTTTAGAAAATTTGGGCCTTAAAGTATGGATTAATCCAAAAAACTGTAGACCAGGTTTTAGAAGTATGATTACTGCAAGAGTAAAAATCAATTTGAAGAAACCTCTCTTCAGGGGGGGATACATCGGCAGGTAGAGTTACTTGGTAACATTATCACTGGGAAATACAGCCTCACAAACTCTATAAATAATGTTTCACAGTTGATTATGATGATGAAGAATGTCCTACTGTTGCTGATGATTTAAGAATAAGAAGATACACAAATAATTAGTATACTAATTACTGTCATGAACTTGCAAGAGCTTATAAATTTTAAATATGTGATGACTTATATCTAATGCTAAAGCATATATGTGGAGTTAGTCATGGGAGAATTAATGAGAGTTTAGTGGATCATAAAGAGGTCATAAAATCTAAAAGATCAAGAAACAGTTATGAAGAAGTCAATGAGAATACTAGACATATCCCTAATCCCGAGATTCAAAATCATGACTTAAACAAAAGCATCATTGATAGCAATATTGGAAAAAGTATTTCGACTGATTTTGATGGCATGGAGCATGATTTGATTGAGGAACGAGACTCAAATGCAAAAGAGTACTTTCATGAGATGGATGCGGCTTCTATTTTTTTTTATAACTATCCCTCTTCTCAAATATTCCTCATTTTTTCCCTCTCCAATTAATGTGTCTTTTTTTAACATTTTATTTCCTACTCATAAGTTTTGTTATTTCTTTAGTTTACATAAGCTAAATAATCTTTTTTGGTATTTCATCATGAAACTTCTAAGCTGGAATTGTCAAAGTTTCTTAGGCAAAGACACTAGAGACATTTTATTTCATCTCAACAATTCGCATCAAAAATTAATGACATCACAATTCTAAAGCTCATAAACTTTCTTAACATGCCAAACAAAACTTTTATTTCTTCTATTGGTGTTGTTGGTGGTCTCTTCTTACTTTGGAATGATGGTTTTTCAAAGACGATATTTGCAAATGAAAAAAACTTTTCTTTACACTGCTTATTTTCTCAACCAAATTAACAATACCAGAGTTACTCTTATTCCTAAAACTCAAGCTCCTCACAAGCTTAAAGACTTCAGACCGACAGCTTTGTGCAACACATTGTACAAGAATATTTCTAAAACAGTTACATTGAGAATGAGGAAACATATGATCAACATAATCTCTCTCATGCAAGCTGCATATATGCCATGTAGATTAATTTTTGAAAATGTTTGTATGGTTCAAGAGATTGTTCAATCTATGAATAGGAAATGAGAAAAGGGTGAATATCTAGATCTTAAAATGAACATGTCAAAAGCTTTCGGCATATTAGAGTGGAGATTTCTCATTGATATACTCAAAAAAATTGGATTTGGTGATAAATTCTATTAACTTGTATTACAGTGCATTAGCACAACCCAAACAGAAGTTCTAGTCAAAGGTTTTCCATCTAAGGCATTCAATCCAACTCGTGGTATATATCAAGGTGATCCATTATCACCTTATATCTTTATTATAGCAATGAAATCTTTCCTCCAGGATTCTACCATATTGTGAAGCAAATGGTTAATATATTGTGAAGCAAATGGTTAATTAGCAAGCATGAAAATCTCCAGATCAGCACCAAAAATAAATCACTTATTGTTTGCAGATGACTGCATATTTTTTAGTAACTATCTCAAACCAATAAGCTTCTTTAAGCTAATCATCAATTCAGCAGCTGCTCAGGTCAATTAATTAACCTTGGTAAATCAGCTGTGGTTTTCATTTATAACATGGATCCAACTGATTGCCAAGACATAAGTGGTATCCTTCAAGTTCGGCAACTAAATATAAATGAGGAAATATACTTAGGTTTACCCTTTTTGCGGGTAGAAACAACAAAATACCTTTCTCGGTGCTGGTGGATAAGATGGATTTCAGGTTCTCTAAGTGCTAGTAATATGTCTGAAGCATCTAGGTCAGTTATGATCAGAAATGTCTCAAATGCTATTCATATTCATCACATGATTAGCTTCAAGCTATCGGACACCACTATCAACAAAATGAATTCTTCACAACAGACATTCTAAGAAAATAAAAAAAATCTAACTGAGGAAGACGTATTGTTATACGTAGAAGATCTTGTAAACCAAAAGAAGAGGGAGGAATAGGTTTCAGAGATCTTGTAAATCATCTTGGATGCTCTGTTCTGACACTACTTCAATCATGTTTAAATCTCTTCAAGCTAAATATTATCCAGATGGAGAAATCTTTGATTTGAAAAAGAAAAGTAACTCTACTTGGTCTTGGCGATGTATCAACTCGGAATTAGATTTTGTGTAGAAGAACAATTGATGGAGTTTAGGAGATGGTAATACTAATACCATTCTCATTTGGAAGCATCGTTGGATACCTAATTTCAAACCCCTCATATACCTAAACAATGTTGCACCATTCATCATGATTACCATAAATCTTATTAACTTTTTGATCCAGCTGCTATTACTTAGAACGTAAGTATCTTGCAAGAATTTTTAGAGCACTGCTCGATCGAACTCGCAAGCATTTTTATCTCAAGCTTGTTTGTCAAGTTCAGTTGAGAAAAACTATATACTTAATTTTTACTCTGCTTATAGTTATGTCTCGGATTAGGATAGAAGTGTGTAGTTGAGATTTAGACTTCACGACGTTCACCAATTAAAAAAAAAGATATACTGAAGAGCTTGGAGGAACTTCGTCGACTAAAGGTATGTGGAGACTGAAACTTATATATCACTCAGAAGTCTTTTTAATTCTATCTTCTAATGATACTAAGTCATATAGCTATATAGACTTTGTGTTATATACATTTTAAATTTCGAGTCGAGTTTATCTCATTTATATATTTCTCGAAATATAAGTTTTAAAGTCATAGCTTAACTTCATCATCTACTTGACAAGTTTGGTTGTAAACTGTTTATTTGTTGGAAACTAAATATTAAGTCAAGATGATCATATGAAAATTACCTTGTACATCTTACATGATTTGTGTGAGATAATCATTTGATATTAACTTATGAAGTTTCGTATTGATTAATTAATCACTTGAAAATTACTTGTAGCTAGTGGTATGCGAAAGATTTCTATTGTTGTCTTCTAAGGATGTTTTAATGATTGAATCAGAGTTTCAGAACTACTACCAATGTCTGGATACAGCACAGTATGCGTACATAGTATGCGAACTGTGAAGTACTAATTCAGGTCCGAAACTCTTGTTTGCGAACTATGTTTGTGAAGGTTTTACCTATGATAGGTCCGGAACTGAGGTTTGCGAACTACAAGACTAGGCAAGTCCAGAATTGTGGTTCACGTACTCAGTTTGCGAACATAGTGGTTAGGTTCTAAAATCGGTAAGTATGACAACTCATACTCATGAAATCAAGTTCGTTTGCGAACTAAAGTCCCTGGAACTTTAATGAATTAAGGTATGCGAAATTGCTTTGCACACCATGGCATTATTTTCATGATATGGTTTTTGTATAAGTACTTTGTACAATTACAAACCAAACTGAATATGCTTCAAATTGTTCATGGATATTTCTATGAGACAATGAACATTTGAAAAACTCTCTTAAAGCATATTTAGATTCATTTGATTATTTATCATGATTGATTGATTATCATATTTGATCTAGAAGTGTTAGATGAATATGTTTAAGCTAAAATTGTTCATATGGCTATAACTTCGGTTTACTGTTATTCAGTCAACTTGTTATACACGTTTAGGTACGGTTCACCCATATCTAAATATAGGTATATTTCGTTTGTGTGTATCAAGCTAATACCATCTAACGGTGGAGATTGATTGCTTATTTTCTAAACAGACTTAGCTTGAATCTTGAATCAGGAGTTCATCTAACTGTGAATATTAATTGATTTGTTACTAAGCTATCTTATCTTTGATTGTAAGCAACCCTGGTTTGCAATACTATATAAGGGAGAACTCTAGCATCTGGGAAACCTAATCCTGACACTCTCGTGTGTACCAGTTGCGAACTAGAGTCGATTCTCCATTAACCTAGGTTTACAATTCTTTTGAAAACCATTATTAGGGTTAACGACTTGAAGTCTTCAATTGGGATTCGTGAAGTCAGATCCAACTATTTTCTCTGTAGTTGTGTATCCTGATCTTACTTTTATTATCGTATTGAGTTTAATCTTCTCTAAGATTTTCTTGAATTTATCTCCGATAGGTAAGATATAAAAATTAATCACAACAGGTTCTTCATCCCAGACTCTTGTGATTCCGCAATAACTTATTTTGTTAATCATTTAGGTTATTGTGAGGTGACTAATATTTCTAGGCTACTCTTAGGGAGTACGAAATTTATTAGAATAATATTGGTGCATGTTGTAACAATCCCAAGTATTATATAAAGTTTATTAAAATTAAGCTCATAGTTGTATTATTCACTAATGCGGAGCCTGCTGCGCAATTTAGCTCCTAGTTGCACTATTCACTAATGTGGTGCTTGCTGCGCAATTATGCTTCTAGATACATTATTCACTAATGCGAAGCCTGGTGCGTATCTATTTTGTGATGTGTTCCCAGCTGAACGTGATGGCATGACATGGCGTTTAATGTTCACCCTTAGCTGGGTAGCATTAATCTCCCAAAGTGTCTGAATTAAGATATGCATGAAGGTACCTGTTTGTGGGAGAAACCTACTTCTGCAGGTTTAGGTAATTTTGGGTGTGTGTGGATGAGAAGTGAATTTAAACCTTCAATAAATGTGCTGCACGAGAGCACTTTTGATTCGAGAGATAATCTGTACAATTCTGGCCTAAACCGAAGACACGGCTGTTCCATATTTGTTTCGGTCACAGGTGAAGGATGTGAGGTTGATCTTAGGGAGGGAAGCGAAGAAGGTGTTGAGAGTATGAAGGTGAAGGCTATTTGATGACTTGTTAACAGAAGGTTGAGTAGGCTAGCAAATGTTGCAGGCACGCTCTGAGTGTTGAATACGATGGTCTGTGTTGTTGGAAATAGGGAGGAGAACCTATTTATACAAGTCGATAAGCCTTCATCACGTCTCTCGTGGGAAAGTGGAGGAAATGGAGTGATGGAGGAAGTGGAGTTGTGTGTTAGTGTCACACGGTTGCTTGCCCACTTCTCCTATCATCGCTAACCGCCCATGTTTCCCTGACATGATCTTGTGATGGCGTGTTGCACGTTGCACGCTGTAAACCGCCAGACCAATACCCCAGTTTGTATCCCCCAGTTGTGACGTGATTAACGTCTCGAGTGAGTCGTGGGACCCACATAAGGTAGCAAACGGTGCTAAGTAAAATAATCAAGTTGTTTGTAGGCGCATATTGTATGCATGCGGTGCATTAAATATGCTTAACATGCTTGAAGCCTACACAACCTTGATAAAAATATTGCAAGTTGAAGTGACTCAACTAGCTATGTTCAGGCGTTTTTCGGAGGTCGCATGAGCGGGACCCACCTTGGCTGGTTATGCCATGGGGAAGTGTGGAGGATGGTGATCACGGTGATACCTTGTTTGCCACCTAACTCCCTTCCTAGGCTATTCATCCAAGCATGCGAACTTGGACGGACGAGATTGATGGAGGAATAACCGTTGGATTAGGGTTTGGAAGGCTTGCAAGCCTCCTTTTTCACCCTAACGGTTTTCAGCCTTGGGAGGCGTGCATGGAGTGGCCGATCGGTCCAGAAGGTAGGCGGGACGCCACTCTTCATGCCCATGCTTGTTAGAAGTCAATCAGAGCAATCTAAGTCGCTCGTTTCAGCCTGCGATGATGGACATCCGAGATTAGAAGGGGGCCTGCATGCTACCTTTGGGCACGAATTTCGAGATTGATGGTCTGCAAACGTTCGCGTCAGATTGGTTAGCCGTGTAGCTGGGCCCATAGTGGACATGTTGGTGTGGTCGGACAGCTAATCCCACCTTCCTTTGGCTTTTGTTCGTTTGTCTCAAAGTGGTTGCCTGCGACCACTTGATGCAAACCCTAATTTAGGGTTTCCGACCGGTTACCTATATCCGACCGAATCCGGCATTTGCTGACCTCTTTTGTTGAGGTCGATGGTGCGAGGGGAATGTTGGGACGACGGTGAGCATGTGCGTGCGCGCTACTCGGTCCCGCGCGTGATCTAGGCCGTCCAACCATGCCTGCGAAGTTGGACGGATGAGATCTATTTTTGAGTTTGTTTTCAGCATGTGAAACTAACATGGGTAGTCTTGCATGCGTTCAACGGGGCTAATATAACCCGCCGTCAAGTAGCCTACGGGTGTTTGCATGTCGAACACAAGGCTTTGAGCAGGACATTAATTGTAATGCTGCAAACCTACAGAAAATCGGGATGGTTGCTACATGCTCCGCTCTAGGTAGGTTTTAATTCTCAGGGATGGTTGCACATGCTCCAATGAATTAATATGGTGATAATATTCACCGCATGAAGGCTTTATCCCTTGCAGGACGTCAGCTTAGAATTTGGATTTTATAATTTTATCCCTGAATAGAATTCCACCATCAACATTAAGTCCCCTGCCGAGCATGCAATGGTTACACTATTGTAGGGTAGGAATGAGATGGTGGCAATTTGCATACAAAAATAACTAAAGTCAGAGTAAATACATGTTTACCGCGTGGGAGAAGGTATGTCATGTGTGTTAAATTCCTTGGAGCCGGTTGAGTTGATCCTTCCAATGGTAAAGCTCGGATGGGGAAGTACAGCTTGGTGTGTCGATCCACCTTGGCCTTCCTCTTTCTGTGTGCCTTCTCATATGCCTAGCAAGCATCATGCATTCGATAAACATTGTTGATCACAATCCCGACTCAACAGCCCCAGAAAGCGGCAAAGGTGGACTTCTTTTCTCCTGGGGATCTTGTTGGATCGTGAAGCATATAAAGAAGTTTTCATGTATTCTTCTCATTAGGCGATCGTCTTCTTCAACATCTCAGGTATTGCTCCACACATTGATTTCTTAAACGATTGGCGATAGTTGTGCTTAGAATACTTTTTATGTGCCGCCGTAACTTATCTTCCTCTCTTTTTTGCAGTACATCATGAAAGGAGTTGGTGATGATCACTCTGCAGCTTCTTCATAAAAAAGTTTTGAAGTTGATAAACCAGAAGCTAACGCACATGAGGAGGTGATGGCTAAAATTGATTCACCAATTCGTGAAGTCAGCCATGCCGTACAGGGAATGGCTGTCTTGCATTTAACCATTGTCAGGGGGTGGCTCCATGCTCATTCAGTTGCAATCGATATGGAGGAGAAACAAAGACATGAAGAAGCATTGCGAGCGAAGTGGAAACGCGAGGCGTCACAAGCACCAGTAAGATCGAGAACTGAAAGGTTTGCGGCTCGGTTGAAGAGACGGAGGGTTGAACACGAACGTCCTGCGGGTGATGGAAAGTGTGATTACCCAATACGTGGTGGTGTGATAATCCTTGACCCTGATGTTGATGAGACTGAAAGTCTGAAAGTGATTGGCACGATTTCTAAGGTTGCAATGGATTCTGTAGAAGATGCAGAAGATACGCATGCTGAAGATATTGAGGCGGTAGCTGCTGTGCCCGAAGAAGAAGTTGAGGCGTCTCTGGAGAAAGCGACACAATATGTGGATCCCAACAGTGATGAAGACGCAACCAGCAATTGAGTTTCCCTATTATTCTTCTTTGTAGTTTTTTTTTTTATACTCAGTGGCGGCTGAGTTTGAAGTTTTCTTATTTGCTTGCTTGTCTTGAACAAAAGTTTTATTCAATGTTGCTTTCGAAACATGCATATTTTTTCTGCTTATGCCCCCTGACGTGAGTCTGGCTCTGTTGAAGTAGATCATGTAGGATACCTTCCTCCTCCCCTTTTTACATGTTTTATTCCTCCCATATTACTAGGCTGGTATGAAGATTTGGTATGAGGGTTTAGGGTTTTCTTTCTGGGTAATGGTGGTTTGAAGGTGACTCATAACTTTGTGTGATTTTATGAGAAATTATAAAAGGAATGAAATCTTGATTACTTGAAGAAATATTGAAACCCTAATAAGTATGAAGGCAAGCGGTACCATCATTTTTAAGGAATTACAAATATTGTGAAAAGGAAAATTGTTGGAGGAATCCCCCCGGGGGGGATTAGAGAGGTTATGTCGTGTCTTTAAGTGAGGTAGGGCTTGAGCCATCGTGAGTGGATAACCAAACCTTCAAGTTTGTCTGCATTGATGATCTTTCAGTAACCGCCCAAGATAACATCTATCACTAAGAATACTTCCTCTTCCTTTGCAGGCATATCAGGCTGGGCAGTTATTTTTACTGCCATGTTTCCAACTTGGAACGTGGTTACCTTTGCTACCATATCTCCGATTTGAAACAGATTTGGACTTGGTATAACAGCTTGTTTCTGACACGTGTCGTTCTTGACTGCTTCCAAACTTTTGGTGAAGCGCTTAAAGGGGCCAGCACTCCATTCACATCTCTTGGTGGTGGCCCTCCTGTCAGGTGAAATAGTCCCCTGTGGTCCAACAGGATAATCATCCACTACTTGCAAAGAGGGTTGTTCAATGAGACTTACTTGGGCTCGGAATCTCTTGACGTAGGACGAAGGGCTTTCATCAGGGAGTTGCGTTATGCTTGTGAGTTATTGGTATGGAGGCAACAGGCAGTCTTCGAGTCTCCAAGGTTTGCTGGAAATCATCGGAGCTGGCTTGTTGGAGATTCTTCCAGGTACTGAGATTGGTAAGGAATGCGCCTAGTGTACCCACGGGAGCCCCAGAATCATGTCGTAATCCGGATGTTCCTTAATTATATGGAATCTGGCTTGTGTTGGAGTGTTACCGATCTTGACATCAAGGTCAATATATCCGTAGATATCCACAAACTCTCATGTTGGGATCTTGATCACAGTCGGACCACGGGTAGCCTCCTGCTTTGAGATTTTCGCATCTTGCAGGGTCTTGATAGTAACTATGTTGAATTCAGAAGCTATATCGATTAATGTGCTATCGAACTTGACATCTTTCAAATGGGCGACGGTCAAAAGTCCCCAGTTTCCTTTGTTGGCGTTATCTTCCAAGGAGGCTTGAGATGCTGGAACGACTTCTTTTTCTAGGTACAAGCGCCTGCCTAACACAATACGGTTGAGGGCCATGAATATATCTTGACGTTGTACCTTGGAAAGGTACAAGATTTCACACAGGTGTTCCATCATGGATTGTGCAGTCTTGCGCACAGAGTCTCCAGAGATCATGCAACTTCGGACAGGAAGAGGGTCTCTGTGAACTCCTTCATTTCCCAATTGAATCTCTCCTGCTGCTATCTTTTCCCTGAAGATTTCTTTCAACTTATTTCAATCCTTAGTTGGGTGGTGGACAAACCTATGATAACGGCAGTACTTAGGGTTTGCCATGTCTTTCTTAGTTGGTGGACGTATGATAGGAGGTAGCTTGATAGCATCATCCTGAATCCATGCCTCCAAGAGTTCCATTACTTCATTTATCGGAAACGGGAAGCCGGTGTCTTCGGTGCTCTGCGCAGGATCTTTTCCTGTTCCCTTTCGAGGCGAAGCTTTATGCGTTTAAGCCGCACGCTTGGGTAGTTGTTCTGCCGCCGCTGGAGCTTTTATCTTTCCTCCTTCGCTTACTACACTGACAGAAGGGCCAGTATTATACTGCTTGTTGATGAGGCGCCTGTTTCCCCGATTATCTCGTGAATCGTCGCTCCGAACGATCCTGGTTCTTTCCAATAATGTTGGGGCGGTAGTGGATGAACGTTTGGCTGCTTCTTGGAGCTCTAAGAACGTCTGGAATCCCAAGTTTTCCAGCAGGGCACGATATATGGGTATCATTCCGTTGATGCATAATTCCACCAGCTGTCGTTCTGTGACATTTGGTTCATGGCAGTCCAACGCTTGTGTTCTGAACCTTTTGACAAAATCATTTGGATGTTCGTTGTTCCGTTGGGAGATTCTCCCAGTGTCTGAGAAAGTAACTTGCTCAGATACAAAGAAGTACTTCTTGTAAAATGCGCTGACCATCTCACTCCAATTGGATATGCTGTCGGGTGCGATGTTGTTGTACCACGTATAGGCTCTCCCCGTAAGTGATTTGGAGAATTCCTTCAGTCGGAGAACGTGATTGTATTCTTGTTCTCCTAAGGATTCTAAAAATCGAGAGACGTGTTCACGAGCATTACCAGTACCATCGTAAAGGGTGAATTAAGTGGAGGTGTATCCCCTGGGAAAAGGAATCCGCTGCACGTCTTGTGGATATGGAGGCTGGTGTCGATGCGTGTCCATCGGATTTTCTTTGCCACGATTTTGGAGGAGTCTCTCCAGATATTCACGTGTAATAAAGTTGGATGATCGGCTCCTTTCCCTGAGACGCTCCTGGTCCCTTTCTCTTGCGTGGTCAGCAGCATAAGACTCTTCGTTCAGGTAGGCTTGCGTGGCGAGGCACCCGCTCCCGGGTGTGCTGAACGTATTTCTTGTTGGCCCTTGGGGATGTCTCGACTCTTGCGGTAATCGATCGGTTAATGTTTTAAGTAAGGTGAGTACCTCCTTCTGAGTGGTTGACATGTCTGCCTGAGATTTAGCGAGGGTTTCTTGTCTCTCCATCAAGCCCACCATGGTGATAGGAGGTTGTCCTCCTTTGGGTCCTCCAGATCCTCGTCCTGAAGGGGGAGTAGCAGTCGTTCTGGTGACGGACGGAGGTGTCATGATTGAGGAAATGCCTGGATTGCAACCGCTCTAGCTCTTATAATGGGATGTGTCACACCTACTGGAATGTCCGCTCCTTCTCCGCTGGTATTGGTGGTACTGATGGTAGAAGACGAAACTCCACGGGACACGTTGGTTGTACTGGCGGGTTGTATAGTGACACCAGTAATTGGGATATCAGTGTTAGAAGTGTTGTCGGCGCTACCTCCCTCGGGATTGGTTGCTAATCCAGATCTAAGATCCACCATTCTTGAAAATTAAAATGGTATTGAAGAGATCGACTTCAGAACCGATAGATTAACCTCCCACTATGGTCATTGTTTGTGGGAGAAAACTACTTCTGCAGGCTTAGGTAATTTTGGGTGTGTGTGGATGAGAAGTGAATTTAAACCTTTAACAAATGTGTTGCATGATGAGCACTTTTGATTCGAGAGATAATATGTACAATTCTGGCCTAAACCGAAGACACGGCCGTTCCAGATTTGTTTCGGTCACAGGTGAAGGATGTGAGGTTGATCTTAGGGAGGGAAGCGAAGAAGGTGTTGAGAGTATGAAGGTGAAGGCTATTTGATGACTTGTTAACAGAAGGTTAATCAGGCTAGCAAATGTTGCATGCAGGCTCTGAGTGTTGAATATGATGGTATTAACACTTGGTTTTTTCTGTGTTGTTGGAAATAGGGAGGAGAACCTATTTATACAAGTCGATAAGCCTTCATCACGTCTCTCATGGGAAAGTGGAGGAAGTGGAGTGATGGAGGAAGTGGAGTTGTGTGTTAGTGTCACACGGTTGCTTGCCCACTTCTCCTATCATCGCTAACCGCCCATGTTTCCCTGACATGATCTTGTGATGGCGTGTTGCACGCTATAAACTGCCAGACCAATACCCCAGTTTGTATCCCCCAGTTATGACGTGATTAACGTCTCGAGTGAGTCATGGGACCCACATAAGGTAGCAAACGGTGCTAGGTAAAATAATCAAGTTGTTTGTAGGCGCATATTGTATGCATGCGGTGCATTAAATATGCTTAACATGCTTGAAGCCTACACAACCTTGATGAAAAGATTGCAAGTTGAAGTGAATCAACTAGCTATGTTCAGGCGTTGTTCGGAGGTCGCATGAGCGGGACCCACCTTGGCCGGTTATGCCATGGGTAAGTGTGGAGGATGGTGATCACGGTGATACCTTGTTTGCCACCTAACTCCCTTCCTAGGCTATTCATCCAAGCATGCGAACTTGGACGGACGATATTGATGGAGGAATAACCGTTGGATTAGGGTTTGGAAGGCTTGCAAGCCTCCCTTTTCACCCTAACGGTTTTCAGCCTTGGGAGGCATGCATGGAGTGGCCGATCAGTCCAGCAGGTAGGCGGGACGCCACTCTTCATGCCCATGCTTGTTGGAAGTCAATCAGAGCAATCTAAGTCGCTCGTTTCAGCCTGCGATGATGGACATCCGAGATTAGAAGGGGGCCTGCATGCTACCTTTGGGCACGAATTTCGAGATGGTTGGTCTGCAACCGTTCGCGGACGATTGGTTGGCCATGTAACTGGGCCCACATTGTACATGCTGGTGTGGTCGGCCATCTAATCCCACTTTCCTTTGGCTTTCGTTCGTTTGTCTCAAAGTGGATGCCTGCGACCACTTGATGCAAACCCTAATTTAGGGTTTCCGACCGGTTACCTATATCCGACCGAATCCGGAATTTGCCGACCTATTTTTGTTCGATGGTGCGAGGGGAATGTTGGGACGACGGTGAGCATGTGCGTGCGCGCTACTCGGTCCCGCGAGTGATCTAGGCCGTCCAACCATGCCTGCGAAGTTGGACGGATGAGATCTATTTTTGAGTTTGTTTTCAGCAGGTGAGACTAACATGGGTAGTCTTGCATGCGTTCAACGGGGCTAATATAACCCGCCGTCAGGTAACCTACGGGTGTTTGCATGTCGAACACAAGGCTTTGAGCAGGGCATTAATTGTAATGCTGCAAACCTACAGAAAATCGGGATGGTTGCTACATGCTCCGCTCTGGGTAGGTTTTAATTCTCAGGGATGGTTGCACATGCTCCAATGAATTAATATGGTGAGAATATTCACCGCATGAAGGCTTTATCCCTTGCAGGACGTCATCTTAGAATTTGGCTTTTACAATTTTAGCCCTGAATAGAATTCCACCATCAACAGTACCTGATCAGAAGCGCAAGCTAATAAGACCAGAGCTGCGCTACTCGTAAGAGTAAAAATTATTAATTTTGTGTTAACATACAAAATTTAATTCTAACCTAATTTTGTGTCAACTCACAAAAATTAGATTGTTTGCCCTAAAATGGAGCAACCAAGATATCTCGATCCCTATTGGTCGAAACTAAACCTAGGAAAGCTAGGAAATTGGCCCATCATAGAGCTAGTAGGAATAAAACCATAAAAGGAGTTGGAACAATAGACAAAATGGAAACCGTGACTAATCAAGTTAGCCACGGATGGAGCACGACCTTGGCCGACCGATTTAACCCTAGCTGGCGCCTCATATGGCCGACCGGCCCTGCTCCAAGTTGGCCCCCACATGCTTTTCTTTCCTATCGGCTGATCGCATCGCTTTTCTTTCCTATCGGCCGATCACATCGCTTTTACACTACAAGCTCCGCTTTAAATTGTTAGCCAAAGTAGGCTTGTCGAGCTGCTTAATTTCATAAAAAATAAATCTTGGTCGTTCAAGTTAGTCGCAAACTGAACACGACCACACAACCTGGCATGTCGGTTTAATAAGCTTGGCTCCCTCCTGGCATGACCGAGCAAGCTCCATGATAGATACATGTGGCCCTTCTACTATTCCGGACAATCATATTTCTTATAGCCTACAGGCTCCACTCCCACCAGTCATATTGCTTATAGCCTACATGCTCCGCTCCGTCCAATCATATATTTTATAGCCTACATGTTCCCCTCTCACCAATCAGATCGCTTTAACTAGGTTGAACGACATCCAAAAGGTTACCCAAGGTTGGCCAAACAGGTGGGGGAAACTCGTAAAGAATATGGACATGATCTATATGTCAAAAGTTTTGTATGGATGTCTAGTATAACATATTAAAAAATCACATCTATCAGATTAACGAGCTAATAGATTCGACTTAAAGAACGAGCTAGGTTCCTCCTGAATTCTTCATAAGTTTTTATTGTTGTGCAGTTTTCACCTCCTAAACGAGCTCTAAACCTAAAAATTCCTTCGAGAAAAAATAGGAAATTATTTTCTGATATGAATGGAGGGGACGATCACCATAATCCGAGTTCATATGGGAATTCTACAATAGTTTTAGTCAAAGGTCTCATATCTGAGTTTTCTGACTAATAAATTTCACGAATTTCTTCATGTATTAACATAAACTTTCATTCGCTCTTTCATTCAAGAGGTGGGTTAACGTGATTATGAGACCATATGTCTTGCTACATATGCGTGACTACTTCCATACTCATATATATTTGTTTCTACTCTTTCAACACCCATCACTTCTCGTCGATGTCATGAAAAACAGTGTTTGACTTGTGACTTATGGCACCTACTTCCTAACTTGCGCGTGATTGGTAGAAATATTAGGTTTTACAAATAAGACCCATGATACATGTTAGTTGATGGAATAATCATATATTTATGACCACTTCTCGCATGTCATAGTGGTGGGCCCATTAGAAAACTACCATGCAGGACTTGCTCCACTCTTCATTATTAGTCGTGATGTAACTTGATCATATCACATACACTTTACCATGCAAGTAGTATGACTATGCAAGTCACAACTAGGAATTATTTTCTAAAAAATACTCGAGACATCAAACATGTCACAATTGGGGGATGCTCATCACGGTATTGGTCTGGCGGTTTATAGCATGCGGTGTGCAATACACCCATTATGAGAATGTTACCGTACGAGTGGACAGTTAACGAGTAAAGGAGAAGTGGACACACAACCGTCCGGTCCTCCCTTCATATGTCTTTACTGCTTCACTATTTTACCACCTTCATATGTCTTTACTGCTTCACTACTCCACAACTCTCACTTCCTATGAGATCAGGGTGTTCGACTATGACTTGGTATAAATAGGTTTTCAATTTATTCAATCATAACTAACAAAAAATTCCAGAGAACACAGAGAACTTACAGATTCCATTTTTTACAAGCAAGTTCTTTTTTCTGAGATAAGTCATAAATATTCACATCTTACGGAGCATGTCTCTCAGATCTCAACACCTTCTCTGCTTTCCTCCCTAAGATCAACCCTTCTCCTTCATTTTGTAACCGAAGCAAGACTGGAACGGTCATTTCTTGGTTTAGGCCAGAATTATACAAATTGATCTCTCGGATCTGAAGTACTCCTGTACAGTACATTTGTTTAGGGGTCTAGACTCGTTTCTCATCAACCTACTACAATGTGGTTTTTTTATTTAGCAGGATTAAGTTATAGCCCTTGTTGGTAGGATTTATCAAAGTATCATAAGGTGTTCCAATTAAACTCATGTGTGAAAAGTCACAATATGTTGATATAAATTTATGCTTACATAAGTTGTGTTTAGCATAACATGTGAGCTTTGGGTTTAAACTTTTGTTATTGGCACGCATTATTTAAAACCGATTTAACCTTTCCCTGGTAAAGATTGCTCTTGTTATTGTTCTTGTGAAAGGATGACAACAAACTGGGTGGGGGGGTGGGGGGGGGGGAGTTCTTATTTGAACTTGCACTTAAACGATATATCTTTCTAGGGAGAAGTGGATGCAGAAATTGAGGTAACGGTTTTTATTGATAGTTAATTGTTTTTCCTTTTTAAGAAAAGATTGAGTTTATTGCATATATTTTGCTTTTACTTAACAAAATTTCGGTACAATTGATATGTTTCATTATGTTATATGGATTGATTATTGTGACTCAATTATTTCCGGTTAAGAAAAACTGTCTCAATTTATTGACTTATAATTTGGTACCTTCTTTATAGTTTGGTATCAATTGTTTTAATTTGCTTAACGAAATTAGGTGCAATTACGGTGTTTACATTGACTATATTTGTTTCAATTGCTTCCGGTTGAGAAAAACTATGACAAGTCAATTTATTTTGGTTTGTATCTATTATTTTTGCTTAACAAAACTACGGGGTCATTTATTTAGTCCACTTGATTCCAGATAAGAGAAACTAAATTAATTTTGATCTTAGTTCGACTTATCAAATGGAGGATTCGGTTATTCAAGTCTAATCGAATTCCTTGACAATAAAAACTAGTTAAATAACCTAGTATTTTCCTTGTCTAAAGGAAAGGTCTAAGTTATTTTATGGAATAATTAGAGCATGATAAGAGAAATAGAGTTAACTCTTATCTCTATTTGTGTCTTATCAAAATAAATGATTGTACATACACAATCGTTTCGACAAAAGAATTAAGCTATCTTAATCGGTTTTTCAAACTAAAGGGAAAATTGCTTCAGACAATTGTTTCCTTGATTAAATACTAAAGCTAGATTACTTTTGTAGTTTTGGTTTTAGTATTGGTTATCTAAAATGGTATGTGAAACCTTTGTGTTTAACTCTTATAGGTTGTTGTTGATTTTTGAGGAAAAGTAGTGAGACAAGTGTAGTTGCAGGAAATCCTACACTACACCCTAGATAAGAATTTACAGTAATTAAGACATATTTGAAGATTGGAAACAACACTTTATTATTTGATTCTCAGAAATGTTTACAAGAAATGGAAGGAATCAAGAATACAACCGCTCTCTCCAATTTTCTCTCTCCTCAAGACTTTCTCAACACTCAAAAATACATCTTCTCCTCTCTGAATCTACTGGGTTTCTTTATATAGGGTAAGTACATAGCGGATGACAGCTAAGTTATCTTTTAATTTCGGATCTGACCTGCGATATTCTCGCAGTAGTTATAATACCAACCCTCGCAGGTATTTGTGAAACTCGCAGTATCATCATGCTTTTTCCGTGTTTTGTCTATCGTCATTCTTTCTGTCATCTGCAACACTCGCAACGTGTTGTTGATTAACTCGCAAAGCTTTCGCTGTAAATATCGCAGAAGTATTGATGTAGTGATATTTTGATCCTATATCTTGCCTCTTCTCATGTCTTTTCTGCGAAAGAGAAAAGGTCATGAGAAATTGAGATCTTTTGGAATGCCGCAGCTATCCATCTCTTCATGTTCTTTCATTCTGACACGCATATGTATATCTCGCCAGATTTGTTACACGTATCTTTTTATCCATTCAACATATGACACGTCCTTTTCAACTGCTGCGCTCCAACCGTTCACGTCTCTTCCTTGCATTGAATGCACTTATCTTCTCGAGAATTTTTTCCTTCCATAAATACTTCTTTCCTTCTTTTTAATTCTTCTTTCTATCTCTCTGAAATTTCTTTGCAATTTTACTGTTCTTCCGTAAATTACGCATCTGTTACTGTTGCATCTTTTCCTTCAATCTTCTATCCTTTTCTTCATTCCCATACTTACTTTATTAAAAATGGCTCCTGCTGGTCGTAAATACATGATCGCCTTTGAGGAAGTGTAGAAGAAGCTTAAGGATCAAGGTTTTTCTTTATCCACCTTCCCTGATCAAAACCCTAAAGCTGAATTTTCCATTAAATTATTTTCTGATCATCCAAGTTCTCGCGAGAAGATTATAGTCTCGCTAGGTCAACTTGAAGTTGGCCTTCCTATTCCTCTTTACGATCCTGAACTTCCTTTGTTCTATGAGATACTTTATCATCCAAAATTCTCGCGAGCCATATATCAACTGGATGGGGATTGCATTCGTTTGCTGGTGGATTATGCTACTCGTGGCGCTGGGAAAGAATCTCGCTACCTTGATATCGCAAAAAATCCTAAATTCAAAGATGTTCCAATTATTCCCGCAATGTATATTGTAGATAATTTCTTCATAAACTACGACATAATCCTCATGAAGAGGGATAGCACCTGCTGGGGTGTCCGCTAGCAAAAGAAAGATGATATTACGAAAGACAAAATTCTTATGTTGGACATCGACTGGCATACCGGTACTAATCAAGGTCCGCGTCATTCTAGCGATGACAAATGGTGTATCTTCCCTTTAATTTTAGAGGGTTCATATATCTCCGGTACCCATGCTTTACCTGCGAATCTCGCAGAATACCAGACGTGGGTATTTAACTAGCCTGAGAGAAATAAAAAAGTATGTTTTCTTAATTTTTTGCATAATAAATTACCATTATTATTTTCTTCATGTCTTTAGATTCTCGCCGACTATTTCCTTTTTATCAGATTGAAAGGTTGAAAGCTAGCTACCAGAGGCTATGGAAACCTGCTACTTACTTAGCTCTCAAATCTCTCACAGATGAATTAAGAAATATTTCTTTATAACTCTTTACAATATATTGTTGCCTCTATTTCTTATCTTTATCTGTGTTCGCAGGAGATTGAAGAAAGAGAGCCTGTGAAGCCTGCGAGAACTAAAGAGAAATCCACAGTTGGTCGCAAGGGGAAATCTACTGCCCCTCTCAAAGAGAAGTCTGTTGCCCCTCGCAGAGAGAAATGTGGTGCTCCTCTTTCAAAGAAAAAAAAGATCCAACTCCCTTCTTCTTCAACTCCCCAATCTAATGAAGAAAATTCGATTGATGACGTTGATGATGACGATGATGAGGATGAAGATAATTACGATATCTCTTCCATGAAGGATTCTTCCCCTCCCGAATCTTCTATGACTCAACTGTCCAAGATTTTTGGCGATATTACACATGGTATCGCAAATGATTATGGAGATGAAGCTCTTAATGGGGTATCCCAGGCTCTCACTAAAGTCTGTAATGCTCCCATATTGGTTGATAATGATTCTCTCCAAGGAATCTCAAGATCAATGACTCCCAGTCTCTTGAATTCACTTGGTATTCTGGTATATTTCCACTTCTTCACCATATATATGTATTTATTTCCTCGCCAAATCTTAATTTATATTGTTCTCTCACAGACTGGAAGAGATTCCTTTGTTGTTGCCTCAGACCTGGAGAAGAGGTGCGCATCTTTTCACAAGAAGAATATTGTTCTTCGCAAGAAGAATGTGGAGTTGGAATCTGAGTCCGCTAATCTTCGCGGGCAATTGGAATCTAGGTCTACTGACCTTCAAGAAAAGATCAAGCGGTTGGAAACTGAACTCTCTTTCTCGCAAGATAAGGTCGCAAGCCTCCAAGCTGCGAACGATCAACTTTATGGTAAGAAATCTCTCTCTTTTTCTTTAACCTTGTATTTCTTGGTATTTTTTATTATTTTTCTTCTTCGCAAATGTTTACGGCCTTTCTGATGAAACTGTATTCCTTCGTTCTTTTCCAAATCCAATAGATGATGATACTCTTCTCAATCACCTTAATGAATCTTTAGACAACTATTCAGATGCACAGATTAAATCCCTTTATGTAGATGATCTTAGATCCAAATTTCATCTTTTAGCAATTGATCTCATATCTAGTTTGAGAGCAGATAACACATCCAAACGTCAATATCTTAACTTTAAAGAAGAGATCAAGATTATAAGAGCCCAAAAAAGTGACTTTATAGATGAAAAAGATCGCATCTCTAGGCAAGGAGCTCAAAATTTAGCGGATTTTCATAAAACCCTTCTTGAAGTCCAAATTGAAAGAGATAGACTTATCTTCGAGAAAAAGGTTCTTGTTGAAAGAGAAAACCAAATCCGTTCCCATCTTCTTATTAACAATAATGATGAATTTGCCTGGGCTGCGAAGATTCTTGACAATGCCAGAACTAACTTAGGTGTAGATGTTAGTCTTCATGTTGAACAAGCGGCCTTAATTAAAGACATGATTTCTGAAAGAGAAGGTTGGTAATTGTTCTTCCTCATTAATTTCTTGTCATTAATCTTCTTATCTTTGCAGAATTTTCAATTTGTTGTTATATACTCGCAGGAGCTGAGAAGAGATATACTAAAAGAATTGGAGAACTTGAAGCTGATAAGAATCAACTCGCAAAGACTCTTGCTGCTCGCAATGAAAAATATTCAAGATTGAAGGACCAATTAAAGATCACTACTTCAAATTTTAGTAATATCCTTGTTAGTGTTCGCAATGACTCCGTCAAAAGGGTTTGTGACGATCATAACATTTCTCACTCTTTATATCCTTGCCTCACTGAGGAAGTTCCAACGAATACTCCAAACCTTGTTATCTCTGACAGTGAGGCGGAAGAATCTGACGAAGATGAAGGACATAGTGAAGATGATGGTAAAGAAAGAGAAAAATATGGCGAGGATGATGATGGGTCTAATTAGTCTTGTCTTTCCCTTTTAATCCCTCTGTAATATTTGTTCATCTATCTCTTTCTCCTTGTAATATACTGTTGCGAGTTTCTCCAGCTTCCAACATTCCTTAGTGTATAAATTTCTTTTGTGTCTATCTGTATAAATCAGAAAACAATTCTTTTATACAATATAGTTAATCAACATGATTATTAATCTTTAACTGTGTAAATGTATCATATGATAATGTTTATATAAATTTATCATATAATTATGAATAACAATTCTATCATTATGTTCATTCCCATACTTGCCTCTGTTATTCATCTGCAATATGAAATAAATTAAGTAGAGTTTAGACATTAGTTGTGAATAAAATCTATTTTATTATTTTTGCCTCAATCTTTGCAATAACATCGCGAGTAACAGTTGCATATTTTTATGATCTCTGCGTAAATATCGCAAAGTCTCATTATCTTTACGTCAATATCGCAGTCATTCAATCTTGATTTCTTGTGGTCTTATTATGCCTTCCTAGTTAAAGGTCTTATTTTGCCACATTTTGTATTGGCGACAAAATCGCAGGACGTCCTTACACTTGCATGTAAAATCCCATTGATCTTTCCTTATCTGCGTTTTGTCACTTTCTCTGTGACAATATGACAAGCCTAAGTTCCCTTACGAGAACAAAGCCTCATGACATTGCCGTCTTGCGATGAAATCGCAGGACGTCTTTACACTTTCATGTAAAAACCCATTGATCTCATCTTAAATTTTTCTCATGGCTTGTTGCCTCTATATAATATTTATCACGCGACAATATGACGGGCCTAAATGTTCTTACGATCATAAAACCCCATGACATTGCCGTCTTTAGACACTTATCAGCTCCCGAATGGAGGGTGCCACCCTTATCTTCCCCCTGGTTGCCCCTTCAAGGAGGGAACATCGGCCATACAAGACTATCTCCTCCCATCCGGTTTTAAAAACAACCAGCTGTTTTCGCAGCCTCTTTTCCTTTATGCCTATATGGCTTATAGTTACAAGACTGCACCCTAAGTGGGGTTTTCTTTGGGCCGTGTGCATCATAGCCAAGACTTTCCAGGGTAGTTTTGTACGCCCCGGGCACTCTTGGCTCAACCGTGTACCTCGGCGCCTTGATCATACTCTGCACTCCTTAGGAGAGACCCTTGGTCGTCCAACCAGGGTATAACCTTATATAGTTGGAAATCCAAGGTACCTCTCATGGATGGGTTTTCAATAACCCCAATATCCATGACTCAGGTTCCAACAGCGGTATAACCTTATCCCTGAGCCATGCAAAGAGATACCTCCTTATATGATGCACTTTAGGTCTTACATTTGCCTCTTACGAAATTTTATTCGCGAACTAGGGTGTACGCCATAAAGGTTCGTCCTGTTCTTATATTTCTCTTGCGAGTATCGCAACTCTGATGAAATTTCTTTTCTTTGATCTTCTCTTTATTTACATTTCAACTCTCGTATAATTTTTCAATTTCATCTTTTTCATTCAAACAAAATGTTCTTTTGAGATATTTTCTTCAGCAAATCATTCATAAATTTCTTAAATTTCATCATTTTACCTTTCTACCTACTACTTTCTGCTTCTGCCCTTTTGTTGCGTTTTGTTATTTTTTCTCCATCTGCGAGACGCTCGCCATCTTGTTTTCAACTCATATTGATTTCGCAATGTTCTTTCCTCTCGCCGCTCTATTGTATCAACCATCAGCTTATTACCTCTTTGTTTTTGCTTGATGTTATGTTTCCAATTTCTATTCCTCATTGCTCTTTCTTTATAAAATGTAATGTTGATTTCATAACATTTCTTCCCATCAACCCAGTCTCCCTTTATAACTCTAATACCATTAGGATGAGAAAATTTAATACATTGGTGGAAAGTTGACGCCACACCTAATATCCCATGTAGCCAAGGTCGGCCAATCAGGGCATTATAAGGTGATTCAATATCCACAACGCATAATAGAATCTTAGAAGATAACCCCTTTAATGGAATTCACATTGTAATTTTCCCTTTGGGCTTGTTGGCAGTACCGTTGAAACCATAGATCTTATAGGTTGATGGTATCAGATCCTCGTCTCTTCCACCCATGGTTATGTAAGTATGATAAAATAAGATATCAACTGAACTTCCAGTATCTATTAGAACTCTGTTAATGGCCCAGGAATCCTCAGTTTCACCATCATCATTTTCTTCATCTTCTTCTTCTATTTGTTTTGGATTTATTTCTAATCTTACTACCAGTGGGTTGTCATGCATATCGCCAGGCTCTGGTACTTCTTGTGCACTGAAAGAAATAGTTTGCTTTTGCCACTCCTCTAATGGCGAGACTCTCGCAATATTCATTATCTCTCTTCCATCTACGTCTCTCGCGAAGACTCTGCTCAGAAAGTTATCATGCAAATCCTCAATAGTCTTGTATGAATGTATAATGGAATTACAGAACAAATTCTTCACCTTGGCTCCAACCTCTATCACAAATGTTTCTGATCCTTTTACAGTATTCACTCTGCGAATATCTGGTGCTAGTGGTAACTGCTGAGATTGCGGATGTCCTATTAGAAAATGATTTAAATTTCCCTGATCAATCATCCTCAAAATTATTCTTTTTACATTCCTGCAATCGTTTATTGAGTGACCATGAAAATGATGATAAGGACAAAATTCTTGATTTCGATTATTTTGATGTGGATCTTTTCCCATATTCCAAGGTGATGGTATATTTTCCATCAAAATGATAGCCTCCCAAATCTTTTCTATGTTAGCATTCAGGGGTGGCATCTTAATTTCTTCCCATATTATTCTCTGATTCCCTTGCCCTCTAAAATTATTTTGCCTCTGACCGCCATAAGTCTCTTGCGGCTGATCAAGTCTTTGAATTTTATTATTTCCACCGTGATTGTAATAACTCTTTTCCCTTTCATATTCCTCTTGATCTCGACTTCCCATGGCTACTAACTTCTGCTGGTTTTCAATAACCACTTTCTCTTGTTGTGACTGCGAGGTGATCGCCACATTATTAATCATTTTAGGAAGTAAACTTCCATTTGCCGCTATTGAGCTGGTGTTTGCGACTGGATATGATTCCATCTCATTTTTTTTCTCCTCCAAAGCAATGAATTGGTTGCGAACATAGCATTAATGAAAGATAAAATGAGGTATCTCTCATCCACTATACCAGCCATTTCACTGCACATTGTTTTCCACCTTAATGTTAAGTATTTCAGACTCTTGCAAATCCTTTGTTTTAATCCAAATACATCTTCAATTCCTGGACGCACAGAATTATTACTTGTGTATGCCCCCAAAAATGTGGTTTGTAGATGAGTGAAATAAGTTATAGTATTCTTGGGTAAACCTTCAAACCACTTTAGCGCCTCGCCAGTTAAGCTTGATTCAAAGTATTTGCATAACACAACATCATGGTTCTCCCATTGTAGCATACACCTAACATAGGCTTTGATATGTTGAATGGCACATGTAGTTCCATCAAAAATACTGGTTAACGCTGGTAAATTTCACTTTGGGGGTATTCCTCCCAATTGTACTGCTTGAGTGAATGGAGTTTTTGCAGCTTCTTCAATCTCCTCATCAAGTTGTCTTCTACCTCCTTCTATTCTATCATTTAACATTCCCCTCATTTCCACTAATTCCCTTAAAACTTGCTCATTCCCAACTGAATTTTGCTCCATCGGTCTTTTCAGTGCAGATTCCCTTCTCTTGCGTTCTTGTCTATCTTGTGTTGCGAGATTTTGATTTCCGTTTCCATTATTTTATTATTGTCTTTCTCCGCTATCTTCTCTTATATTTATTTCACGAATACGCACACCATTATATCTCTCATTTTCTCTTCTGCGATTTTCTTTTGTTCTTCTTTGCACCCTATTGTATTCTTCGTTAATATTACCATTATTGTGGTTCTGTTCTCGTCTTCTTTCTCGATTGTCATGATTATTCTGGCGAATTGCCTCTTGGAATTTGATAAGTGCATTTTGCACATATATTTTGTGTTAATTCCATGCTAGTATTTGTTGGTTTTCTTGCAGATTATTGTGTGTTACACGTGTTTTCTCTTATTTGTGCGTTATTAGGTGAATAATCCAAAAGAAGTGAATCGGAGCTTAGTTGTGCAATAAAAGAAGCTAGCTAAGAGAGAAGAAGGGCCAAATACCAAATGTAACTCGTTAAAATACAAGATTTCTACTTTTCATCGGGTAGAGGACGATGACAAGGCGAAGCCAACGGCGAAAGAACGGAGTCATTCAGAGTTCGTATGAAGAAGTTATGGACAAAACGAGAAGTTAAGCTTGTCAGTTCTCCAGAACTGACAGTTAAACAATAGTGCTAAAGGCACCCCATCTCATGTTAAGGGGCTGCCACTATTTTTGAATATTGTTAAAGTCACCCGACATTTTATATCAAGGCACCGCTTCTAAATCAGCCCCCTGCATGTCCGACATTAACAGGGAAGCTCCGGTTGAGGTTTATGCCGCTGATGATGCCAGAGACGAGATGAAGTGAGCTTTTGTTTCTATTCATGGCAGTCTCGAACTGTGGCGATGAAGGCAAGGGATAGTCCAATACGTTAAGGTGTATTTTGTTGTTGCCGGTGACTGTAATGGTGAGTGAGTCGAGCACAAAGAAGATGAAGGAATGGTGATGAAGCGGTCGGCCATGAAGAATGATGAGAGCTTGATAGAGCTCGGGTTTCTACTGAATTCGTGAAGGAGAGAATGAATATGCAGAGCTGCTGTCATGAACAAAGAAAGACGTGAAGAACACGAGAGATGGCTAGATGTTGATGAAATACATGCAAAGAAAACGAGCATCGCTTTGGTTCGCTGTGGTTTGTTTGCTGCCATGGTTTGCCGGGATTAATGCTGCTGCTAACAGATGAGGTTGTTGCTGCCACTATAGTTGAGATGTTGTTGAGTGAAGCTGTAGTGGTTGTTTTTGCCGGAGTTTGAGTTCACAGGGAGTTCAGCGCGAGTTCTGATGACGCTGCATGCATGGCCGGAAACAAGAGGAGTTGGCTGGTTCATGGCATTGAAGCTCGAGTTTGAGCTGTTGATGTCATGGAGCTCGAGATAGATACGAAGGAGCAGCTCGGGTTATGGACAAGACATCATGGAGTTGTTGGCAATAAGGAGGCCGGAAGAAGAATAACGACGTTGGTGAACGAAAACAGGGAAGAATGGCAGTAACGGGAGGAGATGGAACTCAGGGTCTCTGATGCTGCTGCCACTGAGTCTCTAAGCTCGAGTTTATCCGGTGAAGCCTCGGTGATGAGAAGAGAAGTGACATTTGCTGATGTCATAGGAGACCAGCCCAACACACTCAACAAAAGAAAGAAAAAAAAGAAGAATTGAAGCACGCGATGAGACAACATGGGTTGTCGATGGACTGTGTCGGAGGAAAGCTAAAGAAAGAAAAGAAATTCTGTGATGTTCGGCCATGGATAGAGAAGCACTCGATCAAGCATGGGCTGCTGCTCAAAAGAAAGAAATAAAAAAATATATCATGAGTGGCGCCGAAAGTGTCATCTGCACCAACCGTCCCACAAACCCAACTTGCGCAAAGAAAGAAAAAGAAAGGGAAGCAGTTGCACGATGGTTTGGGTCATTTTACCCCTATAAATAGAACTCCACTTCTCCCCAACACACAATCTCTACACCTATCTTCCCACACCTCTTCATCCCACACCCCTTCTACATACTCTTTTTAAATTCCTTCATCTTTATTTTTGGTTAGTACTCTAATTATGAGTAGCTAAATTTCTATCTAGGATTAGGGAGGAAATCCTACTATGTGTGCTATAATGTTTTGATTATTTTCTATAATAATTCTCTTGGTCCTTATTCTTGATTCGTAACGGTAATAATTTTCTTCATGTGTCCTATGATGCTTGATAATTGATTTATATATTCTATGTTAGAGAATAGCATTTTATAGTGAAAAAAATTGTTAATTATTTGAGAAAAATAATTGTTTGAAAAGATTTATTTTCCGAGACGTATTATTTGTCCTAAATCGTCTTGAGTAATTTTGGGAGAATGTTATAGGGAATAGTTATAATCATTTAGTATGTGTAGTAGTGATGGAATCTTGACATCCTAGACTCTTTTAATTGAACACAAGAATCATTTTTAGCATTTCCATTATTTTATAAGTTTTATAAAAATCACCATCTTTTTGTCTAAAACCAAATCTTTAAAAAAGTCCGAGAATTGAATCCCTATACTTACCACTTGTAAAACTGCATCAGAATTCTCGCTCTTCTACCTCTGCTCTCAATCTTTCCCTTTCGCAAGCTAAGTGTGCTTGTTCTGCATAATGTCTCTCGATTTCTCTTTCAATTATTTGCTGATTTCTTAGAGTTTCCCTTCCATGCAATATCCTCCTTCATTCCTCTTGATCTTTTTCGTCATCTTGGTTATTTTGTGCCTGGCGTTGTTCATTTTCCTTCCTTCTTTTGGTTTGTTCATTTTGTTGAAGTTCACCTTGTGGTATGTAACGATCTTCCCTTATTTCTATCCTTTCGTGATATCTTCCATTTGGATCATGGTCTTCTTCTTCAATATTTGCTATAGGTGATCTTCTTCTTACCTCACTTCGGATTGTTCTCGAACTTTATCTTGTTGTGCTTCTTGATATTCTATTTTGTAATCTCATGTTTTCCATTCTCAATTCATGGTTTTGCCTTTCCAAATTTGTACGTTCTTCCTCCTCTAATCTCCTTTTCTCTTGTATTCTTTGTCTTAAAACCTCTACTGTTTCATTTTCATCATTTCCATGTATTAAACCTCTATTTACTTCTTGGTTTCTTCCCTCTCGTCTTTCATCTCTTAATTGTCGATCTTCTGGTTCTTCTATTGAATCTGATTGCCAAGTATGCATGCTTACTCTATTATAATCCACAACTCTATCTTGTATTGGTGTTTACTGATTTGGCTGTTGAATCTGATTTTCTCCATCATTCATTGTTCTATTTCTTCTTGTTCTTATTCTTGAGGATTCTCCAATTTCATTCGTTTCTCCTCCTGCAAGTCTTTTACTCCTCCTTACGGTTGTTGGTGGTTCTGACGTATTTCTTCTTCTCCTAGCCATTGATATTAATGAACTGTTGAAACTTGCGTAAAATCCTTCACTAACTGTTCCAAATTCCTTCTAATCACAATGTAAATTTTCACCTTTTTCTTCAAACAATCATCAATTCATCCCTGTTTCTAGCGCCAAAATATAGTTGCAGGAAATCCTACACTACACCCTATATAAGAATTTACAGTAATTAAGACATATTTGAAGATTAGAAACAACACTTTATTATTTGATTCTCAGAAATGTTTACAAGAAATGGAAGGAATCAAGAATACAACCGCTCTCTCCAATTTTCTCTCTCCTCAAGACTTTCTCAACACTAAAAAATACATCCTCTCCTCTCTGAATCTACTGGGTTTCTTTATATAGGGTAAGTACATAACGGATGACATCTAAGCTGTCCTTTAATTTCGGATCTGACATGCGATATTCTCGCAGTAGTTGTAATACCAACCCTCGCAGGTATTTGTGAAACTCGCAGTATCATCATGCTTTTTCCGTGTTTTGGCTATCGTCATCCATTGCGTCATTCTTTCTGTCATCTACAACGCTCGCAATGTGTTGTTGATTAACTCGCAAAGCTGTCGTTGTAAATATCGCAAAAGTATTGATGTAGCGATATTTTGATCCTATAACGAGCAATTCCTCGAACGAGCAAATTGCTTAAACCTTTAGCAAACAGATGTACTGCACGTGACTGTTTTGAGTTCGAGAGATCAATCTGTAGGACTCCAGACTAAACCAAGACAATGGCCGTTCTAGAGTCTATTTGGTCACAAACAGGGATGAGGGCCGATCTGTAGGAGGGAAGTTGAGAAGTGTGTGAAATCAATGATGATCAAGGATTGTGGATGTGTTGTAGACTTCTGCAAGTTTGATGATACGTCAGTGAATTATGATAAGTTGAACTGAGTTCTAAGATAAGCTCTTATTCAGATGAGAATTTTTGTCGTTCGATCGCGGATTGAGGAACTTATTTATATTGCAAGAGTAGCAGACACATTAATCGCAGTAAGTGTAACGGTTGTCGATGAGTGAAAGAATGGGGAAGTTGAAATCGTGTTTGAACCAGTTCCTCATCATGCGAGAGACTTGGTTGATTGTCCATCGACTACTTTGATAACTCCTTCAACTTCTTGCACAAATTACTCACATTTCTTATCGTGGGTGTACACACGTGCCGTAAGCGCTAGACCAAAACCTAATGAATATCTCCCATGTGACATGATTGATGTCTCATGAATGTGGAGTTTGCAAGGCAGATGTGTATTTAATTGTTCAATTGTTGACTTGAATAGATATGAGTCTTAGCCTTGATGAGTCGAGCATAATGAACGAATATTGTGGTATTCTTTGAGACTCCTAGATTGAGCATAAGGTATCTGCTGAGACTGAATAATGGACATACGTTGAGTCTTGATGAATTGTGATATATGATTTTACCAGTTGAGGTAGAATAATGATATTTTGATAATTTGGATCGACGCGTGTCTGATGTGATTGCTCGATCATAGACCTATTCTGATATGTTGACTATTCGACAGATGTTGCTGAATTATGCGGAATACTCATTCCTGATCTAATATGTCATGAATGTTCGAATGACAAAGTATGAATCAGGATTCGATATAAATATTGAATGGTTGTCCGTTCAAACCATGTTGCTCAGGTGAGAAAAAAATGTCGGTAGCAGGATCAAACATTAAATATAAATTAAAATGTTAATTGCTGGATCAATATAAAAGTTATCGACGTTTATCGAATCATCGTAAATTCAAAACCCTAATTTTAGAAAACTCTGAATCCTGGAAATGGAGAGTTGTCCAATGAGTGGAGAAATATCGACCAATCAATGATCATGAGAGCCTACCATTGGTGGTGTGTGGATGTCCGAGCATGTGGAAATATCCCTGAATGAGGATTATGAAAGGATGATGGTACTTAATTACACCATAATCTTTTATTTATCAACCTATAAGTCCTCTACCGAATATGATCGTCTATGGACAGAGTCGAGACAATGCTACAATTCAGTTCACACTTCGTGTGATTATCTATGGATACAAGATCGAGACAATACAACAACAACATAACTTGTGTGATTGACTATTGATACAAGATCGAGACAATACGACAACAAAGTGTGTTACTTGATAATAGGTTCGGTAATAACCAAACTCTATATGATCACTATCAAGTATTACGGAGTTAACGTACAAGTAAATAACACAACAAAATTTTAATTATAATAAAAAATTTATAATTGCGGAATAAAATAGTAAATGACGCGGCAAAATTTTGTTAACGAGGAAACTGTAAATGCAGAAAAACCTAGGGACCTAGTCCAGTTTTGAATACTCTTAGAATTAAGCCGCCATAAAAAATATAATACCAACTTTGTATAGTTGATACCAAGCAGACTACCCTTCGCTACTTAGTTCCCTCAGTATCCCTGCGCCTTCGACTTCTAGAGTCACGCACGTGAATAACAAGTCCTTTGGATCGTATTCCAAAAACAAAGGAAGAATTTGTTTGGTAACCACTGTAATCAATCTTGCTGAAGATATAGATGAGTCGTTGACAAAGGCTCTTCCATTTAATCTAATAAACTCCTTTATCTGGTCAAATCAATCTAACTTTAACTACCGAAATAGTCAAGTATAGATTCACACTCAATCAATATAGATCTCAAAGATAAATATAGAGAATGCCGATCTCACGCAACTAATCAATAAAATTTATCAAAGATAAACTAATTCTAGTTGGATCCCGACCTATCAAGGTTTGTGCACTAAATCCACAAGATATGAAAACTAATAAGAAATCTTATTCGTATTCAAATCTTTTTATATCTTCAAAACCTGCACAACACCACTTGAATCTCTTATGATCAATCATGCACAGAACGGAGTCTATTAACAATGGATTATCACAAGATGTCTTTAGATCTAACAAGAGTTCTAAAGATCCCGTCGATACTTTGATCAAGTCTGAGTGAATCTTATATCAGAAGAGAAGATTCTCAAGCATAAACAAACTATGTGCAATCAAAGTTTCAACAACTGTTAGTTAATCAAATCAAATCCAAAACTAATAACATTGCAATTATCTAGTTTCCCACCAACGGTACTCGTAGAGATTCTTGATCCCACAAAAGTCTTTATACGAGCGGTCGTAAGGGATTTCACCTAATTAGAATACTTTCCTCTCCGATTAGACAGCTCCATCAGAAACAACAAGAAATAAAGTTTTCCTGGCTCTTAGGATAGTTTGCTAGAAATGCAAACTTAGGTATTTATAGACCAAGGATGTTTGGATACCAAGAAATTTCTAAAACCAAAAATATTCTCAAGATATGCAATGAATGCAAAAATTAGGTTTTCCTAATTCCAATAAATGCTTGTCCAATATTTCCGAAGTCTCACAATAGAAAATATCCAATTAGTAAATACACATTACTAGTTTTTATTCTCCAGAGTTATGCATTAATTGCTGGTAATTAAAGCATATAAAATCAAAAACCTTAATTAAAAGATTCTTAATTTATTTCGGCACTGGATCACCTTGAGTACCAAGGAATATATTTGAATAATAAATGATAAGAGTTACTGCTCGTGTTCAAAGTATGTTGACATCTTTTTCACTGCAAATCCTTATTTCATAGTTACATGGATTTTTTTTCTTGGAATCGGTTATACCACACTTCCAAACAAGTTTAGAATTGGTTAAGATTACTATGTGATTGATCATACCAAATCACAATGGTTAGTTGTGATCGGTTCTACCAAGTCACATACATGGGTTAGGATCGGTTATACCTAAATATGGTACCTACTTGTGATCGGTCACACCAATCACTAGGATCGGTTATACCTAAATATGGTCCAATCATTTTTCGATTATATATAGAAGTGAATACTGAAATTGCTCAGTTGATAAAATATGATGAAATCTCAGTTGAGAGACTTTAATGACTATGTATTCATGTGTGTTCTGAGAGGTTTGTACGCTCAGTCAGAGATCAGACATGAGGTTTGTTGATCAGTCTGAATCCTAAAATATGAATTTCACATACGCGTCTGAAGCTAGGTCAGAAATATGCAAAATTATGATTTTTTTATTTTAGCCTTCGTCGAAAATCCACCATCAACATTAAGTCCCCTACTTAGTGAAGGACTGTCATGTTACGCAGTAAGCACTGGGTGGTGATTCTAATTATAAACGAAATAAGTAATTGAACTTAGTCATAAAAGAGGTTACCATAATTCTCGCTCCAATGATGTCATGTACGAGCAATAACTTGAAGGAGGATCCTGGCAGTATGATAGAGGGTCATCTAGCGAGCGTGGAGTGATAAGGCACAACTGATTTGGGTGATGGAATGTCTAACTTCGGTGGATTTAACACTTGCGGGTTCATTGCCCAAAAAAGAAATCCTTATTTAATTAGAATATAAAAGGGATGAGAAACCTTTTTTCTTTTATTTTTTTCTCTTTATTTCTTCACACCGGCCGACCAAGCTCCCATCTCTCTCCATCTTGCCTCACTTCCGTGAGATAATTTTTATTTTATTTTCTTTACCGTGGCCGGCACCGACCATCAACTGGATGACTTTCCGACGCCAACCAGGTAAGAAAAAAAAAATAAAAATTATTTACATTAAAAATAATTTTTAGTTAGCAATGACGCTAATAGTGGTTTTGGCAATTTTATTTTTCATAGATTAGGAGTTGCTATTCAAAGAGGTGTTGGAGCCCTGCTTGTTGCTAGGTTACCAACCAAAAGCTTTGTTTAATTTATTTTATAATAATTTTATTCATCAATATCAAATATCAAATAAAAAATAATAATAATATATATATATACTTGCATAAGAGAGATTTTTTTTTATTTTTTTTGAATAAACATGAATTTTTTTTTTTTTTCTGTAACACCCCGAGTTTTTTAGCATGGCGCAAAAATGCGTCATGGCCTGGAATGAAGCTTCATTCAAAGATTTTGTTGCTTAGTAAAGGGAACATTGACCTAGAGTCAATATTGCAAAATCATTGTGCATTAGGCCAGAGGGTTGGCCGTGTGAATATTACACAATCATTGTGCATCAAGCCAGAGAGGGCTGGCCGTGTGAATATTGCACAATCATTGTGCATCAGGCCAGAGAGGGATGTCCAAGCGAGTGTTGCGCAATCATTGTGCAACAACCAGAACGAGTGGTGCGCAATCATGGTGCAACAGCCAGAACGAATGGTGTGCAATCATCGTGCAACATCCAGAACGAGTGGTGCGCAATCATCGTGCAAGAGCCAGAACAAGTGTTGCACAATCATTGTGCATCAGGCCAGAGAGGGCTGGCCGGGAGAGTATTGCGCAATCATTATGCAACAGGCTGGTGAAGGACGTCCAGGTGATGTTGCACAATCATTGTGCAACACAGAAGTAACCTCAGCAATTATTGTCGGTTATTCAGAAATACATGGAAATGGCCTGGCCGTAGGACTTGGTGAAGTCATTTCGCTCCCCTTTCCAAAGTTGTAGAAATTGCAAGTTAACATATATAGGGAGGGGTAGTTGGTTGAAGGTGCATATGAGGACTATGCGCCAAGTAAGCTTCATAACTTAGCCAGAAGTGTATAAAGGATGCGTAAGCCTCATATATAGCTGCGTAGCCTTGCGAATGGAGCATATGATGCGAAGGAATCACTATGCCATGTCGCGGACCCGATGATGCACAATTATTATGCATGTTGGCGGAACGGCCTATACGGCCTAAGGACATTATCATTTTTTCTAGGCCACATTTCTGTTCCTTTTTGCATAAACTACGGTTTGTGCTTGATCACTTTAGAGTGGGGAAGGGTACGTAGGCAACCGCAATGATTTGCAGCATTTTCGGTCCAGCACTTTGTCGCTCATATCATCTAATTGTGAGATGATTGCGGTATACTGGCTTCTCATATCATCTGGCTCGGTAGCTCGACACAAGAGATGATTATGGACAAACTTGATGAGGCAATTCGCATTCCATTCCTTGGATGCTCATACTTCCTATTAAGGCATTCGACTTAGAAATATACCAATGGCGCATTGGGCATGGCCTCGGAGGTAAGCTACAACGATATGAAAGTTAACGGAGCTTGCATAAGCCTAAGTAGAGTATGACATGAGCCTGATAGATGCACCCTTGTCACGAGAAATACAAGTTGATGCAGATAAGTAAGCTACAACCTATCTGGAAGCTAAAAAAAATCGAGTGTCGTAATTTAGCTCAAGAAGGGTCTAAATTGATTGGAAACGGACCAATGATCAAGACGTGATATATGCATCACATACTTGGAATTTTAGTAGAATTTCATCATTTAGGGCCTCAAAATGCCGTTTTTGCCATTTTAGGAAAGTTTTTATTTTCTTAATAAACCCTTCGCGGAACAAGGGTAAAGGGAAAATGAACGTGCATTTGCCTAGTTTTAAGGCACGTTAAGTTGCATAAAAATGGCGCATCGGGGAGTTATGGCCTGCATGTGCCCAGACGTGCCTGACGTAATTTTTCCGGTCTGTCACATGATCTTTAACAAATTTTCGAGAATTGACTCTCACTTCAAAGACGAACGCTCGTCTAAAGGAATTTTTTTTATTTATTCCAAAAAAAAAATGATTTTCATAAGTTGATCACGTTTTTTTTTTTTTTTTAATTTACGTGAGTTATTCACGTCTTTTTTATTATTATTATGAAATCAATGTTTAGATTTTTGAATAACTACTGAAAGTAAATAATTATCCATGGTGAAATAATGTATTTATGTGAGCTTTCACAATTTTAGAATGGACGTCTGTCCGATAATGAAAAGTTGGTGAATGTTCACACAGTAAAAATTCACGTGAGTTGTTCACGGTTTTATATAAAAAATAATAATCAAGTTTTAAGTTGAATAATAAACTTTGCTCTTTTTTTGCACGTGTTTTAAAGAAACTAGCAAGTTTTTGAAGCGTTAACTCTTGAGTTATAATCAATACTGTTAGTGAAATTGTAAATAGGTAAGAGTTGGAATTATTACCGTTTTGTAGATGCATTATCCTTTGTTGACATGAGCATCTTTATAGTTAATTATTGTGCTTTAATTCCACTGCTTTGATGAAATTTGCATCTTGCATGACTGATATACTGAAGTATACTGATGAGTGCCAAATATTGCATATTCATACACCTTTTCATTGGCACTTAACTCATCTTTCGCGCTTCAAAGTCATATATTATCCCAAATTCTGCATTCTTACCATCTTCAAGAATAAATATTTGTATTAATTAATTTTGTGTTTTTAAGTACTAAATAAAGCTTGGAAGAATTGAGAAGACAAAAGAGAAGAAAGTTGGAAGCGTTGCAACCCGCTCGCGCATCAGTGGCAACCTGTTTACAAATTCATGGGATTAAACAACCCATGATCCAAAACCCATGATCAAAAACCCAAGACCCAAATCCATTTCCACCTCACCTCCATTGGATTCTTTCCAAAACATCCACCTCACCCCCATTGGATTCTTTCCAAAACATCCACCTCACCCCCATTGTATTCCATTATATCCATCAATTAAGAAAACATGTTTTGTTTAATTGTTGAGTGGTTGCTACAGTGAAATTCGGATCCCAAGTGTGAGAGAATTTTTGTGTATAAATAGAGAGGGTTGTTGTGTTGAAAACTCATCCAAGAATAGCTTGTTCATGTTAGTTTATCAAATTTCAATTTTGTTGTAATGTTCTTCATGTTCTAATTTCATTTACTAGGGTTTAGATGAAGCCCTAATCTCATTGGTATGTATTCATATCTTGTATCTTGTTCTTGAAAGTTTAGAATTGTTTAAAGATATAATTTAATCCAAGTTTTTCAACATCTTGCTCTCACAATGTATGCCATGTATCCATTGTAGTTAGAATATCTCTATGTTGATTATGCTACAACTCATGCTTAACCAAATATTGATCTTTAGATTAGTTGTGCTTAATTAGACAATTAATGCTTTGGAAAAATACTTTAGTTGTGATTAAATTATCCATTGGAGAAACACCTTAGTTATACGGTAGACTTGAATCTACTATAAGGACAAGAATAATATTACAAGTTGAATGCATATCATAGGTTATTGGTGGATTTGAATACCCTAGTATCCATATTATCATTGTTTACATATCTTGTTATTTGCATCTTTTACTTTTATTATTTCAGTCACTTGAAAATCATATCGTCGTATCGACAAAATCAAACCCCTTTTGGTTACTCTCTGAATCAGGATTTAGAATCAACTTCTACACTCTCCAAGTCTCTGTGGTTCGACCTGTACTTGCCCTGTATTGCTTGTCGACACTGTGCACTTGCAGTTTATACATAGAAGTAGGTATCTTTCCAAGCCTACCATATACCGTTATATGGATGTCATAGCTATTTTGCAGAGATGTCTGATACTAGCTATGATGATACTTCCATTGATGATGATGAAGAAGAAGTATCAGAAATTAAGAATACTTTGAATATGGATGACAATTTCTTTATAGTTCAGTATAGACCCGAAAAACGTCTCCCAGGTTTCACATTTCGCCTCCTTGTAAATCATATAGAAATTACTCAGAGAAAGTTGGTGTCTCCACAGGAAATAATTCGATTTTGTTTGCAAGGTGGAAATTATTCTGCGTCGCCTATAGAATTCAAGCTTTCCCGGAAACCTTTAACAGAGTTTTCTAGATGGACGAGACATATTCTAGGTCATGACCACATTCGAGCCATGTTAAACCGTGCACAAATAACATAGGTCGTTCAAGCAGCTGAAGACTTGTTTGTTTATCATGATATATGAGGTATAGTAGCTATGCTCGCTCGCTGGTATATTCCTACTCACACTTTCATATGCAGATGGGGATAGTTCACCATCACTTTGGAGGACGTAGCAGTCTTGTTGCATATTTTCATTACAAGTAATCATCCTGGAGAGCTCTTAGAGGAAGAAGTTTTGATTTCTGAAGTTTTGACAACTGAGATGCATGACTTTAATAAATCATCCGACAAATCCTATGCTCATTGGTTGAGGTATTGGTGGCAAATAAATAAGTATCCCGATAGACCTGATTACGACACATTGAGCATTTCTGCTTTCTTATCTTTGTGGTTGTCCAGAGATGTGCTTGAAGGCAGTGGACATTTGTTGATGCCATTCATGATTCCTTTCTCTATTAAAATGGCTAAAGTTGAGATACTTCCTATTGGTAATCTGTTATTGGGCTCATTGTTCTCCAATTTAGACTATTTAGTTTTAGACCCTAGCGTCTCTAATGGCTTTATGAAAGTTGAATCATATATTAATTCAATGTTTCTCCAAGCATTATTGTGGGAGCGCTTCAGAAATTATGCATCTATCCCTTATAGTCTCTAGCAAGGTACAAATGTTGACACACGCCATGTTTTCTCTGAGAGGTATAATGCTAGAATCATGCGTTGGTCTATGAAGGCAACCTCGGTCCAAGGAACGCCTCATCAATTTGTTAGACAACAAGTCTAAATCCAATTTTAGTCCATGGGTATCCGTTCCTCCTTTTGTTTCTAAGTTGATCACTTTTAATGTTGGAGAGGATATCGTTTTGGAATCTAGTACATACCTTAGTGATGGTGAAAGATCCTTTGTGCTGAGTTGTAATCCTAGCCATTTGGTACTCATAATGCGAGGAAACTTTCTTGTGGAAGAATATAATATCGACAGAGCAGCTCGACAGATGGGTCTTGATCAATGTGTCCCGAATATTCGAATTATAAGCCATTAGTTGAGCATCTCAAAGCCTGTTTAGACTGCAAACATGTGAATGGGGGTGATTACCTAGTGTTTCATGGCTTATATTATGCGATCTATATGACCCTCATTCTGAGCGAGACACATATGCAACTCAGGGTTATGTGGACTTCTGAAATGACCAATTCGAGCATTTCCATAATTTTGTAGTGGCATTTTCGCTCTCCAACGCAAGAACCTCCTACTACTGAGATGATTTCCGCTCATCCAAGATTGAAGCCAATCCCTAATGATAAACGAAAAATACCTCCTGGGTATTCAAAAGTAAGTATTCCTCTTGTCGTTTTTGTAGAAGTATGATAATTACGTCTTTAATTATTCCATTAACTTTTCCGTATGACGGGCGTGTTGTGAGGCCTCAAATCGATGCAGACTTTATGTAAATTGAGGAAAGTCCCCAGGGTGGGGAAACCATAAGCAAGGTGTATGTGTAGATTATCCACAAGGCTAGGTGGAAACATCTTAAGCTGTGATACTGATCGCTGTCATAGGCGTCAAAAATAAATTACACTTTCTTACTACTTAAAATATAAATATAGCAAGGGCAAGAAAGGATCGTTCCCACATAGAGGACTAGGTTGTCAATATATTTTCGGTTTCCTATAAATACCAATGGTTTTTTTTTCTGATTTTTATAAAGTAAAAATAAAATAAAAGCAAACAAAGAAATAAACAAACAAATCAAGGTAGTGAGAATATTGGGTAAAGATTTCATCTTCAATTGTAAACAAGTATTTGAATGTATGAATAGAATTCGAATTTAATCTCGCTATCATCGAAAGCCCTAGAATACCTTATTGCAAGAATACTCCGTAAATTTCCTAAATTTATCAACACACACATTAGATCTGCGTATGTGAATTCTACATAAAGAATAACCTAACGCCTTGCGCTAATTAAGTTCAATTCCTAGGAGCATTAAGTTTCCGAAATAGGCTAATCAATGCAATTGTAATACATTGCGCAAACAATTCGAACAAAGGTCAATTTCTACATATGATTACAAGAGTGTATCACTACATACCGTAATTATATCATGCTACTCGTATTCAAGGTTATCGCTCGATGAAAACCCTAAAATAGCTATAGATATGGATGTATGTTCAATCAATTCTAGACTCAACCAAACAAACATTCAATCATATACATCAATCATGCAATTATTATAATCCGTAGAAAGTGAACGATGGTTTTGAGAGAAAACTAACTCATAAAGATCAAAACTTGTTTTCAAAATCCAAATACATCTTTAACCAATAATAAAAACTTAGTTACTCATGGCATAGGAGTTCATAACAAGAAGGAAGAGAAAACCTATCATGTTTTTAAACCATAGAACAAAAGTAGAAGTTCTCCCTAATGGAGATATATCCCAGGTTTTTAAGAAGACTTTTCTATTTATATGCTTCTCCCAAAAGGATACTCAAAAGTAGGTCAAGTCTTCTCAAAACCCGTCTCAAATTCGTCCACCAAGACCATGTGTGAAAATAAGTCTATGGAAAATTTGGGTCAAAAACTGGTAACCGGATTGGTGACGTCATCGCCGGAATCCGGTCGCTGGAAAATTGTCTTTGGCTGCCTTTGTCATCAGAAACTGTCACCAGCAAGTATGTACTTCCAGCAACTCATCTTCCCTTCTCTGCATTTCAAACATTCACAAAAATCATCCAAACTAATTCTTTATCTCTTGCGAAAACGCGCCCAAAAGCGTGAATCGTAGCTCATATGTGTCGCGGCCGACTCCTGTATCCAACACATACCCCCTTCGTGATTCATTGAATCTTTACGATCGACACTTTAACCTCTGAAATCCGGCATCCCGAGCTAGTACCACCGGTGCACCAATTCTGCTCCGTTTTCGCACAGTTTCTGCACTTTTGTTGCAACTTCAAGCCTTCACCCCTGCAATGTCAATGACTCAACTCTCCTTGGATTCCCATTAATGGCAACATCATCAATCATTCTTCCATCGATCCATTGCTTTTCCTGTAATGCACATCTACCAGACTCATGTTCTGCAGCTTCTTTCGCCTTCTCTGCACTGACCTATCACACAACACAACACCACTTGCCACAGCTTAATCATTTGAAATCCATGCCTGCAATACTATCATTTGGCACTTGCATTTCAGTTGCACTTTCTGTAGCTTCTACATTTCAGGTTCAACCATTCACTCAAGACCAACTCCACTTCCACTGCTTCTAAACAGCTCCACTCATCTTTGTTGTCTTGCGACACCAACATCACCATCCAAGTATAACTCCACCATGTTGACTAGCTCTGGCAGCAGCACCAGCTTCAATGTTTGCTCCCATCTCATCCATTTCTTCAACTCAGGCCATACACCAATTCCCATTGCAACTCAGCCTCATTTCCACTGTGCAACATTTCTTCCCGCGATACCAACAAAAAATCAGCTGCAATAAATCCTCACTGACCCTTGTAATTCCTCTTCAGATTGAACTCTAATCACCATTGCTAACCACCACCAGAGCCACTCTTCACCAGCATCACTTAAATTCCATAAAAACTTTACACTGCATCAATCTCGACCCATTTGTATCATCCTTCAGCGCATACTACCACTCAACACAATCATTGCCCTACTACCATAGCCACTCAGTCAAACCTCCAGATCGACCCATTCACCTGCAAATCATTCCAACACTGAACCACACAACCAATTTATCACTTCCATGCACCCTGAACTGCAACTCCATCTCGCAACTTCATATTCACCAACTGAGCTTTGAGCTTCGAGCACAAACCACTATGAACCCATACGGCACTGGTTTCTTTGAATCCACATCATCCTCATCTTCTCAAGTTATAAGCATCAGCACCAGCCTCAGACTCAATTCACTAACAGTACCACTTGAACCTTCAACTGTAATTGGAAGCAATCAACACAATTACCAGCTCCACTGCATGTACTACCATTGCATATATCCACTGCAGCTTTGTCTCTAAACATCAGCTGCCAACTGCTAATTAAGCTATGAATTCCACCAGCAGCTGCCATTCAACTCCATTAATACCCTCAGTTTCATTTCCTGTTTGACATTGTGAAGAACTGGTAAGTCTGGAATTTTCTCAAACACATTTCCTGCAACTTCTGTGAAGAAGATATGAATATGATGTTGATTTAATCCTCATTCTATCTCCTTCCCTGTAAAACATACAGAACCCATTATTTCAAAACTCAAAATCTCTTCTTTAATCCCTCCATTCTTCCACAACCAATCAATGGCAGTACATCATTTCTTCTCAATTACAGCTCCAGCAGCGACCTTCTTCATCTGCTTCTTACTTCTATGGCTTACTGCTTTTGAATCTGAGACAATCCCATTTCAGTTCTTCAAACAGCATCACGAATTCCTCCAATTTCTTCTTATTCCCTGAGTTTCTTCACAACCAACAGCAACTCTCGGATTCACGCTTACACATCGAACCCATTCTTTATAATCCATGTCTATTCACAGCTGCAATTTCTACGATCTTCATCTCTGGTTTAACAGTAGCCACAACAGTTCTTTCACACTTCTCTAAATTTGATAAGATAAATGATTGAGAAACCTGGCATTTAGGGCTAGGTAGTAACCAGAAATACTATAGGCACCCAACAATTGAATAGTCTACCCAATGACCATTTGGCCTGTCAGTCTCAGGGGACTGACTGCTTGTTTTCTTTCTTGCTCCACTGTCAGTTGCGGGGAACTGACAGTTCACTCTTCGCCTCTTTTGATGCATACGTTAGCCCACTCCAAGTATAGTTTGCAAGTGAATTGACCGTTGTGCTCTTTACGCTCCAAATGAATGCTTTCTTCTTCTTTTGCTCATAATGACTCCAAAACACCTATGAAACTCAAAAGCGAACATAAGATACATAATTCACACGAAAAATAGCAAAGAAAGCATAAATACTAAATATAAAATTAGGTGTTTTAGACACCTATCAAATTCCCCCACACTTAGACTTTGCTAGTCCTCGAGCAAATCAAACAAAACAATTATAAAACATACATACAACTCTGTATCGTCGAGGATACAATCACTTTTAGCATAAATAACAAGCCTTTGAACCACTAGGTGTCCCTAGTGGACGAGTTATAGTCTCATGAAGGTTTACAAGAGGTGTACCTACAAAACCTATATTTCCAACTCCAGCTACCTGTGACAAATCTATGAACGAATCCAAAATGGCTATTGAAGGAGGTACCCTGATTCAAATTCAATTCATATATAAATTAAGATTTTCTTAGAAAGTAGAACAAACCACAATACTCGGAATCTGACTACCCACAATCATAATGAAAAGATTAAGAAGATGGATATAGAGGTAGATGTTTGCGAATGTTAACAAGTGATCGATGTTTCCCATATCTGTCTGAAGGTCACCGCCAAGATGAACCTATGCATCCTATTGGATTGAGCTACTGGTCTGAATTCTAGTGTCAACACACTGGCATATACAAGGGAACCAGTGGTCAACAATCTTAATTCCATATCAACTCAACCGGCATATACAAGGGAACCAGGAGTCGACTTTATTCAACACAATAATAATATTTCTCTTTTCTTTTTTTCACTTTTTTTTTTTTTTAGACAGCATGATTGGATATTTTGGATCCAAGCGCATGATTCTTGTCAGCGAGTATGTGATAGTTGCCTTGGATCCTGCATTCCACGCTTGTTTAGGCGACGGAGACAGGGACAACGTTTCACACATACTGCTATCCAAGTGTCTTTTTTATTCCGATTGGTCTAATTGGTTGGTCTTTTTTTCTTTCTTAGCAACTCAATCACTCTATTTCATCCTAGCATTAATAACAATTCGATGTTTAGTGACCCAACAAATCACTTAGATAACAATAGATATATGGAAAAATAAAAATAGAACATGATATGGTGATATTCCGAGATATGGTAACAACTATCATATTATTTCTAATCACTTGAATAATTCTGTCCTTTTTAGTTAATGGGTTCCTCAACTCCTCCAGCCAAGATGGTTCCATCCATTTAGATTGATAGTGTCATCCTAAATGCACATGTTTCTAGGTTTCGGAGTTCATAAAGCAAATTTGTTTCCCCTATTTTTCCTAATTTTTTTTCACTAAAGGCATCAAACAAACTATACAAACATATAAATGCTCCCCTACACTTAAACTTTACATTGTCCTCAATGTAAATTGAATCATCCAAAGAAAGTCAAGGTGGGAAATCCATAACATGATATATAAACACAATATGAAAATAGAATGAATAATAAAAACTCATTACTCCAACTCATAGCTATTTCGGAACAATAGAGGATAAACACTAAACAAGCTATTTAGTTGGCATCTAATCCCAACTCATCCAATATATATACCTCATCGTTAAGAAAAAATTCCATCTACTTAGAAAGGCTAGTGTTTATTCTAAATTGTTCAAAAATCTCTAAAAGTTGGAGTTTTGATATGCAAATATCCAAAATAAGAAAATAAAGATAAAAGACTTATAAAAATAAAAAGATAGAGATAGATAGATACACAAAACCAGTGGGTTGCCTCCCATTAGCGCTTGGTTTAAAGTCGTCGGCCCGACTTGCAAGTTGAATTCCCCATACACCAATAATCGGAAAAGTTGGGGATCCACCCATAGCACCTGTTTTGCAAACACAAGCTTCGCACAAATATTAGTACAAGAAAACAGAATTGAAGCTATTAACTGATAAGAGTTTCCCCCACACTTATTCTTGTCCACACTTGGAAGTGCATAAAGAATATAGGAGTCGGGTACTTCCACGGTTTCTTGTTCACAAACCTGCATAGTATGAGAATATAATGTTTCTAATGGCGGATAGCGAGAAACAAAGTCATCTAACAATGTTTTCGAAGCACATACATTCAAACCAATAAGAGGTAAAGGAGAAGAAACAATATGCAAAGGGTTAGACAAACCTTGCACAATCTCTTTTATTACAGAATCCTCTTCATCCTTGAAAAACTCAAGTGAATTATTCACCTCTTGTATATCATGGTCCTCTATCAAACCTTGCAACCATTCTTCATCCGTTTCTGCCTTAACCAAAATCTCGGAATCAACATCATCATTACAATCATATGCAAGCTCAATTGGGTCTTCCACAATATTGGTCATATCGGTCTCATTCTCAACATACTCCTCTTTGTTGTAAGGCACATAATCTACTGCGGATCCAAATTTCACTATAAGGAACTTTTTTAGAACACTCAAAAATGCTTCATCCTCAAGATACACCCTTTGAATAGGATCTTGATCATTAGTAAGATCAATGCTTGAGAAAACTGCACTAGTGTCATCATATTCATCTTCGTCTTCATCTTGATTCCAAAAAGATTCCATTGCTCCTCAGAGATGTCACCATGAGTTGTTTCAATCAATGTATCATAATCACCGTCACTTTCATAGTTAACATAAGGTTCTTCGTCGCTGAATTTAGTGTTGCTAAACTCTAACTCATCCTTTTGAATAGGCGAATGATCATTATTAAGATCAAGAGTTGAGTTAGCTACACAATTATCAACACAAGTGCCCAAGGATTGGCCTTTTTCAACATTAGCATCAATCAAATATTCATCACAAACCATATGCACATTAGAATTATCCATATATTCCTTGCATTGATCAATGCCTCTTCGCAAGTTAGCAATACCTTCACGAAGTTCTTGGAGTTGCTCTTCTCTAGTCTCTTTATCCTTTTGAAACTCTTGTTTTACAAAGTTGGAAAATTTGTCTAGAAAGTTAGATACTTGTTGTTCACGAGCATAAGAATCCTCCCATCCTTGTGGTTGTTCACACACATACCCGCCATAAGGTTGTTGAGGAAAACCATAAGGTTCCATGTAATATTGGTCATAACCAATGAATTGGTTTTGATTATACCCCTGGAATTGGTAGTTATCATATTGTTGAGGTTGTTGAAAACCGTATCCGTTGTTCCAATATGCTCCATCCATGAGAAGTAAGTACCTGAAATAAGATTCTCAAACAAACGTCAAAACTAGAAAATAAGAAAAACTAAAAACAAAGCAAAACAAAACAAAAATAATAAACCAAAACCAAGTGACAACCGCTGCCTCCCCGGCAACGGCGCCAAAATTTGATCGATGTCGTAGGCGTCAAAAATAAATTACACTTTCTTACTACTCAAAATATAAATATAGCAAGGGCAAGAAAGGATCGTTCCCATAGAGAGGACTAGGTTGTCAATATATTTTCGGTTTCCTATAAATACCAATGGGGTTTTTTCTGATTTTTATAAAGTAAAAATAAAATAAAAGCAAACAAAGAAATAAACAAACAAATTAAGGTAGTGAGAATATTGGGTAAAAATTTCATCTTCAATTGTAAACAAGTATTTGAATGTATGAATAGAATTCGAATTTAATCTCGCTATCATCAAAAGCCCTAGAATACCTTATTGCAAGAATACTTCGTAACTTTCCTAAATTTATCAACACACACATTAGAGCTGCGTATGTGAATTCCACCTAAAGAATAACCTAACGCCTTGCGCTAATTAAGTTCAATTCCTAGGAGCATTAAGTTTCCGAAATAGGCTAATCAATGCAATTGTAATACATTGCGCAAACAATTCGAACAAAGGTCAATTTCTACATATGATTACAAGAGTGTATCACTACAGACCGTAATCATATCATGCTACTCGTATTCAAGGTTATCGCTCGATGAAAACCCTAAAATAGCTATAGATATGGATTATGTTCAATCAATACTAGACTCAACCAAACAAATATTCAATCATATTGCAATACATCAATCATGCAATTATTATAATCAGTAGAAAGTGAACAATGGTTTTGAGAGAAAACTAACTCATAAAGATCAAAACTTGTTTTCAAAATCCAACTACATCTTTAACCAATAATAAAAACTTTGTTACTCATGGCATAGGAGTACATAACAAGAAGGAAGAGAAAACCTATCATGTTTTTAAACCATAGAACAAAAGTAGAAGTTCTCCCTAATGGAGATATATCCCAGGTTTTTAAGAAGACTTTTCTATTTATATGCTTCTCCCAAAAGGATACTCAAAAGTAGGTCAAGTCTTCTCAAAACCCGTCTCAAATTCGTCCACCAAGACCATGTGTGAAATTAAGTCTCTGGAAAATTTGGGTCAAAAACTGGTAGCCGGATTGGTGACGTCATCGCCGGAATCCGGTCGCCGAAAAATTGTCTCTGTCCGCCTTTGTCATTAGAAACTGTCACCAGCAAGTATGTACTTCTAGAAACTCATCTTCCCTTCTTTGCATTTCAAACATTCACAAAAATCATCCAAACCAATTCTTTATCTCTTGCGAAAACGCGCCCAAAAGCGTGACTCATAGCTCATATGTGTCGCGGCCGACTCCTGTATCTAACACATACCCCCTTCGTGATTCATTGAATCTTTACGATCGACACTTTAACCTCTGAAATCCGGCATCCCGAGCTAGTACCACCGGTGCACCAATTCTGCTCCATTTTCGCACGGTTTCTGCACTTTTGTTGCAACTTCAAGCCTTCACCCATGCAATGTCAATGAATCAACTCTCCTTGGATTCCCATTAATGGAAACATCATCAATCATTCTTCCATCGATCTATTGCTTTTCCTGTAATGCACATCTACCAGACTCATGTTCTGCAGCTTCTTTCTCCTTCTCTGCACTGACCTATCACACAGCACAACACCACTTGCCACAACTTAATCATTTGAAATCCATGCATCCAATACTATCATTTGGCACCTGCATTTCAGTTGCACTTTCTGTAGCTTCTACATTTCAGGTTCAACCATTCACTCAAGACCAACTCCACTTCCACTACTTCTAAACAGCTCCACTCAGCTTTGTTGTCTTGTGACACCAACAACACCATCCAAGTCTTTCGTTTAAACTAATAAACTCCTTTGGCTGGTTAGATCAATCCAATCTCTATTACCTAAGTAATAAGATTTGATTTGTAACAATCAAAATAGATCTCAAGAGAACTATAAGGCGTTACTGATCTCACACAACTAATCAATCGAATAAATCTGATTCTAGTTGGATCCCAGTTGATCAAGGTTTGTGCTACACAAAGATATGAGAAACCAATAAGAAATCTTATTCATCTTCAAATCTTCTTTAATCTTCAATTAAAACCTGCACAACACCACTTGAATCTCTTGTGATCAATCAGGCACATAACGGAGTCTGTTAACAGTGGATTATCACAAGATGTCTTTAGATCCACAAACAGTTCTAAAGATCTCATCGATACTTCGATCTAGTTTGAGTGAATCTTATATCAGAAGAGAAGATTCTCAAGAATAAACAAACTAGGTGCAATCTCAGTTTCAACAACCGTTAGTCAATTAAATCAATCGAAAACTAATAAACTGCAATTATCTAGTTTCCCACCAACGGTACTCGTAGAGCTTCTTGATCCATCAGAAGTCTTTATACGAGTGGTTGTAAGAGATTTCGCCTAATTAGTGTACTTTCCTCTCTGAATAGATGACTCCACCAAAAATAACAAAAAGATGAAGTTTGCATGGATCTTAGGATAGTTTGCTAGAAATGCAAACTTAGGTATTTATAGACCAGGGATGTTTGGACACCAAGAAATTTCCAAAACAAAAAGTACTCTCAAGATATGCAATAAATGCCCATTCGGTTTTCATAATTCCAGTAAATGCTTTGTCCAATATTTTTTGAAATCTCTCTGTTAGAGCATAGCTCGGTTGAACCCACCAAGCATTGGTATGTCGAGTTTGGTTGTCATATTTTAGTGAATCAAAACTCATGTTAAGAGTCGCTTGATTATGTACTAGAGTCAACTTCGTATAGGTTATCTTGAAAGTATTAGGATATGAGACATTACAAGTATTGCGAAGTCTTGAAGATGTGAATAAGCAATTAGCTACAACGACAACAATCATCCTTCCACTTGAGGTAAGTTATATTTGAATTGAATTATTTCATTCCCTAACATATCTTTCAAGTCGTGCATATTGAAAACAAAACTGCGAAGTATATTTGAACTCTAGATAGACATAATACAATATGAGGTTTATTGCTTAACCATTAAACTTTTAGATAAGACATCGCCATAATTATTTAAATGCTATTGTGATTATGTATGGGTATGAGGTGAGGATTTCCTCCTAGGGAACAATGTTTTACATGTGTTTTAAGGAAGTAAGTTCATAAACTTGTTTGTGAATCTAAAAGGAAATTGCTAGGTGTTATTGGATTTGTTATTCACTGCATATCTTATGAACAACCAATATGTGTGATTGAGTATAACCGCTCACAACTTGTTTGTGTTCTTGGTAGAACTATTCACAAAGGCCTGACTTATGTATTGGTATGACTTTTATTAATGAAACCGATATTAAGTAATCACCTGTGATGGTATGATCGGGTTTGTGATTTTATGTCTGACCAAATATGGGAAAGGGGAACCGATCCTAGTAAGAGGTGTAGTATATCACAAAGGGGAACTGATCCTTGTATGAGGTTTTGCAAGGTTTATAGCAGAAAGGGGAACCGATCATATGAACATGTTCAACAAGTTTTTAGGCAAAGAGGAACTGATCCTATAGACATGTGCAACACATATAAGTTAGATACCATATATATGTGGGGAACGATCATAGTACCTAGTCAACCGAATTTTAGAAAGCTAGTGTGACTATGTACACTGCTCACATGGAGGTAGAACCGAAACTTGTTTTGGTAGAACCGTTAAACCCATGATTGTGATTGAATGTGTGTTTGATCAATCACATGGTTCTTGAAAGTCAGATAGACCAATTCTAAACTTGTTTGGAAGTGTGGAAAATCGGTTTCAAGGTTGTAAGTGTGAAAGAGAACTTACAAAGTAAGGATGTCGACATACTTTGAAGTTTGAACACATGTTGTGAATGTTTATTTCTTTAATTGTTCAAAGTTATTCCTTAATAGCTAAGGGAAGGGAATCCCAGGATTGAAACATAAGTAAGTTAAGAATCTTTTAATTAAGGTAATTAACTTTATTTTGTAGGGAAATGTAAGAATTAGTAATGTGCATTTACTAATTAGATTTTCCGAGAGATTTCGATCATTATTTTTGGACAGAGAATTTCCAGGAATTATGAAAACCGAATTTGTGATTTTATGAATATCTTGAGAATATTTTCGATTTTGAAAATTCCTTGGTGTCCAAACTTCCTTGTCTATAAATACTTGAAGTTTGCCTTTCAAGCAAACTAATCCATCGTAACAACAGACTTCCTCTTTTGTTGTTTTTACTGGTGTAGCCGCCTATTCGGAGAGGAAAGTAACCTAATTGGGCAAAATATCTTACGACCGCTCAGTTTAAAGTCATCTTTGGGATTGAGAAGCTCTAACGTGTATTGTTAGTGGGAAACTAGATAATTGCGGTTTATCTTTTGTTTTCGATTGATTTGATTGACTAACGGTGGTTAAAATATGATTGCACCTAGTTTATTTATGCTTGAGGATATTCTCTTCTGATATTCACTTAAACTAGTTCAGAGTTTCGACAAGGATATTTAGACTGTTGTTAGTTCTAAAGACGATCTTGTGATAATCCATTGTTAACAGACTCCGTTCTGTGCGTGATTGATCACAAGAGATTCAAGTGATTGTGTGCAGGTTTTTATTGAAGATTTAAGAAGATTTGAAGACAAAGAAGATATTAAATATCTGACTTGGGTTTATAATCTTTTGTGTGCACAATACTTGTTTCGGTAAAAGAGGATCCAATTAATAATCGGTTTATCCTTGTGGTAGATTGGATTGATTAATTGAGTTGATCAGTATCAATACGATTCTTTGTGATTAAAGGTATTAATTACTTAATCTTAAACGATTAATTCGGTAATTGAACATAAGATAGATCTAAGGACCTGACGAAGGAGTTTATGTTAAGATAAACGAAAGAGCCTTTGTCCGACTCATATCACTTGGTTGAATAGAGTTGATACCAAACAGATTTATTGTTCCTTTACTGTTTGGAATACGAACCAAAGGAATTGTTCAAAATACGTGACTTATTCATAAGTTGGAGGCGTGGGAATACAGACGGAACTAGGTGAACTATAGGTTTATTTTCTTGGCCTCAACTATATGAAGTTAGGTGTAATTTTGTGTAGTGGCTTAATCATGAGAGTATTCAATTCTGGACAAGGTCCCGGGGTTTTTCCGCATTTGCGGTTTCCTCGTTAACAAAATCTTGCCGTGTCATTTACTTTATATTTCCGCATTATAATTTTTTTTATTATAATTAAAGTAAATCAGAAAAACGTTAATTCCTATTTACTTGATAAGTGAATCCTATTGTGTTTGGTTAAGTCTGAACCTTTTTATCAAGTAACATACTTCGTTGTTGTATTGTCTCGATCTCGTATTCATAGACGATCACATGAAGTGTGAACCGATTAGTTGTATTGTCTCGACTCAGTCCATAGACAAATACTTTCGGAGAAAGGACTTATAGGTAGGAAAAGTTTTCACTCTCAATAGAAAATCTCCAATTGGTAAATGCACATTACTAATTTTTATTCTATAGAGATATGCATTTAATTGCTGGTAATTAAAGCATAAAAAACTAATAACTTTAATTAAAAGATTCTTAATTTATTTCGGAACGGGATCTCCTTGAGTAATTAAGGAATATCTTTGAACAATAAAAGATAAGAGTTACTGTTCGTTTTCAAAGTATGTTGACATATTTTCTATGTAAATCATCTTTCATATCTACAATCTTGGAATCAATTATACCACACTTCCAAACAAGTTTAGAATTGGTTCATCTAGATTCCAAGACAGCTATGTTCTTGATCAAATATCAAAACATATTCATGGGTTCAATCAGTTCTACCAATCACTAGGATCGGTTATACCTTCATATGGAACATTTGTGATCGGTCACACAAGTTACCAGGACCAGTTACATCAGTTACCAGGATCGGTTACATCAATCACCAGGACCGGTTACCATATACACATGGTATTTCTTGTGATCGTTCACACCAATCACTAGGATCGGTTACACTAATTACTAAGACCGGTTACACCAATTATAAGGATCGATTACACAACTATATTGTGATCGGTTACACCAAATACTAGGATCTGTCATACCAATTACAAATATCGATCATACCATCTCAGGTGATTACTTAGGATTGGTTACACTAATTAATCAAAACTAGTCATACCAAATCATAAGTCAGGAATTGTGATTAGTTATACCAAGATACATAACAAGTTAGGATCAATTCTACCATCTCACACATATTGGTAATCCAAAGATCTACAATGAATAGTTGTACCAATAATCCTAGCGATTTCCCTTTCGATTCATAAAACAAGTTCATGAATGTACTTCCTTTAAACAAATGTAAACATTGTTTCTTAGGATGAAATCTCCGCATTTACCCATTCTCATAATCATAACAGCATTCATAAGATTATGTCGATGTCATATCTACGAAGTTCAAAACATAAACGTTATACTTCGTAGTCTAATTCCTTAACACTATGATCATATGATCATGTCTCACTAATAGAGTAAAATATTCATACACAGCTTCGCAGTTATGTTTTCAATACAGCACAACTTGAAAGATATGTTAGGAATGAAACAATCCAAGTCAATATTACTAACCTCAAGAGAAAGGACGATGTCGTCGTTGTAGATCATTACTTCTTCACGTTCTTTAGGTCTTCGAGTAATACTTGTATTCGCATATTCCTAGACTTTCTAGTCTAACCTTTACAAAGTTGACTTTAGTACATAATCAAGCGACTCTTAGATAAGTTTTGATTCACTAAAAAACTTGACATACCAACGCTTGGTGGGTTCAACCGAGCTATGCTCTAACAATCTCCCCCTTTGTCAATTTTATTGAACAAAACTCTTAATACATATGGATAAACAAATTACAAGAATTCATTATACATACGCTTGATTCCAAGTTTCAACAGCACAATAACCTGCATATATTCAATCAATAAATGCCGATGTTGACATCTGAATAATAAAGCTTGTATTCCCCCTAAGGGTAAGATAGGTAGATATTCAATCTGAGCATCTTTGTTATTCCACTTTTGTAGTCAAGACAACTACACAACAATATGATATGTTTCTCCCCCTTAGTCAATGCTTTACTATTTCGTTAGATATAACGCTTAAGCACAATTGTCCTTTCCTTAATGATTGCAAATCACTTGGTTACTCCATATATTTCTCCCCCCTTTTGTCACAGAATGACAAAGGTTCGAGCAAATAAAGGTCAAACCTAATGGATCTTACAAATATAAAAGGCTTGCACACAACCTATAAGAGTTAAGCACGAAGGTTTTACATACCACTTTATACAACCAATATTAAAACCGAAACTACAAGTAATTTAGTTTTAATATGTTATCAAGGAAAACTATTGCCCAAAGAAATTTTCCCTAATAGTTTAACAAATTGACTAAGAAACTCAGTTCCCTTGTTAAACCGATTGTAAACATACAGTTTGATAAGACTAACAAAAAAAATCATAATTAACTTTATTTCTCTCATCAGGTTCTAATTATTCAGACAATAACTTAGACCTTTCCCTTTAGACAAGACAAACACTAGGTTAGTTAACTAGTTTTTCTTGTCAAGGAATTCGATTAGACTTGAATAATCGAATCCTTCAATTTGATAAGTCTAACTATGATCAGAATTAACTTAGTTTATCTTATCCGGAATCGAATTTCACTAAACAAATGATCATGTATTTTGTTAAGCCATAAACAATACATACAAACCAAAATAAATTGACTTGCACAATTATTTTCTTAACCAGAAGCAATTGAAACAAACATAGACATTATAGCACCGCAATTGCACCGAAATTTCGTTAAGCAAAAAAACTTGATACCAAACAATTAGTCAAATGAATTGACACGGTTTTTCTTAACCGGAAATAATTGAATCACAAACACACACATCCATATACATCATAATGGAATATATCAATTATACCGAAATTTTGTTAAGCAAAAGCAAAATATACGCAACATAAACCGGCTTTTCTTAAACAGGAAAACGATTAACTAACAAATTCATTACCTCGTATTCCGCATCCTCTTATCCCTAGAAAGATATATCATTAAGCGCTAGTTCAAGTTAAAACTCTCCCCCAGTATGTTGTCATCCTCTCACAAGAACAAAAGAACAACAACAAGAGAAACCTTTACCAGAGAAAGGTTAAAACAGTATTAACTAATGCGTGCCAATAGAAAAAGTTGAAAATTTGAAACACGTATGTTTATGCTAAACAAAACTCAAGTAAACATAAATTGATTCAACATATTGTGACTTTTCACATATGAGTTTCAATCCGAACACCTTATGATCCTTTGATAAAGCCTACCAATATGGGCTAGAACTTAATCCCGCTAAATCAAAAAGCCACACAAACCATAAGGGTTTCATCATATGAGATCGAATATTAAGGTTATGAAAACCAAAATCAGACATCCCATAAACCGAAAACACGTAGCAAAATATAGACATTCATGCACAGGCTATGTAATCGGAAACTATCATAAGAAAAATTATAAGATAACAATTTTATTCATAAATAACTGATAGTTTTATTCAAAAATAGACCTTATACAATAATATAAATAAATCAAAAACTGATGTCTATTTTCTTCGTCACGAGACTCTAATTTTATTCCTTTAAAGTTTCTCTGATTTTTTTGGAGTCAGATCAGGAGATTTCACAGGATTCCACTATGATTACTAATCTTGATTCAAGACTAATAACATTGTCATTGACTTCCTTTCTCAAATCCTTTTCCATGTTCCTTACTTCACATAAGATTAGATCTAATTTTAGTGAAAGATTCTTGAGAAGATTATCATTAAGAGATGAGATTTCTTCATTAGGAACATCTTGATGAAGTTATGAGATGAGTGTGAATCACCATCTGTATATTAAAGACGAAGTTTCTTGTTATGAAACAATATTGTCCAGACTTTTTCAAATTTGCGAGAGTTGCAGCTAGTGGTAGACATTCTGTCAGATCTCTATGAAATGAAATGTAAAACCTTTCCTCTTATTAATAAGAGAAGTTTTTCTCACAATCTTTGAGAATATTATTTTATTTGATTCCTTAACCGAAAATTTACTTAGAAATATTTTTATTAAAATATTTACATACATATCCTTACTGTTTACTTTTTGAGGGTATAAGGATTCATGTTTATGATAACTGAGTTAGGTTATCAATTTTCGGTTGTTGAATTTTCTTCCCTTAGAGGGTTCAACATTCTTACAGATTTGAGAATCTTTTATTTTTGAACTGTTAGGTTCGTTTCTCAAATTTGAGACAAGATCTTGATGTCTAAAAATCACATTATTCAATTTTTTATGTTGATTCTCTGAAGTGATTTTTGGTTTGGACTTAGATCTTGGTTTTTTGGATCGACAAAGTTTCTCTCTCTGTGTGACACCATGGCATTGTTTTTAATAATCTCCACATTGTCTGCATCGGAAACAAGCCCCAGAAGTATTCCGGTTACAACCCTTAGGTTTGATAGGTTTATTCAAACCCGCTTCCTTCTCTTTTGATATATTCATATCAAGTGTTGATTTTCCAGAACAGACAAGTTTATCTCTCAATTTCAAATTCTCTGCTTTTAACTTTCTGATTTCGTTTTGACAACAATTGATGTCTTGAATGAGTTCAGATACTTGTTCTTTCTCAGAACATTGAGAGAGTTCAATTTTTACAAGACGCTTGTTAAGTTTTACTTTATCATTCAGATAACTTAGTCTGATTTGATCAAGCGGTGATTTTATTTCATTGATTTCAGATTCAAGAAACTGAGTTCTTTTATCTTTACAAGGAAATTCTTGTTAAAAAAAACTTAGGAGTGAACTCTTCTTGAGTATCTATTGTTGAAAGTATTTATGAATCATAGACTTATGCAATGGTTGCAACATGGTCCATCATACAGTCTTGATTATCCTCGTCAGGGGAATAATCAAGTGTGGCAATATATGCATTTCTCTTCCACTGAATATCCTTAGTTGGACAATCTGGAGAAATATGACCAAACCCTATACATTTGTAGCATTGAGGAATAATATCATCGGCATCCCATGTTGTTAGAGCATTGCTCGGTCGAACTCGCATGCGTTTCTATCTCAATCATGTTTGTCAATGTTAGTGATCAAAACTATAAAGTCTTGATTTCTAGTCTAATATAACTAAGGTCTCGGACTAGGATAAAAAGTGTAGTTGAGCTCAAGAACTCCATGGATATCATCATACAAGGCGAAGGACTACTCAAGGAACCAATGGATCTTCATCGACTAAAAGGCATGTGGATACTTGAACTTATCTATCACTCAAAATTTTATCTACTCTATCTCCTATCTTGAGACAAAAGTCGTATTACTATTTAGACTAAGATTATACACATGTGATATTTCGAGTTGAGTATATCTCACTTATCTATTTCTCGAAATATGTGTTGGTAAAGCTTTTGCTTTATCCAAGTTCATCTTTACCTAGTGACGAAAGTCATGTTATGTTTCAATCATTTTGGAAAGTGCTATGATGAAAAATAGTTTGTGAATAACAACTATATAACGCCCTCTGAGAATGTTTCAATGATTTAAATGAGAGTCTAGACAATACAACCATTGGAGGATATAAGCATTTTTGTGGAAACATATATATGTATAAGTCCTTATTGCTTGAACCGAAGTTTGCGAAATTTGTTGATCAAGTGAAACCGAAGTAGTACGTGAACTTCAGTACGCGAACCTAGTCCGCGAACTGGCGTAGTTCTCGAACCTGAGAATTTTTGCTAGAGTTTTTGAACTCCGTCCGCGGACTTGAGTAGGTTATGTCTAAAAACAATATTTGTGAACTTATCTTAATAAACCAAGGAATGCTATTGCAAACCGTGGATTTATAGTTCATGAATCGATTCGAGTGAACCATTTCGTTTTTGCTTCAATTATGTCTTGTGTAGTACATAGAAATGTAAGCAATTGAACAACTCTCTAACTAGTTCATTTGAGTCATTTGGACTAGTTATGGTGAAGAATAACATGATTGATATGAAAGTTATCATATGTCTAACCTTTTGGTTAACTATTGTTGACCCAACTAATGTACAAGTTTGGGTACGGTTACACAAGCTTGGAAATGTGCATTACAAGTGTGTATAACAAGTTATGTTTTCGATCTAACAGTTGATAAATATTAGCTTGAATCTAATCAGGTTTTCATCTAACGGTGAATATTGAATGCTTTGTTAGTAAGCTAACATTAATTGCAAACCCTGATTTGAAGACTATATAAGGGAGAACTCTAGCAACTGGGAAACCTAATCCCCACACATTCTGTGTGATACTAGTTGGGCTAAGCTAGAGTCGATTCTCCTTTAACCTTTGGTTTTCTTCTTCTAAAACCAGGTTAACGACTTAAAGACTTCATTGGGATTGTGAAGATAGACCGATACTACTTTTATCGTAGTTGTGTGATATGATCTTGCTATTTATATCGTACGAGTACAATTATAATAATTGGCTTGAGATTTCTATCTCCGATAGGCAAGATATAAAAGTAGTCACAAACACTTTGTCTCATCATTTGTGATTCCACAATATCTTTTTTCGCTGCGTCGATTAAGACTATTGTGAGGTGATTGATAAAGATGAGTTGTTCTTCGGGAATATAAGTATGGTTTTATCAATTGGTTCATGTTCACCTTGATTTATCAAAAGACGGAACAAAAACTTGTAGGTATATTCATGGGAGACAAATTTATCTATTACTGTAGACTTTTCTGTGTGATACAAAATTCTGGTATTTGTGTTATTTGTTTTCCGCATTATATTTTGTTATATAATTGAAATAATACAGGTTGTGCGTTGTTCAATCAATTAGAATATCCGACCTCTTTGGTTGTTGATTTAAATTGATTGACACTTGGAAATTGGTTTTTGGTACCATCCAAGTTATCTCTCTTTGATAAAGACTCGCAGATTTCCATTTGCTTGAGTATAGATCAAATTAAGAGATTGAGATAATAACTTCTTGAGATATTTCTATCTAGATTGACTCTGAATGTCTAGTTGATTCTCTAGAAAGTAACTCGGAGTTTGTCCATACAGATTGCTAATCGAAATATTGGGTGTGGTTGTTAAACCCCCGCTTTTTCAATTAGTATCAGAGCATGCACACACGTTCAAGACCTTACAAGTCTGTGTTTATATCGATATGACTCTATGGACAAGAGTAGTATCCCTGATAAACGCGTCACCATAAATAAAAGCTTTGTCTCGTCTATTTCTATTAAAGAGAAAGATTCTTCAGTCTCAAACATAGATGAACCTTGTGTTCAAACTAGACAGATAGAATCTGACATGTGTTGTCCCGATTACGTTTCAAAAGAGTCTATTTCTCAAAATAAATGGGAAACAGCTGAAGAGAGTGAGTTGATTTTAAATCTTGTTATAATCCAAGCTGATAGACTCAATCAGATGAAACAACAGGTCAGTGTTCTCCTTGGTATGATAAGAAACTGCAAATCCAAAGAAAATACTGAAGATCATCCTTCGTGTATAACTCTTGAGGCAAGCCCTAAAAAGGATGCATTGGAAATAGAACATCTCTTGAGTAAACTCTATATACAAGGATACTCTAAGCAGCCCAATATACCAATTACTTCTGATACAACTGAAAATGCTCCAGCACCAGAAGTAAAAATGGAGTTCTTTCCAATTAAGAAAGTTATGTTATCCTCTGATCAAGGAAATTCCGCACCATATGGAAGGAAGAAATATCCTGACAAGAATGTTAAGACTGAACTGTCTAATCACCAGTGTGATCAGAAAGTATGTCTCTATTGTCAGGCAAAATGTTTTATTATACAAAATAAAATCTCTAGGTTGAATAAAAATTCTCTTGTTCAACTTCAACACACCTTAGATTTAATCCTCAAAGGTGTAACTGACATTCGTATGTCGAAACCCATTGGTTTTCATACGTACCATGTGTATGTTACCAGGAAGGCCAGTTCAATGAGTTCCTCAAATGTTCGAAGGCAGAACATAAGTATTAATAAGAATCGTCTAAGGAAAGACCAAGCTGTTGTTTCTGAAAATAACATGTCCCTTGATTTGAAAGAAATTCCAGGAGAAAGAAGGAAAAATGATGATATGAGAAATAACCTGATAAAGATAATTCAAGGCTACAAAGAAGTTGTCAACAAGTTGTCATCCTCTTCAAGTCAAGACTCTTCTGGTAAGAACTCAAACTATGTCTCATATTTTGATGATAGTAAGTTTTATGTTAATTTCTCAAATCAAAAGGGATCCCTCTCACAATTCAGGAGGAAAAAGAGACTTGATCATAAACACAGTTCCTTGAATGAGCTCAGAGATCAAACTTGTGCTAATTAATCACAAAGGTTAGGAACTTGCTCATAAAAAATCATGTTGAGCAAGATGTGTAAAAGTCAGGTGTACTTTGGCAATTTGCGTTTTGCCTAGTTGAGCTCAGACAATATTTCCTAAAAGTATTTGCAATGTCTTTTATTGTTTTCCTATTTAATTGTCTTGTGTTTTTCCTTGTGGGGTGCACTGTGTTCGAATGTGTATATAGGTTACCATCTCGAGTCTACAGCTTGGAAAATCCTAAAAGCCTTCCTTCCTAAAAACCTTTAAATAACTGGCCTATTGAATTACATAAGTCACGTACGTATACTCTAGGTTATCTTATGGATTATCAAGAATGCCCTCTTCTTCATCTCTCCATGGTGTTTTTGCTAAGGGATTTCTTGAGAAAAGTTTTGGTTTTGAATCAAAGGAAGGAAGAAAAGAACTCTTGTATAATATGGTGCACCTAATGCCTCATGCTACTATGCCTACTCACATCAATATGTTGAGAATGAGGATATGGTTTCTGCTGAAGTGGTTCATGACTTTCTTAAATACTTTGAGAAAGCAAAACTACAACTTTTTGATACAATGAAGGATCTTGATGTGGTTAGAAGTGAGTTGAAAAAGGTTACTGCTGACCTTGGTCTCCTGAAGTCACATGTTAAAGAACTTCTCAATAAGGATATATTCTCCGAAGACGTAGTTGATAATATGAATCACAAGCTCAAAGGTCTTGAAACCCGTGAAGCTGTCGAACGTGAACTTTAGCTTATGATCGTTTTTTTAGAAGATATGTTTGAGTTTGCCTAGTAAATATTCTATTTTTCATGTTTTTATTTAGAAGAGTAACTAGTGTTTGGAATAGCCATTATTGTGATTACACATAGCTATGTCCAGAGTTTTCATCTTCTTGTTTTTAGATTTATTGGTTTAAATTCTAAATACGTTTGGAAGATGATTTTTTGCAGTATTAATCTTTAAGGTTTTATATATTGCAATATTGTTATGGGATATGTGTGTTTACGTCCGTGAACTTGATTTTCCCATACTTTGTCAAAAGTAAAGTCGTTCGTGAATTGATATGCAATTATTGATAAAAGAATGAATAGACTTTTGACAAACACAAAAGTCAAGCCCATATTGTCAACTATTGATGTAAGATAGGTTAAAAAAATTTGTAATTCAAGGATTATGTCTATTGTATGTCATTGTACAAATGGTGATGGAAACATAGAATGAATCCTTGTGTATTCCGCAGTAATTGATCTCCCTGATCCATATTTTTGTGTGTTACTGAGAGGCTCCGTATTGTGTCTTATGTCGAGCACTAGACAACCAAGTTGATTATTTTTGTGATTAGCTTAGTTGTGTTCCGTAAGGTACTTTATGTCGACCATATTGAACTCAATTAATCATCTTATGTGATTATTTAGTTATGACTCCGTAAGTTTGTCTTATGTTTGAGCATTTGGTTGTTTTTATGATTAACTTAGTCATCGCTCCATAGATTTTCTTATGTGAGTATAAACGATTAAATTGATTACTTTTGTGATTAGTTTAATTGTGTATTCCGGATAGATTAATTATGGGTTCTCTTGTGATTAATCTAATCGAGTTATTAAGTCTCCATAAGTTTACTTGTGTTGAGCATATTTAGTCAAATTAATCATGGTTCGCTTAAGGTTAATTTGATTGAATATTTCTTTTTGGATTCCAAATTCATACTTGTATGATATTTGTTGAGTCCAAAGAAATCCTTTTTTTCTCTTGAAATTAAGGTCGCTCTTGTTGTTCCCTTGGGAATGACATTTTATGGGGGAGAGTTCTTTTGAACTTGTGCTTAATTGCCAAATATTTGTGGGGTGTGCGGATGTGGAATATTGTAGGGGTTATCTTGTATCTTTATGAACTCCTTGATGAATGCATTTAGCTTCAGCTTTATGATTGCATCTAAACAAGATGATATACATTTACCTTTGGTCATGAAATGTCTCTTACGGAAATTTCATTAGGATCCCGTTCTTGTACCTTTGCCAATTTTATTGACAAAGAGGGGGAGAATTAATATGTAGTTCATACTACAAATACATATGGTTTTAGGATCATTATGTAAGGGGGAGTAGTTTCCATGTGAGATGGAGTATTGACTAAGGGGGAGTGACGTATCACCATAGTATTGTTGTTAAATTTGTGATGCAATTGTACTTTGACGTTGTGTAATGATACTATGACACAGTATAACAATGATTGAGAACTCTTATTTTCTCGTTGTTATAGCTATGGATTTTCAACAATGATGATGCTAAACTTACAACCTTTGGGATCATTGGACTACTTGGAAGTGACGAAGATTTCGAGTGATGTTGAAGATTAGACATGTTGAATAGGATCTATAAAGTATATTTATATATTTTTTGTATTTCATGTGTATTAATAGTTTTTCCACTAAAATTGACAAAGGGGGAGATTGTTAGAGCATTGCTCGGTCGAACTCGCATGCGTTGCTATCTCAAGCATGTTTGTCAATGTTAGTGATCAAAACTATAAAGTCTTGATTTCTAGTCTACTATAGCTAAGGTCTCGGACTAGGATAAAAAGTGTAGTTGAGCTCAAGAACTCCATGGCGATCATCATACAAGACGAAGGACTACTCAAGGAACCAGTGGATCTTTATCGACTAAAAGGTATGTGGAGACTTGAACTTATCTATCACTCAAAAGTCTATCTACTCTATATCCTATCTTGAGACAAAAGTCGTATTACTATATAGAATAATATTATAAACATGTGATATTTCGAGATGAGTATATCTCGCTTATCTATTTCTCGAAATATGTGTTGGTAAAGCTTTCGCTTTAGCCAAGTTCATCTTTACCCAGTGACGAAAGTCATGTTATTTTTAAATCATTTTGGAAAGTGCTCTGACGAAAAATAGTTTGTGAATAACAACTATATAACGCCCTCTAAGAATGTTTCAATGATTGAAATGAGAGTTCAGATAATATAACCATTGGAGGATATAAGCATTATTGTGGAAACATATATATGTATAAGTCCTTATTGCTTGAACCGAAATTTGCAAACTTTGTTGATCAAGTGAAACCGGAGTAGTACGTGAACTTCAGTCCGCGAACTGGCGTAGTTCTCGAACTCGAGAATTTCTGCTGGAGTTTTTGAACTTCTTCCGGGAACTTAAGTGCGAACCCAGTCCGCGAACTTGAGTAGGTTATGTCTAAAAACGGTGTTTGTGAAATTATCTTAATAAAATAAGGTATGTTATTGCAAACCGTGGCTTTATAGTTCATGAATCGATTCGAGTGAATCACATCGTTTTTGCTTCAATTATGTCTTGTGTAGTACATAAAGATCTAAGCAATTGAACAACTCTCTAACTAGTTCATTTGAGTCATTTGGACTAGTTAAGGTGAAGATGAATATGGATAATATGGAAGTGCTCATATGGCTAACCACTTGGTTAACTACTGTTGAACCAACGACTTGTACACGTTTAGGTACGGTTACACAAACCTAAATGAATGTGCATTTCATTTGTGTATAAAAATCTAAGTTCGATTTAACGGTTGAAAGATATTAGCTTGAATCTAATAAGGTTTTCATCTAACGGTGAATATTGAATGCTTTGTTAGTAAGCTAACATTGATTGTAAACCCTGATTTGAAGACTATATAAGGGAGAACTCTATCAACTGGGAAACCTAATCCCCACACATTCTGTGTGATACTAGTTGTGCTAAGCTAGAGTCAATTCTCCTTTAACCTTTGGTTTTCTTCTTCTAAAACCAGGTTAAAGACTTCATTGGAATTATGAAGCCAGACCGATACTACTTTTATCGTAGTTGTGTGATCTGATTTTGCTGTTTCTATCGTACGAGTATAATTGTAATAATTGGCTTGAGATTTCTATCTCCGATAGGCAAGATATAAAAGTGGTCACAAACACTTCGTCTCATCGTTTGTGATTCCACAATATTTTTTTTCACTGCTTCGATTAAGACTATTGTGAGGTGATTGACAAAGCTCAGTTGTTCTTCGGGAATATAAGTCTGGTTTTATCAATTGGTTCATGTTCACCTTGATTTATCAAAAGATGGAACAAAAACTTGTAGGTATATTCGTGGGAGACGGATTTATCTATTACTGTAAACTTTTCTGTGTGATACAGATTTGTTTATTAAAGTCTTAGACTTTGGGTTGTAGCAACTCTTGGTTGTGGGTGAGATCAGCTAAGGGAATCAAGTACGTAGTATCCTGCTGGGATCAGAGATGTAGGAGCATAACTGTACCTTGGATCAGTGTGAGATTGATTGGGGTTCAACTACAGTCCAGACCTAAGTTAGCTTGGAGTAGGCTAGTGTCTGTAGCGGCTTAATACAATATATGTTTAATATGTTTTTCTGCATTTGCGGTTTCCTCGTTAACAAAATTCTGGTGTCTGTGTTATTTCTTTTCCGCATTATATTTTGTTATATAATTGAAATAATACAGGTTGTGCGTTGTTCAATCAATTAGAATATCCGACCTCTTTGGTTGTTGATTTAAATTGATTGACACTTGGAAATTGGTCTTTGGTACCATCCAAGTTATCTCCCTTTGATAAAGGCTCGCAAATTTCTATTTTCTTGAGTAGATCAAATTGAGAGATTGAGATAACAACTCCTTGAGATATTTCTATCTGGATTGAGTCTGACTGTCTAGTTGATTCTCTAGAAAGTAACTCGGAGTTTGTCCATACAGATTGCTAATCGAAATATTGGGTGTGGTTGTTAGACCCCCGCTTTTTCACATGTATCTTCACTTTTATGTTTAGAAATATGATTTCTTTTCGATACAAGAAGTTCTCTTTTTCGGTGTCTCAACAACTTCTTGAATCGTTGAGTAATAAGCGAGAAATAATGATTTAGTTCAGTCTCATCTTCATCATTTAAATCTTCATGATCTTGGGAGTCTTCCGGACATTGAGTCGGCGGATTTTTAATGGCTTTATAGGCCAAATTGTCTTTTCGTTTGACAAGCACTCCTGATCGAATATCTTTAGTATTCCAACACGAGAACTTCTTAATAAGGATGAAAGATCGTTAGCTTCGATGATTGCATGCCTTAGATTCGTTATCTAGAATTTCGCACACTATAACTTTTTTAGAAATAGTCTTTCCAAGAAAGAAAGAGGCATTAACTAGATGACCGCTGCCACGGTGGGATGACCGACCGAAAAAATTGATGCAAAACTAAATTTTGTACTTACAAAGTCACCATATATATAGGGTCCTCCTCGCTTCGCATGTGTGGCCCAATTACTTCTTATGGCTCGAAATCATCAAGCGCTGGAGCTAATATTAAAGTTAAATCCTCAATATTTCTGCACCTTATGAGGTATATTTAATCTGACTCATGCCAGCTATAAACTTTAACTACAATGAATGAGAATATAAGAATCCACAGTTTAAAGACCTAACGAGGCTCATTAAATGGTCTTTAACAAATGATACAAATACCAGTTTATGAATAAGAGATGCAACATGATAGAAAGAAAGCTTTACACTACACAGTAGTGAAACCCACCATTAAGTTAGGAGCTCTGATTTGATCTCTTTGAACCAATATGATGAAGCTTAGAATATTAATTGCATTGCTGAAAAACTTGGGACTTCTTACGTTCATATACAACTTAGCTCTGACAAAGCCAAAAGTGGGTGTTACAGGGGGTAAAATTTACATCCGTTGCAGCTGATACAGTGGCCAATCAAACCTTGCTTTCCCTCATAAGAAACTTGTTCCAAGAGATGGGTCATTCAAGTTGGTCAGGATCTGCATACGTGTAGTCCCAATCTGGTAAGCTATCTCCAATTGGTCCTCCAATGCCAGCATCCCGTAACTGAGGGAAAAACAGAAAATCATACAAATACACCATCAACTGGACAATCAAATTCTAATACAAAATACTTGAGGGGTTCTTCCGGCAAAGAAGAAAAAGATATGCCTAAGTATGAGTATCTCCCTGTCCACTTAAAGTCTTAAACCATGTTTGAAAACCTCAATACTTAATCAATAAGGGACAAATGAAATCAGGAGTTATATAGCTGTATTCATATGAGCTGCACGAAGTACTAGAAAAATTTAACCCCCAAATCGTACAAAATCTGGATCCAAATCATACAAATAACCTTAAATGCAGCATTTTTGAGGAACATAATAGTGTAATTATATAGAGATCATTAGACATGATTTTCCAACAGGTTCATCCCCTGAATCAGCTTATTTTAAAGGAAGGGCCAATCACTCAATTTGAATAGCCAGGAGGCTGTTGGTGCATCACAGACGAATTTGCACAATTGTTTACAACAACTTAATCAAGAAGATCAAACTGCTGGAGCTTGAACAAATCCAGATAATGAAGGTCTGTGAGCCTAATAAAAAGAAAATTGCACCGTCTCCCACAGAACTATAATTGAAATAGTCAGATTTCTAGTTTTTCATTCATCTAAGGTATGACTAAAGAGGGGATCCATGTGCGACCCTGACAATCAAAATGCATATACCAGCTCTAACGGGCTTACATGGACACGTTCGCTGAAATTCAGAATTTTGAATATTTGGCAGGTTTCAATTTAAATTGATATTTTAATGAGATAGTAAAACCAGCACTTGCTCATCTTCATGTTACAGAGCGCTGAGTCAGTCTTAAGTGGGCATAAGAAGATGAGTCCAAATCATATAAATTAACAATTTATACACTAAGGTCTTCGGTTTAACTCGGAAAACTAAACATGTTAAATGGCAAAGTGTGGTAACTTACTGGCTGAGTAGCTCGCAGTCTATCATATTGTCAGGGCCAGGCTTATGGGCTTTCCTTTTGAGTGGAACTGTCGAAAAGCTTTAGGGTTCAGGCCACACATATGAGGAACTGCATCAACAAGCCTTCTCTGAGGGGTCTGTAGCTGGCAGAAGTTGAGCTCGTCAAGGGGTGCAACATAACCAATACTTCCATCAAGGGTATCAAATAATTAGCACAAAAAGAAGAAATTAGTAAGCATTTCAAAAAGAAAAAAAACGATATATTATCCAACTTAGAGAACTAGGCAGGTGTTATGTGAATTTCATGGAAGAAAAAACATGAATTTGTAGCCCAGATTTGCGAATTTATGCAGATAAATATATCAATCGTCATTACATTATCTCCTAGGTGTTTATGCAAATACTTGGCTGGCAAAACAAATATCATCTTATAACTGGTACATCCCCACCTTGACTAACAATATCAACCATATTTAGTCATAAAAGCGAACTCTCGGTGATGGAGGAATTGTCTTTGCTAATGGGCAAGGTTACTGCTTTTTACAGGAATCACTAGGCAGGTGTTATGTGAATTTCATGGAAGAAAAAACATGAATTTGTAGCCCAGATTTGCGAATTTATGCAGATAAATATATCAATCGTCATTACATTATCTCCTAGGTGTTTATGCAAATACTTGGCTGGCAAAACAAATATCATCTTATAACTGGTACATCCCCACCTTGACTAACAATATCAACCATATTTAGTCATAAAAGCGAACTCTCGGTGATGGAGGAATTGTCTTTGCTAATGGGCAAGGTTACTGCTTTTTACAGGAATCAGTAGGCCTCAAAGGTTAAAGTCAGGGGTCATTCCAAGGGAAGGATCAACTATCTATTCAAGTTTGCATACCTAAGATGCAGAATAATGAAAACAATTTCCCTAAAGTCGATTTCCCTAAATAATGAAAACAATTTGTGGAAACAGTTAAAAAAAATGGCGAATTAAATTGAATTCAGTATGGAACTTTCCAATACATACACAGAGGTACGAAAATACACAGTGACATTCAATAAAAAAACCTTCAAAATCATTGATAAACACATGTGAAATGAAATCCTCAAAATTTACAGAAACTGAAGAATTTCAAATTACAAAAATCAAACAATTTCGCATACCTAATCGAGGAAGTGAAAAACAACCAACTCAATCTTCATCTCCGTTGATAATCTGAAACCGAGGTGAAGATTCAGTTGCAGCGATGGATTTTAGAAATTGAACAAAACCCCTAAATTAATAGAACCCTAGACGAAAATGCTACATTTATATATCAATTAGTGTGATTATTGAACAGAAAACCATTGTAAACCACTGATGAACATAAATTGAACAAAACCTCTAAATTAATAGAACCCTAGAATTACAGAATACAGTAGAAACCGATTTTAGTTTTAAGAGATGTGCCTACCTGATCGAAGAAGAGAGAAATAATCGACTGAGTTCTTCATCTCCGTCGTACTGAAATCCAATGTTTCTTCACTAAAGATTAGCAGATGATGAAACCCTAATTTTCGATTAGAAAGCAGAGAACGAACTTGGTGATGGTGGTGGTGGTTCGTTCAATTCACCCAATTTTGAATTTAGGGTTACAGTTTAGAGAAGATTGAATATTTAATCAACCAAATCCAAACTCTATGCTCTAAAGTCGAAATTGAGTAAACATCAATGGAGATTTAGGGTACGAAACTGATGAAAATGAAACGAAGAAGAAAGGATTCGAGAGAAATTTTGCTATTGTTCGTTTGGTAGAAAGAATAGAAGATTAGAGATAGGAAGAAGAAGAAGAAAAAGGGAGGAAAAAATGAAAATTCTGGAGGTTGCCGGGATTCGACCCCAGCACCTTTAACACTATTCCGTGTTTTTGATTTTTTTAATTTTACAACAATGTCCTCACCGTTTCAGTTATTTACATTTGTTTAAAGAAGGAAAAAAATCAAGGAGGGGCAGTGAGGTCCTTTCATCGTTGAACCAAATCCAATCTTTTTTGTAAAATTGGAAAAAAAAATATCATGTCCCATTTGACACAAAGTCACCATATATATAGTCCTCCCTCACTTCGCTCGGTCGGCCTAATTATCTCAGAGAGCTTAATATGAAACTCTTCAAAAGTGTCATTGTCATCCATTCGAAGGTTTTCCCAATCAGAAGTGAGAATTTGAAGTCTAGCTTCCTTTCCTGATGTATTTCCTTCGAATATGATCTGAAGGTTATCCCAATCTTCCTTTGAAGTTTGGCATGTTGATACATGATGTTGTAGATCACGCCTTACAGCATGTATAATAGCATTCAAACCATTTGAATTCTGCCTTGCAAATGACTTTTATTCGCTTGTATAATCCACTAAGCGTTTAAACTCAATTTCTGAATTTTCTACTTTCGGGTGATTATAACCATCGACGACTAATAGTCAAGTATTAAAGTCTCGTGATTGAAGAAAAGATTTTATAGAAGATTTCCACCAGAGATAGTTTGTTCCGTCAAAACTTGGCGGTACGTTAATTGAAATCGATTCATGTGAACTCAAGTTCATTTATTATAGGTTGGATCGCACCAAACACATATTGTTAGATCTTTTTCGTGTTTGCCTGCTCTGATACCAACTGAAAAGACGAGGGTACCCAACTACACCACAATCTTTAATTTATCCACCTATAAGTCATCTTACCGAAAGTGATTGTCTATGGACAAAGTCAAGACAATACTACAAATCGGTATTCACACTTTGTGTGATTGTCTATGGATACGAGATCGAGACAAAACGGCTACCGAAGTGTGATTAGTTGATAATAGGTTCGGACTTAACCAAACTCTATAGGATCACTATCAAGTAACGCGGAGTTAACGTTTGTGTAGTTTACTTCTAATTATAATAAACAATTATAATTGAGGAAATAGAAAAGTAAAATACATAGCAAGATTTTGTTACCGAGGAAACCGTAAATGCAGAAAAACCCTGGGACCAAGTCCAGAATTGAATATTCTCAGAATTAAGCCGCTATACAAAATCTAAACCAACTTTATATAGTTGAGACCAAGCAACTAACCCTAGTTCACTTAGTTTCTTCAGTATCCCTGCGCTTCCGACTTCGATGAGTGCACGCACTGGAATAATTCCTTAGGATCGTATTCCAAACAGTAAAGGAACAACAAATCTGTTTGGTAACAACTCTCTTGATTCTTTAAGATAGAGATATATCAAGTCATACGCAAAGGCTCTTCCGTTTAAACTAATAAACTCCTTTGCTTGGTTAGATCAATCCAATCTCTATTACCTAAGTAATAAGGTTCGTATTTGTAACAATCAAAATAGATCTCAAGATAACTACTAGGCATTACCGATGTCACGCAACTAATCAGTCGAATAAATCTGATTCTAGTTGGATCCCAGTCGATCAAGGTTTGTGCTACACTAAGATATGGGAAACCAATAAGAAATCTTCTTCGGCTTCAAATCTTCTTTAATCTTCAATCAAAACCTGCACAATACCACTTGAATTTCTTGTGATCAATCACGTACAGAACAGAGTCTGTTAACAATGGATTATCACAAAATGTCTTTAGATCTACAAACAGTTCTAAATATCACGTCGATACTTCGATCTAGTTTGAGTGAATCTTATGTCAGAAGAGAATATTCTCAAGAATAAACAAACTAGGTGCAATCAAAGTTTCAATAACCGTTAGTCAATGAAATAAATCGAAAACTAATAATTACAATTATCTAGTTTCCCACCAACGTTACTCGTAGAGCTTCTTGATCCCACATAAGTCTTTAAACGAGCGGTCGTAAGATATTTCGCCTAATTAGGGTACTTTCCTTTCCGAATAGACGGCTCGACCACAAACAACAAAAAGATGAATTTTTCCTGGCTCTTAGAATAGTTTGCTAGAAATGTAAACTTAGGTATTTATAGACCAAGGATGTTTGGACACCAAGGAATTTCCAAAACCGAAAATATTCTCAAGATATGCAATAAATTCTCATTCGGTTTTCATAATTCCAGTAAATGCTTTGTCCAATATTTTAATTTCCGAAATCTCTCAAAAGAAAATCTCCAATTCGTAAATGCACATTACTAATTTTTATTCTCTAGAGATATGCATTTAATTGCTAGTAATTAAAGCATATAGAACTAACCTTAATTAAAAGATTCTTAATTTATTTCGGAACGGGGTCTCCTTGAGTAATTAAGGAGTATCTTTTAACAATAAAACATAAGAGTTATTGTTCGTGTTCAAAGTATGTTGACATCTTTTCTTTGTGAATCATCTTTCATGTCTAGAATTTTGGAATCGATTATACCACACTTCTAAACAAGTTTATAATTGGTTTATCTGTATTACAAGACAACTATGTGATTGATCAAATATCAAAACACATTCATGGCTTCAATCGGTTCTACCAATCACTAGGATCGGTTATACCTTCATATGGAATCAGTCACACAAGTTACCAGGACCGGTTACATCAGTTACCAGGACCGGTTACATCAGTTACCAGGTTCGGTTACATCAATCACCAGGACCGGTTACCATATACACATGGTATTGCTTGTGATCGGTCACACCAGTCACTAGGATCGGTTACACCAATTACAAGGATTGATTACACAACTCTATTGTGATCGGTCGCACCAATTACAAATATCGATCATACCATCTCAGGTGATTACTTAGGATCGGTTACACTAATTAATCAAAACTAGTCATGCCAAATCATAAATCGGGCATTGTGATTATTTATACATACATAACAAGTTACGATCAATTCTGATATCTCACACGTATTGGTAATCCAAAGATTTGCAATGAATATCCATACCATTAAGCCTAGGGATTTCCCTTTCGATTCATAAAACAAGTTCATGAATGTACTTCCTTTAAACAAATGTAAACATTGTTTCCTAAGATGAAATCTTCACGTTTACCCATGCTCATAATCATCAAATGATTCATAAGATTATGTCGATGTGGTATCAACGAAGTTCAAAAGATAAACATTATACTTATGATCATGTCTCACTACTAGAGTAAAATATTCATGCACAACTTCGCAGTTAGGTTTTCAATATAGCACGACTGGAAAGATACGTTAGGAATAAAATAGTTCAAGTCAATATTACTAACCTCAAGAGGAAGGATGATGTCGTCATTGTAGCTCGTTACTTTTTCACGTTCTTCAGGTCTTCGAAAAATACTTGTATGTCTCAGATTCCTAGTCTTTCTAGTTTAACCTATACGAAATTGACTCTAGTACTAAATCAAACGACTCTTATATGAGTTTTGATTCACTAAAATATGACAATCAAACTTGACATACCAACGCTTGGTGGGTTCAACCGAGCTATGCTCTAATATCGAGAGATCAATCTGTAAGACTCCGGCCTAAACCAAGACAATGGCCGTTCCAGAGTCAATTCGGTCACAAAGAGGGGTGATGTTCAATTTGTATGAAGGAAGTTGAAAAGGGATGAGGGTCAATCAAGGATTGTGGATGTGTTGTAAACTTCTGCAAGTTTGATGAAACGCCAGTGAATTATGATAAGTTCGACTGACTTCTGAGATAAGTTCTTGTTCAGATGAGAATTCTTGTCATGCAATCTTGGATTGAGGAACTTATTTATATTTCAAGAGAGTAGACACATTGATCCCAGTAAGTGTGACGGTTGACGAGGAGTGAAAAAATGGGGAAGTGGAAATCGTGTTTGAACCAGTTCCTTATCATGTGGGAGACTTGGTTGATAGTCCATCCACTACTTTGCTAACTCCTTCAACTGCTTCATCGTAGGTGTGCACACGTTCCGTAATCCTCCAGACCAAAACCCTAGTGAATATACACCCCCATGCCATGTGACATGATTGATGTCTCATGAATATGGAGTTTGCAAGGCAGACGTGTATTTAATTGGTCAATTATTGACTTGACTAGACATGAGTCTTAGCCTTGATTAGTCGAGCATAATGAACGAATATGGTATGCTCTGAGACTCTTGGATTGAGAATAAGGTATCTGCTGAGGCTGAATAATGGGCAGATGTTGAGTCTTGATGAATTGTAATATATGATTTTACCAGTTGAGGTTGAATAATGATATTTTGATAATCTGGATCGACGCGTGTCCGATGAGATTACTCGATCATAGACCTATTTTGATATGTTGATGTTGATGAGTGAAAACGATTCAATTGTTTTTGAGGAAAAGTGGAGAGATTAACGATTCCTAGAACGAGAAAATTGCTTAAACCTTTTGCAAACAGATGTACTGCACGGGAGTACTTTGAGTTCGATAGATCAATCTGTAAGACTCCGGACTAAACCAATACAATGGTCGTTCCAGAGTCAATTCGGTCACAAAGAGGGATGAAAGTCGATCTATAGTAGGGAAGCTGAGAAGTGTGTGAGATCAATGATGATCAAGGATTGTGGATGCGTTGTAGACTTTGCAAGTTTTGTGAACTGTTGAGTTCGAATAAGATATGTTCTGATTGATTGAATTCTGCTATGTTGAGAGTTGTTGCTCATATAAGAATTCTTGTTTTTCAATCTTGGATTCAAAAATTGATTTATATTGAAAGAATAGTAGACACATTGATCCCCAGTAAGTGTGACGGTTGCTGGAGTGAAATAGTAGGGAAATGGAAATCGGGTTTGAACATCGTGCGGGAGACTTGGTTGATTGTCCATCCACTACTTTTCTAACTCCTTAAACTGCTTGCAAGACTTACTCACATTTCTCATCGTGGGTGTACACATGTGTCGTAGGGGGCCAGACCAAAACCCTCCCCCATGTGACATGATTGATGTCTCATGAATGTGGAGTCTGCAAGGCAGACATGTGTTTAATTGGTCGATTGTTGACTTGACTAAACCATGAGTCTTAGTCTTGACATTTCATAAATTACAAAGAAATCAAGAGGCCCTAAGAAAATTCAACTTAATAAAACCAAATACGTGATCAAATGCATAATTTTCACTTTATAAATTATCGCATTAAATTATTAGATCTAAACAAAACTCAAATCTTCTCTACCAGAATTGAAAAATACTCTCATATTACCAAGTTATTTTTCACAACCGACAAAATTAATTGCGTTTTTGTTCTTCCTTAATATTTTTATTTCTAAGTCTTCACATACTACCAAGTTAACAACTAAATATATTTTATTAAAAAAAATCAAAATAAAATTGCATACGCATACGCATTCTTTAACCTGGCTTGATTGGGGTATACCCAATTTTAAAGGGACACTTTTTGTGGGTTTTAGGGGGAGTCCTAATGGGTAAGTTACAAAACTACCCTTATCCTTTAAAAACCTATTACCCTAAATCAGTTTTAAATTTTCTTTTCATTTCATCTTCTTCTCTTCTTCTCCTCCACAACCCTACCCTACCGGCTCTATCACCCCAATCACCACAAAAACTCATCGATCAATTCGTTAACATCGTCGATTCGAAAACTCCGATTAATCTTCATCGATGGATCTGCCACCACCAAGGGCTAGTAAGATGAAACAAACAAATAGAAAACCCAACGAATACAACCCTGGAATTGGAAGTTTGGTTGCTAAGAAAGTGAAGAAAAAAACCGTCGAAGAAGGAGAATTTGAACCCGCTGAAACACGCGAAATGGTGCGCTTAAGAAAGTAAGGGCTTGTTTAAACTCACTCTAGTACTTTGATTTCATGTTTGCATGTCAATTTAGGTTAGAAAATTCAAAATTTTGAATCGGCAGTTGAGACGCCGACAATGTATTTTTTATCGACCTTTCCGGGGTTTCAGAGTTAGGGTTTGGCCGGGAAGGTATATGGTTGAAGAACCTGCCGGCTGTGTAGTTTCTGTAACTACTACTAGCAGGGTCGGCGGGTTATTCATATGTATACCCTTCCGACGTATGTGTTTCTTTAATGAGGCTGGCGTCTTGTTATTTTTTACCCTTATGGATACTTGTATAGAATGTTTCCTGATGCCTAGAATTTTTGAATCCGGAAGGGTATTTGTATAAAACCATGTCGGCGGTTTGGCAGCCGGCGATGTATGTGGAATGGACCCTTCCGACAAGTTTAGTGAAAAATCCTATATTTTTTTGTGCGCCGGAAGGCCATTTTTATGATACATTGCCGACTTTTTCTTAGCCGGCACACTGCTTTTGGTGGACCCTTCCGGTCATGTGTTCTCCGGATAGGCTATATTTGTCGACCCTGTCGGCTTGTAATTTTTTTTCTTTCTGAATTATTCTTGTTCAGATTGCAAACGGCAAAGAAGAAATTTGCGAAAGCTATTAGTCCTCCTTCAAGACATCCTCGTGTTGGTAGAAAACTCTTGACTTCACAACATCGGGGGGTATTCGTTGAGCCAGGAAAGACAAAGATCCGTATACCGAATGATGATTATGAACCACCATCGGAACCAAGTGACTCAGACGAGACTCCAGATGAAGACCAATCAATTCCATCTGGTAGAAGAGGTTATGATGATGATATTGATGAAAGAAGTCCGGCTGCTGGATGAGGCAACAATGATGATGATGATGGTGATCAAGAAATGCCTAATGTTGGAGGAGGTAATGATGATGATGATGGTAATAGATATAAAGGTAAGAAAACCATCGAAGAGGAACAAGAAGAAGAAGAACAACAAATTTTTGAACCCACCGAAGCTTCGGGTTCAAATTCAACCGGAGCGAGGAAGAGGGTGATCACTAAACCAGTTAATTCTCACATGCCTCCCTCTCACTTGATGGTTACACTGAAAAAAGATGAGGACCCAAGGGAGGCCCCAAAAGATGATGGAAAATTTCTTTTTGGATACAAAGACTCATGGGCATGTACGATCCATAATACTATCGTAAGTAATCTTAATCCGTCTTTGTTCTTTATTCAAGTGTGTAATTATCTTAATTAAATTTGCGTCAAGTGTTTGTATTTCTTTTCATTTTGTTTTTTTTTTTGTATTTAGGATCACAAGAATGCCATACGTCTCATGAGGCGCCAAGCTTCGTGTTCAGGGGCTCATACTTGGGATATTGACAAGGAATGTGAGGATGTGAAAGTGATTGTGAGTAACTCCGGGTTGATGCCTGTGGTGGAGAGTTCGAATATTAATCTTGATAAAGTTACCATCTCTGCATTCTGTGAAAGGTTATACGGAGAGACTGATACTATGTTATTCCCATTCGGTGAGATGGCGATAACTCCCGATGATGCTCAACAAATTCTAGGCCTCGAGGTTGATGGAAAAGCAATCACTGAGGGATTCGATAATGCGATTTCTTTCGAGAAGATTTACGATTTGAGTAAGAAATTTTTCGGTTGGAATCAGGTTCAGACGGAGGTTGTTCTTGACATGAAGGATGGTCGTCTAACCAAGAAGTTTAATGTGAAGAGGTTGAGGGACACATTATGGGATACACAGCCAATCCTTGACATGGAAGGAATAGTGAACTCGGTGCGAATCAATGCTACCGCGGCCGGTTATTTTCTATACATCCTGGGCAAATGTATCTTCCCCGACAGTTCCGGAAACCAAATCGAGGCCGGTTACTTGCAACTACTGGATCCCTTACATAAGATGCGTGAGTATTCTTGGGGTACTGCGGTGGTCGCCTTCTTGATCAATGAGTTGACAAAATGTTCTAGGGCACTCACTAAGCAAGTTAACGGAAACACATGTCTCTTCCAGGTAATTTTATTGTCCAAAACATTTATATTACCGAATATTCTCATAAGATAAGGTTCTTACTAAAAAAAATTTTGCATAGGTTTGGATATATGAGCATTTCCCTTCCTTGTTCAAAGACAGCTCCTACATCAAAGTGGATGAGAGTGTTGCGGTTCATAGGCCAAGAGCGCAAAGGTACAGTTTTAAGGGTACTCAGGATAAGGAAATGCCTCAACAACTTATGAAACTCCGAAGCGCCATCGACGAATTGACTGCGGAGAAGGTGATATTTGATCCGTATCGGGATGCTAGAAATCAAAGTTTAATCCATCCTATAAATGAAGTTGTTGCATTATACTATGGACCCTTGATGACTGTGTTTGAAGGATTTTCAATGTACGATCCACATCGGATCATGCGACAATTTGGTTACGCCCAAGAAGAACCTCATTTCGATGAAGATAAGCCGTTCTTTACTGTGAACCGAGATGAGTGCACCACGTCCCAAAAAACTATTAACGTCTCTTACGCTCCACCGCCATCTCAAGAACATTGGGACAGTAGACGTCGCCGTACAATCGATGTGACTCTTTTGGACGACGTGATCACCGGTCATGAAGCTATTGAGAAATACATGGCGTGGTACTTGGATTGGTCTCATCCTACTGTGATTAGGAAAATAACTGCTGAAGAACTAGCTCTAAAGAATAAGTTAGAAGCGAAAGAACCAGCAACATTGCTTAAGTTCTTTGTAAGTATATTTAGAGTTGCTCTTACTATTTTAAGATTGATTGCATTACCAAATCATTTTATTCATTGTTTGTTTTTTAATTGAAAATAGAAGGAGCATTTGAAGACCTTTGGGAAGGTGTTGTTGTGCACGAGAGAAAAAGGAGAGCCTTTGTCAATTGAAGATCAAAGCAAGCACATTGACTATGTTAACAATGTTGGCAATGAGGATGCCAATGAAATGTTCAAGCAACTTGAGGCTCAAGTAAAGGCTGAACAAAAATCTATGAGAGAAGCACAAGCCAAGATGAAGGCTGATAAAAAGAGGACTCGTGGTGGTGAAGGTAGCAGCAATGGTCGTGGTGGTGAAGGTAATTCTCCAATACGGGGTCGTGCTCGTCGTGGACGTGGTTGTGGTCAATGAATGCTTTCGTAGTTTATTTCTTTATGTTGTGGTGGACAAATATTTAAGTTAATGGTGTGGACAAATATTTTTTTAAGGTTTATGGGACGTGTTTTCATTTTGGACAAAAAGTGTTGAATTTCTAGTTGTTGAATGAATGGTTTGTTTAGATTTGTAAAGTTTTAACACATAAGCCGGAATGCTTCTTTCTAATTACCCTGCCAGCTGTCCCAGGGCCGGCAAGGTTGTGAACTGTCAAACTGCCGGCCCTGAAAAAGGAAATTATGTGGTTATCAAGGCCGGCATGGTATAAAAATGATAACCTTCCGGCATATTCGTGGCCGGCAATTTAATGCCCCAATATAGTTCCGGCGGTTTTGTTGCAAAAAAACATTTCTCCTAATGCCTAAAACATACCTAGTCGGCACTGTAACAAATTTGAGACCCTTCCGGATGAACTGTAGCCGGCAGGTTAGTGAACCAATACAGTTCCGGCGGTTTTGTGGCAAAAAATCTTCTCCTCATGCCTAAAATCTTACATGACCGGCATGGTAACAAATTTAAGACCCTTCCGGTCTGATTCCGTCAGCATCTTGGAGAAAACATACCACGCTGGCGTATTCAAAATTCAATTTTTTTGCAAGTACAATTTCATTGATTGACTTGTACTTGGGCACTATAACTGCCAAATTTTGCCACCATCCTATAAATACACTATTTCTCTCTACAAAACAACATACAAATAGTTCTATATACTCTCCAAAGCTCATATCATCATACACTCCATCTAACTCGCTCAATAGCTCTCTACAAACAACAGTGGCATCGTTTGATTCGAATGAAGATTTGGCAATCACCAAAGCATGGTATGCGGAAAATCGACTTAGACGTCAATCCTCTAAAAGGGAGGATTCCACAACCTTTTGGGCTAGGGTACACAACAAATTTAGCGGCGAGTTTGGGAATCCTAATGCAATAAGTATTCAACAAGTCCACGCTAGGCACCTAGTAATCGAAAATGCGATACTCGCTTTTTTAGCTCTCCAACCTCGGATTTTCAACGCTCGCCCCTTCAACTTGTCCATTGAACAATTTGTAAGTGTCTTTGTGGTTTATTTTACGTAACCCATGTTTTTTTATCTTCCAATGAAACACCACTAACAAATGTAAGTTTGGTTTTTTAGCATGAAGTCGTGAAAGCGCGCTACTTGGAGGAAAAGAGGGAAGCATTCGCTTTCAATGCAAGCTATCACTTCTTGGCAGAAAGAATCCCGAAAGATAACCCGGAATACTTGGATGCCGTATCGTCTTCGGAGGAGGAAGATTGATGATTTTAGAAGTTTTTTTTATAGGTTTTGTGGGTATACCTCTATGTAAGCCCTCACGAGACTATAATTGGTCCACTAGGATCGCCTAGGGGCTTAAAGGCTTGATGCACATGCTAAGTGCATTCGTTTTTATGTTTCAATCAATGTAGTAACCAAAATTGCATGAATAAAGTGAATTACATCTTCTATATTTTCTGTTTTCTGTTTGGTATAAGTACAAGTCGGAAAGGTTATAAATCCTTAACATGTCGGCTTCAAGTGAGCCGGCGGTGTTAAAACCAATATTGCCGACGTTATGACCGCCGACATTGTGGGAAAATTTTCCATGCCGAACGTAAAATTATGTTCCAATATAGTCGGCGTGTTCTTCAACCAAGACAATGCCGGTTAAACTATAGTCGGCAGGTTATTCAAAGTGGACTCTGCCGGCTACATTTGTCCGGCACCTTATTCAAACCATGACCTTGCCGGCTCTGTGCATTTTCAAAACCAATTTTTTTTTATCGAAATCGAAATCATAAGACAGATGAAATGTTTAATATACTGATTTCTTATTTTCAAAATTTTAATCTAAACTCAATTAGTTAACCTAATCAGAATTTAGTGTTAATTGACCAAGGGCATTTTAGCCATTTAGAAAATACAAGGTTAAGGGTGGCTTGGCTTTACTTCATAATGACCCTATTTCGTCTTATTGGGTATACCCCAATTAATCTGAGTATACCCCAATCAAGCCAGGTTATTTAATAGGATAGTGTCTTCTTTTCCATATTCATTTCATTAAACTAAGAATATCCGATGAGGTTTCATTAAAGTCAGAATATCCGATAAGGTACGTGTATCCGTTATCCATACCTTATCGGATATCCGATGAGGTTTCATTAAACTAAGAATATCCGATGAGGTTTCATTAAAGTAAGAATATCTGATGATCCGTTATCCATTTCGGATAACATCCTACCGATTCGAACAGACTCAGACGGATATCGAATATTCGGTTATCCATTGACAGCCCAAAGCTGCATAAATGTGTTGAATGGTGGCAATGACCAAAGGCAGAAGTGGCATAAACCTTTCTTGCCGGAGAAAGGAAAGTATATCATTGACTCTGATAAAAGCTCATCTATGGGCACAATAGAAGAAAGAAACATCTCAGGCACATTAAGACTTCATCTCTAAATATGGAATGCACAAGTGAAGTGAGTTCAAATGAAAACAAATTCAACAGAAAATAAATGTTACTGGGGAGAGTATTGCCTCCAGCTTTTGGTCTCTCTAGCACACAGTAAACACAAAATGTTAGCTGCCAAAGATGGCAGTCTAAATTTTTATTTTCCATTCTATATGCAAAGCCTTATCAAGCTTGTTCAGCATCAGATTCAGCCTCGTCTAAATTATTATTCTCGCCATCTTCATAATCTTCATCGTCTTCATCATTGCTATCCTCGTCCATAATGAGCACACCATGCCCACGTAAAGAGAAAATGCGCTCGATACCCATCCCTGCTCTCTGCACTAACCTGGCTGTGAAAGAATGCAACCTAGACGGGCCAGGCGTACTACCACCGCTGCCATCTTCTAATGCATCACCTGTAGAAGGATTAGAGTCACTAGCAGCATCTGGTTTTGAGATATACTTCAGTACGCACTTCCCAGAGAGATCAACAAACTCAGCAACGAAATCCTCTTTGAGTGGGCGTCCCAGGATTTGAGCGTGAGAAACACTTAAAGGAAGAAAAATCAGTGGTAATGATGAGAAGATAAAAGACCTCTTGGTTATTAACGAGATGAAGCAGAGTGAAAGAACTAACCACACATAGTATAACCCATCCATCTCCTGCTGCTGAACCCGACCTAAGAGTTCAATCTGCAAAACCCCACCAACAGCGAAAACAGGTTCTGGTAGCTTGAACTTTTGTAAGCAATTTTCCTGTCCAGTGGTAAAAGTACAATTAATTAGATTTGTTTAGAAATTATTAAAGGACTCCACCAGGAAATATATACAAGATTCAATAAATCTGTTTTTAGTTTATCGTCACCCCTTTCCAAAGGAGGAGAAAGAGAGGCTGAAATTAATGCGGTAATCAAGCGTACCTGAGCCATTGGAAAGTCTTCTGAGGTGTATGTCCATACTACGTGATCTTCAATGTGTCTATGACCTGCCTCAAACTCATCCACAAGATCTGTCTCCATATGCTGATCAGTAAAATGGCCAACTCGAAAGCGCACAGCCTTGGCCGAATATATAGGAAAACCATACTGGAAAAATGCTGGGTAGCGAGAAAACATATTTGTCATCAGTATAAACAAAACCGGAGAACGGAGTCAAATGATACAACTAGTTATAAAAATATCATGGATAATAACCTTGGAATGGTTGGATGTTGATTTCATTAATAAAACACAACTTGGATGCCAGTTTAAATGTTAATGTCTCAGGCACCCCCTGATCACTCTCTCCTTCACTTGACCAGTAAGAAGCCCTCTCATCGACCCTATCTCTAGGTTCCAAAGTGTGCAGAATGCTTTCTTCAGGATAGTTATCCGTACTGGATGCACATAACGCCTCAGAAATGCAATTTCCTGGGGAAGAAGCCAGACCTTGTGCTAGAAAGGCATAAACTCGATGATTTTTCTTCAATTTCTCCACTTCCATATCATCAGTGGACCTGACTTCTAGTGGCTCTACTATGTTGTTTTCTTCGATGGCAGGTACAGCATGTGATACTTCTGGCAACAATCTTAAGCAGAGATTCTTGGAGATGCCATTTGAAATCACTGCAGAACATTAAATAAATCATGTTTCAAATTTATATATCTATCTGAAACATATACTATAATTCCTTCTAGACACTTCTTTCTCAAGAAAACAAAATCCAAACAGTGAAAAGGTTTAAACTGCTCATCGAAGTAGCAAGGATAGTTTTGTTCTCAATTCTCACTTCAATTCAGAATTTTGTTTGATGCTTTTTTAGTTAGCAATTACCCGACTAAACAATGAATTATGCCAAATTTATCAGAGAAAATAAAAAAACTTAAAAGCCACATCGGGAGAAGTACAGTCTATAAGAAATGTTCATTCCTTAACAATTGATAGAACAAGTACTTCAACTGCCTCCTACCAATGTGCATCTTCTCTACATTGGTGAAGAAACACATAAAATTCACAACAAACATAAGCCCTTTGATGCATGAAACACGCGAAACAGATACTCCTTACAGGCTGTTTTCTACCATAGTCACATCATTACAATCTAATTTCCCACCACAACACATCTTATAATAGTCATAGCATAATCAAAAAACTAAGATAAACATATACTACTTATATGCTGGATAAATTCAGGTTCAAAGAGCTCACCAAATTGACGCCAAGCACGCGAAACGGAACTAACACGAACAACATAAGCTGGGTCATCCAAATACGACAGGATATGCGATGATAAGTCATGGTTGAGCAATTGCACAAAATCAATACAACCCCCTGCCATTGATGTCACAAAACCAAAAACCACCTGAATGAAATTTCAATTCAACCACAAAATGAATGTCAAACTAAACCATAAAATCTCATCAAAACAACAACAACAACAACAACAAAAAATCACAAATTCACCAAAATAAAAAAGAAAGAAAAAAACCCTCAAAACCTAGAAATGCAAAAAACTTGAGTTATGATTCTGGAGAAATCTACATACCTTTAGACGGAGAAGAGGAAATGATTTCGCAGATCCGGGTACATAGAAAGAAGGAAAATTTCTATCAAAGCGGTGCCGAAAGAGAGAGTAACCATCACCAGCAGCAGATTGTTTTCATTTGATGATGGATAAAAACCATTTATATTTTTTAGATTTATTTATATAAATCTAAAAAAGTTTATATAAATAAAGTAATTTTTTATTATTTTGTTAAAGGAATTATCTTATTAGTACTAGTAATACCCCATGTGCGATGCACATATTTGAATTGGATTTTTTTAACAACACCAAATTTGATAATAATGAAGAAAAAAAATATTAAAATAAAAATTTAATATTCTTGTTTGTCTTTAATTATGTAGATAATTCAAAGAGTTTTCCAAATATACTAATTTTACAAAAATCCGATATATATTTTTAAAGATATCTAAGTTTTAATTTTTTTGATCTATTTTTAAAACAATGGTATTCCTGTAAATATATAAATAGGGATATTGTTGTCATGTGAAAAGGCTTCACCAAACAATTAACTCTTTTATTTATATTAGTAAGATTATTTGAGGGTCAATTTAGACATTCCGCAGTGCTACACCAAAACCACTCAAAAAGGGATATTTTCTTTATTATAGTAAGATAAATTACGTAATTGTTTTGACTCTTTGACCAATTATCAATTTTGGTATTACAGTACTATTTATCTTTCGATAAAGACGTGACACTTCACTGGTTAGGGTGAAAAAAGTGATTTTTTTTTTTTTTGCCCAAAACACAAATAACTTTCATGATTTACGATTTAGTTCCAAATATTTACTGTTTAGTCAAAATTACAAAGTTATTGTATTCAATTGCCAAAGCTAAAGTGAGAAAGATAGAAGGTAACTAATACAGGTTGTGTTCCGGGAAAAATACAGTTTAGTCCAAAACTCCATCCAAATATACTAGTTAGTCCTGACTCATTCAACTAGTTACAAATTAGTCCATTTTTATTGAAAGTACACAAATAACCTTCCTGATTTACGATTTAGTTCAAAATATTTACTGTTTAGTCCAAAGTGACTCATAATGATGTCATCAATTTTAAATAATATAAAAAATAATTAGAAATAATTTATCTTTTGAACCGTTTGTCCAAAATTCACAAACTTTATATATTCGGAAAGCTCTTTCCGAGAGCTACAAAAAGAGTACTCATATGACTATATAATTCCCATTTTAAAAAAAAAATCTTAGTTTACATTGGCGTACAAACATGTACATGTCTACAAAAATCCAAAAAATCAAAAGACAAAACAAGGTGCACCAGTTTGTACACCAACATAGCAAAAGTAGACTGCAACTGAATCTCATACGATAAAAAGTTAGCTAGGTGATCCATTCCCAAGGGTTTACCGAACGCTCCTCTCATACCAGTTTGAAGCATGTCGACTCATTTGCATGAAAGCATCGTGTTGATACGCAAGACATGGAAATGATGTATTTATCTTTGTTCATCTATACATACAATGACGAAGAGGAAAAAGTGGTCAGCACAGAGATCAAACTATTGTTTCATAAAGTTTTTAACTGACAAGGAATCTAATAAAACAACAAAATAATTATACAGTGGGAGCTAGATATTGGTGACTCGTAAGCTAAAATACCACTGTAGCACCAGTTTTTAACTTATTTTTCACCTAGGCCTATATAATTGAGTAATCACTGATAGCATGAATACTGGGTAACACATTGATAAACCATCCATTTCTTACAGGCTACAACTCAGAAAAAATGAATATACTAACTTACAAGCATGAGCTTAAATCTATTCATCTGTCTGCGGAGATTATTTTAATAAAACTGTTCGAAAATGGAACTGAAGATGCAACAAATATAGTGCTTCACAGGAACCGTCCCGGAACCATAGTCAGCCGGGACAGGTACAAGTACCAAAAGCTGGTACCGTGCCTAGAGTAGGTACGAGTAACGGTTCTAGGCTATTCACATCCCGTCCCGTACCTTAGTACCGAGGATCTCTAGCCATTGATATTAAGGTTAAATCCTAGCCGTCGATAGTAGGGGTTATACCATCAAACTTGGTTCTTGTGATATCTGTTTTCGATGGGAGGATGATGGACCATCTTTAGAACGTTATGGTGTTTCGGTTCTTTCTTGATACGGCTGTACATCTCAATCACGTTAGCAGTTGCATAATAAAGTCTGAAATTTGTTTTTTCTCTGTGATTTAACCCAATTGCGAAAACTATACCTTCCTGCATATGGTCGAAGAATGTTTGCCAAGTCTTTGATACTTGTTTACATTGCAAGGAATATTCAGCTAGGACGTGAGAAAGTATTTCATGAGCTATTTCAGGAAGAAAATTATCCCAATCCAAGTGATTCTTCTCCATCTTCAACGGGATACCAAGTTTAGTGCTTCTTGTTGATCTTAATTTTTCAGTGGTGTATTTATAAGTACATAAGATTTATGCCATAGTTAGAAAGCATTTATCTTAAATCGACTATGATTAGGAAATATTAATATCAAATTCCAATGGAAGTTTCCAAGTCCCGGTAAGATTTTTTTTTTTTTTTTTTTTTTACATATGCAGTACAGTAGTATCCAAGTATGTTGTAGGTAAAGAACCGGTACCGTCCCATCCCGTTCTCGAGTTAAACAGGTACAGGTACCATCCCGTCCCGTAATGCACGGGTACAGGTATAGGTAAAAAGTACATGTACCGGCCATAGGGAGGTACAGGTACTGAGCTAGGCAAAAACCCGTACCGTCCCGTACCTTGTGCAGCCCTAAACAAATATCCTAAAATATACATTATCTTTGCCTAAGAGATGTTACAAGGATCAAATTCCTAATGAGAGGACAACTTTTGATGGTATAAGAAAGAGATGCAGTAACTTTTGATGTTTTGTGGTATAAAAATCCAACATTTATACCACAAAAATGCACATATTACTGAGATAACACAATAGTCTACAACTTTGTACACATCTATAGAAAATCCAACACATGTACAATTAGTGTTTTCCCTAATTTTTGGTTTGTATACATAAATATAGTCCTACAAGTGTATAACTATTTACACCTAAATAATCAACATTTGGACTACTATGCACACCTAAATAACATAATATGTGTGTACAACTATGTACACATTAGTGCTTTCCCTAATTTCTTAGACTTCAAAATGAATAACATGTGTACAAGTACATATATGTACACTTTAATAATCAACACGTGTAAATGAAAATGAAAATGAAACCACCAAACAGGGAGAATTTAATTGGTTGAATCGGAACAGCTAGACTTCTAAGTGATAAAAGACAATTCTTCGATATACAAACAAAACGGATGATGGGCATATGGTATGTGTATTTAAGAACAACAAGATTTTAGCAATTATTCAAGTAGTTTTATGCAAACAAAACTAATGATGGGCATTAAGTATGTGTAACAAGCTTTTTGCAAACCTTCATGTAGTTTCTGACATGAGCCAAGTTCTCTAAAACTGCAGCTCGAGGTGGTAAAACTTTGGCTCCAAATTCAAATTAACGGCTTGGACTTTCTCTCCATTGACAAAAGGATCCTAAAATAAAGAGAATACAATCACAAGTTATCAACAATACAGCTACAATCGAACAAAAACTAAGTACATGTAAAACAGAACAAGCACATATAAACAGAGAGAAACACATACAACAGGTGTAAAATTATGTACACATTAAGAATCAATAGGTGTACAATTATGTACACATTAAGAATTAACATGTGTACAATTATGTACAGCTTAGTTACTACTCTATGAATTGCTGGTGGGAACCCATTTAGATGAGGACGTAACAAACACATGTGCCACATTAAATCGTTCCATCTCGTTCACCTGGTAAGAGAAACTTCTGCACAATCCTTCCTTGCATCAACAACTGTTTTTATTTGCATCACTTTTTCCTCCCTTAAAACCACCTTCTTGGATATGAATGCAAGCTTTTGGAGGTAACATTTCAAATAAAACAAGACGATAAACACCAATACCAACCAATGTGATGAAAAAATCATGTTAAATATAGAGCACCCAATGAAAAATTCAGTTCACAAAGAAAAATATCGAATCCAGAAATCGATATATGCACTCATTAGAAACCAACAGGTGTATAATTATATGTACATTAATGATCATCATGTGTGCAATTATGTGCATATTAACCATCAAGATGTGTAGAACTATGTGCACATTAAGGATTTATTGGTGTACACGTCAACTAACATGTGTACCACTATGTGCACATTAATGATCAACATGTGTACAACTATGTGCATGTAAAATAATAGGGTGTACAAATGTGCACATTAAAGACAACATGTGTACAATCATGTACACATTTAGAATCAACATGTGTACAACTATGTACACATTACCAATTCAATATCTAAAGAGCTGAAAGTCGGATTCTACTCAAATCTATAAGGATCTAGTAACCCATATGTTAAAGAACTTACTAATATTTGCTTCTCCGTTCATTGTATCCAATGACCTTGTTCCCCAATCTCATCATGTCAATTCTCAATTTGTTCCCTGTGAATTGTATATAGAAATGAAGTTAATATCTTAAAATGAAATATCTCATAATTTGAAATGAAGTTAATTCTCAATCTGTTCCCTGTGAATTGTATATAGAAATGAAGTTAACATCTTAAACTGAAGTTATTAGGACCCTTACACAATATATTTTTAGACGGGAGATTTACCTGTGTGACCCATTGTTCACTCTAACTCATAAATCTCGTGAATGTTTCCTCCTTATTCAAATATTAAATTCAATTCTTAAGAGCATACCATAAGAATTGCATAGGTCGAGAACTATCAAATTGCGTCAAAAGAATATTTAAAGCATCAGAATCAACATAACGTCTTTCATTTGAGGTAGAAATTAGTCGCAATATACGGTCTTCCACATGAAGACCGTTGTTCAACTGTACACTATGTTGAAGGGATCAGAGAAAAAAGTACCTTGTAAGTTTTATCTCCAAAGAAGTGAATTTCTTAAAACTCCTCTAGATATCTCAAACAGTAGCTCTTGGCCCAACCTTAAGGAAATACATGCTTAAAGCAATGACCCAAACATGAGGTTTACTTCCTAGTGATTACCAATTCAAACATCTCAAACTTAACTGAGGTTGCGACTTACATCAAAATTTATCTGGCCTCCGATAGAAAATGTCAGGTTAAGATGAGCAAACTTCTCCCAAAGTACAAAACCCATTTTTGGTCGGACATTGTGAATCTAAAATGTTTTAGAGTAAGTATTATTAATTTATTACTAGAACAAAATTTCAGGTTAGCCTGCATCACCGAACCATGTCATGGTCGACGACTGCCACTAAATCATGAATTGGATTCAAAAGCTTGCGAGCAAAAGAAATAGTTCATCAAACACAGATTCAAAGGAAAACAAGCAACGGTAGTAATACAGTTATGTGTTATTAATAATTAGCATGTGTACAACTATGTACACATTAATAATCAGCGGGTGTACAACTATGTTCACATAATGATCGACGGGTGTACAACTATGTACACATTAAGAATCAACATGTGTATAATTATATGCACATTATCCAAGAAACTAGTTGTTAATGTGCACATAGTTGTTTGTGTACACTAACCTATCTAATATAGTGACAAGACCAACTCTTCTCATATATAAACTAGTTTTTTTGTGTTGTTCATCAGGCTCTACATTGAATAATGTCATTCAATCGAAGGTTCGTATAACATAGTTGTTCGTATAATATTAATTGTCAAAATCCACATTAGGTGGGAAAAATACTCACCTGAATCCATCTTCTTCATAACCCAGTAGCCAAGACACCAACCACCAGGGGCACATCCTTCACGGGCCGGATCACGAAATTTGAAATGATAGTTCTTTTTGCTAACATGAGAAAAACAATTAAAGATGTGGTTCCCTTACACGTGGGTCACCAGAAAAATAAGTTATATTTAAAATACTAACCAACCTAGAATTTATTTGGGAATACATGCATAAAACGTATTCATTAAAAACAACACAACATAATCAAAAAAAAAAGTAAAGTAAAACCCCATTTCTTAAATTAAGAAACACACACAAATGCGACAAAATAAAGGAAATCCCAAAATGAAAATTTATCAAAAAATTCTAAAGAAAATGAGAAAAAAAAAGAAGCATTTACCTCTTTGTGAGTATGATGATTAGTATTAGAAAACACACCACTTATGTGCACCCATAAGTGCAAACAGTGCAATTTTATGTGAAAGAACAATTTTATGTGAGTATTGTTCTTTGTGAGTATTATGATTAGTATTAGAAAACAGTGCAATTTTATGTGCACCCATGTAAGTGGTGTACAAGAAAATACACCACTTAATTCTTACTTTTAGGATTAAGCATAATTGTTAGAAAAATTACATTGGCGTGAAAGAACAACAAGCAATCAGATGATTAAAAAAGGATAAGAAAGAAGCAATGATCAGAAAATGTCATGCAATGGTCATCTATACCTGTCTCTAATATTTTTACTACATGAAAAATTCCCTCCATAGAGTTTTGACAACCATTTCAGTATTATCTTGCAATTAGTGTTCAAGCAGCTTTTTATTTTTCTTCATAGGTGTGTTTGTTTCTTTCCCTCTAAAACAGACAACAAAGCGCGGCCGCGCTAATAAGAGGCCAAGTTAAGCGTCCACCTACAAGAGACCAATACACAATAAATTTGCAATTCCACCTATGACATATCATGTCTTGTTTTCCCATAGGTTGGGTGCTATTTTTTATTTCCAGTTTCACTCAGTATTGTTGACATTTCTCTGAACTACTAGTCCAAATCTCAATTTCACATAAATTTTGCTGAATTTAAATGAGTGTTAATGGCTAGCTAGAACCAGTTACATTAGAATGGGTATTTGTAGGCGGAAAAGGAGGCGTTGCTGAAACAAAATGTAGTTCGATAATATCAAAAAAATAAGCACAAGTTAGATCTTACTTTCATATTATCTCAACTGACCCTACTAATAATCTCAGTGATGCTTTTCAACAGAGATTTATCAAAACTCCTACTCTAGTTAATGGATTCACCAATCCTTTTCCATGGTAATTATATATTTTCCTTACGTCAAATTATAAAGACTTTAGTTGAGTTCACCTTTATAACCACAAACTTGGTTTAGGTAATTAATAGATTAGTAATCAGTAACGGTGAACTGGGGATTATATGTAAATGTGCATTCAATATAAAAGCATAAGCACATTCAGTTTGAAATCCACGCATCAAACACCTTGGTTTTATCTTAAACAAAATTTCTAAGTATACAAACAAGTGATTCCAACATGTACCTATTAAGAGAATCACCAATAAATACTAGTCATTTGTCTCCCAATTTCATAGGATTTCACCACACAAGAACAGAGGTGGACTGAAAAATTTTAGAACATTTTTTATCAATTTTTTTTGGTGGTTCTTAAATCAACATTTATATTTACGATGAGATTATCACAGATTCAAGCTCTAATTACAATATAAAGATGAAATTCAAGATGAAATCAACGATACTAGGTTTTCAGTAACCATAATTTTTTTGTTGAGAATTTCATATCAAAATCGATAAGATTAAGGATGGGGAATGAGTTAAAAATGACGAGAGAAGATTAAACTCATCTTTCGATTAGCTTCCGATAACTTCAGATTTAAGTGTTGGTGAATATTTTCCTCGTCTGATCTCACCGATTTAGAGCACTGTCTTCAATAACAATAGACTGATTCTTACGTATAAAATTAGAGAATTGCAAATCTTATCATTTTTTTCAGCCGCTAATGGATCTATATCGAGATGACTAACCAAAACTTAAAAAGCTCATCTTCTTCGTATCAGAGATGTGTCGCTAGAAGAAATTGACAAAATGAATGAAGAATAAATTAGATCTCACGTTTAGTCGTTTATATGTGAATGTCAATTTTGTCATCACAAATAATCATTTTGGATTAAATCGTTCAAGAAAGGATTAACCCGTTCTAAATTTGGTGAAATAGGACCTCCTAGTACTAGGCTTGATAGGAGAGGACTAGAGTGTCCAAAGCCCAACAACTTTGGGATTAAACGTTAATTTATACTTTTGTTATACAAGATACAACTATATGTGAGCTGGTGACTAGACCAAATGGCAACATATTATTGGAAAATCTTGAGTATAAGTGAAGTGCGAATTCGTGCACCTCCTTAACGAGTGTATATTTCACATTTCAATCTTTACCGTTGATTTAATTTAGGGAGTTATGTTACGAGGGTCGTGATTCTAAACATGGAGGGTAATGGGGCCATCATTTAAATAATCAACCAATCAGAAGAATATGTGAAATATACCCTCGTTAAAGGAGTGTGAACAGATTTGGACTCGTATAACTGGAGTGCCATGTCAGGAAGGCATGACAACTCTAATATCTCCCTCAAACTATGCACGGACATAAGGCATTAGTTTGCGTTGAAGAACACCAAACTGCACTTTAGACAAACCCTTACCACATGTTCGTCTCAAGAATTTCAAAGTTCAAGAATTGGATTATGGGGTAATCTAATTCCCAGAATTGAATTCCAAGGAATGGATTCCTTGATCGATAAAATTGTGTTTGGTTGGATTAATCGGATTACATAAACATAATAGAAATTGAATTCAACTCTTACCAATATAACAACTTAATCCAACTAGATACTACTGCAACCTGATTGATTATTCTACTGGATTTAAGATGAGATTGATTTTTGGGTTTGAGCAGGAGAGATCGGGTTCAAGATTTTAAAATTGATCAAATTTCGGAAGAGACAGAATTTTACACAGAGATGAAGACCTACAAGAAGAAATCGCCATGACCTATCTCAGATTCTCCATCTCGAGTTGGATTTTATTTTCCTCTCTCGTGAAACTTGAAATATGGAGAAAAGCTTCCACATGAATTCAATTATTTTGTTCAAAGGGTAGTTAAGTCTTTTCACAACTATTACCTTTCTTTTCCGCATGAATTCAATTCTATTACACTGTTCAACCCATGTAATTGAAAACGAAATACTAAGGGGGAATTGGATTCTAGAGTAATCAGATTCCGTAGAATTTACTATTGTTCGGTTCGGGGAATTAACATGATTCCCTGGGAATCGGATTACAGCGCCTCCAATCAACCCCAACCGAACGCGCTGTTAGTGTGGATACAAAATATCGCTCAACCAATAAGAATGTGAGCAAATCATCTAGCAACATGATTCCAAAGGCGAAGAGTCTAAGTTCATTATGTCACTACTGACAAACGCGATGACGTCACAAGTCATACAAAACAGGTGAAGCTAAGCGCGATGACCACTAGAGGGCGCGATAGAATCACCCTTCTAGATCCGAAATAAGGGGATTTATTAGCTGTCCTCCACTATGTAACCCCTATAAAAGGGACTAGAAGTCATTGTACAAGAGAGATATCTTTTTGAGAGTTTGTGTGAGGAAATTAAGAGAGAGAAAAGTTATTTGCTCTCCAAGTTAGGGTTTCCTTACATTTTATTTGTGATAGTTCATGTTTCTTGGTAATAATACTTAGGGGCTGTTTGGTAACCATTATTTTAATTGATTATCAGTCCATAATCCATTATGCAGATTATAATGGATTATATATGCCTTTGGTAACCATTATAACAATTGATTATTTTAATCATAATTGGAAAAATCCATTATTTCTATAAATAGAAAAAAGTTGTTTTGAAAATTTATTATAATCAATTATTTTTTCTAACAAACTCAAATTAAATTTTTTCTTCTTAGTTTTTCTAAACTATCAAGAGAGACAAAAAAAAATTACGTGTGACTAAAAAAAATCCTATATCATTGTTATTTCCTCTCCCTTTTGAGATCATCATTATAAGATAATCAATTATTTGAAGAAAAAAAAAGTGTTAGGAAAAATTTATTTTAAAAATGATTATATCAAAATCATTTATCAATTCATGATTATTTATAATCATAAATTTTACCAAACAAGGCCTTAGAGTTTTCTTTATCATGTCTTAGATCTGTTTCATATTATCACTTGAGTATAGCTTGTAGGATTTCCTGCAACTACATTTTGGCGCATAGAAACAACTCGGATGAGTAAGAGGGTTGATCCTCACATGTGAAGTTTTAAAAGTGGTTTAAATCCATCATTTTTTTTGTTTTTCAAGATCAAAAGCTTTATTTAAAACTACAGAACACTAGCAATGGTTTAGATAGATCTTTCTTAAAAGACTGGATAGTTTTTGATGATCTTTGCTATCCTAAAGTTTAGATCTGAAAAGGGATTTCTGAGTTCTCTTGATTTTTTCGAGTTCTACACAAATTTTCACAGATATTTATAGGGGTGTTCATGGTTAATGGTTAACCGAGAAACCGAACCAAACCAAACCGATTAGGGGGAAACCGAACCAAGCCATTAACTAATGGTTGGTTTTGGTTTAGAAAATATGAAAACCGAGATTAATGGTTTGGTTTTGGTATGATAGAGAAACCGAACCAATAACCAATGGTAAACCGAATATTGATAATATAAAAAAATCATTGATTAAATTTTCATTAGAGATGTCACTGTATAGCCTACCATTAGTTAAATCTTCTTTTGATCTCTAGATGTAGAGTAAGCTTTAACTACTCTTGATATTCTTTTTATTTATTTTTTGTCTTTAAATTTTTGTAAACCAATACTATTTTTTTCTGTAAATTTGTGTAATTGTTTTTTTAGGTTTGACATAATTATTGGTTAACCAAAAACCACTTGGAAAAACCGAAACCGGCTGGAACCATCTGGAAACCGAACCAATGGTTAATGGGTTAGTTTGGTTTCAATTTTTAGAAACCGATAGTATTGGTTTCGGTTTTGGTTTGGCTTGAAACCGAACCAAAACCGACCATGAATACCCCTAGATATTTAGCAGTATTTTCGATTTTCACATCCGCCATTTCAGAAGAAAAATAACATTTCAGGTTATGCGTTGAAGTTCAGGTTCAAAAGCTAAAAAGATCCACCAATAAGAAAGAGACGTCAGCAGATGGGAAGATAACTAAACAGAAGGGAAGAAGTGAAAGCGATGGAACAAGCGGTAAAGCAATCGATCAATATAAAAGAAGGCAGTAGACATCTATAGTGCAATTCGATAACACATTCAGCTACATCAGTTACAAAATTTCCCACGGGTATCACCGGGGGAATTCATAAACGCAATTTCGAAGGAAGGAAGATGATGACTGCGGATAAATTTTTGCCCTAAAAGAGTGGCAGAAGCAGCGGATAACGTTTACTGCGGAAGTCGCACCGCAGGGAGGTAAATTGTGTACAAATATACTAGTCATCACCCTGACTACAAAACAAGCTCCAAAAGGGAAAAGGGAAAAGGGAAAGCATAAAAGAACCAAGAGAATGGGCGATAGATAAAACTTTAATAGATACAGGGACTTTAGTGGACATACTATTCTCTTGCGCTTTCGAGAACATGGGAAATGACGATGAGGAGCTGACCCACCTAAGATAAACATCCACGAATTTAATGGAACTATGAATAAAACCAAGGGTGAAGTCATCATGCGCGTAATCCTCGGAGAAATAGGGACGGAGGTCACCTTCTGCATGGGCGACCATGGGTACATGGGATAAAATGCGTAGCATCGATATTTCATCAGTGTATACGTTTTCCAATGCCAAGTGGTGTAGGAGAAATCAAAGGAGATTTTTAAAGCGCGAAAAATTACAACCAAATAGACGTGTGAAATTATGAAGGGAGAGCGAAGAAGTGAAATGATCGATGGAGAAAGGCCAAAGAAATAAAATAGGAGGAAGAATTGAGGAATTACTTAGTGAGGGCAAAATAAGGAAAGGGAATACCAAGCGAAATCCCAGAAAAAGAAGGAAAGACAATACATGACATAAATGAACCATCGTCATTAGGGGAACCAAAGGCGAGTTTTGCAGCGCCAGAACCGACGAAAGATATAAATATAAGAACAAAAGAAGAGCCAAAGATGCTGAAAATTGGAACCAAGATGGATGCGGAGGAACAAAAAAGGCTAATAAATCTGTTGCGCGAGTATTGGGATGTCTTCACATGGAGTATGGATGAAATGTCGGGCATAGACCCATCCGTCACATGTCACGGGTTAGATATCAACCCTGATATGAAGACATTCAAACGGAGAATAAGGAAGATAGCAATGACGTATCATCCACTGATAGAAGCAGAGCTACAAAATATGCTTGATTCAGGGATCATTAGACTTGCCAAATATCTAGTGTGGATTGCGAACATGGTGGTGGTTCCAAATAAGAACAAGGGGATAATGATTTGCATCGACTTTAGTGATTTAAACAAAGATTGCTCGAAAGATAGTTTTCCTCTTCCAGATATACCACAGATGGTAGAAGCGGCGATGGGATGTGAAAGGTTATCGCTCAAGGTTGGATACAACCAGATAGTTCTAGCAGAGGAAGACCAAGAACATACAACTTTCTTTGTACCACCGAAGATTATACTGTTATACAAGAATGCCATTATGCTTGAAGAATGCAGGTGTGACGTACCAGTGAATGGTATAGAAAATATTTGCAAAATGGGTACACACTCCATTAGAATTCTACGTGGACGACATGCTAGTAAATAGCAAAAATGCGATTGATCATGTTGAAAATTTGAAAGAAATCTTTGAGCAAATGCGAAAATTTAGAATAAAGATAAACCCAGCAAAATGTATTTTTGGAGTCGCATCGGGAAAATTCTTAGGCTACATTGTGTGAAAGGAAGGAATAGAAGTAGATCTGGAGAAGGTGCAAGCAGTACATGATATGCCATCGCCTGCAACAGTGAAATATGTGCAGAAATTAAATGGTCTGATTGCATCATTAGGGAGATTCATTTCGCGCTCTTCAGATAAGTGCAAACATTTCTTCAAAAATTATGGAAATTAACTAAATTCGAATGGACTCTGGAATGTGAACATGAAAAAGTGGGGTACAACAACCTCACCTAATAATTCGCTTAGAAATATGTATGGACTAACTCCAATATACTTTTAAGAGAATCAACTAGACAGTCATACTCAATCTTAATAAAAAGTATATCAAGGAGTTATATCCCAATTTATCAATTCAATACTTACTCAAGCAAATAGAAATCTGCGAGTATAATTAAATACAAGAGAAATTAAATTGAACGGTACCAAAGACCAATGTTCAAGTATCAATCAATAACCAAAGGTTGGATTTACCAATTGATCGATTTAATGCACAACCTGTGATATTTCAATTATATAACAAAATATAATGCGGAAAAGAAATAACACAGACACCAGAAGTTTTGTTAACGAGGAAACCGCAAATGCAGAAAAACCCCGAGACCTAGTATCTGTAGCGTCTTAATACAGTGTGGTGTTCAAATCTGGACTAGGTCCCGGGGTTTTTCTGCATTTGCGGTTTCCTCGTTAACAAAACTTCTGGTATCTGTGTTATTTCTTTTCCGCATTATATTTTGTTATATAATTGAAATATCATAGGTTGTGCGTTAAATCGATCAATTGGTAAATCCGACCTTTGGTTGTTGATTGATAATTGAACATTGGTCTTTGGTACCGTTCAAGTTAATTTCTCTTGTATTCAATTAAACTTGCAGATTTCTATTTGCTTGAGTAAGTATTGAATCGAGAAATTGAGATATAACTCCTTGATATACTTTTTATTAAGATTGAGTCTGACTGTTTAGTTGATTTTCTTAAAAGTATATTGGAGTTAGTCCATACAGATTGCTAAGCGAATTATTGGGTGAGGTTGTTCTACCCCCACTTTTTCAATTGGTATCAGAGCAGGAAAACACGTTTAAAGACCTTATAAGTTTGTGTTTATAGCGATCTGACTCTATGGACAATAGTGTTATCTCGATAAATGCACCACCAGATCCAGGGATTCAAGAATTCTCTTCCATGTCTAATTTAATTAAATCCATAGAAGAGATTCTATCTAAACCTCCACCAGGTTTGAAATCCCTTGAAGTTTTTTCAGGAATTGAAAAGAAACTTGAAAGCTTATCTTCTGATGTTGATTTATTTCTCCAGAAGAAACAAGATTCTCTTGACAGGCTAAATCAAGTAATGTTGAATAATATTTATGTTGAGATTGATATTGATTTGCTAATCAATGAGAGAAATACTCTTCCTATGTGTAATCCAATTAGTTGTAACAAACTAAATGAATTTCAAGAAGAGTTTAAATCTCAGTTATCTGAGTACATCACCTCAAAGCATGAATCGATTCATTGCTCAATCCCTGATACTTCATATCAAGATAGTAGTAGTACCTTCTCTTATGAAGAAGTCATGATGTCTCTTTTTGTCAAAATAGTCTCCCTCTATAGTACTAAAAACTATATGCAAAAGTTGTGTTTTTCAAATCGGAAAAAGAAAAATCAGAAAAATAATTTTTCTTGGGTTTTCTTAAAATTCTTTGATAGACTTATAAAAACAGAGTCTTGGATTTCTCTCGTTTCTGAAGATTGTAAGAATTGTTGGAAAGATACGCTTTCCTGGTGTCATAACACTCAAGACTAGCACACTGTGTCTTGGTGACCATACGTTTATGCTCTAGAGATCCATTTGTTGACTATCTACTCCAAATACATTGTTTTGGTTATCCAAACAAGTCCCTTTTACGCTTTTAATCCAGAACGCACTTGAACCATATCAAGTCCACCGCTCAACAAATTAAAAGAGGAAAACCATATTCATTCTCCTATCCTCTTCTTCTTCTCAACAGTTTGTAAACGAAAAAGAAACTCAAGCTATTCGTGAACTTGATTCTCATAAACTAAATTCTCAATCTTTTTGAGTGTTCTTGGGTTCATTATCTTCGCTACAAAAAATTACTCTACGAACTATCATTGGTTGCTTGTTTCCTTGCTATTAAAGTGTTCCACCATTAGCATCAGTTCGTGAACAGAGAAGGAAACTCCAACAGTACATAAAACAAGTAAGTTACTCAACTTTGTTTGAGAGTTCTTTGTCAAAAATGGCACATAGAAGAGCTAGTCATGCTGGTAGTTCAAGTGGTCAAGCAGGGGATAGTTCCTTTTATGATCCCAGTATTCGTGCTAGGTTTGTCAACCCTGCTGCTCGTTTACTCTATTCGGAGTATAAGAATAATAACCAATTTTTGAGAGGTATCATGATGAGTCAGAAATTTAAGTACAGGGTTTATCTGATTTTTTTCAAAAATCACTCCTGGGGTATTATTCACAAGCCATTAGGAACTACCCGTATTTAAATGGTTGCATAATTTTATGCTAACATTCATGATCCAGACCTATTCTATTGCATGTTCAAGACTATGGTATGTGGTATTACTTTCACTGTGGAATTATTGCTTACTTGTTGGATTTAACTCATATTGGTAATGCTCGATTCCCTCTTCATGGGAATGAAATATTGACTTCACAAGTGATGTCAAATCGTCTCTTTAATAGCGATGTCTCTCGGAGAGATGGCAAGACTTTTGTTGGTGGTGCTAGTTTGTTTCTCAAGGTCGCTGCAGAACTTATTGTGGCAAATATGATGCCAAACACTATTCACAACAATCTCTGGACCAGGTCTCTTTCTGAATTTATCTGTTATATTGTTGAAGAGAGAGACATTGACTTCTGTGGACTTATTGTTAATCAAATGATAAGTGTGAAACAGACTTCAAAGAAAACTCCGGGATTTCCTTGCCTCATCACAAGAATTTGCAGTCACTTCAATGTTACTCCTTTTGGAACTGAGATTGGTGGTCCAAAGGTTCTGAGTAAGGCTAGCATCAAAAAGATGAAGCAATCTTCAACCAGTATTCCAGCAAGTACCTCTGCAACTACAAACTCTAAACCTACTCGCCTTCAAGATGAAATTAATTGCTTGAAAGAGCAGATGGAGTATGCTGAGGCAGAACATCCAGATATAATCGAGAAATTTTATGAAATTGCTAGAGATTATTATAGGATGAGAGATTAATTCTAACTCTAGTAATTATGTTACTTGCTTTATCTGTTAAACTTCTTGTGTTGATCTACTTTTAAAACCTTTACTTTAATGGTGTAATCCAACAAGATGATAATTGAAACACAATACTCAATTCTTATTCATTATGGCCCCACAAAATGCTGATGTGGAGAGCTATAAGGGGAATATTGGAAAATGAAGCTTTTCCTTAATTCTGGTCCCATAATATTAGCTATAAAAATATTTTTACACCATAATTGCATATTCAATTTATCCCACTCCTCCGACTCTCCGCCCTTCCATCAAAACTAACCGTCTACCTCCACTTCCCCAAACCATTTCCTATGAGCGGAAATACACGATCAAAACTACCCAACTTCCTTTTTTTCTGCAATATCTTGCTGCTCCAACTCTTCTCCCTGAGTCAATTCACATACACCAAAGTATAATCTTCAGTTCATATACATGTTGGGTTTTTTTTCCAAGTTTTGATTTCAGTTTTGAAGATTTCCGTTGGGTTTTCTCAATTTCTTGGATTGATTGTTTTCCTACTAAATTAGATGCATTGTTCTGTGAGATATTTCAATTCATGAATGGTAGTATGGTTTATAATCACAAATTTTATAATGGTACAATGTGTAACTTGAGGCATGTTTTCGATGATTTTGGTTGTTGGAGATCTGTTTGTTACTGTTGCACTTTAAGTTTTTGTTAAATTGCTTTAGTAAAAAAGTGTTTGGAGTTTAAATTGACGTCCTTGCACAGTTGCATATATCTTTATATTCGGTTCCATTATATTTTGCAGGAATTAGATGACTTCGGAAAAGTTGGGCCATAATCAATGTGGTGAGATTATTTGGTTTCAGTTATTACAATATATAAAGATTTCCTACTAGGAAACAAAGTTCATTTGATTTGAGATAAAACTGTCTTCGAATGATAATTTATGGTTGAACATGCAATTTCGATTGGATGTATCAAATTTTTTTTTTTTTTACTTTCCATCTAACTCAGATCTTATTTAAGGGATTACAATTATCAGTTGATTTTTTTCTTTCTTTTTTGTTCAGCGTATAATCATTCGAAGACGGATTTGAAGATCATAATATCTTGGAAGATTATATTCATATATGGCTGTTGTAACTAATTTGATAATATATGCTTTGTGTTTTATCTTTGTTCTTAATTTCTATTTTGCAGGTACAAGATGATTATTAAACATATAATATTGCGGAAGTATGGATTGGCTTGGCAAATAAATACCATTTGTTTTGTTTTTCGTTATATCAATTATTATTTCAACATTAAGGAATTAGACCAAAAACTTACGTTTTTCAGGAAAAATTAGGGAGTTAAAGAGACAATGAGTGAGGGATGATTATTCCAACTGAATTTCTAAGCCACATAGCTTTCTTAGACACGGTTGATTATTTTAACTAAGTTTCTAAACAACACAGTCTTTCATAGATACTTTGCTTAATCAACTAATGATCCAGTTCACATACTTATATTGTATTGATTTTTATATTTGTGTTTATTTCCCACTCAAGGCAGGAATGAAGGTATGTAAATGTTGAATTTCGAACAACGATGACAACCCACGACACTATGATTACCAGTTGTGCTTAAGAATCATGATGGGCTAGTGTATGTTCAATAGGTAAAATTAAGTACTTGATTTTCTTTGAAGTCTTAGTTGTGTTGTCTCAGTGTTGTTGTGTATGACTCCTCGACCATAGAACATTTTATGGCAGATCCACATGAAGATGATTCAAGAGGTAACTTGGATCTTTTTATTCAAGAAAAGCTGTGTTGTGTTCAGTTTTTTTTTTTTTTTTTAAAAAACTTGAACTTGAAGGTGTGATAGCTCAATGCATGTTTAGAAGGATATAGACATCCTGTTAGTCCAGATTATTTGCATTAATTGGTTCCTTTGGGTGAAATATACAGTCCGACCGTTTTTTTTAAACATTCAAAAGAACATATCATCAGCAAATCAAACAACATGGATGGTAGCTATACATTCAGTTGCTTCAGTAACAAGTAGTAGAATTTCACCTCAAAAATGTAGTTGGAAAATCAAGCTTTATTGCTGCTCCAGCGACTTGGTCTTCCTGGTGGTGGAGGTAAAACCCCGAAAATCATTTTGAATTCGTCATATATATGTTAGTGTTTTGTTTAGAGGTGGTAAGATTGGATGACCCCATCTAATGGAGTTCAATATGTACTGTCAGCATTAGTCCAACAACTATAGTAGAGAATAACTCTGAATGTGCAATCCTTTTTTCTTTTCTTTTTTTTTTAATTTCTTAGTGTAAGCTTAAACAAGTGTAACTTGCTTCCAATTGCAACAGTATACTTGGTTCAAAATGTATGCAAAAACGAATCCTCACATTTTCTATAATACTGCAACATTTATTGTAACATTCATACAAGTTTTGGTTTTGAATGTGAATTATTATTCTGGATGTTAGTTTTCAACTTAGTGAAATAGAACAACATTTGGATCCAGATTATGTAATGTGCATATATATGCAACAAAAACATATCCTCACACTTCTTTGTAGGGGTTAATATATATTCTTAATGACATATGATTACTAAAATCTAATCACATTTATACCTCTGATGCAAGACAACCATATTGGAAGAGAATCAGTGTTCGAGACCACATTAACAGTCAAGGTATGATCGATCATCGACCTATCGTTTTGCAAATATTATTTGTAAAATGAGTCTATGATAGTTTCGTTTTCAGTTAAAAATTGAAGTCAAATAGGATCTGTAAATGTAAAAATAAAATAAAAATTGATTCAGAAACATGATTAATTCATTTGAGTTGATTTACCATAAGAAATAAGATCGGAGCTAAAACGCCTAAAATCATCCGCATATATATGTAATACTGGAGAAGTTGATTAAACTCCAATAGTTTAAAATGGAAGTATGAATTGAGTGCTTATGGATTTTTCTTATTATGAATGATAGTGCCATAGGATTCGTTTGCAGATTGATTTAATTTTAGTACAAACTACAATATTATATAAGTTTAATGGACAAGGGATGGGCTTAAACTATTTATGTATGCATTTTTCGCATTGATATTCATGTATTACTCTTTCAACGTTTACATGATTATTTAAGTTCACATTTATGTATGTATGCATTAGGTACACTTCTGAAATTCTTTACCATGGCAGTCTTGGCAGCCAGAGAAGAAAGCTACCCGCTGCGAAGCACGAGTTATTATCTGGTAACTCTTATGTTTATCCTTGAATGATTTTATCCTTTAATTAAATTGCTACATATGATAGATCCATAAGAAGTGCAGATAATTATGGTCAAAAGTTAAGCCCTTCATATGTCGATATGCAAGTATTGATAAAAGATTGAATGTACTTTTGACAAACAAAAGTTAAGTCTTTTATGTCATTGTGCAAATATTGATGGAAGAAAGGATAGAAGTTTTGTTTACAAAGATTAAGTTTATTGTATGTCATTGTGCAAATAGTGATGAAATATAGAATGAATCTTTGTCTATTCCGCAGTATTGATCTTCCCTGATCCATATTTTTTATGTATATTGTGCGGCTCCGTAAGTTTTCTAATGTCGAGCATTTCCTATTAAATTAATCATAGGTTCTCTTTTGGTTAATTTAATTGAGTATTTTGGATACAAATTCATATTATTATGTGATTTTTTGTTTTCCAAAGAAATCCTTATTTTCTTGTGAAAGTAAGGTCGCCTTTGTTGTTATTTCGGGAATGACATTTTATGGGGGAGAGTTCTTAATTGAACTTGTGCTTTATTTCCAAATATTTGTGGGGAGTGCGGCCGTGGAATATTGTAGGGGTTATCTTGTATCTTTTTAAACTCCTTGATGAATGCATTTAGTTTCGGCTATATGATTACATGTAAAAAGTTGATATGTGCTTTCTTTTGGTCATGAAATGTCTCTATGGAAATTTCATTAGGATCCCACTAGTTTTCGTACCTTTGCCAATTTTATTGACAAAAAGGGGGAGAATTAATGTGTAGTTCACACTACAAATACATATGGTTTTCAGATCATTATGTAAGGGGGAGTGGTTTCCAAGTGAGATGGAGTATTGACTAAGGGGGAGTGATACATATCACCATAGTATTGTTGTCGAAGTTGTGATACAATTGAACTTTGATACTGTGTAATGATACTATGACACTGTGTAACTGAAAAAGCGAGGGGGTCTAACAATCTCACCCAAAATTTCGATTAGCAATCTGTATGGACTATCTCTGATATACTTTTAAGAGAATCAAATAGACAGTCAGACTCAATCTTAATAAAAAGTATATCAAGGAGTTAATATCTCTATCTCTCGATTTGATTTATACTCAAGCAAATAGAAATCTGCGAGTCTTTATCAAATACAAGAGATATAAACTTGGATGGTACCAAAGACCAATATCCAAGGATCAATCAATTTCCAATCAACAACCAAAGGTTGGATTTCACAATTGATCGATACAACGCACAACCTGTGATATTTCAATTATATAACAAAATATAATGCGGAATAGAAATAACATAGATACCGGATATTTTGTCAATGAGGAAACCAAAAATGCAGAAAAACCACGGGACCTAGTCCAGATTGAAAACCACTCTGTATTAAGCCACTACATACACTAGCCTACTACAAACTAACTTCGGTCTGGACTGTAGTTGAACCCTACTCAATATCACACTGATTCAAGGTACAGTTACGCTACTTACATCTCTGATCCCAGCAGGATACTATGCACTTGATTCCCTTAGCTGATCTCACCCACATCCAAGAGTTGCTACGACCCAAAATCAAAGACTTTAATAAACAAATCTATATCACACAGAAAAGTCTATGATAATAGATAAATATGTCTCCCACAGATAAACCTACGAGTTTTGTTCCGTATTTTGATAAAATCAAGGTGAACATGAACTAATCAATAACCCGGACTTATATTACCGAAGAACAACCTAGAATTATTGGTCACCTCATAATAATCTAAATCGTATGGTAGCGAAACTAGATATTATGGAATCACAAACGATGAGACGAAGATGTTTGTGATTTCTTTTTATCTTGCCCTATCAGAGATATAATCTCAAGCCAATTATTCAATTGAAATTATACGATAGAAAATGACAAGATCAGATTGCTCAACTACAAGAGAAGTAGTTTCGTCTGGCTTCATAATCCCAATGAAGTCTTTAAGTCGTTAACCGACAGGGTCTCGAGAAAAAACCTACGGCTAAAGGAGAATCGACTCTAGCAATCAAATAGTATCACACAGAAGGTGTGGGGATTAGTTTTTCCAGTTGCTGGACCTTTCCTTTATATAGTTTTCAAATCAGGGTTTGCGATCTAAGTTACCTTGGTAACAAAGCATCCAATATTCACCATTAGATGAAAAACCTGATTTATCCAAGCTAATATCTTTCAAATGTTAGATCCAAACTTCGCTTGTCACATACAGATGAAATGTATTTCATTTAGGTTTGAGTAATACCTAAACATGTACATTTGGTTGGTTCACAAATAGTTAACTAGTGGTTATCCATATGAGCACTTTCATATCAACCATATTTATCTTCTTCACAACTAGCTCAAATGACTCAAAATAACTAGTTGAAGAGTTGTTCAATTGCTTAGATCTTTATACATAGACACAATTGAAAAAAAATCAGTTTGATTCACTCGAATCAATTCATGAACAATATAGCCACAGTTTTCAAAGATTGCATTCCTTATTGATTTATTGTTTAAGTTCATGAGCTAACCGATTTGAGAAATATAACCAGTATGGGTATGCGTACCTTAGCTACTAGATTTGAGTTCACAAACTCAACAGAAACTTTCGGTTCGAAAACTTTCGTGGGTACACGTACGGGTACGCGTACCTAAGGTGACTTGTTTATTAGTTTTCAAACTACAAACTCAACAGAAATTCTCGGTTCGAAAACTTCCGCCAGTACGTGTATTGGTACGCGTACCCAACCTGTCTCCTTCACCTATACTGCATGCACTCGTATGCACGCACTTGGTTTCTGGTACATGGATTTATACACTAATGTGCGAACACGCTATATATGCTTATATCCATATATGGTTACGTAATCTCAACTCTACATTTCAATCATTGAAATATTCTTTTATAATGTTATAATAGTCGTTAGACATAAGAATCGACTATCGTCATCAAATCTATTTTCAAGATTTAAACATCATCATGACTTTCATCATGGGTAAAGATGAAAACTGGATAAAGTGAAAGCTTACCAACACATATTTCGATAAAAAGATAGGCTAGTAAACTTGGCTCGAAATAGAAAATGTGTATGTATGAAAACTATCATACTTATATGATTGTTGTCTCAAGAGTAGGAGATAGATAGACTTTTGAGTGCTAGATAAGTTCAAGTCTCCACATACCTTTTGGTCGGATGAAGTTCCACTGGTTCCTTGAGTATTTCTTCGTCTTCGTAAGATAATCTCCATGGAGTCTGGATCTCAACTGTACTTAACTACCCTAGACCGAGACTTAGTCATAAGTAAACTAGAAATCAAGACGTATAGTTTTGATCCCTAATATTGAAAAACATTATTGAGATAGCAACTCATGCGAGTTCGACCAAGCAATGATCTAAAAATCTCCCCCTTTTTCAATTTTAGTGACAAAACTATCAGTACATATGGATTACAAAATAGATAAAACTCTGTAGCTTCTCGTCCAATGCTTGATCTCCTTGGTGCTTCAACAATACTCGAAAACTTCGTCTTTTCCAAGTACTCTCATGATTCCATAGATGTTTAGTTCAACATCATAGTTGTTGAAGATCCGTAGACATAACAATGAGAAAACAAAAGCTCTCGATTATTGTTATACAATTTCATAGTATTATTACACATCATCAAAGTTCTTATATCACAACCTTGACAACAATACTATGGTGATATGTATCACCCTCCCCCCCTTAGTCAATACTTTCATCTCAACACGAAAACCACTCCCCCTTACATAATGATCTGAAAACCATATGTATTTGTAGTGTGAACTACATATTAATTCTCCCCCTTTTTGTCAATAAAATTGGAAAAGGTACGAAAACGGGATCCTAATGAAATTTTCACGGAGACACTTCAAGACCAAAGAACAATACATATCAACTTTGTTTAGATGCAATCATAAAGCCGAAGCTAAATGCATTCATCAAGGAGTTTATAAAGATACAAGATAACCCCTAAAAAATTCCACAACCGCACTCCCCACAAAGATATGGAAATTAAGCGCAAGTTCAAAAGAACTCTCCCCCATTTGATGTCATTCCCGAGAGAACAACAAGAGCGACCTTAATTTTACAAGAAAGGAAGGATTTCATTATAAAACAAAAACCACAAAAATGAATTTGTATCCAAAATTCTCAATTAAACTAATCACAAGAAAACCCATGATTAATTTAATCGTAATATACAACCAAAATAACCACAAACGAATCTGTGATTACTCTCTAGTTGGGAACGCTCACACAAGAAGACTTATGGAGATGCACAATATATACATAAAATATGGATCATGGAAGATTAATAATGCGGAATAAACAAGGATTCAACCTATTTTCCATCATTGTTTGCACAATGACATACAATAGACATAATCCTCGTAAACAAAAATTCATCATATCTTCCATCAATTATTTGCATAACGACATAATAGGTTCAATTTTTGTTTGTCAAAAGTTCATCGATCTTGTATCAATACTTGCATATCGACATATAAAAGAGATAACTTTTGACATCATATGGGACAATAATAGTTCGCAGACGCAAATACACATATCCGATAACATATTGCAATATATAAAACCATAAAGATTAATACTGCAAAAAATCATCTTCCAAACAATTTTAGAGTTTAAATAAATAAATCTAAAATAAAAAACAAAGATGAAAATATTGGACATAGCTATGTGTAATCACAATAATGGCTATTCCAAACTCTAGTTATTCTTCCTAAAACACAAGAATAAAATTTCATAAGAAGACTTCCTAGACAAAATAACAAATCTACTAGAAACCGATCACGAGCTAAAGTTCACGTTCTGCAGCTTCATGGGTTTCAAGACTTTTAAGCTTGTGATTCATATTATTAACTGCGTCTCGGAGAAGATATCCTCATTGAGAAGTTTTTTAACATGTGACTTTATGAGACCTAGGTTGGTAGTAAACTTTTTCAACTCACTTCAGTGTATCAACATGTTGCAGTTTTGCTTCCTCAAAGTATTTAAGAAAGTCATGAACCACTTCAATAGAAACCATATCCTCACATCTTGGTATGAGTAGGCATAGTAGCATGAGGAATTAGGTGCACCTTCTTCTACAAGAGTTCTTTTCTTCCTTCCTTTTGATTCAAAACCCTTTCTCAAGAAAACCCTTCTCAAGAAAACCCTTTGCAAAATCACTACAGAGAGATGAAGAAGAGGACATTCTTGATAACCAAAAAAATAACCTAGAGTATGCGTACATGACTTACTTAACTCGATAGGTCGGATACTTAAAGGTTTCTTAGAGAAGGAAGTTTTTAAGGTTTCCTTAATTGATTCGTGTCAGTCACACGGGTAACCTGTGCGAGTTTAATTTCGACCCAAGAGCAGAACAATAGTCGTACGCACACGACTTTGCTGAAAACTCCTGTAAAACGAGAAACATCACGATGACTCCAAAAATATATGTCTCATAAGAGAATCAATTTTTAGAGTACACGAGTAGCACCTTGTTTAACCAAAACAAAAAAACAAAAAACAAAATTGACTACAGCAAAACAAAACACTTGTGTAAGTATTTTTTACAAGGATACTCAGGCTAAAGATGATAAGAAAATAGCTTGGGAATCTGAAAATACCATTCTAACAAATATACCTGAACATATCTCTCAACCAGGATTTTTTGTGTGAGAGATTTCAACCTTGTGATTAAGTAGCACAAGTATGAGCTTTTAGCTCATCAAATGAATATTTTTTTTGGTTAAATCTCTTCCTTCTGTACTTTGGAGGAAGACTATTATGATGTGAAAAGTCATCATAAAATTTACTATCATCATAATACGATGCATAGTAAGGATTTTTACCTGAAGAATGTTGTCTGGATGAACTACACAGTTTGTTAATAATTTCCTTGTATCCCTCAATAATAAACTTTAGGTTGTGATCCATCAGCTCATCTCTGCATTCTTCACTTGATACATGATTAACATCATTATCTCCATTTTTAACAGGAGAGAGAACATGAGTTTTTCTTGGACGATATTTGTCAAAAGATCTATTATGCTTTTGTGCATTTGAGGAGCTCATTGAACTGACCTTCCTGGTAAGAAACATCTGATGCGTAATAAAACCAATTGGTTTAGACATACGAATGTCAGTTACACCTTTAAGAATCAATTCTAAGGTGTGTTGAAGTTGAACCAAAGATTTGTTTTTCAACTTGGGTTTCCTCTTTTGCACTATATGCCCTTTTGAATTACAAAAAAAAACACACTTTCTGATCACGAGACTGATTAGAGGTTTCAGACCTAACATTATCTCCTGGAGATTTCTTTCTTCCAACTGATGTGTGAATCCCCTGCACATTGGTTTGGGTGGGAAGAAAATCTGAGATTACTTCTGAAACTGGAGCTTTTTCAGTTTGAATAGAAGCAGATAATAAAACAAACTTTTCTGAACATCCTTGAATTGAGAGTTTACTCAGGAGATGTTCAACATCTAAAGCATCCTTTTTAAATTTTTCCTCAAGTAAGATACAAGTTGATCAAACTTTAGGATTTTTCATATAAGAAGCCTTCTCACTGGAGCCACGGTCTTTTGCTACACCAAGAAGGACATTGACATGTTTTTTCAACTGTTTGAATCTATCAACTTGAATTATAACAAGATTTAGAATTTGTTTACTCTCGCTTGATGTTTCCTCTTAACAACAAAGTCAGATTCATCAGGATAACACATGTCAGTGTTAGACTGCTTCATTTGAACACTAGGTTCGTCTATAATAGAGATTGAGGGATCTTTCTCTTTAATAGACCTATTAGAAAAATAATCTTTATTTCTGGTGGTGCGTTTATCAGAGATAATAACTCTGTCTATAGAGTCAGATCGCTATAAACACAGACTGATAAGGTCTTTAAATGTGTTTGCCTGCTCTGATACCAATTGAAAAAGCGGGGGTCTAACAACCTCACCTAATATTTCGATTATCAATTTATATGGACTATATCTAATATACTTTTAAGAGAATCAAATAGACAGTCAGACTCAATCTTAATAAAAAGTATATCAAGGAGTTAATATCTCAATCTCTCGATTTGATCGATACTCAAGCAAATAGAAATCTACGAGTCTTTATCAAATACAAGAGATATAAACTTGGATGGTACCAAAGACCAATATCCAAGGATCAATCAATTTCCAATCAACAACCAAATGTTGGATTTCACAATTGATCGATACAATGCACAAATTGTGATATTTCAATTATATAACAAAATATAATGTGGAATAGAAAAAACACAGACACCAGAAATTTTGTTAATGAGGAAATTGCAAATGCATAAAAACCCCGGGACCTAGTCCAGATTGAACACCACATTGTATTAAGCCGCTACAGATACTAGCCTACTACAAACTAACTTCGGTCTGGACTGTAGTTGAAACCTAATCAATATCACACTGATTCAAGGTAAAATTGCGCTCCTTACGTCTCTGATCCCAGCAGGATACTATGCACTTGATCCCCTTAGCTGATCTCACCCACAACCAAAATTTTCTACGACCCAAAGCCAAAGACTTTAATAAACAAATATGTATCACATAGAAAAGTCTACGATAATAGATAAATCTGTCTCCCACGGATAAACCTACGAGTTTTATTCCATATTTTGATAAAATCAAGGTGAACAGTAACTAATCAATAACCCGAACTTATATTCCCGAAGAACAACCTAGAATTATTGATCACCTCATAATAATCTAAATCGTATGGTAGCGAAACTAGATATTGCGGAATCACAAACGATGAGACGAAGATGTTTGTAATTTATTTTTATCTTGCCCTATCGGAGATATAATCTCAAGCCAATTATTCAATTGAACTCATACGATAGAAAATGGCAAGATCAGATCGCTCAACTGCAAGAGAAGTAGTTTCTTCTGGCTTCACAATCCCAATGAAGTCTTTAAGTCGTTAACCGACAGGGTCTCGAGAAGAAACCTACGGTTAAAGGAGAATCGACTCTAGCAAACCAACTAGTATCACACAGAAGGTGTAGGGATTAGTTTTTCCAGTTGCTAGACGTCTCATTTATATAGTTTTCAAATCAGGGTTTGCAATCTAAGTTACCTTTGTAACAAAGCATTCAATATTCACCGTTAGATGAAAAACCTGATTTATCCAAGCTAATATCTTTCAACCGTTAGATCGAAACTTAGCTTGTCACAGACACATGAAATGTATTTCATTTAGGTTTGAGTAACCGTGCCTAAACGTGTACATTTGGTTGGTTCACAAATAGTTAACCAATGGTTATCCATATGAGCACTTTCATATCAACCATATTCATCTTATTTACAACTAGTTCAAATGACTCAAAAGAACTAGTTGAAGATTTGTTCAATTGCTTAGATCTTTCGTCATGGGTAAATATGAAAAGTGGTTAAAGCGAAAGCTTACCAACACATATTTCGAAAAAAAGATAGGCGAGTAAACTCGGCTCGAAATAACAAATGTGTATGTATGAAAACTATCATACTTATACGACTGTTGTCTCAAGAGTAGGGGATAGATAGACTTTTGAGTGCTAGATATGTTCAAGTCTCCACATACCTTTTGGTCGGATGATGTTCCACTGGTTCCTTGAGTAGTTCTTCATCTTCGTAAGATAATCGCCATGGAGTCTGGATCTCAACTATACTTAACTACCCTAGACCGAGACTTAGTCATAAGTAAACTAGAAATCAAGACGTATAGTTTTGATCACTAATATTGACAAACATGCTTGAGATAGCAATGCATGCGAGTTTGACCGAGTAATGCTCTAACAATAACAATGATTGAGAGCTTTTGTTTTCTCATTGTTATGGCTACTGATCTTCAATAACGATGATGCTGCATTGAATATCTTTGGAATCATTAGAGTACTTGTAAGTGACGAAGATTTCGAGTAATGTTGAAGAACCAAGGAGATCATGCATGTGGAAGAGAAGCTGCAAAGTTTACTTATTTTGTATTCCATATGTATTGATAGTTTTGTCACTAAAATTGACAAAGGGGGAGATTGTTAGAGCACTGCTCGGTCGAACTCGGAAGCGTTGCTATCTCAAGCTTGTTTGTCAAGTTTAGTTTCCTAAACTATAAGTCTTGATTTCTAGTCTACTTATAGATAAGTCTCGAACTGGGATAAAAAGTGTAGTTGAGCTCTAGACTCCATGATGTTCATCATACAAAGACGAATAAATACTCAAGGAACTGGTGGAACTTCATCGACTAAAATGTATGTGGAGACTTGAACTTATCTATCAACTCAATCTCCTATCTTGAGACAAAAGTCATATTGCTATATAGACTTAGATTATATACATTTGCTATTTAGAGCCGAGTTTATCTCGCTTTTCTATTTCTCGAAATATGTGTTGGTAAATGAAGAATAGTGTGTGAATAACCTCTATTTAACATCCTCTAAGAATGTTTCAATGATTGAAATGTGAGTTTAGAATATATAACCTTGAATGGATATAAACATTGTATGTGTGAATTCATACTTGTGTAAGTCCAAAATCCTTGAACTAAAGTATGCGTACTTTACTGGTTCAGGATATCCGGAAGCTAAGTCCGTGTACCCGTACGTGTACTGCCGGAAGTTCACATCCCGTGAATTTCTGTTGGAGTTTGTGAACTGAAAACAAACTCAAACCGGATACTTAAGTATGCGTACTTGAGTGGGTTATTTTTTAAAAACGGTTTATTCGTGAACTTAAACATATATAAACTAAGGAATGCATATTTGCAAACCGTGGCTATAAAGTTCATGAATCGATTTGAGTGAATCAAAATAGTTTTTTCTTCGATTGTGTCTTGTATACTTCTATGAGATCTAAGCAATTGAACAACGCTCAAACTAGTTCTTTTGAGTCATTTGAACTAGCTAAGGTGAAGATGAATATGGTTGATATGGAAGTGCTCATATGGCAAACCATTTGGTTAACTACTGTTGAACCAACGACTTGTACACGTTTAGGTATGGTTACACAAACCTAAATGAATGTGCATTTCATTTGTGTATAACAAGCTAAGTTCGATTTAACGGTTAAAAGATATTAGCTTGAATTTAATCAGGTTTTCATCTAACGGTGAATATTGAATGCTTTGTTACCAAGGTAACTTAGATTGAAAACCTTGATTTGGAGACTATATAAAGGAGAACTCTAGAAACTGGGAAACCTAATCCCCACACCTACCATGTGATACTAGTTATATAAGCTAGAGTCGATTCTCCTTTAACCTTAGGTTTCTTCCGAGACCCTGTAGGTTAATGACTTAAAGACTTCATTGGGATTGTGAAGCCAGACCCAACAATTTTCTTTGTAGTTGCGTGATGTGATATTGGTGTTTCCATCATATTTGAGTACAATCGTAAGATTGGCTTGAGATTAATTTCTCCGATGGGCAAGATATAAAAGTAGTCACAAACATCTTCGTCTCATCGTTTGTGATTCTGCAATATCTTGTTTCGCTAGTCGATTAAGATTATTATGAGGTGATTGATAATTCTAGGCTGTTCTTCGGGAATATAAATTCCGATTATCGATTGGTTCCTGTTCGCCTTGATTTATTAAAATACGGAACAAAACTTGTAGGTATTTATGTAGGAGACAGATTTATTTATTCCTGTAGACTTTTCTGTGTGATACAAATTTGTTTATTAAAGTCTTCGACTTTGGGTCGTAGCAACTCTTAGTTGTGGGTGATATCAGCTAAGGGAATCAGGTGCATAGTATCCTGCTGGGATCAGAGACGTAAGGAGCACAATTGTACCTTGGATCAGTGTGAGATTAATTGGGGTTCAACTTCAGTCCAGATCGAAGTTAGTTTGTAGCAGGCTAGTGTTTGTAGCGGCTTAATACAGTGTGTGTTCAATCTGGACTAGGTCCCAGGGTTTTTCTGCATTTGCAGTTTCCTCGTTAACAAAACTTCTGGTGTTTGTGTTATTTATTTTTTCATATTATATTTTGTTATGTAATTGAAATATCACAGGTTTTGCGTTAAATCGATCAATTGGTAAATCAGACATTTGGTTGTTGATTAAAATTAATTGATACTTGAACATTGGTCTTTGGTACCGTTCAAGTTAATTTCTCTTGTATTCAATTAGACTGCAGATTTCTATTTGCTTGAGTAAGTATTGAATCGAGAAATTGAGATATAACTCCTTGATATACTTTTTATTAAGATTGAGTCTTACTGTCTAGTTGATTCTCTTAAAAGTATATTGGTGTTAGTCCATACAAATTGCTAAGCGAATTATTGGGTGAGGTTGTTGTACCCCTAATTTTTCAGATCTTTGTGTAGACCTTATATGCAAAGTCACCCTTGCCTTTTCCTTTACCTTCCCTATCTTTATACTTCGATATTTTTTCCCAAGAGTTGATTCTGCCCCCAGCTTCGTTTTGCCTCCTAGGTTGCTCTGGAATTGGTTCCAGAGAGTTGGTTCGTTGCGGAGCAGTTGTTGCTTTAGTTTGTGCTCTAGTATCATCCTTCTGGATGTATTCAAGTCTGATATAGTGATCTTGAACGACCCGAAGCTCCCCTTCGGAATTCAGGGTCCAATTGTGGAGTTCTACGAAGATAGCCGTCCTATCAAGGACATACTTATAGCAATTAATGTTAATTTATGGGTTGCCTTTGCTGATTGCTTGACACATTTTGATCCACATGTCTGTGTATTGCATCAATGTTTCCCGGGGTCCGATAGCTAAAGCAAATATCATATCTAACCCTGCCTTTGTATTCTTGTTGTACATGTACGTCTCCAAGAACACGGTTGAAAATTGCATAAACGAGTCAATTGAATTTGAAGGTAGGTTGACGGGAAAGTACCTATAAAGTACTACCTCATCTATTTCCCAATGGGGAAGGACACGAGTGTAATATCATAGGTGAGCTGCGAGATTTGAGGTACCATTATACGCCTGTAACGTAGGTACCAGACATTTCGCATGGATAGGTTCCCTTAAAATGCGATAGGACAACAGAGATGTTATTGCTTCCGGAAGTACCTTCCTAATCTTGAACCTGCATGCCAATTTTCAATCCTTGGATTTATTTTCACATCTTTTCCATTTGCTCCATGACCTTCTCCACGTTGTGAGCATACCTGGATAATGTCTCATCGTAATAAGATCGAGAGGGCCTGTATAAAGGATCCGTCTCATTTGGATCGTGCCTTGTTCTCCTAGCTCCTCCTGGTGGGTGAACCCTTGGTGGGATGAAACCACATTTTCGGTGTACGGAGATAGATCCTTGATCACACTTCTTTAAGGGAGGGTGATTTTGGGAACCTTCGATCTGTACTTCCAGCAAATCTTTCAGGTTTTGGTTCTCTTGAGCCATCATATGCATCGCGTCCTTATGCTCTTTATTGCGCAATAACAGAGCTGCCACATGCGCTGCCATTTTCTCTTCGTTATGAACTCCACCACCCCAAGGAGTACTGTCGGCTGGGTACTCAGAGTCTTCCACTTTTTCTTCTACTACTGGTGGTTGCACTCCAGATGTTTTCCCCATCCCCTAGGCAGGAATAGGTGGTCGGTTGGCTATCGTTCTTCTATCTATCTCACTTTGTTCGTCCCCTGCTTCGTTTCTTTGATTTACACGCGACGGATTCTGGGACCTTTCTCTGGTAATAACAGGTCTTGAACTTGATGACACGTCACTTGGTTTCTTCATACCTTCGTCTTTGTTGTCCTGAAAAACGCAGAATAAGCAGACAATATTCGCAACTTTGGGCCTTCATTAAAGTGGAAATTAATGCTCTGACATAGAAGATGGCTAAGAAACTTTTTAGATAACTACCCAATGATGTTTGAAAAAATGGATAATTAATTTATAGCTGACACCTATGTGAAAAAGCAATAATAAATGTTGACAAAAACTGAAAAAGGTGTCGGATTCTTAGAGATTTGAAGCTAGTAAATGCTTTTTGAAGTTTGTTTTCCTTAAATTTTCACTAAGATTCCCTAGTGTTCAGAGATACTTATATCCAAAGGATAATTTGTCAGAAAAGTTTCTTCCTCGTAGGAACAAAAGCTTAACATTTTTTTGAACACGTTTGAGAAAAAACTTTTTGGATCTCCAATAGTGCAAGTCTTTTGAGGATAAGAACTCAAAGAAATTTCTTAAAAAATGAACGTATCACTAAGAAGTGAGATCCACCCTTTTTATTCTAAGATCTCATTTTCAAAAGAAAGATTTGTAAGAAAGTAAAATGAAAGAATAATAAGAACTCAGACTTACAGAGCATGTTTTCTAGCGCCAAACTGTGACTACTATGTTTCCCATAGTCTACGTAATGTATACATATCGAAGAATCCAATACTAGGTAGTAATGATATCTCAGTCGAATCGATATGGTTAAGTAATAAAAGGTACTCAAGATACAGACAATAATAATAAAAAAATTGAGGTAATGTAAATGCTACTAAGTTATCAAGAGACACAAGAGATTAGGTGGTTCAACTTTCTTCTACGTCCACGGGGTAATGAATGGTTGTTTGTATTAAGGGGTGGTTATTACAAAGATCTTAAATGCTTCCCAAAGTAATAGAGAGAACTCAAGCTATAGTAAATACTTAATTTCTAAACAGTAAAGAGGTATAAGCTTAAGACTAGATATTCCTTAGGGTATTCAATACCCTTCTTTGTTGGTGAAGCTTGGTATTTATAGCCCTCTCTGCTCCAAGAGCGTCTTTGTTGTTCTTTTGGTCCATCGTATCTTGATGTATCTTCTGTACTTATGGTACCTTCATTAGTCGTATGCTTTCTCCAGTCGAACTCTGCCACCTCTGCTTGCCCACATTCCCTCGAGAACTACCCAACCTTAGTACATGTTATACCTTCGTTCACCGTGAGCCTTCGCCATTCAGATAATGTCATCTCACTTTCTTTTACGCATCTTGACCAAGTGTGTATATAATGGCTCGCCGCATTAAATGATGATTAGATATGTCATCTACCTTTGTCCCTTTGACATCTACCACCTCCTTATGCTAAGATCTACTTTTCCATCTAATCCGTCGAGGTATCCTTCATCGAGATGAGATAAAGTAGATCAGGAAGATATCTGATGCTTCTCAGATACATGCGTATCGCCGGGGCTACTTTGTTAACTTGCACACAACCTCCAGATACATGACACGTGCCCCAGAGAATATTGGTATTCACAAGGGTGGTAGATTTGCTTATCTTATATCAAGATTTCAAGGAAAATAAAAAATGAAATTTTAAAGAGATTAATTAAGGAGTCTGAGATATTATAAGAAAGATATGCTGCACTTGCTTTAAAATCTCCTTTTTTATGTCCCTAACTGCATCACAATGTTTTTAAATTTATGCTAGAATGTTTAGTAGATTATTTTACCACCAAACTCACTCGATGGGTTATTTTGTTTTTATGAAGAATTGGTTATTATCCAACAAAAGATCTGCCATGAAACATGAAAAGAGAACTAATTATCTTACCTGAACTTCAATAAAAGAAGTCATCATGTCAAAATCAATAAAATGGCAGCATATACAAAACAAGTTCTACTAAAGCAATTGTCAATAGCTTACCTATACTGGTTTCCACAATAATAAACAACATGAACTTCTGGATCTGCATATAAGCATGGTAAAACCATTTCAGGGGCTTCTTATCAAATACCTCGAACTATTTATACAAAACATATCAATTATAATACTAACAAAAAAGGATTCCAAAGTAGCTAGCCTATATACCAAAAAAGAAAGTCAAAAGCAAAGTAAATAGGCCTTCCAATTATAACAAATCAACATCTTCAGATGAACTTATTTATCTTATCCTAACTGTTAAAGCACTGCTCTGTCGAACTCGCAAGCGTTTCTATCTCAATTTTGTTTATCAAGTTTAGGTGATCAAAACTATAAGTCTTGATTTCTAGTCTACTTATAGCTATGTCTCAGATTAGGATAAAATGCGTAGTTGAGATTTAGACTTCACCGTGTTCATCGATTGAAGACGGAGATCTACTGAGGGGAGATTGTAGGAATTTCATCAACAAAAGTTATGTGGAGACTAAGACTTATATATCACTCAGACGTCTATTCTATTATATCTCATAATGATACTAAGTCGTATAGCTATATAGACTTTTATATTATACACATTTGATATTTCGAGCCGAGTTTATCTCGCTTATCTATTTCTCGAAATACGAGTTGGATTTTTTTCTTTCTTTAGCTACGTTCATCATTATTCTTAAAGAATTTAATTGGAAATAATTTATTTGTTGGAAACTAAATAATAAGTCAAAAGATGATCATGTAAAAATTGCCTTGAAACATATTACATGATTTGTATGAGACAGTCATTTGATGTCGACTCGGAAAGTTTCATATTGATCATTCGATCACTTGAAAATTACCTATAAGATAATAGTTTGTATGAGACGGCTATTGTCATCTTCTAAGGATGTTTCAATGATTGAAATGGGAGTTTAGAGCAATTACAGTTCTATGAGATATATACAATTAAACAACTCTATGAGTAACACAATTAGATTCATTTAATTAACTTTCATGATTGATTTATCATCATATTTGATCTAGAAGTGTTAAATGAATGTGGTTAATACAAAAGTGTTCATATGACTAACTTCGGTTAACTATTATTGATCCAACTCAATATACACGTCCCGATTATCCATATCTGAATGAAGGTATATTTCATTTGTGTGTAACAAGCTAAGACCATCTAATGGTGGAGAGACATTTCTTTGGTTTTAAGCAAACTAAGCTTGAATTTTAAATCAGGTTTTCATCTAACGGTGAATATTGAATGTTTTGTTTATAAGTTAACTTAGATTTGATTGTAAGCAAACCCTGATTTGAAAGACTATATAATAGAGAACTCTAGCATCTGAAAAACCTAATCCTGACACTTTCATGTATCCTAGTTGTGACTAGAGTCGATTCTCCTTTAACCTAGGTTTTTTCCAAAACCATTATAGGTTAACGACTTGAAGACTTCATTTGGGATTCGTGAAGCCAGACCCAAATATTTTCTTTGTAGTTGTGTGTTCTGATCTTACTTGTTCTATCGCATTGAGTACTATCTCCTCTAAGATTTGCTCGAGATTTATCTCTGATATGTAAGATATAAAAAGTAATCATAAAGTTTTTCGTCCCAATCTCAGTGATTCCACAATAACTTCTTCTACTACCATATAGTTAAGTTATTGTGAGGTGATTAATATTTCTAGGCTGTTTTTCGGGAATATAAGACCGTATTGTCAATTGGTTCTTGTTCACCTTGATTTATAAAAATACGGAACAAAAAATTCATCGGCACATCTGTAGGAGACAGGTTTATCTATCAGAATAGACTTATATGTGGGAGATAGATTTTTTTATAAGTATTCGACTTTGGGTCGTAGCAACTCTTAGTTGTGGGTGAGATCAGCTAAGGTAATCAAGTGCGTAGATTCCTGCTGGGATTCAAAGGCATAAGGAATGCGACCGTACCTTAATCGGTGTGAGACTTGGTTAGGGCTCAACAAAATTCCAGTTCGAAGTTAACTTGCAGTAGGCTATTATCTGTAGCGGATTAATACAGTGTGGTGTTCAAAACTGGACTAGGTCCCGAGGTTTTTCTGCCTTTGCAGTTTCCTCGTTAACAAAACTTCTGGTGTCTGTGTTATTTCTTTTCTATATTATATTTTCTATATAATTGAAATATCACGGGTTGTGCGTAGTTCAATCAATTGGTGAATCTAACCTTGTTTGTTGGATAAAAATTAATTGACGCTTGGACATTGGTTTTTTATATCGTCCAAGTTATTCTCATACCAATCAGTTCATGGATTCCATCTTGTTGATTTGCCAATTGATTTGAGAATGAGATGTAACTCTTGGACATCTTTCCTTGATTGAGTATGATTGTCTAGTTGATTCTCTTGGAATCATATTGGAGTTAGTCCATACAGATTGCCGAACAAAATATTGGGTGTGGTTGTTAGATCCCCTTTTTTCACTAACAATCAAATATGAAATATGTTGAAGAAAAAAAAGGGCGGGGTTTCAAACAGATAACCTCAAAGAAGCATAAAGAGAATATCATAATGGAATTCTAAGAGAGTTCTCTGGACCCAAATACATTATTATTATTATGTGATCATATCTAAAACTTGATCAAAACAACAATAGAAGAACCTCTAAAATTAAACATCAAATTAAATTGATTTAATAAATAACTATGCAACCAATTTAAGATTCAAAATTAGTTCCATCAACACTTAAAAAGTGCTAAATTAAGAGAATGAAGCGAAAATAAACCTTAACACAGAGCTGTTTGATTTGTAATTTGGAATCGTTTGTGCTGCTTGAATTCCGTACACAAATCCCGAAAGAATTCCGTAATTTTCAGTTAGAAAATTATCGAACAAATTGAAGCGGTGACAACTAATAATCCAACTTGTCATCGTTACCCTTAAGACCAAGCTCCTCAACAACTTATATGAGTACCTCAATGTCAGGTTGGATTTTCCAACCATTTCATGTTAAAGAAGGCTTTATTATAAATCCTGCACAAAAACATAAAGCTTCTTGAGTATCGTCAGTTACACAGGCATCAACGTTCGAGAAAGTGGGATTAAGGTCGAATTTTCCATCTATTCAGGTTGTAACCATACCTGTAGATGAATTTTACTACAAACTACATCCAAAGGATAGAAATGTACTACTCTTCTTAAACGAAAGTAAACGCTCAACCATGAACACAAGATATACGTGGTTCGGTATGATTACCTACGTCCACGGGGGTGAAAGGATGAATCTTATTACTTTGCGGTGTTACAATGGTGTTGCTCTTAGTGGGATTTCCTTACAAGATGCACTTACTTCTCATTCACTTCTCTCTAATGCTAACTCGGGTTTCTCTCTCTTTCTCTCCCTAAAGATTATAACCTGCCCCTTCTTGAATTCGAGTCGCTCTATTTATAGAAGAGGTTACATACAACTAAGTTAGGGTGTTGGTCACATTACATCTAGTTGTTGTTCTGTTGTTGGGCCGACTTCTGCTATCTCGTGTGGCCGATGTGACTTCATCCCTCGCATGTCTCTTATCCAAGCCGACCTCGTCTGGTGTTCCGATGGCCCGATGTCGCTTGTCTTGGTTGCCGCCCTTACGATTGGCCGATGCGTCTCCTACTTTCTTACCCTTTTGACCATATCACCTTGTTTGACCCGCCCTGTCTTGTCTGTATCGCCTTTATCGAAGTCCAGATCAAGTCTTGTCCGATGTCTGCACGCCCGATCCACGTGGCTCCTTAAATCTCGCGCCCCCTAATCTTCCTTCTATGCTTCGCGTTTCTTCGTATCTGAGTGTATCAGGCATAGGATATCGCCACCTGGATCTGTGTATAATTTACACCTACAATACCCATTGGGTTATGAAGATTGAATTTTGAAAACGCAATACGATTAAGAAAAATTAAAATATCAGTTTTGAAAATTGATCTAACTATTTTGTTGGATGTCGTCAGTTACATAGAGAAAGTAGGGGTTAAGGTGAAATGGGTTAAGTGGGAGGTGTAACTGAGGTATAAGAGAGTATTTAAGATAATTGTATGAGGTTAGAATTAAAGAGATATCCATTTTGTAATACTCTCTCCAGGATTGTCCACATCAGATTTTGGTGGGATCAAAATGAAGGAAAATTCAGTATTTGGTTTCAATAATCATCTAGTTATATAAATGGACAACGTATAGGCCATTGAAAATTGTTTTTCCTGTAATCTACAAAGTTGTAGTCAAAAGAAGACAACTATTTATAATATGATTGATGATGACAGATTGGTGTATCAACCTTGAAGGAACTTAACTGCAGCTGGATAATTAGAGCGAGATCTATTTTGTAATGAATTGGGTTAAGTGCACTCTTTGTGAGATGAAGAATATATTGTGAGTTTTTATGATAAATTCCCTGTCAGCATATGTTATGAACTACAACTTCAGGGTGGGGATGTATGCAACTCTGAGAAGTTTTTGTAGAAATTAGGTACGCCTCCCAAATTCAACCTTGAAGGGACTTAACTGCAGCTGGATAATTAGAACGAGATCTACTTTGTAATGAATTAGGTTAAGTGCACTCTTTGTGAGATGAAGAATATATTGTGAGTTTTTATGATTAATTCCCTCTCAGGTTATGTTATGAGCTACAACTTCAGGGTGGGAATGTATGCAACTCTGAGAAGTTTTTGTAGAAATTAGGTACGCCTCCCAAAGTCAGCTTTATACTTTGGACTAATTTTGACGATTCCTTACCTATTCCGAAACATAGAGGTATTGAAAATATCCAAAGTTTTATGTGAATTTTCTGCAAGAAGGAGGTGGAGTATGCTGATCATATGTTTTTGCATTGTTTTTAGGGGATTTTAATAAAGTTCCACACTTTCAGTTTCATGTTTAAGAAAGTGCCACCGTTTTTTTCCAGAATTTATTTAATGCCACACATTTGACCTTTTCCGTCCTGTTTTTTTCAACAAAAAATAAAAATAAAAATGGACATCCGTTAGTGCATAGGTGGCAGTTATTCATCTTACTAAAAGACATTTATGCCCTCAAATAGTCCCACTATAACTAAGTTAAATTAAGTCATCATAGCGAGTCATTACTGAGTTAAGTAGTGAGTCATAGCTAAATCAAAGTCAAGAACTTAAATATAACCGTTTTCTGATCATTCTCCGACCTGTTTCAGGCTATTCTTCCTTGCACACACTAGTGGAAAATTAAAAAAAAATACAACTGCCAGGAAAACGCCTAAAACCACTAATGTTAAAAGTGAAGCTAGAGGCAACTTAATGTTAAAAACTGAAAATTTTACAACTTAACTAGAGATCATCTCAAGGTCCACATCTAAAAACCCCAAAACTAAGATCAACGTGAACATCAATTCCATTTATAATTTTAACAACAATTGTTTTCTAAAACATTCCACACGGCTACATAACATTTTTCCAAGATAACTTGATTTAAAAAGTATCACATAAGTTCAATGCAACTTGAGCACTGTGAGATTTCGTACCGAAGACTAGCAGCAATAACACAAGTATCGACTCCACCAACCGAACCTCATCATAACAACAACATAAACGATAGCACCGGAACCCACAAATTGCATAGAATCCACCTTTCCTGGAAATAGAACAAAGATTTACATTAGTAACGCTGCACCTCCCATATTGGTAGATTACACGAAAACAATATAAGACTGATCATCACTTATTTCTTCTTGGGGTACGAGGATCTGTTCTTAATTCATGTATTTTTTATTAATCTTCTCTATCATTTACATAATATCTCCTGTACATTCATTGGGGAAAGGTTACGAAATACATTTATTTATCTTTTTTCAAGTAATAAAACCTTTATATCAAACTTAGTTTAGCCTATAAATAGTGAGAGGATGCGAATAATGCATCTTCGACTTTCAGAAAAAATAATACGGTCCTAAAAGTATATGAGCAATCTGGAAAATAATAGTACTTAGATCAAAGGCTGCAAATAGTGGAGAGCCAATAACACCATTAGACACCCACCTGAATACAAATAATCTTATTCATATGTAAAAAATGAATGTATTGAGGCTACTAGTGGGTACTTAAAAATAAATAGAAAAAACATATTAGACTATAACATCTTTGGTGTACAAGTACATAATAGTATACACACAACAAAACTATGAAGAGCATATTTTGTTAGAGCACTGCATGGTCGAACTCGCAAGCGTTGCTATCTCAATCTTGTTGTCAAGTTTAGTTGCCAAAACTATAATTCTTGATTTATAGTCTACTTATAGCTAAGTCTCTGATTAGGATAGAAAGTGTAGTTGAGCATTAGACTTCACGGTGTTCCTCGATTGAAGACGAAGAACTACTAAGGGGAGCTTGTGGAACTTCATCAACAAAAGGTATGTAGAGACTTAAACACATCTATCACTCAAAAGTATATCTACTCTATCTCCTATTTGAGACAAAAGTTGTATAGCTATATAGATTTTGATAATACACATTTGATATTTCGAGATCAGTTTAACTTGCTTAAATATTTCTCGAAATATGTGTTGGTAAGCTTTCGCTTTAACCAAGTTCATCTTATATTCTTGATGAAAGTCAAAAGATGATCATATGAAAATCGTTTGGTAACATCTTACATGATTTGTGTGAGACAGTCATTTGATGTAGACTCGGAATGTTTCGTATTGATCATTCGATCACTTGAAAATTACTTTGAAGCTAATAGTTTTTGTGAGACAGCTATTTTTGTCTTCCGAGAATGATCCAATGATTGAAAATTACTTTGAAGCTAGGTTTCCAACCGCTAGCTTTGTTTGATTCGAAAGATTATATATTTATAATAGTTATTGATTAAGAAATAATCGAAATGGGAGTTTAGAAAAAATAACCATGATTGGGTATAACACAGTATGCATACTTGTATGCTAACTGTTTCAAGTTATTCCAAGTCCGGGAACCATGGTATGCATACCCATTTGCGTACTGATTGGTTTATGAAAGTCCGGGAACTTATTATGCATACCGGTATGCGTTTCAAGTTCCGGAAATTCAACTGAGTTTGGAAGGTATGCGTACATGTTCGCATACTGGCAAACCCAAACTTAGTCCAACCACTAAGGTATGCGTACCCGTTTGTATACCTGAGTAGGTTATGTTCTAAAATCGGTTTGTTCATGAATTAATACATTTATATATCGAGGAATGAAATCTTTTGCAAACCGTGGCTATAATGTTCATGAATCGATTCGAGTGAATTATAATCGATTTTGCTTCAATTGTGTCTTGTATATTTCTATGAGAATATAAAAAATTGAACAACTTTAGAACTAGTTTCGTTTGAGTCATCTGAACTAGTTATGGTTAAGATGAATAAGGTTGATATAAAAGTGTTCATATGGCTAACTTCGGTTAACTATTGTTGAGCCAACAAGGTATACACGTTTAGGTACGGTTACTCATATCTAAATGAAGTCATTTTTCATTTGTGTGTAACAAGCTAAGTTCGATCTAACGGTTGGAATATATTAGCTTGAGTCTAATAAGGTTTTCATCTAACGGTGAATATTGAATGTTTTGTTACCAAGGTAATATTGATTGCAAACCATGATTTGAAGACTATATAAGGGAGAACTCTAGGAACTGGGAAACCTAATCCCCACACCTCTTGTGTGATACTAGTTGCGACTAGAGTCGATTATCTTTAACCTTAGATTTTTCCAAAACCATGTAGGTTAACGACTTAAAGACTTTATTAGGATTGTGAATCCAGACCCACCTATTTCTCTGTAGTTGTGTGTTCCGATCTTGCTGTTTTTTTTTATCGTGATTGAGTACTATCTTCTCTAAGATTTGCTCGAGATTTAATCTTCGATAAGCAAGATAAAAAGTAGTCACAAACATCTTCGTTTCATCGTTTGTGATTCCATAATATCTTGTTTTGCTACCATACGATTAAGATTATTGTGAGGTGATTGATATTACTAGTCTGTTCTTCGAGAATATAAGTCCGGTGTATCAATTGGTTCATGTTCACCTTGATTTATCAAAAGACGGAACAAAAACTCTTAGGTATTTCTGTGAGAGACCGATTTATCTATTCAATAGACTTTTTTATGTAAGGAAGATTCGTTTATCAAGTCTTCGACTTTGGGTCGTAGCAACTCTTACGTTGTGGGTGAGATCATCTAAGGGAATCAAGTGCGCAAAGTCTTGCTAGGATTCAGAGGTGTAAGGAACGTGACCATAACTTGATCAGTGTGAGATTGGTTGGGGCTCAATTACATTCCAGTCTGAAGTTAACTTGGAGTAGGCTAGTGTCTGTAGCATCTTAATATAGTATGGTATTCAAATCTGGACTAGGACCCGGGGTTTTTCTGCATTTGCGGTTTCCTCGTTAACAAAATTTCTGTTGTTTGTGTTATTTATTTTCCACATTATATTCGTTTGTATAATTGAAATATCATAAGTTGTGTGTAGTTCAATCAATTAGATAATCCAACCTTTGGTTGTTGATATAAATTGATTGACACTTGAACATTTCTCTTTGGTACCGTTCAAGTTGTTTTACATAATAATCAGGCTCGCGGATATCTATCTGTTTGATTTGCTGATTACTTTGTGAAATAAAGATACGACTCTTGGATATATTTCTATTGGTTGAGTTTGACTGTCTAGTTGATTATCTTGGAATTATGTTGGAGTTTGCCATACATATTGCTAAAGGAAGTATTGGGTGTGGTTGTTACACCCCGCTTTTTCATATTTAATCAAATACGAAGAACAAGGCACATATATTTCAACATATATATACTATATTTGATCTTACTCTTGATTTATCATGTTAAGAGGACTAACCAATGGCTAATGGAATGATCTAAAAGTGCAAATACTTTAATGATTACACGAGGGCATAAAAGCAATGTATCAATACAGTCGAGAACAAAATAAAGTAAGCCAATAAAATTTCATAGTAGAATGCATTCTCACAAGCCAATATAATTATGTAATGGAAAAGAATGCATACCCTATGGAGATGATGTCCATAGAAGGACTTAAAGGTACATATGGTGCTACTTGTAAAACGTAGCATACCCTCACCACCATGCTCATAAAATCTCAAAAATATTTTGAAACGCTTAATTGTACCTGCAACTCGATTGAGTTCACTCATATAAATCTTCATTCATGTAAATCATCAGAATAGCTCATCCATTGATTCTATCAACCATACAAATCATTACCAAACTATTTCAGCAGAATAACTCATCCACGACTGCCATTTATGTCAAACCTTATCTCTGATTCATACATGTTCTTCAAAACCCCGAATTACATCTATAACAATATAATTTATCTTCACCCCCTATTCTAATTTCACGAACCCTAATTCTTAAATCTTCACTAAAATTTGCAAATCATATGTTAATTCTCTTCTCATGGTTCATGGTTCATAAAACCCATCAATTATGGATCAATAACACTACCAATTTTACATGAACCCAAAATAGAACAAAAACCCTAACTTTAATATCTGATTTACCTTTAATTTGAGTTTAACTCGCTTCTTTTCTCGAATCAACTTCACCCCCATCAATCATTACTAGATTATCTTCCTCTTATCTCGATATAAGCCTCATAATCATCATCTTCATCCTCGATTCTCAAAGAGAACCTAACCCTAATTTGTTGTTCTTCAATTAACACAAACTCTGACCAAGAATAGCTCTACAATCTCATCAACACTCTCTTAAATTAATGAAATTATAAAGTTCTTGCACAAGTTACAGTTCAATTCTCTGGATATTTAAACCAGAAAATAAAGGAGATGAAGAGAAGGTGAAGAAGAAGATAAGAAGAGAACTGATTTTTTCTTGGACGGGAATTTGATAATAACCAAATAAATTTTGTTGTGGGCACCGTACATTCAAATATGAGCAATGGAAGGAATAAAGAAGGATAATTAAGTAATTACATCATGAAAATTAAACATGTCAGCGATAAATGACCAATCATGTGGGCCTTGACGAAACTAATAACAACGGTGGCATGAGAGAGAGAGAGAGAGATTTTAGTGGAAAAAAAAAGCAAAGAGAGGATTAGGGGAAATAAAATTTTGATAGTTCTATTATGTATATCAAAGTGTGAGTTAATTAACTTACTCCCACTTATTGAATAATTTTTTAGCCATTGATCTAGCACGTGCATACACTCTTGTATTATATAAATCAAGCGTTGTTCAAATATGTAAGTTGTACATATTATATAAATTATAGATTTATTCATTAAGCAACCTAACTTAGATATTTGGAATACATAATGGGTCTTATCTCCTAAGAGCATAAGAGGTAAACACCGTGGTCGGGTGGTATCCACTTTTTGTTTAGAGTCCTTTCTAGGTTTTTCCACGCTTAGATTACGTAACATACATAGAAACATGTTAGACAACGTGATTATGAACTTCTCTATCTTGTTATTATGAGACTGCTTAGTTGTACGACACACCCGACTTGTTCTTGATTCCGATGTCAGCTGCTTGTTGGAGATGCGGTAAGGAACTCTACTTCGAGAGTAGTAGAAGGCTAAGGCTATTAGTGCTTCTTGAAAGACTACCTACAAGAGTAGCCCCATATTTTTTTTGTTGATTGCAATAGATTCGAGATTTTTCCATCCCTAGTTGGCGAATGAAGTACCCCCGGAGATAGCCAACCCCAATTTCCTCGCAATCGTCATCCTAAGTTCTAAATAAAGTACCCGCTGTAGAAAGTCGTCGTGGAGAGAGGGATCACTTGGTACTGAATCTGAGGATGGTATATGTGCAAGTTGTTGTGGAAGAAAGCTGATGTAGAAGCATTTATGGAGTCAAATGGATTTTAAACCTGCAGAGTGAATCGCTGTCTGACGTGTTCGATATTATCACCTAAATCTAGATTTTTTTTTGGCAACTATTACACACAGTTGCACACATGATTACATTAATCGTTGCACACATGTTTATGGACATAGTAACTAAAACAAACTCAAAACAAATAAAACAATTAAACATTCCTAAAACTACAACTAGGCCTAAACTAATTACTTTAGTACAATTATTTACTAAAACAAAGAAACAAGATTCCCCGCTTTGAGAACTTTTGTGCAGACTGACATCCTTTTCCACTTTATCCCACTTGCAATGAACAAATTTTGTCTCCTCTATTATTAAACCATATGTTATTACATTTGTACCCTTGGGTTCTTGGGAACTAATTTACATCATGTCCCTGTTTTCTATTCACCAGAAATCGTTACTATAAGTTGCATGGAATCGGGTTGATGTAACAAACCTTATGCATCGATTTACGAGGTGATTTTTCCCGATGATTATTCTGTTAAAAGCTGCTTTGCAGATGTCGAAGAGTTCAAGGAAAAAGTTATGCATTAACAAGGATTTCTTCCATTCATTGAGGATCATAGTCATAGAATAATATCTAACCTGATTCAACCATCTCACTGGGTCACCGGTTGTAGTTTCCTCCAGATATTCCATTACGCATCTTTCTATGGGTAATTATTGTTATTAGGATTGATGAATTTAGTATTTGATTGGGGGTCTGATTTTTGAGTTGGATATCCCCATTTGAAACATCCAGGGTTTTGTTCTTCTGGTTCTTTGTTTGTTTGTTTTTTACAACTCATGGTTCGGATATCCGATGGGTTTGATTGGGTTGAATGAATTGAATGACATAAACATTGGTGGAGGTTTATCAGATGGTGGAGGAGGACATACTAGAGGTTGATTTCCCATGAGGTAAGACTTGTTCCAAAGTTTTCACCTATAATTCTTCTTGCCGGGTGTAGAGAAGCTTTACCAGATGTTGCTGCTGACGCTGAAAGTAAATCATGTTAGCGCAACTCGGCAACAAAGCATCAATTGGAGAAGCAAATTCCATGGCGATTCTGAAACCAAAAATCTTTCTCGCTCAGTAGTTCTAAATCAAGCAAAAAGTCATTTTTCTTCATAATAAAATTTTAAGAAACAAATCTCAGATCGAAAACTAAATTTTTCCGTTTTAACTCAAATCCATATCAAATATGATTATTGACAAATGATTAAGAGTAGAAAAAACTTTTGATGATGAAGATAAAGGTTTGTTAAGGAGGATCAGTGGAAATTCTAACACTCTCAGATGACCTTAGTTGCAGAGCAAAACTCGGAAGAGAGAGAGAGGTAGTTTTTTAATTGTGATGATATGTTTTTTTCTTTTTTATGAGTGCAACTTTGTGCACCCGCGTGTGAACATTCCTCCTTTCTTCATTGGATTGGACTTAACGGGGGTTAACTGGCTACGGTAAATTTAATTTTTTATTTTTGGAAAAAAAACACACAATTCCCAATATTATTTCTCTTTCTTCTCTCTTCTTCTTCCCATGTATATCCGGCTGCCATACTATCTCTTCTTCACTCAAACACATAAACAACTTAGCCATTGTCCGACGGAATTTTCACAGAAAAGTTTGAAATCAAATAATAACAGTTGTTAATTCAAGAAAACTAAAACCAACTAACCAAGAACAAACCTTATTCAGCTAGTTCAAAGAGAAAAAAAATTCATAAATCCAATCTCTTCATCAAAAATTCTTTTTTTTTCTGATTGAATCAGTAATTGATTACATTATATCGATTGAATACGTGGCAATGATGATCGATGACAAAAATGGTCAGTGAAGATGATTTTTTTTTCTTCTGTAATTGGTTTTACAAACGACATATTGTTCTTCTTAGGATTCTCTTACCTCTGAGAGAGGTAACAAAGGGATAGAAAGGGAGCTTCTATGTCCTAAGATTAATGCATCGGCTTTTAAGTACTTTACCTATCGGGTATTTGTAGGCAGCATTTCTATCAAAGAGTTCTGAATTTGTTAGATGGACAAATGATTATTTTTGCATTTGGGAGGCGGTGGTGGAAGTCTTTGTCCAGTAAGTTGTAGTTGGCGGAGAATAAAATCAGGCTTGATTGGTTAAAGAAACAACTCAGTTTATGGACTAACCTAAAAGGAGATGATAAACATAGAAAGTGTTAAATCCATAATTGATAAAAGAAGAAGAAAATTGTAATCATGGTTTCATTTTTAGTTTCATCTTTGGATAGATACAGAAAGAAAAGAACATAAGATGGACCGAGAGAGTGAGTAAGAACTACGGAGTAGTAGCAAGGGAACTTGTGCTTGAATTTTCTGTTTTAACTTTTAAAGTAAAAATAAAGTCTTAAGAAATATAATGAAACACATTGTGTATATAGCGAATAGAAAAGGGAGGAATGTGCACCCGGTTAACTAAGGGGTGCACAAAGTCGCACTCCTTTTTTATGAAGCATATTGTAATAATATGTTGCGAGACTTGTACCTTTTTTTTAAAAAACAAACTTCTTTTTTTTCACAGAAAAATAAAGTTTTATTGTATTATAAATGATAGGAAAAGATAGAGAGATAGAGAAGAGAAGGATTTCCATTGATTAGCATTAGTAGGTTACATAGAATAATATCCTATATATACACGTAGGAAGTAAACCCTAGATAATATATTGGGCCGCATATACATGGGCTACAAGCCCTACAACACTCCCCCTTGTGCGGTCCAGTAGAACTCTGTTTGTAGTGCTTCGAATGTAAGTCTTCAAATGTCGTCCTCTTCTTGATGACTTATGCTGAAATCAATCGCCTCATGAAAACTTTGACAATAAGGAAAAACCCAGTAGGATAAAACCTTGGTAAAATCCTTCACATGTAATACTTCACATGTTGTCTCATACTTTACATGTAGTTCATCACATGCAATACGATCTTCAAAGATCGACGAGTCTAAGTTAATTGCCTCGTTAAAACTTCGTCAGGAAAACCCAAAGGGATAAAACCTTAACTAAAGGAAAAGAGTACACGTAGAACATAGTTAGACTCGAATATGTTGCCTCATTAAAACCTTTACAAGGAAAACCCAGTGGGACAAAACCTTGACGAAGGGAAAAGAGTACAACGTGATAGATGCAAGTAAAGGTGATCCGTTGCAGATGATCACTTTTCTCCATTGAAGTTAACTAGTTGCTTCACAACTCCTAAGGCAGAAAATCCTCATGGGAAAGACAATAGCCTTAGCTGGGAAATTACATTCACGGTGTTTGTTGTTGTCTCATTAAAAACTTTACCGAGTAACAAAACCCTATATGAAAAAGAAACCTCGGTGAAGGAAAATAGTTCAACACACTATTAGATGCTCCCCATGATGTCAGACAATTTTCATTAGTCTAATGCAGTCAGAAGAAGTTTATCACACTTTACTTTGGTGACTTGAATGTTTATAAGACCTTGTTGTTGATTCTGGAAGTTACGTTGCTTAACAGACTATCGCGTTCCATTTCTTTGATTTAGATATTTTCAGTAATATCAACGCGATCTTGATGTCTTCAATGTTCAACATACTTGATGATTTTATTGTTGTGTCGCTAAAACCCTTGTCGAGTAACAAAACCATTTGGGAAAAACTATTCTCGATCGAAGGGAAAAAGAGTACAACACAACTTCAATTTCGAAGGAAAATATGTTGACATCATATCCTTGGATCCTCCCCCTGATGTCGGCATCTCCCCCTGATTAATTTCAGAGTTGTTCCAGATAGTTCCTTTAGTCATGTACTTTTCGAAACTGAATATTGGTAATGACTTAGAAAATATTCTACCATACCCCCCCTGATTACTTTAGTTGGAGAAGAGATTATTGTTCCTTCATAATCAACAACCTTTGGATTGCACTTTCATTAGCATTCCTTTTTATGTCCTTGTAGGGATAAAACGAATTTATGTCAATGGTTAATTTTAAGTACATGATTGCATTCACTATACCATTCCAATGACGTTGCGTTGGCGCTGAGCTATATCTAGCTAACAAGTTCATTGAGGATGTAATATTTGGTCGAGTACATTATGTTAAGTACAATAATGCATTTATTATACTTAGATAAGAAAAGTTCATCTCCCGACCCAACTTCGCAATTTCCCTTTTTGACGAATTAGTCATTTATGCACATTTGAAACTCGACTAATCATGGGAGTGCTAGTAGCATGCACGTCCTTGTTAAATTGCCTGACAACGGACATATGAAAACTGGTGGAATAATATACCACAAGCTCGGTCTTCTAGTTTAGAACATAGATAAGATCGAGATTTCCCAGGATTTTCATCTCAAATTCAGATTTTAAATAGTTTATAAGATCTCTTATTCCATTAAGAGTACTTACCATGTCCATATCGTCGACATAGATAGCTATAATTTTGAATTAGGAACTTATTTAATACGGATGGCATGAAAACTTACTTGTTTATTCCTTCCCAATCAAATAGTCACTTAGATGGGTATACCACATCAGCCTGATTGTTTAAATCAATAAGTGAGTGTTCCAGTGTAACTGCAAACACACTCCGTGGTTTAGAGTCATTCGAGTTGGGAAGCAAAAGACCATCATGCACTTTTGCAAATATATTTGAGTCTAAATCTCCAAAGATATAACCACATCTACTATGTTTCAAGTTCTTTTGAAACTACCAAGCAAACTAATTAACTGAACATTTTGATGTTCAAAAGAGTAAGTAATCCAGGGGTTTGTGAGAAACCTCTCGCCACAAGGTGATTCTTTATACTTTAAGACCTCATTATTCTCACTACACTTTTTGACAAATAACCACATATGTTCCACATGCTTTACACTAGGTTGGTTAGCACTACCACACCAAATACCCGTATATTTATCAAAGAACTAAGTTCTACCTGGATTGCGTAGGCAAAATATGATATTTATTTGAAATTAATCAAAATAAAACATGGTTCGATCTCATTGTGCTCTACTTCTGGAGCAACTATTTTTGGATTATATCATCATTGTGCACGCATGATCCTTCCATTGACTCATATGCATTCTCATAATCCGTCAGGATTTCATTGTTCTCTAGAATCATTTGAAACTTCAGAGCGTCATCCAGTTTGATTCATGGACATATTTAGAGACAATCTCATGAGATGATTTCTGATGATATAAATAAATTATGCCTTACTCACCTACTTCCTTTATAGGTGAGGATTGATCGAAACAAGTGGTCTCTCCAACTTCCTTTATGGAGCCACGGCCTCAACCACACTTCCACCGAGTGTAATTGCAACACCTTAGTCTATGGTGTGTATCCTGTATTGAGGATTTGTAACTTTGCAGGTAGGTTTGAAGCTGGTATGTGTGATCTTTAGCAACATCAGTGTACATTATGAAAATTGAATATTCTTTATCACTTTACGTTTACATTTGTGGAATACAAGAATCAATATGAGACACAGTGGGAACACACCATGACAATTCCTATCGTTTCCTTAGAAAATTCTTTTTCTTATCTCCCCCTAACGACGGGAAGACTGTCTCATTAAAGTGATAACCCGCAAATCCAGCGGTAAGAGATCTCCTGCAAAAAGTTTTTAAATGCGGATAATTGTTGGGAACTCATTTCCAACATAACTACTTAACAGTTTTGAAGACCCATCATAGTACGATGTGGAGTCGTAATGGCACATATGTAGTGCAACCAAAAATGTGTAAGCACACGAGTGTCAGGCTTAAATCCAGTTACCAACTGGTACGCAGAAAAGGTTGACTAATATTGGGTTCTAAAAACGAATTAAGTAAGATGTGTGTAATATTTCATATCCCCAAAGTAATAAAAGATAGGTTGGTACGCATAAACTATTCCTTAGGCACCATCTGTAACCTTTGATGGTAGCCTCTGCGAGACCATTGGGTATAAGATGCTTTATATTGAGCCTATTAAACATGCAATATTCATCAAGTCCTTTTGATGTAAATTCTCTAGCATTAACAAGGGTGGTGAACCTTTGCACTTTTCATTGTGTAATATGTGTTAGGATTTTCAAAAAAAATTAAACGCATTGTTTATTGTGAGCAATAACTGATTCAATGCGTCGAATCATCCACCAGAGCCATAAATCACTTGAATGGTCCGCATTATGCATGGATATATGTTCACTAACAACACTTTTTAGTTTTTGAAGAATGAGTTATTTACCATTTGCATTTAAGTAAAACAGGGCGGTCTCAATCATGTTTTGCAAAAGAAAGACTTTGTAAGATGAGTGACATGCTTTGTTACTCAAAAGCATAATGGGGAGAGGCAGTGCAAATCTAGTAACTTTGGAAATCAATGATTGTGATAGATGTCGTAACTTCACATTCTACTAGTTCATTATCTTGTACACTCAAATAAAGTGGTGCCCGTGTTAGTACTTTCAAAACGGAACATCGTGTCACAACTAATATGCCTTATGGTTATGTCAAAGTCTTTATGAATCAATCCCAATCGATTAATTATTGGGGTTAAAATGGATTCAGTAATTCAAGTCCAGTGATTTTCATTTCACTAGATTGACGCATTAATTTTCTAAGAATATGCTTCCTTCCACATTTAATAAAAATAATTTATAGATGCAATCAACTCCATTCTCACTGTAAGTTTTCAAAAAGGTAGGTAATAGTTCATGCATGAACACCCTTTGATGTATCCCTTAGTACATACAGAGCTTAGACATTGAGTCTTGAGAGATTTAATAAGCGGTGTGGCCTTATTACGTAACAAAAGTCTGATTCAACTCAATTACTTTAGAATGAACATATGCTATGTTTCGTCCAAATATATCTCAAGTGCTTTAGAGAATTTATATCTCATGGGAATGATGTACTTTTCATTCCATAAGTGCATACATTGGATCTAGTTCAACTGAATACGATAGTCAATTGGCCATGCAAAGTTCATTTTGTCATTAAAGTTGATGTCTAAAATATGACCTTCCCATGGAAATTGGTTGTTACTACGGTACCCGCATTACATTGCTTGTACCAATACCGGTAAGAAGATTCATTCCCAACTCTTTGATGAGAGCTATAATTACATCTTAGCTTCATCCCATTTTCAGTTGATACCTGTACTTTGGTGTCATTACTACTGGAGACAAAAATACATATTTGTCTCATGATATATATGTCCCTTTTCACATGCTTTATATGAGTCGGTACGCCTAACCCTCATTACTTCGGGGTTCTTTCCATTTTCAATTTTGCAACATTTAGCTTAATTTGAGAATTTTTTTTATCTCAATAGGCCAAGAGAATCTCACTACACATGTCAACCACTTACTTTAGGTTGAATAAATTACTAAAGATAGTTCTCCTGATGTTATACTTCAACATATACTGGTTCGTTAGTATCATGGATGAAGTAGAGGAATGGAAAATTTTCTAACTCATATAATCTTTTGTGAGTTCTTCCACAAAAATTGGAATACATGTGATTTTATTTGAACGTATCTTTTGAAACTAGTGACATATTAATAGTTGAGTAAGTGGATTACATTCCACGAAACATTCAAAATTTTGGGAGAAAAATATTAAGTACACAATGATGGTGCTCAAGTCCTTTTAAACCCCAAATGAATACATTGAAATAGAGTTGGTGCAACCAATTGAACAAAAGACATCATTTAATTACAGCCAATATCATATTCAAGAGAACAAAATAACAATAAAACCAAATTTCTAATAGTCTAAATCAGTAGTCATAATTTACGTTGACCATTTGTATGTTATGCACTTATTTTAAGACAAACAAAGCACAACTAACTAGCTAGGTATGTTTCCAAAACAAATATACAAGCCCAAAACAAATGTACAAACCCAAGTAGGTATTTAAGGTTACATACCTCAAATTTTGGAAACTTATTTTGGGGACCATTGTTTTTTTGTGGGGACCATGATTCTATTTTAGGCAAGACATTATAAGTAATCCTAAGTCACCCCTTATCTAAATATTTTTCTTAATACCAAATTTACCCTTCTTAATTAAATGTTTTAGTTTAATGATTAATTAGTTATTAGTTAATGATTAGTATGATTAGTAATGATTAGTGATTAGTATGATTAGTAATGGTTAGTTACCATTAAGAAGTTTTATTACAAAAAAAAGTAAAAAATTTCTTTGCAATCAAACCAAACTATATATTTGGTGTGACCAGTAAAAATTTCAGTTAGAAAGAAATTTTAAATTTTTTTTTGTTACCAAAATTAATGACCACGAACTTAATGATTAGTGATTAGTATGATTAGTAATGATTAGTTACCAGTAACAAGTTCGGTTACAAAAAAAATAATTTTTTTTCTTTCCGATCAAACCGAACTTAAAGTTCGATTACCCAAATTTATTACAAAAAACCGAACTTAATGATTAGTTACCAATAAGAAGTTGGTTACAAAATTGAATTTTTTATTTTGCGATTTCAAAAATAATAATTTTTTTTAAAGATTTACCCAAATTTATGAACAAAAATCGAACTTAATGATTAGTAATGATTAGCAATGATTAGTTACAAGTAAGAAGTTCGGTTACAAAAATTTAAATTTTTTGTTTGCGATACAGTTCGGTTACAAAAAAATGTAATTTTTTTTACGATCAAACCGAACTTAAAGTTCGGTTACCCAAATTTATGACCAAAAACCGAACTTAATGATTAATAATGATTAGTTACCAGTAAGAAGTTCGGTTACAAAAATTTAAATTTTTTGTTTGCGATCAAACCGAACTGTATAGTTCGGTTACAAAAAAAATTATTATTTTTTACTATCAAACCGAACTTAAAGTTCGGTTACCTAAATTTATGATAAAAACCGAACTTAATGATTAGTAATGATTATTATGATTAGTTACCAGTAAGAAGTTTGGTAATGAAAAATTGAATTTTATATTTTACGATCAAACCGAACTTAAAGTCCAAGGGTGTAACCGGTGGTTGGTGGTGGTGATAATCGAAGGTGGTGGTGGTGATAATCGGTGGTTGGTGGTGGTGATAATCGAAGGTGGTGGTGGTAATCGACGGTAGTGGTCGGTGGTAGTGGTGGTCGGAGGAGGTGGTGGTGGTGGTAATCGGTGGTTGGTGGTGGTGATAATCGGAGGTGGTGGTGGTGGTAATCGGCGGTGGTGGGAGGAGGAGGTGGTTATATATATATATATATATGGTTATTAGGTTGGTTTTAAATTAAATTAGGTTAAGGGTAAGTTAGTCATTTCAACACTTTAGGACACCCCTTATAACTACTGAGAATGTGACATAATAAAACCATGGTCCCTTCAAAAAAACCATGGTCCCTAAAATATCATTCAAATTTTGGTACTCCAAACGTAATAGACAAAACGGCAATAAATTTAGTCGCACACGTCCTCGACCCAGAGAATAGAACTGATCATGAGGGTGGATCGGGCCCGATTCGGTTCGGAATAGCCCAGACCCGATTTGGTTCGGTCCAGCTTCGGTCGGGTTGGATAAGACTCGGCTCGGTTTATATTGGACCGGGCCTGGTTCGGTGCAGAGCGGACCCCACAGATCTCTTTTCCAAGCGATCTCCTTTCTCTGTTCTCACGGATTTTCTTCCTCCGAGATTTACTTCCCTTCCTCCTCAGACGAATTTCCCAGCTGCGACATAACATAATCAATCCCATCACAAACGTCCGAAAATACTATGAATGCGAAATGTAATCATCCAATTGGTTACGGTACAGCACGGGCATTCGCTGTTTTTTTTTCTTTGTTATTTTTTGCGGCAACAGTTAAGCATTGTGGTGATAACGTATTGTAGTATAAAGGATAAGAAAAGATAAAAAGATAGAGAAGAGAATGATTTCCATTGATTAGCATCAGTAGGTTACATAGAATAATATCTTATATATACAAACGTAGGAAGTAAACCCTAGATAATATATTGGGCCGCACATCCATGTGCTACAAGCCCTACAACAAGTTTTCTTTTTTCAAATATTTTTTTTTTCTTCACAGAAAAATAAATAAGTCAAAAATTGCACTCCTAAATATCCTGGCGAATTTAGGGGCCAGGAAAACGGATTTAGGGACCAACACTAAAAGACAAAAAAGTCACCCAAACGTAAAAATGAGTCATCCCTTAACCGATTAAGCCGTATTGGCGAAACTACCCTTATACATTCGGAAGTTAATGACCAAAATTATCTTTCGAATGTAGTGGTTCAACCCTCGACGTGCCAAGGCTCGATGATGGTTCGGTGGTGGTTCCATGGTGGTCAGTGCATATGGTTGGAGTTTTTGGCCACTTTACATTCGGAGGTTATATCCTTAACTTATCCTCCGAATGTCAATATTCCAAAAAATACAAACTATGAGTTTTTTCGAAAATCAGAATTTTGGGCCACTTTACATTCGGAGATTTTGTAAGAGTTTTCACTTATCTTCCGATTGGCCCAAAATTCAAGAATATTCAAAAAAACACTAATCTCTGGAGATTTTGTAATTGTTACATTCGGAGGATAAGTAAAAGATTATCCTCCCGAATGTGGGTTGGCTAACCTTGTACAATGGCCCTTGGAACCGCCCAGAGCCATGGCGTGGTTGGTTTCGAACCAAGAATATTCGGTAGTTAAAAATCTATACTATCTACCGATTGGCCCGAAATTCGAATTTGAAAAACACTAATCTCCTCCCGAGATTTTGTAATTGTTACATTCGGAGGATAAGTAAAAGATTATCCTCCCGAATGTGGGTTGGCTAACCTTGTACAATGGCCCTTGGAACCGCCTAGAGCCATGGCGTGGTTGGTTTCGAACCAAGAATATTCGGTAGTTAAAAATCTATACTATCTACCGATTGACCCAAAATTCTGAATTTCGAAAAACACTAATCTCTGGAGATTTTGTAATTGTTACATTCGGAGGATAAGTAAAAGATTATCCTCCCGAATGTGGGTTGGCTAACCTTGTACAATGGCCCTTGGAACCTCCTAGAGCCATGGCGTGGTTGGTTTATACTATCTACCGAACCAAGAATATCTCGGAGATTTTGTAATTGTTACATTAAAAATCTATACTATCTACCGATTGGACCAAGAATATTCGGTAGTTAAAAATCTATACTATCTACCGATTGAAAAATTCCGAATTTAACACTAATCTCTGGAGATTTTGTAATTGTTACATTCGGAGGATAAGTAAAAGATTATCCTATCCTCCCTTGAACCGCCTGTGGGCGTGGTTGGTTTAACCAAGAATATCTAGTTAAAAATCAATGGCCCTTGGAGATTTTGTAATTGTTACCTAAGTAAAAGATTATCCTCCCGAATGAGTTGGCTAACCTTCTACAATGGCCCTTGGAACCTCCTGAGTTGGGTTGGTTTCGAACCAAGAATATTCGGTAGTTAAAAATCTATACTATCTACCGATTGGCCCGAAATTCTGAATTACGAAAAATACTAATCTTTGGAGATTTTATAATTGTTACATTCGGAGGATAAGTAAAAGATTATCCTCCCGAATGTGGGTTGGCTAACCTTCTACAATGGCCCTTGGAACCTCCTAGAGCCAGGGCGTGGTTGGTTTCGAACCAAGAATATTCGGAGGATAAGTCATATTCGGAGGATAACTCCGAATCGGTAGTTAAAAATCTATACTATCTACCGATTATGGATGATGTTCTTGGATTTACACTAGCAGAAACATAATCGGTAGATAACGACCTACTTTATCTACCGATTATGGATGATGTTCTTAAGAAACGATGATGTTTTCAACGTGCTCGAAAATTGGGTTACTCTGCCGGAAGTGGACTGATTAGAACACAAAAATTAGGTTCTTGAAGATCAAAAAAATCGTAACGAGAGGGCAATGCCCCCCCGAACCCCCCCTTGACAAAGGCGAAGAATATGCTCTCAACCACTACATTCGGAAGATAATTTTGGTCATTAACTTCCGAATGTATAAGGGTAGTTTCGCCAATACGGCTTAATCGGTTAAGGGATGACTCATTTTTACGTTTGGGTGACTTTTTTGTCTTTTAGTGTTGGCCCCTAAATCCGTTTGTCTGGCCCCTAAATTCGCCTGGCTAAATATTACAAGGTATGATCCACATCACCCATAAATAACAATCTTGGTAAAGGGGCGTCATGAATCGGTAGAGGGGCGTCAAACTAATAAGACAAAAAAGGTCATTAGAAGTAAAATCAAGTGCCCCTTATCAATGAAAATATGTAAATGACTAATTAGCCCTTATTGTTAATAATCAAGATTAGTAATGATAATCAAGATTAGTGTTAATTATCAAGATTAGTTTTGATAATCAAGATTAGTTTTGATAATCAAGATTAGTGTATTATAACTCTAAAATCATATTTTTAGAGTTATAAAAAAAAAAAATTTTGAGGAGAAGAAAACTTATGTGATATTTGTGAAACCCTAGATTTTGATTCACTCAACCAAAATGAGTGATTCCAGTTGCAAATTTGAGGTGGGTGAATCTCTATATGATAGAGAAAACAAGTATTAGCTTTTTGTTGCTTAAAATTCTCTAAAGTATGTAAAAAAATCAAAATTTTAAAAATTTCAGAAGAACATACGGTTGGTAATTAGCTTGTTACCAACCGTATATGTGAGATACGGTTGGTAACCAGCTACCAAACCAACCGTAACTGGTTCAATTTAGGAAAACCTAAATAATACCAATTCACGGTTGGTAATTAGTTGGTTACCAACCGTATATGTGAGATACTGATTGGTAACTGACTACCAAACCAACCGTAATCGTTCAATTTGGAAAAACCTTAAATAATACCATTCACGGTTGGTAAAATTTATTCTATTAAAAACCGTAGGTTAATTACGGTTGGTAAATTTAATATCATCCTCAACCGTATGTAGATACTGATTTGGTAACTAACTCGAAAATATGAGCCGATCGGAAAAAAACTAACATGCGGGACAAAATACGGTTCGTAATCGCTTAAATTACCAACCGTATCGACCAAAATTCTCGAACCAAGAACATACGGTTAGTATTTGATATTTATTTAATTGTTACGAACCGTAAAGCATAGATACGGTTCGTAACATAACCAATTCTAACCGTATAAAGAAAAAATGAAAGATTCTAAAATTTGATTTTTAACCTAAAACTCCAATTTTTGATGGAGAATACACTTCAATTGAACACAACAAAAATACTAAATGGGTTTTCGAATATAGACTTCAATCAACAATTATTAATGTTGCGAATCACCGATTAATCACGATGAAATTTTCGATCGATTTTAATGGAGCTTATGGTTAGAAAGGAAATGGAGGAGAAGAGAAGATGAAGAAGAAGATGAAAAAATCGATTTGATTTTTTTGAATCATTAGGCTTAAAAAAATTGATTTGATTTTGGTTGATTTAAGGTGAAAAGGGTAATCTAGTCAATCTACACCCCTATAGGACACCCCCTAACCAATATGAGGGTCATTGCTATCACACTTGACGCCCCTTTACCGATTCATGACGCCCCTTTACCAAGCTTGATAAATAAACTCCTAGTCGACAAAGTTTGCACTGGAGGGATCTCATTGTGGCTAATTAATAACCGATATATCAATGTTTTATTGGAAGAGAAACCCTAATTCCACACCTGATCTTCACTTTTCATGGCGATTTCTGCTCATTACTTTGTTCCTAATCCTATTTGCGTCTCCCGCATGCGGCCTTTTAGAAGATTCTGGACGGAATCAAAGTCTCCAATGGCAAGTACTCACCAAGATGAATTTCTCATCTCATATACGACTTCATCCTCATATTCTGCTCCTAATAACAGTTCCCTGTAAGTCTTTTTGTTCTTTCCCTGTAAAATATACTTCCTAGTTGCATTTTCAAGTTCCCATACTCATTTGTCGAAATTTCGTCTTAATTCAATTTTATTGTTCAAATATTAGTTGATTGATGAGATTGAGCTGACAATATAAGCTGTTATTTTGCATTTGAAACTATTTTATTTGATAGGGTCTGGTGAGTCTCGAACCCTAATGAAGGAAGTAGCTCATTTGGTGGCTAGTAAGCCAATGGATTTTGGTTTACTAGAGCTAATGGTTATGTATAGAAATACTGAGAAAGTGCTTGCAGATGCCCTTGGTGCTACTGAGAGCACGTCCGTTATCGTTTATCAGCATTCAGTATCATATAAATATCAGGGAAGACTTCGTGCTCAGAGTATACTACGTTCTGTTTCCCATCTTATGTCACTGCGGCAAGAAGATATACCCCTGAAATTGCTTAGTACTCCCGAGGATCTAACGTCATTCTCCAAGTCTACTGATAAGGCTGTGTTTCTCTTTGAATTTTGTGGATGGACGCGCATGTTATTAAACAAAGGAAAACATAATGAAAGTGGAAATGCTTTTGGGCAGGATATTTCAGACAATGGTAGGTACCTTTCTGCAGCATTACTCTTTAGCTGTTTATCCATCATTTGTATTTCCAGTATCTTACAACTGATTCAGCATCAGCACATCTACATCTCTCAACAAATCTTACTATTTTAAGATGCATTGAGCAATGCAATTCTTTCATGCATGCGATTTAAAAAATGCATAACATTAGGTTGTGCTTTTACATTGATATCGAGGCAATACAACTAAAAGAAATTAAAACTTAAAATAATCGAAGTTCAACTGTAGTACAGCCAGCGATTGAGTTAACTTTGCAGTTAATTTAGTAAGGAAGCTTGAGCTGTATTTCCCCTCGAGCTGTAGCCATCTTCAGTTCAGGTAGTATTTTAGCAAACCATACTTTGTCTCGCCTCTTCGAACCTTTAACATGTAAAGGAAACACTCCTCATCACCCCATTGGAGCTGGAGTTACCCTTTGGTGGGCATTCTCTTAGTCTCCTACCACTCAATTAACTTTCTTTTGGTTAGGACTGCACTTGTAAGCTAGAAATCCCGAGAGGCCGAACAACGTGCAGAAGCTATTACACACAGAGGTGTGAGGGATGCTAGTGGGTCCCACCTGCAACAAATCTCTGCCCTTTGTTAGACCTTAAAGGAGAACCTGCAGGAATATCTATTTGCTCCCTGGTGTTATCCGAATTCATTGTACGAGCAAAATGAAACTACTACCTTTGGGCTTTTCTGGTTTTGCTTTAACTCGAGCTATTATTCTTTGGTTTCTGGTCACATCCGTACATCTGTGATTTCAGCTGGATAAGCAAAGAAATCATGAGTTTTATATTCATGTTCTTTATATATGAAGATATAAAGTTATTCTTTCTCATGTGAATCAGTTGCTCATTTAACTGTACTGAATATCGATTCGCGTTTTACTTGAATTTGTCTTTAGTTACTCTCAAAATTCTACTTCAGAAACACATTACATACAGTTCTTCATATGCTGAAACTTTCAATTATTTGTATTTCAATGCTTTTGTATACAGTTTCTTCACATGAGATGAAACTGTTAACATTTAAGATATTGACTTCGACTTCTTACCTCAGATATCTTTTTTGGAGAAATTGTTGATGGAAAAACGAATCAAACACTTACGTCAAGCTGGAAGAAAAGTGAGAAGTTTGATGTTAGTATATAAATATAAATTTGAATTAATGTGAAATTGAGATTAGAAGATTCAAGCTGTTGGAATCTGATTAACAGTTCATGTTGACTTAAAAACAGGGAATGGGAAATGAAAAGCTAACTTGTGGGATGGAAAGTGGGCTTAGTGGAACTCCTTGGTTGGGGGATCTGACGTTTACAAACAAAACTGCACCATCAGAGGCTGTGAATACGCGACTTGATCTGGGGGTATCCTGTACACTTGAAGAGTTTCAGCGATATGGGTTGTTCTTCTCACAGTTGAAAACAGCTGCTAGGGAGTTTTTTCTGCCTCCTGAGAAGCAAAGGTTTGCCCTAATTTCAGAAAGATGTCTACTATCATCACTGGGTGTTGAAGATCCTCGCTCATGGCTCTTAATGCTCAACTATGCTGGATGTCCAAATTGTTCAAAGATACTTAAGGATGAAGATGACGTAAAAAATGAGCTGCAAATGCATCAATCATTTGTAACTGAGGTGGGATTTCTTGTTCTTCTAATTGCTCACTGTTTGTAGCGGACTTATATTCTGAAGCTTTAGAAGTTTTACTTTTATTTCTTTTTCAATTTGCAACACATATTGTGTGTTTCTGTAAAGTTTTCTCAGCATTTGTGCTTGGCTTAACACTGCAATGACTTCTCTGTCTATGTAGCTGGAAGGTGAGGGGCACGATACTGATCCTGGTTTACCTGTCAACAAACCATCAGTTATTCTTTTTGTAGATAGATCGTCTGAATCGCCAGAGACTACACGAAAGAGCAAAGAAGCTCTTGATGCGTTTAGAAAGTTTGCAATAAACAACAGTGCTACTCATAAATTCTCAGCCCTAGCTTCTCAAGGGAAGAAGGGTATGGGGACTTCAAACCTGTCTGACCATTCAGCAACGATATCATCACTAGTAACTCAAGTCGACAATCTGAAGAAGAAAGTTTCTGTTATGATTATAAATGAGGGAGGAACTGCTACTTTAGATGGTATCTCTGTAGGTGAGCAAAGCAAGTCTATCCAGAAAATTTTGAAGTACATGCTTCAGCAAAAGAAGGAAGCAAAATTAAGCTTGCTTGCAGAAAAAGTAGGTTTTCAGCTTCTATCCGAGGATTTGAATGTTGATGTAGCAAATATTATGCCATCTCAGATAGAGAATAATCAGTCAGAGGAGTCACACGAACCTCCTACTGAATCTATTTCTGAAATTAGTCTTAACCTGGATGATGGTAGCTCAGTAACTGATGCAATTAGATCCCCGGAGGATCTTAAAAACAAGCCCGGAGTTATTGAAAGTGAAGTTAGTACTCGTACCTATGAAAAAAAAATCATTCTGAAGAATACTGATTTAAGTCCTCTTTTACCAAACCAGGGGGTTGTCTCTGACACTCCTGGTGTCACAGAGGATATGACAGAGGAGGGACAAAGTTCATCACCGATAGATAGTACGAAAAAACATCAAATCACCCCCTTTACAGGCTTGTTTTACTTTTCTGATGGTGATTACCAGTTACCTAGATCCCTTACTGGTGAAACAAAAGTTCCGTCATTGGTTATACTTGATCCTGTTTCTCAGCAACATTATGTATACCCTGAAGAAGCGAGTTTCAGCTATTCTTCTTTAGTTGATTTTCTTGATGGGTTTCTTAACAGAACTCTTCCTCCGTATCAGCATTCAGAATCCTTTCTTAAAGCTTCGAGGGAAGCTGCCCGACCTCCATTCATAAATCTAGATTTCCATGAGGCAGATTCAATACCCCGAGTCACGGCAAACAAGTTCTCTGAGATGGTTTTAGGTTTTAATCACACTGACACCGACAATGTTAGCCTTGCTTGGAGGAAGGATGTGTTGGTGTTGTTTAGCAACAGTTGGTGTGCATTTTGCCAAAGAATGGAACTTGTGGTTCGTGAGGTATCTCGTGCCTTCGAAAACTATATGAAGATGTTGAAGAGTGAGTCTAGGAACCATGGGTCTATTATTGATGGTATGTAACTCCCCTATATATTTTGGTTTTTCCATATCTGTTGTTTATGTTTTGGCCTTATTTGCATTTGTCTCAACATCACAAATATCCACAATATCCATTTTCAACCGGAATTTGGAAATCCACTGAAAGGATCACAACCATCCACAATATTTGTTTCCAACCTGAATTTGGAAACCACTGAAAAGCTATTGTGGTAGGGTTGTCAAATGTGAAGCAGTTGAGATAATCAGGTTTGTATCTTGGGTGTTATCATTGGTGATATAATGTGATTTAGTTAGTCTCATCACTTCGAGAATAAGTCAGCCTGTGTATGTATCGACTTGGTGAACGGAAATTACCAAAAATTTCTCTTATAAACAAGCGAAGTAGTATGAACCTTCTGTATCTGTTTTTAATGGTTATAATTATGGCAGAAAACAGGGAAGAGGTTGTAACATATGAGCTTCCATTGGTTTACTTGATGGATTGCACATTGAATGACTGTAGCTCGCTCTTAAAACCAATGGGTCAGGTACTCTTCCAAAGACACCTACTTGATTATCTTTTCTTTTGATATGTCACATGTTCTGATGCATTCTGCTTCTTAGTACTGTGACCATTTTGTATATTTAGAGTTGGAGCTTATCAAATGGCTGTTTGAATTTGCAGGAAACTAGTGAGCTACTTGACTATCACAGAGCTATGTTTTTTACGTCGATAATTACTACTTTTAACTAAACTCTGTTCCTGACTTGTGTAGAGGGAGCTCTATCCAGCGCTGATACTATTCCCAGCTCTGAGAAAGACTGCTGTTTCTTATCAAGGAGATGCTTCAGTAGCTGATATAATAAAGTTTGTAGCTGATCATGGAAGTAATTCTCATCATCTCAGCAGGGACAAAGGTACACTATTAAACTATTTGAATCCTCTCTTCAAATTAATTCGACCAAGTTCTATTATTTTGTTTTTTGTAAGCATGGAATAAAATGTCCCTGTTAATCTGGTGTTGTAGGTTTTCATTGAGATCACTTGGTTACAATGTTGATTAGACTGGATTCTTCATTCCCTGACAGCTTATTTGCTCGTTTCTGTAGGTTTTATACGGACTCAAGGCCAAGAACTAGGCACGAATCAGGTTCCATTGTTAGACTTATCCTCGATTCACAACATAGGCCTGATGGAAAACAGTGAATCCCATGAAGTGTTGCTGAATAACAGGATGCCAGCGAGAAATATTGAACTCAGCCAATCTGTTGGATCTCATCCATCTGTTGAACTATACAGCGGTGCTATCCTTATTTCCACCGACAAACTTCTGAATGCACCCCCATTTGAGCAATCCAAGATTCTCATCGTTCAGGCAGATCAACAGACAGGATTTCATGGTCTGATCATCAACAAGCACATCAACTGGGATTCTTTGCAAGGGTTAGAAACAGGATTCGATCTAGTAAAACAGGCCCAATTATCATTTGGCGGTCCACTAGTGGCACCTGAAATGCCTCTAGTCAGCTTGTCGCGAAAGTCAACTCCCCCCAAAGAAGCTGGATACAAGGAGATATTCCCAAGTGTATACTTTGTCAATCATATGGCGACTCTTAGAGAAATCGAAGGCCTGAAGGTCGGGAATTTGTCATCTAGTGATTGTTGGTTTTTCTTAGGTTATTCAAGTTGGGGCTGGGACCAACTTTTTAATGAAATTGCTGAAGGAGCTTGGTATATAAGTGATGATCCAGTGGGTGAGTTCAAATGGCCTGATAGTTTACCTATGTTAAATGTTGAAGTAGACACCCAAGTTTGATGAGTTGGCTTCAGCAAAAGAAACATTTTGTAGGTTTTAAAATCTTAAAAATTTGTACAATATTTTTTTTGTTTTGATCAGAGTGTACAATATTAGTTGTTGGTGACAAAGCAGAAGGGAATGAGATTTTTCGTCAGGGCAAAGAGATTTAGCGTAAACAAACTATACTTGCCACTAGCTAGTAGCTGGTCATGTCGGAACGAGATTTTTTTTTTTTTTTTTTAAAAAAGAAGAAATAACTTTCTTTTCTCAAATTGTTTCAATTCAGTCGAGGTTAGAGCATATCTTTTTCTGAATTACAGAGCATCTTTCTGCAAAACACGAAATAGAAATCCACATTTTCTTGTGAAATCAAGGGCAATTAGTTATGGGACCTCCAAAGAGGCTAGTTACACAAAGAGCCAATAAGTATTCTGTTATAATATGCTTGTCTAGTTCAAGATCCTTAGTTGAGAGTTCCCTCGAGCAAGATCCTTAGTTGAGAGTTCCCTCGAGTTGATAACAGACGTTGCTGGGAACAGAAGTTGTAACGATTCTGTAGCAAGTTTGTGCTGTGTTTTGGTTCTGTAACGAAATTTGGTTGGTAAAGTCTAGGGTAGTGAAGTTGAACGAGGACAAGCTCGGACAGACACCAATAAACGAGAAAACGGAGATGGAGGCACAATGACACCGATTCAATTGTTATCGTGCCTCAAAATGGGTGTTGGTGGAGTTTTATGAAAAATTAATAACACATCCTAGACGTTCTTTTTTAAATTAATGCTCACTCACTAAAGATGCATGTGCTAGACCTTCTCCGATCTTATTAGCAGTTGATCAAACTAGATGTTGAAACAGGTTAGCAAAAAAGGATGTTTATAGACTACTTATAGTTATATGACTCAAGATCATCACAGATTTGTAGGACAGGAAGAGATGATTTACATTCTGATCAGAGAATGGTATGCAGCAAACAAGCGTACCCAAATACATTTATCAGTAGCGTAACAGCTTAAAAAGCACAAGGCTTTATATAGGGGGCAGAGAAAGCTGTAAGCAAAGATGCACATGAAAAACCAAACACAATCGGTGAGGAGAGAGACGCTCCCAAATAGTATCTCTTCAACAGTATCTTTTTCAAAAATCAATCAAGCTATTTCGATGAAATTTCTCCATCAATCGGATCGATTCGTAACAAGATCCGGATGACAGATCGACAACTACGGGACTAAAATATGATTCCTCCTTCACGTATCAAGTATCAATTTCATCTGCAAACAATAAAAGATGTTGTTTAATATTCGCTTCCACAGTTTCGGTTTATCATCATAATCTTTCCTGGATTTCGACAATAAAGGAAGGTTTGCGTTAATTTCCAAATTAGTGGTCATGTTTTAGTTTAGTTTCTGGTCTGCGCTTTTTAGTTTCCATTTTCAAAGCTCTAGGTAGAGAAAAGGAGTTCGCCGATTCTCGATCTGCTTTTAGTTTCCATTTTTCAACCTCTGCTTCTCTTTTTTTGGATCTCGATCTCATTTTGGTTCTCATTCTTGAAAAAATTTGGGCTCTGTATGTTCATATTCTTCTCGGTTTTCTAGTATGAGGTATTCTTTCGATCTGTGATTCGTGAAGGGTCCCGTTTGCTATGGATTCAGGGGTTTCTCAGGGTTAAAGGATTTCCCCTTTGAAATCAAATCCTTAAATGCTTTGGCCGGAGGAAATACGATGGTAGGGACTCTGTAATTGGAGAAAGAGAAAGGGATCGGTTGTTAGGGAGATTTTCTTCAACCAATTTCTTCAAATGGTGCTACTTCAACCGGGGTTTTAAATGGGGCTACACCTGAAACATTTCAGCCTGCAGAATGGAAATCAGTGCTCACTGATGAGAAGGTTGACTGTGAAGATGCCTCTACAAGCAAATTATCCTTCCACAAACCAAATTTAATTGAAGGTAAGAAAATTGCAATGTATGCTACATTTTTGAATTTGACCTTGAAGAAGATAGACTCGCTTTCTAATGGAGATTGGGTTTCGTGTTTTCATTTCAAACAACGTTTACATTTTTGATCAAACCATGGCACTTATTTTTGGAACAATCAAACTGCAATGGATGAAGACCATACCTATTTGGCTAAACTTGAAGAACATCCCCATCCATTTATGGAATGCCAAAGGGATAAGTAAGATAGCTAGCTACTTGGGGGTTCCTTTACTCGCTGACAAGCACACGATAGCTAGAACTAGGATGAGCTTTGCTAGAGTTTGTGTAGAAATAGAGGTAAATTTCAACTATCCAGATTGCATCCCAATATCTTTTGATGGAGTTGAGTTTCAAGTTTCCGTGGAGTACTCTTGGAAGCCACCAAGATGTGATGTTTGCTCTTCATTTGGTCACTCTAGGGGATCTTGCCCAACATCGACAAAATTAAAAAGAAAATTTGGTCTCCATGTGTCAAAAAGAGAGTTGGGAATGATGCTACAAAGAATGTAGAGGTGGAGGATGTCGCCACGAACATTGCACGGAGTAGAGCATGAAAGTGAAGTTATTGGGCAAGGGGACGATGCTCTTACTTTAAATGGGAGTGAAATTGCAGAGCAATGAAGAAGATAATGAGTCCTCCTTGCTGCTATGTGAGAATGAGTTGAGCGGGGTGCTACTCGAAAGCATCGTCTTCTGCTGTTGATCCATGTGCGAGATGTATGTGAATGGTGAGAGGGAATCGAACAAGAAAAGGTGCTTGGTGAGTGGAAAACTTTTAAAAGAAAGAAAGGCACCGGCAAAAGAAAAATGAGAAGTACTTAGAGATTCCTTCGGTGAACCCGTATGCTAATCCCGATAATGGTCAACCGGTTGTGGAAGATGCTAGCACCTCATCTGCTGATCTAGCCATTCCCCGGGTTTTGAATCTCATAACGAGGTTTCACGGATTCGAAGAAGAAGAAGAAGAAACCAAAGAAGATGATCGACAAGGCAAGGAAGTTTTAATTGGGGTAGATGAAGAAGGTGGTAATGAGAGGGTTATTGGGGAAGAGGATAATAGTCTACAACAAGACAATAAGGATCAAGTGACAAAGGAGAACTGCTTAGATTCAGATGTACCTTGCTCAATCGACAATTGCAGCTTGCTTTGTCTTTGGAAGCATCCTTAGACTCTAGAGGAGGGGAACGCCCAATTTTACTTTCTCTGAAACAAATGGGTTTTCAACTCCAAGGGTGACTTCTATTTCTAATATGAAGGTGAGTTCGGAGGAGAGTATTCCAGAAGATTTGAGTTGGATTACGGTTCGGAAAAAGAAGAAGAAGAAGAAAAAGTCCCCCCCTTCTTCTAGGCGTTTGACTCAAGATAATCAAGTTAAGTCTGCTACTATCTCTCATTCTCGATGCTTAAAATAGATTCTCAAATCGCTTTTAACAAATTGATGGGTATCTCGACCATCCTTTGATGAGATCTATGTGTAAGAATATATTGGAGAATTCTAAGTCTCAATCAGAGATGGAAGCACCGCCCTTTGAGGATGATGATGGTTTGGGAGATTTCGACCCTGACACCGAGAATGATGAGCAAATTGATGCTGTCAAATGCTCGTTTCAACATGAAAATGAGGATTTTGAAGATTGATTAGCTTTCTCCGAGTCTCGGGGTTTCTAGTTTGTCAAGTTTCCTAAGTTTTTTCTTTTGGAGCTTAGGTTTGAAGTTTTTCTTTCGGGTTGTTTGTGTTTGCTCCTTCGTGGGCTTGTTTTTTATTTTTTATTTTTTTATTTTTGTAACTTTGGTATCACTCTTGGTGACATCTTTGTTTTTAATTAAATTTGCCCTTCCTTCGTCAAAAAAAAAGATGCACATTCAATTTAACATTGCACTGTAGATGAGAATGACCATATTACAGGCAAGCACTAGACTTCATAATTATCTCAGCCATTTCTGAGTAACTAATACCATACATTGGTGTTTGAGACCAGCTGATTATGTTTCCTAGTGGTCAAATTTTGATTTGAAAAACAAACAATCAGAAGAAGAAAATTAAGACTTGTTGCAAATTAAAATTTCTCCACTGATGAAAGTTCATGATAACGATAACAACTGAACTGGTATTACTGAATTATGTAAACAACAAACTCATCATGTTGCTGGACAGAGGTGCCGTAACGTATATCCTATAGGTTATAGTTACATCAAGACTTGAAAGCATCAGCTCCAACCATGCATTTAGTACACTCTGGCTCTGTCATTGTCCCTATATTCATTCTGGTTAAAGGATTAAAAACAGACTATACATCTAGAATCACCAGCCATAGACTTGTTTCAGATATGATAATATCAGTTACGAATCTCTGAGGTCACTCTCAAATAGGTTATAATAACAAACACCACAAGCAATAAATTCCCGATTAACACACATTATGTAACGAATTCTGGTTAGTAGACAAAACATTTATATACGGTATGTGATGAAACAAGTAACACAAGGCGAGTGGTGTTTAAATCATCCATACGTCGACTAGATGGATGATCATTGTTGTACAAGTTCTTTCACTTAACAGCATCAGAGTTCCTTTCCCCTAAGAGACGAGTATCAAATGGTGCCGAAGAAATAAGAATCAACCAAAACTCAAAATATAGTGTATGAATCGACATTTCTGTTCCTTATGATAGTAAAGACATGTCAAATAAAATGGGGAGGCTACAACAAGTAACACAACAGTTTTATGTCATAAACTTAAAGATGAACCTATACCAGACCAAAATGTTTTGTAAGATCAGCAATAGACGCACTAAAATGAATTGGAACATGCAATTTCTCAAAACTCCGTAAGTTAAGAACCACCTATACTCAATTTGTCCTTACACTTCGACCAACTTTCAGTTGGTAGGCTAATTTTGTTCACCCGGCATCCCTCTTTCTCCACTGCAACAAAAAAAGTGTGGGAGCTTAACTCGACCACAACCCCTACATCGCAAAAGGGAATATGAAACGAAAGTTTAGATAATGGGTATTGTATATCGTTAGTTTATAAGTAAAATGGTAAGTGAGATGACTTAATGCCTGCCCTACGAGCCAATGTTTTTTGTGTCATGATTAGTCTGTGGAGGACTAGAGGCCAATGGAAATTAGCTGAGAACAAATAAACATGGGTGCAAAAAATCAGATCGGCTTGCAAATCTGCTACAGGTGTTCCTAATATTATATAAAAGAAGTCGGGCCCAAAGTAGTCGAAATCGTTCCTCGGCGCTACTCGGTTGGGGAGCTTGTAGCGAGGAGCAATAAGTTCGGACTTGGAAATCGCCAAAACTCGGTCTAATACTCGGAATCTATTTATTAGTAATTTATATATTGTTGCTCATAAGTCATGATTTGTACTTAAAATTTTAAGACTATCATGTAATTAAGTGCGCAATATTGTTATATTCAACGTATTTATCATGTATTTAGAGGTTTTTCTATTTTATAACTCTCATCTAAGGGTTATGAAAATTTTCTTTTATGATTTTAGTGCATGCAAGGCCAACTCGGAAAAATCGTTAACTCGTTTTGCTAAAAAATCGGTCCAAATCGGCCGCCTTAATCGCTAAAAATCGGAAAGGCCTTGGAATCGGAAATCGCCTCGGTCATATAGCCTATAGCGATTACTCGGCGAGTAATCGGCCTTGGAGAGCGATTTTGACTACACTGGTCGGGCCGTGTAATCTGCAACCTTAATGTGGGTAATTCATGGGTCAACGATCTACCAAAAACATTCTGGGAGTAAATAAGTATGTCTGTAAGCTAGCCAAGCCAAGTGGAAGGTCTCCATTGGCTTACCATTAATTGGATTCCAGTAGGAATCCTACTTTAAGACCTTAAATTTGACGCTAGGTTCAAGGAGTGTTAATGAACCCTAAGGGAACAAGAACTGAAGACCAAGATTGAGAACAAAATCAACCGAAACAACAGCACATTTCTGGCAGTAACTTAAACCTCACTTAGATTTTAACAATAACAATGGCAAGAGATGTTAAGCAAATATCATTTTGCTATTAACCAAGTTTCATCGTTTGGCAGTTAAAAAGCGTGCAAAATTAAAAGGAAAACTTGCGCCATAGAGAACAATCGAAAGCTTACCTGCAACGTATTATCACCGGTATTGGTTTCAGTGCCTTTGGTCCATTTCTTATGCCTCTCCTAAACTTAGAGATCTGCACATTTTCCACAAAGGTTATCAACCATATCCACCCTTTAAGAATTTTATGAATCCAAATAAACATTAAAAGGAAACCCTAAACACTAAACATCAAAATACCATAAACAAAAAGAAGCTCAAAAACCCTCTTCAAACATCTAAAAATAAAGTGTACCTACAGATCGCTCAAATATAATCAAAAGGAAATCACAAGTCTCAGAAACACACAGGAAGCATAAGTGTACTAGAACTCCAAACCGATTACAGAATCACAAGTCAGCTGCCTAACATTCGAGAGGATGAACATTAGGGATCAGGACCAAAAGATCACCTTTTTCTTTGGGACAGCCATAAGTTCCATTGAACCACCAATACCGAAAGTGGGCACTTCAATTCTATCATCACTCTCCATTTCTCGATCACAACCGGGCAACACAAACTGATTTTCAATTGGACGAGCCATTGCATTTTCCAATGGGGCAGGCGCTGCATGAACACAACGTATACAACTTAATCTACACCCTAAGCTCCCCATTGCATTTTTCAGCACATTCGTTGTTCTCAACGCCATTGTCCAAACAGCATCAAAAGAAAAATCCTGGATGAACAAACAAAGAACGCCCAATAAATAGTAAGAATAGTGTATAAAATTGTAGGGTTTCCGTATATTCAAAAGATTAAGAGCAGAAATGCACAAGATTAGATATATTACATATATATATAGAGCGAGAAAAATCATACCTTACTCACTCAGAACTTTTGCAATACGAGAAGAAGAATTGGAGAGAAATGATTTGAGATTTTAGGTCTGAGGGTTTTTCTCTTTTCTTCGCTGCTGCTAGAGGGGAAACTGATTTCTCCAAGGAGGATTATTATTGACTTCTAAAAGCGAGTCGGTTCCGTGGTCTTAGGTGTTTGACCAAGTCTGGTACCCCTCGTGTATAAATAGGTACCCCTATTATCAGCCGTGCTTATAATAAAGAGAGCGTATAGCTTCCCCAATCACCAAACCTAAAACATCTGTGCGGGAGAGAAGGAAAAATTGAAAAGCCATCCCATCTTCAAAACCTTTCGTCTCCCAAAACCCTAGATTTCCTACTCACTCATGGTTAAACCCTAAATATATACATCAAGGTCAAGCAGATCCGAGGATACCTAGGTGAGCTTCGTCTTCTTCTTTTTTTGTTGCATAGATTTACAGTTAATTTTCTTCTTTTCTACTTCTATTTTTAGGTTCGGTGTAGATTTATTAATCACTGATTGTTTATCTTCTTTGTATTTCAATATTCTTTGTTCTGTGTTTTGTATTTGTCTATGTAATTGATATCTGTGAACGTGAACCCTAAATTTTGATTCGATTTGCAGGTATTCAAACAAAAGGATTTTGATTCGATTTGCAGGTATTCAAACAAAAGGATGTTGGGGTCATTGCCAATATTGCCCCTTCCAGCACCGCCATCAGATGGAAATTTAGGACCGCTTCCATTATCTCAAGTTACTGCTGAAGACTCACCACCACATGACAATGTTACTCCTCCTCCTCTACCAGCATCTGTTGCTACACATACAAGAACGATAGGTATTATTCATCCTCCTCCGGACATTCGAACAATTGTTGACAAGACTGCACACTTTGTTGCGAAGAATGGGCCTGATTTCGAAAAGAGGATTATTGCGAATAATGCTGGAAATGCAAAATTCAATTTCTTGAATGGTTCTGATCCTTATAATGCGTATTACCAACATCGTTTGTCTGAATTCCGTGCCCAAAACGAGCTAACCCCACAAGCTGATGATTCGTCTGGACAAGAGGTAGTAAGTGCTGATTCTGCTGGAGATGCTAATGAATTAGCTGAAACTAAGCCTGATCCGTCAGCCCAGTTTAAACCTGTCCGAAAAGTTCTTGTGCCCCCGGAACCTGAGGCGTATACAGTTCGGCTACCGGAAGGTATTACAGGTGAAGAGTTGGATATTATCAAGCTTACTGCTCAGTTTGTTGCTAGAAACGGGAAATCGTTCTTGACAGGTTTGACTAGTAGGGAGATTAATAACCATCAATTCCATTTTCTAAAACCTACTCATAGTATGTTTATGTTCTTTACTGCACTTGCGGATGCCTATTCGAAGGTTTTGATGCCTCCGAAAGGTTTGACGGAGAAACTTCGTAATAGTGTGGTGGATATGACCACTGTTCTTGAGAGGTGTTTGCATAGACTTGAGTGGGAAAGGTCACAGGAACAAGCTAGGTTGAAAGCTGAAGATGAGATTGAACAGGAACGCATGCAGATGGCGATGATTGATTGGCATGATTTTGTTGTAGTTGAGGCAATTGATTTTGTAGATGACGAGGATGAGGATTTGCCTCCTCCGATGACATTGGAGGAAGTTATTAGAAGGAGCAAGATAACATCTATGGATGAAGATGTGGTACCTATTGAGCCTGGAAAGGAGGCAGATATGGAGATGGATGAAGAAGAAGTGAAGCTTGTTGAGGAGGGTATGAGAGCGGCTAGTATGGATGATAATGACGATGAGAAGAAGCGTGAAAATAAATCAGCAGCTTCCGAGGAGCCAGAAGCGCCAATGAGAATTGTAAAGAATTGGAAGAGACCGGAAGAGAGGATCCCAGCAGAAAGAGATCCCACAAAGTTTGTTGTTTCCCCAATTACTGGAGAATTGATTCCTATAAGTGAAATGGCAGAGCATATGAGGATTTCCCTAATTGATCCAAAGTACAAGGAACAAAAAGAGAGGATGATGGCTAAGATCCGGGAGACCACTCTTGCTCAAGATGATGAGATATCAAGGAACATTGTGGGTCTTGCTCGAACACGTCCTGATATTTTTGGAACGACAGAAGAAGAAGTATCTAATGCTGTTAAGGCAGAAATTGAAAAGAAGAAAGAGGAGCAACCCAAGCAGGTCATATGGGATGGCCACACAGGAAGCATTGGTAGAACCGCAAACCAGGCAATGTCACAGAGTCTCGAGGATCAAATAGAAAATGGTAACAATTTACCTGGTCCTGCTGCACCTCCTCCGAAACCTGGTGTGCCATCCGTTCGTCCTCTACCTCCACCACCTGGGTTAGTGTTGAATATGCCTAGAATGGGGCAAAATACAATGCAATACCCTAATAGCTTAAACTACATGCAACCTAGACCACCTATGATGCAGAATATGTCGGGAGCTAGGGCTCCTCCTCCTATGATGAACCGACCACCCCAACTTGCCCAACCAGTTTCCGTGAATCCTCCAGGTATACCTCCTCCTCCTGGGTCACATTTCCCACCTTTGGGAATGACTAGACCCTTCCAACACCTTCCACCTCCACCTATGCAATTGCAAATGATGCCACCGCAAATGATGCCGCCGCCGCCACCACCACCCGAGGAAGCTCCTCCTCCACTTCCTGAGGAACCAGAGCCAAAAAGGCAAAAGGTTGAAGATCAGCTTATACCAGAAGAACAGTTTTTGGCTCAACATCCGGTACTTGATCTTTCTCACTTTTTTTACCCGGGTCATTTATTGTCCGTCGTTTTTCTTTTCGTTATTTTACTTTGATATCCTTTTCTTGACCGTCTTTTTCTTTTATCTTTTCTCGCAGGGACCTGCCCGCATTGCTGTAGCTATTCCGAATGTGGATGAATTGAACCTTAACGGACGAGTTTTGGAGATTACCGTACAATCTCTATCTGAGACTATTGGTAATTTGAAGGAGAAGATCGCTGGAGAGACTCAGATTGCTGCAAATAAACAGAAACTGATTGGGCGACCTGGTGTCCTTAAGGATCATTTGTCACTCGCACATTGGAACGTCGGAGCTGGGGAAACTCTTACCCTTGCTTTTAAAGAACGTGGTGGCAGAAAGAGATAGATCATTTTCCTTCCTTACATGCAGAGTTGCGGTTTAATGTTCAGTTTACTTACTACTAGATGAAAGTATCCAGTTAAAAAATGTGGTGCAACATGTATTCTACCTTGTTTTATTCCTGTTGTTTTAGATTTTTGATATGATTCATATCTAGATCTGCACCAGACTATTATTTTGGTTTAAACTGATAGCAAGTCTGGCATATACTACAGATGCGGTGCCTAGGTGATTATCTTTCAGCGTCGACATGGAAAGTCACAAGTTCATTGTGCTTATGGAGACCAAGTCAGTAGTGGCTACTTTTTTAATGTGATAAACTACTGTTACATTCCTCAGTTTCCAGTAGTTTGTTTTATGGTTAAGTGTTGAATGCTTGAAATTCCACTTGCCTACTGTGTGGGCTGTAGCCAAAGTAGTTTGAGGCTAGTATTTGTGTCGCTTCTCTCATACTTCTGACTTGCAGGTTAACATTTCTGATGAAGGTAATCTTTTGCAGGTTTGTGCTTAAATAACCATCTTCTGCTGCTTTCGTTTTAAAAGGGACTCTAATGCCAGTACAGGAGAAAGGAGCTTCCCTCGTGTGCAATGGGTTCTTGTTTTTGGGACAAATATGTCTTACCGTTTGGCATAGGATTTATGATCTACTTTTAACAAATTGTATCTGGGAGTACTCTGTATCTGGTTTGAATTAAGTAAAAAGAGAATGGTTAGTTATAGTACTCTATTGTAGGCATATTTGGACCAGGCATCCTGTTGGAGCAACTTAATTTTGTCAGCGCACGGAGCTGCAGTCATAGATTATTAAAGTGGAGCCAACGAAACTGATGTAGACTAGGTTTGAAATAGAATCCTATTATTGGGGCTCTAGGAGGGAGAGGTTTTGGGGGCTAAAATGCTATGTGTAGCCAAAAATAGATACGGGGACTCAACGGTATATGAAAAAGTCAAAAATATCATTGTCTAAATTTCACTATTTATTAAAAAATAAAAACTAAATTTATAATTTTCTCCTTTCATTTACAAATCATGATTCATCATGATTAAGATCATTAAAAACTAAAACTTATCTTCTTCCCATCATTCTCTTTTCATTCATAAATTGTGATAAAGATGATGATCATGGTTCCATCATGATGAGAATAATGATCTTAAAGAAAACCCAAAATTATTATCTTCCCTTTTCATTCATAGACCATAATAAAGATGATGATCATCATAAAAGAAAAAACTAAGAAAACCTATCATTTATTTTACTTTTAAATGGTTAAAAAATATGATGAGTTTCGGGTTAAAAAAAGAAAAATCTGAATGTGTTTACGAGTTTCGGGCTGAGAGTTCTTAGATTCCCATCCGAAAGTATATGTTCAGCTTGGTTTTCCAACCAAAATTAGTTTTCTGATTTTTTTTTTGTTTCTAGAACCATTTACGGCTGGGTTTTCTCAGCCGAAACTGTGTTACGGCTAGGAAAACCCAGCCTTAACTGGTTCTAAAAACAAAAAAAAACAAAAAAATGATTTCGGCTAAGAGTTCTTTATTTCCCCGCCGAAAATAAAAAATACGTCTTGAAACACTATCATTTCCCAACCGTTTTTGCGTTTTACGGTTGGGTCGACAAATTATTTCAGCCGAATAAGTGTCGGTTGCGGCTGAGATTTGATGTTTTCCTAGCCGAAACTGCAAAGAACCCAGATTTTTTATTGATGTTTTCCGATTTGAATCAACAAAATCCTCTACATATAAGGTTATCCTGGATAATTTAAGAATATGCTTTACCATATTAGATGGTTGATTTTTAAAAATGTAAAAAAAAAATCCTCATAATTCTCCTACTTAATCAAAAAAAATAAAAATAAAATTGATGAAAAAAAGTTTTTGATTTTCATAAAATTAGTGCAATGATTAATCCTAATTCATACACTAATCATAATTAGATTCCTTAATCACCCTAATTAACACTAATTCAATCAAGGGTATATTAGGCATTAGAAAATAATAGGATAAGGGGTTGTTGGATTCGTTATTTCATGACCCTAGAAAAGCCCCCAAAACCTTTCCCTCTTAGAGCCCCAATAATAGGATTCTTGAAATACCCAATTTCATTTTCCTACTTCAGTTCCCTACACTCCAGTGTCATTGGAAATAAATTGCTCTCCCAGAATAAGGGTTTGGAGTTTTGCACACCTTATCCTAGGTTTTCTTGATTGGCTTGTATAATCCTCTCCCCCAATTTTTATTGTGGATTCTAGAGGATTTCAGTTTGAAAGTGCATATAAATTTTCTTATAGATTTTTGATATTTTAAGATGACGTTATGGTACTACTCTTGTTAGAATAAAAAATCTTTATATGCCATGCCCAACATTGTTGCGGTGATGTGTTGGTTTGCTTATGAGCTTTGAACTGAAGTTAAAAGCAACCGAATGTGAACTTGGTTCTGGAATATCTTTGATTGAACTTGTCTTGTGTAAGAGCGCAAATCTTGCTCAGTTAGGACTTCTTTAGACATTGTAAGATTGCCATAGAGCAGAATGATAACAAACAGGAAATGTGAGTTCCTAAACTTCAGCTACCAGGCTGAAACTGCACTGTGATCCAATGTACTCGCTTGAAAATAGCTTTGTAGGAACACATTAATATGAATGTTAAAAAATTGCAGATAGATGCACCACTGTAACTTGTTATGAGCGAGTGAGAGGACCAGGCAAGAAGTGGTGGACACTGGTCAGTGTGCAAGAGATTATAAAGAGTGAAATAAAATTCGTTCTTTTTAAACCTAGTTGGGCCGACCGGAGGGTCCGAAGGGAGGGAATTTCTTTTATGACAATTTTTTTTTGTAAAATGTAGACTAACACAAATGTTCAATTTAATAAAAAGATTGGAATTTGGTGGTAGTCTTTGGGACATGAAAAACCTAAAATGCCCACCCTTTTAGTCTAATTATTGTAACTCCTTGTAGATCCTATTTTTTCAGGGGTATAATTGACAACCAAACTTTAATATAACATATTTAAAAATCCGTGCCTTGAAATTTCACAAATTTTATGTTATGTCATTGGAAAGGATTTTAAAAAATCTACACAACGAGTACAAACAACAATATAAAATTTAATGTTTTTATGAAAAATTTAATGATGACTTTTAAAATTTAATGCATAGCCATTATGCAAAGCACCACAACGGATACATAATATATGGGGAAATTGAGGAAAACCACCACAATGAATACATAGCACATGGGGTAAATTGATGCAAACCACCACAAAATATGCATAAAGAATGGGGAAAATTTATGTAAACTACCATAAATTGGATGCATATCAATTTTAACTTATAACACCATCACGCATAATGGTGTTTCGTTTTTCTTCGGTCGGCCCTCCCACCGTGAAGATCATTTCTCTCAATTATAAGTTATAGTGCTTTCCTCCCTGATTACAACCTCAAAGTGTGCTCTTTCTCCATAACTCCCTGAACAATGAAGATCATTTCCTAGAATTGTAATGGGTTTGCAAATAAGAAAACCAGAGACCATATAGAAGATTTAGATAATATCCATAATCCTGACTTAATTTTCTTACCAGAAACTAAAATAAACTCTGATAAAATTTTAAACTATGTTAGACACTTAAATTATCCAAATTGTTTTTATGTTCCTCCAATAGGGCTAGCAGGAGGTTTAGTTTTGCTTTGGAAGGATGGCTTTCATTTAGAAATAGTAGCACATAACAACAAAATGATACAATGCCTTGTCACCAGTGATCCCTCAAAACTTGAATGGTTGCTTACTTGCATGTATGGCACACCATATGCACCCCTAAGACAAGCCCGATGGAATTATATCACAGAACTAGGTACTGATAATCCTGATCCCCCCTGGGTTGTAATAGGAGATTTAAACATTACCATGCATCTAGGGGACATAAATTCTAACAATGCTAGCTCTTCATTGTTTTCTAGTGTTATGCAAATGATTGATGATGCAGGTTTAAGTGACTTAGGGTTCCATGGTAACCCTTTTACATGGACAAGCAATAAATTTGGCACATGAAGAATTAAATCCAGACTTGATAGAGCTATAGTCAGTTCCCAGTGGCTCTCTCAATTTCCAGACTCCCATCTGCTCCATCTTATCCAAATGGGTTCAGAACACTGCCCAATTATGCTGAATTTCACAACTGCAACAACCACTGGAAAGAAAGATTGGAAATTATTTGAGTGTTATCTCAGAGATGAAACCTGTAAAGCTTAGATTGCAAGTGCATGGAACAAAATTGTTAATGGCTCAGCTGCATTCCAGTTACACAGTAAACTCAAGTATGCCAGAAATAACATCTCAAGATGGAACAAAGACTCCTTTGGCAACATTCAAAGTAACATAAAGCAACTCCATCAGAATCTGTAACAACTTCAGGCTACAAGCAACAATGGAAGTAACACAACATAAATTCAGGAAGTTGAACTTCAAATTGATGAATGGCATTATAGAGAGTCACAATACTGGAGACAAAAATCTGGAGACTCACATATACTAGCTGCTGACAACAACACTAAACATTTTCATACACAAGCCAACTACAGGAGAAGCAAAAACAGAATTGAATCTCTTAAAGATGCAAATGGGAACTGGTATACTGGAAGAAATAATATAGAAAACCTTCTGAATGATCACTTTCTAAATATAAGCACATCAGTACACCCTCGGTAAAATCCACACATTATGGATCTTCTTCCAAAATGCATTACAAGTGAAGATAATCTGTTTCTAACAAGAGTACCAGATGCAGAGCAAATCTTCAAAACACTCAAGTCAATGAAGCCATGGAAATCTCCAGGGCTTGATGGGTTCCCACCTGGTTTCTTTCAAACACAGTGGGATATAGTTGGCACATATGTTATAAGAATGGTGCAGAGATTCTTCACTACTAAGAAGCTGCTCAAGAGTATGAACAAGACAAAATTTACACTAATTTCAAAGGTTAAGTTACCTCAATCTCCTGGTGATTTCAGGCCTATTGCATTGTGTAAAACAACATATAAACTCATAACAAAAATATTAGCCACTAGAAGAAGAAATATATGAACAAGATCATCTCACCCATGCAATCTGCTTATGTCTCTGGGAGAAAATTTTCAAATAATATTACTCTTGCTCAGGAAATCATACACTGTATGAAGAGGAAAAAGGGGAAGAAAGGATACATGGGTTTGAAGTTGGATATGTCAAAGGCTTTTGACAGAGTTGAATGGGGCTTTCTGAATTCCATCGTGCTGCAATTGGGATTTGATGAGAGTTGGTGTGCTATGGTACATGAATGCATCGGTACTACTGAAATAAGCAGATAACTTAATGGTTCCTCTTGTTTCCCATTTAAACCAACAAGGGGTCTTAGACAAGGTGACCCACTGTCACCTTATCTGTTCTTGCTAACTATGGAGGTATTCACAAGATCACTAGCAAAGGCTGAAGCTGAAAAGAAGATAAAAGGTATATCTATTGCAAGAAGATCTCCACCGGTCTCCCATTTATTATTTTCTGATGATTGTTTTCTTTTTACTAAATCAACAATGCATAATGTCAATAACTTGATGGATATTATCAATGAATTTAGTTATGCATCAGGTCAACATATAAACTTTCAAAAATCCTCAGTGTATTTCTATAACAATCTCCATGAAAGACACAGTAGGATGATGGCAAGAAGAATGAAAGTTCAAAGAATGTCTCTAGAGGAAAAATATTTGGGTATTCCACTATTAATCAACAGGAAAAAAAGATATTCTTTCTTTAACATTTTGAGTAATATGAGGAAAAGGCAGGCTAGGTGGAAAGGAAAATTTCTTAATCAAGCAGCAAGATCCACAATGGTGAAATCTGTTCTCAATGCAATGCCTCAGCAACAAATGAGTACCTTCAAGATTCCTGAGATTATAATAAAGGAAATGGACAGAATTCAAAGACAATACTGGTGGGGAAAAAAACAAAACAATAGAGGTATTTATCCATGTGCTTGGTCAAGCATTTGCAGACACAAATATCAAGGGGGACAAGGCTTCAAAGACTTAAGTATCTTCAATGATGCCATTCTGGCTAAAACAACTTGAAGACTTTGCACCAGTGATGATCATCTATGGGGAAATGCACTCAAGTCAAGATATTTTCCAAATAATACTCTACTGCATGCTCCTGAAAAAAAAAATGCAACATGGGCATGGAAAAGTCTATATAAAGAAGTGGATTTCATCAAAACATACAGCTTCTGGAAAATTGGAAATGGAGAAAAGGTACAAGTTTGGAAAGATAACTGGATTTTGGACATTGATGGACCTCCAACACCAGCAAATACAGATGCAAATAATTTCTTAGCAGATATGTTTGTCTCTGAACTAATAAACCAAGAATAAAAAACATGGAAGGTTGAATTGATTAATAAACTTTTCGATTCAGATATTGCAACAAATATCTTCAGCACTAGAATCCAAAAATTAGCTACTGATACATTTGTGTGGACTCTGACACATAATGGAGTGTTCACAGTTAAGTCAGCTTACAATGAGAAGATGTAGATCAAAAATGCAAACCAATCTACAAGTCAAAAGATGTATAGCTTTGGAAAATTGTTTGGAGGCTAAAATTACCAGAAAAGATTAAGCTACTTCTATGGAAGTGTATAACTGACAATGTCCCTTCCAGTGAAAGGATTAAAAGACAAACTGGTGGAGAGGCTTCACACTGTGCTATGTGTGATAACATGATAGAGACTACAGAACATATTCTTATGCAGTGCAGTTTCACTAGAGCTGTTTATATCTCTGTCCCAGGAAGTCAACAATCTATCCAAAACATTACCAGTGTTCAAGAATGGGTTAGGGGCTGGTTTAGCATGGAGCATAGATATAGTGCAGACTGGATAAACAAAATGGCTTGTGCAGCATGAGAAGTCTGGAAGGAGAGATGCAGTTGTGTTTTTGAGAATCACAAACCAAATTCCGTGGTAACAATAAGGAAGATACATAATATGCATAGCTCAATCAAAAAAAGCAACAATGCAATTAGTCAACACCAAATGAGGCCTACTACATACATGAACAAGAAATGGACTCCTCCAACTAGACCATATCTTAAACTCAAATGTGATGCTTCTTTTAAACTTGATTTTGTTCATTGTGGTATTGGACTAATAGTGAGAAATTTTGTAGGGGAACATCAAGGATCAAGGTGCATTTCCAGGAATAACGTTCTAGAACCTAAAGAAGAAGAATGCTTAGTTGTTTTGGAAGGAGTTCGATGGGCTCTGGAGATTCATGTGGAGCATCTCCTCATTGAAGTTGATTCAAGTAATGCAGCCAATGCAATAAATGGAAATAGTCCATGTATTTCTTGGCAAAATATGAACATTATCAAAGATGTTTTATTTTATTTAAGTAAATTTTCAAGTTGGGTATGTATACATACCGTCAGAGAATGTAATGGTCCGGAAGATAAGTTATCCAAGCATGCTTTTGGAACACCTTAATGGTATCAGAATCTTGGTATGAGAATCCTCCAGATTTCATAGTTGAGAAACTTCTGGAAGATTCAAAGGATGTAATTACCGCAATAAATTAATAAAAATTTCTATTTAGAAAAAGAAGAAGCGATAATCTAGTAGGTGTGTTCAACTCCATATTCATTTCCAACAACTGTCTCGGATAGTAATGGTCCAGATTAGTTAAAAAAATTTGAAACCAAATTCTTAGACAACAAATTCAAAGAAGTTCTGTATACCTTCACAATCTGGGAATTCATTTTTTGTACGTATTAGATCTAAAAAATTAATCAGGTCACCCGGTAAACTAGATCCTCTTTTTCTAAGTGGAATTGTGTGTTCTTGAGTTTAACGATCTTTGTAAACATAATTTTAGTGATTTAGTCGAACATCTACACAAAAATAAGGGATAATTGGAGTTTAGTACTCAGGTTATGACCAACACTAGGCTTTGGTCTAACATTTGTCCAACGTTAGGGCTTGGTACCTGGACTGGACGTTGACCTATATTGACCGTTTACGGCTAGAATTTGACAAATTTTATAAAATAAAAAAACAAAAAAATAATAAGTTTACAATTTTATCCTTAGAGGGGATTTGATCCAACGATTATAAATAAATTTTTTTCTTCTACGATCCTGATTTCTCTATTCTTTTCTCTCTTTTGCACAGGCCGGCTTATTCACAACAAAGTCTCTCACCGTTTCCCTTGTTTTGTTGTCTCCATTCTATTTCTCCTCTGTATATTCTTTCTTTCTTTTCGTTGAAAGCTACCATATAAATGTATCCTGAGTTAAATATGGTTGTGTTAATTCGAAGATGGTTGTGTTAATTCAAGGAAAGTCAATGATGGTGGTTGATTTAAGGTTCCGATGATGGATTAGTAGTTTGATTCCGGTGGTGGTGTTGGTATGAAAAGTGAGAAGAATCAAAAGTTGGGTCTTGTTGGATTGATAATTGTGAATCTGTGATAGAGAAGAAGGTAAAGAATCAGAAGTTGGGCCTTCTAGATGGTTGAAATTACATCAGTTAGGGATATGGTGTTGGTAATAATGGATGTAACACAAATTAAATACGAACTAGGGCTACTGTCGTTGTTGTCTAGTTGTGAATTGATCTTTATTGCAAGGTTTTGTACGGGGATTTTCAATCGACTGAATGTGTGTTCAATTTGAGGATTATTTGACCGAGACTGGATCCCAGGGTAGTTACTTTTGAGAAGTTGGGGAATGTAAGTTTGTTGTGATCTGCCTTTCATGAGCTATTGTAATCGGTGGGAATGGGTTGCTCTGATATTTGATTTGGAGAGAAATGGATGAGGTGATGTGACCGAGATTAATAGAATTGAGCTCGAGTGGTGGTTGATGAGCTTAGATATGAATATTTCCTACTGTGAACTGTGGTGCTAGGGCCTAGGAAGAAGATGGGTCGAATCGGAGATGAGAAAGTTGTAATTATTAAGTAAACAGAAGGGTATGATAGTAAACTTCTTAATAATTAAATATTATATAAATCTTTTAATAATTATTAAACTGAAATTAAGACTTAACCTAGTCAACGCGGGTCAACGTCTAGTCCAGGTACTAAGCCCTAACGTTGGACAAATGTTAGACCAAAGCCTAGTGTTGGTCAAAACATGAGTACCAAACACTAATTATCCCCAAAAATAATAAAATAATCAAATTTATTGAACAAATTGAAGAAGAATTGCAAGATACGGGGTAAAATAGCAAAATCTTCCTAAAGAAAGAACACAACACAAAAGAAAGGCTGACTAGCCATAGCACGCTCCACGCATAGCAAGGACATCAACCCATCAAATAAAAAAGGGTTATTTTGTTTTTGGTACTTAGGTTTTGTCCGACTTTTGAGTTTGGTCTAACATTTGTCCAGGTTGGTGTTTGGTACCTGGAAAAGACGTTGACCTGAGTTGACTATGTTAAATATTGACTTCTGTTTAGTAATTACAAAAAGAATTAAATAAAATCTAATAGCTAAACAAATTTACTCTTGTACCCTTAATTTCATTTGCTGAATCGACTACTCGCCAGTACATAAATCCGACAAAGTCATATATGAAATCTGATCCAATTCTGACCATAAGACCAAGCCATTTGTTTCAAATGCTTTCCTGCATAATCATTCATTCATATATAACTCATATCATTCGTCTATGCAGCACTTCGAAAATTCCTGCAGTTCAATCAATCAGCAACCTGTAACTTCATTTGCTCAACTCATAGAAAACATCACCAGCTTCATTCCTTCTCTATTGCAACAACATCAACTCTAATTCTCTGCAGCTTCTTTTGCAATTCCAGTTGAAACCATTATCACTGCCATATATTTTATGAGCTCAAATCTGAGTTGTAACCACCAACACCATCTGAATCTTCCAACCACTATCCCATCTCTTCAATTTTATCCTTTCTGATTCATCACACTACTGCAACCCTCTTTCACATCTCAGACCAGACCATTTGCAAGCAGCAATTCCATTTCACAAAAACCCTTTTCAACAACAATATCCCCATCTCTCAATAGCAAATCAAAACATCTCAATTTATTTGTTGAATCAATTGAGATTCAACAACCCTCTTCCCTGATATTGTCGAATCAATTGAGATTCAACAGAAAATCACAAACAACCCTCTTCCCTGATATGTTCTTCAGATTCCTCAAACCCTAACCTTCTCCCAATTGATTTATTGAATCAATTTCATCAAATTTAGATTCATCTCACCCATATTCAGGACTGCAACAACATTTCTAATTTCTTAATCCCTCCGTCCCACTATTAATTGACCTAGTAGTACAATTTAAAAGTGATTTATCTCTCAAACTATACCACGGATATTCGTAAATTTTATATCATTGAAAAGAATTTTAAAACACCTTCGTCACAAATATAAACATGAGTAGCAAATGATATAACATCAACTATTAATGAGACAAAATCTAAAAACAAATATGTCAATTAATAGTGGGATAGAGGGAGTATTATTTAATCAAACTCGCTAATTGAAACGCTTACTAAAACCCCTATTAGATTGATTCTGTCATGAACCAAAATTGAAACCCGAAGATGAATCGAAACCCTAATCTAACTTTTCATTTAAAACCTTAATTTTTCAAAACAACAAAACCCTAAGTAAACACAAATTGTACCATAACTAAATTCAGTTCGTCTCTTAAAAAAAAAGTAGATTCTGAAGTATGGAGATGGCAGTAGCAGAAAGATAGATTTGGGAGAGGAGAATGATTCATGTTTGTATTTGTGGAGGGCCTGGAGGCGGAAGAAGCGAGATAGAAAATGATTTTGGGAGTTGGGGAGACGTTTTTAGTAAAGTAAAAGGCTAAAACAGTAAACTACAATACTCATTATATTTTATTTAATTTTTATAATAATTATCAAACGGAAGTCAAACTCTACCCAAGTCAACGCGGATCAACATTTTTTCCAGGTACCAAACGCCAAGTGGATAAATGTTAGACCAAACTAAAAAATTGGACAAAATCTGAGTACCAAAAACAAAATAACCCAACAAAAAACTAAGAACAATACTTAAAACGGAATCGAAGAAAGATATTCAAACATCTACTTATCAATGAAAAAACAAATTCCATTCTAAATTATAGTTGCACACACTTAGCAATGATTCAGACTTTTTTTTTTTTAGTTTTAAATGTGATGATAGGTTCCTCCTTTGTTTTCCTCCTCCACTTGTGTTCTCAGTCTGCCACTTATTTTTACTAAAATTAATGCTATTAAAAAACAAACAAAATGACAACAATAAATCCCTCAGTGAAACAGAAAACAAAGAAGGCAATGCGGTCTTTAGTTTTCGATTCACTATACGATGACCATACTTCCAGAATAATGGAATTCCCATTTGTAGATGGGGAAAAACGATTCGTTGATTGTTATGGAAGTGAAGAGACGAGCGTGTCATCGAGACTTCTCAACCGAGCAAACTGCTTAACGTCACACAGATACACTGCAAAGGGAGTGCTTAGATTCGAGAGATCAATCTTTAAGACTCCGGCCTAAACCAAGCCAATGTACGTTCCAGATTCAATTCGGTCGCAAAGAGGGAGATGGGTTAATCTGTAGGAGGGAAGCTGAGAATTGTGTGGGGATCAATAATGATCAAGGATTGTGGATGTGTTGAAGGTTTTTGCAAATTGATGAACTGTTGAGTTCGAATAAGTTCTGGTAGATTGATGAATTCTTGAGAGTAGTTACTCAAGAAATTATATGTGGACGATTGCTGATGATGTCCTCAATCATGAATTCAAAGACTTATTTATATTGTTAGAGTAGTGAACACATTGATCCCTGTAAGTGTGACGGTTTCTTGAGTGAAAGAGTGAAAGAGTGGAAGATCGTGGTAAAGTCAGTTCCATGTCGTGTAGAGACTTGACTGATCGTGCTTCCACTACTTTGCTAAATCCTTCAACCATTAGCATGACTTACGCATATTTCTCGTCATGGATGAATTCACATGTCGTAGACCGCCAGACCAAAACCCTAAGTGATATCCCCCATATTTGACGTGATTGATGTCTCACGAATCGTGGAGTCTGCATGACAGACATGTATTTAGTTAGTCGATTGTTGACTGATTAGACAATAAGTCTAGATTTTGTTGAATCGAGCATGATTGACAAATGCTCTGCGATTCATGAATATTAATGTTGCTCGTCTGGGAAAATATTGTAAATTCGACGAGTTGTTGAATATTGATGAGTTACTGAATGTATGTGGATTATTCGAGCAACTGAGCAAGTATTGCTCTATTCGACAAATTACTGATAAATTACTAGATATTGATAGTTGGATCAATATTCGAGCAACTGAGCAAGTATTGCTCAATTCGACGAATTACTGATAAATTACTGAATATTGATAGTGGGATCAATATTCAAGCAATTGAGCAAGTATTGCTTAATTCGACGAATTACTTACGTGACCCAATAAATTATTAATTAAAATATTATTCGATTACCGAATATTGCATGATTAATCCATATGTTGATCGTTGAATCAACATAATTTAGCGTTTGAACTTGCTCAGAATGGTGATTCGTGGAGCGTTTGTTCGAAACCTTAATTTTTGATCAATCCTTCATTAATTGACGAATTGCTGAAAATTGGTCATGAGTGAAGAGGGACCGACCACATGGGATCATGGATGACCATGTGGTTCCTGGATGCTACAGTGAGCATGCACCAGGGTCTTGAGTTGACCAGTTGGTGAAATAATGATGATTAAATGCCGATTTTATCATTTACTGAAATATTGTTGGGTTCAGCATGAGGTGATAAAATCTAGGTATGAAAGATGGGACCGACCAAGAGAGCATAAGACCGTCTCTTAGTGGTCACATGACCAGTTTTTGTCCGTTTGAGCAATCCCCAAGTTGGTTGGAAAGATTTTCGGCCCAATATGTGCAATTGAGCAAATTAGGTTAGAATTATGAAAACGTGTGGAACCGGATTTATGCAAGACCTAGGTATGACTTTGGTCGGTCATGAAGGCATGCACATGTTTTCGTGGTGTCCGTGTCTCCGTACTGAGAGTTTCAGTATTATCTGAACTGCGTTCGAGCAACATTGTGAATTTTCAGAAGAGTTTCATCTTGACTGAAATTCTTGATTTTTGTTGGAATGAGCATGTATGCTCAATTGATCAATATTTTGTAAATATTAAAATAAGAGTATTCTAACATTTAAAATTGGCGTGAGAGGTTAGCCGGTCGTGTGACCATGTTGGCTTTTGGTTTTTCATGATTCGAGCAAAATTTGAGAAGTTAAGATGAAATCATGATTTTTGCTCAAACCAAGGAGTTTCATGAATTGAGGGAAACAATAATTATAAAAGACTAGGGATTGCAAGGTATGGGACCGGCCATGGCTAGGGCATGGCCGGCTAGCTATGTTGCCGGTCCTGCACTCCTTTCCCTATTTTATAATATTATTTTTCATGAACCCGTGAAGTTATGAAGAATCCATTAGTTTTTGTTGAAACGGAGGAGTTTCATGAGATTAGGGAATAATAATTGTAAAAAGCTAGGGATTATGAGGTGTGGGACCGGCCACGACTCGGGCATAGCCGAACGACTAGGTTGCCAGGTCCCGCACACCTTTCCCTATTTTATAATAATATTTTCATGAATCCACGAAGTTATGGGGAATTCATGAGTTTTGCATAAACAAGGAAAGTTGTTAAATTGAAGGAGTTTTTCATGAGTTCTTGAAAATAGCAAAATAGGGAAAAATAATGGAAGAGGCATGGGGTTGGCAACGTCTAGGGCATGGTCCGCCTGCCGGTGGGCCCGGCCCCTGGGGGCCTCTTATTATTTTATTATTATTTGTTATTTTCTCCTGTTTTGCGTAGGATTCCTCATCTATCCATATTTTTGGATGCTCGTTTGTGCATCCGGGTGCTCAGTCGTGCATCATTGTCGAGTACACTTGTACCATTTTTGAGGGGCTTATTCAGTGATGATCCAGATGCCCGGTTGTTGAGTATTTATTGCTAATTCATGAAATTCAGTGGAGAATAATTCATGAAACGGAACAATAAAAATGAGTGGTTATTTATTATCAATTCATAGGATCAGTTGTGGATTCGACCGCGAATTTGGAATAATAAAACAAGCATTACCATCCCATGGGATCATGGATTCGACCATAGAAAATAAAATTATCTATTACCATTCCATGAGATTAGCCGTGAATTCGATCATGAAATCGGAAAAATGAGATAATTTAGTAGTTTCTTGCCATTCCGTGAGATCAAGTCGTGGATTCGATCATGGTATCAGAGAAATTATTATTGCCATTCCATGGGATCATGCCGTGGATTCGACCATGGAATAAGAGCAATTGTTATTCCCATTCCATGGGATCAGGCCGTGGATTCGACCATGGAATATGAGAAATTATTATTTCCATTCCATGGGATCAGGCCCTGGATTCGACCATGGAATAGGATCAATAATAGACCATTCTGGGGATTCAGTGGTGAATGTCACTGCAGAATTAATGTATTGCAGAAAAGATATTAGCCAGTTAAAGTGTCACATCCATTCTGAATGGTGCATAGTCAGGGAGTCACGGGTGTTGTTTACGACCTGAAGGCGTTATTGCTCTCAGTCTACGGAGAACCGCCTGAATCTATACACAGTCTCTCCACATAATCAGGGAACAATGAGTGTAACCGACGTCCTGAAGGCATTAATGCTCTCAATCTACGGATAACCTCCTAATAGTTCTTCTATGTGGAGGTGGGTCTCTCTCATGCAGTCAGGGAACAGTGAGTGTCACCGACGTCCTGAAGGCGTTAAGCTCTCAATCTACGGAGAACCGCCCATTTATGTTATTATACGTAGAGGTCATGATGAAATGACAGGGATCGAATCGCTCATCTAGTGGGGCTTTTCGAAAACATCTTCATCATGGCTTCGTAAATTATGAATCGTTGCATGCTTGAAAGCCGCGTCTAAAATATGCCTCATGATTTTACGGTTTTGAACTTTGTTGAAAAGCCACCATCAACATTAGGTCCCCTGCTTAGTAAGGGACAATCATATTCCTTTGTATGCATTAAATGGTGATTTTCAGTCGATGAGATCGGTGGTTGAACTCAGTCTACAAAGGTATTTTCAGAATCCACGATTTGCTCCAATGGCGCCATGTACGAGCAAATGCTCAGGTTAGGACCCTGATAGTATGAAAAAGCGTCATCTCGTGGTCGCGGAGAGATGAAGCACTGCTGATTTGGACAGCCGAGAGTCCAATTCTGATCTGTTTAGGACTTATGGGCCCGAGCCCAAAAGTAAATTCTTGTTTTAGGAACAGACGTTTGCTCATTCGTTAGTTTAAGAAACAAATGAAATAGACTTGAGTCTAATGATAAAAATTTTGTCTATGCGCTTTCACGGAAGCCAAAATATTATTTTTTAAATATGTGAGATTTCCAAAAGGGAATAAACTCTCGTTTCAAAGACGGATGCTCGTGAGAGGGAGCAAAAATATATACATATATTTTCAAAGTTACATGAGTTTGAACAATTGTTGAAAGTAAACAATTATTCACGATGAAATAATGTATGTATGTGAGTTTTCACAATTGTAGAATGGACGTTTGTCCAATTTTTGAAAAACCAGTGAATGTTCATACAGTGAAAATTTATAGGGAATTAAATTCTTGATTATCAGAAATTGTTAGAAGTAAACAATTTTTGATAAAATACAGTTTGTATGGGTTTTGTGATCTGATAGCGTATGCAAAAAACCAATGAGTATTCACTCTGTGGGAGTCGCTCACACTGTGAAAATAATGTGAATTTTTCATATGATGGAATTTTCGTGAATTGTTCACAGTTTTATGAAAATCACGTTATGGTTTTGAATAATGAATTTTGTTCGTCTTTGCAGGTTTGAAGGAGTGAACAAATTCTCGAGGTTGTAATCACTACAGCTAGTGAAATTGTAAATAGGTAAGAGTTGGATGGTTACCATTTTTGTAGACGCTGTTGTGAGCACCTTTATTCCATGATTCATTATTTTGTAGAATCCTGCGCTTTGTATGAATGATGTGCTGAAATAGCCACTTTGCAAGAATGACTGACTCCAAGCATGATACTTCCAAAGATGGTGTTTTCAGAGATGACTTCTCTACGGATGAAACTTTAAGAAATCGTACTCCTGGGACCTCTGGGTGATGGTGAGAGATCCTTCATACTGAGTTATACTTCTGCTTATTTCATTAGATTTACCACAGGATGATCGTATAGTGAAATCCCGGATAAATGTAGACCCCGTAGAAATGGAAGAAAGTCTACGGGAGCGGAGAACCCAGAAGTAAGGACTACAAGATGTTAGCAAATGATGTGCAGTCCCCTGCCGTTTCTTTGGTGAGTTGTTAGCGCTCCTTGTGTCATGAATTTTCCCTGATCGTGCAATTAGGATCACGATACCAAGGTTTGTTACTTCTTTTAGACTTTTTCTCCATCGATTGACGGCCTTCAACTTGTTCCCGGGCAAACAATCCAACACTGATGAAGAAGTCGATGTAAGCATCTCTTTCGTGCAGGCGATCATGACATCTCCTTGAATGAAATAATAATAATTATTGTTGATGAGTCCAGGAAGAAATCATTGTAGATAAGTAGCATGTTGATGAAGCTCACTCTTCTTTGGGGCATGGGAATATGGAGAATTTCCGAACCAAATAGAGATAACGGCGTTATCAATGGAGATTCCGGCATTATCGAGCCTTCAAATAATTTAAAGACTCCCTTAGTAAGTATATATCATGTAATCTCTTAATAGAAGTATGAAATTGCTGATTTGTGAATGAATGAATGAGAATCCATGTGAGTATATGAGTAATTTCGTCGAAATACGTCACTAGAAAATTTCAGACTTCATCCTTTAATAGAAACGCTGTAGAATCTTCACCCGAAGTCAGATTTTCGCGGTCTGCATATGTATCTTTGTGCCCAGAAAATTTCCAAGCTTTATTATAGAAGCTGTTTGGGTTTTGAGCATGTTTAGGGCCTGAAAAAGGCGAAACAGTAAACTTCCAGGAGACTTTCAAATTTTTTTCAGATTGTATGTTATCCAATGTTTTAGCCACAACTCCTTGCTCGTTTCTTCAATTGCTGTGAATTTTGTATATGTTATAGAGGACATCCATACTAAGAGAATGGTATATGACCCATCCCTATATTCTTCACCAATTTCTCCCAGTTCATCGATGTTTACAGGACAGTGCAAAATCATCTCAGACGAGCTTGCTGTAAAACACTCATGTTGTATCTTTAGACCATTTGCTTGTATCTTGAACGGTTGGTGAAGGATTTTAATGTCATTGAGTCATTTGAGATCAGGACCCCTTGATTGATACATGAGTGTGGTGCTTGCAGTGTCGTCTTGTTTCTGCTAGTCGCAGAAAACATCACTTCTGAAACCCTGGTCACGAGACCATAACTGAGGTTGCTCTCGAGAGGGGGTGATAATGACCATGGTTTCATGTCCCGATGGTAGCATTCCTTTTATTATGAATTATCATTACATGAGAGCTTGGTGCCACGGGTCTTGGACTGTTGAAACTAATCGCCATGATTAGTGGACCGTCAGTCCCCGGTATTTTGTCAAATCTCTCCTTTTCGTTTTCCTTTCTTCTGGCAAGACCTAGATAGAGGACCCAGGTATAGAAATTGATGTAAATACCTAGATGGTAAAATTTGGAGATACCTTGATGAAGGGCTTAGTGGGAAGACGTGGTAGACACCGATCGACTGTGGAAGTTATGAATCCCGTCTAAGAATTGCTGCTTGCATGTTGTATGCTCTGGAAGCTGTAGGAACCTCATACGACGTCGGAATTCGATGCTTGACCCCAAATTTTGAAGCTAAGAGACTAAGTTATCAAATGATAAAAGAATCACTCAATTTGGAATTGCAAAGTTCGGCCAACGAAGAGTTCACATTTGTAATTTGTAATCCCGTACAAATTTTTTAGATTTCATAGACCTGACGGTAAAGGCCATATCTTTCAGCTCGTATGTCCGATTGATGCGCCCTTTTGGTATGTTGTATAAGAAACATATACGAACACCTTTCGTTGAGGAAGTATTGTCCCATTCCTCACCATTGGTACGTTTTTGTAAACCCATGGCCTGGAGCATGTCGTATCTCATTTGTAGAGGCGATGAGAACATCTTGTAGAAGACTTTGATTTGTGCCCGTCCATCGTGCAAGCTTTGGGAAGATGTTCATGTTATCATGTTTTCATGTCTACATATATTGATATGAATCATTAGGGATTGGAGAAGTACGATCCATCGAGTAACACTTCAGAGAATGGATAGTTGATGAATCCGGATATTGTGCCTGAGACTGTTATTGATGCTGAGATCATGATTCAATTTTCTACAGAAATTTTTGTTGATGTTGAGACCATGAATGGAGTTCCTCTACATATCCTTGCTGATGCCGATACTATGGTTGGAGTTGCCACATAGACCGAAGATGATAGTATTTGCTCCTCCATCCAGTGAGCCTTTACATGCACGAACTAGTTAGTGGGTTGAGCATTCCCAAGATAAAGGTGTACTAGGATTTCAACCCAAATTCTCCTGAATATGACTTTACTTTGAAGTGGCTTCATCGGGGATTCGTTGTTGTTGCGTGGTAGATAGCAGCAACAGTCTTCATTCTGGATATGATTGGTGAAGAGAGGAAGTTTCCTAGTCGCGCAGGGGTTAGCAGAGTTAAAGGAGTTTGTAACATCCATTGATGAATGATGTTGTATCTATTTCATAAGTCTCATCATGAGATAGTGAAGACTTATCAATTTGTAATTCAGCCACACTTTGATCATGTCGGTATTGAACCATTGTGTCACCGTCGAGATATTATGCTGAAGCTAGAGGCGCTATTATCGAAGTTGTACACTTTGATTGGGAATATAATTCGAAGGATTCTTAAATGCTTAAGCGCTGAAGCATCGAACATCTTAGGCTTGATCGTCTCGGCCCCGTGTATCTTCCGTTGATTTGGCATTCCGCTGCGATAGTGGGATTCAACATTTGTGCAGATATCAGAGATTTATGATTTTATGGCACTCATGGTCATTCCTGCAAGTCTGTGGAGAAATTCCCAAAGTGTTCTTTTCCATGCTTCCGTCATCTCTCAGTAGTAAATGTCTCGGTGAGATGCTCGATTCAAAGCGGTGTCAGATTCAACCACTTGGTAAAATATTGCTGGAGTGAGATTACCCACTCATAATTTCTTGTAAAGTTGCTAGTAGAATTGAGTCCCCATGCTAGGATAACATGTGAGCAAATAAATGACATAGATACAGAAGGAACGAGACTTGCCTGAGTACGGAACCTCTTGATGAATGTCTATGCATCTGTTGCAAGTTCTTTCTTCAACCTTGTCAAAGTTCAAAATTTCTCCAAGTGCTCTGATGATGGGATGTCCGTCAAATCTTCTGGATCCGAAATTTCTTCGGTGGAGAGATGTGCAACTAAGGGTGCTTTGTCAATAACCATATTTTCATCATGGATCCATGCTCGTCTGAGGATCATGCCATACCATGGATGTTCCTTGAGTATGCAAGACTTGCTTTTAGTTCAGGTTGAACCTATTCTCATCTTGTGATGATGTATCCATGAGCATCTCTGAGCTTTCCTTCATGATCTCTGATTGAGATAGGATCACGAGTAGCTTATTGTTGATTAATGCCTGTGGGTCTGAGGGTTTTCAGTGGAATGACGTTGATGGCGGTGTCAGCATCGATCAATATTCTTCTAAATTCATTTCCTCTAAGATGGACTGCAGTAAGAATTCCCTAGTCATGCATCTCCTTGTCGGTGGCTGGAGGTTCGGGAGGCACTTCTAGAATAAGTAGACGTTTCCTGGATACTATATTGTTCAAAGCCATGAATATGTCTCCCCTTTGAGCCTTTGACAGATAAAGCAATTCGCATACATGCTCGATCAATGACTGGACTGCTTTTTTGACTGGCTGTTCGGAGATTGTGAAATTTCTGATTGGAAGAGGGTCTCTGTGTACTCTTTCAGTCCCCAAGTTAAGTTCCCCTAATATGACTTTTTCCTTGAATACGTGCTTCAAGATCCTGCAGTCGCTGGCGGGATGATTGATGAACCTATGGTAACGGTAGTAGCGAGGGTTCTCCATTTCTTCTTCATTTGGTTCTTTTCTGACATATGGAAATTTGATTGCACCATCCTGGATCCAGACATCCAGTAGTTTGATCACCTCTTCGATGGAGAAAGGGAAGTCAAGTTCTGCTGGATCTGCATTTTGAGTTGGAGATTGTGCATCCCGGATTTGACTACCCTTTCTTGGTGATTTTGGAAGAGCTAGATAAGCGTGCTTGCGCTGTGATTCGACTTTCTGTTTGCTCCTTTCTGCAAAAATATTTGTGGAAGGCTGGAGATTGTACTAATTATTGACAAGGCGTCGGATTCTTCGAGATTCCTCGACCTGACTTTGTTATTTCCAGCTAAGCATTGTTGATCGCTTGGCTGCTTCATGGAGTTCTGAGAAAGTCTGGAACCGAATATTTTCCAGCAAGGCTCTGTATACTGGGATCATTCGTCATGTTCATTCTCTCCTAGTACCTCAAGGAATCGAGAGACGTGTTATCGAGCGTTCCTTATTCCGTTCTATAGTGTGGATGTTGGGGAAATGTAGCTCTTGGGGAGAGGAATTCTTTGCCTAGCAATAGGATATGGAAGTTTATGACGGTGAACAGATGATGCTTTGTCTTTTCCTCGATCCTCCATGAAGCGTTTCATGTCCTCACGAGTGATGATGCCTGCAGGTTCCTTTGTTGGTGGGTTATCGGCAACCTTGTGGACTTCATCACCATCTACTACATGGATCAGAGTGACTTCAGGATCAGCAACCAAAGATGTTTTTTTGGCTTTTCCTTTCTCTCGAGTTTTCTCTGATATGTTGTCAGTGGGAGTTTTGAGATAATTGCACATCTCTTTATTTGTGGCAGCCATGTTAATATGATTTTTGGCAAGAGTCTCTTGCACCTTCATGAGATCATCTATGGTAGGCGGATTTTCTATGATTTTTTCAGTAGACCGACCGAAGATGGGATTGTCTCCAATATTGGTTTGAGGAGGAGTGGTGTCACCAGCGCCGATGTTGGAAGCAAGAGTAGTTTCTGGAGTACCACCTTTGTTGCTAGTGCTAGCGTTGTTTGTGTTAGGATTTGTAACTGATCCTGACCTAAGATCAACCATTTTGTGAAAGTTTGAGATTGCAACCGAGAGATTAATCTCCCATTGTGGTCATCAATCTATAGATGGGGAAAAATAATTCACTAGTTTTAAGGGAAGTGAAGAGGCGAGCGTGTCGTCGAGACTCCTCAACCGAGCCAACTTCTTAACCTCACACAGATGCACTGCAAAGGGAGTGCTTAGATTCGAGAGATCAATCTGTAGGACTCCGGCCTAAACCAAGTCAATGGCCGTTCCAGAGTCAATTCGGTCGCAAAGAGGGAGATGGGTTGATCTGTAGGAGGGAAGCTGAGAATTGTGAGGGATCAATGATGATCAAGGATTGTGGATGTGTTGAAGGTTTCTGCAAATTGATGAACTGTTAAGTTCGAGTAAGTTCTGGTAGATTGATGAATACTTGAGAGTAGTTACTTGAGAAATTTTGTGTGGACGATTGCTGCTGATGTCCTCAATCATGAATTCAGAGACTTATTTATATTGTCAGAGTAGTGAACACATTGATCCCTATAAGTGTGGCGGTTTCTTGGGTGAAAGAGTGAGAAAGTGGGAGATCGTGGTAAAGTCAGTTCCATATTGTGTGGAAACTTGACTGATCGTTCACCCACTACTTTGCTAACTCCTTCAACCTTTAGCACGACTTATGAACATTTCTTGTCGTGGATGAATCCACATGCCGTAGACCGCAAGACCAAAACCCTAAGTGATATCCGCCATTTGTGACGTGATTGATGTCTCATGAATCGTGGAGTCTGCATGACAAACGTGTATTTAGTTAGTCGATTGTTGACTGATTAGACAATAAGTCTAGATTTTGTTGAATCGAGCATGATTGACAAATGCTCAGTGATTCATGAACATTAATATTGTCGTCTGGGGAAATATTGTAAATTCGACGAGTTGTTGAATATTGACGAGTTACTGAATATATGTGGATTATTCGAGCAACTGAGCAAGTATTTCTCGATTCGACGAATTACTAATAAATTACTGGATATTGATAGTTGGATCAATATTCGAGCAACTGAGCAAGTATTGCTCAATTCGACGAATTACTGATAAATTACTGAATATTGATAGTGGGATCAATATTTAAGCAATTGAGTAAGTATTGCTTAATTCGAAAAATTACTTACATGACCCAATAAAATATTAATTAAAATATTGGTTGATTACCGAATATTGCATAATTAATCCAGATGTTGATCATTGGATCAACATAATTTAGCGTTTGAACTTGCTCAGAATGGTGATTCGTGGAGCGTTTGTTCGAAACCCTAATTTTTGATCAATTGATCATTAATTGACGAATTGCTGAAAATTGGCTAAGAGTGAAGAGGCCACATGGGATGATGGATGACCATGTGGTTCCTGGATGCTCCAGTGAGCATGCACCAGGGTCTTGAGTTGACCAGTTGGTGAAAGAATGATAATTAAATGCCGATTTGATCATTTACTGAAATATTGTTGGGTTCAACATTAGGTGATAAAACCTAGGTATGAAAGATGGGACCAACCAATAGAGCATGGGGCCGACTCTTGGTGGTCACGGGACCAGTTGTTGGCCTTTTGAGCAATCCCCAGGTTGGTTGGAGAGAGATTGGGCCCAATATGTGCAATTGAGCAAATTAGGTCAGAATTATGAAAACGTGTGGGACAGGCTTTGAGCAAGCCCTAGGGATGACTCTGGTCGGTGATGAAGGCATGCACATGTTTCCATGGTGTCCGTGTCTCCGTACTGAGAGTTTTAGTATTTTCTGATATGCGTTCGAGCAACATTGTGAATTTTCAGAAGAGTTTCATCTTGACTGAAATTCTTGATTTTTGTTGGAATGAGCATGTATACTCAATTGATCAATATTTTGTAAATATTAAAATAAGAGTATTCTAACATTTAACATTTCCGTGAGAGGCTAGCTGGTCGTGTGACCATGTTGGCTTTTGGTTTTTCATGATTCGAGCAAAATTTGAGAAGTTATGACGAAATCATGATTTTTGCTCAAACCAAGGAGTTTCATGAATTGAGGAAAACAATAATTATAAAAGACTAGGGATTGCAAGGTGTGGCACCGTCCATGGCCAGGGCATGGAAGACTGGCTATGTTGCCGGTCCTGCACTCATTTCCTTATTTTATAATATTATTTTTCATGAACCCGTGAAGTTATGGAGAATCCATGAATTTTTGTTGAGTTTCATGAGATTAGGGAATAATAATTGTAAAAAGCTAGGGATTGTGAGGTATGGGACCGGCCACGGCTCGGGCATGGCCGGCCGGCTAGGTTTCCCGGTCCCGCACACCTTTCCCTATTTTATAATAATATTTTCATGAATCCACGAAGTTATGGGGAATTCATGAGTTTTGCAAAAACAAGGAAAGTTGCTAAATTGAAGGAGTTTTCATGAGTTCTTGAAAATAAAAAAATAGGGCAAAATAATGAAAGAGGCATGGGGTCGGCCATGGCTAGGGCATGGCCGTCCGTCCGGTGGGCCCGGTCCCTGGGCGCCTCTTATTATTTTATTATTATTTATTGTTTTCTCCTGTTTTGCGCAGGATTCCTCATCTATCCATATTTTTGGATGCTCTTTTGCGCATCCGAGTGCTCAATCGTGCATCATTGTCGAGTACATTTGCACCATTTTTGTGGGGCTTACTCAGTGATGATCCAGATCCCGGTTGTTGAGTATTTATTGCTAATTCATGAAATTCAGTGGAGAATAATTCATGAAATGGAACAATAAAAATGAGTAGTTATTTATTATCAATTCATAGGATCAGATGTGGATTCGACCACGAATTCGGAATAATAAAACAAGCATTACCATCCCATGGGATTGTGGATTCGACCATAGAATCAGAGTTATAAAATTATCTATTACCATTCCATGAGATTAGCCGTGAATTCGATCATGAAATCAGAATAATGAGATAATATAGTAGTTTATTGCCATTTCGTGAGATCAAGTCGTGGATTCGACCATAGAATCGGAGTAATAAAATTATCTATTACCATTCCATGAGATTAGCCGTGAATTCGATCATGAAATCGGAATAATGATATAATATAGTAGTTTAGCTCTTCTTTGTGATGATAATGCCAAAAAATCAAGTTGGCTCATTCGCCTTTATGTTGTCATTCCGTGAGATCAAATCGTGTATTCGATCATGGAATCAGAGAAATTGTTATTGCCATTACATGGGATCAGGTTGTGGATTCGACCATCGAATAAGAGCAATTGTTATTGCCATTCCATGGGATCATGCCGTGGATTTAACCATGGAATAGGAGCAATTGTTATTGCCATTCCATGTGATCAGGTCGTGGATTCGACCATGGAATAAGAGCAATAATAGATCATTCTGAGGATTCAGTGGTGAATGTCACGGCAGAATTAATCTATTGCAGAAAAGATATTAGCCAGTTAAAGCGTCATATCCATTTTGAATATTTCTTAGTCAGGGAGTCACGGGTGTTGTTTTCAACCTGAAGGCATTATTTCTCTCAATCTACGGAGAACCGCCTGAATCTATACACATTCTCTCCACATAATCAGGGAACAGTGAGTGTCACCGACGTCCTGAAGGCATTAATGCTCTCAATCTACGGAGAAGCTCCTAATCGTTCTTCTATGTGGAGGTGGGTCTCTCTCCTGCAGTCAGGGAACAGTGAGTGTCACCGACGTCCTGAAGGCGTTAAGCTCTCAATCTACGGAGAACCGCCCATTTATGTTATTCTGCGTAGAGGTCATGATGAAATGCCAGGGACCGAATCGCTCAGCTAGTGGGGATTTTCGAAAACATCTTCATCGTGGATTCGTAAAATATGAACCGGTGCATGACTGAAAGCCATGTATAAAACATGCCTCATGACTTTTTGGTTTTGACCTTTGTTGAAAAGCCACCATTAACACCATTATCACTAATATTTCCTCCATCAATTCTTTCATTGCCCAAACTAAATCTCCAATATTGTAGTGGTAAATAAGTGATAGATAAAGGTAGAGCAATACCAAGATGCGATTCACTAAGGAATGCATGAAGCAAAGCACTGAATCACCTCATATGGCATCGGCACAAGAAAAGATTTATCTACCAAGCACATGATAGGCGAGAACGTGTAAATAAGAAACTCGGATGTGATGGAGAGATGCCCATCGGGAATCGAGGTAATAAATGCACTGATAAGGTGGGTGAGAAGAGCAGAGGAATCTAGTCAAAGTGGGGGCCAGAGACCAAAAGTAACTAATTTGGGTCGGGAGAAATGGCGACATCGGGTTCAATAAAGTTAGGCCATTAATATAGGAAGAGGCGTATCGGGAAGACACCACTCATAGGGATAACACGAGATCGTGCCATAGATATCGGGAAGAAATCACTCATCACTAGACAAAAGCATCAAGTAAGATGGGCTATGACCCATATTGTAACTTCGTTGTATGAGTGTGTTAGTCTATAAATAGAGAGCCTTGTCAAGAGATATGGGAAAGTAATCGGTAAGTCAGTCAGAGAATATAAAGAGTATTATGGAGAGAATTATACCTTGTATTCTTGTGTGAAGTAATAAGATCATCCTTTCACCCCGTGGACGTAGGTAATCATGCCGAACCACGTATATCTTGTGTTCTTATGAGTCTCTTGCTTACTTATGTTTGTTATGAATTTATGTGGATTGTTGGATGTAGAGGTAGGATTTTCTACACCTACATTCTGGCGCCGTCTAAGGGGAACGATTAACATCTTTAGATACCTTGAAAAAATCCACTAAAAGAGAGAATCTGAAGCTCCTAAACCATCTATGATGTTAGTCGAAGCTAAGAGAAAAACTCTTGTGGTTGGATGTATAAGTTGGTAGATGAATCGAGTATTTTTAACAATGGGTTTGTAGAACTTAAGGGTTTGTTTTCTTGTTTTCAATAAATGATGGTTTTCTTTCCTTTAAAGAACTTTGATTTAGGGTTTCGGGTTTATCAAAACTTGTTCAAAGTTGTTATTTTTCTAAGCTCTTTTGCTAGTCAAGTTGTTACAAAGATTCAAAAGGTCCCAAAATAACAGTCCTGATGTTTGGTTGAAGCTATATGAAACTTCATTTCACTGGCTAACAAAGATCCAGACAAGAAAGTTTGCAGTACGGTTTAAAACCTTTAAAATTCGTAAAAAAAAAAAAAAAAAAAAAAAAAAACTGTGTTGTCGTGTTATATCACCACTAGTAGATCGGCTCAAAATCATTGAGTTGGGTCGCTGGACCAATTGCTCGAAATGATCTCTTAAGCGTTTTGTACAAATTTATTCTTCTTTCCCTACCAAAATCTCATGAGTGTGGAGTTAAATGGAAAACCGAAAGAATCCAAAGGTAAAACTATCCTTGAGGAATTTTTAGAAAAGCCGTAGAAAAAGGCAAGTTATGTCCAGTTCATGCCTCCAACATCATATGCGAAGTGGTGATACCATCAATTCTAATGAGGAAAGTCATCACATTAAAAATCAACTAAAGAATTACTTTATTGACCACCAATATGGCTAAGTAATAACATCTGGTAGAAGAAATGTTAGGACAAACAACAATTAATGCAAAGAGAGAGAGTACTGAAAGTGACTTATCAATAATATTTTTCAACAAAAATATCATAGTAGTCAAACAAACGAATTTTCTGAGTTCAGCGTGACCAAAGTAGAGGAATCGTACTTATGTTTGCACACTGTCAGAATGACAGAATCTTTTGTTGTACTTGAAAAACCTTTTCGAAAACAGTTCAAAGTGAGGTGTTGTATGTTTGCTAACGTAGGTCAAGTTCTCGGAGTAGAAAGCATACCTGATTCAATGGATATTAATTTGGGGACTGGTAGGATTATGAGGAACCAAACAGTTGCAGGAACCGACATGTAAGAGGGAGTGACAGACTCGCGATATGGGAGTGATCGTCGATATCAACCCGAGGAGAATCTAGCGCCCACGAGAGGAATGAAAACCGTCGATGAGGAGGTCAACCTAGGTCAAGATGATGACCCCACTTTCTTAGGGCGTGTCGAGCCGAGTCGTAGGAGACCCGATAATATGATAGACGAACTGACGACATCAGACACTGAGGACGAAGAGGAGATGCTAATGATGCAGGAGGACCGAAGGCGAGCCAGGCAGCATGACGAGAATCAAAATGCTTTCGACTGAGAGGAGGAAAGACTCAGACAGATACGGATAGGAAAGAGGAATGAAACCCGAAATCTTCCACCAATAACACCACCTGATGCTCCACCATTGGCACCACCTTTTGCACCACCATTCGCACCGCCGGTCGCACCAGGAAACCACCTAAATGGTCATTTTATCCATGAGAATTCAGACCCAACATTGATGGCAATTCTTGCAAACCATAAAAGTAAGGAGAATGTATGAGAGAGATATGGAGAAGGAACTTGGCACTCGAGCACGGGAATTATCGATTCCGAAACCAAGGGCCCAGGTCGCAAGGTTCTTCAAGCTAAGGAACATCAAGCAATCAAACCCGATCTGGGTACACCCGAACGCCACCACCACACAGAGGACGCGTACCCGACCCCAACCATACGAGAGGTGGGTATGGTCCTCCCGATAATTCATAAACCGAAGAAGAGGTACCCGAACAAAATGGGAGGCTCGACAATGAAACCGAAGATAAGATCAAGCAACTCGAAGAGATGGTTAAAAAACTTATTGGAGATGGCGTCAGAGTCCCTTTTATGGCCACTTTTTTGTAAAATGTAGACTAACACAAATGTTCAATTTGATAAAAAGATTGGAATTTGGTGGTAGTCTTTGGGACATGAAAAACCTAAAATATCCTCTCTTTTAGTCTAATTATTGTAACTCCTTGTAGATCCTATTTTTTCAGGGGTATAATTGGCAACCAAACTTTAATATAACATATTTAAATATCCGTTTCTTGAAATTTTACAAATTTTATGTTATGTCATTGAAAAGGATTTAAAAAAATCTACACAACGAGTACAAACACAATATAAAATTTAATGTTTTTACGAAAAACTTGATGATGACTTTTAAAATTTATGCAAAGAGAGAGTACTGAAAGTGACTTAACAGTAACCTTTTTCCAAAAAAATATCCTAGTAGTCAAACAAACGAATTTTCTGAGTTCAGTATGACAAAAGTAGAGGAATCGTACTTATGTTTGCACACTGTCAGAATGACAGAATCTTTTTTTGTACTTGTAAAACCTTTTCGAAAACAGTTCAAAGTGAGGTGTTGTATGTTTGCTGACGTAGGTCATGTTCTCGGAGTATAAATCACACTCGATTCAATGTATATTACTTCGGGGACTGGTAGGATTATGAGGAACCAAACAGTTACAGGAACCAGCATGCAAGAGGCAGTGACATACTCGCGATAAGGGATTGATCGTCGACGTCAACCTGAGGAGAATCTAGCACCCACGAGAGGAATGAAAATCGTCGATGAGGAGGTCAACCTAGGTCAAGATGATGACCCCACTTTCTTAGGGCGTGTTGAGCTGAGTCATAGGAGACCCGAGAATATGATAGACGGACTGATGTCATCAGACACTAAGGACGACGAGGAGGTGCTAATGATGCAAGAGGACCGAAGGAGAGCCAGGAAGCATGCCGAGTATCAAAATGCTTTAGACCGAGAGGAGGTAAGACTCAGACAGATCCGGCTAGGAAAGAGGAATGGAACCCGAAACCTTCCACCAACAGCACCACCTATTGCACCACATGTTGCGCCACCAGTGGCACCACCTTTTGCACCACCAGTCGCAGCACCTTTTGCACCACCAGTCGCACCAGGAAACCACCTAAATGGTCATTCTATCCATGAGAATAAAGACCCAACATTGATGGAAATTCTAGCAAACCAGAGAAGTCAGGAAGAATTTATGAGAGATCTACTGAGAAGGAACTTGGCACTCGAGCACGAGAATTATCTACTCCAAAACCAAGGGCCCAGGTCGCGAGGATATTTAAGCCAAGAAACATCAAGAAATCAAACCCGATCAGGGTACACCCAAATGCCACCACCACACCGAGGATGCGTACCAGACCCCAACCATGCGAGAGGTGGGTATGGTCATCCCAAGAATTCATCAACCGAAGAATAGGTACCCGAACAAATGGGAGGTCCGACAATGCAACCGAAGCTAAGCTCAGGCAACTCGAAGAGATGGTTAAAAAACTTGCTGGAGATGTCGAGGATAACAAGTTGGCGGAAGTAATCAGTGAAGCTGAGAAGAACCCATTCACCCGAGAATTAGAGCAAGCACCGTTCCCTCCAAAATGTACGCTTCCAACGTTCCCATCAAGATTCCACGACACGTGAGATGCGGTGAAGCATGTCAAAATGTACATGATGTTATTACTATAGTGGAAGAGAAATGATGTAGTTATGTGAAATTTCTTCCCTGCTAGTCTAGAAGGGGAAGCAAGGATCTTATTATATACCCTACGAGTAGGATCTATCGGGAACTATGGAGTCTTAGTAGAAAATTTTATAGAAACCTACATGCATAACAACATTGCCCGACCTAGGGTAAAAAAGATGTTCACTCTGGCAAAAAGATTCAGGGAATCTTTGAGGTCTCTAACAGATAGATGGAGGAAGTTATGTACTGATATCGAGAAAGTACCAGTGGATCAGCAGATATTCGGGTTTGAAAATTCTCTCGGGAAATCGGACCCTATTTGGATAGCCATGTTTACTGAGAAGCCACAAACATTAAAAGAAATGCGGAAGATGCAAGAACACTACATCGCCGTAGATGAGATACATGAAGGATCACATCACAGGAGAGTGCAAGAAGCTAGCGCGGCGACAGAAGCATCTCCCCAAGAGGTTTCAAAGCGACCCGAAAAGAGATCAGGCCCACAACACAAAGCTTCAGGAAAGAAGGAGTGGGTCGAAAAGGTAAAGAAACCTCGAAACGAACCAAAAGCGTATACGCCCTTAAACGCACCGATGTAGGAAATTTTCAAGGAGGTAGAAAAGAGAAACGATATCAGGTACCAGAAAACTAGAGGAATACAATTTGACAAGACGAATAACCATCCCGAATTATGTCACTATCATTAGTTCCGAGGGTACTCCACTAATGACTGCCGAGAGGTAAAATACATAGTTCAACATCTGATCTGAGACGGTTACTTGAGGCAATTCGTCAAGCAGACGACACCAACACCCGATGTACCAGTATACCAAGTAAGGATCGATCGGGGAACCTAATTCGTGTGCAACATAATCTCACATTTCACGACTCAAGGACTAGACTTAGGGGTGGGAATAATGTCAAGAACCATAAGAGAGATTGAACCGGGAAGAAAATCTTTAGTGTGACCAGGACCTTTCCCATGGAGGCATGGATGATGCAAATGATCATATTCTCAACTAAAGATGTCCCGATGAATGGTCAAACACATATAGACCCATTGGTTATCACTTTATTAATCGAAGAATGGGGTGTGAAGAGGATACTGGTCGATAGTGGGAGTTCTGTTGAAGTCCTCTTTTACGACACATTCAAAAGAATGAAATTATCCGATGATATCATAATCCCCTCGACCTATAGAATTTATGGTTTTCACGGGATGATGACTATACGAAAGGGAGAGGTTACACTCAGGGTTTCAGACGGAGAAGGATACTTGGATACTCTTACCACCTTCTGCATAGTCTATGTCGTGTCACCTTACGAGGCGATCATCGGGAGACCATGGATAGCGGGCATCAAAGGGGTAGCATCAGCTTACCACCAAAGATTGAGGTTTCCCGCGTATAGAGGCGTGGTATAAGTCTTGGGAGATTCACAAGCCGCGAGGCAGTACATACAGGTGGATATCCAGCAAAACGAAGACAAGCGAACTCGATTACGCTGAGAAAAGAACAAATTTAAATAAATCAAGGACAAACTGGAGTTGGAAAAGTAATTTCGCAAGCAGTTATGTCATATGAATCCGGAGCGGACAAAATCTTATAGCAGTCAAAGGTAGCGGAACCGATCAAAGATCCAAAGCCGAAATTCACAGCTCTAGAGCCCACTCGGGAGGTTAACATAGGGACTGAAGAAAAACCGAAGATAGTAAAGATCGGGTAGTTGTTATCAGAGGAGGATTCAAATCAATTAATAGCTTTACTACAAGAACATATTGACGCATTCTCTTGGAAGATGCACGACATGAAAGGGATTGACCCAGAAGTGTGCTGCCACTACCTAAGAATAAATCCAAAATTCAGTCCAGTCCGACAGAAAATGCGGAGGATTGCTCCCGAGCTACAAGCAGAAGTATAGGTGGAGTTGAAGAAGTTACAATCATCGGGAATCATCCGGAAGGCACAATATCCACAATGTATTTCGAATATGGTTATAGTACCCAAAAATAATGGAGGAGATATAATCTACATCGACTTTAGTGACCTAAACAAGGCATGTCCAAAGGATAGTTTTCCCCTCCAAAATATCGATCAACTAGTAGAGTCGATAGTGGGACATAAGGCGATAACATTAATGGACGGATACTCAGGATATAACTAGATCCCCTTGGCTCCTGAGGATCAATAAAACACTCAGCTATGCCGGCTACGGTCCAATCACCTGGAAGCATGGGAGGCGTACTACACCAAAATGCCATTCGGTCTGAAGAATGCAGGAGCCACCTATCAAAGGTTGGTAAAGGATATGTGAAAATGCGGGGGGTACAACAACCACATCCAATAATTCATTTGGAAATCTGAGAGGACTTACTCTAATATACTTTCTACAGAATTGTAGTTGCAGGAAATCCTACACTACACCCTTGATAAGAATTCACAGTATTTAACACATATTGAAGATTAAAAACAACACTTTATTATTTGATTCTCAGAAATGTTTATAAGAAATGGAAGAAATCAAGAATACAACCGCTCTCTTGAATTTTCTCTCTCCTCAAGACTTTCTCAACACTCAAAAATACATCATCCTCTCTCTGAATCTACTGGGTCTCTTTATATAGGATAGTTACATAGTGGATGACAGCTAATCTGTCCTTTAATTTCGGATCTGACACGCGATATTATTGCATTAGTTATAATGTCCATTCTCGCAAGAGTTGTAACCATCGCAGGATAATCACGCTCTTCCCGTGTTTCTTCATTCATCAGCTATTACGTTATTCTTCAAATCATTCTGTAACACCCGCGAAGTGTTGTTGAAGAACTCGTGGTGATGTTCGCAGAAGTGTTGTTAATCTCGGAAGAGTAATATCATGGCGATATTCTGGTCCTACATCTTGCCTCTTCTCATGTCTTTTCTACGAGGGTGGAAAGATCATGAGAATCAAAACGCCACAGTTGTTCATCTCTTCACTTTTTACTGTTCTGACACATTTCTGCATCTATTGCCAAATTTATTACACGTGTCTTTTCTTCTATTCAACCTCTGACACGTCCCTTTCAACCGCCGTATTCCAACCATTCACGTTTTATCCTTGCATTAAATACATTCATCTTCTCGAGAACTTTAGTCTTCTATAAATACTTCTTTCATTCTTTTCTTTCCATTTTTTTACTTTCTTCTTTCTCCTCTCTGCAATTGTACTGTTCTTCCGTAAATTCCGGATCTGCTACTGTTATAATTTTTCTTTCGATATTTACTCTTTCAGTCCTTCATTACCATACTAAAATGGTTGCAGCTGGTCGCAAATATGTGGTTGCTTTCGAGGGGATTCAAAAAGAACTTCAAGGCACAGGTTTTACTTTATCCACCATTCTCAATCAAAACCCTAAGTCTAAACTTTCTGTTCCATTATTTTCTGATTTTCCATGTAACCGTGAGAAGATCATAGTCTCGCTAGGCCAACTTGAGGCTGGTCTTCCCATTCCTTTCTATGACCCTAAACTTCCTTTATTCTATGCGATACTCTCTCACGAGAAGTTCTTGCGGGAAGTATATCAATTAAGTGGGAATTGTATTCACTTAATACTTGAGTATGCTACTCGCGGTGCTGGTAAAGAATCTCGCTACCTTCCTGAAGCAAAGAACCCTAAGTTCAAATATATTCCTATTGTTCATGTGAATTATACTGTGGATAATTTCTTCGCAAATTACGATATAATCCCTATGAAGAAGGACATCACTTGTTGGGGTGTCCGCTTATAAAAAAAGGATGATATCGCTGAAGATAAAGTTCTTATGTTAGATATCGATTGGCATACGGGTAATAACCAAGGCCCTCGCCATTCCAGTGATGATAAATGGTTCATTTTTCCATTATGCCTAGAGGGTCCCTACATCTTCGGCATTCATGCATTACCTGCGAATCTCGCAGAATACCAACCGTGGGTTTTCAACTGGCCTAAAAGGAATAAAGAGGTATGTTCCCTCAATTTTTTTACATAATTATCATTATCATCTTCCTCACGTTTTCATACTCTCGCTGACTACTCTTATTTTCCCAGATTACCAGGCTGAAACTTAAGTACCAGAAATTTGGGAAACCCAGTACCTTTTTAGAGTAAGAAATATTCCTTTATAATTCTTAACAATATATTGTTTCCTCTATTTCTTATCTTTATCTGTGTTCGTAGGTTATTGAAGATATAGAACCTGTGAAGATTTTGAAAACTAAGGGGAAAGACAAAGATGTTTCTCGCAAGGAGGAATCTACTATTCCTCACAAAGAGAATTCTACTGCTTCTCGCAGAGAGAAACCTGGTGCTCCTCCCTCAAAGAAAAGAAATATCCAACTCCCTTCTTCTTCAATTCCCAATCTAGTGAAGAAAATTCGAGTAATGATGTTGATGATGACGATGATGAGGATGAAGATAATTATGATATCTATTTTATGAAGAATTCTTCCCCTCCTGAATCTTCTATGACTCAACTGTCTAAGATTTTTGGCGATATTACATATGGTATCGCAAATGATTATGGAGATGAGGCTCTTAATGGGGTATTCCAGGCTCTCTCTAAAGTTTGCAATGCTCCCATATTGGTTGATAATGATTCTCTCCAAGGAATCTCGAGATCAATAACTCCCAGTCTCTTAAATTCTCTTGGTATTCTGGTATGTTTTCGCTTCTTCACTACATTTATGCATTCATTTCCTCGCCAAGCCTCAATTTACATTGTTCCCTCGCAGACTGGAAGGGCTTCCTTTGTTGTTTCCTCAGACTTGGAGAGGAGGTGCGCATCTTTTCACAAGAAGAATACCGTTCTTCGTAAAAAGAATATGGAGTTGGAATCTGAGTCCGCTAGTCTTCGCGGGCAATTGGAATCTAGGTCTGTTGACCTTAAAGAAAAGATCAAGCAGTTGGAAAATGAACTTTCTTTCTCACAAAATAAAGTCGCAAGCCTCCAAGCTGCGAATGATCAACTTTACGGTAAGAAATCTTTCCCTTTTTCTTTATCCTTATATTCCTTTGAATTTTTTCTTATTTTCCTTCTCCGCATATGTTTACGGCCTTTCTGACGAAGTTGTATTCCTTCATTCTTTTCCAAATCCAATAGACGACTTCTCAATCACCCTAATGAATCTTTAGACAACTATTCAGATACACATATTAAATCCCTTTTTGTAGATGATCTTAGATCCAAATTTCATCTTTTAGCAATTGATCTCAGATCTAGTTTGAAAGCAGCTAACACATCCAAACGTCAATATCTTAACTCTAAAGAAGAGATCAAGATTCTAAGAGCCCAAAAAAGTGACCTTATAGATGAAAAAGATCGTATCTCTAGGAAATGAGCTCAAACTTTAACGGATTTTCATAAAACCCTTCTTGAAGTCCAAATTGAAAGAGACAGACTTATCTGCGAGAAAAAGGTTCTTGTTGAAAGAGAAAACCAAATCCGTTCCCATCTTCTTATTAATAATAATGATGAATTTTCCTGGGCTGCGAAGATTCATGATAATGCCAGAACTAACTTAGGTGTAGATGTTAGTCTTCATGTTTAATAAGCGGCCTTAATTAAAGACATGATTTTCGAAAGAGAAGGTTGCTAATTGTTCTTCCTCATTAATTTCTTGTTATTAATCTTCTTATCTTTGCAGAATTTTTAATTTGTTGTTATATACTCACAGGAGCTGAGAAGATATACACTGAAAGAATTGGAGAACTTGAAGCTGATAAGAATCAACTCGCAAAGACTCTTGCTGCTCGCAATGAAAAATATTCAAGATTGAAGGAATAATTAAAGATCACTACTTTGAATTTTAGTAATATCCTTGTTGGTGTTCGCAATGACTCCGTCAAGGGTGTTTGTGATGATCATAACATTTCTCACTCTTTGTATCCTTGCCTCATTGAGGAGGTTCCAATAAATACTCAAAACCTTGTTATCTCTGACAGTGAGGCTGAAGAATCTGGCGAAGATAAAGAAGAAAAATCCGGCGAGGATAAAGAATAAAAATCTGGCGAGGATGATGATGGATCTAACTAGTTTTGTTTCCTCTTTTTAATCTCCTTGTAATATTTGTACATTCATCTCCTTTTTCTTGTGATATTACTGCAAGGTTCCTTGATGTATAAATTTCTTTTGCTTCTATCTGTATGAATTAGAAAACTATTCTTTTCTGCAATACGATTATTAATCTTTAACTATCTGTGTAGATGTATTATATAATAATGTTCTACGTAAATTTATCATATGATGATGAATAACAATTTTATCATTCTGTTCATTCCCATACTTGCCTCTTGTTATTCATCTGCAATATGAAAAAATTAAGTAGAACTTAGATATTAGTTGTGAATAAAATTTATTTAAATATTCTTGCCTCTATTTTTGCGATAATATCGCAAGTCTCATTATTTCTGCGCCAATATCGCAGTCATTTAATTTTGATTTCTTGTGGTCTTATTATACCTTCCTAGTTAAAGGTCTTATTTTGCCACATTTTGTATCTGCGACAAAATCGCAGGACGTCGTTACATTTGCATGTAAAAACCCATTGATCTTGCCTTATCCTTATTTTGTTAATTTCTCTGCGACAATATGACAAGCCTAAGTTCCCTTGCGAGAACAAAGCCTCATGACATTGCCGTCTTGCGATGAAATCGCATGACGTCTTTACACTTTCATGTAAAAACCCATTGATCTCATCTTAAACTTTTCCCATGGCTTGTTGCCTCTGTATAAACTTCGTCACGCGACAATATGACAGTCCTAAATGTTCTTGCGATCATAAATCCCCATGACATTTCCGTCTTTAGACACTTATCAACTCCCTAATGGAGGGTGCCTCCCTTATCTCCCCCCTGGTTGCCCCTTCAAGGAGGGAACATCGGACATACAAGACTAGCTCCTCCCATCCGGTCTTAACAACAACCAGTTGTTTTCGCAGCCTCTTGTCCTTTATGCCTATATAGATTATAGTTACAAGACTGCACCCTAAGCGGGGTTTTCTTCGGGCCGAGTGCATCATATCCAAGACTTACTAAAGATGGCCAGGGTAGTTTCGTACGCCCTGGGCACCCTTGGCTCAACCGTGTACCTCGGAGCCTTGGTCATACTCTGCACTCCTTTGAAGAGATCCTCGGTCGTCCAACCATGGTATAACCTTATATAGTTGGAAATGCAAAGTACCTCCTCCGGATAGGTTTTCTCTAACCCCAACATCTTCATGACTCATGTTCCAGCAGCGGTATAACCTTATCCATGAGTCACGCAAAGAGATACCCCCTTATATGACGCACTTTAGGTCTTACATTTGCCTCTTACGAAATTGTATCCGCGAACTAGGGTGTACGCCATATAGGTTCGTCCCATTCTTATGTCTCTGCGAAATTTTATTCGCGTTTCTTGCGAATATTGCAATTCTGATGAAATTTCTTTTCTTTGATCTTCTCTTTATTTGCATTTCAACTCTTGTATAATTTTTCAATTTCATTTCTTTCATTCAAACAAAATATCTTTTTGAAATATTTTCTTCAACAAATCATTCATAAACTTCTTAAATTTCATCATTTTACCTTTCTACTTATTACCTTCTGCTTCTCCCCTTTTGTTGCGTTTTGTTGTTTTCTCTCCATCTGCGAGATGCTCGCCACCTACAGTTTGCAACTCATGTTGATTTCGTAGTATTCCTTCTTCTCGCTGATTTATTGTATCAACCATCAGCTTATCACTTCTTTATTTTTGCTTGATGTTATGTTTCCAATTTCTATTCCTCGGTGCCCTTTCTCTACAATATTCCATGTCAATTTCATATCATTTCTTCCCATCAACCCTGTCTCCCTTTATTACTCCAACACCATTAGGATGAGGAAATTTAATACATTGGTGGAAGGTTGACGCCACACCTAATATCCCATGTAGCCAAGGTCGGCCAATCAGGGCATTATAAGGTGATTCAATATCCACAACGCAGAATAGAATCTTAGAAGATAACCCCTTTAATGGAATTTGTATTGTAATTTCCCCTTTGGGCTTGTTGGCAGTGCCGTTGAAACCATAGATCTTATAGGTTTATGGTATCAGATCCTTGTCTTTTCCACCCATGGTTCTGTAAGTATGATAAAATAAGATATCAACTGAGCTTCCAGTATCTATTAGAACTCTGTTGATGGCCCAGGAATCCTCAGTTTCACCATCATCATTTTCTTCATCTTCTTCTTCTATTTGTTTTGTATTTATTTCTAACCTTACCACCAGTGGTTTGTCATGCATCTCGCCAGGCTCTGGTACTTCTTGCACAATAAAAGAAATAGTTTGCTTTTGCTACTCCTCTAATGGCGAGACTCTCGCAATATTCATTATCTCTCTTCAATCTACGTCTCTTGCGAAGACTCTGCTCAGAAAATTGTCGTGGAAATCCTCTATAGTCTTGTATGAATGTATGATGGAATTACAGAACAAATTCTTTGCCTTGGCTCCAACCTCTATCACAAATGTTTCTGCTCCTTATACAGCATTCACTCTGCGAATATCTAGTGCTGGTGGTAATTGCTGAGATTGCGGATGTCTTATTAGAAAATGATTTAACTTTCCATGATCAATCATCCTCAAAATTATTCTTTTTACATTCCTGCAATCGTTTATTGAATGTCAATGGAAATGATGATAAGGACAAAATTCTTGATTTCGATTATTTTGATGTGGCTCTTTTCCCATATTCCAGGGTGATGGTATATTTTCCATCAGAATGATAGCCTCCCAAATTTTTTCTATGCTAGCATTCAGGGGTGGCATCCTAATTTCTTCCCATATTATTCTCTGGTTCCCTTTCCCTCTAAAATTATTTTGCCTCTGACCTCCATAAGTCTCTTGCGGCTGATCATGTCTTTGAATTTTATTATTTCCACCGCGATTGTAATAACTCTTTTCCCTTCCATATTCCTCTTGATCTCGACTTCCCATGGCTACTAACTTCTGCTGGTTTTCAATAACCACTTTCTCTTGTTGTGGCTACGAGGTGCTTGCTAAATTGTTAATCATTTTAGGAAGTAAACTACCGTTTGCCGCTATTGAGCTGGTATTTGCGACTGGATATGATTCCATCTCATTTTGTTTCTCCTCCAAAGAAATGTATTCTTCTTGTAGTTCTCGTAGCTCAGTCATTGTGATGGTATTTTTTATTCTGAAAATTTGTATGTACAGCAGATTGGTTGCGAACATTGCATTGAAATGTACACAAATGAAATGTACCCTCATTTAGGTTTATGTAACCATACCTAAACGTGTACACCATGTTGGTACACAAATAGTTAACCGAGGTTAGCCATATGACTACTCTCATATCAACCTTATTTATCTTAACCATAACTAGTTAAAATGACTCAAATCAAACTAGTTAAAGAGTTGTTCAATTGCTATATTCTCATAGAATTATACAAGAACACAATTGAAGCAAAATCGGTTTGATCATTCGAATCAATCATGAACATTATAACCATTGTTTGCAAAGATTGCATCCCTATTTATATAAATATTTATGTTCATGTACAAAACCGATTTTAGAACTTTAACCTTCAAGTATGCAAACGGGTACGCATGCTTGAAATACCCGGACCGAGATTAGTTTCCGGCAGTACGCAAATGGGTACGCGTACTTCCAATCCCAGCATAAATTCTCGGATATGAACTTGTACGCCAGTACGCATATGGGTACACATACTTAGGTTCCCGGATTTCTCAAACCAATTGGTACACAAACGGGTGCGCATACTATGGTTCCCGGACATGGATTACATATGTGCAAGAGTGCACAACATGACATATCCAATTATGGTTAAGTGTTCTAAACTCTTATTTCAATCATTAAAACTTTCTTAGAGGATGACAATAGCCGTTTTCACACACTATTAGCATCAAAGCAATTTTCAAGTTATTGAAATAATCATAACAAAAAATTCCAAGAAAAACACCAAATGATTGTATCACACAAACCATGTAATATGTTACTCGGCAATTTTCTCATGATATAAGATGAACTTGGTCATAGCGAAAGCTTGCCACTACATATTTCGAGAAATATGTAAGCGAGATAAACTTAGCTCAAAATTTCAAATGTGTATATAGAAAACTATATCGTAATACGACTTATGTCTCAATATAGGAGATATAATATAAATAGACTTTCCAAGTGATAGATGAGTTCAAGTCTCCACATACCTTTTGTCGATGAAGTTCCACAATCTCCCCTTAGTAGTTCTTCCTTTTCAAATGATGAACGCCGTGAAGTCTAAGCTCAACCACACAATCTATGTCCTAGTCCGAGACATCTATAAATAGGCTAGAAATCAAGACTTATAGTTTTGATCACTAACATTGACAAACATGCTTGAGATAGCAATGCATGTGAGTTCGATCGAGCAGTGCTCTAACAATCTCCCCCTTTGTCAATTTAGTGACAAAACTATCAATACATATGGATTACAAAATAAATAAAAATAGTAGCTTCTCATCCAAATTCTTGATCTCCTTGGCATCTTCAACACGACTCGAAAATTTGTCACTTCCAAGTACTTCATGATTCTAAACATGTTCAACTCAGTATCATAGTTGTTGAAGATCCGTAGCGATAATAATGAGAAAACAAATGCTTTCATTCATTCTTATATAGTGTCATAGTATTATTACACAACATCAAAGTTTAATTGTATCACAACTTTGACAACAATACTATGGTGATATGTATCACTCCCCCTTAGTCAATACTTCATATCGATATGAAAACCACTCCCCCTTACATAATGATCGGTAAACCATATGTAATTGTAGTATGATACTACACATTAATTCTCCCCCCTTTTGTCAATAAAATTGGCAAAGGTACAAAAACTAGTGGGATCCTCATGAAAATTTTCACAGAGATACTTCATGACCAAAAGAGAATAACATACCAACTTATTTAGATGCAATCGTAGAGCCGAAGCTAAATGCATTCATCAAGTAGTTTATAAATATATAAGATAACCCTGATAATATTCCACAACCGCACTCCCCACAAAGATTTGGAAATTAATCACAAGTTCAAAAAGAACTCTCCCCCATAATATGTCATTCCCGAAAGAACAACAAAGGCGACTTGCTTTTACAAGAAAAGAAGGATTTCTTTGGACATAACCAAATCTCATGAAAACATGAATTTGAATCCAAAAATCTCAATTGAATCAACCATAAAATGATCAATTCAATTGGCCATGCTCGACATAAGAAAACTTACGGAGCCTTACAATATATGTATAAATTGTGGATAGGATATCGACCAATATTGCGGAATACACAAGGGTTCATCCTATTTTTCATCACTATTTGCACAATGACATATAATAGATTTAATCTTTGTAAACAAAAGTTTTATTCTTTCTCCCATGAAAAATGACATAAAAGGCTTTAACTTTTGTATTCAAAAGTTCATTATATCTTTTATCAATACATTCATATCGACATAATAGAGATAACTTTTGAACAAGTATGGGACAGTCACAGGTTCACAGACGTAAACAAACATATCCCATAACAATTTGCAATATATGAAACCATAAAGATTAATACTGGAAAAATCATCTTCCAAATAACTTAGAATTTAAATAAATAAATTTAAAAACATTGAAGATGAAAATCGTTGGAAATAACTATGTGTACTCACAATAATGGCTATTCCAAACCCTAGTTATCCTTTTTAAAACACAAGAATAAATTTTTATAAGAAGTTTCCTAGACATCAAGACAAACTCGTAATGCATATATAAGATGATTTGTCCTTGAAGGGTAGAATCAACCTTTTTTGCATGGATTTACACCAAGAATAGCTACCAAAGGCATATAAAAAGATTTTCTTAACAAAGAAGAACATGTAAAGTCATTAATGACCATGCACCATAGATCACATAAGATGATTATGAACACTCAAGAATTCCATAGCAATGCGTACTACTGTCCATTCTTGAACTTCCTTCTTCGTGATTCACCAACAACATTCTTTTAAAAGCTACAAATGATCTTATAAGAGTATTACTCCAAGAATCCAAGTGCTCAAGTCCAAGATAAGCGGAACAAGTGCGACGAAACAGAGCAAAACACTCAAAAACAAGAGACATGACAAATACCAATCTTAACTCATCCAAATTTAAGAATTATCATATTCATTTCAAATAGAATTCAAATAGGAAGAGAATGCAAAAAGAATGAGATCATTCTGAGTTCGGACGAAGAAGATACGGCCAAAACAAGTTTCCCGAATATCGACTCTACATGCCAGTATGCATACGGGTATGCAAACGGATTTTCAGTATGCAAACGAATATCCCTGGATTTTATTACAAAAACTCATTTGTAAACTGGTATGCAAACATGTATGCATACCTGAAGTGTACCATGAAGGTCAAAACATCCCGAACAACTATTTTCAAACTGGAACATTTAAGAACCTTAAACACAAATCAAGTTAGGTAGACATGAATGATACATAAGGCACATAGATCATCATACAACTTTCTCAAGTTTAGAGACATACCTTTTTAGAAGAATCCGATAGAATTCTACAACATTACCAAACATTCAAAATCATGCCCAACATAATATGTGTCCCCCAATTCTTGTGCTTCCCTCACCATATACATAAAATGGCATTTCTTGGTGAGGATGCACTTTCAACACAATCAAGTTGTGTTGACGTGAACAATGTCTTGCTCACCATGGCACCAAAAAAGAGATTCTTTCCTCTAAGAATCAGTTTTTACAAGTTTTTCAAAAGACTTTAGAGAGATACACAAAAATTTGAGTCCCTGATGTCTCATTTTAAAACTTAATAAAAACAGTGTCTGTAGATAATGTTTAGTATTGAGCAGGGAAACTCTTTTGGTGTAATAAGACATCCTGACATGTTTACAACAGTAAACAAAATAATTATTATGACATAGTGTATCAGGAATTGACCAATGAACTAATTCATGATTTGAGGTGATACCGTCAGATGACTAAGATTTTAACTCCTCATGTAATACGTTTAATTTACTACAACTGAGTGGATTACATAGAGGAGGAGCATTGCTCTCACTAATTAGTAAATCGATATCAACCTCGACATGAGTATTATTCATCATAACTTGATTTAGCTTATCAAGAGATTTTTGTTCTTTCTGGAGGTATAACTCAACATCAAGAGATAAGCTTTCAAGTTTGTTTTCAAGCCCTGAAAACACTTCAAGGGATTTTAAACCTGGAGGAGGTTTAGATAGAATTTCTTCTACAGATTTTATTAAATCAGTCATGGAAGAGAATTCTGAAATCCCTGGATATGGTGGTGTATTTATTGAGATAACACTTCTGTCCATAGAATCAGATCGCTACAAACACAAACTTATAAGGTCTTAAATGTGTTTGCCTTCTATGATACCAATTGAAAATACGGGGGTACAACAACCACACTCAATAATTCGTTTGGCAATTTGAGAGGACTTACTCTAATATACTTTCTAGAGAATCAACTAGACAGTCAGATTCAATATAGAGAAATGTTTATAAAAGAGTTTAATATCTCAGTTTCATAATGTAATCAGAAAATCAAACAGATAGAAATACGTGAGTCTAATTATTATGTGAAATAATTTGAACGGTACCAAAGACCAATGTTCAAGTTTCAATCAATGTAAATCAACAACCAAAGGTTGGATAATCCAATTGATTGATCTAAACGCACAACCTGTGATATTTCAATTATATAACAAAATATAATACGGAAAAAAATAACACAGACACCAGAATTTTGTTAACGAGGAAATCGCAAAAGCATAAAAACCCCGGGACCTAGTCCATATTGGACACCACACTGTATTAGGCCGCTACATACTCTAGCCTACTACCAATTAACTTTGGACTGGACTGTAGTTGAACCCTAATCAATCTCACACTGATTCAAGGTAAAGTTATGTTCCTTACGTCTCCGATCCCAGCAAGATACTACGCACTTGATTCCCTTGGATGATCTCACCCACAACCAAGAGTTGCTACGACCCAAAGTCGGAGACTTGATAAACATATCTGTATCACACAGAAAAGTCTATAGATTGAATAAATCTGTCTCCCATAGAAATACCCAAGAGTTTTTGTTCCATCTTTTGATAAATCGAAGTGAACATGAACCAATTGATAAACCGGTCTTATATTCCCGAAGAGCAGCCTAGTATTATAAATCACCTCACAATAATCTTGATAGACTAACGAAACAAGATATTGTGGAATCACAAACGATGAGGCGAAGATGTTTGTGATTAGTTTTATCCTGCCTCACGGAAAAAATAATCTCGAGTCAATTATTTCAATTGTACTCCATACGATAGAATCGGGCAAGATCAGAACACGCAACTACAAAGAAAATAGTTGGGTCTGGCTTCACAATACCAATGAAGTCTTTGAGTCATTAACCTGCAGGGTCTCGATATAAACCTAAGGTTAAAATAGAAATCGACTCTAGTTATGCAACTAGTAACACACATGAGGTGTGGGGATTAGGTTTCCCAGTTGCAAAAGTTCTCCTTTATATAGTTTTTCAAATCAGGGTTTGCAATCCAAGTTACCTTGGTAATAAAGCATTCAATATTCACCGTTAGATGAAAAACCTGATTCAACCAAGCTAATATCTTTAAACCGCTAGATCGAACTTAGCGTGTTACACACAAATGAAATGTAACCTCATTTAGGTTTATGTAACCGTACCTAAACGTGTACACCATGTTGGTTCACAAATAGTTAACCAAGGTTAGCCATATGATTACTCTCATATCAACCTTATTTATCTTAACCATAACTAGTTCAACTGAATTAAATGAAACTAGTTAAAGAGTTGTTCAATTGCTATATTCTCATAGAATTATACAAGAACACAATTGAAGCAAAATCGGTTTGATCACTCGAATCAGTCATGAACATTATAACCATTGTTTGCAAAGATTGCATTCCTTATTATATAAATATTTATGTTCATGTACAAAACCGATTTTAGAACTTTAACCTTCAAGTATGCAAACGGGTACGCATGCTTGAAATACCCAGACCGAGATTAGTTTCTGGCAGTACGCAAACGGGTATGCGTACTTCCAATCCCAGCAGAAATTTTCGGATATGAACCTAGACGCCAGTACGCAGATAGGTACGCATACTTAGGTTCCCGGATTTCTCAAACCAACTGGTACACAAACGGGTGCGCATACTATGGTTCCCGGACATGGATTACAAATGTGCAAGAGTGCACAACATGACATATCCAATTATGGTTAAGTGTTCTAAACTCTTATTTCAATCATTGAAACTTTCTTAGAGGATGAAAATAGCCATTTTCACACTAGTAGCATCAAAGCAATTTTCAAGTTATTGGAGTAATTATAACGAAACATTCCAAGAAAAATACCAAATGATTATATCACACAAACCATGTAAGATGTTACTCGGAAATTTTCTTATGATTTAAGATGAACTTGCTCGTAGCGAAAGCTTGCCAATACATATTTCGAGAAATATGTAAGCGAGATAAACTCAGCTCGAAATATCAAATGTGTATATAGAAAAGTATATCGTAATAAGACTTATGTCTCAATATAGGAGATAGAGTAGAAATAGACTTTCCAAGTGATAGAAGAGTTAAAGTCTCCACATACCTTTTGTCGATGAAGTTCCACAAGCTCTCCTTAGTAGTTCTTCATCTTCAAATGATGAACGCCGTGAAAGTTTAAGCTCAACTACACAATCTATGTCCTAGTCCGGGACATCTATAAATAGGCTATAAATCAAGACTTATAGTTTTGATCACTAACATTGATAAACATGCTTGAGATAGCAACGCATGCGAGTTCGACTGAGCAGTGCTCTAACAATATGTTTGAGGACAAAATCCACAACACCATCGAGGTATATGTGGATGACATGTTAGTAAAAAGTAAGGCGGCAACCAACCACATCAACGACCTTCGGGATATCTTTAAAACCATGAAGAAATACAAAATGAGAGTTAACCCTGCCAAATGCACCTTTTGGGTAACTTCGGGAAAGTTTTTAGGATACATAATCACATATAAAGGAATTGAAGCAGATCCCGATAAAGTCAAGTCCATCTTGGAAATGCCGTCTCTGGTAACAGTAAAAGATGTGCAAAAGTTAAACGGAAGCTTAGAAGCATTAGGATGAGTCATCGCGCGATCATCGGACAAATGTAAAGACTTCTCCGGAATACTAAGAAAGGGAGAAGAGTTCAAATGGAGCGACGAATGTGTGGAAGCATTCCAAAATATTAAAAAACATCTCGCGAGTTTACCCGTATTACAAAGACCCGATCCCGAATAAGTGCTTACCTTGTATCTCGGAGCTACAGCATGTGCTATTAGCGCAGTACTCGTCAAAAATGATGGTACAGAAGAAAAACCAGTATACTTCATCAGTAAGACCATGAAACCAGTGGAGAAGAACTACACCAAAATTGAACAACTGATACTCGAGTTGGTATTTGTAACACAAAAATTGAGAACATATTTCCAGACTCACAAGATTAGGGTACTAACGAAGTCCTTTATCGAGTCAGTGCTTGACAGTGGAGTAAGATCGGGACGAATATCCAAGTAAAGCGCCCAGATTAAATAATTTAACATTTTTTATGAAATGAGGACAGCCGTAAAAGCGCAGGCGATAGCAGATTTCCTTGCTGATTTTCCCCTTGGTGAGGAGGAAGAAGTAGAGGATATGCCGGGCATAGAAGAAGATAAAGATGATCCACCCAACCTTCTTGAGACCTGCAGCCCAACGTGATGAGAAATATTCACTGATGGGCCATCAAACGAGGAGGGTTTCGGGCTAAGGTTGGTCTTCACAACTCCGAATGAGAAGAAGATAGTCCACTCATTTAGACTTGAATTCAAAGAAACAAACAACGTCACTGAATATGAAGCAGTGATACATGCTTTACGATTGATCGTAGAACTAGGGCTTGAGGAGGTGAGACTAACCAGTGATTCGACAACTTAGCGGAGAATATTCTATTCATGACCCGATACTTCAGAAATACTGTGAGTTAGAAAAGTTCTACATCGACCAGATTCCCAACAAGTTCCGACACATTTGCAGAAAGGAAAACCGATATTCAGATTCCTTGTCTTATATCGCCTCCATGTTAACATACCCAAACGTCGAGGCCATACGAATTTGGAGAGTTCCGATGCCATCTATACCCGAGGAAGAAGATATGGAAGTACAAGTGTTGGTTGCTATGGCCAATAGGTACGAAGTAGGAGATTGGATAAAACCCATACACCAATATTTGAAGTCGGGTGAATTACCAAAAGGACGAGCAAAGGCTAACAAAATCAAAATCAAAGCATCAGGGTATGAACTACGAGAGGGAATCTTGTATAGAAGATCATATTTGGGACCACTCCTAAGGTGTTTAAGAAAAGAAGAAGGATACTCGATCCTTAATTAACTACACTGTGGTGGTACGGGAAATCATAGCTCGGGTTGAAGCCTGTCGGCCAGAGCCAAGAAAATGGGGGTATTTATAGCCCTATATGCATGAGGATACAAGGCACATGGCATTTATTTGTGATGAAGCCAAAAATTTTGGAAGATGATACATGCACCATCAGTTTCATTGAACTTGGTAGTGAGCCCATGACCCTTCGCCAAATGGAGAATCAATATTGTGGGACCACTACATGTCAGGTTGGGACAGAGAAGATATTTGATAGTAGCGACAGACTATTTCACCAAATGGGTTGAAGCTGCCGCCTTGAAACATAATCGGGACAAAGACGTATTTCGGTTCATATTCGAGCATATTATTTATCGCTTTGGCATTCCCGCAACTATCGTCTAAGATAACGGAAAATAACTACAAGGAAAGAACATCGACTTATTGTTCAACACCTATAACATTAGAAAGAGCAAAGCTACACCCATTTACCCACAAAGTAATGGGCAGGCTGAGATCATCAACAAGACAATATCATATAATATAAAAAATAAGTTAGATGGGGAGTATGGTGAATGGTGTGAAGAGTTGCACAACATATTGTGGGCCTATCGAACCACCCGAAGGGAGGATACATGTCTCTCACCTTTCATGCTTACATATGGGACCGAGGAAATTCTTCTAACCGAGGCAATGATACCTACCACGAGAAACGAAGCATGGAGACGAAATCTATCGTCATATTTGATCTTAGCCAAGCTTGATGATTTGGAAGAAACTAGAGAGATGGCTTTGCAAAAGATGGAGAACTATCAGAGGTAGTTACAACACGAGTACAACAAAAGGGTTCGCCCGAGAGAATTTCAACTGGGGCAATAAGTGATGAAAGATCTACCTAGCTACGAGCGTGACAAGAATGGCGGAAAATTGGCAGCTAGATGGGGCGGGCCATATACCATCGTGTTAAAAGTGGGAGAAGGAGCGTATAAGATACCAAAACCTGATGGAACTCCGGAAGCACGGCCATGGAACGCACAACATATGAAACTATATCACCCATGAAAGGTATATAGGAAGATATGGTACCTTGTCATTCGAATCCTTTGAATATCCACGAGAGGTAGATAAAATCACATATGCGACTAATGGTCATTCGAACTCGAGGTGATGACGGTGTGCAAGTGCCGACTTACACTTGAATGGTCATTTCGAACTCCGGGCGATGGCAATGTGCAAGTGTTGAGGCGACTTACACTCGACGGACTATTCAAACTCGGGGGGGATGGAAGTGTGCAAGTGCCGAGGTAGTCTAAGGGTTTTGGTGGTTGGAAGCCAATAATCGGTTATCAAGGCATGAGTACTTGGTAACTGAGCATACAACATTGCTCTAATCGTAAGTGACCATATTCACTTTCCCGTGATAGTTGGTTGATAGCTAACCCGGGTACTCGGGACCTAGAATCTAGGAATGACTTAATACACTTCCATTGGTTTGAAATAACATTGATGAGATACCACGATAGGGACATGGAATTGGGCCCGACGACCCTTCCTGTCGAGAGTGTTCGACAGAAACGAAATTTCTACTAACGCATAAACATTTATATGGAACGCAGGAAAATGAAAGGCTATTGATTATGAACAACCAAGCACAATATAAACAAAAAACAGTGTCAAAGAGTAACAAACCAAAAAACAAAGAAACTGATTAGTGACGCAGCACCCCATGAAATAAGTTGTCTAAAAACTTTAGGTGTTCAAACGAAAAGAAAATTACAGCCTGAGACGAGAGGGAAAATAGTGACGCAACACTACAAAAGATATGATATACTCATTCGTAGGAATTGATCCCGAGATCGACTTATTAGCAGCAACTTGGGCCTTCCTCCTCTCAATGAAGTCCTTCACACCCTCCATGATCTTCGCGGTGAGATCGGCTTTATACTTTTCTTTCACTTCAGGAAGTTGATGGGTCAACTGGGTGGTAGCAGCATCAGCATTGGTGATATTTGCATTTAGTTGAGACTCATTGTTATTCAGTTGGACAATATCCTCCTCCAAAGATTTAACCTTTCCTTGCTCGGCTGCACGAACAAGAATAACAACATGGTTAATACACAAGCAAACATATAATGAAGAAAGGAAATATATTAGACAACAAAAGACATGCAAAAAAACCTGAAAGCATGGGCAAAACTAATTTTAAAGTCTCCTCGGATTTAGAAAGACCGATTTCAAGCTCAGAAATCTTCATTACCAACTCATTATACCGTTGTTCGTTAAACTCATTAGAGGGGAAGTATTCCTTGCGTTTACCCCAAGAATTTTTCCTCCGATCATGAGCTTTTTGAAGACCCAAAAACTGAGCCCGAGTCCATTCAAAGTCCCGCGATACCTGGTCAAACCCGAGAAGTCTCTCCTTTAGTTTCTGAACGGACTTTTCGGTATCATCTCTCAACTGCAATAGACACCTACGATCAGAGTGAAGGTATCTAATCTGGAGCCTCAAGGAATTACAATGACTCTCTAAGGAATCATTTAATAATCTTCTATCAGCAACAACTCTTTGAATCCGGGATAGATCGGCCTGGAAATTATATATTTCCTCGGGTACATATTCAAACCTCTAATAACGAAGTAACTCAGCTTGAAGACTATCGATCTCAGCATCTTGATGGTCATTCTTATCATCCTTGTTGTATATCTTCTGTTGAAGCATAGTAACATGCTCTGTTTCGATGTTCAATTTCTTGGAAAAGAAGCGGTACTCAGAAATGGAGTCTCTGTCTATACTAGATATCTCGGCTAGGAAGACAATGCTAGACTCAGGATATTTGCACTACATTTATCAATCAACAAAAACAAGGTTTAGCAAAAATACCTTTGGTATCGTCTAGTCTCCTCTCCAGTCCTCGGGCACGCTCCTGCTCCCCAAGAAGTTGGGCCCGAAAGCTTGCCATCTCATCCAACTCCCTTTGGTGAAGAGCTTCCTCGAGAAGCCTTTGATGTACGACCTAAATGGATCAGCCCGAGTTAGATCACTAATAACAGTAGAAGCATCGAAACCACATGGTTAGCACAACGGGACTTGCCATAATGTTGAGGGAATCCCCCATGGCAGGTCCATACAGGGGCACATCCTTTAACATTTCAGCAGCAGAGAGAACGCTAAAGTTGGAGGAAGTGAGGGCGCCTAAAGAATCGCATACGGGGCCCGAGAAGGTGAAGACAGAGCTACCAACATATCTCCATTGGGACGATTCATATCCACATTCTCCACCAACTCGTTACGGGAGGAAGTGTTATCCTCAGGGGCAGGAGTCTCGGGCTCCTTCCATCCATCACCTCCACCCCACTCTTTCTTATCGTCTCCTGCACCCGATCCCTCGGCCTCAGTATCCGATCCAAAATACTCATCATCATCATCCTCATATGACATCAACATAACTACATTCATGTTAGAGAGAGTAATTCCTTTACCCGAAGAGGACACCTTGGATGACGGGGGCACATCCATTTTTGGGGCATTCTTATCATGCACCTTTAGCTCCTTTCCCACAACCATCAACCTTATCACCTACAATGATAGACGAAAAGTCAGAAGACTTCTTGGGCGTCTTTTTCAGGAATTGGGATAAGGGAAGCCGGTCATCGGGATCCCCACCACCTTTTCCAGCTGAGCTCTCAACACCTTCTTCACCAACCTTGGACTTCTGCATAAACATCATCGTCAGACCCATTGAAGGCAACAAATAGGGGAAATTACATGTACTTAGAATATAGCAATATATTTGTTACCTTTATTGCCTCTTCCCCAGTCCTTGTGCTAGAACCTCTGTCTCTATTCCGAGTGTTCTGAGCCTTAAACTGATTACACTTAGACTTGGGCTACAAAGGAATGAAACAATTAAAAACTTTTATGGTTACCCGATAACATAAAGGTAATGACCCTGAGCCGAGTAAGAGGATGAAAGCTTTACCTGATCAGCATTAACCATCCAGAATTGATAGGGCTCAGTAGGAAAGTCAGGATGAGGGAGCTTTCCACTCAAGATAAGACCGCGAATAGCAAGGGGAACACGATCCCAGACGGAATCGCTAGTATGACGAGCATGCTAGTTAGTGTTAACACCATCCTCGGGATCCTCATCCAGCATCATCTTTTCATAACCATCGGTAGGAACTTTGTTACGATGAGGCCTCTTACTCGTGTGTGAATGGTCATACGTCGACCAAGTAGTCTTGGTACACTGTCCTCTTACTCGCCTCCCACACTCCGCCATAAGATGAAATGTATTTTCGTTCCACTGAACTAGGGCCCGTGGAGGTTGAAGTTGAGACAAAACCTCGTAAGCAAAAGGATAATTCGGGTCATACAATGTGAAAAAGCGGGGGTCTAACAACCACACCCAATATTTCGATTAGCAATCTGTATGGACAAACTCCGATTTACTTTCTAGAGAATCAACTAGACAGTCAGACTCAATCTAGATAAAATATCTCAAGGAGTTATTATCCCAATCTCTCAATTTGATCTATACTCAAGAAAATAGAATCTGCGAGTCTTTATCAAAGATAATTAACTTGGATGGTACCAAAGACCAATATCCAAGTGAAAATCAATTTAAATCAACAACCAAAGAGGTCGGATTTTCTAATTAATTGAACAACATACAACATGTATTATTTTAATTATATAACAGAATATAATGCGGAAAAGAAATAACACAGACACCAGAATTTTGTTAACAAGGAAACCGCAAATACAGAATAACCCCAGGACCTAGTCCAGATTAAACATACATTGTATTAAGCCTCTACAGACACTAGCCTACTCCAAGCTAACTTTGTTCTAGATTGTAGTTGAACCCAAATCAATCTCACACTGATCCAAGGTACAGTTATGCTCCTACGCCTCTGATCCTAGTAGGATACTACACACTTGATTCCCTTAGCTGATCTCACTCACAACCAAGAGTTGCTACGACCCAAAGTCGAAGACTTTAATAAAAAAAATATGTATCACACAAAAAAGTCTATAATAATAGATAAATCCGTCTCCCACGAATAAACCTACAAGTTTTTGTTCCGTCTCTTGATAAATCAAGGTGAACATGAACCAATTGATAAAACTAGACTTATATTCCCGAAGAATAGCTCAGCTTTATCAATCACCTCACAATAAACTTAATTGATGCAACGAAGAAGATTATCGAGGAATCACAAACGATGAGACGAAGTGTTTGTGACTACTTTTCTATCTTTCCTATCGGAGATAGAAATCTCAAGCCAATTATTAAAATTGTACTCGTATGATAGAAACGGAAAGATCAGATCACATAACTATAAGAAAAGTAGTATCGGTCTGGCTTCACATTCCCAATGAAGTCTTTAAGTCGTTAACCTGGTTTGAGAATAAGAAAACCAAAGGTTAAAGGACAATCGACTCTAGCTTAGAAAACTAGTATCACACAGAATGTGTGGGGATTATGTTTCCCATTTTCTAGAGTTCTCCCTTATATAGTCTTCAAATCATGGTTTGCAATCAATGTTATCTTACTAACAAAGCATTTAATATTCACCGTTAGATGAAAATCTGATTAGATTCAAGCTAATATTTATCAACCGTTAGATCGAAAACATAGCTTGTTACATACACATGAAATGCAGGTTTGTAGGCTTGTGAAAACCGAACCCAAACTTGTACATCTGTTGGTTCAACAATAGTTAACCAAATGGTTAGCCATATGATAACTTTCATATCAACCATATTCTTCTTCACCATAACTCGTCCAAATAACTCAAATGAACTAGTTAGAGAGTTGTTCAATTGCAAGGAAATCTCATGTACTACACAAGACACAATCGAAGCAAAAATTATTTGATTCACTCGAATCGATTCATGAACTATAAAGCCACGGTTTGCAATAGCATTCCTTAGTTTATTACGATAAGTTCACAAACATCGTTTTTAGACATAACCTACTCAAGTTCGCGGATGATAGGTGTTGTAAAACACCTAATTTTATATCTAGTATCTATGCTTTCTTTGTTATTTATTTTGTAAAATATATATCTTATGATTGCTTTTGAGTTATTAGGAGCAATGGAGTCCTTGGGGGCAAAAGAAGGAAAATTTCCCATTAGGAGCGTAAAGGCAAACACTTCAAGTCACAGGTGAGCAAGAAGGAGCGGCGTAATCTAGAGAAACAACACGGGTCAGTCATTTGGTTGACCTTTTCTTATTTGTGGGTGCCTGGAACCATTTCTGGGTAACCCCTTATCTAATTCACTTGGGTGGCTATATCCGGTTCACTTCTTACTAAGCCCTAAAAATCAGAGGAGCAATTATTGCCCCCATCATTAGTTCTTTCTTTCTTTCACTCTTATCTGAAACCGAGAGAGAATGGTGATCGTGCTTGCTTGAAATTCAAAGTGAAGATGGAGGCAGGAATTGAAGCTGAGACAAGGGGAATTTCATGGGTTCTTACTTGATTTCAAGATGGCAATATATGACTTGATACAGTTGAAGAAATTGTTGGATCTGGTTTGGTTTTGGTCATAGTGAAGAAAATAGAGAGGAAATCTGAGAGTGCTTTGATGCAAGGAAGGAAATTGAATCTAGGGTTTGATCTAAAACAGGGAATTGTGAAGTGGGTTTTACTTGAAATTCAAATTCCAGTAGATTCAAAGAGGGTTAATGAAGAAATTAGGGTTTTGAGAATGGTTGGTTCTGTGATTGAAGATTATGTTGGCAGACATGAAGTATTGCAGGCAAGTAGATAAGGGGATCTGAAATTGAAGTTCAGATTGAGGAAATTGGTGCAGGGAATGAACTGGGAAATATGGGGAAGTAGTCAAGTTTTGTGATGTGGTGCCATTGGTTTCAGGGAGATGCTGTTGAGATAAGAGGAGTATGATGCTTTTGGGCAGAGCTAAGGATAGTATTTGGTGGAGTTAACCTAAGAAATGAGAGCTAATGGTCCAGTGGTGGTGATGTTAACAATTGCAGGTAAAGGAGATGGTGCTATTCATCTGGGTTAGTGCTGTTACAGCTGAGGTTTTGAGAAAATTGCAGAGTTGGAGGTGATGTGTTTGATTGAGTGAAATACTAGGTTATGTTGTAGAGCAGTTATTGATGGAGCTGTAAAGCAGTGGAGTTTTTGCTGCTAAGAGGTGATGTCTCTAAATGATTGAATGGGTCTGTGGAGGAGCAGAGATTAGTGCAGCTAGTATTGATGTGCAAACTGTTGAAGGAATGGTGAAGGTAAATGAACTAGTGACTGCAGCTGAGTTGAGTAATTGGTGGTGGCCTGACTGAGAAAAGCATCTGCAGTTGGAAATGGCACTGATGCAAATGCACATGACTGATATGGAGAATGGTGAGAATTGCAGGCAGCTGGTGAAAAAGTAGTTGGTGGTTTGAGCTTTTAAAGCTACAAAATGAGATTTCAGGTAGATTGTGTGCTGTGGAGTTGCCAAGTCAGCTGGAATTTGAAGATGCAATGTTTTATCTGGGTGCAGGATTGCTGTAAGAGTTGGCAGAGATTGAGAAGATATGTGGAGATGTTGATGCTGAGAGATGAATTAGCACGAAGCGAGGGAAGAGATGCAGTTGATGGAATTTGTGGTTGATGGAATGATTGAAGTGCTATTGCTGCCATAAGTTTGAGAAACTGGTGGTAATTGCAGGAGATATGGCTTGACAAATAGCAATTACAGCTGGAGGTGGAAAATGGTAGATGGCTAGGGGCTCGAACTGAAGAGGAGCATGGTAGTGATGCAGTGGTGGAATAACTGTGGCGTTGTGTCAAATGGGTTTGCTGTTGTATATGAATTTCAGGTGGTATTGTCACTGAAATGGTCAGCTGAGAGATGGTGGTAAACTGGTTTGTGGTATGTTTTGAGGACTTAACTGAAGCAATTGCATTTGAGGTGATTTCTATGTGATAGCTGCAGTAGCAGGGGACAGAAAGAAGAGAAGATGTTGTATTGCAGACTACAGAGACAAGGATATGATGGCTTTGTAGTTGCGGCTGCATGGAATGATGATGAGTTAGAGCAGCTGTGCAAGGGTTGGAGTTTAGGCCCAGTTGCTGTTAAAGGCTGCAGTGGAGGTTTGGAGTTGAAACTGCAGGAAGGAATTGTGAATGATGGTTATGATTTGTTGGAAATGAATCTTACAAGGAAGAATGAAATAAGGTACTACAGTTGAAGGTAGAGTTGGCATTGGAACGGCCCACATGGATAGATATAAATTAGTGAAGCACATCTATAATGGCTGGCAGCGCAACAGTGCATATGGCATGTGCAACAACTCTGACTCACACCATGACTCGCCTGACTCGGTCTGTTTGACCCGAGTTGGTTCAGTTGACTTCCCGATTTGAATTAGCTGACCGGTGACCGGGGGACTTTTCCGGTCACTAGAGATACTTTTCCGGTGCCGGATTCCGGCCAAAAACACAGTTTTCCAGTGAATAATTTTTTGGGTCATATTTTCACATGGGTTTTTCACACACATGAGCTTGGTGGATTTCTTGTTATTGGACCTTAGGATTTGAAGACCTAATTTTGGAAGTTGAGAAGCTATAAAAGAGAAAAGTTTCTATTCTTTTAAGGGATATCACTTATCACACATTTTTTCTACTGGAGTTTGGAGGAGAGCGATTCTACTAGGGTTTGCTTTCGTTTATTTTTCATGTTCTTCATTTTATTTTTGATAATAATTATGTTGAATCCAAAAACTATGAGTAGATAAATACCTTTTATTGGTTATGGGATAAAGTGGATTTCACAAATGATATTTGATTCAATGATGTAGTTTTGGCTCAATACTATATTGTTTATGATTTGATTGTTTATTTGGTTGAGTCCGGAATCAATCCGATTTGCTTTCATATATAGAGCTATATTAGGGTTTTCAATACGAAAACGTTGTTTGTCCCTGATTCTAAGTAGCATAAATGTGGGTAGTGCTTGTAGTGATATATCCTACTAGTCACATATGAATCATAACTTGGGTTAAATCGATTTAGTGCTTTTACACATTTTGATTGCCTTGATTAGTCTTATTCCATAGAACTCATTGCTTTTAGGGAGTTAAATCTAATTGTGCTTTTACACTTTAGGTTGCTTTCTAGGAAGAATTCACATATGCATCTTTTAATGTAGTTGTGATGAAATCAGGGAATTAGCGGGATACTCTTGCGATCAAGGTATCCTAGGACTTTTAGTAAATGAGAGATTAAAATTTCAATTCTAGTCATTGTTGATAATTCGAGTTTGTGAATGAAACTATCCCGTGACCAATACTTTCTCCTTATTGATTACTTTTATTATTACTTTGCTTTCAATTCATTTTTATTGCTTTGATAAATCAAAACCCGCCCTTGGTTACTAAGAAACTGAAATTTTTTATAACAACAAAAGCCTCTATGTGGATACGAACTCTTTCTTATCTCATACTATTTTTATTTTAGGAAGTAAGAAAGTGAAATTATTTTTGTGTCGGCTGACAACCGACCAGATTTTGGCGCCGTTGCCGGGGAGGCATACGGCTTGTTATTATGTTTTTAGTTTCTTTTTATCATTTTTCTGCTTGCATATTTGCTTTCCGTTTCTTGTCTTGTTTCTCACTTGTTTGCGAGAATTGTTTTTCAGGTACTAATCCCTGGCTTCTAAAGATTGGAATTATCCAAGGTGCGGGATAGCTACTCGAAGAGGCACAATACTCCAACCAAGTCAAGACACAATGGAAGAACAAGTCTTGGAAGTAGAACATGAAGCTCTTCATCAAGAAGTGGAAGAAGAGTTACAACTAGAAGAAGAACTAGAGGTTCCATTTGTTGAAGAACCACTAGTTGAAGAAGAAAAAGCAATGGAAGACGCAAATTGTACACTCAAGGATTTGGATTCTCATAGGATTGATGCACAACGATGGTGTATTCAAACCAACTCAACCTTCGAGATCAAGACGGGGTTGCTTAGAAAGTTGCAAAAGTTTCATGGCATGGCGAATGAAGACCCAAACAAGCATCTCATGGAGTTCTATACCATTGTCAAGGCTATGCTTCCAGCGGAGACTGAATTCGATGGTGCAATGATGAAAGTTTTTCCATTTTCTATGGTAGACAATGCTAAGGATTGGTTGTATTTTTTTCCTGCCGGAAGTGTCACTACATGGAACGGATTGAAGAAAATCTTTCTAGAGAGGTATTTTCCTGCATCAAAGGCTACTCAAATTTGCAAAGAGATTTGTGGAATAAAGAAACATGCGGGAGAGTCTTTGTATGAATGTTAGGAGCGATACAAGATATTGGTGGAAAGCTGTCCTCACCATCAATTCAGCGACGCTATGATAATCCAATACTTCTACGAAGGCCTCCAATCAAGTGATCGATATCTTCTTGACACTGCGGGTGGTGGTGCACTAGTGAACAAGACGGTGGCCCAAGCTGCCGAGTTGATTGAAAGCATGGCTGCAAACTCGCAATAATTCTACACAAGATTTGAAACAATGTTTAGGGGAGTGCATGAAGTTAGTGATTCATCATCATCACACCATGATCAAAGGATGGACAATATGGAGCACATGATGCAAAATATGGTTGCGGTCATATTACCTTCGTATGGTGAAGAGTTGGAGCAAGCTAATACGGTTTTTCCAAATCCACAAAGACGGTATGATCCCTATTCCAACACCTACAATCCGGGATGGAGAGATCATCCAAATTTCAGCTATTCCAACAAGCAAGGTGCGGTTCAACAACCTACTTTCAACCGTCCGAGTGGATTTCAACCGCAACAACAACAACAACAATTTCAACCGCAATAACAACAATTTCAACAACAACATCAACAATTTCAGTAACCACAACAACTGGTTCAAAACCAAGGTTATGATATCGATGCAAAGTTACAAACAATGATGCAAGACATTTCTACTATGTTCAAGGAGAGCCAACAAGAAACCAAGAGTGTGATTAAGGATTTGCAGACTCAAGTGGGCTCTATGGCAATTGATATCAACAAGTTGAAAGCACAAAATAGTGGGAAACTCCCTTCTCAACCCATTAACCCAAAAGAGGGTGTCAATGCTATTACGTTGAGAAGTGGTACACAACTTGAGCAACCCAAAGTTGCTAATTTGGGTGAAGAGGAAGCTCCATAGGAGCCGGTTTTGGAGGAAAAGAGGGATGAAATTCCCCAAACACCCGAGGTACCTATTCCTAACTCTAAAACTCCTATTCCTACTTATGTTCCTCCTATACCTTTTCCTCGCAGATTTGCAAGTTCTAAGAAGGCGGAACTAGAAAAGGAGATTTTAGATGTTCTTAAGAAGATTCATGTGAACATACCACTCATTGATGCTATCAAGCAAGTTCCCAAGTATGCAAAAGTGTTGAAGGATTTGTGTACCAATAAGCAAAGGCTTAAAGGAAATGAAGTGCTAAGTGTAGGGGATAATGCTTCGGAAATCTTACAACACAAACTCCCACTGAAATGCAAGGATCCAGGCAGCTTTGACATTCCCGTCACAATTGGTAACACCACTTTTAACAAAGCAATGTTAGACTTAGGTGCATCCGTTAATGTTATGCCGGCATCCATGTATAATTCACTTAATCTAGGTCCTTTGAAAAAGGCTGAAATTGTGTTGCAATTAGCCGATCGCTCTAATGTCTACCCAATGGGTATTGTTGAGGATGTTCTTGTGCAGGTTAATCAACTTGTATTCCCTGCTGACTTTTGTGTGTTAGAGATGGATGAAGGTTCACCGGACTCGTCTCTTCCATTGCTACTTGGACGTCCTTTCATGAAAACGGCTAAAACCATCATTGATGTAGACAAGGGAACGTTGACTATGGAGTTTGACGGAGAAATAATAGGTTTCAACATTTTCGAGACGATGAGATATTCTAGTGATGTCCACTCTTGTTTCTCCGTTGATGTTATGGATGCATTGGCGCAAAAAGTGTTTGAATTGAATGGTGATGATGCTTTGGAAACTGTTTTAACTACATCCATGGATGACGGTGTAGAGTGTGATAACGAAGTTAAGGAATCCCTTGGTGATCTCAACTCACTACAAGGATGTCCGGAAACTCATAATATCTCTTTTATTTGTTTACCATGCAGTGATGAAAAGCTTTTACCTTCTATTGTTAAATCTCCAAAGTTGGAATTAAAACCTCTTCCAAGTCACTTAAAGTACTTGTACTTGGGTGACAATGAAGAGTTACCTGTGATTGTTTCTAACGAGCTTAGTGAATTACAGGAGCAAAAACTTCTAAGGGTGCTAAGGAAGCACAAGACAGCCATAGGATGGACAATCGCCGATATCAAGGGTATAAGCCCTGCCATTTGTATGCATACGATTCCTTTGGAGGACGATGCAAAGCCTACACGGGAAGCGCAACATCGTTTGAACCCTCCCATGATGGAAGTTGTGAAAAAGGAGATACTCAAGCTTTTGGAAGTGGGTGTTATCTACCCCATATCCGATAGCAAGTGGGTGAGCCCGGTACAAGTTGTACCAAAGAAATCAGGTGTAACGGTGGTAGAGAATGATGAGAACGAACTTGTCCCAACTCGTATGCAAACCGGTTGGAGGGTTTGTATTGATTATAGAAAGTTGAATGCTACTACTAGGAAAGATCATTTTCCTTTACCTTTTATTGATCAAATGCTTGAACTTTTAGCTGGACATACTTATTATTATTTCCTTGATGGCTATTCAGGTTATAATCAGATTGTGATAGCGCCAGATGACCAAGAGAAAACCACTTTCACTTGTCCGTTCGGTACTTTTGCTTATAGAAGGATGCCTTTTGGCTTGTGCAATGCTCCAGCTACCTTTCAAAGGTGTATGGTAAGTATCTTTTCCGAGTATGTTGAAAACATCATTGAAGTGTTTATGGATGACTTTAGTGTCTTTGGTGATTCATTTGACCTTTGTTTGAAAAACTTATCTTTAATCCTTGAACGATGTGTTGAAACAAACCTTGTGCTAAATTGGGAGAAGTGACATTTTATGGTCACTCATGGCATAGTTTTAGGACATATTATATCTTCTAAAGGCTTGGAAGTTGATAAATCTAAGATAGACCTTATTCGTGCTCTAACCCCTCCCACTACGGTGAGGGAGATCCGCTCTTTTCTTGGTCATGTAGGTTTCTATCGTATATTTATCAAGGATTTTTCCAAGATAGCATCACCACTTTGCAACTTATTACAAAAAGATGTGGTTTTTAACTTTGATGAGAAGTGTGTGGCGGCATTCAATCATTTGAAATAACTTTTGATTTCAGCCCCTATCATTAAACCACCGGATTGGAGCAAGCCTTTTGATCTCATGTGTGATGCTAGTGACTACGCGGTTGGTGCGGTGCTTGGGCAGCGTGTGGGGAAGATACCTCATGCCATTAATTATGCTTCTAGAATGTTAAATGAGGCCCAACAAAACTACACAACCACTGAAAAAGAGTTTTTAGCTATTGTATTTGCATTGGAGAAATTTCGCTCTTATCTAATTGGTACAAAAGTTGTTGTTTATTCTGATCATGCAGCTCTTAGGTACTTGCTAATGAAGAAAGAAGCGAAACCAAGGCTCATACGATGGATTTTACTCTTGCAAGAGTTTGATATTGAAATCAAAGTCAAGAAAGGAATTGAGAACACCGTTGCGGATCATTTGAGCCGTCTTGCTGTGGACAAGGAAGCTATCCCATTGCGTGAAAGTTTCCCGGATGAGCAACTATTCTCAATTGCCTTTGGAGAACCATGGTATGCGGATATCGTGAATTACTTAGTAACTAAACAAATCCCAAGGAACTTGTCTCGTGCTGAGAGGGACAAACTAAAGAGGTTAGGAAACCAATATATATGGGATGATCCATACTTATGGAAACATGGCAGCGACCAAGTAATGAGAAGGTGCGTTCCCGAATCCGAGTTTAATTCTATCTTGTCATTTTGTCACTCATATGCTTGTAGAGGACATTTTGGAAGTAAAAGAACCGCTCACAAGGTACTTGAAAGCGGTTTCTATTGGTCAACCTTGTTTAAGGATGCACATATATTTTGCACGACTTGTGATAGGTTCCAAAGAACATGCAATCTAGGTGCCCGAAATCAAATGCCACAAACATTTATTCAATTTATTGAAGTTTTTGATGTATGGGGTATTGATTTTATGGGTCCTTTTGTCAACTCTCATGGGAATTATTACATCTTACTTGCTGTTGATTATGTCTCTAAATGGGTGGAAGCTAAGGCCACCCCAACTAATGATTCCAAGGTTGTTTCAGATTTTGTGCAAGCTAACATTTTTGCAAGGTTTGGAATTCCAAAAGCCATAATTAGCGATGGGGGTTCTCACTTCAACAACAGGACTTTACAAAGCTTGTTGAAGAAGTACAATGTGTCGCACAAGATTGCAACACCTTATCATCCCCAAACAAATGGACAAGCCGAGGTTTCCAACCGGGAGGTGAAATCCATACTAGAGAAGACGGTGAATCCAACAAGGAAATATTGGAGCATGTGGCTAAATGATGCTTTATGGGCGTATAGAACCGCATACAAGACACCTATTGGGATGTCTCCCTTTAGGCTTGTGTATGGTAAACCTTGTCACTTACCCGTGGAGATTGAGCATGAAGCGTTTTGGGAGATTAAGCAATGCAATATGGATATGGATAGGGCTGGAAATCAAAGGAAGTTACAACTCCAAGACCTAGAAGAGCTTCGCAATGATGCATTTGAAAGCTCTCGCATTTATAAGGAGAAAACGAAGGCCTTTCATGATACTATGATTTCTAGAAAACAATTTTGTGTTGGGCAGAAAGTGCTTTTGTTTAATTCTCGCTTGCATTTATTTCCGGGTAAACTAAGGTCACGTTGGATCGGACCTTTCATTGTTACTAATGTGTTTTCTCATGGTGCAGTAGAAATTCGTAGCATAGATACAGGCAGGGAACTTAAAGTTAATGGGCACCGGTTGAAACCATATTACGAGAATTTCACTTCCGAAGTGGTGGAAGGAGATAATTTTGTGGATGCACTCCCTCTGGAGGAGTCGTAGAAAGCAAGGAGATAGTCGGGCTGACGACTTTAAACCAAGCGCTAAATGGGAGGCAACCCATAGGATGAGTATCTCTTGTCTTATTTTCATTTTCTTGTCTTGTTTTTAGTTTTTTCTTATCTTGTATTTTATTTTTCTGATTTCTTGTCATTTTTCATGCATAATTTCCCACCTTGACTTACTTTGGATGACTCAATTTACATTTAGGACAATGTAAAGTTTAAGTGTGGGGGAGTGGTTAAGTATTTGCATTGTAAATATTTTCAAAATTTTTAACTTTTGTGTAAATTAGTGCATGAAAAAACTCTAACTTATAGTTAGTTTAGAGTCACATAGTATCCATGTCGCTAAGATTACATCGATATTCTCATAAGAGTAACTGAACTTAGAGATGACAGAGAACATGATCGGGTTTCTTACTTGTATGAGAGTTAAAGTCGTATTTAACCATGCCAGTGGAAAATATGGTGTAGACTGAATTCGATAGTAGAGTAGTGGTCCCCTATAGTGGAGATTACCCATGTTACATCATGAGAGGCACCGACCTTCACTTCTTTGTACCTGTATAAATATGTGCTTTTAGAGTGTGTGTCACCGTACGTAAACTCCAGGTAGAATGGTGAGCTACCCAACCTCCCACCAATAGAAGCACTATTTTGATCTCTTGAGTGCTATTTTATCAATCATGAATGGTGACATCGAATTTCTAACTTACATAACACTTGTAATCTTGTTCGCAGTTAGCACCATCCACTTTATCTCTCTCTACACCAACAGGTCCATAGAAACACCATCATCATCAACAATGGAAGCATCACAAGTTCGAAGGGAAGTTGAAGACGTTCTAGGTTTACAAGCAACGGTACAAAAATGAGCAGATTTCAGATTCAAGTATAGCAACACGACAAGGAGAAGAATTTTTACAAGTTGAAGAATATTGTACAAGAGTGAAGATTATCAAGATGAGAATTCAAGAAGTTTATGATATCGAGACACACAAGTTGTGAAGAATCAAGCGGTAAAGTACTCACACCATGGCATTTGTACTTGCATTTTTATTTTTATTTTGTATTATATTCTCTTGTCTCAATGCAAAAAAAAAAAAAAAAAAAATTGGAACATAGTTATCATTATGCTAGTTCCCTGAAAATAAAAAAAAAATTAAAAAATAAAAAAAAAGACAAGAGAAAAGTTCTTTAGGATCATCATTAGTTTTTATTTTTGTTTGTTTTCATTTTGTATTTACTTTGTATTTAATGCTTGAAAAAAATAATATTCATTGCATCATATTTTGGTTTTGTATTCATTCAATAAGCCAACGGAAGAAGAAATATCTACAGTGAAGTTTCAAGAAACAAGGAATAAGAGGAAAGAATCACATTGTCAAGATTCTACGAAGTTCAAGAGTTATCATCAAGAGTTGAAGACCGAAGACGAAGACAAGGATTGAAGACCGAAGACGTTTCTATGGATGCTGTGAGAGTGGTGCTAGATTCATGCCGAACGGATAACGAGGTAAGTAAGCATATTCCCACCTTCGTTAATTGGTTGATTTCCTTTCTTAGAGATCGTCAGAAAAAGGGTTTTCAAAATGAATAAAAGATATGGGTTTTCAAAACATTTCGAAGGGTTTGCCTTCCTACTATTCAACGTGTCGCAGGAATCTCTCTTCATTCCTACCTGGACACATGTGTGACCCATAAAGAGATGTTTATTATTGAGAAAAATTTCATAAAACCCTTTCTTGTGAGGAAGAGTCGAGACTTTTGATCACTCCGAACCCGAATTTCTTTCGAAAAGGGATGGTTATTTCTCTCTCAACTTTTAAGAATGAGATTGTGTTCATATTTGTGTCTAACTTCTTATGACTAGTGTGCAAAATCTCTATGTCTTCTTAGCGCATTGGATACTATCTTTTCGGAGAACTTGTAAGTTGGAAATGTAGGTTGTATGGGTATTTCTCTAGAAAACGCTCACGGGAGTTGTATGTATCTTTTATAATAAGTTTTGTTTGATTTGCTCGAGGATTAACAAAGTCTAAGTGTGGGGGAATTTGATAGGTGTTGTAAAACTGTGGTGGAATAACTGTGGCGCTGTGTCAAATGGGTTTGCTGTTGTATATGAATTTCAGGTGGTATTGTCGCTGAAATGGTCAGCTGAGAGATGGTGGTAAACTGGTTTGTGGTATGTTTTGAGGACTTAACTGAAGCAATTGCAGTTGATGTGATTTCTATGCGATAGCTGCAGTAGCAGGGGCCAGAAAAAAGAGAAGATATTGTATTGCAGATAGGGCTGTCAACGGATTGATTTCCGTCGGATTTTCACAAAACCGATTCTGGTAGGGGTTAGTGTTAACGGATTCCGATAGGCTAAGATATCCGACGGAATTCAAAAAATCAATTTCGATTCCGATAGGCTAAGATATCGGAAATTCCGATAAAATCCGGTAGTGAATCAAATCCAAGCATTCCTGCAAATCTAGCCTCAAGTCATTTTTAAACCCAAACCTCTGTCCTTGCCCTTGGTGTCTCCCCGTCATATTCCACCCGACCAGGATTACTTGGCCCATCATCTTGAGCTTTCAAAGCATGGGTATTGTTTATACTTACTTTTTTAGATTCCAAGTCTTTTGCATTACTCGAGAAAAAGATGCAAAACCCATCCATCCCATGTGCCCCCTTTGATGTTGTCGTTTGACTTTCTTTCCCTTCGGTTATTGAGACTTCCAAGTTCCAAAGGACCAGCGACCGGACCAGCGTTTTCACCAGACGATGGACCACGCTCACCAGCGTTTTCACTTGCGTTTTCACCAGACGATGAGCCGACACCGGTTACACCTTGTTGGTTCCCCTCAGCAGGCTTACTAGCAGCGATTGAATTACCAGCCTTACCAACCTTGAGCAAAACTTTTTCTTCCTTACTCACATCTTTCTGATTTGGCGGGATTGTCGACTGAATTTTCGGCAGCAATCACCACTGCAGCAACACCAACAGCAACACCAACATCATCTCTATTTCTTCATCTGATTCAATCTCTCAGTTCAACCACAGATTCAATTCACGTAACCCAGCTTCTAATAATTCATAAATCAACCATCAAACCACTTTTAATCCCCATCAGTCTTCTCATGGTACTTCTCGAACACATAGAACAATCAAAGCCTTGAATCATAACCCCAATTGAATTTTCCCCAATTCACTAATTTTTTTGGAAGTGCAGAGGAGTAGTAGAAGTGCAGAGCTTGCGCCGAGGGGATATAAGAGAAAAAATGTGGAAGAAGAACTGAAGAAACTCTTCTTTTTAGACATATGATAATACCTAGGGTAGGAAATTACTAGTACACCCATGGGCTTATCGGATGTCGGATATTAACCTACCGGATTCTGCCTCATCCGATTCCGATAGGGTTAAGGGATAAAATCCGGAAAATCGTCCGGTTCCGGAATCCGAAATCCGACAAATCGGAATAAATCCTATAGGATGTCTAATATTCGGAAACGGATCTCGGACTTCGGATGTCCATTGACAGCCCTAATTGCAGACTACAAAGACAAGGAGATGATGGCTTTGTAGTTACGGCTGCAGGGAATGATGATGAGTTAGAGCAGCTGTGCAAGGGTTGGAGTTTAGGCCCAGTTGCTGTTAAAGGCTGCAGTGGAGGATTGGAGTTGAAACTGCAGGAAGGAATTGTGAATGATGGTTATGATTTGTTGGAAATGAAGCTTACATGGAAGAATGAAATAAGGTACTACAGTTGCAGGTAGAGTTGGCATTGGAATGGCCCACATGGCTGGATATAAATTAGTGAAGCACAACTATCATGGCTGGCAGCGCAACAGTGCATATGGCCTGTGCAACAACTCTGACTCACACCATGACTCGCCTGACTCGGTCTGTTTGACCCGAGTTGGTTCAGTTGACTTACCGATTTGACTCAGCTGACCGGTGACCGGGTGGACTTTTCCGGTCACCAGAGATACTTTTCCGGCGCCGGATTCCGGCCAAAAACACAGTTTTCCGGCGAACAATTTTTGGGTCATATTTTCACATGGGTTTTTCACACACATGAGCTTGGTGGATTTCTTGTTATTGGACCTTGGGCTTTGAAGACCTAATTTGGGAAGTTGAGAAGCTATAAAAGAGAAAAGTTTCTATTCTTTTAAGGGATATCACTTATCACACATTTTTTCTACTGGAGTTTGGAGGAGAGCAATTCTACTAGGGTTTGCTTTCGTTTATTTTTCATGTTCTTCATTTTATTTTTGATAATAATTATGTTGAATCCAAAAACTATGAGTAGCTAAATACCTTTTATTGGTTATGCGATAAAGTGGATTTCACAAATGATATTTGATTCAATGATGTAGTTTTGGCTCAATACTTTATTGTTTATGATTTGATTGTTTATTTGGTTGAGTCCGGAATCAATCCGATTTGCTTTCATATCTAGAGCTATATTAGGGTTTTCAATACGAAAACGTTGTTTGTCCCTGATTCTAAGTAGCATAAATGTGGGTAGTGCTTGTAGTGATATATCCTACTAGTCACATATGAATCATAACTTGGGTTAAATCGATTTAGTGCTTTTACACATTTTTATTGCCTTGATTAGTCTTATTCCATAGAACTCATTGCTTTTAGGGAGTTAAATCTAATTGTGCTTTTACACTTTAGGTTGCTTTCTAGGAAGAATTCACATATGCATCTTTTAATGTGATTGTGATGAAATCAGGGAATTAGCGGGATACTCTTGCGATCAAGGTATCCTAGGACTTTTAGTAAATAAGAGATTAAAATTTCAATTATAGTCATTGTTGATAATTCGAGTTTGTGAATGAAACTATCCCGTGACCAATACTTTCTCCTTATTGATTACTTTTATTATTACTTTGCTTTCAATTCATTTTTATTGCTTTGATAAATCAAAACCCCCCTTGGTTACTAAGAAACTGAATTTTTTTATAACAACAAAAGCCTCTCTGTGGATACGAACTCTTTCTTATCGCATACTATTTTTATTTTAGGAAGTAAGAAAGTGAAATTATTTTTGTGTCGGCTGACAACCGACCAGCGGACTGAAGCTCACGCACTTTACCGGTTTCACTTGATCAACAAAGTTCGCAAACTTGAGTTCAAGAAATAAGGATTTATACCTAAGTTTGCGAAGTTTGTTGATCAAGTGAAACCGGTGTAGTGCGTGAGCTTCAGACCGCGAACTGGCGGAAGTTCTCGATCGAGAATTTCTACTGAAGTTTGTGAACTCCATTCGGGAACTTAAGTCCGCGAACCCAGTCGAAGAACTTGAGTAGGTTATGTCTAAAAACGATGTTTGTGAACTTATCTTAATAAACTAAGGAATGCTATTGCAAACCGTGGCTTTACAGTTCATGAATCGATTCGAGTGAATCACATCATTTTTTCTTCAATTGTATCTTGTGTAGTACATAAAGATCTAAGAAATTGAACAACTCTCTAACTAGTTCATTTGAGTCATTTGGACTAGTTATGGTAAAGAAGAATATGGTTGATATGAAAGTTATCATATGGCTAACTATTTGGTTAACTAGTGTTGAACCAACTAATGTACAAGTTTGGGTACGGTTACACAAGCCTAGAAACGTACATTACAAGTGTGTATAACAATATATGTTTTCGATCTAACGGTTGATAAATATTAGCTTGAATCTAATAAGGTTTTCATCTAATGGTGAATATTGAATGCTTTGTTACTAAGCTAACATTTATTGCAAACCCTGATTTGAAAGACTATAGAAGGGAGAACTCTAGCAACTGGGAAACCTAATCCCCACACATTCTATATGATACTAGTTTGCTAAGCTAGAGTCGATTCTCCTTTAACCTTTGGTTTTCTTCTTCTAAAACCAGGTTAACGACTTAAAGAATTCATTGGGATTGTGAAGCCAGACCGATATTACTTTTATCGTAGTTGTGTGATCTGATCTTTCATATTCTATCGTACGAGTACAATTGTAATAATTGGATTGATATTTCTATCTCCGATAGGCAAGATATAAAAGTAATCACAAATACTTCATCTCATCATTTGTGATTCCTGAATAATCTTTTTCGCCACGTCGATTAAGTTTATTGTGAGGTGATTGATAAAGCTGAGCTGTTTTTCAGGAATATAAGTCTAGTTTTATCAATTGGTTCCTGTTCACCTTGATTTATCAAAAGACGGAACAAAACTCATAGGTTTATTCGTGGGAGACGAATTTATCTATCCTTGTAGACTTTTCTGTGTGAAACAGACTTGTTTATTAAAGTCTTCGACTTTGGGTCGTAGAAAATCTTGGTTGTGGGTGAGATCAGCTAAGGGAATCAAGTGCACAGTATCTTGCTGGGATCAGAGGCGCAGGACAATAACTGTACCTTAGATCTGTGTGAGATTGATTGGGGTTTAACTACAGTCCAGACCGAAGTTAGCTTGGAGTAGGCTAGTGTCTGTAGCGGCTTAATATAGTGTATGTTTAATCTGGACTAGGTCCCGGGTTTTTTTTTTGCATTTGCGGTTTCCTCGTTAACAAAATTCTGGTGTCAGTGTTATTTCTTTTCCGCATTATATTTCGTTATATAATTGAAATAATACAGGTTATGCGTTTTTCAATCAATTAGAATATCCGACCTTCTTGGTTGTTGATTTAAATTGATTGACACTTGGATACTGGTCTTTGGTACCATCCAAGTTATCTCTCTTTGATTAAGACTCTCAGATTGTATTTGCTTGAGTAAATAAAATTGAGAGATTGAGATAATAACTCCTTGAGATATTTTCTATTGATTGAGTCTGATTGTCTAGTTGATTCTCTAGAAAGTAACTCGGAGTTATCCATACAGATTGCTAATCGAAATATTGGGTGTGGTTTTTAGACCCCCTCTTTTTCACAATTGCATCACAACTTTAATAACAATACTATGGTGATACTTCGCTCCCCCTTAGTCAATACTCCATCTCACATGGAAAACAACTCCTCTTTACATAATGATCCGAAAACCATATGTATTTGTAGTGTGAACTACATATTAATTCTCCCCCTTTCTGTCAATAAAATTGGCAAAGGTACAAGAATGGGATCCTAATGAAATTTCCGTAAGAGACATTTCATGACCAAAGGTAAATATATATCATCTTGTTTAGATGCAATCATAAAGCCGAAGCTAAATGCATTCATCAAAGAGTTTATAAAGATACAAGATAACCCCTATAATATTCCACAGCCGCACTCCCCACAAAGATATGGCAATTAAGCGCAAGTTCAAAAGAACTCTCCCCCATAAAATGTCATTCCCAAGGGAACAACAAAAACGACCTTAATTTCAGAAGAAAATAAGGATTTCTTTGGACTAAACAAATCACATACAAGTATGAATTTGGAATCCAAAAAAAAAAAAATTCAATCAAATTAACCGTAAGCGAACCATGATTAATTTGACTAAATATGCTCAACACAAGTAAACTTATGGATCAATGACTAAGTTAATCATGAATAACTAACCCAGTCAAAGAAATGCTCAAACATAAGAAAACTTACAGAGTGCTAACTAAATTACCACACAAGATGATTAATTTAGTTTAACATGTTCAACATAAAGTACCTTACGGAACAACAACTAAGCTAATCACAAAAGTAATCAACTTTTGTTGTTTTAGTGCTCAACATGATACACTTCATGGAACAACACAATATTTACACAAAAATTATGGATTCGAGATCGACCTTATACCATGGAATAAGCAAGGATTCATTGTATTTTCCATCATAATTTGCACAATGAAATTCAATAGCATAATCCTTAAATCACAAAAGATTTTAACCTATCTTCCATCAAAACTTGACACAATAGGCTTAACTTTTGTGTTTGTCAAAAGTATATTCATTCTTTTATCAATACTTGCATATCAATTCACGAACACCTTTACTTTTGACAAAATATGGGACAATTAATTTCAGGTACGTAAATACACATATCCCATAACAATATTGCAATATATAAAACCATAAAGATTAATACTGCAAAAAATCATCTTCCAAACAAATTTAGAATTTAAACCAATAAATATAAAAACAAGAAGATGAATACTTTGGACATAGCTATGTGTAATCACAATAATGGCTATTCCAAACAATATTTATTCTTCTAAACAAAACAAGAAAAATAAAAGATTTACTAGGCAATAAATTTTTTATAGAACATTTCACTTACTTTGAATACTCTTATCATTTTCTCCGTATTCATCTATATTCTAGATTCACCATCTTTTCTTCAAGACTCTTGGAAGAAATTTGTAATTCACTTTTCAGGGAACGAACTTGTTCCGAGACTAGATTCATGGTTAAGGAGAGCTTATCAAAATGAGAAACAGAGATGTTCCCATCCAGAGAGGAACTGTGAGAATCAAGGCTCACAATATTATAAGAAGAATCAAATCGTATCTTCCTTGATGAGAAGAGAACATTCCACACATCATTATCTTTGATTGAGAGACTTGAAGAGGACATGATATAGGAGATAGATGAAATGTTTAACGAGGAAAAACTTTATTTTAAAAGAAAAAGAGGATATGAGAAAAATATCCAAACTAACATTTGACCAAAACCCTAACAGAAATTTGATTATCCTCAGAAAAGGATCTTAAAAACAATAACATAAACATCACAACCCTTTTGAAGATTATTATTTTTTGTCTAAGAGGGATAGACAAAATTCTTCAATACAGTATTACAAACTGTAGATGTTCCAATCTCTCAAGGATTGGGTAACTTCTTTTGAGGGGATGAAGTATTTATACTTTGTTTTTGTCTTGTTTTTATGAAGGAAGAGTTATGAACATCATCCTTTCTTTCCTTTAGCATAGATTTGAACATATTGATTATTGATTCTTGGAAACTATGCATTCTTTTAGAAATCTCTTTTACAAAGGCTGAGGGTTTTGTATGAGATTTCTTTTCCTTCTTCTGCAAACAACTTTTTGTAGAAGAGAGTTTTTCCCGTTTCTTAGCGTTCCAAACTTTTATATGGTCCTGATAATCACAAGTAGGATCCGCAAGGTTAGGTACGTTCTTGTGATTCTCTATATTATTCTTATTGTCAGAGTGACTTAAGAAAGATATAAAATCAAGGGAATTTTGCTGACAACTTTTTAACGAAAAAATCGAAAAGTTTTGGGAATCATGATTGCAAGTCATCTCCATTTTTAATTTGGACAGATCACTTTCCAGATTTTTAATCCTTTTGAATATGAATTCCTTATCTAGTTGAAGGACTTCTGAGGAAGTAAGATTGTTTATCATGGAATGATCAAGACTGTTAGGAGGACATTCATGATTATCAGCAAACAGATTGAGTGAACCCTCATAGATATCATCCTCAGGACAATAGTCAAGAGTAGCCATCCATGCTTTAGTTAACTCACTCACTTCCATGTTTGTATATTTTAAAGTATCATGAACACTTCTATAACACTTGAAGCAGGAATTATTAACATAGTTTTTCTGAACCTTTTTATTGATTGACTGCCTTTTCTTTTGAGACTTTATTTTACTATGTCTAAGAGATTTCTTGAGTTGTTGTATAAACAGTGACATAGTCGAATTAAAGCAATTCTCATCCCTTTTGTCAATCAATTTGGGACGTCGAGACTTACGATCAAATGCAGCAACATGGTTGCTAGATAGTTGACGTTTCTCTCTTTGTTCCGGTTCAAGATCAAAAAATTTCAACTTTTTGGCTAGAGAATTTCTGGAAAGTATATCAAGGTTATTTCCCTCAATGATGGCATGCTTCTTAGAATCATATCTTGATGGAAGCGATCTGAGAATTTTCATCACAATGTCCTTTTCAGGAATAGTCTTACCCAATGCAAAAGATGCGTTCACAATTTCAGAAACTTTGTGATTAAACTCATCAAATGTTTCTTCATCTGCCATACGAAGGGTTTCCCAGTCGGAATTAATATTTTGTTAATGGCTATTTCCCTCAAGGAGTTATTATCTCAATCCCTCAGTTTGATCTATACTCAAGCAAATAGAATATGCGAGTCTTCATCAAAGAGAGATAACTTGGATGGTACCAAATACTAATATCCAAGTGTTAATTAATTTAAATCAACAACCAAAGAGGTCGGATATTCTAATTGATTGAACAACGCACAACCTGTATTATTTCAATTATATAACAAAATATAATACGGAAAAAAAATAACACAGACACCAGAATTTTGTTAACGAGGAAACCGCAAATGCAGAAAAACCCCGAACCTAATCCATATTAAACATACATTGTATTAAGCCTCTACAGACACTAGCCTACTCCAAGCTAACTTTGGTCTATATTGTAGTTGAACCCCAATCAATCTCACACTGATCCACGGTACAATTACGCTCCTACGCCTCTGATCCCAGTAGGATATTGCGCACTTGATTCCCTTAGATGATCTCACTCACAACCAAGAGTTGCTACGACCCAAAGTCGGAGACTTTAATAAAAAAATCTGTATCACACAAAAAAGTCTATAATAATAGATAAATCCGTCTCCCACGAATAAACCTACAAGTTTTTGTTCCGTCTTTTGATAAATCAGGGTGAACATGAACCAATTGATAAAACCAGACTTATATTCCAGAATAACATCTCATCTTTATCAATCACCTCACAATAAACTTAATCGATGCAGCGAAGAAGATTATTGAGGAATCACAAATGATGAGACGAAGTGTTTGTGACTACTTTTCTATCTTGCCAATCGGAGATAAAAATTCAAGCCAATTATTACAATTGTACTTGTACGATATAAATAACAAGATCAGATCACATAACTACAAGAAAAGTAGTATCGGCCTGGCTTCATAATCCCAATGAAGTCTTTAAGTCGTTAACCTAGTTTTAGAAGAAGAAAACCAAAGGTTAAGGGAGAATCGACTCTAGCTTAGCAAACTAGTATCACACAGAATGTGTGGGGATTAGGTTTCCTAGTTGCTAAATTTCTCCCTTATATAGTCTTCAAATCAGGGTTTGCAATCAATGTTAGCTTACTAACAAAGCATTCAATATTCACCGTTAGATGAAAACCTGATTAGATTCAAGCTAATATTTATCAACTGTTAAATCGAAAACATAGCTTGTTACACACACATGAAATGCACGTTTGTAGGCTTGTGAAAACCTTACTCAAACTTGTACATTTGTTGGTTCAACAATACTTAACCAAATGGTTAGCCATATGATAACTTTCATATCAACCATATTCTCCTTCACCATAACTATTCCAAATGACTCAAATGAACTAGTTAGAGAGTTGTTCAATTGCAAGGAAATCTCATGTACTACATAAGATACAATCAAAGCAAAAATGATGTGATTCACTCGAATTGATTCATGAACTATAAAGCCACGGTTTGCAATAGTATTCCTTAGTTTATTAAGATAAGTTCACAAACATCGTTTTTAGACATAACCTACTCAAGTTCGCGGACTGGGTTCGCGAACTTAAGTTCCCGGACGGAGTTCACAAACTCGAGCAGAAATTCTCGGGTTCAAGAACTATGCCAGTTTGTGGACTGAAGTTCACGTGCTGCTCCGGTCTTACTTGATCAACAAAGTTCGCAAACTTTGGTTCAAGCAATAAGGACTTATACACATATGTGTTTCCACAATAATGCTTATATCCTCCAATGGTTATAATGTCCAAACTCTCATTTCAATCATTGAAACATTCTCAGAGGGAATTATATAGTTGTTATTCACAAACTATTTTTCGTCAGAGCGATTTCCAAAATGATTGAAACATAACATGACTTTAGTCACTTGGTAAATATGAACTTGGATAAAGCGAAAGCTTTACCAACACATATTTCGATAAATATATAAGCGAGATATACTCAGCTCGAAATACCTCATGTGGTATAATCTTAGTCTATATAGTAATACGACTTTTTTCTCAAGATATGACATGGAGTAGATAGACTTTTGAGTGATAAATAAGTTCAAGTCTCCACATACCTTTTAGTCGATGAAGATCCACTGGTTTCTTGAGTAGTCCTTCGTCTTGTATGATGATCGCCATGGATTTCTTGAGCTCAACTACACTTTCTATCCTAGTCCGAGACCTTAGCTATAGTAGACTAGAAATCAAGACTTTATAGTTTTGATCACTAATATTGACAAACATGTTTGAGATAGCAACGCATGCGAGTTCGACTGAGAAGTGCTCTAATAAAATGGAATACGCAACCCGAACCTGAGCTAGAGTTGTCCGTTAAAAATGATGGTCGCTTCAGCAAAATTAGAAACTTATTAATCTCCTCCTTCTTCAATGTACCTTTCTGACCTGAAAAAAGGAGAATATCGTAATCATGGAGGTTGTAGTCATGTTTCAGTTGCTTGATGAACTGGGAATCTGTCAAGTTATTATTGGATCTCTTGTCAGTCTTACATGAAAAAGGGGTAGAATTGTCCGAAAAGATAGAATCAAGAGCGCGTTGATCATTGTGGATGGTGGATTTTCGATAAAGGATAAAATCGTAAACCCATAATTATACGAACTTCTGGTCCAACAATCAGACGTGATTATTGAGACACGACTCTCTCATCGAATCTCTGACTGAGAATACTGTCTCTCAGAGTACATGTAGATATATAGTCTCTCGGATGGACAACGGCATATCTCATGAATATTGGACACTTCAGTAATTATTTCTATATAGAATCATGAGACTGACGGCTCCTAGACAGCTTGCTCTTCTAGTATAGAGCGATAACTTCTTCAGGATACAAACAACATTTTTCCCTGACTATATAAAGGATATGAAGCTCCAGCAAGTTCATATCAGAATAATTAATGCTGCTAGACAACTTGCTCTGCTAGTATAGACACATCAATTAATTATTCTTAAATTCTTGGATTCATCCACTGAATTTCTGAAAATATTCAAATATTTTCTGAAAGTATTCAAATACTTTTGTAATATTTCGTTACTTCAATCCATGGTTCTTCCCAACAGAATTCCATGGGTTAGTAATAAATATTCAACAACACGGGCATCTGAGCTACCTCCGAGTAAGCCCCGACTCAAATGGTGCAAGTGTACTCGATGATGATGTACTAACAATCACCGTATGAACAAGTATTTCAAAATACGACGAGACGATGAACCTATGCAAAATAGGAAGGAAAATAATAAATAATTAAAAATTGACCAAGGCGCTGGGAGCATGGGCCCACTGACCGGTCAGACGTGTTGTAGTCAATCCCACACTAGTTTCATATTTTTATCATATTTTTTATTATTTTCCTTGAGTTCATGAAAATCATTTCACTTGAACAAATATCTTCGTTTTGAGGAAACTCCCCAGTTTCATGGTGTTTCCCTCACAACAAAGAAATAATATAAAATTAAGAAAAAAAATATGGGCCGTGATTATTGGCCTACCGGCCATGCCTTGATCCCATCCGGCCCCACACCTCATGTTTCCTCATTATTTTATTATTATTTCCCTAATTTCATGAAAACTCCTTAATCTCATGATATTTCCTTGATCCCATGAAAAAATAATATAAAATTATGGAAACCCGTGTGACCGGGCCCTAGCCGGCCGGTCAAGCCCAAGCTTGCCCCACACATCCCATTTTATTATTATTATTATATTTTTCATGTTTCCATAATCCCATGAAATTCCTTGATTTCATGATATTTCCTTCAAATTATGAAAATTCCTTTAAATCATGAAATAATACATAAAATTAGGGAAAACTCACGGGACCGGGCCCTAGCCGACCAACCATGCTCAAGCCGGTCCCACACGTCCCTTATTTTATTATTATTATTTTTCATGTTTTCCTCATCTCATGGAAACTCCTTGATTTCAACAAAACTCTTTAATTTCAACAAAAACTCATTGGTTTTAACAAATTCCTTGGTTTTATCATATTTCCCTAAAATCATGAAAATATTATAAAAAATCGGGAAAACGTGTGTGATTGGGCCATTTGTCCGGTCCCACAATTCATGATTCCTTCACTTTTTTATTATATTTCCTTCATCTCATGAAGTTTTGACGGTTTCAATCAAAAAACCATGGTTTCTTCATATTTTCTAAAATATTTGCTCAAATGCACATCTGAAAATATCAAAATTCTCAGAACTAAGATACGAATACTTTGGTGACATCAATGTGTTACCTTGATCGACCAAGGTTGGCTCTTTGGCTCGCAAGGAGTCGGTCCCGCGTATTTACACAATTTAACCTAATTTGCGCAATTGCACGTATTGGGTCCAAACTCTTCCAAATAATTTTGGAATTTTCATGGAACAATCGTCATTCAATCCTGTGACCACCCAGGGCCGGTTTCATGACCCCTTGATCGGTCTCTCATCTCTTCATAATTAATTAGGTTTTATCACCTAAGGCTCAAACAAGCATTTTCGAATAAATGATTAAACCAGCATTTGATCATTATTTCATCAACGAATCACCAACTCTTCGAGAGGCCTTGGTATTTGCTCACACGAGCATATGGGAGCTTCATGGTCGACCCACGGTCCCATAAATTCAGTTCTCCTTCATTCCATGGTTAATTTTCAAATAAACCATCAACTGGTCATCAATTGATCAAGTTAGGTTTCTGAGTCCTAGGATTATAATTCCAGATTCAAATACTAATAATTTTTATGACGACCTCATGATCAGTATTCTTATTAATTATGCTCGGTTCAACTACCAGTATTTTAATTAATATTTTATTTGGTCACGCTACCAATAATTCATCAGATAAGCAACACTTGCTCAAATTAAGAATTATTGGTTCAACTATCAATATTCAATAATTCATCGAATGAGCAATACTTGCTCGCCTCAACTATCAACATGAGAATCATACCTCTGACACGTTCAATTCATGAGTTTCAGAATATTTTGCAAAATCATGTTCAACTCAGAAAATACATGGACTCATCGTCCCATAAAGTCATGAAGTCAACAACTGACTAATTAACCACGAGACTTCAATCGTGTCACCTGGGGGGATATCAACTAGGGTTTTGGTTTGGTGGTCTAAGACACGTGTGTTCAAACACACGATGGAATATAAGAAAGTCGTGCAATCAGTTGAAGGAGTTAACAAAGTAGTGGATGGAAAATCGACCAAGTCTCCGCATGATGAGCAACTGGTTTCAAACACGATTTCCATTTCCCCACTCTTTGATTCTATCAACTGTCACACTTCATGGGATCATGGTGTCTACAATTCCAGCAATTTAAATAAGTCCCTGAATCATGATTGAAACAACAACAAGAATCTCACGTCTCACTGATAATACGATATCAACAACTTATCAATTGAGCAATTACTCTCAACTAAGTAATTTTAATCATTCAGAACTTATCATATTCAGAATTCACAACACACCTACAATCTTTGATTACCATTGATTTCATACATTTCTTAGCTTCCCTCCTACAAATCAACCCATCCTCTCTTGTGACCGAATTTACTCTGGAACGGCCATTGTCTTGGTTTAGGCCGGATTACTACAGATTGATCGCTCGAATTCAAAGCACCCCCTTTGCAGTGGTGCATCTGTGTGAGGTTGAATATTTCGCTCGGTTCAAGGAGTCCCCTCCGTACGGTCGTCTCCTCAATTCATTAAAAACCAGCAAATCATTTTTCCCCATCTACAATCATGATATGAAGGGCTATCAAAGATAAACAATGAATCTATAGGGACATTATCTTCATTATAAAACATATAACTTACACACCTTTTTTCAGTCATGGATGGATTTTGAGAAGCCATTAAAGAACAAGTGAGGAATATGAACTAGTAGCGTGAAGAGTTGAAGGAGATGATGAAAAGCAGGAACTACAGCAGCAACAACGAATAAATAACAAAGAAATCAAAACAAGAACGGGAAAGAAGATGACGATAAAGAAGGGCGTAGAAACAGAGATGAAGAGAAAAAGTTACAGAGAATGTTGGCTCTTGAATGAAGTGAGAGAGAGACGGGTAGGGGAATAAAAATATTCAAGATTACCTCTAGCATTTAAATCCCAAGCGGTGATAACCGGCAGAGAAGGTAACAGGTCACAAAAAAAAAAGAGAAACTGGCAGACAACAATGCCAATTCTTCGGCATGTCAAGAACCGTGGGAGGCGAAGAAGTTCTTCTTCTCGTGCCGGGAACACGAGCGAAAGAAGGGTCATAAATGTAGTGGTAAATAAGTGATAGATACAGGTGTATCAATCCCAAGCTGCAATTTACCAAGGAAGGCATGAAGAAAAGCACTGAATCACCTCATATGACATCGGCACAAAAAAAAAAGATATCTACCAAGAACACGTAAGACGAGCATATGTAAAGAAGAAACTCGGATATGATGGAGAGATGCCTGTTGGGAATCGAGGTAATAAATGCACTGACAAGGTGGGTGAGAAGAGTAGAGGAATCTAGTCAAAGTGGGGGCCAGATACCAAAAGTAACTAATTCGGGTAGGGAGAAAGGGCGACATCGGGTCCAAGGACGTTAGGCCATTAATATTGGAAGAGGCGTATCGAGAAGACGCCACTCATAGGGATAACACGAGATCGGGCCACATATATCGGGAAGACATCACTTATCACCCGACAAAAGAATCAAGTAAGATAGGCTATGACCCATACTATAACTTCGTTGTATATATGAGCGTGTTAGTCTATAAATAAATAGCCTTGTCAAGAGAGAAGGGAAAGTAATCGATAAGTCAGTCAGAGAATAGAGAGAGTATTATGGAGAGAATTATACCTTGTATTCTTGTGTGAAGTAATAAGATCATCCTTTCACCCCCGTGGACATAGGTAACCATGACAAACCACGTATATCTTGTGTTCTTATGAGTCTCTTGCTTGCTTATGTTTGTTATGAATTCATGTGGATTGTTGGATGTAGAGGTAGTATTTTCTACACCTACACATATAAATCAAGTGTTTCTCTGTACATATAAACAATAGCATTAGTGCTACCATCAGTTACCTCAAGACCATTATGTCCTCCTCCTTGTTTATGATCATATATATTTTTGTCTTCGTATAATGTTCTAAGTACCACATCAGAACCTACAAGACATAACTTACCATAAATGTCCAAATTTAGGGTTATTGGACTACTTCGTCTATATTCCTTCTGCCTGTAAGATACTACATACTAGGACTCACCGTTCGAGTGCCATACATGTTGTGTATATCAACTAATCCGTCAGCCTTCCTAACTGATAATTTGAAAAAACCGTAACTAAGATTGAATAAGGTCATACTAGAGATTAAACCATCTCCATTTTTTTTAACTTTTGACCGCCTAGAATGGTATCGGTTGGATAATCAAAACTCTCCCAAATAACTCAAGAATTTGAACCATATAGAACAAAGTTTCCATTGTCATGCATCACGGCATATAACCCTGGTTTTGGTAGATCATGTAGCAAGGGTTTATCCTTATTATTTGCCATTTGTAGTATGAGGTTTCCTTGGTATGTAAACAGAATCGAAGATGGTGCATATAACGGTGGATCATTACGCTTAGCAGTCCAAATTAGGGTTTTTGTTGGCGAATTAACAAACCATATGCCAACAACGTATCGGTCCTGAGTACAATTGGATAAATAATAATTGTTACTGCATGGTAATTTTTAGAAACCGAAAGCAATGTTACCCTAAGGAGAGAGTCAATAACTGGTATTAGTAGTAGAAGAAGTAGAAAGAGATGAACCTCTTGTAATATTACTGCTGAAATCATTAGAGGACTCAACAACTACTAATGGAACAAGAATTAGGTTGATGGAAAGAATTATCGGTAGAAGCTAAAGCTTCATTGCTTTAATGAGATTAAAGAAATTAGAGAGCAAAAGAATTTGGGACTAATATTAAGAAAAATCAGTTTCTTACATACCTTTTGTATAAAGAAGATCAAAGAGAACTAAAGAAGGGGTTAGAGACTTGTTAGAGTACTTTATGACTTGTTAGAATACTTTATGCGATTGTTAAGCGTTTGGTACCCATGCAACAAATACATTCCATGTTTAAATTAAATACAATTATAATTCTTTTCCGCCCACCCCAAATATCACGGTCGATCCCACTGGTAACGTGGCAATGAGTTTTCTGCTTTTAGTACTTTATGACTTGTTGTACTTTATGACTTGTTAGAGGACTTATGCATGATTATTAGCGTATTTAAGCGTTTGGTACCCATGCAATGACCAACGCACGACTCAATGACTAAATACAACCTATATTTTAATTAAATACAACTATAATTCTTTTCAGCCCACCCCAAATCCCACGGTCGATCCCATTAGTTACGTGGCAATGAATTTTCTTCTTTTTAGTGTTTCTCTTTCTTTCTGACGTGTTTTACTATTTTTTGTTTATTATTTTTTTGGTTTTACTTTTTTGTTTAAATCGGCAAAAAGGAAGAAAAAGAATCCCCAACTCTCTCTCCCCATGAACCCATATTCAGAACTTGAAACCAACAAAAAATAAGAACTAACCAATAGTTAATTTGTATATTTTTCTTATAAGATTAATGAAACATTTAACATGATTTTATTTACCACAAATCTTGAAAAAAACAACAACTTTTTTTAGGGTTTCAGAACAAAATTATGGTAATCTTAAATCAATTCTATATAGGGTTTAAAAAAGTATTATCAATAGTAATCGATTCTATGTTTGATTATTTTTGGACGACATTTTCTATTGTGGCAGTATCTAAATTAATTAAAAAGAAGTTTATTGGCCGGTTGATAGCTTACTCAAGTTATTTAGTATATAGCTTTAATTTTTGAATCTAACTTAACTATATATATGTTTATTATATAAGCAGTTACGAATGAAAATGAATTGGAGAGTGAGGAACCTGAAAAGTCTAGCAGCGTATTGGATGATGATGGTAACCTTGGTGATCAAATAGTAGAGCCGAAACTTGGTAAGAGGTTTGAAAGTGCTGATGAATTATTTGAATTTTATAATAACTATGCATACAAGAAATGATTTTCTGTTAAGAAACGAACATTTAAAAAGGAAAATGGAGTGCTAGTTGAAAAGACGAGAGTACCCACAATATTTTATTTATCAACCTATATGTCCTTTACCAAGTGTGATTGTGATAACCCGAATTTTCGGACTTCTAGTGGACAGGAATTCGGCCTTGTAGGTACTCTCATACAAACTAGCAAGCCCAAATTTCCGGACCGCCACTCTTGTAGGTACAAATTTTTAATTCAAAAACATTTTAATTTAATGAAATGTAATATTAATTTTGAAATTACAAAACTATAAAATAATTACATAATAAATTGTACATAATCAAAACAAAAGAACACCTCGATGAAATTTAGAACGCAACACCCAAATCCCCGTGATACGTAATAATTTCTTTTACGACTATCCTCTCTTCACTCTCTATGGAAAAGGAATAAAAAAGGGTGGGCAAACCACGACCCAGTAGGAAGTTTCCAAAAATAATAGAGTGCATTGAAAAACACACAAATGCAGTAGATAGAATAATTAAAATCACGCACAAGAATTCGCAACAATACTTAAACCACTTTCAACCACAAATACTCAACATTTTCTTACTCAAAATCTCAACCGTAAATTCTAGACCTTAATCTAGTTGTCAGGGTTGTTCCGGATACCACCCAACCATTCCCACCGTTCCCTGAACGGCATCTCGAGAGAATGCCAGCTGTCCTGGACTTTCTGACAGTTCAACAATCCTTTTTTTCTTTCTTTCTTTCTTTCTTTCTTTCATTCTTTTTTTTCTTTCTTTCTTTCTTTCATTCTTTTCTTTCTTCTTTTTTCTCTTTTATTCTTTCAAAGACAAATTAATCAAAGTAAGATTCGATCACCAATGCATTAACATCACTTTCTCAAACTAAACTCAATTTCATTTACAAATGAATTTAAATCATACTCGAAATGTCAATTCAATAATAATATTACATTAACATATCCTCGAATAATCATAAAGTAAATGCAATATATATATATATATATATATATATAAATTCAAACCCCAAAATATTTATAGAGAAAAACTAAATGAATTGTACCAAAGCAACATAATAATATAAAATAAAATCATGATTATTAACATTAAAATCAGAAATTAATCAACATAATTTAGATGCTAAAAATAGGTTTTAGTTTTGATATTAGGAAGAAACCCCCTACCTCAAATAGCTTTCCGGAAATCTTGATACAAATACTACACCTTTTTCCAAGAATAATAAATCGAATGCCTTTATTCTGTCTTCTTGTATAATATAAATTAAACCACGATTAGACTATACTGAAGTGATGTGTAAAAGGGTTTAGTTTTTTTTTTGTTGTTTTAGAAGAAAAATGAGAGAGAAAAGGAGAAAGATGAAAATGAAAATGATGGCTAATTTTTGTTTTCGCTCTGTTTTAAATAAAATTCACTCAAAAGGAAATATAAACAAATAAAACCTATAATGTCAACATTTCTTTTATTTTATTAGGCAACATTTCTAACCAAGCCAACCACATGCAGATAAAAACCCATTGATTTTAAATTGTATTCCCTAATTTATATTTTATTTCCTATAATAAAGTGACAACCATGCATGCTATTTATTAATTCAAACTTTACTAAAATATATGTACACTTAAGTAAAATATTTTTTTCCATCCGACACAATAATTTTTTTTTTTTGAAGCATGAAATTTTATTAAAAAACTAGGGGGATATTACAAGAGGCTATTACATGAAATAAATTCCTTTGTAGTAGCCTTATCCAAATAAATTTCTTAAATCATCATTAATAATTAATAATGTTTCTATTTTTATCCAAATAAATTTCTTACATCATTATTAATAATTAAAGAAGATTCCTTTAATTTTCTAACATTATTTTAGACACTTAAATAAGGAAATTACAACTCAAAAAGACTATCATTCGGTAAGAAATTGGTCGGAAGCCTAGCAACAAGCTGAGCTCCAACACCTTTTTGAATAACTACCCCTAACCTATCAAAAAGGAAATCTCCGACTCGAACATTAGCATCATGGCTGGCCATATAATAACGCAAGCGCTTCAGAAAGTCTATGAAATCATCACCCAATTCCCCCAAAGTGGTAAAGGCAAGTGTCCCAAAACCAAAACCATGAGACGTGCATTTCTCTAAATATTTAACATTTTTGCGAGTAACATCATTCTTAATGGCGAGACCGGGAGCAAAGGCACGAACTCCACCACCGTAGAAGGGAGAAACACCAGTCACATCTAAACACACATCACAGCCATTATCCCAATTGAGCACAAGTATGTCAGCTGGTCTCAAAGCAGTGCCATTATTCGCAAGAAGCCCAAAGTCAACCTCCTTCCTAGCTGTCACTCCTGCACGCTAACACATGTCTGCAATAGTGTCTCGCACCAAATCATGTCTAAATTTAATCCCCACTTCATTCGCACAATGCAAGGCATGATCACCAAAGATGTCCATATCTATTTTGCAGAAGGGACAAGAACCATTCTTTTCGAAAAGAGGAATCCCAAGTCTGTACCGGAGAATTTCACTGAATTGCCTAGATCCAATAGTTTGGTTAAGACCCATAATAGGAATCGCCATCAAAAATCCCAGGTATGTTTTGTTTGATTGCATTGCCATAAAACAGAATCATGCTCCGACATAGTATAGCTGGTGGGTATGTTTTCCTTCACAGCATCAAAGTAAATATTTGGCAAGGAGTTCATGGAATGGGTGGAAAAATTACTTGAGCAGAAAGGAGAAACAGAAACACATAGTGAGTTGAAGGAGTCCAAAGCTCGCTTATGAGAAGGGCCACTACTTCTGACGCCAGCACCTCTCAAAATCGTAGAATGCAGCTCTAGGGTCTGTAAACAAGATGAAAGGAAACAAGAATGTTTGGTATCCTAAATGGTATACACACCCATACCTCCATGTTTGAAAGGAAACATGTAAATCCTTTGCTGGAGGAGTCCATACCCGGGGCCATCACCAGAAATGATGTGCCTAAGGAACTAAAATAGACGAGTCAAATAAGTCTTGAGCTTCCTGTAAAAAATCAGGATTGGTTGTTCTCAAGGCAAAATAAAGTCTCGAAACACCGGTGCAATTCCGAAACAAGAGCAATTCACCTTGAGGGTCTTCTAATTTCTCTACAGCATCAATGAGGGCTATAGTCTTGCGCACTCTACTAACAACCAAGTCTTTATTAAATTGAGCATCAAGGCTGACCCCCCCCCCCCCCCCAAAAAAAAAAAAAAAAAGCTTCACACCCTTTGAAGGCCTGCTGATATTCGGAGGGAAAACACCTGGGACCAGAGATCTAGGATCTGGAGAGGGCCAAAACAGTTCCGTCTTGGATACATTTAAATGTAACCCCCTTTCACTTCCATAATCTTGAATGATTTTAAAAGCCTTTGCAACCATAAGAGTATAACCTATCACAGTACCATCATCCATGTACCACGCTTGCAATACAATCTCACATTGCTCGGCAATTTGTTTAACCAAGGGGTGAAGAGTAAGAGAAAACAACAAAGGCCCGAGAGGATCCCCTTGTTGTACGCCTTGGGAAGAGGCGAGAACATGATCCATGTAATATAAGCGAGCAGGAAAGCGTAATAGAATTCAACCCATCGAGAAATCGAAGGGCACAAGTTACGTACCTCAGAAAGCATGGATGACCGGTCAATAAGGTTAAAAGCATTTGAGAAATCTACCAGCAGCATGGAAAGATTATCCGAGTCCCCTTTCTCCTAAATCAAACGGTTAACAACATGTAATATCGCCTCGCCACCACATTCGGCTCCTACTCCAAACCGATAGTCTCCTAAATAAGCATTGACCTCTTTGCCAATGTGTGTTGCAGCACATTTGGAGACAAGTATCCTCCAAATAGTCCCTATAGCAATGGGTCGCAATCCACCACTTGGATTAATCAAGGGTGTAAGCGGATCGCTCGCCAAGAAATCTCCGAAGACAGGTGGACACCGGCCTGAAAGCCAAAGATTAACTACCTCCATGATGGATGCGAGTAACTCCTCAGTAATGGCAGCTGCAGAACCACTAATGGAATCCAAGAGATGCAGCGCCCTCATCCCATCTCTTCCACAGGAAGTCCCCTTAGGGAAACTTCTAAGACGACCCAAAACAAGATCATCCAAGGCCGTCATTGCGTCTTGCGCTACTGGGGTAGAGGGAATATGTGGTGGAGCCGCTGATGGGTGCTTTCTACGAAACTCATTCAAGGTTAAATTATTATTGGGAGCAACACCACTAGATGTGAGGGTACGAATAGTTGCGGCATATAGACCATTACGCAGTTTTTCTTTACATTGCCTAAATTTAGTAGCCTCCTGACTTACCAGCATTGTCTTCTTCCTCTTAACTTCTTCATGTAACTTCTGAATATTACGATGTTCATCCAGCACGTTATGGATCAGCCTCATACACCCATTAGCTTCTTTCCATAGATTTAAAGCCAAGTTAATAGACATGACTTGCATATTTTTCCTGGTGAAGGCTTTTTTTTCTTGATTGCTCTGAGGAATATACAAATGGAGAACACAAATGGGAAAAGCAGAAGTTGAATCCAGGGTGCCGGATCCTTGGGCGCAGCAGCGACTTTCTGAAGAACAACTTTGAAAGTCCGAGCAAAGTGGAGCCTGCACTTAGCTGGGATGCTCGAGAAAGTTGGTATATTATTCTGGAAAATTATATGGAGTAATTCCAGATTCACAGTAGGTAAAACCAACTCAGTTGGCTTGTCTGACACTACAATGGCGGAGCTGAAGGGAGCATCTACACCTACAATAGTACCCGGAGCAGAAACTACGTCCCTTTGATGCAGTTTACACTTATTACCCCAGGAATTAATGTGCATACAATGACAACAAAGCCAACTCCTCAACTACTACAAGGTTGATTCCCATGCTATGTAAACAGCTCCGTTGTTTCGTAGTCTTTCACGATATCGATTCTTACCATCCTCCCTATTGTAATGTTGATTCTTCAAGTGGTTAAACAATGAGCCTCTCAATAACCCTCTCCCACTAACACCGTTTTTGCAACCATCCAGTCCACGATATGGGCATTGATAGAGATCATCGCAACCTTCAGAAACCGGACTAGTAATGGGGATTGTAGTTAGGGGATGGGGGATGAGAACTGTGGAGGTTTTACCATCAGTTCCGAGCATGGAGAAGGCCGACTGCAAAAACCCTAAAAGAACAGACCAACCTATGAAAAACCCTAGAAGGTAAGTCAATGAACCAGAAGCTGTAAAAGTCGAAAAAGGGATCAAAGGGTAGCAAAGCAAGAGGGGAATGGAGATGAGGACCAAAAACAATGAACATGGATCATACAAAATCGGTTTGATCAGATGAAAACTCACAGATTGTATGATCGCCTGAAAATCGCCAGAAAACGGCCCTCCGTATAAATCACTGAAAATTCATCTAATTTTGCATTATCATATGCATGTAATTAGTGCTAATCAATAAATTTTCTAATTTCTTTATAAACTTAAATATAAACCTATATACTTCCTTTACTTTCCTATTAACTAATACAAGAGATATGCACACATATTTTTCATAAGAGCTAAATCATTAAATTTCCAAAATAGTTCATAAGTTCCATTTATAATTTTATTATGTACTTAAAATCCATGCTACAATTATCTGGCTAAAAAATAATAAATCTATTTCCTAACTAAAATTTAGTTACATGTAAATACCAATCACTACACTGACTGTTTCCATATTTAATTAAAGCATAGTCAAATAATTAATTAAATTAAAATAGAAAATGATTTATATTATCAAGATGTACTAAAAACATAATTCTTTATAAATTAAGTTTTAGACTAAAATCCGAATAAATAATATGGATAGGGTTTTAAACGTGAAAACCGCATTAAAAAAATTACGAGGTTTTACAGTGATCGTCTATGGGCAGAGTCGATACAACACAACAATTTCGATACACACTTCATGTGATCGTCTAAGGATACAAAATCGAGACAATACAATAACAAGATCACTTGTGTAATTGAGTATGGATTCAAGATCAAAACGATACAACAACGAAGTGTTCACTTGATAATAGGTACGGTATTACACCGAAACTCTATATGATCAATATCAAGTGATATAGATTAGCGCACAAGTGCAATATAATTTAATTATAATAAAACATTTATAATGCGGAATAATAAAGTAAATGACACAACAAGATTTTGTTAACGAGGAAACTGCAGATGCAGAAAACCCCCGGCACCTAGTCCAGTTTTGAATACTCTCAGAATTAAGCCGATATACTAGATATAATACCAACTTCGTATAGTTGAGACCAAGTAAACTACCACTAGCTACTTAGTTTCCTCAGTATCCATGCGCCTTCGACTTCCAGAGTCACGCACGAGAATAGCAATTCCTTTAGATCGTATTCCAAACAACAAAGGAAGAATCTGTTTGGTAACCACTCTAATCAATATTTGCTATAAAGATATGTGAGTTGTTAACAAAGGCTCTTCCGTTTAAACTAAAAAACTCCTTTGTCTGGTTAGATCAATTTATACTTTGATTACCGAAATAATCAAACTCTAGATTTTCAATCAATCAATATAGATCTCAAACAGAAACTATAAGGTGATGCCGATCTCACGCAACTAGTCAATCAAGTCTATCAAAGATAAACACAATTCTAGTTGGATCCCAGCCGATCAAGGTTTGTGCACTAAATCCACAAGATACGAAAACTAATAAGAATTCTTCTCCGTCTTCAAATATTTTATTGCCTTCAATACCTGTACAACACCACTTAAATCCTCTTGTGATCAATCACGCACAGACTGAAGTCTGTTAACAATGGATTATCACAAGATGTCTTTAGATCCGAAAATGGTTCTAAAGATCCTGTCGATACTTTTATCTAGTTTAAGTGAGCCTTAAATCAGAAGAGAAGGTTCTCAAGAATAAACAAACTAGGTGCAATCAAAGTTTCAACAACCGTTAGTTAATCAAATCAATAATCGAAAACTACAATAATAATGCAATTATCTAGTTTCCCACAAACGTTACTCGTAGAGCTTCTTGATCCCACAGAAGTCTTTAAACGAGTGGACGTAAGAGATTTCACCTAATTAGGGTACTTTCCTCTCTAGATAGAAAACTCCACCAGAAACAACAAGAATGATGTTTGCCTGGATCTTAGGATAGTTTGCTAGAAATGCAAACTCATGTATTTATACACCAAGGTTGTTCGGACAACAAGGAAATTCCAAAACCGAAATTTTCTCAAGATATCACATTAAAGTACCTAATTTCGACTTCCTATTTCCAATTAATTACCAAACCATTTTCCGAAAACTCTCATAGAAAACTTCTATTATAGTCTAGTATATTAACTAATTATATTTTCCATAGGATATGCTTTAATTGCTGGTAATTAAAACATATATTATGAAAATTATAATTAAATGATTTTCAATTTTTTGGTATGGGATCACCTTGAATATCAAGGAATATCTTTGAATAATTAATGATAATAATTTTGTAAATGTTCATATAATATCGACATCTAGAAGTTTCTCAGCAAACCCTAATTCCAAGCTTCACACAAAACGTAAAGAGATATGTGAATATTTGAAACTCTGTTTTGGTCCTTGGGATCAGTTGTACCAACCTCACAATGTAAGTTGTGATCAGTTATACTATGTTTCCCAAACCAGGTTGTGAACGGTTACACCTTGCTTCCCAGAGGTAGCTTTTCATTGGTTACACCTTACTTCCCGAGTTAGCTTGTGATCGGTTACACCTTGGTTCCTAGAGAAACTTGTGATCGATCAAAAGTAACTTCCCAAATTAGCTTGTGACCAGTTACACCATGTTTCCAACAGGTATGTAGTTGCAGGAAATCCTACACTACACCCTATATAAGATTTTACTGTAATTAAGACATATTTGAAGATTAAAAACAACACTTTATTCTTTGATTCTCAGAAATGTTTACAAGAAATGGAAGGAATCAAAAATACAACCGCTCTCTTGAATTTTCTCTCTCCTCAAGACTTTCTCAACACTAAAAAATATATCATCCCCTCTCTAAACCTACTAGTTCTCTTTATATAGGGTAGTTACATAGTGGATGACAGCTAAGATATCCTTTAATTTTTGATCTGGCTTGCGATATTATCACAGTAGTTACAATGTCAATTATCGCAAGCGTTGTAACCATCGCAGGACAATCATGCTCTTCTTGGGTTTCTTCATTCGTCATCTATTACGTCACTCTTTTAATTATTCAGCAACACTCGCAGTGTGTTGTTGGAAAGATCGCAGAACTGTCACTGTAAATATCGCAGGAATATTGTTGTGGCGATATTCCGATCCTACATCTTGCCTCTTCTCATGTCTTTTCTGCGAAGGAAGAAAGATCATGAGAATTGAATCTTCTGTAATGCCGCAGCTATTTATCTTTTTGCATTCTTCTGCTCTGACACATTTCGGTATTCTTCGCCAGTTGTTTTCACGTATTTTTTCTTCCATTCAATTTTTGAAACGTCCTTTTCAACCGCTGCGATCTAACCGTTCACGTCTTTTCTTTGCATTAACTGCACTTATATTCTCGATAACTTTTACTTTATATATATACCTTCTCCACTCTTCACTTTTCTTCCTGTTACTTTCTTTTTCCTTCTCTCTGCAATTTCTCTGCAAATTTACTATTCTTCCGTAAATTCTGCATCTGCTACTGTCATAGTTTCTTTCTTTTTCTTTCGATCTAATTTTCATTCCCATACTAAGATACCTCCTCCTGGTCATAAAAATGTTCTTTCCTTTAAGAAGATGCAAAATAAACTTAAAGATAAAGGTTTTACCTTATCCACTATTCCTGATCAAAGCTCTAAGGCTGAAATCTCCATTAAATTATTCTCTGATCACCCATGTAATGGCGAGAAAGTCATAGTCTCATTAGGTCAACTTGAAGCTGGATTTCCTATTCCTCTTTACAACCCTGAACTTCCTTTATTTTACCAAATTCTTTCCCACACGAAGTTCTCGCGGCCATATATCAATTGAGTGGAGATTGCTTTCGTCTGTTGCTTGAGTTTGCTACTCGCGGTGCTGGTAAAGAGTCTCTCTACACTCTTGAAGTAAAGAACCCTAAGTTTAAAGATATTCCTATTGTTCCTGTGAAGTATACCGTGGAGAAATTCTTCGCAAATTACGATATAATCCCTATGAAGAAGGACAACACTTGTTGGGGTGTCCGCTTACAAAAGAAGGATGACATTGCTGAAGATAAAGTTCTTATGTTAGATATCGATTAGCGTACGAGTAATAATCAAGGCCCTCGCCAATCCAGTGATGACAAATGGTTCATTTTTCCATTATGCCTAGAGGGTCCCTACATCTCCGGTCCTCACGCATTGCCTGCGAATCTCGCAGAATATCAACCATGGGTTTTCAACTGGCCTGAAAGGAATAAATAGGTATGCTCCCTCAAATTTTTTGTATACTTATCATTATTATCTTCCTCATGTTTTCATTCTCTCACTAACTACTCCAATTTTTCCATATTAACAGGATGAAACTTAAGTACCAGAAATCTGGGAAACCTTGCACCCTTTTAGCCCTTAAATCTCTCATAGATGAAGTAAGAAATATTCCACTATGATTCTCAATAATATATTGTTGCCTCTATTTCTTATCTTTATCTGTGTTCGCAGGTTATTGAAGAAATATAACCTGTGAAGATTGTGAAAACTAAGGGGAAAGACAAAGATACTTCTCACAATGAGAAGTCTACTATTCCTCCCAAAGAGAAATCTATTGTTCCTCGCAGAGACAAATCTGGTGCTCCTCCCTTAAAGAAAAGAAAAACCCAATTCTCTTCTTCTTTAATCCCTCAATCTAATGAAGAAATTTCAAAGGATGATTCCGATAATGACAACGATGATGATGATGTTGATATACCTTCCACGGCGGAATCCTTCCAATCTGAATCTTTCATGGCCCAGCTATCTAACATTTTTGGTGATATGACACATGGTATCGCCAATGATTATGGAAATGAAGCTCTTAATGGGGTATCCCAGGCTCTTTCCAAGATCTGCGATGCTCCCATATTGGTTGATAATGATTCTCTACAAGGAATCTCAAGATCAATAACTCCTAGTTTCTTAAATTCTCTTGGTATTTTGGTATGTTTTCACTTCTTCACCACATTTATTCATTTCCTTGCCAAGTTTTAATTTACATAGACTGGAAGAGATTCCTTTGCTGTTACCTCAGACTTGGAAAAGAGGTGCGCATCTTTTCGCAAGAAGAATACTGTTCTTCGCAAGAAGAATGTGGAATTGGAATCTGAGTTTGCTAGTCTTTGTGGGCAATTGGAATCTGGGTCTGCTGACCTTCAAGAAAATATTAAGCAGTTGGAAACTGAACTTTCTTTCTCGCAAGATAAGGTCGCAAGCCTCCAAGCTGCGAACAATCAACTTTATGGTAATAAATCTTTCTATTTTTCTTTAATCTTGTATTCCTTTGCATTTTTTCTTATTTTTCTTCTTCGAAGATGTTTACGGCCTTTCTAACGAAGCTGTATTCCTTCGTTTTTTTCCAAATCCAATAGATGATGATACTCTTTTAGAGCTTCTCAATAACTCTTTGAATAATCCCTCCAATGATAGAATTAATTATATTTCCATAGATGAACTCAGGTCTAAGCTACGCCTTTTAGAAACTGACCATTGATCTTGTTTAGACATGGATAACAAATTCAAACGTTTTTATCACAATTCTAAGGAAGAAATTAGAAATTTAAGGTCCAAGAACAGTGATCTCTCAGACGATAAAGATCGTATATCTAGACAAGGAGCTCAATCTTTAGCGGATTTTCATAAAACCCTTCTTGAAGTTCAAATTGAAAGAGATAGACTTATCTGCGATAAAGAGTTTCTTGTTGAAAGAGAAAGCCAAATCCATTCCCGTCTTCTTATTAATGATGATGATTAATTTGCTTGGGCTGCAAAGATTCTTGACAACGTCAGAGCTAACTTAGGTATAGATGTTAGTCTTCATGTTGAACAAGCGGCCTTAATTAAAGAGATGATTTCTGAAAGAGAAGGTTTCTAATTGTTCTTCCTCATTAATTTCTTGTTATTAATCTTCTTATCTTTGCAAAATTTTCAATTTGTTGTTATATACTCGCAGGAGCTGAGAAGAGATATACTGAAAGAATTGGAGAACTTGAAGCTGATAAGAATTAACTTGCCAGGACTCTTGGTTCTCGCAATGAAAAATATTCAAGATTGAAGGATCAATTAAAGATCACTACTTCAAATTTTAGTAATATCCTTGTTGGTGTTCGTAATGACTCCGTCAAGAGGGTTTGTGACGATCATAACATTTCTCACTCTTTGTATCCTTGCCTCGCTGAAGAAATTCCAACGAATACTCCAAACCTTGTTATCTCTGATAGTGAGGCGGAAGAATATGGCGAAGATGAAGGACATAGTGAAGATGACGGTAAAGAAGGAGAAAAATCTGGCGATGATGATGATGGATCTAATTAGTCTTGTCTTTCCATTTTAATCCCTCTGTAATATTTGTTCATTTATCTCTTTATCCTTGTAATATAATGTTGCGAGTATCCCCAGCTTCTATCATTCCTTAGTGTATAAATTTCTTTTGCTTCTCTCTGTATAAATTAGAAAATTAATTATTTTTTGCAATATAGTTAATCAATCATGATTATTAATATTTAATTATCTGTGTAAATGTATCATATGATAGTGTCTACGTAAATTTATCATATAATGATGAATAACAATTTTATCATTCTGTTCATTCCCATACTTGCCTCTGTTATTCATCTGCAATATGAAAAACTGAGTAGAGATTGAATATTATTTGTGAATAAAATCTATTTAATTATTTTTGCCTCACTCTTTGCGATAACATCGCAGAGTAACAATTGCATAGTTTTATGATCTCTGCGTAAATATCGCAAATATCATAATCTATGCATCAATATCGCAGTCATTCAATCTTGATTTCTTGTGGTCTTATTATGCCTTCCTAGTTAAAGGTCTTATTTTGCCACATTTTGTATTGGCGAAAAAATCGCAGGATGTCCTTACCCTTGCATGTAAACACCCATTGATCTTGCCTTATCTGTATTTTGTCAATTTCTCTGCAATAATATGACAAGTCTAAGCTCCCTTGTGAGAACAAAGCCTTATGACATTGCCATCTTGCGATGAAATCGCAGGACGTCTTTACACTTTCATGTAAAAACCCATTGATCTCATCTTAACTTTCTATTATGGCTTGTTGCCTCTGTATAATATTTGTCACGCAACAATATTACAGACCTAAATGTTCTTGCGATCATAAAGCCCCATGACATTTCCGTCTTTAGACAATTATCAGCTCCCTAATGGAGGGTGCCGCCATTATCTTCCCCCTGGTTTCCCCTTCAAGTAGGGCACATCGGCCATACAAGACTAGCTCCTCCCATCCGGTTTTAACAACAACCAGCTACTTTCGCAGCCTCTTGTCCTTTATGCCTCTATGGCTTATAGTTACAAGACTGCACCCTAAGTGGGTTTTTCTTCGGGCCGAGTGCATCATAGCCAAGACTTGCCAAGAATGACCAGGGTAGTTTCGTACGCCCCGGGCACTCTTGGCTCAACCGTGTACCTCAGCGCCTTGATCATACTCTGCACTCCTCAGGAGAGACCCTCGGTCTTCCAACCAGGGTATAACCTTATATAGTTGGAAATCCAAGGTACCTCTCCTGGATGGGTTTTCAATAACCCCAATCTCCATGACTCAGGTTCCAGCAGCGGTATAACCTTATCCATGATCCATGCAAAGAGATACCCCCTTATATGACGCACTTTAGGTTTTACATTTTCCTCTTACGAAATTTTATTTGCGAACTAGGGTGTACGCCATAAAGGTTCGTCCCGTTCTTATATTTCTCTTGCGAGTATCGAAACTCTGATGAAATTTCTTTTCTTTGATCTTCTTTTGCATTTCAACTCTTGTATAATTTTTCAATTTTATCTTTTTCATTCAAACGAAATGTTCTTTTAAGATATTTTCTTCAGCAAATTATTCATAAATTTCTTAAATTTCATCATTTACCTTTCTATCTACTAATTTCTGCTTCTGCCATTTTGTTGCATTTTGTTATTTTCTCTCCATCTGCGAGACGCTCGCCATGTACTGTTTGCAGCTCATATTGATTTCACAACGTTCTTTCCTCTCGCCGCTCTATTGTATCAACCATCAACTTATCACCTCTTTGTTTTTGCTTGATGTTATGTTTCCAATTTCTATTCCTCGTTGCTCTTTCTTCGCAAGATTCCATGTCAATTTCATAGCATTTCTTCCCATCAACCCAGTCTCCCTTTATAACTACAATACCATTAAGATGAGAAAATTTAATACATTGGTGAAAAGTTGACGCCACACCTAATATCCCATGTAGACAAGGTCGGCCAATCAGGGCATTATAAGGTGATTCAATATCCACAACGCAGAATAGAATCTTAGAAGATAACCCCTTTAATGGAATTCGCATTGTAATTTCCCCTTTGGGCTTGTTGGCAGTACCGTTGAAACCATAGATCTTATAGGTTGATGGTATCAGATCCTCGTCTCTTCCACCCATGGTTCTGTAAGTGTGATAAAACAAGATATCAACTGAACTTCCAGTATCTATTAAAACTCTGTTAATGGCCCAGGAATCCTCAGTTTCACCATCATAATTTTCTTCATCTTCATCTTCTATTTGTTTTGGATTTATTTTTAATCTTACCACTAGAGGGTTGTCATGCATCTCGCCAGGCTCTGGTACTTCTCGTACAGTGAAAGAAATAGTTTGCTTTTGCCACTCCTCTAATGGCGAGACTCTCGCAATATTCATTATCTCTCTTCCATCCGTGTCTCTCACAAAGACTCTGCTTAAAATGTTGTCGTGGAACTCCTCAATAGTCCTGTATGAATGTATGATGGAATTACAGAACAAATTTTTCGCCTTGGTTCCAACCTATATCACAAATATTTCTGCTCATTTTTCAGTATTCACTCTTCGAATATCTGGTGCCGGTGGTAGCTGCTGAGATTATGGATGTCCTATTAGAAAATGATTTAACTTTTCCTGATCAATCATCCTCAGAATTATTCTTTTTACATTCCTGCAATCGTTTATTGAGTGACCATGAAAATGATGGTAAGGACAAAATTCTTGATTTCAATTATTTGGATGTGGTTCTTTTCCCATATTCCAGGGTGATGGTATATTTTCCATCAAAATGATAGTCTCCCAATTTTTTTCTATGCTAGCATTTAGAGGTGGCATTTTAATTTCTTCCCATATTATTCTCTGACTCCCTTGCCCTCTGAAATTATTTTGCCTCTGACCACCATAAGTCTCCTGCGGCTGATCAAGTCTTTGAATTTTATTATTTCCACTGCGATTGTAATAATTATTTTCTCTTTCATACTCCTCTTGATATCGACTTCCCATGTCTACTAACTTTTGCTGGTTTTCAATAACCACTTTCTCTTGTTGTGACTGCGAGGTGCTCGCCACATTATTAATCATTTTTGGAAGTAAACTTCCGTTTGCCGCTATTGAGCTGATGTTTTCGACTGGATATGATTCCATCTCATTTTGTTTCTCCTCTAAAGCAATGTATTCTTCTTGTAGTTCTTGGATCTCAGTCATTGTGATGGTATTTTTAACTCTGAAAACTTGAACATATAGTAGATTGGTTGCAAACATAGCATTAATGAAAGATAAAATGAGATATCTCTCATCTACTCTACCAGCCATTTCACTGCACATTGTTTTCCACCTTAATGTTAAGTACTTCAAACTCTCGCCAACCCTCTGTTTTAACCCGAACACATCTTCAATTCCTGGACGTGCATAATTGTTACTTATGTATGCCCCCAAAAATGTGGTTTGTAGATGAGTGAAAGAAGTTATAGTATTCTTGGGTAAACCCTCAAACCATTTTAGCGCCTCGCCAGTTAAGCTTGATGCAAAGTATTTGCATAACACATCATCATGGTTCTCCTATTGTAGCATACACCTAACATAGGCTCTGATGTGTTGAATGGCACATGTAGATCCATCAAAAATACTAGTTAATGCTGGCAAGTTGCATTTTGGGGGTATTCCTCCTAGTTGTACTGCTTGAGTGAATGGAGTTTTTGCTGCTTCTTTAATCGCCTCATCAAGCTGTCTTCTTCCTCCTTCTCTTCTATCATTTAACATTCCCCTCATTTCTGCTAATTCTCTTAAAACTTGTTCATTCCCAACTGAATTTTGCTCCATTGGTCTTTTCAATGAAGATTCTCTTCTCCTGCGCTCTTGCCTATCTTGTGTTGCAAGATTTTGATTTCCATCTCCATTATTTTCTACTTATCTTTCTCCGCTATCTTCTCTTACATTTCTTTCGCGAATACGCACACCGTTATATCTCTCATTTTCTATTATGCGATTTTCTTCTGCTCTCCTTTGCACCCTATCGTATTCTTCATTAATATTATCATTATTTCTGTAGTTGCAGGAAATCCCACACTACACCCTTGTTATGATTTTTCTATATTCAACTCACAATTGAAGATTAAAAACGACACTTTATTATTTTGTTCTCAGAAATGTTTACAGAAATGGAAGAATTCAAGGTTATAACTATTCTCTTGAAGTTTTTTCTCTCCTCAAGACTTTCTTAACTCTCAAAAATACATCATCCTTTTCTGGACATATTGGGTCTCTATTTATAGGGTAGTTACATAATGGATGACAGCTAAGTTTTCCTCTTATCTCGGATTTGTTCTGCGATTGTACCGCGATAGTTACAATATTCATTCTCGCAAGCTTTGTAAGCATCGCGGAAAAAACATGCTTTTCTCATGTTTTCTTCATTCGTCAGCTATTACGTCGCTCTCTTGACTGCTTTTGTGACATTCTCAAAGTGTTGTTAAAAAGCTTGCAGTGATGCTCGCTGGGAAATGTTGTTAATCTCGTAGAGAAGTGTTGTAGCGATATTCTGGTCCTACATCTTTCCTCTTCTCATGTATTCTTCGCAAAGTGGAGGAGATATGAGAATCTTCAACTCTTCATAGTGCTCGCAGCTTCTTTTTTTTCCATATTTTCTTCTCGACATAGCTCCGTTATTTTAGCTTGACTGCCTACACGTGTTGTAAAGTCTTCTTTTTATCGACACATCTCTAACCAACAAGTAACCCCCTTTTGCCTATAAAAGGTAGGATTAGGTTACAAAACTAATTTTCTTCTTTTACTTTTCTATCTTCTTCATCTGTTTATTTCTTTTTCCGTCTGCAACTTTTCCCCTTCTTCATATTCTCCTGCTACTATTCTAATGGAGTCATCAAGGTATACTTTTTAATTATGATATTTGTTTAAACTGATTTTTACTCATCTCTTTCAATCTTTTCTATTTGATTCCTTATAATTCTCATATTATGTTTTCTCTTCAGTGGAGCTACTCCTAATGCCCAGTCTGTAATTCAAAACCCTAACCCTCGTAAGAGACCGACTGAAAAGACGAAGAAGAGTTCTGCGAGTAATAAGGTAGTAAGAAACACATTTTATCTCTTAATAACAATATTGTTACCTCTGTTTCTTATCTAAGTTATTATTCGCAGAATGATGAGCGCATCGCTAGACCTCCTAAAAGATTTCGCCAAAACAAAACTCTTGAGGCTGACTTCATCATTCTAGAGTTAAAGTATGCGAGAGCTACCCCCATTTCCTTGCAATCAAACCTTCATTCTTCTGTTTGCGAGAATATTGTTGTTAACATCCTTGACTCTTCATTAAATAAAACCCCCACAGTTGTTGTTAATAATATTCCCTCCAGTCCTTTACAACCTTCAACTGTTACTTTTCCAAACACCCCTCCCTCTGATGATGCCACTATTACAAACAACCCAAATCTCCAACTTGCCATTTTTAATACCCCTTCTTCTACACCTCTTCCTTCATCTAAATAAACATCAATTGGGGTCGATGTTGCTTTTGAAGTTCTATCTAATATTTTAGATGATGCTAGAAAATCTTCTACTGATCCTCTTAAACATATTGTTTGCGAAATATTTTGGTTTTGATAGTTCTGCCTCGCTAGCATCTTTAGAAAATGAAATTGAAGTTTTAAAGAGAGATCTTCACGTTAAGACTTCAGAATGTGATGTTCTTCATCAACAGCTTCGCAACTCTTCTCTTGACTGCGAGATTCTTCGCGACAAAAATAAGGAACTGAAAGGTATAATCCTCTTGCCTCTGTATTTTTATTTTTCTGTTTCTAGTAACTTTTCATCTTCCCTTTTCTTAAGTTTATTTCTTAAATTCTTGGCTTGCATATTTAGTTTTAAGTCAGAGTCGATTCATTGAAAGACTTAAATTTGAATCTATCGCTGAAGAACCTCGTGTTGAAAAAGATTCTTGGATGGATCAGTTTAATAGACTAGATAATCTCTACACATATTCGGTTGATCAAATAGATAATCTCACTAATGAGAATAATCAATTATCACAGAGCCAACATTTATTAAATAGCGAGGTTACTCGCCTCTCATACTTGTTAATCAAATCTAATTTGGTGACGGAATCTTTATCAGATGAAAATAGAACTTTATCTCAAGAAAAACATAAATTTTCAAGTTTGATGGCGATTTCCTCGCAACAATTGAGTAATCTCCAAAGAATATGCGATAATCAAGAGCAATCTCTTCGTTCTCTTAAGGATGAACTCAAGGAAGTAACTGAATCATTTGCCGCTGAGAAGGATAAACTCATCAAGGGTAGGTTAACTCTTAGTTTAAAGGCCAGAAAGCTTCAAGATCAATACTCCCAATTAAAAGAATCTTATTCTTTATTGGCAAAAGAAAATTCATATCTCCATTCCAAAGAAAAAAACATAAAATCTCGCCTGAAGGGTATAGTTGGGGATAAGTTTGAAGATGCCATGAATCAATGGGAGAATTGTTGCTCATTAATTCAAAATTTAACTTCTCAAAAAGAAGGTAGTCATTTGACTGCTTCACTTGCTGATTTTTTTTTCTTTCAAATTTTATGTTACATTTCTTGCGAAATCCTTATCTGAGTAATCTTTTGCCATTTATGTTGCTCGCAGAATCTGAAAAAAGCCTTCACTCTGCTATCTCTGATTTGACTGATAAACTGGACAAAGTTCGCAAAGAAAACAGGGTTCTCACTTCTGATCTTGTTAAATGTCGCGATGTGGAAGAAAGTGTAGGACCAGAATATCTCTACAATACTTCTCTGCGAGATTAACAACGCTTCTCAGCGAGCATTACCACAAGCTTTTAATAACACTTGGAGAATGCTACAAAAGCAGTCAAAAGAGTGACGTAATAGCTGACGATTGAAGAGAACATGAGAAGAGCATGTTTGTCTCGCGATGGATACAAAGCTTGCGAGAATGAATATTGTAACTATCGCGGTACAATCGCAGAACAAATCCGAGATAAGAGGAAAACTTAGCTGTCATCCATTATGTAACTACCCTATAAATAGAGACCCAATATGTCCAGAAAAGGATGATGTATTTTTGAGAGTTAAGAAAGTCTTGAGGAGAGAGAAACTTCAAGAGAATAGTCGTAATCTTGAATTCTTCCATTTCTGTAAACATTCCTAAGAACAAAATAATAAAGTGTCGTTTTTAAACTTAAATTATGAGTTGATTATAGCAAAATCTTAACAAGGGTGTAGTGTGGGATTTCCTGCAACTACATTTTGGCACTAGAAACAGGGATTGAATTAGAAAAATCATAGAAAAAGGTGAAGAAAAAGATAAGAATTGTTCAAGATTATGAAAATCATAAAACAAATCAGTGAGATATTTGAAGGAAGGATGATTAGAATCAAAGAGGATTGTAGAAAATTGGAGTGTGGTATGGTAACAAGAACAATGATTGATAGATTTCATGAAAATATTAAGGGGAAGATACACAAACGGGATTTTGAAGGAAGGAAAATTATGACGGTGGAAAAAATATCACCATTGAAAGATTGGGAAAAGCAGGAGATCACATTTACAGCAGCAGAAATACCAGAAGAAAATCTAAGTCATACATCTCCATTGGTAATCACAGTATCCACTATACCAATGAGAAAGGAGGAATCAATAAAATCTGTAGAAGAATGGGCTATGAATAGAACTCTAGTGGATGCAGGAAGTTCGGTAGATATAATATTTTATCATACTTTTTAGAAAATGGGATATAAGGATGAAGAAATGTCTTATTCAACATATCATGTTCATGGCTTTGGAAAATCTTTAACAAAACCTAAAGGCGAAATAGTGGTACGAATTCCACTAGGGGAGATTGAAAGACAAATAACGTTATGTGTGGTAGACGTGGAATCACTGTATAACATGATATTAGGAAGACCATGGATACACACAATCAAGGCCATAGCATCAACATTGCATCAATGCATCAAATTTCCTATACCCAGTGGAATTGGAGAAATTAGAGGAGACACAAATTTTGCGAAATTGTGTTACCAAATAGAAGTAAGAAATTATGAAGAACGTCCAAAGTCGCGAAAGGCTCGTAGGAAATTGGCGAGAGAAACAAAGAAGGAAGAAGAATTTAAAGTTTACGTGATAAGGGCAAAAGAAGGAAAAGGAATACCCAGCGAAATCTCGTGAGAAGGAGATGAACTCGCGAGAGTTATGAAAACACCAACACCAATGGGAGAACCTGAAGGCAGTTATGTTGCAGCAGAACCAACAAATGAAGTAAATATTGGGAGTGAAGAAGAGGCAAAAATACTGAAAATTGGGACTAGAATGGAGGCAGATGAGGAAGAAAGAACTATAAATCTCTTGCGAGAATATAAAGATATCTTCGTGTGGAGCATGGATGAGATGCTAGGGATAGATCCGTCAATAGCATGTCATAAATTAGAAATCAACAAAAACATAAGACCATTTAAGCAAAGAATATGGAAAATCGCAACAACATATCATTCTCAAATAGAAGAAGAATTACAGAAGATGCTCGACGCAGGAATTATAAGGCAATCAAAATATCCAGAGTGGATTGCAAATATGGTGGTGGTCCCAAAGAAGAACAAGGGGATAAGAATTTGTATAGATTTCACTGATTTAAACAAAGCTTGTCCTAAAGATAGTTTTCCGTTACCAGATATCCCACAGATGGTTGAATCAGCAGCGGGAAATGCAAGAATATCATCGTTGGATGGATATAAAGGATATAATCAAATCCCTCTCGCTGAAGAAAATCAAGAACATACCGTATTTTTTGCTCCAAGAGGATTATATTGTTATACAAAGATGCCATTTGGCTTACGAAATGATGGTGCAACGTATCAAAAAATGGTGGAGAAGGTGTTTGCAAAGTGGATCCACAAAACATTAGAAGTGTATGTAGATGATATGCTTATTAAAAGCAAAGAAGCTGAGAATCATGTACAAGATTTGAAGGAGATTTTTGATCAGATGCGACAATTTAATATTAAAGTGAATCCCGATAAGTGTACTTTTGGAGTAACTTCAGGGAAATTTTTGGGGTATATTGTATCAAAAGAAGGAATACAAGTTGATCCGGAAAAAGTACAAGCAATTCGCGTTATGCTAACGCCTGCGACGGTAAAAGATGTGCAAAAATTGAATGGAATCTTAGCCTTGCTAGGAAGATTCATCTCGCGATCTTCAGACAAGTGCAATTTTTTTTTCGATATACTCAAGAAGGGAACAAAATTCAAGTGGACAGATGAATGTGAAAAGGCTTTTCAAGGAATAAATGAACATTTAATGAACATAACTATCTTACAGAAAGTTAAACCGGGAGAAGAACTATTGATTTATCTCGCAACAACCACATATGCGCTAAGTGCTGTGTTGCTGCGAGTAGATGCAGGGGTAGAAAAATTAATTTATTACATCCGCAAAACGTTCAATTCTGCAGAGAGAAATTATTCAAAGATTGAGAAACTAATTCTAGCATTGGTGCATGCAAATTTTAAGCTTCGCATCTACTTTCAAGCACATTAGGAAGTGTTAACAAAAGTGCCAATTGAGTCAGTAATGAAAAATTCAAAAAGATCAGGCAGAGTTGAGAGATGGAATGCACAAGTAGGACACTTTGATATTCAATATGAAGTTTTATCCTCGCCAAAATCACAAGTTATCGCGGACTTCTCAGATGAGTTTCCTTTAGAAGATGATGAAGCTGTGGAAGAGATGATGGATGTAGAAGAGGAACATGGAGATCCAAAAGAACTATTAACAGAACCCGACAGATAGGAGATATTGGTGGATGGATCATCAAATGGAGAAGGAAATGTGATTGGAGTTGTTTTTATTTCACCAGAAGGAGAGAAAACAGCTTTTTCATTTAGATTGGAATTTGCATCCACTAATAATGAGACAGAATATGAGGCCGTGATCCATGCTTTAAAATTTGTGGTAGAAATGAAGTTGGAAAATGCTAGAATCACCAGCGATTCACAGTTGGTTATTCGGCATATAAAAGGAGAATACACAACAAACGAACCATCGTTAAGAAAGTATAAAAGGTTAGTCGAAGAATTATCTGCGAGAATTCCAAAAATAAAATGGAGACACATATCAAGGAAAGATAATAGGCTCGCAGATGCTTTTGCTTTCATATCCAGTATGATGACAAATCCAGTTGCGAGGTGCATAAAAATTCAAACACTTTTATTACCAGTGATAAACAAGGAAAAAGAAGAGGAAGATGTGATGATGGTAGAAATTGGCGAAGAAGAATTAAAGAGCAACATTACAGATTGGCGAGCAGATCTTCATGCATACTTAGCAATAGGAGAAATCCAAAGAAATCAACTGGAAGCACATAAATTAAAAAGTAGGGCAACCAATTATGAATTAAGAGATGGAGTATTATATCGCAGATCTTTTAGTGGACCATCGCTAAGATGTTTGACGAGGGAAGAAGGACAAAAAAGATTGAAGATGTTGCATAGTGGTGATGCTGGTAATCATAGTGGAGGAAGATCTTTGGCATATAGAACAAAAATGCAAGGCTATTACTGGCCATATATGCATGAAGATGCAAAACAACTCTCAAGGTGTTGCAAAGATTGCCAGCGATATGGAAAGAAGATACATGCACCAGGAGGACCATTATCATCTTCAACAAGTGTATGGCCTTTTGGGAAATGGGGGTTATATTGTGGGACCATTTGTGCATGGTTCTGGACAAAGAAGATATCTAATTGTCGCAACAGATTATTTCACAAAATGGGGAGAAGTAAAGGCAGTATAACATATCCGCGATAAAGATATTTTTACATTCATATTTGAGAATATAATTTGTAGATTTGGGATTCCAACACAGTTGGTGTTTGATAATGGAAAGAAATTTGAAGGGCAGAATATAGAACTACTCCTCAATGCATTTAAGATAAAATGTGGAAAATCTACTCCTTTATACCCACAAGCAAATGGTCAAGATGAAGCAACTAATAAGACAATCGCATACATCCTAAAAAAGAAGCTAGAAGGGTATCACAAAGCATGGTGCGAGCAAGTGCATAATGAAATATGGGCTTACAATACAAATACGAGAATCTACTGGAATGTCACCTTTTTGTTTGACATATGGAGTTGAAGCTGTGTTACCAACAGAAGTAGCTATTCCTACAACAAAAAGAGAGGCTTGGGAAAGAAATCTAAGTGCTGGAATGATTTTAAATAAATTATACGAAATAGAAGAAAAAAGAGAAAAGACTTTACAACATATGGAAAATTACCAGCGAAGATTAGGTCGCGAGTACAACAAACACGTTAAGAAATGTGAGTTTCAACCTGGTGATTTAGTGCTGCGAGAAACACCAAGTTATCAGCGAGAGAATGGTGGAAAGTTGGCGAGAAAATGGGATGGAACGTACATCATTAAAGAGATAGTTGGAACTGGGGCATACAAACTAATGGACCCTGAAGGGAGAGATGTTGGTCAAAGACTTGACAGACCATGGAATAGACTATTTCTGAAAAATTATTATCAATGACAACTTCTGAAAGATAAGAGATACTGGTACATTGAATGATAAAACAAATAATAAATTTTTCTTTCTCTACTACAACTGAGAAATTCTTTTGATAACAAAGCAAAACAAGATCTGCGAGCATAATCGCAAGAAAGACGAATAAAATTTCGCAGAGATTAATAGAATGGGACGAACCTTTATGGCGTGCACCCTAGTTCGTGAATAAAATTTCGCAAGAGGCAAATGTAAGACCTAATAGTGCGTCATATAAGGGGTATCTCTTTACATGACTCATGGATAAGGTTATACCGCTGCTGGAACCTGAATCATGAAGATGTTGGGGTTAAAGAAAACCTATCCAGGAGAGGGATCTTGGATTTCTAACTATATAAGGTTATACCCTGGTTAGACGACTAAGAACCTTTTCTAAGGAGTGCAGAGTATGACCAAGGCGCCGAGGTACACGGTTGAGTCAAGGGTGCCCGGGGCATACGAAACTACCCTTTCCATCCTTGGCAAGTATTGGGTATGATGCACTCGGCCCGAAGAAAACCCCACTTAGGGTGCAGTCTTGTAACTATAAGCCATATAGGCATAAAGGACAAGAGACTGCGAAAACAACTGGTTGTTGGAAAATATGGATGGGAGGAGCTAGTCTTGTATGGCTGATTTGCCCTCCTTGAAGGGGCAAACAGGGGGAAGATAAGGGCGGCACCCTCCATTAGGGAGCTGATAAGTGTCTTAAGACGGCAATGTCATGGGGCTTTATAATCGCAAGAAAATTTAGGCATGTCATATTGTCGCGTGACGTAAATTATACAGAGGCAACAAGCCAAAAGAGATATGTTTAGATGAGATCAATGGGTTTTTACATGAAAATGTAAGGACGTCCTGCGATTTCATCGCAAGATGGCAATGTCATAGGACTTTGTTCTCTCAAGAGGATATAGACCTGTCACATTATCGCAGAAAATTCGAAGAAACAAGGATAAGGCAAAATCAATGGGTTTTTACATACAAATGTAAATACATCCTGCGATTTTGTCGCGGAAAGAAAAGTTTGGCAAAATAAGACCTTTAACTAGGAAGGCAAAATAAGACCAACAGAATAATATTAAACATTAACTATTTCAGAATGCAGGAATAAATGAGAAGGCAACTTTCTTCAAAATTTTTCAGAATATCGCAAGAATTCATTACATCGCCGATATATTCCTACTTTCGCAAGCAGATACAGGAAATAATTCAACATCTCAAGAAAGTTAATGAAGGGCAAGTGGGGGAATGAACAAATAAGATCTTATTATCTTCCTTGAGAATATTCAAAGTAAACAAAAATTAAAGGTTGAATTATAAAAATTGCAAAAATTACATTGCTCGTAAGAAAGAAGAAGGAAAAGAAAATAAGAATGAAATTCAAGCTTCAGCGATGGTCTCGCCAAACTCAGGATTTTTACTGTTATTATCAACATCACCAGTATTTTTCTCATTACGAATTTATCCTTCTCTGGGAGAACTTTTTTCTTATTCTTCTGGTTTATCTTCTTCAACATCTTCTTCAACGGATACATCTTCTAACTCCTTATCCATGGGAAGAGGGATTTCATCATCATCAACTTTTAGAGGAGGAACAGATATAGGATGGAGAGAATGGGATATCAAAATATCATTCACAAGAACTTCAACACTAAGGTGAACCTTGCGAAGGAAACCTCTGTCACGATTTCTAATTTCTATATTTTTGAAGTACTCGAGATAATCAAGTCTTCTCGCTGCCTTATTGTGAACTTCTACAAGATCGGAAGTGAGAATCTTGTTTTCTTTGCAAACTTAATCCAATTTATCAGTAAGTTCAGCGATGGTGGAATGAAGATTTCTTTCAGATTCTGCGAGCAACAAAAATAATTAAATATTATTCAGACAAAGATCTCGCAAGAAACATAACGTAAAATTTGACAGAAAGATCAACAAATGAGGCAGTCAATTGACTACCTTCTTTTTGAGAGGTTAAATTTTGGATTAATGTAAAGAAACAGTTCTCCCATTGATTCATAGCGTCATCAAATTTATCGCCAACCATACCCTTCAGACGAGATTTCATGTTTTCTTCTTTGGAGTGTAGATACGAATTTTCCTTTGCTAATAAAGAATAAGATTTCTTTAATTGGGAGTACTAGTCTTGAAGCTCGCTGGCCTTTAAACTAAGAGTTAATATACCCTTAATAAGTTTATCCTTCTCAGCGTCAGATGATTCAGTTACTTCCTTGAGTTCATCTTTAAGGGAGCGAAGAGATCGCTCTTGATTATCACATATTCTTTGTAGATTACTCAATTGCTATGAAAAAATCGCCATCAAGCTTGAAAATCTATGTTTCTCCTGGGATAAAGTTCTATTTTCATCTGATAAAGATTCTATCGCCAAGTTAGACTTGATTAACAAATATGAGAGACGAGTAACCTCATTACTTAATAAATTTTGACTTTGCGATAGTTGATTATTATCATTAGTAAGATTATCTATTTGATCGATCGAATATGTGTAAAGATTATCTAGTCTATTATATTGGTCCATCCAAGAATCTCTTTCAACACGAGCTTCTTTAGCAATAGATTCAAATTTAAGTCTTTCCATGAAACGAGTCCGATTTGAAACTTATATACGAACCAAGAATTTAATAAGGAGACTTGAGTACAGAGGATATGAAAGAAAAATAGAAAGACAAAAAGAGTAGAGGCAAGAAAATTGTACCTTTCAGTTCGTCATTTTTTCTGCGAAGGTTCTCGCAATTAAGTGAAGAATTGCGAAGCATATGGTTCAGCGTATCACATTCAGAAATTTTAACTTGAAGGCTTTTTCTTAGAGCTTCAACTTCATTTTCTAAAGATGCTCGTGAGGTAGTATTATCAGAGCCAAAATATTTGAGTAAGGTCTCGCAAACTTCATATTGGAGAGAGTCAGTAGAAGATTTTCTAGCATCGTCTAAAATATTAGATAAAATTTTAAAAGCAACATCAACTCCTGCTAAGATTGATGCAGAGGTTTTATTTGATGGAGGAAGAGATGCAGAGGGTGAAGTAGTAACGAGGAAAAGTTGACGATTTGAGTTATTTGCGATGGTTGTATTATCAGAAGGAGGACTATTGGGAAAAACAACAGTTGAAGGCAATAAAGGGATAAAAGGAATTTCAGTCACAACAATTTCAGGAGCCTGATTTGTCAAAGAATCAAAAGAAATAGAGGTGTTGGCAGTGGTATTCTCGCAGATAAAATAAAGAGGATCCAATCGCGAGGGTATAAGAGAAACTCTCGCATATGTTAACGTAGGGATGGTGAAATCAGCCTCAAGAACTTTAAATTGACGAGGTCTTTTGGGAGGATTAGCTATGTTCTCGACATTCTGCGAGTAATAACTTAGATAAGAAACAGAGGAAACAATATTGTTATTAATAAATAGGATATGTTTCTTACTACCTTATCATTCGCAGAACTTCTATTCTTCTTATCAGTTGGCCTTTTGCGAGCATTGGGGTTTTGAACTGAGGATTGGGTGTTAGGGATAGTTCCACTGAATAAAAGACATAATATGAGAGTTATGAAGGATCAAATACATAAAATCGAAGAATATGAGTAAAAATTGAATCAAATAGAGATTATAATCAAAAAACATACCTTGATGACTCCATTAGAACAGTAGCAGGAGAATATGAAGAAGAAGAAGAGTTGCAGACGGAAGATAAAATGAACAGATGAAGAAGATAGAGAAATAAAAGAAGAAAGTTAGTTTTGAAGTCTAACTCTACCTTTTATAGGCAAAGGGGAATAACCTATTGAGTAGAGACGTGTCAGTAAAAAGATAAATTTACAACACGTGTAGGCGGTTAATCTAAATTAACGGAACAATGTCGAGAAGAAAATATGGAAAGAAAAGAGGCTGCGAGCACTTTAAAGAATTGAAGATTCTCATATCCTCTCCACCTTGCGAAGAAGACATGAGAAGAGGCAAGATGTAGGACCAGAATATCGCTACAATACTTCTCTGTGAGATTAACAACGCTTCTCAGCGAGCATTACCGCAAGCTTTTAACAACACTTGGCGAATGTTACAAAAGCAGTCAAAAAAGTGACGTAATAGCTGACGATTGAAGAGAACATGAGAAGAGCATGTTTGTCTCGCGATGGATACAAAGCTTGCGAGAATGAATATTGTAACTATCGCGGTACAATCGCAGAACAAATCCGAGATAAGAGGAAAACTTAGCTGTCATCCATTATGTAACTACCCTATAAATAGAGACCCAATATGTCCAGAAAAGGATGATGTATTTTTGAGAGTTAAGAAAGTCTTGAGGAGAGAGAAACTTCAAGAGAATAGTCGTAATCTTGAATTCTTCCATTTCTGTAAACATTCCTAAGAACAAAATAATAAAGTGTCGTTTTTAATCTTCAATTATGAGTTGATTATAGAAAAATCTTAACAAGGGTGTAGTGTGGTATTTCCTACAACTACAGAAATAAGACTTGATTATCTCGAATACTTCAAAAATATAGAGAATATAAATCGTGATAGAGGCTTCCTTCGCAAGGTCCACCTTAGTGCTGAAGTTATTGTGAACAAGATTCTTATTTCTCAATCTCTTCCTAATATATATGTCCCTCCTCTAGAAGTTGATGATGATGAATTTCATCTTCCCATGGATAAGGAATTAGAATATGCCAACACTGAAGAAGATAGTGAAGAATATTTTTCTCAGGAAGATCCAAAAGAAAAAAGTCCTCCTAGAAAAGTAACTATAGGTGGTGAAGTAACTGTGAACAATGAATGAGAGATTCGAAAAGATACGAATGTTGATGAGGCTGATCATGCTGGCAAAAATAATGAAGATGGCCAGGCCAACGCTGAAGATTAAATTTTATTTTTGCTTTTCTTTTCCTTCTTCTTCCTTGTGAGCAATGTAACCTTTTGCAACGTTAGAATCTAACTTTCCTTTTGCTATCTTGAATGTTTCAAGAAAGATAATGATATTTTATAACGAGATTTTTGTTTATCCACTCCTCTATTTGCCCTTCATTATCTTTCTTGCGATGGTGAATGATTTCCTGTATCTGCGATTATAAAAATAGATCTACGATGTAATGAATATTTCTTGAGATATCTTCCGCTAAAAATCCTGACCTGTAAATAATGTCTCTGTAAAATCTTGAAGGAATCTTCTTTCTCATATATTCTCCTGTGAGAAACAAATAAAATAGTTAATGTTTGAGATTATTCTGTTGGTCTTATTTTTCCTTCCTAGTTAAAGGTCTTATTTTGCCAAACTTTTCTTCCTGCGACAAAATCGCAGGACGCCGTTACATTTGTTTGTAAAAACCCATTGATCTTGCCTTATCTTTCGAATTTTCTGCGACAATATGACAGGTCTATATTCTCTAGTGAGAATGAAGTCCTATGACATTGCCGTCTTGCGATGAAATCGCAGGACGTCTTTACACTTTCGTGTAAAAACCCATTGATCTCATCTTAACTTTTCTCTTTTAGCTTGTCTCCTTGATATATTTTTCGTCACGCGATAATATAACATGCCTAAATTTTCTTGCAATCATAAAGCCCCATGACATTGCCGTCTTAAGACACTTATCAGCTCCCTAATGGAGGGTGCCGCCCTTATCTTCCCCCTGGTTGACCCTTCAAGGAGGGAACATCAGCCATACAAGACTATCTCCTCCCATCCAGATTTGCCAACAACCAGTTGTTTTCGCAGCCTCTTGTCCTTTATGCCTATATGACTTATAGTTACAAGACTTCACCCTAAGTGGGGTTTTCTTCGGGCCGAGTGCATCATAGCCAAGACTTGCCAAGGATGTCCAGGGTAGTTTCGTACGCCCCGGGAACCCTTGACTCAACCGTGTACCTCGGAGCCTTGGTCATACTCTGCACTCCTTAGAAGAGGTTCTTAGTCGTCCAACCAGGGTATAACCTTATATAGTTGGAAATCCAAAATCCCTCTCCTGGATAGGTTTTCTTTAACCCCCAACATCTTCATGACTCAGGTTCCAGCAGCGGTATAGCCTTATCCCTGAGTCATTTAAAGAGATACCCCCTTATATGACGCACTATTAGGTCTTACATTTGCCTCTTGCGAAATTGTATCCGCGAACTAAGGTGCACACTATAAAGGTTCATCTCATTCTATTAATCTCTGCGAAATTTTATTCGCGCTTCTCGCGAGTATTGTAACTCTGATAAAATTTCATTTATTTGATCTTCTTGTAAAATTTTTCAATTCTTTCAAACAAAGTACTCTTTTCAATTTCATTTTCTTCAAACAAATTCTGCGTAAGCTTCTTTAAATTTCATCATTTTACCTTTCTACTCACTATTTTCTGGTTCTGCTTTTCTGTTACGTTTTGCTGTTTTTTCCTTATCTGCGAGCCGCTCGTCATCATCTTCCTCTCGCTTCTCTATTGAATCAATCATCAATCTTTCAAATCTCTGTTATTGCTTGATGTTGTACTTCCAATTGCTCTTCTTCTCATCTCTTTCCTCGCAAGATTTTATATCCATCTCATAACATTTCTTTCTTTCTCCCCAATCTCCCTTAATAATTCCAACACCATTAGGATGAGGAAATTTAACACACTGGTGGAAAGTAGATGCTACACCTAATATCCCATGTAGCCAAGGTCGACCAATCAGGGCATTATAAGGTAATTCAATGTCAACAACACATAACAAGATCTTGGAAGTTATCCCCTTTAATGGATTCCGCATTTCAATTTCCCCTTTGGGTTTATTGGCAGTACCATTAAAACCATAGATTTTATATGTTGATGGTATTAAATCTTCATCTCTTCCACCCATGGTCTTGTAGGTATGATAAAATAATATGTCAACTGAGCTCCCTATGTCTATTAGAACTCTATTAATGGCCCAAGAAACTTCATTTTCGTTATCATTTTCTTCATCTTCCTCTTCTACTTGCTTGGGGTTTATCTCTAACCTTACTACCAATGGGTTATCATGCTGCTCACCAGGCTCTGGTACTTCTTGTACAGTGAAAGATATAGTTTGTTTTTTCCATTCTTTTAATGGCGAGACTCTCGTGATATTCATTATCTCCCTTCCATCTTTATCTCTCGCGAAGACTCTGCTCAAAACATTATCATGGAAATCCTCAATAGTTCTGTGTGAATGTACAATGGAATTACAAAACAAATTTTTTGCTTTAGCCCCAACTTCTATTACGAATAATTCTGCTCCTTTTACAATATTTACCCTGTGAATTTCTGGTGCTGGAGGCAATCGCTGAGATTGTAGATGTCCTACTAAAAAGTGGTTTATCTTTCCTTGGTCAATCATCCTTAAAATTATTCTCTTTATATTCTTGCAATCATTTACTGTGTGACCATGAAAGTGATGGTAAGGACAAAATTCTTGACTACGATTATTAGGATGTGGTTCTTTTCCCATATTCCATGGTGATGGTATATTTTCCATCAAAATGATAGCTTCCCAGATTTTTTCTATACTAGCATTTAGAGGTGGCATCTTAATTTCTTCCCATATTATCTTCTGGTTACCTTGGCTTCTGAAATTGTTTTGCCTCTGTCCACCATAAATTTCTTGCGGCTGATAAAGCCTTTGAATCTTATTATTCCCATCGTGATTGTAATAATTCTTCTCCCTTTCATATTCTTCTTGATCTCGACAGCCCATAGCTACCAACTTCTGTTGGTTATCAATTTCTACTTTCTCTTGCTGTGCTTGCAAGCTGCTCGCCACATTGTTAATCATTTTAGGAAGTAAACTCCCATTTGTTGCCACTGAATTGGTATTCGCGATTGGATATGATTCCATCTCATTTTGTTTCTCCTCTAAAGCAATGTATTCTTCTTGTAGTTCTCGTAGTTCAGTCATAGTGATTGTATTCTTGACTCTGAAAATTTATATGTACAGCAGATTGGTCGCGAACATTGCATTGATAAAAGACAAGATAAGATATCTCTCGTCTACTCTTCCTGCCATCTCACTGCACATTATCTTCCATCTTATGGTTAAAGGTTTCAGACTCTCGCTAACCCTCTACTTTAACCCAAACACATCTTCAATACCTGGCCGCGATGAATTGTTTCTTATATATGCTCCCATAAATGTAGCTTGTAAATGATCAAAAGAAGTTATAGTATTTTTTGGCAATCCCTCAAACCATTTTAGCGCCTCGCCAGTTAAGCTAGATGCAAAATACTTGCACAATACAGCATCATGATTCCCCCATTGCAGCATACACCTAACATAAGCCTTAACATGTTGTACGACACAGGTAGTTTCATCAAAATGCTGGTTAATGTTGGTAAATTTCACTTTGGAGGTATTCCTCGTAACTGTACTTCTTGAGTGAATGGAGTTCTCGTAGCTTCTTCAATAGCTTCATCAAGTTGCCTTTTACCTCTTTCTCTTCTGTTATTTATTATTCCCCTCATCTCTGCTAATTCTCTTAAAATTTGCTAATTCACCGTTGAATTTGGTTTCATCGGTCTTTTTAATGCAGCTTCCCTTCTCCTGCGTTCATGTACCTCTTGTCTTGAGAGATTTTGTGTGTCTTCATCTACACCCCACATTCCTTCTTCTGCGATCTTCTGCTTCACCTTCTTCTTGCAATCGCAGCTGTACTTCTCTGCGAATTTCTTCATTTCTCTTCCCTGTCTTTCTATTCTCCTTTGTATTCTATCATACTCTTCCTGAATATTATTATTATTATTATGATTTTGTGCACGTATCCTTTCTCGATTTTCATGGTTATTCTGTCGTAATACCTCTTGGGATTCTTGTTGTTCTACTTCTTCCCTTAATCTTTCTCTCTCACAATCTAGTCGTGCTTGTTCAGCATAATGTCTCTCAATTTCTTCCTCAATTATTCTTCGATTTCTCTGGATCTCTCGCCCCTGTAATATCCTCCTACCTTCTTATGGATTATCTTCATCATTTTGGTTGTCTCTTCCCTCTTGATTTCTATTGTTAAGTCTATTATCCAAATTTTCACCACGCGGATCATGGCGATCTTCTATTACCTCTTCTTCTCTATGACGTTGCTCTTCATTTAGATTTTGCATTTCCTCTAGCATTTCTTATTGGGGAATTTCGCCTTAATTTTTCTCTTAATGATCTTGAATTCGATCTAACAGTACTTCTTGATATTCTATTTTGTAACCTCAAATTCTCCATTCTCAAATCGTGATTTTGTCTTGTTAAATTTGCACGCTCTTCCACCTCTAATCTTCTTTCCTCTTGTATTCTTTGTCTTAGATCATCTGTTGTTTCATTTTCTCCTTATCCATAAATTAATCCTTCAACCACTCCTTGATTTCTTTCTTCTCTTCTTCCGTCTCTTAATTGTTGATCTTCTACATCTTCCATCGAATCCGATATCCAAGTATGCACACTCCCTCTACCATAATCCACATTTCTATTTTGTATCGATGTTTGTTGATTCGGTTGTGGAATTTGATCTTCTCCTTCAATACTTGTTCTATTTCTTCTTGTTCTTATCCTTGAAGATTCTCCTAATTTATTTGTTTCTCCTCCTGCAAGTCTTTTACTCCTCCTTACAGTTGTTGGTGGTTATGATGTATTTCTTATTCTTCTAGCCATTTCTTCAACTCTAACAATTTCTTCAAATCTTCAAATTGTAATTAGAGATTTTTTAGCTTGATTCTCCCTATTTCGGGCGCCAAAATTTAGTTGCAGGAAATCCCACACTACACCCTTGTTATGATTTTGCTATATTCAACTCACAATTGAAGATTAAAAACGACACTTTATTATTTTGTTCTCAGAAATGTTTACAAAAATGGAAGAATTCAAGATTACAACTATTCTCTTGAAGTTTTTTCTCTCCTCAAGACTTTCTTAACTCTCAAAATACATCATCCTTTTCTGGACATATTGGGTCTCTATTTATATGGTAGTTACATAATGGATGACAACTAAGTTTTCCTCTTATCTCGGATTTGTTCTGCGATTGTACCGCGATAGTTACAATATTCATTCTCGCAAGCTTTGTAACCATCGCGGAACAAACATGCTTTTCTCATGTTTTCTTCATTCGTCAGCTATTACGTCACTCTCTTGACTGCTTTTGTGACATTCTCAAAGTGTTGTTAAAAATCTTGCGGTGATGCTCACTGGGAAACGTTGTTAATCTCGCAGAGAAGTGTTGTAGCGATATTCTGGTCCTACAGTTGCGATTTTGTTCACGTCTTCTTTCTCGATTGTCATGATTATTCTGGCGAATTGCCTCTTGAAATTCTTTCTCTTCTACTTCTTCTCTCAATATTTACCTCTCGCAAGATAAGCGTGCTTGTTCAGCATAATGTCTTTCGATTTATCTTTCAATTATCTGCTGATTTATTAGAGTTTCTCTTCTGTGCAATATCCTCGTTCCTTCCTCTTGATCTTCTTCACCATCTTGGTTATTTCGTGCCTGACGCTGCTCATTTTCTTTCCTTCTGTTGTTTGGTTGAATTTCATCATGTGGTACGTAATGATCTTCCCTTATTTCTCTCCTTTCGTGATGTCCTCCATTTGGACCATGATTTTCTTCTTCAATATTTTTTATAGGTGATTTTTTTCTTATCTCACTTATAATTGTTCTCGAACTTGATCTCATTGTGCTTCTTGATCTTCTATTTTGTGACCTTATGTTTTCTATTCTCAATTCATGGTTTTGCCTTGCCAAATTTGCACGTTCTTCCGCCTCTAACCTCCTTTCTTCTTGTATTCTTTGTCTTAAAACCTCTACTGTTTCATTTTCATCATCTCCATGTATTAATCCTTCATTTACTTCTTGGTTTCTTCCCTCTCGTCTTTCATCTCTTAATTGTCGATCTTCTGGTTCTTCTATTGAATCTGATCACCAAGTATGCACGCTTACTCTATCATAATCCATATCTCTACCTTGTATTAGTGTTTGCTGATTTGGTTGTTGAACCTGATTTTCTCCATCATTCCTTGTTCTATTTCTTCTTGGTCTTATTCTTGAGGATTCTCCCATTTCATTCATTTCTCCTCCTGCAAGTCTTTTACTCCTCCTTACGGTTGTTGGAGGTTCTGACGTATTTCTTCTTCTCCTAGCCATTGATTTTGATGAACTATTGAAACTTGTGTAATATCCTTCACTAATTGTTCCAAATTCCTTCTAATCACAATGTAAATTTTCACCTTTTTCTTCAAACAATCATCAATTCATCCCTGTTTCGGGCGCCAAAATGTAGTTGCAGGAAATCCTACACTACACCCTATATAAGATTTTATTGTAATTATGACATATTTGAAGATTAAAAACAACACTTTATTCTTTGATTCTCAGAAATGTTTACAAGAAATGGAAGGAATCAAAAATACAACCGCTCTCTTGAATTTTCTCTCTCCTCAAGACTTTCTCAACACTCAAAAATACATCATCCCCTCTCTAAACCTACTGGTTCTCTTTATATAGGGTAGTTACATAGTGGATGACATCTAAGATGTCCTTTAATTTTGGATCTGACTTGCGATATTATCGCAGTACTTACAATGTCAATTCTCGCAAGCATTGTAACCATCGCAGGACAATCATGCTCTTCTTGTGTTTCTTCATTCGTCATCTATTATGTCACTCTTTAAATTATTCTGCAACACTCGCAGTGTGTTGTTGGAAAGCTCGCAGAACTGTCGCTATAAATATCGCAGGAATATTGTTGTGGCGATATTCCGATCCTTTAAGGTAGCTTTTGACCGATTACAAATAACTTCCCAATGTATCTTGTGACCGATTACAACATGCTACATCATATAGGCTATGACCGGTTATACCTCAAATCTCAACAAGTTAAGATAGGTTCTACCATGTCATCTTATATTGGTCATTCAAAAGATATTCAATAAAGAACCTGACCAATCATGATTTCCTTTCGATTATGAAACAAGTTCATATATGTACTTCCTTTAAACAAATGTTATAAAACATTGTTTCATAGGGTCAAATTATAACTATATCTTACACATAATCAAGAGACTATATACAAAGATTATGTTGATGTCGTATATACGAAGTACCAAAAGATAAGCATTTATTATTCTTAATTCAATAGATTCCTTGATACTTTGATCATAATGTTATGTCCAAGTCTAACCACTGGAGTATTATTTATATACAGCTTCGCATGTTATGTTTGCAATATGATCCGATTTGAAAGATACATTGGGAATGGAAACAAGATCACGTCAATATTACTAACCTGTAGTGGAAGGATGACGTCTTCGTTGTAGTTGTTACTTCTTCACATTCTTCAGGTCTTCGAAGTAATATTTGTATGTCTCAACATTCCTAGACATTCTAGTCTAACCTAAATGAAGTTGACTTTAGTATTTAATCAAACAACTCTAGATGAGTTTTGATACTAAAATATGACAACCAAACTTGACATACCAACGCTTGGTGGGTTCAACCGAGCTATGATGTAACACTAGTTCATGTAAGTTATATTTGTTCCAAAGTGGGAAAGAATGTTACAGCTTCAAACACTCTGTTAAATCTCCCTCTAACACAAAGAGCTGGCTAGTTTGACTTTGGGTCCCAATTTTGGGACCAAAGTTATATTTGGTCCTATAAAGTTCAATATTAGAGTTTGGGTCCCATGACTAAAGTTGACAGTCTTGACAATTATAAAAACTGGTTAAAAAAGAAAATGACCATCTAAAACAAAGTTTTCGATTTATTTACAAACTGTACCAAATCTCTTTACTAAAGAAATCTTCCCTAAAATAGAGAAATATGAAGTCGACTGCATCTTATATTTTTTTTCTTTGTCTAGTCAAATTTTGATCTTCTATTTACAATCACTCTACATCTCAGTAACTACATCAATTAGTTTCTTCAATGTATCACATGTTTCGGGAGAGTGTGTGTAAGGTATGTTGGAGATTTTTGGATGATATTATGGATAAAAAGGGCTTTCATTATATGTTAGAGAAAAATTGAAGTGTTTCGAAGTGGGTTTTGTTGAGGTGAAATTATGTTTAAATTAGGGATTTAATGTTTGGGTTATGTGATATTTGTATATGAAAAAATATACACCTACTCGAGAACTGACAGCTGAAGAGTAGTACAGCTGAGACGTGAGATAAGACTCAAGGTCAGATGTCGAAGACCTGATCCAAATGTCCAAGAATTAAACCACAGATTTCCAAACACAACACAGACACAGATATAGGCGCGGAAGACCTAAATCCAGAAGCGAAGATGAAAAAAACCTCGATGATATCAGCTAAGTGATGACCTGGAAGGCGAGATAGTCATACCAAAGAGTTGTCCCAAGTACGAACAAGTGCAAGGAGGGAAAGTTAATTGGGTCACAGCCGTTACGTGCTTATTTAAGATGGAAGATATTTTACATGTAACCCCATGATCATACAACGTATGAATAACCAGAAAGACTGATAATGTAAACGAAAACATTTCATTAATATAAATCAGACTTCGAACATTTCTCCCTCCTCTCTGATTCTCCTCTAACCGCCTTATTGCTAAACCGACTTAGAAGATAATCAGAAACCCTAACTCTACATCACTGGAACTCTGATCAGAGATCATAGATTAGAGTGATTGTACTACCACATCAAGGACTAGGATCACTGAATTGTGAAGGTATGGGCCTCGGTACAAGTGACGCATCTTAATTGGCGCCGACTAGATTTTAAAACTTCATGATTTTAATCATAATACATATCACAAATCTAATTTCCGTGCATGATTCAATTAATTATATGAAAATCTGGCACAAAAAGGTTATGCATATATTTTGATGATTTGAATGTTAATTTTAGCATAATCTGATGATTTTAAATGAGGACAGACTTTAAAATGATGATTTCTAAGAATCTAACCCTACAAACGTATTCGTCATGATTAGATCTATTAATGGTAAAAAAAATCATGAAAATAAAAATATGAGTTATAGATCTAAAATCTTCTTGATTGCGGTTTTCTTGAATGAATTCTAGAGAAACATGTTACTTTCTTAATGACAATTATAGATCCATACTTTCTAAGGTTTACTATTGATCTTGATTATCCCCTACTTAGAATGAGAATATATTTAGAATTCTGCACAAGTTTGTCGTTAATATGATGATGCTACCAATAAATAGTTGAGTGTTTAAATCTATTTGTGATACAGGATTAAAATCTCGTTCGGTTTTCACCAACAAATTTTTAATCGATGTTTTTACGAATAGAAATTGTACGAAATCCATGACAATCTTTTATTTATCAACCTATAAATCCTTTACCAAGTGTGATCGTCTATGGACAGAGTCGAGACAATAAAACAACTTAGTACACACTTCGTGTGATCGTATATGGATACGAGATAGAGACAATACAACAACAAGACCACTTGTGTGATTTACTAGGGATTCAAGATCGAGACAATACGACAACGAAGTGATCACTTGATAATAGCTTCGGTAATAACCGAAACTTTATAGGATCAATATCAAGTGTTACGGATTAATGTACAAGTGTAATTTACTTTAATTATAATAAAAAAAATTATAATGCAGAATAATAAAGTTAATGGCACATCAATATTTTGTTAACGAGGAAACCGCAAATGCAGAAAAATTCGGGGACCTAATCCAGTTTTAAATACTCTCAGAATTAAGTCGTTATACAAAATCTAATACCAACTTCATATAGTTGAGACCAAGTATACTACCCTTAGCTACTTAGTTTCCTCGGTATCCTTGCTCCTTCGACTTCTAGAGTCACGCACATGAATCACCAATCCTATAGATCGTATTCAAAACAGTAAAGGATAAATCTATTCGGTAACCACTCTATTCAATCTTGATAATAAGATATTATGAGTCATTGATAAAGGCTCTCCTGTTTAATCTAATAAACTCCTTTATCTGGTTAGATCAATCCAAACTTTGATTACTGAAATAATCAAAATCTAGATTTGCAATTAATAAATATAGATCTCAAAGAGAAACTATAAGGTGATGTCGATCTCCCACAACTAATCAATCAAGTCTATCAAATATAAACACGATTCTAGTTGAATCCCAGCCGATCAAGGTTCATGCACACAATTCACAAGATACAAAAACTAATAAGAATTCTTCTTCGTCATCAAATCTACGTTTGTCTTCAATAACCTGCACAACACCACTTGAATCCTCTTATGATCAATCACGCAAATAATGGAGTTTGTTAACAATGAATTATCACAAGATGTCTTTAGATCCGAAAATGGTTTTAAAGATCCCGTCAATAATTTGATCAAGTTTGAGTGAGCCTTATATCATAAGAGAACGTTCCCAAGAATAAACAAACTAGGTGCAATCAAAGTTTCAATAATCGTAAGTCAATCAAATTAATAATTGAAAACTACAATAATAATGCAATTATTTAGTTTCCCACCAACGGTACTTGTAGAGCTTCTTGATCCCACATAAGTCTTTAAACGAGCGGTCGTAAGAGATTTCGCCTAATTAGGGTATTTTCCTCTCCATATAGACAGCTCCACCAGAAACAACAAGAATGAAGTTTTCTTGGCTCTTAGGATAGTTTGCAAGAATTGCAAACTCAAGTATTTATACACCAAGGTGGTTTGGACAACAGGAAAGTTCCAAAACCGAAAATATTTTAAAGATATTATCTTTAAAGGACCTAATTTCAGTTTTCCTATTCCACATAAATGCCAAACCAATATTTCTGAAAACTCTCATAGAAAACTTTTATTATTAGTCTAGCATATTAACTAATAATATTTTCCATAGGATATGCTTAAAATGCTGGTAATTAAAACATATATGATGAAAATCATAATTAAATTCTTTGTATTTTTTTCTGACCTGGGATCACCTTGAGTATCAAAGAATATCTTTGAACAATTAATGATAAGAGTTATGTACATGTTCAAATAATGACGACATCTAGAAGCTTCTCATCTTAGCAAAACTAAACCCCTAATTTACACATATCATGAAGAAATATGTGAATCATGGAAACTTGGTTTTGTTCATGGAACCGATTATACCATCACTCCAAAATATGTTGCGACCGGTTAAACATGATTCCTAAGATAGGTTGTAATCGGGTACACCTTGCTCCACAAAGTAGCTTGTGATCGGTTATACCTTGCTTCCCTAAGTAGCTTGTGACCGGTTACAACTAACTTCCCAATTCATCTTGTGACCGGTTATACCTTGTATCCCAAAGTAACTTGTGACCGGTTACAACTTGCATTCCAATATATCTTGTAATCGTTACAACCTGATTTCCAATGTAACTTGTGACCGATTACAACTAGCTATATTATATAGGCTATGACCGGTTATACCATAAATATCAACAAGTTAAGTTAGGTTCTACTTTGTCATCTTATATTAGTAATGTGCATTTACTAATTGGAGATTTTCTATGAGAGATTTCGGAAAATATTTGACCAACATTTATTGGAATTAGGAAAACCGAATTTGGGAATTCATTGCATATCTTGAGAATATTTTTGGTTTTGGAAATTCCTTGGTGTCCAAACATCCCTGGTCTATAAATATCTAAGTTTGCACTTCTAGCAAACTATCCTAAGAGCCAGGCAAACTTCATTATTTGTTATTTCTGGAGGAGTCGTCTATTCGAAGAAAAAAGTATCCTAATTATATACTAGTACAAAAATGGGCTTAGGTGACAGTTAAAAACTGTCATCAAAATGGTAACGTGACAGTTTTGTAAAAATATTGCACTGTCACCAAAGCCCCTGTTACGAAAGGTCTTTAAGAAACTGTCACGGATTCAGGGCTATAAGGTAACAGTTTCATCTTAAACCTGCCATTGTTGACGACTTAGGGTAACATTTTCTAAATAAAACTGTCATTTGAAACTCAATCTGTTTTACTAAGGTAACAGTTTCTTTATTAACATGTCACTGTTTACAGGTTAACGTAACATCTTCTACTTAAAACTGCTATAGAAAACTAAATTACTTGTACAATGGTAACAGTTTCTTCAAGAAACCTGTCATAGCATGTACCATTTTTTAAATAAAACAGTCATCGTACACCCTTGTTTGTAATAAGTTGTTGGTGATATGCTCAGTGAGATAATTAACATCAAGATAACAAAAATTATTATTGTTCAACTTCAAATTGATTCAGCAAGTAGTAGTACAGAAATTCCAAACCAAGTACCAAGTTACTGTACAACATAATTCAACAGACTTTGTATACATGTATTCTTGACTAAAAAGAAATAACAATGAAATTGAAAACCATATACATGTTTCGCAAAATTGATCAAAATCTTATATGTTTGTGTACATTTCCCAGTGATGGACCAACACACCTGATGTATCATGTCACTAATAGTTGCGTGTGGTTTATCCATTCTTCATACTTTGATGATCTATACTTCATCACATGGACTTCCCCTGTAAAAGGAATGGAAAATAATTACCATTAATCATTTTTTTAAGAAACAACACTAGATCTTTTATCAGATGAAAAAAGGAACACAAAATTAGTGCGCAAAAAATAGATGAGATCAGAAGAACTGCTTAGCAAAATTTGCAGATAATGGAGATGAAAATCTAAAGGAAAACAATAAAAGTCCAAAAGTGAATTCACGACTACTGTACTACTCACTTTTAGCTGAACTTTAATAATTTCTTTAATGAATCAGATGACAAAATTAAACCTCTACACTAAGTTGATGAACACCATGCTTCACACAGCTTATTCCATAGTACATTTACTCCAGCAGTCCAAAAGAACAATAAGAGATGGTAGACCTTAAACTACGAAGGTAGACCTTAAACTACGAAGAGATGGTAGACCTTAAACTACGAAGGTAATGGTACCAGAGCGGAAATAGTATGGTGTAAATGGTGGTGATATTACTTACGGGGGTACTGGTTTTGAACGGAGGAGGTATGCCGGTGAACATGTAAATGGTTACGGTAGAGGTGGAGGTGATAGTAGTGATTGTGGAGAATAAGTTTAATTATGACCAGTATTTGTTAGCCGCTCTGAGTCTCTGACAAACAATGAGCTCCAGCTCTTTGAATTCCAGATTATCTAAATATTAGTATTAGAAGTATACAAAATCTAAAAACAGTTTAGGATAAAATTGAAGGTTCAAGTGTGGTCACCTTAAGTTCTCCCCATAACCCTTCCTTATGGCCTCCCATTGTTGGTTATCCCAAAGCCTTGTCCAGTTGAATTTACGAGATTTTTATAGCAGCACCAATGCAATCAGAATAGAGTGTTTGAGTTTGATCGTCTCAGCTAGGTCGATGCTGGTTATCCCAATTGATTTGGATCTTAGGATCCAATTTCCTCATGATAGATGCAAGAGCTGTAGAACCTCGAACTTTTTACGCTTTCGGGGTGGCACCTGCCTCTGACACCCCTTGTGGACTCCCTAGAGAGCTGCATTTTATAAAACAATTACAATTAATCAATTGCACTCATAATTCCAAAACCACACACCACAAACGATTCAGAACAGGCGTCCAAGAAAAGGGCCAGCAAGGGCCAAACTCTTGTTTCTGTATGATCCTGGTCATTCTCATGCCTTAGACCAAGTGCACAAAGCAACGGTAGATGAATGATTCATTTTTCTAGGAGGATCAGCAGAAAAACTTTCAGAGGTTTATGAATGCTAAATGAAAGGAGAACACACTGGCAAAAATAAGAATCAACTCTCTGAGCCAGAGACCGAGTATTGTGGAGTGACATCAGATGACATAAATGAACATACGTGATCCTCTTTTCCATTGACATACCAACAGTGGATCTTTTATTACCAATGTAATCTAGTGCAATCTAAAGTGGATAGAAATACAGAACCTTATTAGTTAGCACCTCTATTAGCATCAGAAAAAGGGAATCAATGCGTGTGCTGTAAAACCACAAGGTCCATATCTATTTTAATATGATTTCATACTAGTACATACTAGCAGGTAACAACAAAATAATACTGAACCAACTTGTCGCTCTCACACTTTAATTCTATTTTTATCCATTTTGTACACTCTTTCAGTGAATTATGAGCATGATGCCGAAATTCCTCTATTGTATCTAACATTTACAAAAATATTAAAAAGATAACTACTAAGACTTATATCTATAGTTATAGACACATGAGTTTCTCCCACTATGATACCTTGACATCAAAAACTAGAGACATGTGGAGGTTTGAATTTTACGAGAACACTTTAATGTTTTACCAGTAGACATGAATTAATGTGCATACCCTTGCTCTTTCTTTTGTTGATCTTCCATTCTGTATAAAATAACAAAAGCTGGTTTAACTAAGGAGTTACAGTTTGAAACAAATTAATAGATGGAAGAGTGATTACCTTGGCATAACAATCTTCTTCTCCTTTTTGTTTCCTTCCCCTTGAAGAGCCGATAGAAAAACTAAATTAATCAGTGACCTACAAAAATTGGAAGAAACCCATGTTCCAAAGTCACACCAGAGTTAATCAAAAACAGTACAAAGTGCCAATTTCAAACACAAAATAGATTACAAAGACTGGAGTTGAAACCCTAAGCAGAAACCCCAAATGCAAAAATAGAAAAAGATATTCCTGCTAAATATAAATCCAAGATTGAATGCAAAAATCGAACCAAAATTAAAAAATAGGAGCACCGAAACAATGATGTAATTTGATAAACAATGGCTAAATCCTAGGATAAAAAACCAAATTCGCGTGGAAGCTACTCACATAGTCTTCTGTTTTCCTTATCATAGAGAGATGGGAACCGAAACCCTAGTAGGTGGAGTGAAATAGAGAAGGACTATGGAGATTTTGGTGTGGCTACGTTCAATTCTCTTTCAGAGATGGAGGGTTAGAGAGAAAATGGCATGAAATCGATCTAAGGAAGGAAACGAGGGAGAGGTGAGATCCTGTTTTCTTTTTGGTAGATCCGCAGTTAGTGGGCGGTTCCGGAAATTTTAGGGGAAAATTCGCGCAGGTCTTAACAAATTTTAGGGGAAAGTACAAGTAGACATGGTGGGCAGTGGTGGCCAGTAAATAATGACCAAAAGAACTCGAACTGACAACATGAAATGCTTTATGGCAGCATGGATAGTAGTTTTATGATAGCAGACTACAGTTTTGAATCAAAATTGTCACCATAAATGGAAGCCGCAGTTATTTAAAGAACTGTTATCTATATCTTTCCACTTTGATAACAGTTTTTACATTAAGCAGTTACAATACCTTAAGTACAGTAACAGTTAATAACTGTTATGATACATCAATGTATAATAACATTTTCCAACAATAACTGTCATTGTAAAACTATTCAATAACCGTTTGAAAAACTGTCACGAGTGTTCACTACTATTAGCGTGAGTTTTTATATGAAACTGTTACATATATGTTATAGCTAGTTCTTTTGTAACAGTTCTCTCGCGCACTGTCACGGTTTTGAATGTTGAACTGTCACCAAAGACCATATTTGTACTAGGTGAAATCTCTTACGACCGCTCGTTTAAAGACTTATGTGGGATCAAGAAGCTCTTCGAGTACCATTGGTGGGAAGCTAGATAATTGTAATGTTATTAGTTTCCCATTTGATTTGATTGACTAACGGTTGTTGAAACTTCGATTGCACGTAGTTTGTTTATTCTTGAGAATCTTCTCTTCTAATATAAGATTCACTCAGACTAAATCAAGGTATTGAATGGATCTTTAGAATTGTTGTTAGATCTAAATACATCTTGTGATAAACCATTGTTAACAGACTCCTTTCTGTGCTTGATTGATCACAAGAGGATTCAAGTATTGTTGTGCAGGTATTTGAAGGCAATAGAATATTTGAAGAGGAATAAGAATTCTTATTAGTTTACGTATCTTGTGGATTTAGTGGACAAACCTTGATTGACTGGGATCCAACTAGAATCAGTTCATCTTTGATAGATTTGATTAATTAGTTGTGTGAGATCGGCGTTTTCTATATTTCTCTTTGAGATCTATATTGATTGAGTGCAAATCTATACTAGACTATTTCGGTAATTATTGAATTGATTAATCTAAACAGACAAAGGAGTTTATTAGATTAAACATAAGATCCTTTGTCAATAACTCACATATCTTCTAGCAAGATTGATTAGAGTAGTTACCAAATAGATTCTTCTTTTGATGTTTGGAATATGATCCAAAGGACTTGTTATTCACATGCGTGACTCTTGAAGTCGAAGGCGCAGGGATACTGAGAGAACTAAGTAGCTAGGGGTAGTCTGCTTGGTCTCAACTATACGAAGTTGGTATTAGATTTTGTATAGAGGCTTAATTCTGAGAGTATTCAAAACTGGACAAGGTCCCGGGGTTTTTTTTTTTTTGCATTTGGGGTTTCCTCGTTAACAAAATGTTGTCGTGTTTTTTCCTTTGATTTTCACATTATAATTGTTATTATAATTAAGTAAAATACACATGTATGTTAACTCCGTAATACTTGATATTGATCTTATAGAATTTTGATCATAACCGAACCTATTATCAAGTTCACACTTTGTTGTCGTATCAACTCGATCTTGTATCCATAGTCAATCACACAAGTGATCTTGTTGTTGTATTGTTTCGATCTCGTATCCATAGACGACCAAACGAAGCTAAAAGAATTAAATATGGAGCTAAACGAATTACTAAATAACTCATTCTTCATACACTTATATTAAGTTTCAACAGCACAATCACCTGCATATATTCAATAAATAAATGCCGATGTTGACATTTGAATAACAAAAGCTTTTACCCCCCCCTAAAGGCAAGCTAGGTAAAAATATTCAATCCGAACATATTTGTTATTCTCGCATGATGGTGTATTTTCGACAAGGGCTAAAATCGTAAACCAATAATTGTATATGCTCCTGATCCAACAATCAGATGAGTATTGAGGCTCAATATCTCTTATTGAAAGCATGAAAGCTCATGCCACAAAATCTCTGACTGAGAATACTATCTCTCTGAGTATATATACATATGTAGTCTCTCAGCTGAGGCAACGGCATATCTCATGCATACTGAGCAATTTCAGTAATTACTTCTTTATAGAATCGAAAGATTGGACGGCTCCTAGACAGCTTGCCTGCTAGTATAGAGCAATAACGTCTTCCGGATGTAACAATTTTTTCCCTGACTATATAAAAGAAATATGACGCTTCAACAAGCTCATAACACTCAAATCCTGAATAATTAATGCTCATAGACGATCTTACTAGTATAGAGCCATCAATAAATTATTCTCAAAATCATTAGATTCATTAACTGAATCCTTGAAAAATATTAAATGTTTTTCATAATATTTCGTTACTTCAATTTATGGTTTCTTCCCAGAAGAATTCCATGGTTTAGTAATAAATATTCAATACACGGGCATATGAGCTACCTTCGTGTAAGCCCCGACCAAAATGATGCAAGGGTACTCAGCAATAATGTACTAACGAGAGCATCTGAATGCACGAATGAGTATTTCAAAATATGACGAAACGATGAACCTATGCAAAATAGGAAGAAAATAATAAATGATAAAATATTAACCAAGGTGCTGAGGGACTGGGCCCACCGGCCGGCCAGTCACGCCGTGGCCAGTCCCACGTCCAATTCTATATTTTAGCATATTTTTATTATTTTCCTTGATCTCATAAAAATCCTTTCATTTGAACAAATATGCTTCGTTTTAAGGAATCTCCTCAGTTTCATGGTGTTTCCTTCGCATCAAGGAAATAATATAATGCCATGGGACCGTGTTTACTAGCCGTCCGGTTATTCCCTAGTCATGGCCGGTCCCATACCTCATGATTCCTCAATATTTTATTATTATTTCCCTAATCTCATGAAAACTCTTTAATCTCATGATTATTTCCTTCAAATCATGAAAAATACTATAAAATTAAGGAAACTTATGGGACCGGTCCCTAGCCGGCCGGTCATGCCCTTGTTGGGCCCACATGCCCTTATTTTATTATTATTATTTTTTATGTTTCCTTAATCCCATGAAATTCCTTGATTTCATGATGTTTCCTTCAAATCATGAAATAATACATAAAATTAGAGAAAACTCACAGGATCGGGCCCCCACACGCCCCTTATTTTATTATTATTTATGTTTTCCTCATCTCATGGAAACTCCTTGATTTCAATAAAACTCCTTGGTTTCAACAAACTCCTTGATTTTATGATATTTCCCTAAAATCATGAAAAATATTATAAAATTAGGAAAAATGTCGTGGGACCGGGATCTTGGGTCGGTCGGTCGGCCATGCCTTGGCCATAGACGGTCCCACACTTCATGAGTCCTTCATTTTTTATTATTTTCCTTCGTCTCATGAAGTTTTGACGGTTTCAGCATAAATCCCTAATTTCTTCATATTTTCTCAAAATGTTTCTCAAACGCACATAAAAAAATATCGAAATTCTCAGAACTGAGATACAAACACTTTGGTGACCTGAGCATGTTACCTTGACCGATCAAGGATGGCCATTTGGCTCACAAGGAGCCGGTCCCACGAGTTTTCACAATTTGACCTAATTTGCGCAATTGCACGTATTGGGTCCAAAACTCTTCCAAACAATTTGGAGCTTCATGGAACGATCATTATTGGATCCCGTGAACACCCAGGGCCGGTTTCATGACCCCTTGATCGGTCCCTCATATCTTCATAATTAATTAAGTTTTATCACCTAAAGCTCATATGAGCATTATTTTAATAATTAAACCAGCATTTAATCTTCCTTTCATCAACAAGTCTTCAAGAGACCTTGGTATTTGCTCACGTGAGCATCTGGGCGCTACATGGTTGACCCATAATCCCATGTAGCCGTTCCCTCCTTCACGATGTGGTTTATCTTTAATAATTCATCAGTTGATCAAATTAGGGTTTTGAGTCCAAGGTTCATAATTCCATATTCAAACGCTAATAATTTTACGTTGATCTCATAATCAACATTTTATTAATTATACTCAGTTCAGTTGCCAGTATTTTAATTTAATACTTTATCTGGTCACGCAACCAATAATTCATCAAACGAGCAACATTTGCTTAGATGAGCAATATTTGTTCAAACCAAGGAATATTGGTTCAACTATCAATATTCAATAAATCATAGAACGAGCAATATTTGCTCACGTTAACTATGTTTATTCATACATTATACTTCTCTCTCAATTCGTGATTCTCAGAACATTTTCAAATCATGTTCGACTCAACAATACAAGGACTCATCGTCACATGAAGTCATGAAGTCAGCAACTGACAAACTAAATACACGTCTGCCTTGCAGACTCCATAATCACATGAGACATCAATCGTGTTACATGGGGATGTCCGACGATCTACGACACATGTGTTCATACACACAATGAGAATGTGAGCAAGTTGTGAAATCAGTTGGAGGAGTTAATAAAGTAGTGGATGGAAAATCAACCAAGTCTCTGCATGTTGAGCAACTGGTTTTAACACGATTTCCACTTTTCCACTCTTTGATTCCATCAACTGTCATACTTCATTGGATCATGGTGTTTACAATTCTAGCAAGATAAATAAGTCTCTGAATCATGATTGAAAACAAGGACAATCTCACTCAAACAGACAACACGATATTAATAACTCAACATCTGTGCAATTACTCTCAACATAGCAAATTCAATCATTCAGAACTTATGTTGTTTCAGAATACATAACACACCTACAATCTTCGATCACCATTGATCTCACACATTTCTCAGCTTCCCTCCTACAGATCGACCCATCCTCTCTTGTGACCGAATTTACTCTGGAACGGCCATTGTCTTTGTTTAGGCCAGAGTACTACAGATTGATCTCTCGAATTCAAAGCACTCCCTTCTTGCAGTGCATTTGTGTGAGGTTTAAAAGTTCGCTCAGTTCAAGGAGTTCCCTCCGCACGGTCATCTCCTCAATTTCGTAAATACCAGCAACTCGTTTTGCCCCATCTACATCCCCCTTAGTCTATGCTTTACTCTTTCAATTAGATATAACGTTTAAGCACAAATGTCCTTTCCTAGTGATTAAAAATCACTTGTTTACTCTATATATTTCTCCCCCTTTTATGTCACAAAAATGACAAAGGTACAAGCAAACAAAGGACAAACCGAAAGGATTTTACAAATCCATAAGACTTGTACAACCTATAAGAGTTAAGCACGAAGGTTTCACGTACCATTTTAGATAACCAATACTAAAACTGAAACTACAAAAGTAATTTAGTTTCAATATGTTATGAAGGAAACAATTTCCCGAAGCAATTTTCCATTTAATCCGATAAATCGACTAAGATAACTTAATTCTTTTGTCGGACCGATTGCGTATGTACAATCGCCTATTTCGACAAGACACAAATAGATATCAGAATTAACTCTATTTCTCTTATCAGGCTCTAATTATTTTAGAAAATAACTCAGACTTTTACCTTTAGACAAGACAAACACTAGGTTAGTTAACTAGTTTTTATTGTCAAGGCATTCGATTAGACTTGAATAACGGAATCCTCCAATTGATAAGTCTAACTAAGATCAGAATTAACTTTGTTTCTCTTATCCGCAATCATATGGACTAAACAAATGATCTTGTAATTTTGGTTAAGCCAACAATGATAGATACAAACCAAAATAAATTGACTTGTCATTGTTTTTCTCAACCGGAAGCAATTCAAAGAAATATAATCATTGTAAGCACCGCAATTGCACCGAATTTCGTTAAGCAAAAACACTTGATACCAAATAATAAAGAAGATACCAAATCATAAGCCAAAATAAATTGACACAGTTTTTCTTAACCAGAAAAAAAAACATATCATAATAATCAATCCATACAGCATAATGGAAGATATCAATTTTACTCAAATTTTGTTAAGCAAAAGCAAAATATATGCAATAAACTCAAGCTTTTCTTAATTAGGAAAAATGATTAACTAACAATAAAAATCGTTACCTCAATTTTCGCAGCCACTTATCCCCAGAAAGATAAATCATTTAAGCACCAGTTCAATAAGAACCCCCTCCCTCTCCAGTGTGTTGTTATCCTCTCGCAAGAACAAAAAACAACAACAAAAACAACCTTTACCAGAGAAAGGTTAAATCGGTTTTAACTAATGCGTGCCAATAACAAAAGTTTAAATCTGAAACACATATGTTATGTTAAACAAAATGTAAACATAAATTGATTATCAACATATTGTGACTTTTCTCATATGAGTTTCAATCGAAACACCTTATAGAGCCTACCAATATGGGCTAGAACTTAATATTCGCTAAATCAAAAAGTCACACAAACCGTAAGGGCTACACATTATGAGATTGAATATTTTTTTAAGGTTAATAAAAACCAAAATTAATCATCTCGTAACTGAAAGAAAATATACATGAAGAGTGACTACAATCAGTCTAAACAAGCACATAGAATATTCAGAACAATGCAAGGATTGTTCACAGGATAGATCTACAATAATATACATAATATTATAATATTAGGAATAGTGACACTAATCTGAGCTATCTAAATCAGTATCTTCCTCAGATGAAGTGTCTTGATACTTGTCAGAGATAAAATATAGTTCACTTGTGAGATCTGAATATCTGTCTGTAGCATGATCGATTAAGTCAGTGATACATTCATTCTTCCTCTGTAACCTTATTTTGATTGCTTGAGTGTCTCTCTAAAATCTTATAGGAGCAGGAGTATTGTATACTTGTCCTCTTATCTTGTTAAGAATTCTTTCACTCAGTTTCTTCGGAACTTTGTCCCTGGATTTTGGCCATACAATTCCAAAAGAGCTACAGATTCTTGTAATTTTTTTTTTGACGAAGGAAGGGCAAATTTAATTAAAAACAAAGATGTCACCAAGAGTGATACCAAAGTTACAAAAATAAAAAAATAAAAAATAAAAAACAAGCCCACGAAGGAGCAAACACAAACAACCCGAAAGAAAAACTTCAAACCTAAGCTCCAAAAGGAAAAACTTAGGAAACTTGACAAACTAGAAACCCCAGAGACTGGAGAAAGCTAATCAATCTTCAAAATCCTCATTTTCATGTTGAAACGAGCATTTGACAGCATCAATTTGCTCATCATTCTCGGTGTCAGGGTCGAAATCTCCCAAACCATCATCATCCTCAAAGGGCGGTGCTTCCATCTCTGATTGAGACTTAGAATTCTCCAATATATTCTTACACATAGATCTCATCAAAGGATGGTCAGAGATACCCATCAATTTGTTAAAAGCGATTTGAGAATCTATTTCGGCATCAGTAACAGAGATAGTAGCAGACTTAACTTGATTATCTTGAGTCAAACGCCTAGAAGAAGGGGGGGACTTTTTCTTCTTCTTCTTCTTCTTTTTCCGAACCGTAATCCAACTCAAATCTTCTGGAATACTCTCCTCCGAACTCACCTTCATATTAGAAATAGAAGTCACCCTTGGAGTTGAAAACCCATTTGTTTCGGTAGAAAGTAAAATTGGGCGTTCCCCTCCTCTAGAGTCTAAGGATGCTTCCAAAGACAAAGCAACTGCAATTGTCGATTCAGAGCAAGGTACATCTGAATCTAAGCAGTTCTCCACTGTCACTTGATCCTTATTGTCTTGTTGTAGACTATTATCCTCTTCCCCAATAACCCTCTCATTACCACCTTCTTCATCTACCCCAATTAAAACTTCCTTGCCTTGTCGATCATCTTCTTTGGTTTCTTCTTCTTCTTCTTCGAATCCGTGAAACCTGTTATGAGATTCAAAACCCGGGGGAATGGCTAGATCAGCAGATGAGGTGCTAGCATCTTCCACAACCGGTTGACCATTATCAGGATTAGCATACGGGTTCACTGAAGGAATCTCTAAGTACTTCTCATTTTTCTTTTTGCCGGTGCCTTTCTTTCTTTTAAAAGTTTTCCACTCACCAAGCACCTTTTCTTGTTCAGATTCCCTCTCACCATTCACATACATCTCTGCACATGGATCAACAGCAGAAGACGATGCTTTCAGAGTAGCACCCCCGCTCAACTCATTCTCACATAGCAGCAAGGAGGACTCATTATCTTCTTCATTGCCTGCAATTTCACTCCCATTTAAAGTAAGAGCATCGTCCCCTTGCCCAATAACTTCACTTTCATGCTCTACCTGTGCAATGTTCGTGGCGACATCCTCCACCTCTACATTCTTTGTAGCATCATTCCCAACTCTCTTTTTGACACATGGAGACCAAATTTTCTTTTTAATTTTGTCTGATGTTGGGCAAGATCCCCTAGAGTGACCAAATGAAGAGCAAACATCACATCTTGGTGGCTTCCAAGAGTACTCCACGTAAACTTGAAACTCAACTCCATCAAAAGATATTGGGATGCAATCTGGATAGTTGAAATTTACCTCTATTTCTACACAAACTCTAGCAAAGCTCATCCTAGTTCTAGCTATCGTGTGCTTGTCAGCGAGTAAAGGAACCCCCAAGTAGCTAGCTATCTTACTTATCCCTTTGGCATTCCATAAATGGATGGGGATGTTCTTCAAGTTTAGCCAAATAGGTACAGTCTTCATCCATTGCACTGATTGTTCCAAAAATAAGTGCCATGGTTTGATCAAAAACAGTTTGTTTGAAATGAAAACTGACCCAATCTCCATTGCAGCGAGTCTATCTTCTTCAAGGTCAAATTCAAAAATGTAAACGTTATCACCGTTCATAGTCACACGAAATTCCCCTTTGAGTTTCCAAAGTTTTTTCAGAGCAATCTCAACTTTAGGAAAGTAAACTCTACTACCCACAAAATAGCCAACAAGAAAAGATTCACATTTCCTAATTTCTTCTGCAAAATCAGTAGCATACATTGCAATTTTCTTACCTTCAATTAAATTTGGTTTGTGGAAGGATAATTTGCTTGTAGAGGCATCTTCACAGTCAACCTTCTCATCAGTGAGCACTGATTTCCATTCTGCAGGCTGAAATGTTTCAGGTGTAGCCCCATTTAAAACCCCAGTTGAAGTAGCACCATTTGAAGAAATTGGTTGAAGAAAATCTCCCCCTAACAACCGATCCCTTTCTCTTTCTCCAATTACGAGTCCCTACCATCGCATTTCCTCCAGCCAAAGCAGACGAAGGATTTGATTTCAAAGGGGGGAAATCCTTTAACCCCAGAGAAACCCCTGAATCCATAGCAAACGGGACCCTTCACGAATCACAGATCAGAAAGAATACATCATACTAGAAAACCAGAAGAATATGAACATACAGAGCCCAATTTTTTTTCAAGAATGAGAACCAAAATGAGATCGAGATCCAAAAAAAGAGAAGCAGAGGTTGAAAAATGGAAACTAAAAGCAGATCGAGAATCGCTGAACTCCTTTTCTCTACCTAGAGCTTTGAAAATGGAAACTAAAAGCAGCAGACCGAAACTAAACTAAAACATGACCACTAATTTGGAAATTAACGCAAACCTTCCTTTATTGTCGAAATCCAGGAAAGATTATGATGATAAACCGAAACTGTGGAAGCGAATATTAAACAACATCTTTTATTGTTTGCAGATGAAATTGATACTTGATACGTGAAGGAGGAATCATATTTTAGTCCCGTAGTTGTCGATCTGTCATCCAGATCTTTTATTGTTTGCAGATGAAACTAAAACAGATTCTTGTAATTAAACAAGCAAACCCAGGAGTTCTCCTCCAACTTATTCGAATTGTAATCATCTGTCTAATTATTAGACCACATAAATAAATTTTTTTAACTCCTCTGACAAGATGATATACCAATTCAACAACATCTCTTATCCATCTTGACGTATGCATATTGCTAGGGAAAAGATTTGCAGAAGCCAGTTTTCCAAAAACCTTGATATGAAACTCAACATTTTGGATAAGAAGAGTATTACCTGACCATATTCCTTTTATTATGGAAGAGACGGTGTTGTTGTCGACCCGATATCTCTGATCAACACATGGTAAGAAGGTGTTCTTGTAAGGGTAGGGAATAAGTTCTGAAATAACCTGTTTCTTAACCTTAAAAGACTTTGTACCGATCATGGTATGGAAGGTGGACTTTTTGAAGTTCATTTCATGCATATTGGCATAAAATAGTTTCACAAGGTCCGGAGTAGCCATGAAAGATATTTCATGAACAATTCCTCATTCTCTATCATTCACAAAATCCATATATTTCTTATCCGGAACTTCAACATAGATCATTTCCATAATGGGTTCTTTGATTGAACCGAATTTGGAGAGATACTCATTATTCACAAAATAATTTTGAGATACAATATCATAAGTGAGACTAGACATGTTTTCATGATTGACATCAACAGTATAGTAGAGCATCGTATTCCTATTTGAGCTAACACCTCTAATAAAGTTTCTACTTTTTTTTTTACTTCTATTATCCATTGAAGAAAGAAGAAAGGTGAGAAACCACTTACAACCGATAAAGTATGTTGAGCCTTGAATCTCCTTCATTGAAGCGGGTTGGAATGATTTGAGAGATACCATTTGCTCCTTTTGAATCCTAGGATAAGTAGATATAAATTTCTCTTGTTGTACTTCACACGCAAGAATTAGAAGTAAAGAAAATTTGAACCCAAATGCCTTGTTTAAGTTTCTTCGAAACAGAGAGATGGAGAAGAAGGAAAGGAGAATAACCCATCTCTCTTTTCTTTTATCGTCAAACCCACTTTGTATTTGGATGTGGAATCGGACCTAAATAGGAATGATCCATGGCCATTGATTCTTGGTTAGGGGCAACCCATTATCGATTTTTTTTACCATAGTTATATGGTTCATGATTTGAGGAATAATTTTTGCCAGGAATTGACATAAAATTTTCAGTCATTATTTCATCTTCTGGTTTGGGTGAATACTAGCATACTTCAGTGGGTTTCACAATTGTTATTTGAGACTTTATAATCTTCTTGAAAAAATTATTCATAAGAGTTATGAAGGTCGTTTTCTTCATAAATATCAATTGTCATAGAGGTATAATTCATAAAGTACTCATAAATGAGTTGATTTCCTATAAAGTTATTTATTGTCTCTTTTGAGTGATCTAGTTCTTTGAGAAACTCATCAACCTCATTTTGAACCTTGCTGCAATTATCCAGAATCTTGAGTGTCTTAGATAATGATTCATCTTCTTTTTGTTCGTATATCTTGATTTCATTTGTTAAATCAGAAAGTTGTTTTTCTAGTTCAACAAATTCTGATATTGTTCTGTTTATTTTGCTCGAAGAATATTCTGTGGGACTAATATATAGACGACATTCGTCAAACGTCCAAAATTCTTTGGAAAGAAGAGACTTAACAATTTTATTTCAGACACATTGAAATCATTAAATCTTGATGATACGTTAATTAAATAAGTCATAGAATCAAATCTTATAGGTTGGATCACACTAAACACAGATTGTTATATCTTTACGTGTTTGCCTGCTCTGATGCCAATTGAAAAGACGAGGGTGCCCAAATACACCACAATTTTTTATTTATTAACCTATAAGTCCTTTACCAAGTTTGATCATCTGTGGACAGAGTTGAGACAATACAACAACTTTGGTACCCACTTCGTGTGATAGTCTATGGATACGATATCGAGATAATACAACAACAAGATCACTTGTGTGATTGACTATGGATTCAAGATCAAGACGATACGACAACGAAGTGATCATTTGATAATAGGTTCGGTAATAACCGAAACTCTATAGGATCAATATCAAGTGTTACGGATTAACGTACAAGTGTAATTTACTTAAATTATAATAAAACAATTATAATATGAAATAATAAAGTAAATGGCACATCAAGATTTTGTTAATGAGGAAATTGCAAATGCAGAAAAACCCCAAGACCTAGTCTAGTTTTGAATACTCTTAGAATTAAGCCGCTATACAAAATATAATCCAACTTAGTATAGTTGATACCAAGTATACTAACCCTAGCTACTTAGTTTCCTCAGTATCCCTGCACCTTTGACTTCTAGAGTTACGCACGTGAATCACCAATCCTTTAGATCGTAATCCAAATAGTAAAGGATAAATCTGTTTGGTAACCACTCTATTTAATTTTGGTAATGTTAGAGCACTGATCGGTCGAACTCGCACGCGTTGCTATCTCAAGCATGTTTGTCAATGTTAGTGATCAGAACTATAAGTCTTGATTTCTAGCATATTTAGATGTCTTAGACTAGGACATAGATTGTGTAGTTGATCATTAGACTTCACAACGTTCATCATTTGAAGGCGAAGAACTTCTAAGGGGAGATTGTGGAACTTCATCAACAAAAGGTATGTGGAGACTGAAGCTCATCTATCAGTTGGAAAGTCTATTTCTACTCTATCTCCTATATTGAGACATAAGTCGTTGTAGCCCCCCTAAAGCTAGCAGCTGTCTAATCTAAGAGATTAACTAAATAAAGAGGCACTAAGGAATCTAAATCATATACTTAAGCATTCAATTAAGAATTCTTCTACAAAACTTAACCCAAAATTAGCCCCGCTCTGAAATATATATAAGAACTTCTCTCAAATGATACATATACAATAGTCATTTGGTTTGCAATTATAAAAACAAATAAATATAGCAGAAGCTATCCAACTAACGGACTCAACGCCAAGAAGCTTATGCTGCGCAATTCTGATCTGTCTCTGAAACTGAAAGTGGGAATGGGTGAGCATATTGTCCCTAAAAGAGGTGCCCAGTAGAAATAACAACTAGCTTTCAAATAATCATTAATATGATTCGAAGACAATGCAGGTTTTATCGAAAGTCTGTAATACAAGGAAAGACAATAAAACATAATGTACAAACTTCTTCATAGACATTCATAAATAATAGTAAACATCCATGTATGAGATGTGTGTTGCCGCACATAAGGGAAGAGTAATATTGATGCCAATTCCACACCGAATAGGTAATACTGCGGTGTATCGCCCTAGCCATAAAATACTGAATATATATAAAGGAAGAATACTATTGCAGTGTATCGCCCTAGCCGTATAATATGGCGGTGTATCTCCCTAGCCATAGAATACTGATATTGTGTCGGCACACATCTCATACCACACCAAGCACACAAAGATATGCATGAATTTCACAACACAAAGATTTATTTGTAAAACAATAATGAATACAAGAGAGTTCGCTATCGATTCCCACCTATTTTGATGACAAGCCTCGCCTACCTTAAGATCCACGATCCACTGGTTCATCCTTTGAACCGATCGTTGTTAATACAGACTAACTGTTAATCATACAAGAACTCTAAGAATCTAGCCAAAATGGTTTACACAAGAAGCATACAAGTCTATCTAATGGTTCTAAGCCCATTAATAAGTATTATGAAAATCTACAACTTTGTAGAAGGAACCATAAGCTAATTCGGTCCATAAGTGGTTTAATTCATTAAGATATGATAACTAGTCCTAAACCCAAGCCCATGAATCCATTCTCTTAATCTAAGGCCTGTTCCATCTGGGTCAACAGACGAATAATAACTGTCAATGGGGTCAACTAGAAGTCAACATAAGTCGAATCCAAAGTCAGGTCAATGGTCTAGTCAAATTGTCCACTAGTCTGGTCAATGAGTCAAATCCAAAGTCAAACGAGTCAACTGGTCATCCACTCGGGTCTAGTGACTCAGTGAGTCAAACTGATTCGACTCAGCCAGATGGACTCAGTCAACTAGAGTCAGATACCTGACTAGGCTGAATGGCACAAGGTCAAAACTCTTACACAGGCCAGAGCCAATTCTCAGGCCAAAGAACACCAATGCACCATCATGGTGTAACACCAAAGACTCTTAACTCTATAACTCTAACTCAGGTTCAACTTCAATCTAATAATACATTAATAAAATCATTCAAATAAACTTCAAATTAAATTACAAAGATAATATAGCCTACCTGTAATTGCAGATTTAAGCTTTTACTGAACTATCAACTATAAGGCCTATTCCTATGGGTATGACAAAAAAATGTTGTTAGGAATGCCATGTGACATGGCAAATGAGTTTCCCCACTATGGTAGACATGCCAAACTTGATTAAAAACATATATTTAATTATGTTGGATGGGACCCTAATGAATAAAAAATATATTTGTATTTGTGTGGTGGGGTATTTATAAAAGTTTTAGTGATATAATATATTTAGTGGGACCCTTTGAATATAAAAGTGTATCAGAATAATGAAAAAGTATGAGAGAAGGAGAATTTATATATATATATATATAATTACTCGGAGATAAAGAGAATATCGCTAGAGATAAAGAGAATATCGCTGGAGATAAAGAGAATATCGCTGGCGATAGAGTCTTTGTCGCTCAGCAAAGCGATAGAATCTCTATCGCTCGATGGCAACTCTGTCTCGTATGCCTATATGCCAGGAAAAACATATTGCCATATGAGTTTGGAAGTTTGGAATACCCATAGCGGGTGCATATATGCCAAATATCATGTTTTGGCATGTGCATAGGAAGAGGCCTAATCCTACACAACTCATGCCAACATCCATATCAGCATCACAACTCAATACCAAACACAGTTACTCCCTGCAACATCAATAACATTGCATGCTCTCATATTTCAGTCATAGCTTAACACTATCAGCACCAGCCACCAACAATTCAGTTCTAATAGCCAACCAACACACATCTTCACCATCTGAGATACAAACTCAGAGATTCTAATGACAACACCAAACCCAACTCCAATAACTTCATACTCTTGCTACTAGCAAATTATATCTCCACTCCATAATCATTTATAACCTTAACAACTCAAATGTGACTCATCCAACAGCTCATTGATTGTATTCCATAAACCTCATTCATCTTCACATACAACACCACCATCTCCAATTACCATTACCAGTTCAAACATACATAATTCAGTCTATTGACCCTATAATTCAATCATACTGCCACTTCAATTAAGATCATACTCAATCCAATAACCACAGTTACTCATACCCATCTCTTGAAATCACTAATTCATACAAACCATAACAACAACAATAGCAACACCTTCCTTAAACTCAATTTCTCAATTCAGATACATATACTTTCATCCCAAGTAACTCTGCATTTCAATTACCCACTCTAAAATAATCTCAATCTTGCATATCAACCTTAATCTAATTAACAATCTCATAAACTCAAAATTGAACATAAAACTTTACCCAATAAACTATGAAAACCATTACCTATGATTAGTTATACTCAAGCAATTAAACTTGGTTCAGCAACACATCACCTTTTCATCTCGAATTAATCAGTTCATCACAACCAAATCTTAACTCAAGACTTCTTTAATTCGAACCAAGAATAGTAACCCAATTTTTCATATCAAAAGAACCCATCATTTATTCAATCTCCTAATCCATTAACTTCATATTCTAATCTTCTCGAAAATTATTACAAAACTTAATTTCTTCAATCATTCCCCAGAACAATTCAAACATCTAATTAACTTCACCCCGTTCCTCAATCGACTAAATCCACTCCTTAATTATTCCTTAAATTTCTTCAAGAAACCCTAATTTTAACTTCTTCGATTCTTCATCCAACAACTTCCGAACATCAATAATCAACAACCCTTTTACACTGTATCCATCACCAACTCAATTTATATCTCAACCCGTCACAAACCCTAACTTTAGAAACCATATGTTTGATTTACAACAGGAAATCCATACTCTTCATCCCATGCTCAAACAAACACAATAACATCAACATATTCTACTTAATCTGCTCTTGCTCAACAAATAATTCTCTCAAGCCCTAACTCAAAAACATCTTTCGGTTTCCAACAGAAGAAGAACATGGAAGAAGAAGAAGAAGAAAGAGAAAGAAGAAAAGAAATGAGAGTTTATCCTCTCGCTTTGGGTTGATAAGGCCGACCAGATTTGTTGAGACACCCACTCGCTCGACACGTGCAGCCACAAGGATAGTGTCCAAAATTATTATTTTACCCTCTAAAAATAACTTGATAAATCTTCTTCACCCAGTGTCCGAATGACTTGTGCGAGCAGCCCATTTCGCGTAACTTTCCGAGATCTATCTAACTGTACTAATTTCATATCTATATCGTTGTTAGATTAATTCTTATTAATTAACGTCCGTGTTAAACTAATGGAGTTATTAGCGGCTAAATCGTCTCTTGACCGGTCTGATAGCGTTGAAGAGCTTGAGGGTCATTACAATCGTATTACGATATAGTTTTCTATTATACATATTTGAGATTTCGAGTTGAGTTTATCTCGCTTACATATTTTCTCGAAATATGTGTTGGCAACCTTTTACTTCGACCAAGTTCATCTTACATTCTTGACAAAAGTCAGAATATGACCATGTGAAAATTTCCGAGTAACATCTTACATGGTTTGTGTGATACAATCATTTGGTGTAGACTTGGAATGTTTCGTTATGATTATTTCAATTTCTTGAAAATTGCTTTGATGTTCATAGTATGTGAAAACGGTTATTATCATCCTCTAAGAAAGTTTCAATGATTGAAATAAAGAGTTTAGAATCAAGTAACCATGATTGGATATAAACATAGTGTGTTCTCATACATGTGTGTAAGTCCAAAACCGAGAACCTTAAGTATGCGTACCCGTACGCATACTGGCGGTTGTTGGATGTCTGGGAAAGTGATGAGTGTCGTAGGTGCACAAATTAATTTACTTATCTTCTACTTTACTAATGAATAATATAACAATAAATAAGGTTCATTCCCGCGAAGAGAAGGGAGTTTTAGTTGTCAAAAATGTCACAAAGGGGGATTGTTTTAGATTTTGAAATGAAATAAATAACAAAGCAATGAAAAGTAATTAAGTTGCAAGCAATTGAGAGAACGCAAAATTGGGAAACTTCCCCATACTAGGATGCACCGTTAGGAAAATTCCCCACCAAATAAAACTTATGGGAAAATGCCCTATCATTACACTTTCCATCCAATCTCAGTTAAATGGTCAAACTCGCCACATTTACTAGTCAATATCTTCTCCGACGAGATTCTTCTCTACTGTGTATCCTCCTCCGTTAAACCTTGAAAAAACCGATAATTGAGAATGTAAAAAAATTTATCAACCCCGGATAATACATCGACTCTACCTCTATTGCATATATTTCCTATCCTTCTCCTCAAACCTAACTACACCTTCTACTGATGACAATGACGATGATATAAATGATTTCGATTCATTTGAAATCACATCTCCAATTCGTGATTCTGATGCTTAGTTGCTTACTTTCTTCTAGATCGTTTAACTTAACAATGCTTGTAGCTGATCAACATCATCATACTTCTTCATCATCTCCAGCTTCTAAATCATCCATTGAATCAATACCAATAGTTAAAATCCCTAGTTCACTATTATTGAATTCTACATAGGTATGGTTCTTTGTATTTTTGGGTTTAAGATTTTAAATGGGATGTATTGGATGTAGCAGATTGAATTAATGATTTTTAATGTTTAGTAGTAATGTTCAATTGATGAAGTTTGATTTTTTACGGTTCACAGGATTTGGGTTTTTTCTATAAAACCATATAATCAACTTTTTCAATGGTTTGTAATGGATATAGATTTTTAGGGTTCATAAATTTTGGGATTTCGGGATTCAGTTTTCTGCTCAAGGGCTTAGAAGAACGAAGAAGAAGATGACTTCTTTTTCGTGTTATTCATCAACACTAAACAAATTGTATAGCATACCAGTAGCCGTTGGATTACAATGAAACTTTTTTTTTTCGCACATGCAATCCCGTATGTGTCAATAGTTTGTTTGACCATTTAACTAGGATTGGATGGAAAGTGTAACGGTGGGGCATTTTCCCATAATTTTATTTGATGGGGAATTTTTCCAATGGGGCATCCTATTTTGGGGCATTTTTCCAATTATCCCTTGAGAGAAATATGATCAGGGAATCTTTCTTCGTTACTAAATAGTCATCAAAGTAGCATATTCATATATTCTTTATCATTCACATATTATTATCAACCATAGGAAAGCAACTAGCGCAGTGCTATCCTCAAAATTCCTTAAGTCACTGGACACCGAAGCGCTCGAATGCCAGATTATATTCTATAAACCACCTAAAAGTAGCGCACTTTAAGTGTAATTTGGTCGAATGCTTTATATTTTGTAAATTTAGGTCAATCCTAGTAGTTGAACTCTTAGCGCAAGGTTCACTTTCTAGTGTTGTTTCTACTTGCGATTGCTCCACATAATCCCTCTGCAAGGTTTCAAAATTTCTACTCGTGTAGATAATTATTCAACAATTACAGATATCCTAATTCTCTACTAGCATTAGGTTAACTAATAAACTAGTTCAGTTGGCCACCTAAACAATTTATCAATCAAACACAAACAATAATCATGTGAAGAGTTAAAATAGATTTATATGCTAAATTGAATTATATATTAGAACTTAGAATTCATCCCCAATCACTAAGAAGTTTAGCTACTCATGAGATTAGTGAAACCCATAAGATACATATGATAAAAGTAATAGAAATAATTACGGTGATAAAAATAGCTCCAAAACCCTAGGTTTCTCCTCTTGTGTTCTTCTCTCCATAAGCTTGATTCAAGATTAAAAGATCTAATGATAGAAATATCTCTTATGTAGGTATCCCAGATATTAATATGCCTGTGCATCGAATCCCGATCGAATGGCTGCCAAAACTAGCCAAAATTCCAAATATCCCACGCCCCAAAGTCTTGGCCGTGCATAGAGTGGCTGAAATGGCCAAGTGAGCTGTCAGTTTTCCAGAACTGACAAGCATATATATTTTTTCTTCCATTTCCACGGACATATGTATATCCGTTAAATATTTTTTCCCTGAATTTTGGTTCTCCTCACATCAGAATCACGGACACTCGACTATCCGTGAAAATATAATTCACCTGAGTTTAACCTTATTCGTCAGTAACCCTCGGACACATATCCATCAGTGAGTTTTTAATTCCCTTGGATTTTTAACTCAAGCCGATAACTCCCGTGTATACCAGGGTCTCCGTGAAAACTCTTTAAGTCCATGATGTTTTTACTTTTCCAGCAGTTACTCACGTATACCAGGCTATACGTGAATATTTTAAACATCCGAGTTCTGCCAAAACTCGACTGAGATCAAACTTCCATGCCCTGTTTTATCCAAACTTCATCGTAAGAAAACTTGTAGTAAATCAAGCTGTTCTTCTCTGCATCATTCTCCCACTCGCTGTAAAACACTGCCATAATCTCGACCTTCTTCTCTGTCACGAACCACAGTTAGCTTCATCTTCTCGTTGACGTTGTTCATCATCAGTGCCACTATTCCATTATTATCTCTTCCATCACCATGCATTCTACATTGCTGTCAGTCAAGCTCAATCTCTATTACCATCACAGCAAACCCAACTTGAGCTTCTCCTTCCATAGCTGCAAAATCCATTGAATCACTACAGCAGACCCATCTCGAGCTTTCTATCTTCATAACTCACAATTCACCACAGACCCAAAACCAACATCCACATCGTCATCATCATCTCAAATTACCAACAGAAGACTAGACTCAGCTCGTATCTTCTCTTGTTTCCATCTCATCACCAAAACCATTAACATCCAACCACATACCACCATTTCCTTCCATATTTTCGTTGCTCATCCATCACAGCACAACCCTCGTGTACTGTAGAAATATATTGTTCATCTTCCTCATCTCTTCTATATGGCAGCAATTATAGCCTCCAACTCATCTCAACTGTACAGAACCATATCACTACCATGTTCCTCACCTTCACCACTGAATGTCGAGCTCCATTGTTGATTCTCGACAGTCACCGAGTACCACAGACAATGGCAACCAACATCACCGTCATCTTCCTTCCTATCGAGCCACAGCTTCACTGGAAGCAATCAAACCAACTCCAGCATCAGTACTTATCACCAACGAATTCTGATCACAGCTCCATCAACGACGGCATAACTGAGATTTCTCAGTTTGTATTTAGAGAAGATGATGCTTTCAACTGTTAGTCTTACGGGACTGATAGTTCAACTTTCTGGATACTCCCTGAGCGGCTGCCTTGATTAAAATAGGATGGTACCTTCATAAATTCTCTGCTTCAACAACTTATCGCAACTTTGACTCGCTTCAATCGCTTGCAACTTTCTCGTACGATGTCGGAGTGACTCCAATCTTTTGTTGTTAGTTTCGTCTTTTCGTCCTCTTCGAGATGATATCAAGAACTCCTCGATTTGGATGAGTTCCACTTGGTCTTTGGCCTTTCTCCTCTTTTAGGTAACTTCTTTTATGCACAATTAAGTGCAAATTCCTTTTTTTTTTGGATGACTCACCTAGCAAAACCCAAATAAGAGAAAACAAACGTAATATACAATAATTTGCAAGAATATAAGCAATTACTAGCATGGATTCGACACTAAATATATGCAAAATATGCACTTAACAAATTCCCCCACACTTGGATTTTGCTAGTCCTCGAGCAAACTATCTAAAATACAACAATTCCATATCGTCGAGAAAACGGATGTACTTAGCTAATGCAACATGCCTTGGTGTCCCTAGTGGACGAGTTATTATCTCGTGAGGACTTACGAGAGGTATACCCACAAAACCTACTTCAACTTCAAAGCTTTCCAGCTTCCAAAGCATCCAAAGAGCTATGAGGACATAGAGTTTCTGCATGCTAGTAATAAGAAGTTAAAAATACCTAAGAACATATTCATTCTTAAATCTTGAGTGAGAAATAACCACACCATAATGAGAGAACGCGTGTTTGAGAGCGATCAATAAGCATTTCGCCTCGACTTCTGCCTCACTTAAAAGGATTTTATAATAATTGCACTCAATAAGATAACTTTTTTTATGGGTCTCACATGTGTGCAGGTAGGAATAAAGAGAGAAATCCTACACACGTTGAATGGTGGGAAGGAAACCTTCCGAACTATTTCTGGAGACTCCACAAAATCGTGGAAAATAAAGATATTTTTTGATGATCTCTAAGAAAGGAAATCAAACACTATAGCAAGGATGGGAGAACTTACCACCTTCACATCTGATCGGCAGTGACGAAACCACCACTCTCACAGCATCCAATAGAAATGTAGTCTTCAACTCGTCTTCTTCATTTTCTTGGTCTTCGTTTTCGGTCTTCATCTATTGATGATAAACTCTTGAACTTCGTAAAACTTTGAAAATTCGTAACTCCCTTTTCCTCAATTTTCTTGTTGCTTGAAACTTCTTTATATATTTTTCTTCCCTATAGCCTTATTGAACAAATAACAACCTAAATGCAAATCTTTTTGTATTTTTTTTTCTTTATACTAAAAGATTGCAACTACAAAAATAATAACGAAATTAAAATTAACATGGCCATGAAAGAAGTAATTTACCACTTCGATCTTCACAACTTGTATTGTCTTCATATCCTAAACTTCAATAACTCTCATATTTTGATTTTCTTCGCTCTTGTAAATAAGTCTTCATACTTAGATATAGAATTCCGCTCCTTATATTATAAGTCTTCAACATGGTATATAAAATCCGCTCTTGTATATATTTCTTTACTTGGATATGAAATTTTGCTCTTCCTTGAATTGTTGCTTGTAAACCTCAAACGTCTTCAACTTTCCTTGTAGATTTTGATGTCACTCCCTTGTTGATGATGATGGTGTTTATATGGATCTGTTGTTGCCGAGAGAGAGAATGGTGCTAACTGCAAATCAAAGGTGGTTTTCATCTATAGACGTCACCCTCATGATTGACAAAACTAGCACTCAAGAGATCAAAAATAGTGCTGAAAATTGTGTGAAGTTGGGTAGCTCACCATTCTACCCGGAATTAACGTACGGTGAAATACACTCAAAAGAAAGATCTTTAGTCAGCTACAAAAAAAATTTGGTATGGTGCCTCTGTTGATTTGAAAATAGGTAGTCGCCACTTATGATTGATCAACAACTCTAATAATGCATTTCCCTCTACACCTCATTTTCATTACCAACATGATTAAATCCATTATTTAACACTCCAATTCGTAAGAAATTCGACCGTAGTTCCCTAACACTTCCAAGTTCAGTTATGTCGGTCAGAATCTCTATGTAAACATACCTAAAAGTATGCTAGTGACTATATAATCTCTACAAGTTGGAGGTTTTATGCAAAAATTTACAAAAAAGTGAAAAATCTGTATGCAAAATACTCCCCGACACTTAAACTTCACATTGTCCTCAATGTGCAAAACCGAAAGTTCTGAATTCTGACTTAATAGTAGATAAAATTAAAAAACTGTACAAATTGGTAAGGAATTTGGAAAAACACCATTTCACAAACGTTGTTCGTCTACGTGTTTTCTACAAAGTATCAAAAGAACACAATGTTTTGATAAACGGTGTGATAGTTATGGTCTCTAGACTGAAATACGCGCAGTCTGAATTTTTCTGACGAAAAGGTATTCGTCATAATTTTCTTCTAAATTAGATTACGGACTCAATGAAACTAAACATGGGGATGAAAATATGATATGAAAACAATAAAAACAAAATAAATAAAAGGTATTAAGATACCAAACCTATGGGTTGCCTCCCATTTAGCGCTTAGTTTTACGTCCTCAACCTGACTTGGCATTCTCCAAACTACTCCTCCAGAGGGAGTACATCACGAAGCTCAATCACGCCCACATTCTACGTAGGAAAGTTTTCGTAATAGGGCTTTAATCTATGGCAGTTTACTTTGAAAATTGTCCCTTTCGTGAGACTAGTAACTTCAACTGCACCATAAGGAAAAACATTAGTAACAACAAAAGGTCCAATCCAACGTGACCTTAGCTTACCATGAAATAACTTAAGACGAGAATTAAATAAAAGAACTTTTTGGCCCACAACAAAACACTTTCTAGAAATCATCTTTTCATGGAAAAGTTTAGTCTTCTCCTTGTAAATCCGGGCACTCTCATAAGCATCATTACGTATCTCCTCTAGCTCATTAAGTTTTCATTTTCTATATTTCCGTGCATTGTCATAAGCCATATTGCACATCTTTATCACCCAATAATCCTTGTGCTCAAGTTCAACCAGAAGATGACAAGATTTTCCATAAACCAACCGATATGGAGACATACCAATCGGTGTTTTGTGTTCCGTTCTATATGCCCAAAGTGCATCGTTGAGTCTATAACTCCAATATTTCCGTGTTGTGTTAACATTTTTCTCCAAGATGAACTTGATCTCAAGATTTGAAATTTCAGCTTTCCCACTAGTTTGTGGGTTATATGGCGTACCGACCTTGTGATTTATGTTGTACTTCTTAAGAAGAGCATGGAAGGATTTCTTGAAGTGCTAACCTCCATCACTGATAATGACTCTTGGTGTACCATGTCTAGAAAAAATATATTCCTTCACAAACTCACAAACAACTTAAGAATCATTAGTAGGGGTGGTTTTGCTTCCACCCATCTTGAAACATAATCCACAGCAAGAAGTATATAAAAATTTCCATTCGAATTGACAAAAGGACCCATAAAATCAATGCCCCACACATCAAAAATATCGACAGTGAGAATAGGATTGAGTGGCATTTGATTTCGAGCACCTAGATTGCCCATTTGTTGACATCTATCACAAGATTTGCAAAAAACATATGCATCCTAAAATAGGGTAGGCCAATAAAAGCCACTCTCAAGGACTTTGAGAGCAGTACGTTTAGCACCAAAGTGACCACCACAAGCATAAGAATGACAAAAAGATAGAATTGAATGAAATTCAGAGTTTGGTATACGCCTGCGGATAATTTTATCAACACCATATTTCCACAAGTAGGGCTTATCCCACACATACTGCTTGGCTATTTTCTTAAGCTTTAGCTTTTGAAAAGTAGACATTGTACTAGGTACTTGCCTTATAACCAAGTAGTTCACTATATCAGCATACCAAGGTGTTGATTCTTCAATCGAGAAAATTTGTTCGTCTGGAAAACAATCCTGTAAGGGAAGTCCTTCTTCGGAAATAAAAAGTCTACTAAGATGATCAGCAACTGTATTCTCAACACCTTTCTTATATCTAATTTCCATATTGAATTCTTGTAGCAAAAGAATCCAACGTATGAGTCTTGGCTAGCCTCCTTCTTTTTTAATAGGTACCGTAGTGCTACATGATTAGAATATACAATCACATTGGTGCCCACCAAATAAGCTCTGAATATTTCTAATGCAAATACTATAGCCAATAACTCCTTCTCAGTAGTAGAATAGTTGATTTGAGCATCGTTTAGGGTCCTTGATGCATAATAAATCACATGTGATCTCTTGTCTATTTTTTGACCCAAAACAGCTCTGACTGCATAATCACTTGCATCACACATCAACTCGAACGGCAAACTCCAGTCAGGTGACTTAATAATTGGTGCAGTAGTCAACAATTCTTTCAATTTATTAAAGGCATCCTTGCACTCCTGGTCGAAGTTAAAGGCAATCTCCTTTTGCAACAATTTGCACATTGGCATTGAGATTTTGGAGAAATCTTTGATAAACCTTCTATAAAAACCTGCATGACCAAGAAACGAGCGAATTTTCCTCACCAAAGTGGGGTATTTTAAGTTCTTAATCAAGTCTATCTTTGCCTTGTCTACCTCGATCCCTTGAGAGGACACGGTGTGTCCAAGTACAAGTCCATGGTTTACCATAAAGTGGCATTTCTCCCAGTTTAAAACAAGATTAGGGTCTATGCATCTTTTAAGCACAAGTTCAAGATTATTTAAAAAAATATCAAATGAATCTCCATAAACACTAAATTCGTCTACAAATACCTCAATGATGTTTTCCACATAATCAGAAAATATACTGACCATACATCTCTGAAAAGTGGCAGGCGCATTGCAAAGACCAAACGACGTTCTTCTATATGCAAATATACCGAAAGGACAAGTAAAAGTAGTCTTCTCTTGATCCTCTGGTGCAATAACAATTTGATTATAGCCCAAATAACCATCCAAAAAGCAATAATGTGAATGTCCCGCTAACCTCTCTAACATCTTACCAATGAAAGGTAAAGGAAAATGATCCTTGCGGGTATCCGAATTGAGCTTTCTGTAGTCTATGCATACTCGCCATCCTGTTTGAACTCTTGTAGGAACGAGTTCATCATCTTTATTTCTAGCAACAGTGACACCTAATTTCTTAGGCACCACTTGCACCGGACTAACCCATTTGTTGTCAGAAATTGGGTAAATCACCCCCACACTTAGTAATTTGAGGATCTCTTTCTTCACGACCTCCATCATTGGGGGGTTAAGCCTACGCTGAGCATCACGTACTGTCTTGACATCGTCTTCCATTAGGATTTTATGCATGTACATGGATGGACTAATTCCTTTGATGTCAGCAATTGTCCAACCAATAGTCGTTTTGTGCTCTTTCAGAACCCGAAGTAGACGCTCTTCTTGTATGGTAGTGAGGTTCTTTGCAATAATCACCAAAATCTCCTCTTTATCACCCAAGTAAGCATACTTTAAGTGATCGGGAAGAGGCTTCAATTCTAGCTTAGGTGCCTGCACAATAGAAGGTAAAGGAACCTCATTAGTTACGGGTAAAGAAATATAAGAAATATTACCCGTTAAAGCACCACACATCTCCACTAGCTCTTTGACTAAGTCAGCTTCCAAATTTGGTTGCCCATGAACATCCAAATCAATACTATTTCACAACACAACTCCAAGTTCATCTTCCTTGCTCAAATCAAATATTTGTTGTGCTAACGAATCAATAACATCAATAGAGAAAGCGGAGTACACATCACTAGGATAACGCATGGCCTCAAATATTTTGAAGAGAATGATCTCCTTATCAAATTCCATAGTGAGGGTACCATTGTCCACATCAATCTTCGTCTTTGCAGTTTTCATAAACGGTCTCCCAAGAAGTAAGGAAGCAGATGAACAATTATCTCCATTATGCATATCAACCGTAAAGATCAACTGATTCAATTGAACTAACACATCCTCCACGACTCCCTTAGGATATATATATTAGACTTGTTTGCCAATCAAATAGTAATCTTTTCCTCTATTAAAGGTCTAAGATTCAAATAATCATAAACATCGGCTGACATAACACTTATGGATGCTCCTAAATCAAGCAAAGCACGCTCAAATCGTCGATTACCAATAGTAATTGGCACTGTGAAGCCACCGGTATCTTCACACTTTGCAAGAATCTTCTTCAATAACATAGTTGTTGCAGTTTCACCCATCTGAGTAATTTCATTAGCAATCAACATATCCTTCCTTGTACACAAATCCTTCAAAACCTTAGCATACCTGGGTACGGTTCTGATGGCATCAATGAATGGGATGTTGATTTGTATCTTGCTGAAAATATACATGATCTCCTTATCTTGAGCTTGCTTCTTTGATTTGTCAAAACGACTAGGAAAAGGAGGTGGTGTGGTAAAGGTGGGAACCGTGTCCTTATGTTGGTCAGTTGATGTTGGCTTTTCCTTTAGGACGGTTTCCTCCTTTACTTCATTTTCGATGTTGTTATTAACCACTTCTTGTTGCTTTGGCTATTCTGTTTGTTTCCCACTTCTTAAAGTCACTACATTGAGATGCTCTCTTGGATTCACAAAAGGTTGTGATGGCAATTTTGTTGATACTTGTACTTTTAGTGAATTCATATCGGTTTCCAATTGCCCAATCTGTACTTGAAAGTCTTTAACGGCAGCATCATTCTTTTGTTGATATAATAGGTTTTGTTGAAATATTGCCTTTTGCTCTTTGGACGCTTCATCTTGCTTTAACATCATAGATTTCATCATCTCTTCTAAACTAGAGCTTTGATTCTGTTGTTGAGGTTGTGGATGAAATTGTTGTTGAAAACCACCTTGCCTCACATAAGGATTAGGAGTTGCAGCTTGCTTGTTGGCATAACTGAAATTAGGATGATCTTTCTAACCTGGATTATAAGTATTAGAATATGGATCATACCTTGGCCTAGGATTAGGGAATAAAGCATTAACCTCGGCCACTTCTTCATATGGTGGAGCTACTACAGAAGCTATGCGATGAATCGCCTTCTCAATTTTACTCAAACAATGCTCTGTATTCAGAGAGTCCCCCATCTCGCTAACTCTTCTAACATTTGAGTCATATCTTATATAAAACTGTTGAGCATTTTAGGCCATACTCTCAATCAGACTAGTTGCTTGCAAGATTATCTTTTCAGTGAGTGAACCACCGGCTGCTGCATCAATCAATTTCCTTTGTTCTGGAAGTAATTCTCCGTAGAAGTATTGAATGATAAGTTTTGAGGATATATTATGGTGTGGGAAACTTTCCAATAACTTCTTATACATTTCCCAATATTCATATAGAGACTCCCTAGACATCTGTAGAATGTCACTAATCTCCTTACGAACGAATGCCGCTTTGGAAGCGGGAAAATATTTCTCAAGAAATAGCTTTTTCATCTCAGTCCATGTTGTAACATTCCCTGGAGGAAGACAATACAACCATTCTTCTTCTAAGTCTGTCAATAAGAACGGGAAGGTTTGTAGCATAGCCATATCTCTGTCTTCGATTCCTTATCTTAGACTTGTCATCTTGTGTTGAAATACTTGAAGATGACGGTTCGGATCTTCACCAGGATGTCCCTTGAACTTCGGGAGATGATGAAGTAGATTCCACTTCATCTCTACTGGGTCAGTAATTATAATGCACAGTGGTTGCGACTCTAAGCATGGAGATGTGAACTCTCCTAACTTCCTCTCCATGGGTGGCGGTGGATCCATTTTGACCATAAATATATAATAATGTATACATTTTGACCATAAATATATATATTGACCATATATATATATATATTTACTGGGATAGTGGATCCATTAATAATTCTTCCGCAAGAATATGGGCATGGACGCACGGTACTCTTTTCTAAAATAGTAATTTATTGGAAAGATTTATAGAAAAGGCGAAAGGTATGCCTATTTCAGATCCATGATCCATTCCTCCCTTCGATTTCCCATAAAGGATAATATTATATATACCCACCAGTAAAAACCCTAATTCGATTTTCTAAAAGAAAAAAAACCAAACTCGATTTTGTAACCCTCCGCCGCTCTGGCTCTCTCCTCTTCTATCTAGTTCTTCCTCCCCTTCTCATGTTCTGATATTCCTCCACTATTAATCATAAATCCAATCAAAAAACCAAAAAACATCGCTTTGGAAAGCTTGTTCTTCTTCATAGTTTCAACTGGTAATTTCAATACGAATAAGGTTTTCATGATTTGATTGTTTTATTTTAATTTTATTGTGTTGATCTGCACAAAGGCCTGGATTTTCTAAGTTGGGCTCCCATGGTGATTTTTCGGAAAGACATTTTTGTTTTCTTAGGATAAGAGATGAAAAAGAAGAAGTTGCGGCCACAGTTGCTCTGTACCCTCATTTATTTCTTACAATTTTTTGTTTTTTATATTTGAAGATTTTTAATATTGGATGTCTTGATCTTTGCAGATTCAACTTGGTTCTAATTTTTTTCTTTTCTTTGAAACGAAAGGGTATGTTGATTTATTTTGCATAACTGGTGAAATGTTATTAAAAGGTTGTAACATCACTCCAGCTTTTTTATTACTCCAGTTTTATTGAATCAGCTTCCAGGTCTTGCTTTAGTCCCGAGTTTGCTTCTGATGTGAAAGAGATGTGGAATTGATTGATTAATGGACACTTTGATTGAAGGCATCAACAACCCGATGCATTATGCAATTTTAGATCACCGTATGATATATAGTTGATTGGTTGAAAGGGGAAGAAAAGACAGTTAGAAAATCAAGGAGTTGCGAATAATCTAGAATCTCAAAATCTCGGTATATTATGTATTAGTACTATTAGTAGTAGAATATGTAAATGCAGTTTACATCTTTTGGTACTCATTTAATCTTGTATTTTTTTCTTCATGTTTTATGTAAATTTTGAACTATTAGCAGTGATTTCCATTTAAATCAGTTCAACTCTCTGGTCCATTCTAATCAGGTTGCTAAAAATATGGAATGGCAAATACAAATTGAACCCACTAATTTTGATGGTTATGATATATGATATTTTTCTACAGAACCAGTCACTGTAATTATCTTGACATGACTGTTAATAAACAAAAGTGTCAGTGAAGGATACGTAAACTGACGGTTATACAAGAAAACCGTTGAAAATATTTCTGATGGGTACATATATTGACGATTGTATAAGAAAACCGCTGGAAAAATAATTTACACCGACGGTTTTCAACATTATAATGACGGTTTGTCAGGAAAATAGTCACTATAACATCGTAAAGCTGGCGTTTTTAATAAGAAACATCGTGGATGTCAGTTATAATGACGGGTTTGATAGTTCATGACAGTTTTGATGGTTAATTGGTAACGGTTGTGTGGAAGTTCAGAAGCGTCAGTATAAAATGACCTCTATGGTGACACCGCCTTTGGTGACACTTTCAAATTTCACCTGCACTGTCATGAAATTGATTCTGTGACAGTTTTGAAATGTCACCTATGTTGATTTTTCTACTAGTGGGATTATTTGTACCGCCTATCATTGTTGATGTAGAAGGTTCTTCTTGCAACTTTGGACGTGCTTGTAGTACCGTTCCCTTGCGAGTTAGAATTTCGCACCTCTGGTATTTCCAATCCTTCGATGCCAGAGATTAAGTACCTAAAAAAAAAAAAAACAAAGTTAAAAATTAAAAAAAAAATCTAAAAAAAAAATCCAAAATAAAACTAAAAGAAATAATTAAAGGTACCGACTGCTCCCCGGCAGCGACGCCAAAATTTGATGCATGTCGTAGGTGAGAAAATTAATTCACTTATCTTCTACTTTACTAATAAATAATATAATAGTAAATAAGGTTCGTTCCCACGAAGAGCAAGGAGTTTTAGTTGTCAAAAATGTCACAAAGGGGGGTTGTTTTAGATTTTGAAATGAAATAAATAACAAAGCAATGAAAAGTAATTAAGTTGCAAGCAATTGAGAGAAATATGATCAGGGAATCTTTCTTCGTTACTAAATAGTCATTAAAGTAGCATATTCATCTATTCTTTATCATTCACAGATTATTATTAACCGTAGGAAAGCAACTAGCGCAGTGCTATCCTCAAAATTCCTTAAGTCACTGGACACCGCCAGATTTTATTCTTTAAAACCACCTAGAAGTAGCGCACTCTAAGTGTAATTTGGTCGAATGCTTTATATTTTGTGAATTTAGGTCAATCCTAGTAGTTGAACTCTTAGCGCAAGGTTCACTTTCTAGTGTTGTTTCTACTTGCGATTTCCCCACAGAATCCCTCTGCAAGGTTTCACAATTAAGGATATCCTAATTATCTACTAGCATTAGGTTAACTAATAAACTAGTTTAGTTGGCCACCTAAAAAATTCATCAATCAAGCATAAAATTAATTATTGTAAAAACAAACAATAATAACGTGAAGAGTTAAAATAGATTTATATGCTAAATTGAATCGTATATTAGAACTTAGAATTCATCCCCAGTCACTAAGAAGTTTAGCTACTCATGGGATTAGTGAAACCCATGAGATATATATGATAAAAGTAAGAGAAATAATTACGGTGATGAAAATAGCTCCAAAACCCTAGGTTTCTCCTCTTGTGTTCTTCTCTCCAAAAGCTTGATTCAAGATTAAAAGATCTAATGATAGAAATATCACTTATGTAGGTGTCCCAAATATTGATGTGCCCGTGTGTCGAATCCCGGTCGAATGGTTGCAAAAACTAGCTAAAATTCCAAATATCCCACGCCCCAAAGTCTTGGTCGTGCATAGAGTGGCTGAAATGCCAAGTGGGCTCATGTTGGAAACATGACAGGCCCAGCCCAAAGCACCATTATCATGTCAGTTTTCCAGAACTGACAAGCATATATATATTTTCTTCCATCTCCACGGCCATATGTATATCCGTGAAATATATTTTTCCCTGAATTTTGGTTCTCCTCCCATCAAGATCACGGACACTCGAATATCTGTGAAAATATAATTCACCTGAGTTTCACCTTCTCCGCCAGTAACCCTAGGACACATATCCATCAGTGAGTTTTTAATTCCCCTGGATTTTCAACTCAAGCCGATAACTCCCGCGTCTACCAGGGTCTCCGTGGAAACTCATTAAGTCCCAGAAGTTTTTATTTTTCCAGCAGTTACTCACGTATACCAGGCTATACGTGAATATTTCAAACATCTGAGTTCTGCCAAAACTCGATTGAGCTCAAACCTCCATGCCTTATTTTAACCAAACTCCATCGTAAGAAAACTTGCAGTAACTCAAGTCGTTCTTCTCTGCATCATTCTCCCACTCGCTGTAAAACACTGCCATAATCTCGACCTTCTTCTCTGTCACGAACCACAGTCAGCTTCATCTTCTCGATGATGTTGTTCATCATCACTGCCACTGTTTCGTTAGTATATCTTTCATCACCATGCATTCTCCATTGTTGTCAGTCAAGCTCAATCTCCATTACCATTACAGCAAACCCAACTTGATCTTCTCCTTGCATCGCTGCAAAATCCATTGTCTCGAGCTCTCTATATTCATAACTCATAAGTCACCACAGACCCAAAAACAACATCCACAGCGTCATCATCATCTCACATTACCAACAGAAGACTAGACTCAGCTCATATCTTCTCTTATTTCTATCTCATAACCAAAACCATTAATAGCCTACCACATACTACCATTCCTATCCTAATAAGTGTATTAGTCAAATTGTGTAAAAACAGTAGTCAAACTATTTTGAATTTAGTCATGTATACTGGCAGTTCTGTGGAACTGACAGTTGAGTCTATTTTGAGTGTTTTTATCTTTGGTTTATAAACTATGTCTGAGTCAGACAAGTCTGGTAATAATTATTTTTGTGTAATAAACTCTGGTCTTTCAATTCTTCAATTCTTGATTACTTATTAAATCTTGAATATCAAATTAGTTTTCTCATGGTATCAGTTAGGGTTTAGATCCAACTCATATCAATCATCAAAAGCTCAATACGATTACTAACACAAGTTTCAGCTTTCATCTTTAAACTGGGTAATAATTCTTAAAAAGTTTTTCTCCCATCAATTTTTTAGGGTTCTTGGTTCTGTATGGTAACTCTAAGATCTGGAAATCAATTTCAAAGTTAAATTTCATCTTCTAATAAGAATCACAACAACAACAGTATCAACAACAATAACAACAACAACAAAAACAACATCAATCTTCAATCTGGTGTTAGAAAATTCTCAGAACTCCAACATTGCAATGTCGACTTCCGATGTCAATGGTATTGCTTTACCTTTTACAAATATTACTAATTTTGTGTCAATGAAGCTAGATGGTACAAATTATCTTCTCTGGAAAGATCAATTTGAAGGGGTCTTATTTCCTACTGATTTGTATGGATATGTCAATGGTGACATTGTTGAACCACCAAGAAATATTATAGTATATGGAGTAGAAACAGCAAATCCAGAATGGGTTTCTTGGAGACATTTATATAGGTTTGTTTCAACTTGTATTAAAGCTACATTTACTTCTACTATTAGTGGAGATGTTCTTGGTCTTACTACTTCAAAAGCTATTTGGGATTATCTTGAAACTAGTTTTAGGACACAATATCTTGCAAGGAAATATATGTTAAGAACTCAATTACATGGAATTAAGAAGGGGAATCAGACCATAATGTATTATCTATAAAGGATAAAGTCCATCTCTGATTCTTTAGCAGCAATTGGTGAAAAGGTTAGTGATGAGGACCTTATGATGTTCATTATGAATGGTTTATGAAGTAAGTATGACATCTTTGTTATCTCATCTTAAAATAGGGAGAAGTATTATACTTTTGGTGAAATTAAAGCTAAATTTTTATCTCATGAGAAATTCTTGGTTGATAGACACCAAAGTACTACTACTGTTTTTGAAGATCAGCATACAACAGCTCTCTATGCAAAGAATGAGTCAAATTCTTATACAAATCAAAAGAAAAATGGAGGAAATTTTAAGAATAGATCTTATCAAATTGGGTCCAGTTCAAATGCTTCAACTACTTATCAAAATGGATCAACTTCTAACAGCAATAGAAGATTGGATTATAGTCGAATGTATTGCCAAATTTGTAATAAGAAGGGGCATTTGGCTACTAGATGTTTCTTTAGATATCATCCTCCTACTGGAAGTTCTGCTCCTTAAGATCACTTTGCAAGTTCTGAACATCAAGGAAATTCTTCTAATGGTGCAATTCCTAATTCTTGAGCTTCCCAACAAGCATTTGCGAGCTTTAATGTTCACAATGGAACTAGTGATGATCCTTCTTCATCTAATGTAGTTTGGATTTCAGACAGTAGAGCCTCAACTCATATGACTGGTGACAGAAATCTACTTCATAATACTTCTGAGTACAAGGGGAAGGACAATGTTCAAATTGGAAATGGTAAGACTTTATCTATATCTCTTACTGGAAATACTATACTTCATACACCTGCTACAAGTTTTAAGTTAGATAATGTTCTCCATGTACCAGCCATGAAGCATAATTTTTTATCCGCTGCTAGATTTACTAGAGATAATGCTCAATTACTTTTGATCCATATGGTTTTGAGATAAGATGTTTGAAAACAAATGTATTACTTATTAAGGGAAACATGGTCAATAATCTATATCCCATTTCATCTGTTTTTATGCATTCTGCCTTTTCTTTAGTTATTGCTTCTCCTACTATCTGGCATGACAGATTAGGTCATCCATCATCTAGAATTTTACAATAACTTCATAATCATCACAACATTAAACCGTCTTCTACAATTTCCAACTCTTTGTGTCAATCTTGTCAGCTTGCTAAAAGCAAAAGATTACCTTTTCAATTATCTTCTTCACATGCCTCTTCTCCACTTGAACTCATTCATTGTGATGAATGGGGTCCTGCTCCTGTAACTTCTATAGTAGGATATATGTATTACATTCTGTTTGTTGATTATTTCAGCAGGTTTCATCAGATTTTTCCAATGCAGCTCAAAACAGATGCCTTGCAATGTTTTCAACATTTCAAAACTTTAACTGAAAATTTGTTTCATTGTAAAATCATTTCTTTTCAAACTGATGGTGCTAGTGAGTTGGTAAAAGGTGTTTTTAAAGTCTTTTTAGACTCCCGTGGTATTCAATTAAGAATATCATGTCCCAAAACCCCATAACAGAATGGTCTGGCTGAAAAAAAGCACAAACACATTACTGAAATAGGTAATACTCTTCTCTTTAATACTTCTTGTCCTAAATAATTTTGGTTTGATGCTTTCTTAACTGCTACTTATCTTATCAATAGAACACCAATTCATGTTCTTCACAACAAAACTCCTTTTGAAGTTCTTTACAACACACCTCCAGATTACTCTCAATTAAAAGTTTTTGGTTGTGTATGTTATCCTTTTTTGGGATATTCTAGAATTGATAAACTTTCTCCAAAGTCAGTTAAATGTCTTTTTATTGGTTATAGTTCTTTACATAAAGGCTATAAGTGCTATAATCCAGTTACTAAAAGAACTTACATTTCTATACATGTTATGTTTTCTGAAACTGAATTCTATTTTACTTCATCTGTTTCTACTAATTTACACTCTGAACCTACTCTTGTTGGTCCTTTGCCTACTGTTTCTGAACCTCTTCCTTCCACTTCTATCGTTACAAGATCTCAAAAAGGTATTTCAAAACCTAAAAGTTTCCCTGACCATGTAATACATCATACTGTCAAACATCCAGTGCATTCTGCATTTGCTTCTTTATTGAATACTCCTATTGAACCAAAGAGTTTCAAGTCAGCTATTCAGATTCCTCAGTGGCAAATATCCATGAAAGATGAACATACAACTTTGAAGAACAATCACACATGGGATTTAGTTGACCCTGAACCACATAATAACATTTTGGGTTGCAAATGGGTTTACAGAATTAAGTACAGGTCAGATGGAAAGATTGATAAATTTAAATCTAGATTGGTTGCATTAGGTTACAATCAACAAGATGGAATAGATTATGGTAAAACTTTTAGCCATGTAGTTAAATCTACAACAGTAAGAGTAGTTCTCACTTTAGCTGTCATTAGAGGTTGGTCTATTAAATAATTGGATGTATCAAATGCCTTTTTGCATGGAGATTTGCAAGAAGATGTGTATATGCAATAGCCTCCAGGCTTTATTGATTCTAAGTTTCCACACAGAGTATGTCACTTAAAGAAAAGTTTATATGGTTTGAAACAAGCACCCGGGGCTTGGTTTCAAAAGTTCAGTACTTCTTTGATTGCTTATGGTTTTGTGAGAACTGTTTCTGATTTCTCCATATTTGTTTATACTTATGGATTTAATATGATGGTTTTACTACTTTATGTGGATGACATAATTTTAACTGGGAATTCAGATGCTTTGATTACTGATCTTGTTAAATATTTTAGCAATAGTTTTGCTATGAAAGAGCTGGGAGATCTTCATTATTTTTTGGGCTTAGAAGCAGTCAGATCTGATGATGTCATAATGTTAACTCAAAAGAAGTACACATTAGAATTACTAACTAAATCTCATATGCTAGAGTGTAATCCATGTAGTACTCCAGTAGCCAAAGGACCAAGAATACCAGTGAGTGAAGGAACTTTATTGTCCAATGCAACTGAATATAGAACCATAGTGGGAATGTTGCAGTACTTATGCTTAACAAGGCCTGACATTTGTTTTGCAGTTAACTATGTTAGTTAATATATTCATGCACCCACTGATGTTCATTTACACCTGGTAAAGAGAATTCTTAGGTATTTAAAAGGCACGATTGGTTATGGTATAACATTAAGAAGAGGAGATGTTGAGTGTTTAATTGCTTACACTGATTCAGATTGGAGTAGTATTCCTGAGACATGTAGGTCTACTTGTGGATATGCAATTTTTATGGGTAATTCTTTAATTTCTTGGTCAAGCAAAAAGCAACCTACTGTATCAAGATCAACAGCAGAAGCAGAATACAAGTGTTTATCAATTGCCACTAAAAAATTAGAATGGATTGGATCTTTATTCGCTGAGTTACATATTACACTGAAGTTGCCTATTACTCTATTTTGTGATAATACAAGTGCAATTTACTTATCTGCAAATCATGTTTCTCATTCTAGGGACAAACATATAAAGATCCATTATCATGTTGTGAGGGAGATGATTGAAGAAGGATTTTTGACTGTTCAACATGTGTCTTCCCAAAATCAGTTAGCATATTTATTCACTAAAGGGATTTGTGCTCCTATTTTTACTTCTTTAATGTATCAGCTATTGGGAAATTCTACCTCATCTCATACTGCATCATCAACTAGAGATTCTTATGCCTCTACAACAACTACTTCTTCTCCGTTACTTCTTCTGCTGCTATTATTGTGGACTTAGATGAAACTACTGATTTTTTAGTCTGATTTAACTTATGTGTTCTCATGCTTTGTATGTTCTGTTTTTCTCCTCTATGTTGAGTTGAGCTTCTTGCTGATTGTTTCAGGTTCCAAACTGTTTAGTGTCTTTCACTATCAGTTTGAGGGGGGATAATAAGTGTATTAGTCAAATTGTGTAAAAATAGTAGTCAAACTATTTTGACTTTAGTCCTGTATACTAGAAGTTCTATGGAACTGACAGTTGAGTCTATTTTGACTGTTTTTATCTTTGGTTTATAAACTCTGTCTGAGTGAGACAAGTCTAGTAATAATTCTTTTTGTGTAATAAACTCTGGTTTTTCAATTCTTCAATTCTTGCTTACTTATTTAATTCTTGAATATCAAAATTAGTTTTCTCACTTCCATATTTTCGTTACTCATCCATCACATCACAACCCTCGTGAACTGCGGTAATATATTATTCGTCTTCCTCAGCTCTTCTATTTGGCAGCAATTATAGCCTCCAACTCGTCTCAACTGTATACCACCATATCAATGCCATGTTCCTCTCCTTCACTACTGAAAGTCGAGCTCCATTGTTGATTCTCAACAGTCACCGAGTACCACGGACAATGGAAACCAAAATCACCGTCATCTTCCTTCCTGTCGAGCCACAACTTCAATAGAAGCAATCAAACCAACTCCAAGACCAGTACTCATCACCAACGAATTCTGATCACATCTCGATCAACGACGACATAACTGAGATTTCTCAGTTTGTATTTGGAGAAGACGGTGCTTTCAACTGTCAGTATTACGAGACTGATAGTTCAACTTTCTGGATACTCCCTGAGTGGCTGCCCTGAGTAAAATAGGCTGGTGCCTTCATAAATTCTGTGCTTCAACAACTTATCGCCACTTTAACTCGCTTCAATCGCTTGCAACTTTCTCGTATGATGTCGGAATGACTCCATTTTTTCTCCGATAGCTGGTGAGCGCCGTTTACTCAAAAAAATAAAAATATATTTCCCACTAATTAAATATAATATAGCGGTAGTAAGAGATCGTTCCCACGAAGAGTAATGCAATTGTTATGTTATCTAAATCGGCAAAAATAATAAAGAAGGATAAAAAGGAAAAAGATATTGAAGAAATCCTTCGCAGTTACTAACCCTTAACTCAACATTGTACCCGTTTATCTCTTGTTAAAAGCAATTGTCACCAACCGTAGGAAAGCAGGTACGCTTAGCAATCCCCAAAAACTCCTTGTATCACCGGATACGGAAGCGCTCGACTACCGGATTCTATTCAAAAGAACCACCTTGACACGGAAGCGCTCGACTACAAGATGTAATTCCCAGAACGCATTAAGATTTGTGAACTTAGGTTTGATCCCAGCAGTTAAACTCGGTACGCTCGGTCCACTTACTGGTGTTGCCTTTACTCGCAATTTCTCCACAAAATCCCTCCATAAGGTCTTGCGATTTCTACTTGTGTAGGAGTTAAGAGACAATTACGGGTCGACTCAACTCTCTACTAGCATTAGAATGATTAATAAACTAATCTGGTTGCTCACCCAAACCAATCTAAGAACCAATCATAAACCTTCGATATGGTAAAAACAATCCACAATGAATCAATTTAAAACTTGAAACAAACTTGCAAAATAATTGAGCTTCACATTAGAACTTTGAATTCATCCTTACAATATAAAAGAATAGAAAAGATATATTTCTCCCCCCTAAGGGGGAGAAAAACGGTGAAAAGAAGATATGTGTCAAGAAGATTTGATGATATTAAAATTATGCCTAGGGTTCTCTATATATAGAGTTTTGTAACCTCCTCCTGAAGAAACTAGAAAACCTAGAAAAAATAGGAAAGTGCACCTCCTCTTGAAGAAAACTAGTAAACCTAGCAAAAATAAGAGATTGTCCCGTGCATCAAATCCCGGACCAAAGCAGGTTGCAAAATCCTGGCCAAATTCCCAAATATCGTTCACAACCAAGTCTTGATACGTCCAAGGCTTCTCAAGTGAGCCACAGCAAGTTGGTGTGTACGCAAGTCGCCAAGGCATAAATGTGGGCTTGCGTCAACTAGATAGAACACAGCCCATTTAACTTAAACGCATTGTGACTGCCATCAGCCCATGTCCAACACGAGCTCGTCATCTCCTCTCCATCTCGAGGCCCAAATCTCTTAATTCATCTTCAAAATCAATTCTCGATATTCAACGTCCTTTAACTCGGCCTCCTCTCTACTCGAATTCCATCAGTAGCTACATCACCAGTTCAGTTGAGTCTCACTGACTTCGAACCCCATCACCATTCTCCAGTTTCATCACTGAGATAGACATTGAACCATCACAGCAATCCCATCTTCCATCTTCCATCCAAAATACGTCACCACTGACCACCAGCTCTCTTGAGCTCAACAACATCACTCTCCATCATCGACGAACCCATTCCGTAACCCAAGACTTCCATCCTCAAACACCGGCAACCAACATCACAACTCATCGACTTCCATTTATCGTTTGCACTCTTCCCTGGCCTCTTCCACAGCTCAGCTTCACTTCATTCTTGGCCTTTCAACTTAACAGCTCCAAACTCCTCTTCTGACCAGATTACCCTCCCGAGAACACCACAACTCAAATCCATCGAGCATCACCAGCTTCACACTCGAGAAGAAACAACAGACCGCAACATCAGCGTTACTATCATTGAGAATATGCCTTAGCCGCCTCCGTATGTTGCCGCTATCCCTGTTTAATACCACAGCCTTCCATCGTCGCTGCTATCTTATTCCTGAACTGCTCCATCACTAGCCATCGTCTTTGTTGTCAATAAACTATGGCGTCAATAATCCATAACAGCCACTCTCGACGATATCCAACCACAACATCATTCCATGAAAGCCATCATCATCCTTAATTAGTTGCAACCTGTCCATGGTCATTGATCACCTGGAAGCAACTCCATCATCACCAGAAATGGTAGCAGCCATCTCCTCAGTCGTTCAACCTTCCATACAAGAACAACCAAGGAGTACGTCTCCCACTCATCACAGAATCGCTCATCACTGACCTCTTCTCCATAGTGATAATCTGTCAGTCACCATTAGTGAATCGAGTCTCAGTTATCTTCTGTGTTTTCTTCCATGCATCTTCTTACGTTACAGAACTCACCATGAACACCATGCAGCACCATGTGTAGCTACAGTTGAACCAAGCACAACATCCATACTTGACAAGTCTTCTTCATGACCATTCTTGTTTGTCACCGTCGAGCTCTACAGCTATACCTTTCTCTCATTGTTGCTATTAACCCACATGACAGCTCCATCACTGACAGCAACGTTCCATCAACCCACGTTACTTCCATACTCAACCATTCACCAAACTCTCCATGACATCTTTAAGCCCAAACTGCAGCTCATTCTTTAAGCCCAGCTTCTTGTAAATGCATTCTGACAGCAAATGTTTAGAGAACAAGAGTTATCTTCACATCTGGTAGCAACACTGACGTCGACTCCGCCTTTTAGCTTTCTCTTTTGGACCAATGGGACGATTTTTCGTTCTTTTCGGGAATAAGCTCCAAAATTCCTATAAAATATAAAAAGAAAGATAATACTACAATTTTGCACGAAAACTAGCTAAGAAAGCATAACCAATCGATACTTAGAGAGGTATTTTTACACACCTATCAAATTCCCCCACACCAAAACTTTGCTAGTCCTCGAAAAAACAAAACGAAGTAAAAATAAAATACAACTCCATGTCGTGAGGATACGGTTACTCTTAGCATGAATACCAGGCCTTTAAACCCCTAGGTGTCCCTAGTGGACGAGTTATAGTCTCGTGAGGTCTTACGAGAGATATACCCACAAAACCTTTACGCCAAAACAATAACAAATAATTAGCAATTACTCACCGGAAACGGCGCCAATTTTGGTGAGCGTCGTTTACTCAACAAAATAAAAATATATTTCCCACTAATTAAATATAATATAGCGGTAGTAAGAGATCGTTCCCACGAAGAGTAATGCAATTGTTATGTTATCTAAATCGGCGAAAATAATAAAGAAGGATAAAAAGAAAAAGAAATTGAAGAAATCCTTCGCAGTTACTAACCCTTAACTCAACATTGTACCCATTTATCTCTTGTTAGAAGAAATTATCACCAACCGTAGGAAAGCAGGTACGCTTAGCAATCCCCAAAAACTCCTTGTATCACCAGATACGGAAGCGCTCGACTAACGAATTCTATTCAAAAGAACCACCTTGACACGGAAGAGCTCGACTACAAGATGTAATTCCAAGAATGCATTAAGATTTGTGAATTTAGGTTTGATCCCAGCAGTTAAACTCGGTACGCTCGGTCCACTTACTGGTGTTGCCTTTACTCGCAATTTCTCCACAAAATCCCTCCGTAAGGTCTTGCGATTTCTATTTGTGTAGGAGTTAAGAGACAATTACGGGTCGACTCAACTCTCTACTAGTATTAGAATGATTAATAAACTAATCTGGTTGCGCACCCAAACCAATCTAAGAACCAATAATAAACCTTCGATATGGTAAAAACAATCCACAATGAATCAATTTAAAGCTTGAAACAAACTTTCAAAATAATTGAGCTTCACATTAGAACTTTGAATTCATCCTTACAATATAAAAGAATAGAAAAGAGATAGTTCTCCCCCCTAAGGGGGAGAAAAACGGTGAAAAGAAGATATATGTCAAGAAGATTTGATGATATTAAAATTATGCCTAGGGTTCTCTGTATATAGAGTTTTGTAACCTCCTCCTGAAGAAACTAGAAAACCTAAAAAAAATAGGAAAGTGCACCTCCTCTTGATGAAAACTAGTAAACCTAGCAAAAATAGGAGATTGTCTCGTGCATCAAATCCCGGACCAAAGAAGGATGCAAAACTCTGGCCAAATTCCCAAATATCGTTCACATCCAAGTCTTGCTACGTCCAAGGCTGCTCAAGTGAGCCATGGCAAGTTGGTGTGTACGCAAGTCACCAAGGCATGAATGTGGGCTTGCGTCAACTGGATAGAACACAACCCATTTAACTTCAACGCATTGTGACTGCCATCAGCCCATGTCCAACACGAGCTCTTCAGCTCCTCTCCATCTCGAGTCCCAAATCTCTTAATTCATCTTCAAAAGCAATTCTCGATATTCAACGTCCTTTAACTCGGCCTCCTCTCTACTCGAATTCCATTAGCAGCTACATCACCAGTTCAGTTGAGTCTCACTGATTTCGAACCCCATCACCATTCTCCAGTTTCATCACTGAGATAGACATTGAACCATCACAGCAATCCCATCTTCCATCCAAAACACGTCACCACTGACCAACAGCTCTCTTGAGCTCAACAGCATCACTCTCCATTATCGACGAACCCATTTCGTAACCCCAGACTTCCATCCTCAAACACCGAAAACCAACATCACAACTCATCGACTGCCATTTATCGTTTGCACTCTTCCCTGGCCTCTTCCACAGCTCAGCTTCACTTCATTCTTGGCCTTTGAACTTAACAGCTCCAAACTCCTCTTCTGACCAGATTACCCTCCCGAGAACACCACAACTCAAATCCATCGAGCATCACCAGCTTCACACTCGAGCATCAACAACAGACCGCAACATCAGCGTTACTATCATTGAGAATATGCCTTAGCCGCCTCCGTATGTTGCCGCTATCCCTGTTTAATACCACAGCCTTCCATCGTCGCTGCTATCTTATTCCTGAACTGCTCCATCACTAGCCATCGTCTCTGTTGTCAATAAACTATGGCGTCAATAATCCATAACAGCCACTCTCGACGATATCCAACCACAACATCATTCCATGAAAGCCATCATCATCCTTAATTAGTTGCAACCTGTCCATGGTCATTGATCACCTGGAAGCAACTCCATCATCACCAGAAATGGTAGCAGCCATCTCCTCAGTCGTTCAACCTTCCATACAAGAACAACCAAGATAAAAAGAGTACGTCTCCCACTCATCACAGAATCGCTCATCACTGACCTCTTCTCCATAGTGATAATCTGTCAGTCACCATTAGTGAATCGAGTCTCAGTTATCTTCTGTGTTTTCTTCCATGCATCTTCTTACGTTACAGAACTCACCATGAACACCATGCAGCACCATGTGTAGCTACAGTTGAACCAAGCACAACATCCATACTTGACAGCAAGCCTCTTCTTCATGACCATTCTTGTTTGTCACCGTCGAGCTCTACAGCTATACCTTTCTCTCATTGTTGCTATTAACCCACATGACAGCTCCATCACTGACAGCAACGTTCCATCAACCCACGTTACTTCCATACTCAACCATTCACCAAACTCTCCATGACATCTTTAAGCCCAAACTGCAGCTCATTCTTTAAGCCCAGCTTCTTGTAAATGCATTCTGACAGCAAATGTTTAGAGAACAAGAGTTATCTTCACATCTGGTAGCAACACTGACGTCGACTCCGCCTTTTAGCTTTCTCTTTTGGACCAATGGGACGATTTTTCGTTCTTTTCGGGAATAAGCTCCAAAATTCCTATAAAATATAAAAAGAAAGATAATACTACAATTTTGCACGAAAACTAGCTAAGAAAGCATAACCAATCGATACTTAGAGAGGTGTTTTTACACACCTATCAAATTCCCCCACACCAAAACTTTGCTAGTCCTCGAAAAAACAAAACGAAGTAAAAATAAAATACAACTCCATGTCGTGAGGATACGGTTACTCTTAGCATGAATACCAGGCCTTTAAACCCCTAGGTGTCCCTAGTGGACGAGTTATAGTCTCGTGAGGTCTTACGAGAGATATACCCACAAAACCTTTACGCCAAAACAATAACAAATAATTAGCAATTACTCACCGGCAACGGCGCCAATTTTGGTGAGCGTCGTTTACTCAACAAAATAAAAATATATTTCCCACTAATTAAATATAATATAGCGGTAGTAAGAGATCGTTCCCACGAAGAGTAATGCAATTGTTATGTTATCTAAATCGGCGAAAATAATAAAGAAGGATAAAAAGAAAAAGAAATTGAAGAAATCCTTCGCAGTTACTAACCCTTAACTCAACATTGTACCCATTTATCTCTTGTTAGAAGAAATTATCACCAACCGTAGGAAAGCAGGTACGCTTAGCAATCCCCAAAAACTCCTTGTATCACCAGATACGGAAGCGCTCGACTAACGAATTCTATTCAAAAGAACCACCTTGACACGGAAGAGCTCGACTACAAGATGTAATTCCAAGAATGCATTAAGATTTGTGAATTTAGGTTTGATCCCAAAGCAGATTAAACTCGGACGCTCGGTCCACTTATCGGGGTGTTGCCTTTACTCGCAATTTCTCCACAAAATCCCTCCGTAAGGTCTTGCGATTTCTATTTGTGTAGGAGTTAAGAGACAATTACGGGTCGACTCAACTCTCTACTAGTATTAGAATGATTAATAAACTAATCTGGTTGCGCACCCAAACCAATCTAAGAACCAATAATAAACCTTCGATATGGTAAAAACAATCCACAATGAATCAATTTAAAGCTTGAAACAAACTTTCAAAATAATTGAGCTTCACATTAGAACTTTGAATTCATCCTTACAATATAAAAGAATAGAAAAGAGATAGTTCTCCCCCCCTAAGGGGGAGAAAAACGGTGAAAAGAAGATATATGTCAAGAAGATTTGATGATATTAAAATTATGCCTAGGGTTCTCTGTATATAGAGTTTTGTAACCTCCTCCTGAAGAAACTAGAAAACCTAAAAAAAATAGGAAAGTGCACCTCCTCTTGATGAAAACTAGTAAACCTAGCAAAAATAGGAGATTGTCTCGTGCATCAAATCCCGGACCAAAGAAGGATGCAAAACTCTGGCCAAATTCCCAAATATCGTTCACAGCCAAGTCTTGCTACGTCCAAGGATGCTCAAGTGAGCCACGGCAAGTTGGTGTGTACGCAAGTCACCAAGGCATGAATGTGGGCTTGCGTCAACTGGATAGAACACAACCCATTTAACTTCAACGCATTGTGACTGCCATCAGCCCATGTCCAACACGAGCTCTTCAGCTCCTCTCCATCTCGAGTCCCAAATCTCTTAATTCATCTTCAAAAGCAATTCTCGATATTCAACGTCCTTTAACTCGGCCTCCTCTCTACTCGAATTCCATCAGCAGCTACATCACCAGTTCAGTTGAGTCTCACTGATTTCGAACCCCATCACCATTCTCCAGTTTCATCACTGAGATAGACATTGAACCATCACAAAGAATCCCATCTTCCATCCAAAACACGTCACCACTGACCAACAGCTCTCTTGAGCTCAACAAAGATCACTCTCCATTATCGACGAACCCATTTCGTAACCCCAGACTTCCATCCTCAAACACCGAAAACCAACATCACAACTCATCGACTGCCATTTATCGTTTGCACTCTTCCCTGGCCTCTTCCACAGCTCAGCTTCACTTCATTCTTGGCCTTTGAACTTAACAGCTCCAAACTCCTCTTCTGACCAGATTACCCTCCCGAGAACACCACAACTCAAATCCATCGAGCATCACCAGCTTCACACTCGAGCATCAACAACAGACCGCAACATCAGCATTACTATCATTGAGAATATGCCTTAGCCGCCTCCGTCTGACGCAGCTATCCCTGTTTAATACTACAGCCTTCCATCGTCGCTGCTATCTTATTCTTGAACTGCTCCATCACTAGCCATCGTCTCTGCTGTCAATAAACTACGGCGTCAATAATCCATAACATCCACTCTCGATGATACCCAACCACAGTATCATTCCATGAAAGCCATCATCATCCTTCATTAGCTGCAGCCTGTCCATGGTCATTGATCACCTGGCAGCAACTCCATCATCACCTGAAATGGTAGCAGCCATCTCCTCAGTCGTTCAACCTTCCATACAAGCACAGCCAAGACAAAAATAGTACGTCTCCCATTCATCACAGAATCGCTCATCACTGACCTCTTCTCCATAGTGATAATCTGGAAGTCACCATTAGTGAATCGAGTCTCAGTTATCTTCTGTGTTTTCTTCCATGCATCTTCTTACATTAAAGAACTCACCATGCACACCATGCAGCACCCTGTGTAGCTACAGTTGAACCGAGCACATCATCCTTCCTTGACAGCAAGCCTCTTCTTCATGACCATTCTTGTTTGTCACCGTCGAGCTCTACAGCTACATCTTTCTCTCATTGTTGCTATTAACCCACATGACAGCTCCATCACTGACAGCAACGTTCCATCAACCCACGTCACTGCCATACTCAACCATTCACCAAACTCTCCATGACATCTTTAAGCCCAAACTGCAGCTCATTCTTTAAGCCCAACTGCTTGTAAATGCAGTCTGACAGCAAATGTTTAGAGAACAAAAGTTCTCTTCACATATGGTAGCAACACTGACGTCGACTCCGCCTTTTAGCTTTCTCTTTTGGACCAATGGGACGATTTTTCATTCTTTTAGGGAATAAGCTCCAAAATTCCCATAAAATATAAAAAGAAAGATAATAATACAAGTTTGCACGAAAACTAGCTAAGAAAGCATAACCAATCGATACTTAGAGAGGTGTTTTTACACACCTATCAATAGCTTCGTCTTTTCGTCCTCTTCGAGATGATATCAAGAACTCTTCGATTTGGATGAGTTCCACTTGGTCTTTGGCCTTTCTACGCTTTTAGCTAACTTATTTTATGCACAATTAAGTGCAAATTCCCTTCTTTTGGATGATTCACCTAGCAAAACCCAAATAAGAGAAAAGAAACATAATATACAATAATTTTCAAGAATATAAGCAATTACTAGCATGGATTCGACACTAAATATATGCAAAATATGCACTTAACATCAAGTATGCGTACCCGTATGCATACTGCCGGAAGTCTCACGTCCGTGAATTTCTGCCGGAGTTTGGAAATATGAATTGGTATGCGCACCTATACGCGTACTGGCGTAATGAGGTCCGGCTACTTAAGTATCCGTGCCCGTTTGCATACTTGAGTTTGTTGCTTTCTAAAATCGGTTGTACATGAACTTATACATTTATAAAATAAGGAATACAATCTTTGCAAACCGTGGCTATAATGTTCAGGAATTTATTTGAGTGAATCAAACCGATTTTGCTTCAATTGTGTTCTTGTATACTTCTATGAGAATATAGCAATTGAACGTCTCTTTAACTAGTTTCATTTGAGTCATTTGAACTAGTTATGGTTAATATGAATAAGGTTGATATAAGAGTAATCATATGGATAACTTCGGTTAACTATTGTTGAGCCAACATGATGTACACGTTTGGGTTCGGTTACATAAACCGAAATGAGGGTACATTTCATTTGTGTGTAACAAGATAAGTTCGATCTAGCGGTTGAAAGATATTAGCTTGGTTGAATCAGGTTTTTCATCTAACGGTGAATATTGAATGCTTTGTTACCAAGGTAACTTGGATTGCAAACCCTGATTCAAAAACTATATAAAGGAGAACTCTAGCAACTGGGAAACTTAATCTCCACACCTTCTGTGTGTTACTAGTTGCATCAACTAGAGTCGATTCTCCTTTAACCTTAGGTTTTTATCGAGACCCTGTAGGTTAACGACTCAAAGACTTCATTGGGATTATGAAGCCAGACCCAACTATTTTCTTTGTAGTTGTGTGTTTTGATCTTGCCCGATTATATCGTTTGAGTACTATCTTCTCTAAGATTTGCTCGAGATTTAATCTTCGATAGGCAAGATAAAAAGTAATCACAAACACCTTTGTATCATCATTTGTGATTCCATAATATCCAATTTTGCCATCATACGATTTAGATTATTGTGAGGTGATTGATAATACTAGGTTGTTCTTCGGGAATATAAGTCTGGTTTATTAATTGGTTCTTGTTCACCTTGATTTATCAAAATACGGAACAAAAACTCTTGGGTATTTCTGTGGGAGATGGGTTTATTCATTCTATAGACTTTTTTGTATGAGACAAATTTATTTATCAAGTCTTCGACTTTGGGTCGTAGCAACTCTTAGTTATGGGTGAGATAAGCTAAGGAAATCAAGTGTGTAGTATCCTGCTGGTATCAGAGACATAAGGAACGCAACTGTACCTTGAATCAGTGTGAGATTGATTAGGGTTAAACTACAGTCCAGTCTGAATTTCATTGGTAGTAGGGTAGAGTCTGTAGCGACTTAATACAGTGTGGTGTTCAATCTGGACTAGGTCCCGGGGTTTTTCTGCATTTGTGGTTTCCTCGTTAACAAAACTTCTGGTGTCTATGATATTTCTTTTCCTCATTATATTTTGTGCATTGAATCAATCAATTGGTAAAATCCAACCTTTGGTTGTTGATTGAAATTGATTGATCCTTGAACATTGGTCTTTGGTACTATTCAAGTAATCTGTCTTATATTCAATTGGGTCCGTAAATTATTATTTGTTTGATTACAGATTGAATTGATAGATTGAGATATAACTCTTTGATATACTTTTTATAAGATTGAGTCTAACTGTCTAGTTAATTATCTTATAAGTATATTTGAGTAAGTCCTCTCAGATTTCCAAACGAATTGTTGGGTGTGGTTGTTATACCCCCGCATTTTCAGGTAATAAGATATTATGAGTCGTTTGACAAAGTCCCTTCTGTTTAATTTAATTAAATTATTTTTCTGGTTAGATCAATACAAACTTTGACTACCGAAATAATAAAACTCTAGATTTGCAATCAATCAATATATATCTCAAAGAGAAAACTATAAGGTGATCATATCTCACGCAACTAATCAATCAAGTCTATCAAAGATAAACATGATTCTAATTGGATCCCAGCCGATCAAGGTTTGTGCACTCAATTCACAAGATACGAAAAATTATAAGAATTCTTCTTCGTTTTCAAATCTTAGTTTGTCTTCAATAACCTGCACAACACCACTTGAATCCTCTTGTGATAAATCATGCTCGAAACAGAGTCTGTTAATAATGGATTATCACAAGATATCTTTAAATTCGAAAATGGTTCTAAAGATCTAGTCAATACTTTGATCTAGTTTGAGTTAGCCTTATATTAGAAGAGAAGGTTCTCAAGAATAAAAAAACTAGGTGCAATCAAAGTTTCAACAATCGTTAGTCAATCAAATCAATAATCGAAAACTACAATAACAATGCAATTATCTAATTTCCCACCAATATAACTCGTAGAGCTTCTTGATCCCACATAAGTCTTTAAACGAGTGGTCGTAAGAGTTTTCGCCTAATTTGGGTACTTTCCTTTCCAGATAGATGGCTCCACTAGAAACAACAAGAATGAAGTTTTCCTAGCTCTTAGGATAGTTTGCAAGAAATGCAAACTCAAGTATTTATAAACCAAGGTCGTTTGGACAACAAGTAAATTCCAAAACCTAAAATATTCTCAAGGTATTATCATTAAAGTACCTCATTTCGGTTATCCTATTTCCACACAAATGCCAAACCAATATTTCCAAAAACTCTCATAGAAATTTTTTATTATTAGTCTAGCACATTAACTAATAATATTTTTCATAGGATGTGCTTTAATTTCTGGTAATTAAAACACATATGATGGAAATCATAATTAAATGTTTTTCACTTTATCGGACCTGATATCAGCTTGAGTATCAAGGAATATCTTTCAACAATTAATGATAATATTTATGTACATGTTCAAATAATGTCGACATCTAGAAGCTTCTCATCTTAGTGTTGATGGTGGATTTCTATTTAAAGGCTAAAATTATAAAAGCCAATTTTTGTAAGCTGACGTCCTGCAAAGGATAAATCCTTCAGGTGATGAATATTTCTCGCCATGATAATTCGTTGGAGCATGTGCAACCATCCCTGAGAATTAAAACCTACCCAGAGCGGAGCATGTAGCAACCATCCCGATTTTATGTAGGTTTGCAACATTACTATTAATGCTTTAAAGCCTTGTGTTCGACATGCAAACACCCGTAGGCTACCTGACGGCGGGTTATATTAGCCTCGTTGAACGCATGCAAGACTACCCATGTTAGTCTCACCTGCTGAAAACAAACCCAAAAATAGATCTCATCCGTCCAACTTCGCAGGCATAGATGGAGGGTGTAGATATAGATTCAGGGGGTCCTGAGCATGCTACCATGATCACCTCGGACCCACCTTCATGCATGACCGAACGGTCAAGACCAACTACAGTTGGTCCTTCCAAAACGTGCGCTCAAAGTGAGCATGACGCACGGCTAAGGTTCCTTTTAATTGTGAACGTCCAACTTCGCAGGCATAGTTGGACGACTTAGATTATACCCTAAAACAAGTAGTGAAGTGATGATACACCATTGGCGGACCCACTTTCTACCTACAAGACCGACTCCCTCATAGGCAAGCCGTGGTACAAGAAACGATTTCCCAAACAAGGCTAGGTTGACGCCTTATGCAGGTTGAGAAGATCCAAAACGATCACGACCATCCAACTTCGCAGGCATAGTTGGATGGCTTAGATTGCGCCCAGGGTCATAGAGCAAGCATGTACATGCTCACTGTCGGCCCAAGATGTTGCATACATGGTCGGTCTCCCCAAAGGAGGCGCACGCAACCCAAAACCAATCGCCCAAAGTGGCCGGTCCAAAATCCTAATTAGGGTTTGCGGCGCATATGTCGCAGAAAAATCTCGAGCGTCCATCTTCGCAGGCTTGGATGGAAGGCAAAGATGGAGACTTCGAGGGAACCGAGCATGCTAGCATGACCACCGTGGGCCCGACTTCACGCCTAGCTGATCGGCCAAGACCGGAAGTGATCAAGTTCCTTGATACGCGTGCCCAAAGGTGGAATGTCACGGCCCCTCCATAAGTTCTAATCTCGACCACTCGTCTTTGCCACCTAAAGTGGGTGGCTTAGATCAAATCTTTGCAAGTCAAGCAGGCATGGGCGTGAACACCATTGTACCACCTCCATGCAGGTCCAATCAGTTCCTCCATAGAAACTCCCTTAACATGCAAACATTTGGGTTGAAAGAGGCAGCATGCGCGCCTCCCATCCAACGATCGCAAGTAGGGTTGCAAGCCATCTCGTCCGTCCAACTTTGCAAGCTTGGACGAATGACTTAGGGTGCGAATCAACCAGCAAACAAGGTATCACCATCTGTCACTCTTCTTCACAGGGTGACCGACCAAGGCATGGCCTGTCTATACAGCCTCCAAACGGTCACATGAATATGGCTGCATGCGATGTTATACCAAGTTCATGATTCACCCTGCACTATTTTCTGTGGGTCCCACGATCCACACACTCGAGACATTAATCACGTCACAACTGGGGGATACAAACTGGGGTATTGGTCTGGCGGTTTATAGCGTGCAGCGTGCAACACGCCATCACAAGATCTTGTCATGGAAACATGGGCGGTTAGCGATGATAGGAGAAGTGGGCAAGCAACCGTGTGACACTAACACACAACTCCACTTCCTCCATCACTCCACTTCCTCCACTTTCCCACGAGAGACATGATGAAGGCTTATCGACTTGTATAAATAGGTTCTCCTCCCTATTTCCAACATAACACAGAAAAACCAAGTGTTAATACCATCGTATTCAACACCCAGAGCCTGCCTGCAACATTTGCTGGCCTGCTCAACCTTCTGTTAAAAAGTCATCAAATAGCCTTCACCTTCATACTCTCAACACCTTCTTCGCTTCCCTCCCTAAGATCAACCTCACATCCTTCACTTGTGACCGAAACAAATCTGGAATGGCCGTGTCTTCGGTTTAGGCCAGAATTGTACAGATTATCTCTCGAATCAAAAGTGCTCATCGTGCAGCACATTTGTTGAAGGTTTAAATTCACTTCTCATCCACACACACCCAAAATTACCTAAACCGGCAGAAGTGGTTTTCTCCCACAAAAAATTGGCGACTACAGTGGGAGGGTTAATATCTCGGTTGCAAAACTCGAATCTTTAAAGTATACCAGTTTCTATTCGACTTTGGAGAGGTAGATCTTAGATTTGATTCGATTATCAATTCACTCTTCACCAAATCCCAAAAGTTCATCCCGAGATGTACCCCCATTCGTTGAATCCTTCAGAAGCCATGGATAATTCAAGTGTCATCGAAAATGTGACCAGGATGCTGGAAGACGTCCTGGCAAATCAAGCAGGTATTGCCAGAAGGCAGAGTGAAACCTTCCGTCTCTTGAACGACATATCGGCTCAATTACATGAGGGCTCTGCAAGCAGCTACCCGGGGAGTATCACTAATGACGCAAGAAATTCTGGAGGTCAGGTTTTTAGAAGAACTGGCGGAACACATGGCCCCAGAGAGCCCAGAGACAAACAAAACCTTTCACCTGGCAACGGGAGCTCGAGACGGATCGACCAGCATGAAGAATTACGACGCTTACCGGATAAAAACAGAGAATCAACTGCATATGAAGCCCAGTTAGAATATTTATACCTCAAGGCTCTTGCCAAAACTCAGAATAATGCCCAACCTGTGCTGACTCTTCATCCAGGGGAAGAAATGTTGTAGGAAGGCGAAATCAATCAGAGAGCATATGAACGTAGGAGCTTGCAGCCTTCAAATCACTAGCTCAACGACAATACCATCACCAGCGCAACGTCCTCCATGTTCCAGAAGAATCACCCGACCAAGAGGGCCGCGGATGCAGTGAAACGTGACAACGCCTTAATTCCGTCTCCAAAGCGTGCTTCACACCGAAACCTAAGGGAAGAGCCACGACACGCGCCGACGCGGGAAAGTTTAGGCTCAAGAGATCCACGATTCCCGTTTCCCATAAGGAAGATTGTGGAGTTGTTGGAAACATGGGTACGTGATGGAGAAGTACAACTTCCGCCGGTGTGGCGTCCGCCCACCGATCAAGAGATATCCAACCCGAGGTATTGTCATTACCATCGATTTCTCCATCACCCCACCAACAAGTGCCATGCATTGAAACACATTGTCCACGATAAGATAAATTCAGAGAAACAATATTTCCCCTCAAAAAATTAGCACGCGCTCTTCGGGGAGAAGGTATTCGGGAGTGCTCATTCTCATACATGGATTTCGAAATACAAGTAAGTCCCAGCAAACATTACTGTAAGATAGTTATATATCCTACTGGGGACTTGGCATCCTACATATATGAACAGGATACTCAATGAGAAAGCACCATGCATGCTCGCCCCACCTAACCTTTCCCTTTCACATTGCGTCTTCAATTTCACATGACATGTATGATCACTCATAATATAAGGTTCAGATTCTATAATCTTTTCCAAGAGTCAAACATTCATAAAACAATGTCGTAAATAAACCAGTCCAAGATTCAATCACCTATCAATTCAGAACCTAAAACCAAACTGTGTGAAAGGAAATCCTCACAATCGCTCGAAAAACATCTAAAGAGAAAACACAAGTAGACGGCATGAATACTTCAGGGAAAGTCTTTCAGCAACACCTCATCCTTCTGAGCAAGAGAGGCTTCCATCTTCTGGAGAATGGATTGCTGAGATTTCAACTCCTCGGCCAACCTACCAACCTTTTGTTTCTGACGAACGACGCATTCAGTGGAAGGCACCGTACCTTGCTTCTTATGAATCTCCTGAATTGCATGAAATCCTTTGAAGAACCAAGGAGCATTGAAGTCATACTGCGCAAACACATCCAAGTGGCACTTCCAGTCTTCCATCACGTCTTCAGAAACATCACGGCCAATTGTGACGCTCATCTCCCGAATAGAGGGTAAGGCCTCCTGAACGCGGTTTACCAAAGCAAGATGACTCTTCAGCTTCGTGGTGGTAGCAATGTGGCCATGTTTCTTCCATATTGTGGTGTAAAACTCTTCAAACTGGTCTGGCACGCTGAACCCTCCAACCAACACATGATCAGGACGTGGATTATCAAAGGAAAGGTCGAACATACCACCAGGAATGACTGCTGGCGACAACATCTCTTTAGAAGGAACCATCGCAGTTGATGTCCCTTACAGACTCCTCTAAGTGCTGGTCCGGATTGCTAACACGGCCTCATATACAAGCTCGCTAAAATTACTGCTCTGGAAGGCATTCTCTTCAATCGAGCTTGCACCATCTTCATCGTTGTATATGATAGGATCAGTGTTACCAGACTCATCTACATGAGGATCGGTGTTGCCATAATTCTCCGCATGAGGATCAGTGTTTCTAGACTGCTCTACATGAAGGTCATTATTATCAGGCTTCTCAGAATGAAGATTTCCAGACTTCCCGCTTCCTCCACGCTCCTTATTGTAAACTCGAGCCAGTACAACAAAGGAATTTTCTTCAGGAATCCTCTGATCACCAACAAGGATTAATAAAAGCTGCTCATGGAAGTCGAAACTAAAAATTAAGCATAAAGAATTCAGAATACCTGCATATTGGAAGAGTTGAGAATTACTGGACTACATGCTCGCTTCTTTTTCTTGGACTTAAGATTGCAGTCGGTGGCATTAACCCTGCCTCGTTTTCCTAGAAGGGGTTTCAATCGCCTATGACTAGCTAAGATGTCATCAAGAGGTTCATCACGAATGTCAGTTACCGTTTCGCTAGAAAATGATTTAAAGAGCAGTAATTGCCCCCTCCAAAAATCTTTGTAACCATAAGTAGCTACCGGCTTTCTCCCCGGGGAAGGAAAATGAAGTTTCAGCTCCGGCGAGAAAACATCAACATCAAGGCATGATAACTTAAGTTCTTCTGAAAGCATTGCGGGACGACGAAATAGGACACCTTGATCAAAACCCATTTGGCGAGCGGCTCTATCAATATTATATGGAATAATGCTTAGCATGTCATCACAAAAATAAGGAACATATCCTGGTATACAGATCCGCAGGAAAACAACTTCTTCAGGGCTCATATCTCTCCCCTCAGGCGGCATCTCAATGACAGGGACGATGGTGGAAGGATGAACCGGCCCCCAAGGACTAAATTCTATGGCACTCACACTATCGAGCAAATCTACAAGCCTCACCCCATCTTTTGGATGTCTATTCTGCCAACGGAGTATTCTTGAACCACCATACAAGCTGGGGACTGAGGTTGTAGGAGTGGGAGCTGATAGGTGTTGTAAAACACCTAATCTTATATCTAGTATTTATGCTTTATTTTCTATTTTTCTTGTAAATTTTGTATCTTATGTTTTGTTTTTGAGTATTTAGGTACTTTGGAGTCGTTTGGAGCAAAAGAGGAGGAAACATGGCAAAAGCGTTGGAAGCGGACTATTTCTCATTATTTGCTTTATTTCTTCATCTATGTCTGAAAAGTATGTCGGCTTTGGTGATGCGATTTCTATCTGAAAGGCATGACAACTTTAGTGGTGAATAGAAATTGAAGAGATGAAGTGGGTTTGAGAAGTAGGAGGAGGTTACTGTTAGCGGAGAACTCGGAGAAAGCGTTCAATTGAAATAAAGGGGCGAAGCTGTCATTTCCTAGGCGAGTACTTTCGGAACCCAATCAAGGTTAAGGGGTATTCATCTGGGTATCCCTTATAATCCATGAACAAGTGTAGATATCCAGAGGGGATGCAATTATGGGGCGCAAATAACTACCCAATCATTTCTAGCCCTTAATCCGAGAAGCCAATTCTCAACTCAATCATTGTGTCTAAATTGAGGAAAGAAAGAAAAGCAGCAGTGCCCATTGTTACTGCTGAGAGAAATATGGATCTGAGAAGATGAATCAGAGAGATGGATTCGAGAGGATCATATCAAAATAAAATAAGGGTTTACTGAGAACCAGAGGAAGAAATTCAGAATCTTAGAAGCTAGGGTTTGGTGGCTGTGACAATGTGAATGGGTTTCTGTAAAAGAATCAATTGAAGATGGTGATGATTGGCTGTTGTTGATCGAAATCAGTGGAAGTAATCACCAGTGGTGGGTTCAATTTGTGAAAAGGAACATGATTCAGATGGCTCTGATTCAAGTTGATGTTGGTGGAGCTGCTATTGCTGGTATGGATGAATGGGTCTGTTGAGTTGTTAAACAGGGCAGAGAGTACAAGGGCTTAAATGGGTTCTTTGTGATTGAATGGTTTGTGGCAATGGTGGTTAACAAATTAGAGTCTGTGGTGATACAAGGGGCATGGAGGTATATGTTCAGCTGGAATTTGTAGTTCTGGTACTAATGTTGTTGGTCCTGGTGAGCAGAAAGAATTGGTTGGAACCATGGCTTTGGTTACATTGATTGGTGTGATCTCAGATTGCATATGGAATGGTGATGTTGCTGTGCAAATTTCAGGTGTTGTGAAGTGGTGGAATTATTGAAGTGGTGAGCTAAAGGAATGGTTTGAGCTGCAACAGGTTCATGAAGCTGTAGAAGTGGGGTTTTGCTGGCCAGTTGTGTTTACTGTTGTGAATGGCTAAATAGGCAGTTGAATGATGCAGCTGGATATGGTGTTGTTATGTAAACAGTTGATACTAATGAAGTTGCAGTGCAAGTGCAACTGAAGTTGGGAGTGGCAATACAGGGCCATCTTGGCCGTGACAGAAGTGCAAGCTACAGTGGTGCAACACATAATACAGCCCTCATGGCTGGGAATTAAGTGCAGGGGAAGTGACAACAGGTGTGACTGAAGCTAGCCATGTGGGCCGTGAACTGAAACAGTTGGCCTCAATCAATTCATGACAACTGAATCAGTTGACTCCGAGTTGACCCGATCTGACCGAGTTGGACCGTTGATGGTTTGACTTTTCAGGTGACCAGCGGTTACTTTCCGGCGCCGGATTTCGGCCAATTTCAGGCCAAAAACCCAGTTTTCCGGTGAGCGATTTTGGGAAAAATTTTCTACATGGGTTCCTCTCACATGTGGGCTTGGTGGATTTCCAACTAATGGACTTTGAAGACAAAACCTATTTTTGGAAGGAGAAAAAGCTATAAAAAGAATACTTCTACAACTTTTGGGATACAACGTTTTATTCTATTCTTGGAGCTTTTGCAGGGAACTACTTCTAGGGTTTGCTTTCTTTTATGTTTCATCTTATTTCTTTGAATATTATGATGATGAACTCCATGAATATGAGTAGCTAAATACAATAATTGGTTATGGGATAAAAGTTGATTTCTTCAAGCATGTTATTTGATTCTATGAATTAGTTTTGTTTCAATTTTATCGTTTATGATTCATCGTTTATATTATCATATGATTTGAATGCTAGTTTGGTTGAGTCCGGAATCAGTTGGATTTGTTTTCATCTCTATAGCTATATTAGGGTTTTCAATATGTAAAAGTTGTTATCTCTGATTTCTAGTAGCATCTTGTGGTTAATACTTGTAGTGATACATCTTTTTAATCGCATATGAATCATAACCATTGTTAAAACGAATTAGTGCTTTTACACGTTTGTTTGCATCAATTAGTCTTATTTCATAGAACTTATTGCTCTTAGGGAGTTAAATATAATTGTGCTTTTACACTTTAGGTTGCTTTTTAAGAAGATTTCACAATAGCATCTTTTAATGTTGTTTGTGATAAAATCAGGAAATAAACGGGATACTCTTGCGATCAAGATATCCCAGGACTTTTGATAATTGAGAGATTAAATACCAATTCTAATCATAGATGAAAAATACATGTTTATGAATGATATTATCCCTTAAACAATATCTTCTCCTTATTGATTATTCCAACTATTTACTTTGCTTTATTTAGTTTTATTACTTTGATAAAAACAAAAACACACCTTGGGTTAATTGGTTACTTAAGAATCTGAAAATTGCATAACAACAATCGCCTCTTTGTGGATACGAACTCTTTCTTATCGAATACTATATTTATATTTAGTTAAGTGAGGAAGTGAAATTATTTTTGACGCATACGACACGCATCAGGAGCGTAATCCTTAAAGTGTTCCCACAAAAGCGCCTGAAGAAAGGCGACATGCACATATGTATCCACCTTCATGTACCCGTTGGAAATATACATCTCCTCCACTAAAGAATTCAGGTGACCATACAGCGAGCCTAGGAATAACGAAGCCAAAGGGAGAGTTATACCTTTGCCTAGCTTAATGGCGAATATGATGATTTTCCTTCTAATAGTTTTCGTGCCGGAGCCGTCATCAAGAATATTTCTGGACAACCACAAGGACAAGAATGCAGCTGTGCTAAGATCATCATTACCTTATGTGGAAGACCATTCACCTACCCACCAAGTGTAGAAACATTTCGGCTTCTTCTCCAACTGATCATATTCGTTCACCTTCTGAATTATAACCTGATAGATGATGTCTTCGCCTTCAGACAGTTTGCAATTAATACTGCCAGCGACATGAAGGATCATTAATGCAGACACGCTCTCAAGAGTGATAGTTATTTCACCCCACGTGCATAAAGTTGTGTTCGTAGAAGGACACCATCGAGCAGCAAAAGCGACCAAACCTAGGATATCCTTCTTGACATGAAGAATTGCAGACGCCTTAATAGCATCAAGAATTCGCGCCCTGGTTAAGTTGTCTCTAATTCCTTCATTACCCAACATGCACCACATCCATCCTTCGTATGGTTTAAGTGGATTCTGGCAAATTCTGAAGTCAATAGGGGAAGGTGGATATTCTTTCTTCTAGAGACAAAGCCTCATCACGCCTGCTAAAGGCGATGGTAGACCCTCTTCACTTTCTGAACCGGTAATAAGGATTATATTATGTCTGGGGTGCTTCCTGACGTTTGTAAAAGACTTGGTAAGCATTCCATCATTTATATTTGGCACATCTCTGAAAGGGTCGACACCTCCCTTCACAACATTATCCTCCGCGTTCATCATTGAGCAACTGCAATAAGATTGGAAGTGTTAGCATGTTTCCAAGGAGTCATACAGCAATAAAAGATTCTCATGATTCCCAACTTCGTTGTTAGGCACCTAATACGGATATTACATGGGATTGGGATGGTTTAAGCGTCCTCCAAACAAACTCAGTTGAGGGAAATTTAAACTACCCTGTGTTAGATTACGAACTGGGAGCAATGGGTATGGAATCTAGTGTTATTTTATGTGCCATTATCTTTATATGGAAGTTACCTACAACAGATCAAAATTTCATGACAATCGGATGAAAGATCAAGAAGGGGTGGCCAAAACATCAGAAGACACGCAACCTGAAAAAATTCTGAAAACCTCCTGGAAGTTTACTATTTCGCTGTTTTTATCCCCTAAACACGCTCAAAATTCAAAAATCTTCTTTGTTAAAGATTGGAAATTTTCTGGGCTTGAGGATACATATGCAGACCGTCAAAATACGAGTTTGTATGAGTATTCTACAGCAATTTCGATAAACGCAAGCGCAAGAGTACCTCAAAAATCACGCAGATGGGCATTAAAGTTTGCATGCACATCCCTAAAACTAAGCCAACATAGCAACATATTTTATACAGTTGGTTATCATGTCTATAAGTTCAAGGCAGCGGTTCTATCAAGCTACAACCTGGGTTTTGACATGCAAGGATAAAGGGAACGAACAACATGTTTATGCTTTCTTTTACTACGCAATCCTGGCAGGCGGTAAAGGAATCAATTATGATATGTTGCACCTAAAATCCTCTCAAAGTGCAAAAGAAACTCTACCTAAACAATTAGGGTTTGCAAAAAAAAAAAAAAAATTGCACGTACCTGATTAACGGCGCCGGCGGCAACAAATCCGGCAGCAACTCCGACAGCAATGGCGATGGCGGCAGCACGAGCAGAGAGCTGGACGTTCACAAAAAAAAAAAAAAGAGAGAGAGAGAAATCGTGAAGGGAAAACAAAAAAGGGTTATCCCTTTTATAGGCAAAAATTTGAAGAATTCTAATTAGAGAAGGATTCCTTTTTGCTTCCAAAAAACCAAGAAGGGAAACCGACCCACCTAAGGTTTCATGCCTGCGACGGTGCGTTCACATGGACAATCACTAGCGGATGCCTTCCAAGGTTAGTTACCTTTATTTCTTTAACGTATATTTGTCACCATCTCATGCCTACCCTACAATAGGGTAACCATTGCATGCTAGGCAGGGGACTTAATGTTGATGGTGGATTCCTATTTAAAGGCTAAAATTGTAAAAGCCAATTTTTGTAAGATGACGTCCTGCAAAGGATAAAGCCTTCAGGTGATGAATATTTCTCGCCATGATAATTCGTTGGAGTATGTGCAACCATCCCTGAGAATTAAAACCTACCAAGAGCGGAGCATGTAGCAACCATCCCGATTTTATGTAGGTTTGCAGCATTACTATTAATGCTTTAAAGCCTTGTGTTCGACATGCAAACACCCGTAGGCTACCTGACGGCGGGTTATATTAGCCCCGTTGAACGCATGCAAGACTACCCATGTTAGTCTCACCTGCTGAAAACAAACCCAAAAATAGATCTCATCCGTCCAACTTCGCAGGCATAGATGGAGGGTGTAGATATAGATTCAGGGGGTCCTGAGCATGCTACCATGATCACCTCGGACCCACCTTCATGCATGACCGAACGGTCAAGACCAACTACAGTTGGTCCTTCCAAAACGTGCGCTCAAAGTGAGCATGACGCACGGCTAGGGTTCCTTTTAATCGTGAACGTCCAACTTCGCAGGCATAGTTGGACGGCTTAGATTATACCCTAAAACAAGTAGTGAAGTGATGATACACCATTGGCGGACCCACTTTATACCTACATGACCGACTCCCTCATAGGCAATCCGTGGTACAAGAAACGATTGCCCAAACAAGGCTAGGTTGACGCCTTATGCAGGTTGAGAAGATCCAAAACGATCACGACCATCCAACTTCGCAGGCATAGTTGGATGGCTTAGATTGCGCCCAGGGTCATAGAGCAAGCATGTACATGCTCACTGGAGGCCCAAGATGTCACATACATGGTCGGTCTCCCCAAAGGAGGTGCACGCAACCTAAAACCGATTGCCCAAAGTGGCCGGTCCAAAATCCTAATTAGGGTTTGCGGCGCATATGTCGCAGAAACATCTCGAGCGTCCATCTTCGCAGGCTTGGATGGAAGGCAAAGATGGAGACTTGGAGGGAACCGAGCATGCTAGCATGACCACCGTGGGCCCGACTTCACGCCTATATGATCTTCCAAGACCGGCAGTGATCAAGTTTCTTGATACGCGTGCCCAAAGGTGGAATGTCATGGCCCCTCCATAAGTTCTAATCTCGACCACTCGTCTTTGCCACCTAAAGTGGGTGGCTTAGATCAAATCTTTGCAAGTCAAGCAGGCATGGGCGTGAACACCATTGTACCACCTCTATGCATGGCCAATCGGTTCCTCCATAGAAACTCCCTTAGCATGCAAACATTTGGGTTGAAAGAGGCAGCATGCGCGCCTCCCATCCAATGATCGCAAGTAGGGTTGCAAGCCATCTCGTCCGTCCAACTTTGAAAGCTTGGACGAATGACTTAGGGTGCGAATCAACCAGAAAACAAGGTATCACCATGATCACCATCCGTCACCCTTCTTCACAGGGTGACCGACCAAGGCATGGCCTATCTATACAGCCTCCAAACGGTCACCTGAAGATGGCTGCATGCGATGTTATACCAAGTTCATGATTCACCCTGCACTATTTTCTGTGGGTCCCACGATCCACACACTCGAGAATTAATCACTTCACAACTGGGGGATACAAACTGGGGTATTGGTCTGGCGGTTTACAGCGTGCAGCGTGCAACACGCCATCACAAGATCGTGTCATGGAAACATGGGCGGTTAGCGATGATAGGAGAAGTGGGAAAGCAACCGTGTGACACTAACACACAACTCCACTTCCTCCATCACTCCACTTCCTCCAATTTCCCACGAGAGACATGATGAAGGCTTATAGACTTGTATAAATAGGTTCTCCTCCCTATTTCCAGCAGAACACAGAAAAACCAAGTGTTAATACCATCGTATTCAACACCCAGAGCCTTCCTGCAACATTTGCTGGCCTGCTCAACCTTCTGTTAACTAGTCATCAAATATCCTTCACCTTTAGACTCTCAACACCTTCTTCGCTTCCCTCCCTAAGATCAACCTCACATCCTTCACCTGTGACCGAAACAAATCTGGAACGGCCATGTCTTCGGTTTAGGCCAGAATTGTACAGATTATCTCTCGAATCAAAAGTGTTCATCGTGCATCACATTTGTTGAGTGTTTAAATTCACTTCTCATCCACACACACCCAAAATTACCTAAACCGGCAGAAGTAGTTTTCTCCCACAAACACTTAGCAAACCCAAAACCTAATTCACACATATCATGAAGAAATATGCGAATCATGGAAACTTGGTTTTGATCATGAAACCGATTATACCATCACTCCAAAATATATTGTGACCGGTTATAACATGATTCCCAAGATAGATTGTAATCGGTTACACCTGGCTCCACAAAGTAGCTTGTGACCGACAGTTACACTTTGCTTCCCGAAGTAGCTTGTGACCGGTTACACCTTGCTTGTGAAAGGTAGCTTGTGACCGATTACAACTAACTTCCCAATTCTTCTTTTGACCGGTTATACCTTGGATCCAAAAGTAACTTATGATTGGTTACAACTTGCACTCCAATATAGTTTGTGATAGGTTACCCTTCGATTTCCAATGTAACTTGTGACCGATTACAACTAGCTATATTATATAGGCTATGACCGGTTACACCATAAATATCAACAAGTTAAGATATGTTCTACCTTGTCATATTATATTAGTCATTCAAAAGATATTCAATAAACAACCTGACCAATCATGATTTCCTTTCGATTATGAAACAAGTTCATATATGCACTTCCTTTAAACAAATGTTATATAACGTTGTTTCCTAGGGTGAAATCATACCTACATCATGCACACATAATCAAGCAACTATATACAATAGAATATGTCGATGTCATATTTACGAAGTTCAAAAGATAAGCATTATACTTCGTAATTTAATAAATTCCTTGACACTATGATCATAATGTCATGACCAAGTCTAACCACTACAATATTATTTATATATATCTTCACATGTTATTTTTTTAATATAATCTGACTTGAAAGATACTTTATAAATGGAAATAATATCAAGTCAATATTACTAACCTCTAGAAGAAGGATGATGATGTCGTTGTAGTCGTTACTTCTTCACATTATTCAGGTCTTCGGAGAAATACTTGTACGTCTCAACATTCCTAGACTTTCTAATCTAACCAAAATGAAGTTGACTATAGTATTTAATCAAGCGAATCCAGATGAGTTTTGATACTAAAATATGACAACCAAACTTGACATACCAACACTTTGTGGGTTCAACCGAGCTATGCTATAACACAGAAACATAATAATATTATCTTCTCCAAAGTTCAATTGTATCCCATCTCTGAAGTAATACTATGGTGATCTGTGTCTCCCCCTTAATCAATAATTAAATCTTTTGCATAATAGGTGTTAAAACGTGGGGGTATAACAACCACACCCAATATTTTATTCGGAAATCTGTATAGACTAAACTCCAATATAATTTCAAGAGCACCAACTTAAAAGTTAGACTCAATCAAGAGAGATATCAAAGAGATTTATCTCTTTATCAATACAATCAGTAAATCAACTAGATAGAAATCCGTGAGACTAATTTTTATGAGAATATCTAGTGGTACCAAAGACCAATGTCCGAGTGTCAATCAAGTCATATCCAACAAACAAGGTCGGATTTATCAACTATGATTAAACTACGCACAACCTGTTATATTTCAATTATATAAAAAATATAATGTAAAAAAGAAATAACACATACACCAGAGGAAACCACGAATATATAAAAAACCTGGGACTTAGTCCATATTTGAACACCACATTGTATTAAGCCGATACAGACTCAAGCCTACTACAAGTTAACTTCGGACTGGAATGCAGTTGAGCCCTGACCAAGTCTCATACCAATTAATGTACAGTCGCGTTCTTTACATCTCTTGAATCCCAGCAGGACTCTATGCACTTGATTCCCTTAGATGATCTCATCCATAACTAAGAGTTGTTACGACCCGAAGTCGAAGACTTATAAACAAATATGTCTCCCACATATAAGTCTATTCTGGTTATTATTTCCGTCTTAAGATAAAGATCAAGGTGTACTCAAATAATAATCCGATCTTATACTCCCAAAGAGTAGCCTATAAATATTTGTCACCTCACAATAACCTAATTGATTAACAAAATAAGTTGTTGCGGAATCACAAGAGTCTGAGATGAAGAATTATTGTGATTAATTTTTATATCTTACCTATCGGAGATAAATCTCTAGAAAATCTTAGAGAAGATTAAACTCAATACGATAGAAAAAGTAAGATTAGAATACGCAACTACAGAAAAAATAGTTGCATATGGCTTCACGAATCCCAAATAAAGTCTTCAATTCGTTAACCTAATAATGGTTTTGGAAAACTCTGGGTTAATGGAGAATCAACTCTAGTTTGAAACTAGGACACACAAGAATATCGGGATTAGGTTTCCCAGATGCTAGAGTTCTCTATTATATAGTCTTTCAAATCAGGGTTGCTTACAATACCGTTAGATGAACTCTTGAATTAAGATTCAAGCTAAGTCTGCTTAAAAAATAAGCAATCAATCTCCACTGTTAGATGATATTAGCTTGATACACACAAATAAAATATACTTATATTTAGATATGGATATGGATATGGATATGGATATGGATGAACCGTACCTAAACATGTATAATAGCTGGCTCAATAACAGTTAACCAAAGTTATCCACATGAACACTTATAGTTTAGCCATATTCATATAACACTTCAAGATCAAATATGATGATCAATCAATCATGATAGATAATCAAATGAATCTGAATGTGCTTTAAGATAGTAGTTCAAATGTTCCTTATCTCATAGAAATATCCATAAACAATTTGAAACATATTTTTTTTGGTTTGTAGTTGTATAAAGTACTTATACAAGAACCAATTCATGAACATAATGCCACGGTTTGCAAAACAAGTTCGCATATCTTATTTCATTAAGGTTCTAGGGACTTTAGTTCTGTTAGAGAATTGCTCGGTTGAACCCACCAAGCGTTGGTATGTCAAGCTTGGTTGTCATATTTTAGTGAAGCAAAACTCATTTAAGAGTCGCTTTATTTATATGTACTAGTCAACTTCGTATATGTTAGCTTGAAATTATTAGGATGAGAAATTATAAGTATTGCGAAGACTTCAAGATGTGAAGAATAATATGGAGATACAACAACAACATAATCCTTCCACTCGAGGTTAGTGATATTTGACTTGAACTGTTTCATTCCCTAACGTATCTTTCAAGTCGTGCATATTGAAAACATAAAAATGTGAAGCATGAACACTCTAGATAGACATAGTATTAAGGAATACAATATGAAATTTCTTGCTTAACCATTAAACTTTGTATATAAGACATCAACATAATCGTATGAATGCTATTGTGATTATGTATAGGTATGAGGTGAGGATTTCATCCTAGGGAACAATGTTTACATGTGTTTTAAGGAAGTAAGTTCATGATACGTGTTGTGAACCGAAAGGGAAATCTCCAGGTATTATTGGGATTGTTCTTCATTGCATATCTTATGAATGACCAATATATGTGATTTGTATAACCGTTTACAAATTGTGTGTGTTCTTGGTAAAACTATTCACATAAGGCCTGACTTTTGTATTGGTATAACTTTTATTAGTAAAACCAATCTTAAGTAATCACCTAGGGTATGATCGGGTTGTGTATGTCTGGACTTATTACTGGGAAGAGGGGAACCGATCCTAGAAAGAGGTGCAGTGCATCACAAGGGGGAACCGATCCTTGTATGAGGTGCAGCAAGGTTTATGGAGGAAATGGGAACCGATCCTATGAACATGTGCATCAAAGTTTTGGAAAGGGGGAACCAATCCTATAAACATATGCAACAAAGTTTTGGGAAGGGGGAACCGATCCTATGAACATGTGCAGTTGTTTGTGGGTGAAAAATACTTCTGCCGGTTTTGGTAATTTTGGGGTGTGTGGATGAGAAATGAGTTTAAACCTTAAACAAATGCACTTCACAGGAGTGCTTTTGATTCGAGAGATCAATCTATACAATTCTGGCCTAAACCAAGAAATGGCCGTTCTAGACTTGTTTCAGTTACAAAGTGAAGGAGATGGGGTTGATCTTAGGGAGGGAAGCGAAGAAGGTGTTGAGATTGTGAAGATGTAGGCTTGTTTATGACTTGTAACAAAAAGGTGAGCAGGCTTACGAATAACGCAAGCAGGCTCTAGGTGTTTGAATACGTTTCATATTAACACTTGGTTTCTGTGTTGTATTGTCTTATGTTTTTGGAAAATAGGGAGGATAACCTATTTATACAAGTCATTTGATCCTTATTCACGTCTCTAGTGGGAAGTGGAGGAAGTGGAGTGATGGAGTAGTGGAGTTGTGTGTTAGTGTCACACGATCAATCTTTCCCACTACTCCTATCATCACTAACCGTCCATGTCTTCCTGACACGTTCTTGTGATGGTGTGTTGCACACTGCACACTGTAAACTGCCAGACCAATACCCCAGTATGTATCCCCCAGTTTTTGACATGATTGATGTCTCGAATGTGTGGATCGTGGGACCCACAGAAGGTAGCATGTAATGCTAGTTAAATAACTAAGTTATTTAGGAAGTCGATACTTGTAAAGTATCGTGTATATTCTATGCATGTTATGCATCGAATGTATTCGGAATATATGAAGCATCGTTGTTGAGCATTATGCCTTGCCTACTTCACGTGAGGGTTTGGAGGCTGCGCTAGCAAATCCTCCCTTGGCCGACTACATGGTGTGGCAGAGTGGCAGACGGTGATCACGATGATACCTTACTGGTCGCCTAACTCCTATCCTAGGTCGTCCATCCAGACTGGAAATGTTGTACAGACAAGATGACTTGTGACCAACATCTGCGACCGTCGGATTAGGGTTTAGGAGATGCACGAGTGCAATCCTTCAGCTTGGTCGAATCCAAGCCTGGGAGACGTTTCATGTAGGACCGATCAGGCATGCGTGTAGACGGCATGATGATGTCCATGTCCATGCTTCACTATACGACGAAGGTTTGATCTAGGCCACTCAAATTTATTGGTGAAGTTGAGTGGTTGAGATCGATTTGCGACAGAAATACTATGCCGCAAAGGATTCCTAAAGGGCGTGGTATGTCACCTTCAAGGCACGTATTTCGAGACGACCAATCTTGGTCAGTCTCGGATGATTGGTTCAGCGTGTAGGTGGTAGGCTAATATTCACGCCTATACCTCCCTGTCCCATGAAAACGTGATCTAAGCCACTCAATTTGTTTGGCGAAGTTGAGTGGTCGAGATTAGTTTGTGATTTGGGAAGCGTGACCACGCTAGTTTGGGCGTGCGATTTGGTGAAACCAAGCATGGTATGCCTTGGTCGGTCGGGAGAGGAGATAGATGGGTCCACGGTGATCATGTTGATGCTCACTAGACCTGTTCAATTCTCCCCTAATCCCTTCATTCGATCAGGAGAAATCGGACGCTCGTGATCGTTACAAACCCTAATTAGGGTCGGTCGTGTGTCATACTTGGTTTTGTGCGCACGAATTGGGAAAACCAACATGGTTGGTCCTGACCGACTGGTCATGTGTGTATACGGGCTTATGGTAATTGTGTTGACATGCTCCGGGCCCTTTGAATCTACACCCACACCCTCCATCTATGCCTGCGAAGATGGATGGTTTAGATCATTTTGCGACACATGTAATGTGTCGCAAACCCTAATTTAGGGTTTCTTGTCCATTCCGATTTGTTTGGACGGTTTGGAAAGCTTTACCACCCCTTTTGGGGAGGCCAACCATGGGGGGACCGCGTTCGGTCGGCAATGAATATTCCAATACCTGCTTGGGGGGTATTGGATTCGGTCTGGACCATCCAATCATGCTGGTGAAGTTGGATGATCGTGATCGTTTATAGACTGTTATGGACAGTCTAGATGCTCAATCGGGCTAGTATAACACACCGAGAGTTATATGCTCAATCGGGCTAGTATAACACACCGAGAGTTACATGCTCAATCGGGCTAGTATAACACACCGAGAGTTATAGCCTGTACAGGAATTTCTTGCATGCCTCATTGTTGGTACTTGGATATTCATGCTACTCAGCTGCGAGTAACAATCAGTCATCATGCCACACTAACAATAAGAGTCCTGCTTGGAACAACACAGGAAATACAAGGCGTTTTATGCATTAATCAATAATGCTAAAATTCACAGAATATTCGGGGGATTGTTACTACATGCTCCATTCTAGGTGAATTAATAAAGCGAAGAAGTATTCATCACTTATAAAATAATCTCATCCTCTTCAGGATGGTTACACAAAAAATTGGTTTTACAACTTTAGCCCTGAACTAAAATCCACCATCAACATTAAGCCCTTGTCTAGCACATAATGGTTACATTATTATGAGGTAGGAATGAGATGGTGACATATATAACATAAGAGGACGAGATAAAGGAAGTCTACCTGGAGGGACTCTGACCAATCGTGGGCAATCCTCTATGCATGTGTGACCACGGGCCTTGGTGGGACCGGCTTCCTCCCTTAGATGCCTTATTCCACTGGGATTCCCCGACGTGGTTGTTTACACACTGCTCTGGCCCAAATCGTTCATATCTAGTTGTTCTCTCAATCTTTGATTAGGGTTTGAAAGAAAGTATGACTTGGTCAGTGTTGAATCCTCATATATCGGGTAGGCTTCGCTACGTCCGCTTTACTCTTCCTTTAGGGTTTCCTCGGCATATATGCATGCGTGGAGATTTTGAACCATTTTTTGCAATTTTACAATAGGGTTCTCTGGCAGAAACTCTGTTTCCTCATCATGTCGAACAACAGTGGATCATCTTCTTCATACCACCCAGGATCTTCTGTTAAGCGTGCATGATCTACGTCTGGGCTTCATGATGAGTCCCCTGCTCGTGTTCTCTAAGTCAAGAAGGTCATATCGGTTTATCTCTCTCTCTTTTTTTCTCCGCACAGTTGCTTGTCATTCATGACGATCATGCAGATGATCTTTTCTTTTTGCAGAGATACCCCACTGGAACATGTGTAACGATTATCGATGATGATGACTTAACCATTCCTCTTCCTTCAAACTCGAACACACCTGACGCTGCAGACCTTGAAGATGTTGATATGGGTATTTCATCTTACGAATACCCCAATGCGGGTCTTGCATTTGATGTACACATGAAATGACTGTCTTCCATCTACCGACATGTTGGTGGGTTCTTAGTACGGAAGGAGTTTGTGCCTCTGTATACAAAAGTGTGGAAAAAGTATGGCCACATTGCAACCAGGAATGTAGTTCGGCACTGCTCATCTTCTCTAGTTACTATAGTAAACTGTCTTCTTCCCATGATTACTGATATGGAGAATATTTCCGCTCGCAACGTCACTGAATTAAATATCGAAAAGTGAGAGGACATGATATCTACCTGCGAATCCACGGAGTTCAACGTGGGCTGGCTGCGGAAACGTCTTGATATCATCAAGGTTGATCGAGCTGTTATCCTCGTGAATGTTGCTCCTGCTAAAAAATATTTCTTGGGGGAGGAAAGGCTCTGGCCGCGGAATCGAAGAAGGTGGAGCAGGCGGTTCAAAACTTCAAGGATATGACAGAGAGGTATCATGCTAGGTTGAAGATGATGTTTTCAAGGAACTATAATCTGCTGGACGGCCTCTTCTAGGCTACACTCCTTCATCGTCAATTTTCCTTTTGAACATTCTTGATTGCATTGGCAGGTGGATGAAGTTTTTTTTTTATTAGCATTTTTTTTATTCGAATAAATTGACAATTCAAATGTGTAATGAAAATGCCTGCATTATCATGCTGTGGGATAGTCGCGGGACAATGATCAGGCATGGTATGCCTTGAGCCATTTTCCATTAATGACCGTCTCTAACTTACCTCTATCCACCTTAATGATCTTGTAGTAGCCGGTGCTGTAAGCCTTGGTAATCAGTCACATAGGGACCTTCCTACTTCGGAGAGAACTTTGGTGAAGACATGTCTTGCTAAATGTGCTTGGATGTCTTCAAGACCAAGTCTCTTATTCCAAAAACATGTGGCCTTACAGTCTTGTCATACGCCCTGGAAACCCTATTTCTGTATACCTGAGCGCGCTCCTCTGCCTTGCTTCTTCTGGAATCCAGAGTGTCTAACTCAGCAATTCTCGAGTTAGATGCTTCAGCCTCGCTCTAGTGGACCCCACTTGCTTCTGCAATCCTTACTGACGGAATCCTGATTTCTGCTGGGAGAACTGCATCCGCACCTTAAACAAGTGAATATGGAGAAACCCCAACGGAACTTCTAGGTGTCGTCTGATGTGCCCATAGTGCCATAAGCAGCTGTTCGTGCTAGTTCCTGGAGTTGTCATGCATTGTTCGACTGAGAATCCGGATCAGTGTATTGTTGGTGCTCTCAGCTTGTCCGTTTCCTTGAGGATAATAGATGGTGGAGAATACCTGTTTAATTCCATATTCTTCAAGTAGTTCCCGTACATGTTTGTTTGCAAAGGGAGTGCCATTGTCGGTGATGATGTTCTTGGGTACACCAAACCGACAAATGATGTATTCTTTGATGAAGGCGGAAATTATTGCTCATGTAGTTCCCCGTAGAGGGATGGCTTCAACCCACTTGGTAAAATACTCCGTCAAAGTTATGATATACTCGTGTTACTTCGACGATGACGGATTAATCCTCCCAATAATGTCAAGTCCCCGACTATAAAAGGGCCATGGACTGCTTATCGAGTGTAAATGAGTGGAAGGTGCGTGAACGAGGTTCCCATGAACTTGACATTCGTGACATTGTTTCACGAATGAAGCTGCATCATTCTCCATGGTCGGCCAATAGTACTTCTCATGTATCTGGAGAAATAGTTTCCTCTTCCCTTGATGTTCCCCTTCGTGCATTCCTTTCAACATAGTCGAAACCTCTTCCTTAGACAGACACTGTAATAGATCGCCTCCAAAACTTTTACGATATAGATCCCCTCATGAAATACGAATCGCTTCGCCTTTTGTTTCATCTTGACAACATCCCTTTGATTGGCAGGAGTTACTCCATCGCGGAGCTAACTAATGTACGGTTCTTTCCATTCACCAGCATGGTTTACATTGAGGACCTCCAGTTGGTGTGGCGGAACTTAGAAATTGGTGCAAGTCTTCTGGAGTAAACAAGATTGAGCTTCCATTTCTTGCCAATAATAGCCCAGGAGTTGAAGACGATGGTAGAGCATTACCACCAACATTTTTCCACATGTTTCAGTATGAACGCGGTTAATCTGTAATTGCACCTCTTCATCTCCGAAAAATCTCGATAGGGAACCATCCGGGTTTCGATGATATAGCATACCATGAAGCATGAAATAGCTCTACAGAGTTTGGAGAGTAACCTTTCCTTGAGAAAGTGAGCTGCTGAGTTCTTGAATGATAGGAGTTCGCCAATCACAGATCCCAATATCTTCGCGTTGTGAGAGCCATGTTGATTCCACCGTCCTCCTTCCTACCGTCAGAGTCTCTTCCAAACCTTCATAGTGCAATTTGGATGCTAGTGTGGCTAAACAATCGGCATGTCTGTTGTTGCTGCGACCAACGTGGGTTATGGTTGCATCTGCAAAGTAGTTCAATAGCCTTTGCGCTTCTGATTGGTACGGGGCTAATGTTTCTTCCTTCAATGCATATACTCCGTTCATATGATTAACCAGTAATTTAGAATCACCTTTTATCTCTAGGCGAGTGGCCCCTGCTTGCTTGGCTATTGACAGTCCTATGAGAAAGGCTTCATACTCCGCTGAGTTGTTGGTGCATTAAAAGTACAACTTGAAAGAGTGTGAAAAGACTTCGCCAATTGGAGATACTAGGACCACGCCTGCTCCTCCAGTGTTATTTCTAGGAGTGGCAGAGCCATCGAAATATAGTATCCATGCCTCTCTTTCAACAACGGAGATCTCTGGAAATTCTCCGGGAAGATCCTCGTATAATGTAGTAGTGCCTTCTCCAGGGAACGCTTCCAGTAAATCATCAACAACTTGTCCTTTGATAGCTCTCAGTGACGTGCACGTTATGTCTAGCTCCGACATTTGGAGAATCCACTTGGCCGCCCTTCCCATCAAGACCGGATTTGAAAGTAAAAACTTCGCAGGGTCGGATTTAGATATGAGTACTACCTTGTTGGACAACAGGTAATGTTTGAACTTCTGAATGGAATGAATCAGTGCTAGGCACGCCTTCTCTGCTTTGGGATATCTGAGTTCAACATCTCTTAGTACTCGACTGAAATAGTATATGGGATGTTCGACTCCTTCATCATTCTCCTGTGTGATCAAAGCCCCTACGACAGTATCGCTGAAGGCTATGTAAAGATACAGCGGTCTCCCTTGGATAGGGGAGTTCATGACCGCTGGAGACGACAACATCTGTTGAATCTTCTGAAACGTTTCATGTTGTAGTGCGTTCCAGATAAATCTTGCTCCCTTCTTCAGCAAGGGAGTGAATGAAGCAACGAGCTGGTCCAAGCCGGGTATGAAACGCCGAATGTAGTTCACCTTGCCCATGAATCTTTGGAGTTCCTTCACAGTTCGTGGCGGCGGAATTGTGAGAATGGCTTGAGTCTTGGATGGGTCTACCTCGATTCCCTTAGTGGTTACTTGGAATCCCATAAATTTGCCTGAAGAAACACCGAAGGCGCATTTCAATGGATTCATCTTCAATTTGTACTCACGGCACCTTTCGAACACTTTCCGTAGGACTCCTGTGTGATCCGACTGAGCCCTCGATTTGACTACTATATCATCCACATAGTCTTCAACTTTCTTGTGCATCATGTCGTGGAAGATTGTCTTCATAGCGCGTTTATAGGTCGCACCGGAGTTCTTCAAACCAAATGGCATTATTGTATAATAAAAAAATTCTAGAGGGGTTCGAAAAGCTATCTTAATTGCATCATGCTCATACATTCTTATCTAATTATACCCGATGTATCTGTCCATGAAGGAGAACATATCGTGCCTACTGGTTGCATCCACTAACATGTCGATGTTAGGTAGAGGAAAATCATTTTTTGGGCAATATCTGTTCAAATCTCTGAAATCCACGCATCATCTGATCTGCCCATTTTTATTTTTTACTGGAACTACATTAGCCAACCAGGTCGGGTGATGAATGGGTTTAATGAAGCTAGCGGCTAGCAGCTTCTGTATCTCAGTCTTGATATGCTCTTCCACTTGGTGCTTGAATTGTCTCGGAGATTGTTTGACCGGCTTGGATCCAGGTATTACATGAATGTGATGGGTGACCAATTTTTCATCTAAACAGGGCATTTATTCATACGTACAAGTGAATATGTCTTGTATTCCTTGAGAAGTTGCACAAGCTTCGTGCGTTCATCTGTGGACAAGGTTGAGCTGATAGAGATAGGCCTAGGGAATTCCTCACTCCTGATATTAAAAACTTCAAGCTCGTCGGCTGTGGAGTTAGTGTCGTCCTGCAGCTGTCGCGGAGCGTCCAATACCTCTTCCTGCGGCTCTTCGTTGTTGTAGCATTCCATTGGGCGAAGAGGCTGGGTAGTAGCCTTCCCTGCTAATTGCTAACAACGGCGTCGGTATACGGTCTTTCCCTCCTGATCACGGCTTCCTACAAAAGTTCGCTCTCTTTTAGTGTGAACATGAGTTGTAGCTTCACCAGAAGAAGAAGGATGTTCATACATATCATGGGGCTTAGCCTTCAACGATGCAAGTCGGTCTTCCTCCTGGATTGATGCCCACGTGGGGAGCGGGATGCAATAAACTTTTCCTGATTCTTCACGCGGAGTTTCTTTCGTCTCAAACAACTCTACGCCACATATCGGTACGTAAGGAGAGAACGATATAGGGATGCGAATGACTTCCTTATTCAGCATAGTCTTCAAACGCTGGTGATATGTTGAAGGAACAATCCTATTGTCATGAAGCCACGGTCTCCCCAATATCATGTGGTAGTCTGGTTCCTTTTCTATGACTTCGAATTTCACTTTAGACTGGACGGTTCCTACATATAAATTCAGATTGACGTACCCGTACGTATTGGTTTGGTTTCCTTCAAAATCTGTCATCGTGGTAGGCTGATGCATGATCTTGCTTGGGCGAACCTTGGTCTTCCTGAATGTCTTGAGGGTAATCACATTTGAAGACGCTCCTATGTCGACGAGGGCCCTCTTGAACTCTGAATCCTTGATGCGTGCAGTGACATGTAGGGCCCGGTTGTGACCTTCTTCTGCCATCATGTCTTCTTCTGTAAATGTAATATTATTCACAGATATATCAGGAGTTTTGAGGGTTTCTGGACGTAAAGGAGTTAGTTGCACGTCCAAGGCTATCTGGTTGATTGCAGCGAAATTTTTCGCCCGCTGATTTTTCGAGAGGTGTAAAAGTTCACACAATATTTCCACTAGGGAAGCCGCTTCCTGGTCCACCGGCCTCTGATTCATAGTGAAACTGCTGACTTGAGGAGGATCATTGTAAGGATAAGTCCCCAATATAGAAATCTTTGTGACATGGGAGCCGCTCATTTCTGATGTCATCTTGATGAGGAGATCGAGTATGCCGTTTATCATTTCTTTGATCAGGTCCATGTTCTTCATGTAAATCCTTTGTACCCGTGCTAACTCAATCAATGTTGGGATTCTTCCGGTAATACCATCAGACATGCCATTGGGAGGAGGAGCATCTTTGTTGGAGGAATTTCGACCGGAATTTGAAATTGTTTGGTGAGCCCTAAGACCAACCATATTGAAATCAACCAATGAGATCGGGTATTGATAAAAATGACTTCACAACCGATAGATTAATCTCCCACTGTGGTCGCCAATTATTTGTGGGTAAAACCTACTTCTGCCGGTTTTGGTAATTTTGGGGTGTGTGGATGAGAAATGAGTTTAAACCTTAAACAAATGCACTGCACGGGAATGTTTTTGATTCGAGAGACCAATCTATACAATTCTGGCCTAAACCAAGAAATGGTTGTTCCATACTTGTTTCGGTTACAAAGTGAAGGAGATGGGGTTGATCTTAGGGAGAGAAGCGAAGAAGGTGTTGAGATTTTGAAGATGTAAGCTTGTTTATGACTTGTAACAGAAAGGTGAGCAGGCTTACGAATAACACAAGTAGGCTCTGGGTATTTGAATACGTTTCGTATTAACACTTAGTTTTTGTGTTGTGTTGTCTTCTGTTTTTGGAAAATAGGGAGGAGAACCTATTTATACAAGTCATTTGAGCCTTATTCACGTCTCTCGTGAGAAGTGGAGTGATGAAGTAGTGGAGTTGTGTGCTAGTGTCACACGATCAATCTAGCCCATTTCTCCTATCATCACTAACCTTCCATGTCTTCCTGACACATTCTTGTGATGGCGCGTTGCACGCTGCACGCTATAAACCGCCAGACCAATACCCCAGTTTGTGACATGATTGATGTCTCGAGTGTGTGGATCGTGGGACCCACATAAGTTAGCATGTAATACTAGTTAAATAACTAAGTTATTTAGGAAGTCGATACTTGTAAAGTATCGTGTGTATTCTATGCATGTTATGCATCGAATGTATTCGGCATATATGAAGCATCGTTGTTGAGCATTATGCCTTGCCTACTTCATGTGAGGGCTTGGAGGATGCGCTAGCAAATCCTCCATTGGTCGACCACATGGTGTGGCAGAGTGGCAGACAGTGATCACGGTGATACCTTACTGGTCGCCTAACTCCTATCCTAGGCCGTCCGTCCAGACTTGCAAAGTTGGACGGACAAGATGACTTGCGACCCACATCTGCGACCGTCATATTGGGGTTTAGGAGATGCGCGAGTGCACTCCTTCAGCTTGGTCGAATCCAAGCCTGGGAGACGTTTCATGGAGGACCGATCAGGCATGCGTGTAGACGGCATGCTGATGTCCATGTCCATGCTTCACTGTCCCACGAAGGTTTGATCTAGGCCACTCAAATTTATCGGTGAAATTGAGTGGATGAGATCGATTTACGACAGAAATCATATGCCTCAAAGGATTCCTAAAGGGCGCGGTATGTCACCTTCAAGGCGCGCGTTTCGAGACGACCAAGCTTGGTCGGTCTCGGCCGATTGGTTCGGCATGTAGGTGGTAGGCTAATATTCACACATATACCTCACTGTCCCATGAAAACGTGATCTAAGCCACTCAATTTGTTTGGCGAAGTTGAGTGGTCGAGATCAGTTTGTGATTTGGGAAGCGTGACCACACTAGTTTGGGCGTGCGATTTGGAGAAACCAAGCATGGTATGCCTTGGTCGGTCAGGAGAGGAGATAGATGGGTCCACGGTGATCATGTTGATCCTCACTGGACCAGTTTAATTTTCCCCTAAGCACTTCATTCGATCAGGAGAAATCGGACGCTCGTGATCGTTACAAACCCTAATTAGGGTTTTGGTCGGCCGTGCATCATACTTGGTTTTGTGCGCACGAATTGGGACAACCAACAATGGTTGGTTCTGACCGACTGGTCATGTGTGTAGACGGGCTTACGGTGATTGTGTTGACATGCTCTGGGACCTTTGAATCTACACCCACACCCTCCATCTATGCCTTCGAAGATGGATGGTTGAGATCATTTTGCGACACATGTAATGTGCCGCAAACCATAATTTAGGGTTTCTTGTCCATTCCTCTTGGTTTGGACGGTTTGGCAAGCTTTTCCACCCCTTTTGGGGTGGCCGACCATGCGGGGCTCGCGTTGGGTCGGCAGTGAATATTCCAATACCTGCTTGGGGGTATTGGATTCGATCTGGACCATCCAATCATGCTGGTGAAGTTGGATGATCGTGATCATTTTTAGACTGCTATGGACAGTCTAGATGCTCAATCGGGCTAGTATAACACACCGAGAGTTATATGCTCAATTGGGCTAGTATAACACACCGAGAGTTACATGCTCAATCGGGCTAGTATAACACACCGAGAGTTATAGCCTGTATGGGCATTTCGTATATGCCTCACTGTTGGTACTTGGATATTCATGCTACTCTGCTACGAGTAACAATCAGTCATCATGCCGCACCAACAATAAGATTCCTGCTAGGAACAACACAGGAAATACAAGGAATTTTATGCATTAATCAATAATGCTAAAATCCACAGAGTATTCGGGGGATTGTTGCTACATGCTCCATTCTAGGTGAATTAATAAAGCGAAGAAGTATTCATCACTTATCAAATAATCTCATCATCTGCAGGATGGTTACACAAAAAATTGGTTTTACAACTTTAGCCCTAAACTAAAATCCACCATCAATAGCAGTGCATACAAGTTAGATACCATATATATGTGGGGAACCGATCCTAGTACCTAGTCAGCCGTTTCTTTGGTAAGATAGTGTAACTATGCATATACTCACATGGAAACCCATGAGATGTGATTGAATGGAACTTGATCAATCACATAGTTCTTGAAAGTCAAATGAACCAATTCTAAACTTGTTTGGAAGTGTGGTAAATCGGTTTCAAGTGAGTAAGCATGGTAAATACTTGCAATAGTAAGATGTCGACACTCTTTGAACATGGTGCATTAATGCTTATTCTATTTTGTTCAAAGATATTCCTTAAAGTCTAAGAAGGAAGTAAATCCCAAGATCGAATTTAAACAAGTTAAGAATCTAGTTAATTAAGGGTTTTTAATTATATATGGAAAATAAGAAATAGTAATGTGCATGTAAGGATTCTCAAGCTCGTCAATGCTATTAGACAAGTCAAGTGACGAATTAACAGATAATAACTCGATTAGTTAATGTAGTTTCTAATTAATAGAAATTAATCTAACAACGATCTAGATACAAATGATATAGTTGAATAGATCTCGAAAAGTTATGCGAAATAGACTACTCGAACTTGTCCGGATGAAGAAGATATCATCAAATTAGTTTGAAGAGGAAAATTTGTTTTTAAGCCGACTGGGTCTGCCCTTATCCTTTTTCTTGGTTTCCTTGGTAAATCTCGTTGCCTTATCTCCTACGTGTGTGGAAGAGAAACTCTTTTTATTTTTTATTTTTTCTCTTTCTTCTTCTTTCTTTTCCATTCTTCTTCTTCCTATTCTTTATCTTTTTCTTCTCTGTTGATCTCAATTCGAAGAATTGAGTTTGTTTTCGTGTGAGAAATTCATAAGAGCTTGATTAGTATGATGAATATAAGAAGATGAAGTTAGAACTGAAGTTGATTGGACTCGAGAGAACCAGTGGATGATGCTGTTGAGGGAGGTTGGATTAAGAGTTCGATTTGGTGTTGTTTAAGAAGAAATTAAGGATGGGTTTTAGGAACAGATCATGAAGAAAAGGTTGTTGTGTTAGTTTGAGAGTTTAATTTGAGAAATTGAAGGGTTAGGGTTCATGTGTTCTTCCCCAAATTAAAATAAGGATTGAGTGGAATTGTTAACGATATAGAGTAGCTGTTGCATGCAGAATCAACGTGTTGCTGTTTAAATTGATGTTCAGAAATTGTTGATGTTAGGTTGAAGAATTAGGGTTTCACAAGAAAAACTCATAGGGGATTTAGAAGTTGAATTGCATGTTACGAACTTGAATTGGGAATTCAGCTATTCAGAGGATTCTAATGGGTAAGATTCCTTCTTCGTTTAAGTTAAGTACTGTTGTTTCAATTGTTAGATTATTGATTATGTTGGGTGTATATGAACGTATGTGAATCTGTGAGTTATAGTTAAGATTGTTGTTTGGTATAGCTGACTCTAGTTTTCAGAGTTGGAGATTATTGAATTGTTTAGGTGTTTAAAGTTGAAGTTGTATTAGGTTTAGTGATTTACTGGATTTCTTGAGGTAATGAAATTGTTGAACTGAGATGTTGTATTGCGAAATTATAAATGGTGGAATTGAAATTGCTTAGATGGCAGTCTGGAGGTGTGGTTGAGATAAATTCTAAGAGATGGGTTGAAGGAAAAGTATTGATGTTGTGTTGTCGCTGTTATGAAGTATGGTTGGATATTGAGTTGGTTACACAAGTGAACTGTTGGTGTCGATCTGGCTAGGACAACAAAGAGCTGAAACTACTGATTATGCTAGAAGTAAATGATGTTGTTGGATTCTGGAATTGGGGCTAACCATTGGAGAATAAGAGAATATGGCAAGTACATGTGGTATACTCAGGTTCATGGGTTGCTGGAGATGTAACTGTGATGTAGTGGGCTGGGTGTGTTCTCAACTGAAGTTGCAAGTGTTATGAATGAGGTTATTGTGGTGTTATTGAACTGGCGAAAGACTCGGAAGAATGTTTTATGAACATTGATTTGTCGCCTTGAGCGTATTTGAAGTTGAGTTGGGTGGCGTATAAGAATTAGAATTAGAAATGGTGTCTATAGTATTTGAACTGAATCAAGGAAGGGATGTAGTAATGGTCTGAGTTGTGTATTGTTATCTGTAGTGAAGTTCTTAAAGTATGAAGATTAGATTAGTATTACATAAGTGTGTTTAGAAATATTGTTATAGTTGGCTTATTGCAGATAGAAATGCATCTTTTGGTCTTGGCATGTTTGGTGTTGCATTATGATTGTGCATTAGTGCCTTTGGCCTGTGCAATGGCTCAGGCCAAAATCATGTCACCTGTCAACTTAGATGATCTGACTTATTGTGTCTGACTGAGCTACCCAAATCTGACTTAGTATACTTTGACCGAGTCGACTCTGTTGAGTCGTATTTGACCCAGTGGACTTGACCTTTGACCAATTGACCTTGACTATTTGAATTGACCTTTGACCTTGACGTTAGACGCTGACTGTTATTTGACCATAATGACCGTTAGCGACTGTCAGTTGACTCAGATGTTCCAGGCCTTAAGTTAATGGGCTTGTTAGTAGATTTGGGCTTAGGGTCAGTTTTACTATTGAACAATGTATTGGACCTTGTGGTCCGAATTAGTCTTTGGTTCATTCTACAAAGTTGTAGATATTCATAAGACATATCTAAATGAACTTAAAACCAACCTAATTGAAATAGTAAACCATAGTTATGTTAAAGGTAGAGAATGAGATTCCATAAATGAACTTAGAACATTAGATAGTTCACTTAACCTATATCTAGAGACTTGTATGAGATTATGTTATGAACTTTTGGATAATTCTTAGAGTGCTTGTGTGATTAACAATTAGTCTATATTAACGACGAACGATTCCAAGGATAAACCAGTGGATTGCGGATTTCAAGTTAGGCGTGGCTTGACATCAAATCAGGTGGGAACTCTGTAACCTTCTTGTAATCATTGAGCATTCCTTCTATTGCGAGCATGATGAGTCTTTATTACTTTTGGAATGCGTGTTTTACTATCTAGGTAAAGGCTTGTATGTGTCTTGAGTGTGCGTGTGATATGCGTTGTATGATTTCCTCGCAAGGAATGTCTGTGATTCCCCATGGCTCTTTGCTAAGTTAAGTAGGGCAGCTTCTTCCCCGTTTCAATATTACTTAGTAGGGCGGCTTCTTCCCCATTTCAATATATTAGTAGGGCGGATTCTTTCCCGTTTCGATAGTATATAAATAATATATAGTAGGGCGGCTTCTTCCCCGTTATAATATTACCTAGTAGGACGGCTTCTTCCCCGTTTCGCTATTATATATACTATTTTATTTAAGGGAAATCACTCGTGTGCATATTATGCTTGTTTATCTAACTTTATGATCTTGATAGTGATATTCTGAATCATGGTTTGTATGGGCACTCTGTGTGGATGATGTTATTATTATTGATTAGAGTTGCTTTCGCGTCGTCTTCTCCAATGAGTTTGGCGAGGTTAGAGTGACATCTGCTTCATGATGCATAAATAGATGAATGATTAGTTTCTTCTTGTGTCTTTAAATTTATATTCTTTTAGAACTGTGAAGCATGTTAGTGTTTACTTGAAAGTTATATGTTTTCGTTGAGCCCCCTTTTTGGGATGATGTGCTCATTCGTTCCCATTTCAGTTTCAGTATTCAGAAGAAAAGGCGCACGTGAAGATATTTTTTTCCATAGCGTAAAGTTTCAGCGAATTGAAGATGTTTATTTATATTTTATATATGTATAATTTCTCTATAAACAACACATGGTTATATTCGTATGACATGAGAGAACTTCATTTCTACTGTATCAGAGTGTATGGGTTTGTTTTTGGGCTTGGATTATGTAATCTAGTTTTTTTAAGATCGTTAATCTAGATTTTATGCTTCAATTAGTTTGTAATCCTATTAGTTAAGCAGGTTAAGTACTTGGGGCGTCACAACTTGCGGTTTATCTTTAGTTTTCTTATTGATTTGATTGACTAACGGAGGTTGAATCTTGATTGTACCTAGTTTGTTTATGCTTGAGAATCTTCTCTTCTGATATAAGATTCACTCAAACTAGTTCAAGGTTTCGACAGGGATTTTTAGACTGTTGTTAGATCTAAAGATGATCTTGTGATAATCCATTGTTAACAGACTCCATTCTGTGTGTGATTGATCACAAGAGATTCAAGTGATTGTGTGCAGGTGTTTATTGAAGATCTAAGAAGATTTGAAGACAAAGAAGATATTGAAGATTTCTTACTTGGTGTTTTTATAATCTTTTGTGTGCACAATACTTGTTTGGAAAAAAGAGGATCTAATTAATAATCGGTTTATCCTTGTGGTAGATTTGATTGATTAATTGAGGAAGATCGGCATCAACACATATCACTTGGTTGAAGAGTGTTGTTGGCTTAATCTTAGTGATTGCCTTTGGGTGATTTAACGTAAGATATATCTTGGAACCTGGCAAAGGATTTTATGTTAAGATAAACAAGGGAACCTTTGCGCAACTCATATCACTTGGTTGAAGAGAGTTGATACCAAACATATTTGTTGTTCCTTTACTGTTTGGAATACGATCCAAAGGAATTGGTCTAAGTACGTGACTTGTTTACAGGTTGGAGGCATAGGAATACTTAGGGAACTAGATGAACTATAGGTTTAGTCGCTTGGTTTCAACTATACAAAGCTGTCTTATTTTGTATAGCGGCTTAATTCTGAGAGTATTCAATTCTGGACTAGGTCCCGGGGTTTTTCTGTATTTGCGGTTTTCTCGTTACCAAAATCTTACTGTGTCATTTACTTTATATTTCCGAATTATAATTGTTTTATTATAATTAAAGTAAATTACACAAACGTTAATTCCTATTTACTTGATACGTGAATCCTATTGAGTTTGGTTAGTCCCGAACCTTTGTATCAAGTAAACACACTTTGTTGTTGTATTGTCTCGATCTAGTGTCCATAGACAATCACACATAGTGTGAACCGATTTGTTGTATTGTCTCGACTCAGTCTATAGATAATCACTTTCGGGGAAAGGACTTATAGGAAGGAAAAGTTATAGCTTGAGGTATATTTGGGGTACCCTCGCCTTTTCAAGTTCGCAAACGAACCTGAGATCATGAGTATGAATTGTCATACTTACAGATTTTAGAAACTGACCACTATGTTCGTAAACTGAGTATGCGAACCACAGTTTCGGACCTACCCAGTCTTAACTGCTCGCAAACACTGTTCGCAAACCATAGTTTCGGACCTTTGACAGCTAAACCTGTTCGCAAACAAGAGTTCCTAACCTGAAGTAGTATTAGTAGTTATAAAACTCTCATCTAATCATTGAAACATCCTTAGAAGACAACAATAGTAATCTTACACATGCCACTAGCTTCAAGTAATTTTCAAGTGATTAATAGATTAATACGAAACTTCCCAAATTAACATCAAATCATTGTCTCACACAAATCATATAAGATGTTCAAGGTAATTTTCACATGATCATCTTGGCTTAATATTTAGTTTCCAACAAATAAATTATCTACAACTAAGCTCGTCAAGTAGATGATGAAGTTCAGTTAAAGCTAAAAATATTTCGCCGCGAATTTCGAGAAATATTTAAACGAGATAAACTCGGCTCGAAATTTCAAATGTCTAGTATATATAGCTATATGACTTAGTCTCATTAGAAGGTAGAATAGAATAGACTTCTGAGTAATAGATAAGTTTTGGTCTCCACATACCTTTTGTTGATGAAGTTCTTCCAAGTTCTTCAGTAGATCTTCTTCTTCAATTGGTGAACGACGTGAAGTCTAATGCTCAACTACACACTTCTATCCTAATCCGATACATAGCAATAAGTAGACTAGAATCAAGTATATAGTTTCGATCAACTAAACTTGACAAACAAGCTTGAGATAGCAACGCTTGAGAGTTCGACCGAGCAGTGCTCAAACAAGGTGAAACCTATAGATTATTGATTCACTCCTCCTTACATAATGATCCATAAACTATATGTATGTCATGCGAAACTACTAAATAATTTCCCCTCTTTTTATCAATAAAATTGGCAAAGGTACGAAAATAGTGGGATCGTAATGAATACAACCAAAAGATACTACAGGATTCCAAGGGGTTTACATATCTTTATTTAGATGATTTCACATAGTAGGAAATACTTAGCGCTCGTCTGAGAGATTTAAGATACAAGCATCCCTTTTAATTCCACAGTCACACACCCCACAAAGATATAGCAATTAAGTACAAGTTCATTTAAGGACTCTCCCCTATTTGATGTCATTCCCAAGAGAACTACATGAGTGACCTTGCTTTATGAAAAACAAGGATTTTGTCGGACATTAAAAAATCACATGGATTCGTATCCTGAATATCGACTTAAAATAAGCTCGACGCCAGTTACTGACAAAAAGATAATTTTAATCGGTATGACCCAGCATAAGAAAATTTTACGGAGTGTATCAAGCAGTAAAAATACAAAAGTGTGATCACGAGTAGATCAATCCTGCGAAAGAATTCTCAAAGAGTTTTTTCTATTTTCAGTTTATAAAAACATAATAGATTTTAACTTATGAGCATATATGAAATATCAGCTCGATTCACGAAAAACGTAAAGGCACATATATATTTCATAAGATTTTTGCAATAATTAAACCAATAATGATTACATACTATAAGTTCATCTTCCAACAACTCTAGAATTTAAATAAATAAATCTAAAAACATGCAAGATGAAAATCGTTGGAAATAGATTGTGTAATCAGAATTTTGCTATATCAAACCCTAGTTATCCTTCTCAAAAGTAAGAATAAATTCTCACAAGAAGTTTCCTAGTAAATAAGTGATCTAAAAGAGTTTTACTATGAGATTACCAGACTATTTTCATAGTTTCTGTAGTCATCAAGTTCCTCTTCAATAAGTTCTAATCTGGATTCAACAAGTTATATTTTATCCTCAAGCCTTTTTGTAGAGGCTTGTAGTTCAGAGCTTAGTGCTCGAACTTGTTCTAGAATAAGGTTCAATTTGAGAGACAACTCATCAAATTGAGAACCAGGTTGATTTTCAAAAGGTATGGTTTCACACTTGTCTTGACATGAATCACTCTCTGATGATTCAAACCAAATTTTCCTCGTGGGAAATTGCACAGTCCAGACTTCATCTTCCTTGATTGAAAAACTTAGAGAAGACATGGTTACCGTACCCTAGTTTGAAATTTTGAGAAACTGGTTATGAACCCTAGATATCAGATATTAGAAGAACCAATAATTCATGTTTTAGCCTTTACCCTAGAAATTTTATGTTTCACACATCATGTGTCAAAATCACATGATCATGTGGTGTACAAGTATTTTTCATAAGCTTCCCTTTACTTAGCTCAATAAATAAATTCATAACACAAGAAGTATCATACAAGCTATGTCATGAATTATTTTTAGGGAGCATGGCTCAACCCTTTCACAATTATATACTAAGCACACAGATGATATAAGGAATTTGATAATTATCCCTCTTTTTGAGTTGTTATTCTCATCCAAGGGAGAGATGAGAACCAACCGAAGGTTACTACATATGATGATTTTATCCCCATTGTAGAGGATCTGGTGGCTTTATAGGAACATATCTATTGAACCTAGGTCTTATATGTACAAAATCAAGAGCTTGAGAGACAAGAGGTGAGTAAGTTTCCGTAAGTTTTTATTGAAACTGTTGATTGATCTCCGTAATTTGTGAATTATTTTGTTCAATTCTCTTGAGAGTTCTGTCTCTTCCCTTTTTCGAGCTTTTTTCTGTTTATGACACAAAGTAGTTGTATAAGAATTAGATTTAGAAACACTTTTATCCTTCACATGATCTCATATTTTACATAGGGGCCACTTAGATATGCTTGTCGTCTCTTTGTTACAAGTATGAGAATTCACTTATTTGGAAGAGTTGTTCAAGACTTTAGAACCTCTAGAGATGTGTTGATTGTTCTTATAAGAATTTCTCAGAAAAGTCCGTTTCTTATTTTTATGAACATGAGGATCTTGCGAAGGACGCATCTTTTTTTGTTCCTGTTTCAGCTTATCCATTTCATGTTCCAGTCTCTTAATCCTTTTAGCCCACATGTCCTTATTCAGTTGAAACTTAGATTTCATTGTACGAATCTCTTCACTGAAGAGGCTAATTTTTTTCTTCTAAGGAAGACATAACTTTTAATATAAAGTGGTTAGAATTATTTGAATCACGAAACTATTCATTATCAACATATGTGAGAAAAATTGTATTGGGTGACTCATCCTCAGGATAATAGTCTAAGGTTGTCATCCAATCTTTAGTTTTTTCACAGTAATCCTTGTTGGGGCACAAGGACATATGATGACCATGACCAAAAAATTTGGAATAGATTTGAGAATCTTTGTTTATTTGAACCTTTTTATCCTTATTCTTAACTGATGATTTTTTACAAATTTTCCTTTTTATCTGTCTAAGAGTTTTCTTCATCTGTTGTATAAACAGTGATGGAGTACAATTAAGGATATTCTCATTTTTTTCATCAATCTTTTCAGGAGTTAGAGATTTGTCCTTAGTATTTTTTTCGAAATGTCATGACTGTCTCTTTTACTGAATTCTAGATCAAAGATTTTTAACTTTCCAACTAACGTATTCCTGGAAAGAGTTTCAAGGTTATTCCATTCCATGATAGCATGTTTCTTGGACTCATATCTTGCTGGTAAAGATCGGAGAATTTTCATCACAATGTCATTTTGGGGAATAGTCTTCCCTAACGCAAAACATGCATTAACAATTCCTGATACCTTTTGATTAAATTCATCAAACGAATCTTCATCAGCCATAAGAATATTTTCCCAGTCATAATTTAGGTTTTGAAGCCTAGATTCTTTCTCTGAGGTATCTCCTTAGAATATTGTTTCTAAGATATCCCAAACATCTTTCGACTTAGTGCACGAAGACACATGGTGCTGAAGAACTGGGCTTATGGTGTGGATAATAGTGTTTAACCCGTTAGAATTATACTTTGCAGCACTTATCTCGGTGTTTCTGTCTCTAACAACTATCGGCATATATATCGTAACAGTGTTTCCGTCTCTAACAACTGCAGGCGCATCATATCCAATAATTACAAGTTTCCATGTCTCAAAGTCACGGGCTTGTAAAAAAGAATGCATAGCAATTTTCCACCACAAGTAATTTGTGCCATCAAATGTTGGAGGCACATTTATCGAGATTGCACTCTTATCCACATAGTTAGATTTATTTAAGCACAGACTAGATAGGTCTTGTTAGATCATAGCTCGGCTGAACCCACCAAGCATTGGTATGTCAAGTTTGGTTGTCATATTTTAGTGAATCAAAACTCATCTAAGAGTCGCTTGATTATGTACTAGAGACAACTTCGTATAGGTTAGACTAGAAAGTATAGGAATATGAGACATACAAGTATTACTCGAAGACATAAAGAAGGTAAAGAAGTAACGAGCTACAACGATGACATCATCCTTCCTCTTGAGGTTAGTAATATTGAATTGAATTGTTTCAATCCTAACGTATCTTTCAAGTCGTGATATATTGAAAACATAACTGTAAAGTTGTGAATGAATATTTTACTCTAGTAGTGAGACATGATCATATGATCATAGTATTAAGGAATTAGACTACGAAGTATAACGCTTATCTTTTGAACTTCGTAGATATGACATCGACATAATCGTATGAATGCTGTTGTGATTATGTGTATGGGTAAAGGTGAAGATTTCATCCTAAAACAATGTTTTGCATTTTTTTTAAAGGAAGTACATTCATGAACATATTTTATGAATCGAAAGGGAAATGGCTAGGCTTATTGGTATTGTTATTCATTGCATATCTTTGGATTACCAACATGTGTGAGTTGGTAGAACTAATCATAACTTGTTATGTATCTTGGTATAACTAATAGAAATGCCCGACTTATAATTTGGTATGATTAGTTTTGATTAATCAGTGTAACCAATCCTAAGTAATCACCTGAGATGGTATGATCGATATTTGTAATTGGTGTGACCGACCAAAAAAGAGTTGTGTAATCGATCCTTGTAATTGGTGTAACTGGTCCAAGTAATTGGTGTAACCGATCCTAGTAATTGGTGTAACTGATCCTAGTGACTAGTACGACCGATCACAAGCAATACCATGAGTATATGGTAACCGATCCTAGTAATTGACGTAACCGATCCTAATAACTGATGTAACCGGTCTTGGTAACTTGTGTGACCGATTACAAGTATTCCATATTAAGGTATAACCGGTCCTAGTGATTGGTAGATGTAGGACTAGAATATCGCCATGACAGTATTCTTACGAGATTAACAACACTCCTGCGATCATCACCGCGAGCTCTTCAACAACACTTTGCGAGCGTCATAAAAATAACTTAAAGAGTGATCCAAAGAATGATGTAATAGCTGACGATTGAAGAAACACGAGAAGATCATGATCGTTCTGCGATGGTTAGAACGCTTGCGATAATTGACATTATAACTACCGCGAGAACATCGCAAGCCAGATCCGAAATTAAAGGACAACTTAGCTGTCATCCATTATGTAAATACCCTATATAAAGAGACCCATTATATCCAGAGAGAGGATGATGTATTTTTTGAGTGTTGAGAAATTCTTGAGGAGAGAGAAACAAAAGGGCGGTTGTATTTTTAATCTACTTCCATTACTTGTAAACATTTCTGAGAATCAAATAATAAAGTGTCTTTTTAATCACTCAAATATGTGTTAACCACTGTAAGATCTTATCAAGGGTGTAGTGTAGGATTTCCTGCAACTACATTTTGGCGCCCGAAACAGGGACTAAAAGTTGAAAATTATAGGAAAAAGTAGGATAAAAGATCAATATTCGATTTAAGAAGATGATTGAACAAATTGGTGAAGCAGTTGAAGAAAAAATTGGAGCAAAGGAGTATTACAGGAAGTTGGAGTGCAATATGATAACAAAAACAATGATTAACCAATTCCATGAAGATATTAGAGAAAAGATTCATAAACGAGATTTTGAAGGAAAAAGAATTATGACAGTGGAAAAAATATCACCTCTGAAAGATTGGGAAAAGCAAGAAATCACATTCACAACAGCAGAAATACCAAAATAAAATTTGGATCATATATTTCCATTGGTAATCACGGTATCTACTATGCGAGTGAAGGAGAAGAAATCAACAAGATCTGCAGAAGAATGGACTGTGAATACAACTTTGGTGGATGCAGGAAGTTATGTAGATATTATATTGTATCACACATTTAAGAAGATGGGATATAAGGATGAAGAGATGTCTTGTTCAAATTATCATATTCATGGTTTTGGAAAATCTGTAACAAAACCTAAAGGCGAAATAATGGTACGCATTCTGCAAGGAGATATTGAAACACAAGTAAAATTATGTGTGTTGGATATGGAAGCACCATATAACATGATATTGGGGAGACCATGGATACACGCAATCAAAGCTGTAGCATCAACATTACATCAATGCATTAAATTTCCTATGCCTAGTGGAATTGGAGAAATTAGGGGAGATACTGATCTCGCGGAACTGTGTTATCGAATTGAAGTGAGAAACTATGAAGAGCGTCCAAAATTGCGAAAAGCTCGCTGAAAATTGGCAAAAGAGGTAAAGAATGAAGAAAAATTTAAAATTTACATGATAAGAGCAAAAGAAGGAAAAGGAATACCCAGCGAGATATCGCAAGAAGATGAGCCCGCGAGAATCATGGAAACACCAACGCCAATGGGGGAACCTGAGGCCAGATACACCGCAGCAGAACCAACAAAGGAAATAAATGTTGGAAGTGAAGAAGAACCTAAAATGATGAAAATTGGAACTAAGATGGGTGCAGATGAAGAAGAACAAACCATAAACCTCTAGCGAGAATATAAGGATATTTTCGCGTGGAGTATGGATGAAATTCCTGGAATATATCCATCAGTTGTATGTCATAAGTTAGAGATTAACAAAGATGTGAGACCATTCAAACAAAGGATAAGGAAAATCGCGACAACTTATCACTCAAAGATAGAAGAAGAATTACAGAAGATGCTCGATGCGGGAATTATAAGGCAAGCAAAATACCCGGAGTGGATTGCAAATATGGTAGTGGTTCCAAAGAAGAATGAAGGGATAAGAATTTCCATAGATTTTACTGACTTAAACAAAGCTTGTCCTAAAGATAGCTTTCTATTACCAGATATACCTCAAATGGTTGAGTCAGCAGCAGGAAATGATAGAATATCTTCATTGGATGGGTATAAAGGATATAATCAGATCCCTCTTGCTGAAGAAGATCAAGAGCACACTGCATTTTTTGCTCCAAAAGGATTATATTGTTACGCAAAAATGCCATTTGGGTTACGAAATGCTGGTGCAACGTATCAAAGAATGGTGGAGAAGGTGTTCACAAAGTGGATACACAAAAATTTAGAGGTGTACGTAGATGACATGTTAATAAAGAGTAAAGAAGCTAAGAACCATGTACAATATTTGAAGGAGATTTTTGATCAAATGCGACTCTTTAACATCAAGGTGAATCCTGAGAAATGCATTTTCGGAGTAGCATCAGGGAAATTTTTAGGTTATATTGTATCAAAAGAAGGAATTCAAGTTGATCCAGAGAAAGTATAGGTAATTCGCAATATGCCAACGCCAGCAACAGTGAAAGATGTACAGAAGTTTAATGGGCTCTTAGCATCGCTAGGAAGATTTATCTCGTGATCTTCAGATAAATGCAAGCATTTTTTCAATATACTCAGGAAGGGTACAAAATTCAAGTGGACAGATGAATGCGAGAAGGCTTTTCAAGGAATTAATGACTATCTAATGAACATATCTATTTTACAGAAAGCGGAACCGGGAGAAGAATTATTGATTTATCTTGCGACAACATCGCATGCCTTAAGCGTAGTGTTATTGCGAATAGATGCAGGGGTAGAAAAACCAATTTACTACATCAGCAAAATGTTTAATTCTGCAGAGAAAAATTATTCAAAAATTGAGAAGCTAATTCTGGCATTGGTTTATGCAACCTTTAAACTTCGCATATATTTTCAAGCACATAAAATAAAGGTGTTAATAAAGGTACCCATTGAATCAGTAATGAAGAACTCAAAAATATCAGGCAGAGTTGAGAGATGGAATGCATAAGTAGGGCACTTTGAAATCAAATATGAAGTCCTATCCTCACCAAAATCACAAGTTGTGGCAGATTTTTTAGCAGAATTTCCTCTAGAAGATGATGAAGCTGTGGAAGAAATGATGGACATAGAAGAAGAACATGGAGATCCAAAAGATCTATTAAAGGAACCGAACATGTGGGAAATATTGGTGGATGGATCATCAAATGTGGAATGAAATGGAATTGGAGTGGACTTTATCTCGCCAGAAGGAGAAAAAATGGCTTTCTCATTTCGTTTGGATTTAACATCCACTAATAATGAGACAGAATATGAAGTTGTGGTGCATGCTCTAAAGTTCGCCGTACATATGAAGTTGGAGAATGCAAGGATTACCAGTGACTCGCAATTGGTTATTCGCTAGATAAAAGGAGAATACACAACAAATGAACCATCTCTGAAGAAATATAAGAAACTTGTTGAAGAATTGTCTGCGAGAATTCCAAAAATAAAATGGAGACATATACCAAGTAAAGATAATAGACTCGCAGATGCTTTTGCGTTCATATCAAGTATGATGACAAACCCATCTGCGAGATGCATAAGAATTCAGACACTTGTATCACCTTCAATTAATAAAGAAGAAAAGGCGGATGTAATGATAATAGAAAATGGCACAGAAGAATCAGACAGCGACATTATCGCAGATTGGAGAGCAGAACTTCACGCATACTTGGCGACAGGCGAAACACCAAGAAATAGATTGGAGGCACACAAATTAAAAAGTCGTACAAAAAATTATTTATTAACGGATGGGGTATTGTATCGAAAATCTTTTAATGGTCCATTACTTAGATGTTTGACACGGGAAGAAGGAGAAAAAATATTAAAAATGTTGCATAGCGGTGATGCTAGTAATCATAGCGTAGGAAAATCTTTGGCTTATAGAACAAAAATGCAAGGCTATTATTGGCCATGTATGCATGAAGATGCAAAACAATTATCAAAACGTTGTGAAGATTGCCAGCGTTATGGAAAGAGGATACATGCACCAGGGGCACCATTATCATCTTCAAAAAGTGTGTGTCCTTTTGGAAAATGGGGCATAGATATTGTGGGAACCTTTGTGCCAGGTTCAGGACAGAAGAGATACTTAATTGTCGCGACAGATTACTTCACAAAATGGGCAGAAGTAAAAGCAGTACAACACATTCGCGATAAGGATATATTTACATTCATCTTTGAAAATATCATCTGCAGATTTGGAATTCCAGCACAGTTGGTTTTTTATAATGGAAAACAATTTGAAGGACAAAACATAGAATTGCTACTCAATGCACTTAAGATAAGATGTGGAAAATCTACTCCTTTATACCCACAAGCTAATGGTCAGGCTGAAGCAACTAATAAGACAATCGCTGACATCTTGAAAAGGAAATTAGAAGGGTACCATAGAGCATGGTGTGAATAGGTACATAATGCAGTCTGGTCTTACAACACAACCAGGAGAGAGGCAACTGGGATGTCACCTTTTTTTTTAACATATGGTGTTGAAGCAGTGCTACCAACAGAAGTTGTTATTCCTACAACAAAAAGAGAGGTTTGGGAGAAGAATCTTAATGCTAGCATGATTCTGAGAGAACTTGATGAATTAGAAGAGAAGAGAGAAAAAGCATTACAACATATGGAAAATTACCAGCGAAGGTTGGCTCGCGAATATAACAAGCGAGTCAAGAAACATGAGTTTCAACCATGCGATTTAGTTTTGCGAGAAACACCAGAGTACCAGTGAGAACGTGGTGGAAAACTAGCGAGAAAATGGGATGGACTGTATATCATTAAAGAGATAGTTGGAATAGGGTCATATAGGCTGGTATACCCAGAGGGAAGAGATGTTGGTCAAAGACTTGGTAGGCCATGGAACAGATTATTTTTAAAAATATATTATCAGTAACAAATTTTTAATAAAAAATGGGCAAAACAAATTTTTACAGTGGCGAGTTTGTTCGCAAGATTATTCAAGATTACATAAAGAATGAAAGATTTCGATATACACAAAAGAAACAAAGAACGGGATGAACCTTTATGGTGTACACCCTAGTTCGCGAATACAATTTCGCAAGAGGCAAATGTAAGACCTAAAGTACGTCATATTAGGGGGGTATCTCTTTACGTGACTCGGGGATAAGGTTATACCGCTGCTGGAACCTGAGTCATGAAGATGTTGGGGTTAAAGAAAACTTATCCGGGAGAGGTACCTTGGATTTCCAACTATATAAGGTTATACCCTGGTTGGAACACCGAGGGTCTCTTCTAAGGAGTGCAGAGTATGACCAAGGCGCCGAGGTACACGGTTGAGCCAAGTATGCCCGGGACGGACGAACTTACCCTGGACATTCTTGGTAAGTCTTGGCTATGATGCACTCGGCCCGAAGAAAACCCCACTTAGGGTGTAGTCTTGTAACTATAAGCCATATAGGAATAAAGGACAAGAGGCTGCGAAAACAACTGGTTGTTGGTAAATTCGGATGGGAGGAGCTAGTCTTGTATGTCTGATGTGCCCTCCTTGAAGGGGAAACCAGGGGGAAGATAAGGGCGGCACCCTCCATTAGGGAGCTGATAAGTGTCTAAATACGGAAATGTCATGGGGCTTTACGCTCGCAAGAGAAATTAGGCCTGTCATATTTTCGCGTGACAAATATTATACAGAGGCAACAATCCATAAGAGAAAGTTAAGATGAGATCAATGGGTTTTTATATGAAAGTATAAAGACGTCATGCGATTTCATCGCACGACGGCAATATCATGAGGCTTTGTTCTCGTAAGGGAACTTAGACTTGTCATTGTTATCGCAGAGAAATTGACAAAATACAGATAAGGCAAGATCAAAGGGTTTTTGCATACAAATGTAAAGACGTCCTGCGATTTTGTCGCAGACAAAAAATTGGCAAAGTAAGACCTTTAATTAGGAAGGCAAGATAAGACCAATAGAATAATCCCAAACATTAACTATTTTCTTTTAAGAATGCAGGAAAGATTTCTTAGAATCCTTCGGATTTTTTTCAGAAATGTTATTTAGAATCACACAACAGAATTATTCATCATATCACAACATCTTCTATAATTTCGCAAGAAATATTGCAACACAGTTCACAAAGGAAGAATGCAGGAATTAATTGACCATTCCAAGAAAGATAATGAAGGGCAAGTAGGGGAGTGGATAAATAAAATATCATTATCTTCCTTGAGAATATTCAAAATAACATAAATAAAAGTTGAATTCCAAAGTTGCATAAAGTTACATTACTCGCAAGAAAGAGAAAAAAAGAGAAAACAAAAATAAAACTCAGGCTTCATTATTGATATCGACAGATTCATCATCCTTGTTAGTATTATCAACTTTACCAACATTCTTCTCATTGCGATTGATTCGAGATTCTTCTTCTTCGCCAACAGTTACTTCACCACCAGTGGTTACTTCTCTAGGAGGACTTTTTTCTTCTTCTGTTTGGTCTTCTTGAGAAATATTTTCTTCCTCACTTTCATATTCTAGATCCTTATCCATAGGAAGAGGAACTTAATCATAATCTACTTCTAGAGGAGGAATAGATACATGGGGGATAGATTGAGATATTAGAATGTCATTCACCAGGACTTCAGCACTAAGATGAACTTTGCGAAGGAAACCTTTATCGCGATTTCTAATCTCCAAGTTCTTAAAATACTCAAGATAGTCATATCTTCTCTCTGCTCGATCGCGAGATTTAACATAACGAGAAAGGAGAGATCCATTTTCTTTGCGAGCTTTAGCGAATTTATCAGTCAGGTCAGAAATGGTAGAGCGAAGGCTTCTTTTAGATTCTGCGAGAAACAAAAATGACAAGAAAATATTCAGATGAAAATCTCGCAAGAAGTATAGTGGAGAAATTAAATTGGAAAATTAACAGTCAAGATAGTCAAAATGACTACCTTCTTTTTGAGAAGTTAAGTTTTGAATTAAAGATAAGAAACAATTCTCCCATTGATTCATGGCATCGTCAAATTTGTCCCCAACTATACCCTTCAGGCGAGATTTTATATTTTCTTCTTTGGAGAGGAGATACGAGTTTTCCTTTGCTAATAAAGAATAACATTCTTCTAATTGGAAGTATAGATCTTGAAGCTTGATAGCCTTTAAAATAAGAGTTTATCTACCCTTGATAAGTTTATCCTTCTCAGCGGCAGATGATTCAGTTAATTCCTTGAGTTCCTCCTTAAGAGAACGAAGAGATTGCTCTTGATTATCACATATTCTTTTAAGATTACTCAATTGTTGCGAGGAAATCGCCATCAAGCTTGAAAAACTATGTTTTTCTTGAGATAAAGTTCTATTTTCATCTGATAAAGATTTCGTCGGCAAGTTAGCCTTGATTAACAAATATGAGAGGCGAGCAACCTCGCTACTTAATAAATTTTGGCTTTGCGATAATTGATTATTCTCATTAGTAAGATTATCTATTTGATCTATTGAATATGTGAAGAGATTATCTAATCTATTATACTGGTCCATCCAATAATATTTTTCAACACGAGCTTATTCAGCGATAGACTCAAATTTAAGTCTCTCCCTGAATCGATTCTGATTTAAAACCAAATATACGAACCAAGAATTTAAGAAGGAAATTTGAATACAGAGAAAATGAAAATTTGTTAGAACAGAAAAATCAGAGACAGAGGCAGAAAAATTATACCTTTTAACTCATTATTCTTGCTGCGAAGATTCTCGCAGTCAAGTGAAGAATTGCGAAGCTTTTGATAGAGAATGTCACATTCTGAAGTCTTAGCTTGGACATTTCTTTTAAGCGATTCAACTTCACTTTTTAAAGCTGCTTGTGAACCTATTTGGTTAGAACCAAGATACTTACATAAAACCTCGCAGATGCCCTGCTTGACGGGGTCAGTAGAAGACCTCTTAGCCTCATCCAAGACATCAGACAAGATTTTAAAAGCAACATCCACTCCTATCGAAGTTTCCTTGGAAGAAGAAGAGGGTGCAAATGGTGAAATAATGACAGTAGAAAGATGGAGGTTTTGATTGTTCGCAATGATTGCATCGTCAGAAGGAGGAGTATTTGGAAAGGTAATAGTTGAAGGTAATAAAAGGCTGGAAGGAGTTTCATTGACAGTAACTTTGGGAGTATTAGTGGTGATAGTCTCGCAAAAAGAAGAAGGAGGTTCCATTTGCAAGGTTGTGGGAATAACTCTCGCAGATGTCAACTTGGGAATAGTAATGTTAGCCTCAAGAGTTTTAACTTGGCGAGATCTTTGCGAGAAATAGCAATACTTTCGTCATCCTACGAATAATAACTTAGATAAGAAACAGAGGCAACAATATTGTTATTAAGAAAAAGTAAATGTTTCTTACTACCTTATGACTCGCAGGATTCCTTCTCTTGTGAGCTAATTTTTTGAGAAGATTAGGGTTTTGGGTTGCAGACTGGGTACTAGGGGAAGTTCCGCTGAAAAGAAGATATAATGGAGAAGAATCAAATAGAAAAGTTTAATAAAATATGAGTAAACATGATTCAAGTAAGCAAAACGGAATTTAGTAACATCATAAAAACACATACCTTGAAGATTCCATTAAACCAATAGCGGGTAGATACGAAGAAGGAAAAAAATTGCAGATCGGAAAACTTTGCAGAGGATGAAGAAACGAAGAAGATAGAAGAGTAAAAGAAGAAAATTAGTTATGTAACCAAAGTCTATCTTTTATAAGCAAAAGGAGATGACCTGTTGAGGAGTGACGTGTCGGTAAAAAAGGAATTTACAACACGTGTAGACGGTTAAGCTAAATTCACGGAGTTTTGTCGAGAAGAAAATATCGAAAGATAGGGGCTGCGAGCATTATGAAGAGTTGGATATTCTCATATCCCCTCCACATCGCGAAGAAGACATGAGAAGAGGCAAGATGTAGGACCAGAATATCGTTATGATAGTACTCTTGCGAGATTAAAAACACTCCTGCGATCATCACCGCGAGCTCTTCAACAACACTTTGCGAGCGTCATAAAAATAACTTAAAGAGTGATCCAAAGAATGACGTAATAGCTGACGATTGAAGAAACACGAGAAGAGCATGATCGTTCTGCGATGGTTAGAACGCTTGCGAGAATTGACATTATAACTACCGCGAGAACATTTTAAGCCAGATCCGAAATTAAAGGACAGCTTAGCTGTCATCCATTATGTAACTACCCTATATAAAGAGACCCAGTATATCCAGAGAGAGGATGATGTATTTTTTGAGTGTTGAGAAATTCTTGAGGAGAGAGAAACAAAAGAGCGGTTGTATTTTTAATATACTTCCATTACTTGTAAACATTTATGAGAATCAAATAATAAAGTGTCATTTTAATCACTCAAATATTTGTTAACCACTGTAAGATCTTATCAAGGGTGTAGTGTAGGATTTCATGTAACTACAGTAGAACCGATTGAACCCATGAATATGATTTTATATTTGATCAATCACATAGTTGTCTTGGAATACAAATGAACCAATTCTAAACTTGTTTGGAAGTGTGGTATAATCGATTCCAAGATTGTAAATATGAAAGATGATTTACAAAGAAAAGATGTCAACATACTTTGAACACGAACAATAACTCTTATCTTTTATTGTTCAAAGATATTCCTTAATTACTCAAGGAGATCTCGGTCAGAAATAAATTAAGAATCTCTTAATTAAGGTTGTTAGTTTTATATGCTTTAATTACTAGCAATTAAATGCATACCTCTAGAGAATAAAAATTAGTAATGTGCATTTACTAATTGAAAATTTTCTATTGAGAGATTTTGAAAAATATTGGACAAAGCATATCCAGGAATTATGAAAACCGATTGGGCACTTATTGCATATCTTGAGAATACTTTCAGTTTTGAAAATTCGTTGGTGTCCAAACATCCTTGGTCTATAAATACCTAAGTTTTCATTTCTATAAAACTATCCTAAGAGCCAGCTAAACTTTATCTTCTTGTTGTTTCTGGTGGAGACGTCTATACATAGAGGAAAGTACCCTAATTAGGAAAAATCTCTTACGACCGCTCGTTTAAATAATTCTGTGGGATCAAGAATCTCTACGAGTATCATTGGTGGGAAACTAGATAATTGCAATTTATTAGTTTTCGATTGATTTGATTGACTAACAATTGTTGAACTTTGATTGCAGCTAGTTTGTTTATTCTTGAGAATCTTCTCTTCTGATATAATATTCACTCAAACTAGATCGAAGCGTCGGTGGGATCTTTAGAATTGTTTGTAGATATAAATACATCTTGTGATAATCCATTGTTAAAAGACTCTGTTATGTGCATGATTGATCACAAGAGATTCAAGTGGTGTTGTGCAGGTTTAATTGAAGATTAAAGAAGATTTGAAGACGAGGAAGATTTCTTATTGGTTTCTCATATCTTTGTGTAGCACAAACCTTGATCGGTTGGGATCCAACTAGAATCATATCTATTCGATTGATTAGTTGTGTGAGATCGGTAACACCTAACAGTTATATTGGGATCTATTTTGATTATTACAAATATGAATCTTATTACTTAGGTAATAGAGATTGGATTGATCTAACCAGGAAAATGAGTTTATTAGTTTAAACGGAAGAGCCTTTGCATATGAATTGAGATATCTTTATCTGAAAAGAATCAAGAGAGTTGTTACCAAACAGATTTGTTGCTCCTTTACGGTTTGGAATAGGATCCAAAGGAATTATTCTAGTACGTGCACTTATTGAATATCGGAAGCACATGGATAATGAAGAAAGTAAGTGAACTAGGGTTTGTTGCTTGGTCTCAACTATACGAAGTTGGTTTAGATTTTGTATAACGGCTTAATTTCGAGAGTATTCAATTCTCGACTAGGTCCCGGGGTTTTGTAAGGCAGTGTGATGTAAAACATGCCCGGAGTAGCCGGTGCACCAAGCTGTAGTTTATGTTTGTTTTCAGTATTATTATCATGTTCTAATTCAATAACTAGGGTTTAGATGAAACCCTTAATCTATTGCTAGTTTGATTCATGTTTATGATATTGCTCTTGTTGTGCTTAAAATGTTTATGATAAATTCAATCATAGTATTTCAACATTTTGCTCTCACAGTATATTACATGTATCCATTGTAGTTAGAACACCAGCATTTAGAACACCAGCATGTTAATTGTGCTGCAGATCATGCTTAATTGTTTGTTATGAATCCTTAGATTAGTTGTGCTTTGACTAGACAGTTAATGCTTTGGAAAATATCTTAGTTGTGATTGGAATATCCATCTTAGGAAAGGTTTAATTATCTAAGTGATCAAATGGGTCTGTGATTAGTTGTATTGTAAGGAGACAGCTAATACTAGGGATTAGTTAGTGACCTTAGATGACATTAAACCATCCAATTGAGATTACCCTCGATAAACGGCATACTTGCATATTGACCGGTGTCAATAACAAGGGACAAGAACATTATTGAAAAAGAACTGACTTAGCTAAAATTATGTGGTGGATTCGACTGCCCTTGTGCCCTTTAATTTGCATTGTTTTCTATATTATGTTTCATAAACATCACTTTGTCGTATTGACACAAACCCACATATTGTGTTACTCTTGTTAGAAATCAGTTTTAGTAAGAACATAGCTTCAACTTACACCCACCTTGTCCCTGAGGATCGACTTGCGCTTTCCCTGTGTTACATTAGGATATTGTGCACTTGCAGGTATCATTGTAGGTACTGTTTAAAGCATACCAAGTTTTTGGCGCCGCTTCCGGGGACTCAGTGGCGGTATAGCTGAGGTTTCTATCTTCACTTTATTGGTTTCAGTTACTATTGTTGTGTTAAACTTTCTTTTATCTATGCATTCTATCTCTTTTTGTGATATAAGATACATTATGTAGATTCATATAGCAGAATTCTTTTTTTCTGGAATTTTCAATACTAGTGCTCTCTCGACTTTGCTTCAGCTACTCAATTATGGGAACTGAAGGTATTTGTTGAGCTAGGAAGTACTTGAAATCTCCGCTGTGCAAACCCAAGGAGGAGAAGAAAAAGGCGCAGGACAATCTGTGGAAGTTCCTAAACCATACGACGGTATCATTCTCAACCCTTAAGTTTTTGATACCTTCCATGATTACTTGTTGAACCTGTAACTCCGTTGTTCATCATTGAATATCTGAACCTTCCATACTCTATTTTGAATTATACCCCATGATAGCCTGATAACCTAGCTGCCTATCTAATATCCCCAATTATTGACACACCTGTCCAAGCTGAGACAATGGGTGATGTTATCGATTGACCACGTACTTTCTATGAGTACATGTATCCCATCAGACAAAGTTTGTTATCATGTATTGTCTTACCTCAAACCGATAACCTTTTTGAAATAAATGCGAGCATGATACAAATACTTCCAATATTTCGAGGGGATGATTCTGAAAACCCCTATCATCATGTAAGAGAATTTGAACAAATTTGTAGGGTTATGCAACCTGACCATATATCCGAAGACTCTCTAAAATTGCGTTTGTTTACATTTTCTTTAAAGGAAAGGGCTAAAACATGGTTTTACGGTTTTAGACCATAATCAATCACCACTTGGGAATAACTCACATATAAATTTTTCAGAAAATTCTTTCCACATCATAGGACCATCGCTATTCGTCAAAGTATCATATGTTTTGTCCAGTTAGATGGAGAGACTCTTTTTCACTATTTTGAAAAGTTTAATGATTTTTGATTGAGTGCCCTCACCATGGCTTTGAGAAGTGGAGACTGGTTGTTATCCTCTATGAGGGATTAGACTTTAATTCTCGATCCATGGTTGAATCTATGTGTAATGGTGAATTTATTGATAATATTGTGGATGATGCATGGTTAGTTTTGGAAGAGATTGCAGAGAAAACCCTTTAATGGTAATCCGTTAGGGAAAATAATACAATATCATATGCTAGAAGTGATCTTCATGGGAGGGAGTATGATTTTGACTCTGATATACACATGACATGTATGGCTATGAGAGTTGAATATCTAGAGAGGGGCACAAATGAAGATGTTTTTGTCCCTAACTCATGTACCCAAACTGAAATATATGTTTGTACCTTGTGTGGTAGCTTAGGCCATATTATTGAGAATGTAGTTGCAGGAAATCCCATAATACATCCCTCACAAGAATTCATAATAATCAACACATCTTTATGATCAAGAACAACACTTTTTATTAATTGATTTCTAGAAATGTTACAGGAAAGAAATGAAATCAAGAATACAAATATTGTTTTGGACTTTATCTCTCCTCAAAACTTTCTCAACACTCCAAAATTAATCTCTCCTCCCTTAAGCTTGTTCAGCTCTTTATATAGAAAATTACATAGTGGATGACAGCTAATCTGTCCTCTATTTTAGGATCTGTATTACGATATTTCGCAATCTTACAAATGTACAATTTCGCAAATGTCCTAAATCTCGCTAAATCTTCACACCTTTCTCATGTTTATGCTATCGTCACTTGTAATGTCATTCATGTAATTGTTTTGCGACGTCTTCGCAACGTTACTAATGTGATTTTCGCTAGTGTGTCGTTGCGATATTCTGATCCTACATCTTGCCTCTTCTCATGTATTCTCAGCAAAGGGGATAATGTCATGATAATTTGTACTTCTAAAAGCCGCAGTTGTTCATCTTCCTATATTCTTCTCTCGAAAAGATTTCGTGAATTAAGTATGTCCGCCTACACGTGTCAAATACTCCTTTACTTACTGGCGCATCCATTACCATCCAGTCATCATTTTGTTGCCTATTTAAGGAGAGATCGGGTAGTGGGATAATTTTCTTCTTTTAGTTTTCCATCTTCCTCATCTCTACATTCTATGCAAGTTCTCATCGTCTGCAACTTTTCCCTTTTGAAGATTCATCTGCTACTGTTTTCATGGAGTCATCAAGGTAGATATTCTTCTGATTTTGCTGAAATCGATTTTGTTTATTGAAGTTATCTCATCTGACGTTATTCAACTTCATGTAATTCCCATACTGTTTCTGTTTCAGCAAAATCACCTCCAACACCATATTTACAGTCCAAAACCCTAATGCTCCCAAAGATTCGCAGCCTAAAGTCGCTGTAAAGAAAAGAAAGTATGCGAATCACAAGGTAGTAAGAAACACTTATTCCCTTAATAACAATATTGTTGCCTTTGTTTCTTATCTAGATTGTTATTCGCAGGGTGATGGAGATGCCAATAAACCCCCAAGAAATCTCGCCACCTTAAAGTTGTGGAAACTTTTGTTTCCTTGTCTAAGTTGGGTGCTTTAAAATCTCCTGTGATTCCTTCGCAAACTGAACCTTTACTTCCTATTTACGAAAATATTGCCTCAGATTTCACCCCTTCAACTGATATTCCTACAAATGAAACTTCTCTCATTAACCCTCCTGCGAATGAAGCTTCTTCTTCTATTGTTAAAGCTTCTCAAGTTGATTCTTCCTTGTTTTCAACTTTTGATCTTCCTCAAAATTTTCCTTCAAATGACACAGTTATTGCTAAGAATGATTTGATTCCTCAGTCTTCTATTATCACCACTTCTTCATCTGAACACCTTCCTTTTTCTAGATAAACTGTGGAAGGAATAGACATTGATTTTAAAGTTTTATCTGACGTTCTGGATGATGCTAAAAAGTCAACCATTGACCTTGTCAAATCTGGTGTCCGCGAGATTCTGAGTAAATATTTTGGCTCTGATAGAATTGTTTCGCAAATAGCTTTATAGAAGGAGCTTGAAGTCTTAAGGGAGATTCTCCAAGCCAAAACCTCATAATGCAGCATTCTTCGTCTTGAAAACCAGAAACTTCAAAACGTTTCTTTAGACTGCGGACTTCTTCGTAAGAAAAATGATGAGTTAAAAGGTATGAATTTCTTATCTTTGTCCTTAATTTGCCTCTTAATAAATTTTTTCTTTCCACGTTGTTTTTTCTTAAAAGCCTTCTTTCGCTCGCTAATCTTTAAATCAGAAACGAATAATGGAGAGATATCAGTTTGAATCTGCCGCTGAATAAATTCGCGTTGATAGAGATATTTGGATGGATCAGTATAACCGACTAGATAACCTTCATACATATTCCGTTGATCAAACAGATAATCTTACCAAAGAGAATACCCAATTAGTTCAAAAGCAAAGTTTATTAAGTAATGAAATATCTTGTCTCTCTTATGCTTTGACTAAGGCTAATCTGAAGATGGAAACTTTATCATATGAGAATAAAATTTTATCTCAAGAGAAGTGAACTCTTTCAAACAAGGTGGCGATCTCTTCACAACAAAATAATATGCTTCAAAAAGTATGTGATGACCAAGAACAGTCTCTTCGCTCATTGAAAAGTGAACTTAAGGAAGTAACAAAGTCATCTATTGCTGAGAAAAATGCACTCATCCAGGGTAGAATAGATTTAAGTGTAAATGCAAATCAATTTAAAGAATGATACTCCAAACTAGAAGAATTTTTTTCTTCACTTGCAAAGGAAAACGCTTTTCTTATTTCTAAAGACAAAAACCTTCATTCTTTCCTACAAGGTTTAGTTGGAGATAATTTTGATGATGCGATGGACCACTTGGAGAATAGTTACTTGGCCTTGATTCAGTATATTATTTCGCAAAAGGAAGGTAGTCATAAAAATTTGACTACCTCAACTGTCTCTTCTTTGTCTAATCTTTTTGTAATATTTTCCTTGTGAATTCTTCGCCTGAATAATTTTCTTCATTTTTCTTTTTCGCAGAATCTGAGAAAAATCTCCATTCCTCTATTTCTGATTTGGAGTCTAAACTTTCCAAGGTTCGCAAAGAGAATGGAATACTTGCTTCTCATCTTGTTTTTTCTTGCGCAGAAAGAAGATTTGACTACCTTGTTTACTTCAAGGATATTCAAGATAGAAATCACCAAAAATCATTCCTTCGCCAAGTTCATCTCAAAGCTGAAGTTCTTGTGAATGAAATCTTGTTATCCAATTCTCTTCCTCCTGTATCAGTCAAACCTTTAAAAATAGATGATGATGAAATTCCTCACCCTGCTGATAGCGATTTTATTATGAAAGTGGTGATGAAGTTATTTCTTAAGAAGAATATGAAGTATAAGAACATCCTTCTAAAAAATCCTCTGTTGGTGATAACCAAGGTGGAAATGAAAAAGAAATTCCTCTCAAAGAAACTATCGCTGGTGAAAACCAAGGTGGAGATGAAACTATAGTGAATCAAGATGAAGAAAATACTGGCGAGAGTGAGAAAATAACGAAGAACATCCATTAACTCCTTCTGGCGAACTCAACATTGAAACTTGAGTTTCTTATGTAATTCTGTTTTCTTGAGTTGTTTCATGTTCTTGACTTTTTGCGAATATTGTACTTCAACCAACTTTGAAATTTACTCTTTTGATGTTTTGTTTGGCGAGAAAGATAATGCTTCTTGTTTATTAATTCACATACTTGCCTGTCATTATCTTTCTTGTGATGAACAAATATTTCCTGCATAAAGAATAGTTAATTTTTATAAATTTTTGTTTTGTCATGTGGTCTTATTTTGCCTTCCTAGTTAAAGGTCTTATTTTGCCACCTCTTGTCATTGTGAAAAAATCACAGGACGTTCTTACATTTTCATTTAAGGACCCATTGATCTTACCTTAACTCTCTCTTTTTATTTAAATTTTTTGTTGCGACAATATGACAGGCCTAAAGTTCTTGCGAAACTAAAGCCCCATGATACTGGCGTCTTGCGACGAAATCGCAGGACGTCTTTACACTTTCATGTAAAAACCCATTGATCTCGTCTTATATTTTTCTCTTGTATTATTGCCTCTTCAGGATTGTCGCACAAATATGACAAGCTTTGATACTCCCGTGAGTAAAAGCCTCATGACATTTGTGTCTTAAGACACTTATCAGCTCCCTAATGGAGGGTGCCGCCCTTATCTTCCTCATGGTTGCCACTTCAAGGAGACATACTTCTGCCATACAATATTAGATCCTCCCATCCGGTCTTGACAACAACCAGTTTTTTTCGCAGCCTCTTATCCCTTTTGCCTATATGGCTTATGGTTACGAGACTGCACCCTAAGTGGGGTTTTCTTCGGGCCGATTGCATCATAGTCAAGACTTGCCAAGAATGGATAGGGTAGTTTCATATGCCCCGGGAACTCTTGGCTCAACCGTGTACCTCGGCGCCTTGATCATACTCTGCACTCCTTAGGAGAGTCCTTATTACCTTAGTCGCCCAACTCAAGTCATATGCTTAAATTGAGAATCCAAGGTGCCTCTCCTGGATGGGCTTTATTGACCCCAAATCTCCATAACTCAGGTTCCAGTAGCGGTGTAACCATATATCTGAGCCATGCAAGAGGTACCCCCTCATATGATGTACTTTAGGTCTTACATTTGCATCTTGTGAAATTTTATTCGCGAACTAGGGTGTACGCCATAAAGGTTCGCCCCATTCTGGATCTTAGATTTTTATGGATCTTAGATCATCTCTTGCGAAAGTTTCACATATTTTCATTATGCTTTTGATATTTGTAATCTTGCATCTTCTCTTTCGTAAAATTTTTTCATTCATTCATACATTATTTCGCAACCTATTCTTTCTCAAGATCTCTTATGGGTAATATCTTTTTAGGTATAATCTGTTCCATGGTCTACCAAGTCTCTGACCCACATCTCTACCTTCAGGATCCATCAATTTATATGCCCATGTTCCAACTATCTCTTTAATGATATAAGGCGCATCCCATTTTCTCGCTAACTTTCCACCATTTTCTCGATGATATACTGGTGTTTCTCGTAACACTAAATCACCTGGTTGAAATTCACGCTTCTTGACACGTTTATTATACTCTTGTGCTAATCTTCGCTGGTAATTTTCCATATGTTGCAATGCTCTTTCTCTATTTTCTTCTAATTCATCAAGCTTGGTTAAAATCATACCCGCACTAAGATTTTTCTACCATGCCTCTCTCTTTGTTGTGAGAATAATAACTTATGTTGGTAACACAGCTTCAGCTCGATCCATATGTTAAACAAAAAGGTGACATTCCATTAGCTTCTCGCCTAGTTGTGTTGTAAGCCCAGACTGCATTATGTACTTGTTCGCACCAAGCTCTATTATGTCCTTCTAATTTCTTCTTCAATATGTCTGCGATCGTCTTATTTGTTGCTTCTGCTTTCCCATTAGCATGTGGATATAGAGGAGTGGACTTTCCACACTTTATCTTAAATGCATTGAGCAACATTTCTATGTTTTTCCCTTCAAACTGTTTCCCATTATCAGATACCAATTGTGAGGGAATTCCAAATCTGCAAATGATGTTTTCAAATATGAATGTAAAGATGTCTTTGTCGCGAATATGTTGTATTGCCTTTACTTCTACCCATATTGTGAAATAATCTGTTGCGACAATTAAGTATCTTTTTTTTCCAGATCCTGGTAAAAATGGTCCCTCAATATCTAAACCCCATTTTCCAAAGGGACATACACTTGTTGAAGATGTTGATGGTTCTCCAGGTGCATGTATTTTCTTTATGTGCCGCTGACAATCTTCACAACGCCTTGATATTTTCTTTGCATCTTCGTGCATATATGGCCAGTAATAACCTTGCATTTTTGTTCTGTATGCCAAATATCTTCCTCCGATGTGATGGCCAGCATCCCTACTATGTAACATTTTTAGCACCTTTTCTCCTTCTTCCCGTGTCAAACACCTAAGTGATGGTCCATTAAAAGATTTTCGATATAATATCCCATCTCTTAATTCATAATTCGTTGCACGGCTCTTTAATTTGTGTGCCTCTAATCTGTTCCTTAGTGTTTCCCCTTTTTCCAAATATGCATGAAGTTCTGTTCTCTAATCTGTGATTTCATTTATTTGCTCTTCTTCGCCATCTTCTATTATCATTACGTCTACTTATTCTTCTTCTTTATTTACTGATGGTGATTGAAGTATATGTATCTTTATGCACCTCGCATCTGGATCTGTCATCGTACTTGAAATGAAATCATAAGCATCTACAAGTCTATTGTCTTTCCTTGAAATGTGCCTCCACTTTATTTTTGGGATTTTCGCTGACAACAAGTTTTTTACATTTCTTCAAAGATGGTTCATTTGTAGTGTATTCTCCTTTTATTTGGCGAATGACTAACTGCGAGTCGCTGGTGATTCTCATATTCTCCAACTTAATTTTTATTACGAATTTTAGGGCATGCACCATAGCTTCATATTTTGTTTCATTATTAGTAGATGCGAACTCCAGTCTAAAGGAAAAAGGAATTTTGGTTCCTTCTGGCAAAATTAGGAAAATTCTAACTCCATTACCTTCCCCATTTGAGGACCCATCTACCAATATTTCCCATCTATCGGGTTCTGTCAATAGATCTCTTGGGTTTCCATGTTCTTCTTCCACATCCATCATTTCTTCCACAGCATCATCATCTTCTAGAGGAAATTCTGCTAAGAAGTCTGCGACAACCTGTGACATTGGTGAAGATAATATTTCATACTTAATTTAGAAATGTCCCACTTGTGCATTCCATCTCTCTACCCTGCCTGACCTTTTTGAATTCTTCATCACTGATTCAATGGGTACCTTTGTCAACACCTTTACTTTATATGCTTGAAAATATATGCGAAGCTTGAACGTTGCGTAAACTAATGCCAGAATTAGTTTTTCGATTTCTGAATAATTTCTTTCTGCGGCATTGAATGTTTTACTGATATAGTAAATTGGTTTTTTCAACTCCTGCGTCATTTCGCAACAGTACAACACTTAATGCATGCGAAGTTGTCACAAGATAGATCAATAGTTCTTCTCCTGGTTCTGCTTTTTGTAAAATGGATATATTCATCAGATGTTCTTTTATTCCTTGGAAATCTTTCTCACATTCATCTGTCCATCTAAATTTTGTCCCCTTTTTGAGTATTTTGAAGAAATATTTACATTTGTCTGAAGATCGCGAAATAAATCTTTCCAGCGAAGCCAATAGTCCATTTAAATTATGCACATCTTTTACCATTGCTGGTATTGGCATGTCGCGAACTGCTTGCACTTTCTTTGGATCAACTTGTATTCCTTCTTTTGATACAATGTAGCCTAGAAATTTTCCAGACGCAACCCCAAAAATAGACTTCTCTGGATTTATTTTGATGTTAAATTGCCGCATCTGTTCAAAAATTTCCTTCAGATCTTGTATATGGTCTTTGGCTTCTTTACTTTTTATTAACATGTCATCTACATACACCTCTAGTGTTTTGTGTATCCACTTTGCGAACACCTTCTCCATCATCCTTTGATATGTTGCTCCAGCATTTCGCAAACCAAATGGTATTTTTGTATAACGGTATAATCCTCTTGGTGCGAAAAAAACAGTATGCTCTTGATCTTCTTCAGTGAGAGGAATCTAATTGTAACCTTTGTACCCGTCTAGAGAAGATATTCTATCATTTCCCGCCGCTGACTCAACCATTTGTGGAATATCTGGTAATGGAAAGCTGTCTTTCGGACACGCTTTATTTAGATCAGTAAAGTCTATACAAATTCTTATCCCTTTATTTTTATTTGGGACCACGACCATGTTGGCTATCCACTCTGGATATTTAGCTTGTCTTATAATTCCTGCATCAAGCATCTTCTGTAACTCTTCTTCTATTTGGGGATGATATGTTGTTGTGATTTTTCTTATTCTTTGTTTGAATGGTCTTGCATTTTTGTTAATTTCCAACTTATGAAATGCCACAGATGGATCTATTCCAGGCATCTCATCCATGTTCCATGCGAAAATATCTTTATAATCTCGCAAAAGATTAATAGTTTTTTCTTCTTCATCTGCCTCCATCTTGGTTCCAATTCTTAGCATTTTGGGTTCTTCTTTAGTTCCAATATTCACTTCCTTTGTTGGTTCCGCTGCTGTGTAACTGGCCTTTGGTTCTCCCATGGGTGTTGGTTCTTTCATCTCCTTCGCAAGTTCATTTCCTTCTTCTGAAATTTCGCTGGGTATTCCTCTTCCTTTTTCTGCTTTTATCATGTAAATTCTAAATTCTTCTTCTTTCTTAGCCTCTTTCGCCATTGTTTTACGAATTTTTCTCCTCTTTGCTCGTCCTTCATAACAACTTACTTCAATTTGATAACATAATTTCGCACTATCAGTATCTCCTTTAATTTCACCAATTCCGCTAGGCATAGGAAATTTGATGCATTGATGTAATGTTGATGCTACGGCTTTAATTGCGTGTATCCATGGCCTTCCCAATAGTATGTTGTATGGCGATTCCATATCCACCATACACAGTGTTACCTGTGTTTCAATTTCTCCTAACGAAATTCGCACCACTATTTCCCCTTTCGATCTTGTTGTAGATTTTCCAAAGCCATGAACATGATATGTTGGTGGAGTCATTTCTTCATCTTTGTATCCCATTCCTTTATATGCATGATAAAACATTATATCCACTGAACTTCTTGTATCCACCAAAGTTCTGTTTACCGCCTATTCTACCATGGTTTTTGCGGATTTCATCTTTTCTTTCCGTGCGGTTACTGTGATTACCAAAGGAGATGTGTGGCTTAAATTTTTTCTTGGTATTTCTGCTGTTGTAAATGTAATTTTCTGCTTTTCCCAATCCTTCAAGGGTGATATCTTCTCCACCATCATGATTTTCTTTCCTTCGGAATCTCGTTTATGTATTCTCCCTCTGATATTTTCGTGAAATTCATTGATTATTGTTTTTGTAATTAAACTACACTCCAATCTCATGTTGTATTCCTTGATTTTAACCTTCTCCTCCTTAATTGGTTTATTGATTTGTTTCATCATTTTCTTGACCTCAACTTCCTTAATAACAATCTTTAACCTTGTTTTTCAATAATTTTCCACTATCAATCCATGTTTCTAACGCCATTATGTAGCTGCAGGAAATCCCACAATACATCCCTCACAAGAATTCATAATAATCAACACATCTTTATGATCAAGAACAACACTTTTTATTAATTGATTCTAGAAATGTTACAGGAAAGAAATGAAATCAAGAATACAAATATTATTTTGCACTTTCTCTCTCCTCAAAACTTTCTCAACATTCCAAAATTAATCTCTCATCCCTTAAGCTTGTTCAGCTCTTTATATAGGAAATTACATAGTGGATGACAGCTAATCTGTCCTTTATTTTAGGATCTGGCTTGCGGTATTTCGCAAGCTTACAAATGTACAATTTCGCAAACGTCCTAAATCTCGCTAAATCTTCACACCTTTCTCATGTTTATGCTATCGTCACTTGTAATGTCATTCATGTAATTATTTTGCGACGTCTTCACAACGTTACTAATGTGATTTTTGCTAGTGCGTCGTTGTTGCGATATTCTGATCCTACAGAGAACTGCCTTATTTTGCATGACTTTAGGCAGTCTAAAACACGTCATATTGATGTTCCCTATCAGAATCATCCCTACTCGCAGACTTGCAATTCAGCATGGAAAAATCCTTGTTTCAGTGATACTGATAATGAATTAAATTTTAAAAATAGTATGTTTAGTCCTACTCATGCAACTGATATTGAATATGAACCTAATCCAGGGGTAATCGAGTCGACTAGAGACACCATAGCTTTGAACAGGGAAGTGCATCTTTGTTACGATGATGATGATAATGATAATGATTTAATGTTGGAAGAGCATGTATACTCTGAAAATGTTATTACGAACTCCCCAGTTTCTGAGTCATTAGATTTTGTTAATGCTTCTTCTGATTTTCTTATTCGTAACACTGAACTTTTGGATAATATGGTTACTGATCTTGAGCCTATACCGTTATATTGTGAAGGAGAGCATGACACACAACTTGTGTCTGAACTAGGGAAGGTTGAATTTTCTGTTGACATCAGTGATTCTATACATGAAAATAATTTTGATATGGATAATTCCCTGCCTAGGTCACAACATGATGTTTCTTCTGATTTTCCTATGCTTGAAACTAGAGTTTTGGATGATAATGATACTGAATTGGGGTTTGATGATTTGTTCAATGACTGTGAGCATGAGAAAGAACAATTTGTTTCTGACTGGGATAATACTAGGCTGCGTAGTGACACTTTTGATCTTAAAAATAAATATAACTTAGACGCATCTAATTCCCTGCCTAAGTCACAAATTGATAGTCTTGCTTTTGTGCAGATTGTTCCTTTAGAATGTGCTAAATTCATGTTATTGACAGTTCTAAACATAGGGCTAGAGTTATGTGCATCTCAAATTCTTTTGGACATTTTGTCCACTAAATATCATGTCATTGAGAGGCTACATCTGGAATCCCCTCATGTTTCTTTGCCCATCCCTGAACATGTCTTTTAGACTTTGGAATTGTGCAGGAAGTACCTCAAGATCTGATAGTTGTTAATAAGTGTCATATCTCTGTAAAATTCAGGTCCGGGTGTATCTCCTTTGTTTGACAACCTCGCTTAAATGTATGTCCTATTATAATTGTGTGGGGCTGTTAAAATCTCTGCATCCCGTCTTTTGGGTTGATCCCCAACCCTTCAGATTGTTGATATATGGTGAATCATCATTGTATAATCCAGTAGGCAATGTTATATTTTCTATCTTGAGTCAGTTGAGTCTTCTTTTATCTTATATATATTATGCTAATCCAATATGATCTCAGCAGAAAATGTTGGATTCTATCCATGAATAACGAAGCTCTAATTTTTCTTTCGCCGACATACCGGTAATCTCTTCCCTTTTCTATAATCAACATGGTTCTCATGGTATGATGTTGTTTAAATTCTTATAATCTTTTGAAACATTGAAAACAATGTTAGATTTAGGTATGGGAGAATATTTTGCATTTAGAGTTTTTAGTCTTTTCTTTTCACTTGTTTTTAGTCTTTTCTTTTCTTTTTAGATAAAATTTTCAAAAAAAAAAAAAAAACTTTGTAAAAAATTGCATAAAACCTCCAACTTGTAGAGATACTAGAGTCACTAGCATGCTTCTAGCTATGTTTACATAGAGAGACTGACCGAAATAACTAAACTTGGAAGAACTAAAGGACACAATCGGGTTTCTTAGTTGTTAGAGAGTTAAAGTTGGATTTGACCATGCCGGTGGGCGAATTAGGTGCAGCAAAGATATTTGGTATTAGAGTTGTGATCACCCTTAGTGGAGACTACCTATTTTACATCAAGCGAGGCATCGACCTTCATTTTTTGTGACTATCTAAAAAGTCCTTTTATAGTGTGTGTCACCGTACGTCAATTCCGGGTAGGAATGGTGAGCTACCCAACTTCGCACCACTTTCGGCACTATTTTTGATCTCTTGAGTGCTAATTTTTTTCAATCATGAGGATGACGTCTAAAGATGAAAACTCCTTCTTGTAGTTTGATTTGCAGTTAGCACCACTCTCTCTCTCTCTCTCTCTCTCTCTCTCTCTCTCTCTCTCTCTCTCTCTCTCTCTCTCTCTCTCTCTCGACAACATCAATAGATCCATAGAAACACATCGTCATCAACGAGCAGAGCAACGTCATATTTTATGAAGAAAGATTGAAATTGTCCAAGATTTACATGCAACAATATAAGGAAAAGTAAAATTCTTATTCAAAGTGAAGATACAGTACAAAGAGCAGAATTTTATGCACATTTGAAGACGTATTTTACAAGAGCAAAGAAAAGAAAATAAGATGAGAATTAGTGAAGTTTATGAAATCAAGAAAATACAAGTTGTGGAAAATTGAGTGATAAAGTCCTTCATCCATGGATTTAGCGGTTTCATTATTTATTTATTTGTCTTGTTTTGATTCAAAAAAAAATCAAAATAAATAAATAACAGAAGTATTATAGTTTGTTTTTAGTTTTGTTTAATAAGCTTTGTGGAAAAGAAGAGAAATAAGAGGAAAATTCAAGCAACAAGGAAAGTGAAGAGAAAAATCATAATTTGTCAAGTTCCTACGAAGTTCAAAAGTTCATCATCAACAGTTGAAGACCGAAGACTGAAGAATATGGATGTTGTGAGAGTGGTGTTAATTTCCAATCGGATGTGAAGGTAGGTGAGTACTCCCATCCTTGTTAATGGTTGATTTCCTTTCTTAGAGATTATCAGAAAATATTCTTATTCTCACAATTTTGTGGAGTCTCCAGAAATTATTTCAGAAGGTTTTCCTTCCCATTATTCAATGTGTGCAGGATTTCACTCTTCACTCCTACCTGCACACTTGAGAGACTAAAAAAATGGTATTTTTGAGTGTAATTATCATAAAACCCTATTGGTGAGGCATAAGTCGAGGCATGTGATCACTCTCGAACCCGAATTCTTTCATATGGTATGGTTATTTCTCGCTCAACTCTTAAGGATGAGAATGCGTTATTTGGTATTTCTAACTTCTTATTACTAGCATGTAGAAACTCTATGTCATCATAGCTCCTTGGATGCTTGGGACTCTGATACGCTCTAAAGTTGGAGAAGGTTTTGTGGGTACACCTATGGTAAACCCTCACGAGACTACAACTCGTCCACTAGGGACACCTAGGGGTTTAAAGGATTAGTGCATTCGCTAAATGAATTTGAGAGACCAGCGATAGTGGTACAGTTAGGATTTATTAATTTCAGTTTCACTTGAGGACAAGGAAAATTCATGTTTGGGGGTATTTGATGAGTGCCAAATATTACATATTTATATACCTTTTTATTGGCAACTCATCTTTTGTGCTTTAAAATCATATATTATCCCAAATTCTGTATTTTCATTGTTTTCACGAATAAATACTTTTACTAATTAACTTTGTGTTTTTAGGTACTAAATAAAGCTTGGATGAATGAAGAATCCAAAAGAGCAGAGAATTGGTGACAACGGGAGAGAGACAACAAAGCTCTCATTAGAAAGCAGTGAAGAATGTTGTTTGCACCTCATCCGCAAGTGAAGAATGTTGTTTGCAACTAGAAGTGGGATTGAGATATTAGCTTCGAAGAAGACATGAGCCCAGAAGAGATAAGAACCAAGTCCCAAGACCGATTCCAATCTGAGCCATCGTATTCGATCTAGATTCTGAGTATCCAATGGAATATCCACCCAAGACATCAACAATTGAAGTATCCGCCCAACACCCTAGCTCCTACCATTCTTCCCCCAATCAAACAAAAACCAAACACCTCCTTCAAGTCGTTTTCATCTTGTCCACCCTCTGCAAGTCAATCACTTCACATCCCTCCATCCATTACTTCCATTCTCGACCACCTATGAGCACAGCCAACCTATCAGCCACCCTATGCGATCAATCAACCTCCTAGCCTCTATCTATCTTCATCATAACTTCTTCTCCACAACAGTAACCCTAGAATCTAGGGTTGAGAGAGATAAGGCTAGGGTTATTTTCACAGATATAGAACATCAAATCAAGGAGCTGTAAAGTTAAAATTGCAGAGGGGGTTCATCAGAAAACATATTTTGGATGAGTGGGTATTATCTAATTATCAAATTCTAAGTGATTGAGTGAAAATTGTGTATAAATAGAAAAGGCAGTGTGATGTATAACTCATGACCGGAGTAGCAGGTGCACCAATATGTAGTTTATGTTTGTTTTCAGTATTATTATCATGTTCTAATTCAATAACTAGGGTTTAGATGAAACCCTTAATTTATTGCTAGTTTGATTCATGTTTCTGATATTTCTTTTGTTGTGCTTAAACTATTTAGGATAGATTCAATCATAGTATTTCAATATTTTTCTCTCACAGTGTATGCCATGTATCCATTGTAGTTAGAACACCACTATGTTGATTGTACTGCAGCTCATGCTTAATTATTTGTTATGGATCCTTAGATTAGTTGTGCTTTAACTAGACAGTTAATACTTTGGAAAAATATCTTAGTTGCGATTAGAATATCCATCTTAGGAAAGGTTTAATTATCTAAGTGATCAAATGGGTTTATGATTAGTTTTATTGTAAGAAGACAGCTAATACTAGGGATTAGTTAGTGAACTTAGTTGACATTAAACCATCTAATTGAGATTACCCTGGATAAACGGCAGACTTGCATCTTGACCGGTGTCCATAACAAGAGACAAGAACATTATTGAAACTGGACTAACTTAGCTAAGATTAGGTAGTGGATTCGACTTCCCTAGTGCCCTTTAATTTACATTGTTTTCTATTTTATGTTTCATAAACATCACTTTGTCGTATCGACACAAACCCCCATATTATGTTACTCTTGTTAGAAATCAGTTTTAGTAAGAACATAGCTTCAACTTTGATGAGTGCCAAATATTGCATATTCATACACCTTTTCATTGGCACTTAACTCATCTTTCGCGCTTCAAAGTCATATATTATCCCAAATTCTGCATTTTTACCATTTTCAAGAATAAATATTTGTATTAATTAATTTTGTGTTTTTAAGTACTAAATAAAGCTTGGAAGAATTGAGAAGACAAAGGAGAAGAAAGTTGGAAGCGTTGCAACCCGCTCGCGCATCAGTGGCAACCTGTTTACAAATTCATGGGATTAAACAACCCATGATCCAAAACCCATGATCCAAAACCCAAGACCCAAATCCATTTCCACCTCACCCCCATTGGATTCTTTCCAAAACATCCACCTCACCCCCATTGGATTCTTTCCAAAACATCCACCTCACCCCCATTCTCTCACTCAATCACTCCCAATTTGTTTCCCACAACCAAATATATTCCATCAATTAAGAAAACATGTTTTGTTGAGTGGATGAGTGCCAAAATTCGGATCCAAGTGCTTGAGGGAATTTTGTGTATAAATAGAGAGGGTTTTGTGTTGAAAAACCATCCAAGAATAGCTTGTTCATGTTAGTTTATCAAATTTCAATTTTGTTGTAATGTTCTTCATGTTCTAATTTCATTTACTAGGGTTTAGATGAAGCCCTAATCTCATTGGTATGTATTCATATCTTGTATCTTGTTCTTGAAAGTTTAGAATTGTTTAAAGATATAATTTAATCCAAGTTTGTCAACATCTTGCTCTCACAATGTATGCCATGTATCCATTGTAGTTAGAATATCTCTATGTTGATTATGCTACAACTCATTCTTAACCAAATATTGATCTTTAGATTAGTTGTGATTAATTAGATAATTAATGCTTTGGAGAAATACTTTAGTTGTGATTAAATTATCCATTGGAGAAACACCTTAGTTATACGGTAGACTTGAATCTACTATAAGGACAAGAATAATATTACAAGTTGAATGCATATCATAGGTTATTGGTGGATTTGAATACCCTAGTATCCATATTATCATTGTTTACATATCTTTCTATTTGCATCTTTTACTTTTATTATTTCAGTCACTTGAAAATCATATCGTCGTATCGACAAAAACAAACCCCTTTTGGTTACTCTCTGAATCAGGATTTAGAATAAACTTCTACACTCTCCAAGTCTCTGTGGTTCGACATGTGCTTGCCCTGTGTTGCTTGTCGACACTGTGCACTTGCAGTATACACAATAGTAGGTATCTTTCCTAGCCTACCAAACTTACACCCACCTTGTCCCCGAGGATCGACATGTGCTTTCCCTGTGTTACATTAAGACACTGTGCACTTATAGTTATCATTGTAGGTACTGTTTATAAGCCTAGCAATGGATCTTTCAAACAAGGAAATCAATACAATCCTACAAGGTTTTATTATGTTGACTTGGATGGGTTATGATATATCTCTTAAGTTTCTTTTGTTTCTCACTATGAACCTTTCACTAAGATAAATTGTCATATCAAAATCTTAAGATTTGTGAAACTTACCTTTGGTCTTGTATCATCAATATTCACAAACAATCATGTTGGATTAGATTTTAGAAGCAACCATATGGAAGGGTATTTTCAAACGGAGAACCAAATAACTCGAAATGTTACTAATAAAGTAAGAATTCTTACTGCATTAAAAAACAATATTGTGATAAAATCCTTTTACAATATAATTCGAGCTAAGAAAATACTTCGATCTTACAAGATTAAGAAAAAGAAGTATTCTTACAAGATTAAGAAAAAGAAGTATTCCCTCATCTTTATATGAAAAGCAGCCATATGAACTCACCACACAATGGTTTCTTCGAAACCAGTGATAGACTAAAGTTATCTTATGTTTAAAAATACCTCAAACATAACTTATAACTTGTGGGTTGATTTTCGATCATATGGTTCATTTGGTTTCCTAAAAATCCATGTATGGATAGGTATCTCCTCTTTTGAAAGATCTTGTTTCCAAAAACAAATGTGCAAGTCAATTTATTTTGGTTTGTTTGTATTGTTTATGGATTAATGAAATACGGGATCATTTGTTTAGTCCAATTCGATTCCGGATAAGAGCAACTAATTTAATTTTGATCTTAGTTAGACTTATCAAATTGAAGGGTTCGGTTATTCAAGTCTAATCGAATGCCTTGACAAGATATACTAGTTAACTAACCTAGTACTTGTCTAGTATAAAGAGAAAGTTCTAAGTTATTGTCCAAACACAAGACCCGCTGAATAATTAGAACTATATGCAAAACACTACAAAAAAATCCTATAAAAGATGAGAGAAATAAAGTTAATTCTGATCTTTATTTTGGTCTTATCTAAATAAGTGATTGTATGTGTATAATCGGTTTAACAAGGGAACTAAGTTTCTTAGTCAATTTGTTGGACTATTAGGGAAAATTGCTTCGGGAAATAGTTTTCCTTGATAACATATTAAGACTAAATTACTTGTAGTTTCGGTTTTAATATTGGTTATCTAAAGTGGTATGTGAAACCTCCATGCTTAATCCTTATAGGTTGTATACAAGTCTTTTAGATTTGTAAGATCCTTTCAGTTTGACCTTTATTTGCTCAAACCTTTGTCATTTTGTGACAAAAAGGGGGAGAAATATATGGAGTAAACAAGCGATTTTCGATCACTAAGGAAATAACAATTATGCTTAAACTTTATATCTAATGAAAGAGTAAAGCATTGACTAATGGGGAGAAACATATCATATTCTTGTGTAGTTATCTTGACTACAATAGTGGAATAACAAAGATGTTCATATTGAATATCTACTTATCTTACCTTTAGGGGAGTATAAGCTTTGTTATTCAGATGTCAACAGCGGCATTTATTGATTGAATATATGCAAGTTATTATGATATCGAAACTTGGAATCAAGCGCATGTATAATGAATTCTTGTAATTTGTTTATCCATATGTATTAAGAGTTTTGTCACTAAAATTGACAAAGGGGGAGATTTTTAGATCATAGATCGGTTGAACCCACCAAGCGTTGGTATGTCAAGTTTGGTTGTCATATTTTAGTGAATCAAAACTCAACTAAGAGTCGCTTGATTATATACTAGAGACAACTTCGTAAAGGTTAGACTAGAAAGTCTAGGAATATGAGACATACAAGTATTACTCGAAGACCTGAAGAACGTGAAGAAGTAAAGAGCTACAACGTCGACATCATCCTTCCTCTTGAGGTTAGTAATATTGACTTGAACTATTTCATTCCTAACGTATCTTTCAAGTCGTGCTATATTGAAGACATAAATGTGAAGCTATGAATGAATATTTTACTCTAGTAGTGAGACATGATCATATGATCATAGTATTAAGGAATTAGACTACGAAGTATAACGCTGTTGATGGTGGATTTTAGTTCAGGTCTAAAATTGTAAAACCAAATAAATATATGCTGACATCCTGTAAGGGATAAAGCCGTTAATGAAGTCATGAGTACTTCTTCACTTTACTAATTCACCTAGAATGGAGCATGTGGAAACAATCTCAGTATTCTGTGAATTAAATACACGAAATTCATCCAGGTTGGAGCATGTAGCAACAATCCCATACACCCTGTGAATTTACAACATTATTTATTAATGCATGGCCATCCTTGTATTTCATGTACTTCTCCACTCTCATTATTTGTGTGGCATGACGACTGAGTGTTGCTCTCAGCAGACCAACACGAATCTCCAAGCATTAATAAGGAGACATGTGCGAAATACACGTACAGGCTGAAACTCTCGGTGTTATACTATCCCGATTGAGTAAAGCCTCACGGCAGGTTATACTAGACCCGTTGAGCGTCTCTCACGGCGGGTTATATTAGCCCCATTGATTATAAAAAATACTACCCATGCTAGTCATGAAAGGCTGTTCTGCAAAGACAAGCTTAAAAAATAGATCTCAACCGTCCAACTTCGCAGGCATAGTTGGACGGCCTAGATCGCACGCAGGACCGATTAGCATGCATGTACATGCTCACCGCCAGCCTACCTTCCTCCTGGATTGATTGGTTTCCCCAAGGGGTCCGTAGAAACCACAAAACCGTTAGAGAGAAGTGGCGGACCCACAAACCCTAAAATTAGGGTTTGCTAAACAAGTTGCGACCAAGCAACTTGCAACTGGCGTACACGAACGGTTTGGTGTCCCAACCACCGGACGGTAGTACCAACGTTCTCACCGTGGGCTCGGATACATATCCAATCAATCGAACATTGAAGATTGCAGCCAGCCGTCTCGAAATTTGTGCCCAAAAGTAGCATGCGAGATCCTTTTTAATCTAAGCCATCCGTCATCGCATGCGTGTTTGGATGGCTTAGATCGCGCCTATGGTCGCAAACCAAGCATGCACATGCTCGCCACCAACCCAACTCCCTGCTGGTGCAAACGGCTTCTTTATGGGAGTCACAGACGTTGAGTTACGGTGGCGCAAAGGAAGCAGGCCCGCAAACCCTAAAACTAGGGTTTGCCGACAGTTGCGACCACGCAACTTGGAACCACCGTACATGAACGGTTTGGAGGCGTCGTCACCAACTGATGGAACCTACATGACCACTGTAGGCCCACCTCCACGGTGAACCAATCGGCCGGTGCCCATGGTTGATGTACGTCTCGATTTGCATGCCCAAAGGTGGCATGTAAGGCCACTTCTAATCTCGGCCATCCGTCATCGCAGGCTAGAACGGGCGACCCAGATTGCTCCGATTGACTTCCAGCTTGCGTGGACGTATAGAGTGGCGTCCCACCTACATGCAGGGACAATCGGCCACTCCATGTACGCCTCCCAAGGCATAAAACCGTTAGGGTGAAAGAGGAAGCTCGCAAGCCTTCCTAACCCTAATCCAACGATTATTCCTCCATCAATCTCGTCCGTCCAAGTTCGCATGCTTGGATGAATAGCCTAGGAAGGGAGTTAGGTGGCAAACAAGGTATCACCGTGATCACCATCCTCCACACTTCCCCATGGCATAACCGTCCAAGGTGGGTCCCGCTCATGCGACCTCCGAACAACGCCTGAACATAGCTAGTTGAGTCACTTCAACTTGCAATCTTTTCATCAAGGTTGTAGGATTCAAATATGTTAAACATATTTAATGCACCGCATGCATACAATATGCGCCTACAAACAACACGATACTTCACAAGTATCAATTTCCTTCCTGGGTTTTGCTTTCGGGCTGTTTTCTCCTCCCTAACGAGCTTAAAACCTAAATATTCCCGCGTTGGGAGATAGGAAATTCTTTTCCGTATGGAATGGAGGGGCGGATCATCAAAATCCGAGTCCGTACTAGAATTCTACAACGATTCTAGTAAGGAGCGCTAATTAGGGTTTCTGGTGCAACGATCAACGGTTGCCCCTCCTCTCAAGATGTAAAATCTCGACCGTCGAAGGTCACCAATCTAGCAAGCTTCCCGAGCCTGACTTGCCAAGCTACAACAACATGCTACATGTTTTCCAAAACACTCGAGACATCAATCATGTCACAAACTGGGGGATACATACTGGGGTATTGGTCTGGTGGTTTACAACGCGCCATCACAAGAACGTGTCAGGAAGTCATGGACGGTTAGTGATGATGGGAGAAGTGGGCAAGCCTGGTCGTGTGATACCAACACACTACTCCACTACTCCATCACTCCACTTTCTCCACTTCCCACGAGATACGAAGGTTAGGCTAAAAGACTTGTATAAATAGGTTGTCCGCCCTATTTTCAACAACAACACAAGTCCAAACACAGAAAACCGAGTGTTAATACCATCGTATTCAACACCCAGATCCTGCCTGCAACATTTGCTAGCCTTCTCAACCTTCTGTTAACAAGTCATCAAATAGCCTTCACCATCATACTCTCAACACCTTCTTCGCTTCCCTCCCTAAGATCAACCTCACATCCTTCACCTGTGACCTAAACAAATCTGGAACGGACGTGTCTTCGGTTTAGGCCAGAATTGTACAGATTATCTCTCGAATCAAAAGTGCTCATCGTGTAGCACATTTGTTGAAGGTTTAAATTCACTTCTCATCCACACACACCCAAAATTACCTAAACCTGCAGAAGTAGTTTTCTCCCACAAACAATTGGCGACCACAGTGGGAGGATTAATCTCTCGGTTGTGAAGACAATTCCTTCAATACCAATTCAATTTCTCTGATTTCAAAATGGTGGATCTTAGGTATGGATCAGCAACCAATCCTGACGGGACTAGTGCCGACAGAACTCCTGGTGTTGATATCCCAATTAGTGGTGTTACCGTACAGCCTTTCAGTGCAATCAATGTATCTCGTGGAATTAATTCCTTTACTACCAGCACCAGCGGAGCAGGAGGAGATATTCCAATGGGCGCGACACCTCCTATCACAAGAACCAGAGCAGCCGCAAATCCCAGTATCTCCTCAAGTGTAACGCCTCCAGTGGTCACCAGAGCAACAACTTCCACCCCTTCATCAGGACGAAGAACTGGAGGATCAAGGGGATGACCATCTCCCATTACCATCGCAGATTTGATGGAGAGGCAGGAAGTCCTTGCTAAGACTCAAACGGATATGGCTGCAACTCAGAAAGAGGTACTCACTTTTCTTAATATATTAACTGATCGATTGCCAGAAGAGCCTCGACAGCCCCTGGAGCCAACAGGGAGCGCGTTCAACGTACCCAGAGAAGGTACTTCAACGACGCAGGCTTACATGGACCTGATAAAAGAAGCAACATCAGATATGGGAGGTCTTATCATGGAGACTCCTATACTGGGGACTGGTCCTCACAACGATCATCCTTATTTCGACAACTTTACTACGAACCAGAGACCAATGGAGCAGGATGTGGCATCTCTAGTGGAAAGCTTGTGTAAACTCTTACATCTCTCGATGAATCAGCAGGCGGAGACGTTTGCTGCAATTAATCAGATAGATCTGAATGTGCACCTGACTCCTTCACGTCAAGGAGTCTTAACCGCATCCGAAGCATATGTAAATGATGTTACATTTATAGTGGACAACATGATGACGGGGGAAGGTGACAACCGGCCCCTATATGTTGCTGCATGCATCAAGGGCTCAGAGTTCAGGAAGGCCCTCATCGACACAAGAGCGTCTTCGAATGTGATTACCCTCAAGGCTCTCAGGACATCCAAGATTCGCCCCTGCAAGATAATACGGAATCCTACCACAATGACGGAATTCGAAGGAAACCAGACCAGCACATACGGGGTTTTCCCTTCAACATATCATCAGTGCCTGAATACCATGCTGGATAAAGAAGTTGTATGTATTCCTACATCACTGTCTCATTACGCATCGATGTATGGAGTGGAGTTATTCGAACCAAGAGAAGCTCCGCGGGAAGAACCATACAAAGTTTATTGCATACCACTCCCTGTGTGGATGTCAATCCGGGAGGAGGACCGAATTGCATCATTAAGGGTTATTCCTCACAATGCATATTCTCTGACAAGGCGTTCTTCTCCATCTAGTGAAGCAGCGAACCATGTTCACACCAAGAGGGAGACTGATGCACGTTCTCCCCTCCCAGTGGAATGCTGCAACAACAACGAACCACAAGAACAAGTGCTAGATGCTCCACAACATCTGCAAGACGACACCAACCCCACAACTGATGAGCTCGAAGATGAGGAATCTCCTAGGCCTATCTCCATCAGCTCTACCTTGTGTAGGCATTCATACAATCTCTGGTCCAAGATGGTCAGACAATCTCTGAGGAAATTCAGGCGTGAGATCAGGTGTTGCAGACACTAAAACAAATATTTCCCTAGGGACGACTCTCCTCTGCCTAACATCGACATGCTAGTAGGCGCCACCAGCGGACACGGCATGTTCTCCTTCATGGATGGTTACAGCGGCTACAACCAGATAAGGATGTACGAGCATGACGCAAGTAAGATAGCTTTTCGAACTTCTCTCGGAAATTTTTAGTATATTGTACTGCCATTGGGTTAAAAGAATTCTGGTACAACATATCAACGCTCTATGGCGGCAATCTTCCACTGGAGTTGATGCCTCAAGGGAGAAGCCTCAAGAGGATAATGATTTCCACGCGTCATGTCGAACAAAATAGAGTCACTCTATCAGACAATGGTGCATGTCTACCATGCTATGTTGGAGAATATGCACTTTTGGTCATCCTCTGGAATTCGTGAAGTTATTGAAAACTCATCAACGACAGCATCCACCCTGCTAGAAAGCACCAGGCCTGCCAGTAATGAATAGCCTCATGATGTTCATGGAAGCATACATCCCACCAACAGGAAATACAATCTTCAGCCTTCCATAAGCAGTTTAGTTGAAGAAGCAAGAGGAAAGCCACCGAGATACAACGTCCTGCGCCTCCAACATCACCAACTCCAACTCCAGCACCCTATGCACAACTGTCGCAATGGTGAAACAACGTCCAAGATATTCCATATCTGGATCGATGGTAACTACATCAGTGAGATAGCTTTCAGAATTTGTCTCCCGTAGAAGAAGTAGTTGCTTTACCAAAGGAGTGTGACTGGGACTGCTTAGCACCGCCCATCTCGAAGACATCCTCATGAACCTAGCGTGGCAATACCTATCAAGTCGAAAGCTCTGGATACTCGTGGGCAGGGGACTGTCTTCCCCTTCTCTATTTTATGAAAAAAAAAACATCAAGAAAGCCATTGGTTCCAGCTTATCTTTCTAAACGAGACGATCTTTACCGAAGAGTGCCAAGTTCGTGCAAGTTTCCACCACATCTCTCCCTACCAGTTTATAATCACTGTTGCTGCTAATAACCGGGAATGTAAGATGGAGACACATAGATCACGCTTGGGGACTGAGGCTCAGCATGAGATTCCTTCGCCATCAGTCAAGGACTTCTCCAATAGATGGTCAATCAAGAAGCATGTAAAAGGAAAACCGAATCTAAGAAGGAGCCTCTTCAACGCTCTCTTTAGGAGTCGCCTCCTTCCTCAATGCTCTTCAGGATCCTCCAACATGTTCGCTTCAGAAGCCTGCCTCAACGCTCTTCGGGAGCCTCCAGCATGTTCGCTTCAGAAGCCTTCTTCAACACTCTTCAGGAGCCTCCAGCATGTTCGCTTCAGAAGCCTGCTTCAACGCTCACCAGGAGCCTCCTCCATGTTCGCTTCAGAAGCCTGCTTCAACACTCTTCAGGAGCCTCCAGCATGTTCGCTTCAGAAGCCTGCTTCAACGCTCTTCGGGAGCCTCCAGCATGTTCGCTTCATAAGCCTTCTTCAACGCTCACCAGGAGCCTCCTCCATGTTCGCTTCAGAAGCCTGCTTCAACGCTCTCACGGGGAGCCGTCTCCACGCTCGCTTAAGAAGTTGTTTCAACGCTCTCTACAGGACCCGTATTTACATTTGAGCGCACAAAGTTCATAAAATCAGGCACATCAAGCATGCAGGCGCAGGAAAAGTTGAGCATGCAGGCATAGCATGCAGGCGCATGAAAAGTTGAGCATGCAGGCGCAGGAAAAGTTGAGCATGCAGGCATAACATGCAGGCGCTGGCAAGGTTGAGCATGCAGACATAGCATGCAGTCGCAGGAAAGGTTGAGCATGTAGAATGCAGGAAAGGTTGAGCATGAAGGTGCAAGAAAGGTTGAGAATGCAGGCATAACATGCAGGCGCAAGGTTGAGCATGCAAGCATAGCATGTAGGCGCAGTCAAGGTTGAGCATGCAGGTAGCATACAGGCGCATGCAAGGTTGAACATGCCTATCAAGCAGGCGCAACAATCCCAGATCAAGCAGGCGCATGATGAGTCCCACGGTTAAGAGAATTAGGTGGGCCCACATGCATATCAAGAAATCATAGGACATGGACAAAGTTTGAAAACGTGCACACGATGGACCCATGTTCGATCGAAGCATGCACAACTTCCCATGTTTAAAGAAAACATGCCCATATCATGTTCCACGTTCGATCACGCAGGCGCAGTAGACCCATGAACGAAGCAAGCGCAACAGTCCGTCGATTAGGCACAACCCCACGATTGAGCATGTGCAGTAGTCCCTCGATCTAAGCAGGCATAACAAGTTCGACTGAAACAAGCAAGACCTACATCATGCTAGGGGAACGCTCGCATGCACGCCTATTAAACGTGACATCCTCCGAGGAAAGGATAACCCGTCTCTCCTGGTAACATCTAACTTTGTCTTATAAGTTTTGTCTTTAAACTGTCACCATCTCATGCCTACCTCGCAACAGTGTAACCGTTGTGTGCTAGGCAGGGGACTTAATGTTGATGGTGGATTTTAGTTCAGGGCTAAAATTGTAAAACCAAATAAATATATGCTGACATCATGTAAGGGATAAAGCCGTTAATGAAGTGATGAGTACTTCTTCACTTTACTAATTTACCTAGAATGGAGCATGTGGAAACAATCTTAGTATTCTGTGAATTAAATACACGAAATTCATCCAGATTGGAGCATGTAGCAACAATCCCATACACCATGTGAATTTACAACATTATTGATTAATGCATGGCCAGCCTTGTATTTCCTGTACTTCTCCACTCTCATTATTTGTGCGGCATGATGACTGAGTGTTGCTCTCATCAGACCAACACGAATCTCCAAGCATTAATAAGGAGACATGTGCGAAATACACGTACAGGCTGAAACTCTCGGTGTTATACTATCCTGATTGAGTAAAGCCTCACGGCAGGTTATACTAGCCCCGTTGAGAGTCTCTCACGGCGGGTAATATTAGCCCCGTTGAGTATAAAAAATACTACCCATGCTAGTCATGAAAGGCTGTTCTGCAAAGACAAGCTTAAAAAATAGATCTCAACCGTCCAACTTCGTAGGCATAGTTGGACGGCCTAGATCGCACGCGGGACCGAGTAGCATGCATGTACATGCTCACCGCCAGCCTACCTTCCTCCTGGATTGATTGGTTTCCCCAAGGGGGTCGTAGAAACCACAAAACCTTTAGAGAGATGTGGCGGACCCACAAACCCTAAAATTAGGGTTTGCTAAACAAGTTGCGACCAAGCAACTTGCAACTGGCGTACACGAACGATTTGGTGTCCCAACCACCTTCCGATAGTACCAACGTGCTCACCGTGGGCTCGGATACACATCCAATCAATCGGACATTGAAGATTGCAGCCAGCCGTCTCGAAATTTGTGCCTAAAAGTAGCATGCGAGATCCTTTTTAATCTAAGCCATCCGTCATCGCAGGCGTGTTTGGATGGCTTAGATTGCGCCTATGGTCGCAACCCAAGCATGCACATGCTCGCCACCAACCCACCTCCCTGCTGGTGCAAACGTCTTCTTTATGGGAGTCACAGACGTTGAGTTACGGTGGCGCAAAGGAAGCAGGCCCGCAAACCCTAAAACTAGGGTTTGCCGACAGTTGCGACCACGCAACTTGGAACCACCGTACATGAACGGTTTGGAGGCATCGTCACCAACTGATGGCACCTATGTGACCACCGTGGGCCTACCTCCACGGTGAACCAATCGCCCGGTGCCCATGGTTGATGTACGTCTCGATTTGCGTGCCCAAAGGTGACATGTAAGGCCACTTCTAATCTTGGCCATCCGTCATCGCAGGCTAGAACGGGCGACCCAGATTGCTCCGATTGACTTCCAGATGGCGTGGACGTATAGAGTGGCGTCCCACCTACATGCAGGGACAATCGGCCACTCCATGCATGCCTCCCAAGGCATAAAACCGTTAGGGTGAAAGAGGAAGCTCGCAAGCCTTCCTAACCCTAATCCAACGGTTATTCCTCCATCAATCTCGTCCGTCCAAGTTAGCATGCTTGGATGAATATCCTAGGAAGGGAGTTAGGTGGCAAACAAGGTATCACCGTGATCACCATCCTCCACACTTCCCCATGGCATAACCGGCCAAGGTGGGTCCCGCTCATGCGACCTCCGAACAACGCCTAAACATAGCTAGTTGAGTCACTTCAACTTGCAATATTTTCATCAAGGTTGTAGGCTTCAAATATGTTAAACATATTTAATGCACCGCATGCATACAATATGCGCCTACAAACAACACGATACTTCACAAGTATCAATTTCCTTCCTGGGTTTTGCTTTCGGGCTGTTTTCTCCTCCCTATCGAGCTTAAAACCTAAATATTCCCGCGTTGGGAGATAGGAAATTCTTTTCCGTATGGAATGGATGGGCGGATCATCAAAATCCGAGTCCGTACTAGAATTCTACAATGATTCTAGTAAGGAGTGCTAATTAGGGTTTCTGGTGCAACGATCAACGGTTGCCCCTCCTCTCAAGATGCAAAATCTCGACCGTCGAAGGTCACCAATCTAGCAAGATTCCCGAGCCTGACTTGCCAAGATACAACAACATGCTACATGTTTTCCAAAACACTAGAGACATCAATCATGTCACAAACTGGGGGATACATACTGGGGTATTGGTCTGGCGGTTTACAGCGTGCAGCGCACAACGCGCCATCACAAGAACGTGTCAGGAAGTCATGGACGGTTAGTGATGATGGGAGAAGTGGGCAAGCCTGGTCGTGTGATACCAACACACTACTCCATCACTCCACTTTCTCCACTTCCCACGAGATATGAAGGTTAGGCTAAAAGACTTGTATAAATAGGTTCTCCGCCCTATTTTCAACGACAACACAAGTCCAAACACAGAAAACCGAGTGTTAATACCATCGTATTCAACACCCAGAGCCTGCCTGCAACATTTTCTAGCCTACTCAACCTTCTGTTAACAAGTCATCAAATAGACTTCACCTTCATACTCTCAACACCTTCTTCGCTTCCCTCCCTAAGATCAACCTCACATCCTTCACCTGTGACCGAAACAAATCTAGAACGGTCGTGTCTTCGGTTTAGACCAGAATTGTACAGTTTATCTCTCGAATCAAAAGTGCTCATCGTGCAGCACATTTGTTGAAGGTTTAAATTCACTTCTCATCCACACACACCCAAAATTACCTAAACCTGCATAAGTAGTTTTCTCCCGCAAACAAACGCTTATCTTTTGAACTTCGTAGATATAACATCGAAATAATCGTATGAATTCTATTGTGATTATGTATATGGGTAAAGGTAAAGATTTCATTCTGGGAAACAATGTTTTGCATTTGTTTAAAGGAAGTACATCCATGAACTTTTTTTATGAATTGAAATGGAAATCGCTAGGCTTATTGGTATTGTTATTCATTGCATATCTTTGGATTACCAATATATGTAAGTTGGTAGAACCGATCATAACTTGTTATGTATCTTGGTATAACTAATCATAATGCCTGACTTACGATTTGGTATGACTAGTTTTGATTAATTAGTGTAACCGATCCTAAGTAATCACCTGAGATGCTATGATCGATATTTGTAATTGGTGTGACCGATCCTAGTAATTAGCGTGACCGATCACAAAAGAGTTGTGTAATTGATCCTTGTAATTGGTATAACTGGTCCTAGTAATTGGTGTAACCGATCCTAGTGACTGGTGCGACCGATCACAAGCAATACCATGAGTATATGGTAACCGATCCTAGTAATTGACGTAACCGATCCTGGTAACTGATGTAACCAGTCCTGTTAACTTGTGTGATCGATCACAAGTATTCCATATTAATATATAACCGATCCTAGTGATTGGTAGAACCGATTGAACCCATGAATATGATTTGATATTTAATCAATCACATAGTTATCTTGGAATACAGATGAACTAATTCTAAACTTGTTTGGAAGTGTGGTATAATCGATTCCAAGATTGTAAATATGAAAGATGATTTACAAAGAAAAGATTTCAACATACTTTGAACACGAACAGTAACTCTTATCTTTTATTGTTCAAAGATATTCCTTAATTACTCAAGGAGATCTCGGTCCGAAATAAATTAAGAACCTTTTAATTAAGGTTGTCAGTTTTATATGCTTTAATTACCAGCAATTAAATGCATATCTCTAGAAATAAAAATTAGTAATGTGCATTTACTAATTGGAGATTTTCTATGGAGAGATTTCAGAAAATATTGGACAAAGCATTTCCTGGAATTATGAAAATCGATTGGGCATTTATTGCATATCTTGAGAATACTTTCGGTTTTGGAAATTCCTTGGTGTCCAAACATCCTTGGTCTATAAATACCTAAGTTTGCATTTCTAGCAAACTATCCTAAGAGCCAGGCAAACTTCATCTTCTTGTTATTTCTGGTGGAGCCTTCTATCCGGAGAGAAAAGTATCATGATTAGGCGAAATCTTTTACGACCGCTCGTTTAAAGACTTATGTGGGATCAAGAAGCTCTACGAGTACCGTTGGTGGGAAACTATATAATTGTAGTTTATTATATTTCGATTGATTTGATTGACTAATGGTTGTTGAATTTTTATTGCACCTAATTTGTTTATTCTTGAGAATCTTCTCTTCTGATATAAGATTCACTCAAACTAGATCGAAGTGTCGACGGAATCTTTAGAACTATTTGTATATCTAAAGACATCTTGTGATAATCCATTGTAAACAAACTCTGTTATGTGCTTGATTGATCACAAGATATTCAAGTGGTGTTGTGCAGGTTTAATTTAAGAATAAAGAAGATTTGAAGACGAAGAAGATTTCTTATTGGTTTCTCATATCTTTGTGTAGCACAAACCTTGATCGGATGGGATCCAACTCGAATCAGATTTATTCAATTGATTAGTTGCGTGAGATTGGTAACACCCAATAGTTCTCTTGAGATCTATTTTGATTGTTACAAATCCGAATCTTATTACTTAGTTAAATAGAGATTGGATTGATCTAACCAGGCAAACGAGTTTATTAGTTTAAACGGAAGAGCCTTTGCATATGACTTGAGATATCTTTATCTGGAAAGAATCAAGAGAGTTGTTACCAAATAGATTTGTTGCTCTTTTACTGTTTGGAATACGATCCAAAGGAATTATTCTAGTGCGTGCGCTTATTTAATGTCGAAAGTGCAGGGATACTAAAGAAACTAAGTGAACTAGGGTTAGTTGCTTGGTCTCAACTATATGAAGTTGGTTTAGATTTTGTATAGCTGCTTAATTCTGAGAGTATTCAATTCTTGACTAGGTTCCGGGGTTTTTCTGCATGTGCGGTTTCCTCGTTAACAAAATTTTGCTGTGTATTTTACTTTTCTATTTCCGCAATTATAATTATTTATTATAATTAGAAGTCAAATACACAAACGTTAACTCCGCTTTACTTGATAGTGATCTTATAGAGTTTGGTTAAGTCTGAACCTGTTATCAAGTAATCACACTTTGATTGTTGTATTGTCTCGGTCTCGTAACCATAGACTATTACACAAAGTGTGAATACCGATTTTTTGTGTTGTCTCAACTTTTTCCATAGACAATCACTTTCAGTAAGAGGACTTATAGGTGGATAGATTAAATATTGTGGTGTATTTGGGTACCCTCGTCTTTTCAGGTCTTAACGTGTTTTCCTGCTCTGATACCAATTGAAAGCGCGGGGGTACCAAAATACACCACCAACTTTTTCTTATGCAATCTGTATGGACAAACTCAACACAACTTCGAGAGTTCAACTCAATCAAGGAGTAGTATCTAGAGTTATATCTCTCTATCTCTCTCTCTCTCTCTTGAAATTAGAACGTTTACAGAATCAAATATGTGAACCTAATTACAAATATTACATGGACGATACCAAAGACCAATGTCCAAGAGTCAATCAAGTTGTATCCGACAAACAAGGTCGGATGTATCTACTATGATCGATTAACGCACAACCTGTGGTATTTTAATTGTAAAGATAAACAATATAATGCGGAAAAATATATAACATAGACACCAGAAGTTTGTTAACGAGAGAACCGCAAATGCAGAAAAAACCCGAGACCCAGTTCAGATTGAACACCAAACTGTATTAAGCCGCTACAAACACTAACCTACTATCAATTAACTTCGGACTGGAATGTAGTGGATCCCTAATCGAGTCTCCCACTGAGTAAGGTACAATCGCGCTCCTTACGCCCCTTAAATCCCAACAGGACTCCGCGCAATTGATTCTTTGGTTAGGTGAAACCGTAACCGAACCGTGTATAAATACTATGTTCAAGGTGGTTAGCCGAAACTAGCCGATTTGAACTTATAAGATTATCATTCATTTTTATGAACACTTAATACATTAAGCTTGACATTATTTGATCAAATGCTAATTATCTCTTAGAAATAATTTTACTTCACTTGAAAATAATTGACATGGTTAGTAGATGTACAAAGTACAAATACCATAGTCGTTCGTGAGTCAGGTCAGTTACAGTACGTGTACCGGTTTGTGGACTATTAAGCATAATCGAGTTCCGGAGTTCACAAAACTATTTATGTATGCGTACTTGTATGTGTACCTTAAGACTATGACCATTTCCGGAGTCCACATAACTATTTTGGTATGTGTACCGGTATGGATACACAAATCGAGTTCTGGAACATATAACTTTTCTAGTACGTGTACCAGTATGGATACCAAACTTGTTCCGTGACCATAGTTCCTTTTCAGTTTGCATACGGGTATGCGTACCGATCCGGTTCATGAGTTGACATACTTTTACATGATGTACATAAGGATATGCGTACCACAACATATAACTACTCGGCCACGTGTATAAGTACATGTAATACGGATTCAGACTTATAATAGTTTTCCCAGTTTGTAAGACAAGTAACACTGTCTTATATCCGAAACTATAGTAGTTCTATATTTCTCTCTAAATCGATTCGAAATATTCCCGAATAACATCAATGACACATATCACTGTTCCAGGTTATTTTCGAATGATAAAACGTGAATCATGATTTTAATTGCGAACAATAAATTATCCTTAACCGAAATTCATCAAGTATGAACAAATGTTCATTAAGCTTAGTCATTATAGTTCGAGGACTAATTATCAAGATAAACTTGACTCGAAGTTCTTGTATATGCATGATAATCTAATTAGTTATGCGACATCGTCTGATAGATAGAAAGATGAATATAACTTGAGAAATATGTGGTTCGGTCTTCACTTACCTTTTGTTGAAAAAGATCTCCAAAAGCTTCGGTTAATCTTCGCCTTCAAACAGTATAACACAATGATGACTATCGTGATCCAATGTTTCTCAACTACATTTTTATCCTAGTCCGAGACTTAACTAATTGTAGACTAGATATCAAGATATAGTTTTGAAAACTAGATTTGACAACAATCTTGAGATAGAAACACTTGTGAGTTCGACCGAGCAATGCTCTTGCATGGTCACTTGAATGAGTGTGTCTTTATGGAATAACCACCAGGTTTCATTGAAGAATGGAAAGAATATTATGCATGGAATTTGAAAAAATCCCTTTATGGCTCGAAACATGCACCAAGGGCTTGGATTCAGTGGATTTCTCCTACAATATGGATTTCAGCAATCAAAATGTGATCATTCTTTATTTCTCTACAAGTCTGATAAAGGAGTTATGTACCTGTTATTGTATGTTGATGATATCATTATGACTGGAAGTTCAGGTATGCTACTCACATCTCTTATAAGTTCTTTGAGTGCTGAAAATAAATATTTAGGCTCTCTACACTATTTCTTAGGAATTAAGGTAGTTAGAAACTTTTACAGTCAAACAATGTTACTCACTCAAACTTTCTTAGAAGTATTATATGGAGTTATTGGTTAAAGCTGGTATGGTGGATTGTAAGCCATGTAACACTCCAGTTGCTAAAGGTCCAAGGTGCTCTTTGTATGATGGTGAACCATTACACAGTCCATTGTATTACAAAAGTCGTGTTGGGGGACTACAATATCTTACAATGACCAGACCTGATATAACATTTGCAGTTAGTTATGTGTCCCAATTTATGCATCGACCTACTACTGAACATTTACAGTTAGTCAAAAGAATTCTGAGGTTTCTTAAAGGGAGTTTGGGTTCTGGTATTACTCGATCTTCAGATATTACTACAGTCATAGCATATTCAGACTCAGATTGGGCTAGCTTTCCTGACTCTAGAAGAAATACATATGGTTATGAAGTCTTCTTAGGTTCTTCACTTATCTCTTGGACATCTAAGAAACAACCTACAGTTTCAAGATCCTCAGCTGAAGCAGAATACAAATCTCTGGCAAATACATCTTCTGAAATGATGTGGTTATCTTATTTATTCAAGGAATTGGGCATTTCTACTTCTGTAGGTTATACATTGATGTGTGATAATCTCAGTGCAAGTAGTCTAGCTTGTAACCCTGTGTTCCATGCTATAACTAAACACATTGAGATTGGTTATCATTTTATTTAGAAATTTGGTTCAATCTAGATTCATGGTCATCAAGTTTGTTTCTTCTCTGCTCCAGCTTGCTGATATCTTTACCAGAGGCTTATCTTCAAATTTGTTTGTTACTCGTGTTTCCAAGCTTATGCATTTTATCCATACTAAAGCTTAAGGGGGGTATAAGAGTAATTGATGTAAATGAAGTGTTAACTTTCTTTTATATTTTTTGTTATAGTGGTGCCCTTATCATGTAGTATCTGTACTTAGTCCGATATGTCTCTGTAACTGTTGTATCCTGTTGTCTGTAACAGTTCTGTCGGCTTTATATACTCCTATAATACTCTTTCAGTGTTATTTTATTCAATACTATTTCTTCATTATAGATCTGATTATCTTAGAGTGTTGGAATGAAAATTTAACACAAAGTTTTGACTTACTTTTGGCAAAATCTATGTCGCACTCTTGGGGAGAGAAAAAGAAGGAAGGTGGAGGTAAATTGCTTACATTTAGGTATTAAGGGTATTATAGTAACGAAATAGGTAGATATTGAAAACTGTTTTTTTTTTCTTATATGTGCCGGATCCGATTGTTGAGCTGCAAATTGGGCTGAAATTGAACTTAATATGATTGTTGAGCTGCAAAATGGCCTGAAAATAAATAAAGTGTTGTTACATGGACTAATAACAAGTAATAATACAAATCCCCTCTATTAAAAATGATTTGGGTTAAATCAAGGGACGAGCTAGAGCCTCAGTTAGCCCCTTCATACTCACGTCCCTGCTTTGAACTAAGCATCTAACTATGATACAAAATTACAGTTTTGCAGTTCATGGAGCCAATTTTCTCATTTCTTGTGAATCTTTTTAGTTCTAGAAAATCGTGGAAAGTATCGAGAAAAGGAATATTGGTAACCGAAAAACCGGAAAATATTCTGGCATCCTGTCTCCCCGACTGGTTCATCTGCCCGTGAACTTATATGACTTAAGTAAGTCCTCCCCTGATAAATGTAACCGAGTTGTTGCCATAATAGTATAATTAACCCTATCCCCACAGATATACTGGCAACTAACAGATAAGCAAGAACTAGTCCTCTTGCAGATAATAAGACTGCTGAGCTCAAGAAAGCAAACATAATCTCTCTCATGATAATAAAAGGAGAATGACTGCTACCACTGGTGATACGGCGAATGGTTTTATGATCTAGGGACGGCCATAGCTGACAGCCCGCAGAAATCGACATAATGGATATGTACATTGTACTGACTACGGCAGCGAACAGGAAGCAAATAAAAGGTTGGTGATTTGCAGCACCCACACAATTCCCAATCTGAAAAAGAGCATATGGGTATCAGGATTGAGAAAAGGAACAATGTGATAGAAAGCGCAGGGCTCCCCATAATTTCCGAGAAGGTAGGCCATGGGAGTAACACCAGGTAAATAAACAGACTTCAAGGCTCGAAAGCGATGAGACTTTCTAGGCCAAAATGGAATGGAGAACAGATGACCATATGCTTCTAAACTAATGACCATATGCTTCTAAACTACTAGTATTTAATCAGGTAATCTACATAATTCAGGGCAAAGATGATGAAAACTTACAAACGGGCAATGATGATCCATGTCAAGCACACATGTTCCACATGATCGACAGTGATGTGTTCTCGGTGACTTTGGTTTTGAGCAATATGAACAGAAGCTGTAGTTTTCAAGGCCACCTTTCGCGACAACTGGATAACTACCCCATGGTATGCTTGGCGGTGGGCCTGCAGGTCGAGATGCTGCGAGACTAAAACTAGAAATAGTGCTGATCGACAATAACATTGTTATGGTACAGTGAAGAATCCCACGAAAATAACTCACAGAGAATATCACAGGGTAGACAGCCCACACCCCGCCACCTGCATTTTTTTGTAAAGATCATTAGACGACAAATAAGATTCAACGTAAACAAAATCAGACATAACTTGGACAAGGTGTGCATCTTTGATGATGGTAATAATGTAGAGTCCATGAAGTACAGACCCCAGGATACTCATACAGGTAAAGATTAATCAAATCAGGAGTCGGTACAAACACAAAGCTACTAAAAGTAAAAAGAGATATAATAATATAATTGGTTTTTTAGGTAACAATAAATGGGAAACCCACATTGCGAGAAAATGATAAATAGACTTCCTAATATCTTCACAACTAACTAAATTCAGAACGCATTGCCCAAGGTTTTGCTAACTAAATTCAGAACGCATTGCCCAAGGTTTTGCGGAATACAAAAAGCCTTTGTCATGGAATGCCGTAAGGCATCATTTGCAAGAGAGATGGATACTCACTAAGTTTCATTATATAGCCTTTAAAGCTCTTAAACATACTTGAATATAACTACCAAAAACTGAACGCCCTAAGCTAATACCCAAACACCACACCTTAGCACAGCATGCTGAAATACATCAGACTAACCAGAGAAAACTGTATGCTTGATACAATGGTGAATTTAAGATACCATCTACAGAAAATATATGTAACCTCTAAAAGAGTTAAAGCTCCATGTACATGTATCGGGAGTTAATATATCACAGACTTGGTCATCGCATATCCTTTTAACTTTTGTTCTTTTTAAAATTTTGCCACCAAGATACCTTCTATAAAACACCTCTAGACTCTATATGATCCTTTTATAATATACTTTACATCATTCTTACCATCCTGGATGTACTGTCCCTTTACCCCAACTTATTAACACTTTGCTTTGTCATTTGTCTCCAATGTTGTTCCACTAACATAATTGTTGGTATAACATCAGAAAATGACTTCAAAACAAGCATTGGACCTTATTAGCTCTATCCACATGTTTTTGAGAAAAGAAAGAGCATAAAAGATATTGTACCAGTAACCATTCTTGTCTGTTGTAGCTTCACAATACAAGTCAACAGAACAATTATATCTTTTACATATTAGCACATTCATGCAAAAAAAAAACTAAGATTTTTGCAAAATGTGGGGTGGGGTGGGTGCTGGTGGAATATCAGCAGTGTAGAGTTTAACGGAAACAAACAGGTTTGAAGCCTTACCTATCACAAAGAGCATGAATATGAGAAGGATAGCAATAAAGCAGCGGTCTCGTATATGCCTCCATCGAAGGTACTTGTTGTTGTGTTTCAGAGGGTTTTGGTTGGTTATGGCCCCACACCAACCACACTTGAAGATAGGAGTATAAGAAGGAAGAAGAAGGCGCAATCCACAACCCCAGCAGGTTGTTTCATGATCCTCTGATATGGATGTTACGTGATGCTCCTCCTAGATATCAATGGAAAGACAAAGTACGAACAAACACATAATTAATGCCTACAGAATAATATAAAACAGAGAAACGAGCATAACAACAGGAATAAAAAATATGATAATAAAAGTAAAACAAAAACATAAGAAATACGATGCACAAAGAAAATAGTGAAGTTATGGCATGATAAAAACAGGAAGGTTAAACACGACATAAAAAGCTTTTACATACACCTATATACTCATCTCATTTACATATTCGCATGCAAGTTACTTGTGTTAACTTCTACTACCTAGCATCTCCTTTACCCATTAACAAGAAATATGAGTTGGACTCTCTTGGCTGCATCAAAAAACCACCCATCAAGAAGCACCGAATAACTGCCAATAAGGCACTAGCTCTGTTCAATAAGCTACATGTGGGTCTCCAGATTACTTAAGCTGATAAAACCCTCTATCCAAATGGATGAAAATGGGGAGCATCAGGAAAGCATTAAGTATTCAGTCATCCGTATATAGGTCTTTCTTTTATTACTCATCTATGTTTCCAATTTCTCCTTAAGATCTCTTTCTACATTCGGACATTTCCCAAAACAAGTAACAATTTGCTAATAAGGTTATTCAAATTATTTGTATACTCAACACACCCATGAATCTTACATATTATACAAAGTTAACCAATTTCTCTTTTATCTGAGTAGATACCCTTTTTCCCTCATTATTTTTGTACCCTAATGAATAAGCTTGTAAGTTTAAACTATACTACAAAGCAATAGATATTATGATTAGTTTGTCGTCATTAGAAAAGATTTCATTTTTCCTGAAAACCAACTTGTAAAAAAGATTACCTAAAAAAACAAAAACCAGGGTAGATATCATTCTTTAGATCATGGTTTGTTTCAATACTAAATTAATCAGCACCCTTTTTAGGAGTTTTTTCTTCTTATTTTTGTGAATCAAACTAGAAGAATATGAAAATTTGTTAATCAACAATTTTGTGAATCAAAAAATCTGTTAATCAACAAACTCAGGAAACCAAAGGGGCATAATAAAGAGAGTGATACCTTAAATGTGTCATTCATTTCTATCTTCTGCTTGGTATTGAGTTGCAGAAAGAGAGATTGGATGACCAATCACCTTTCTCTTCTTCAATTGACTGGAATTTTGATAAACCAGATAGAAATGGTAAATAAAATCTCTGTTTTTTCTCTTCTCTTTGTATTTTAATTGTATAATTTTGATGTTAACCCTCCAGAAATTATGTTATTTGGTGAATCATCTTTGTGCTTTCAAGTATTTGTAACATCTCTCAAGTCCAGTGCTATTCATCGTAGTAAAACAAAGAACACGAAACATTACTCCACAGTCATCAGTCATTCAGAAATTTACATTTATGTTGGGAGCCGAATCCAATCTATTCTAAGTTTGAAAAAAGTGTGGAATATCAAGTCTAATGGATTCTAAGTTGGTATTGTCCACACTTTTTCCAAGCCATGTTTTATGATTTAAGTTTAGAAAAAGTGTGGAATATCAAGTCTAATGGATTCTTGGTATTGTCCACGCTTTTTCCAAGCCATGTTCCATGATTTTGTAGAATAATGTGCGGAATCCAAATAAATGATAATCTGACTAATATTAGCAATAAATGTTATTCTAAATAGCGTGCTAAAAGACTAACGTTATTCTAAAAAATCACTCTTATTTGAGGCAAATCCTGCACACACTTTAGCATAAGTCGACCATTATTCTAAAAAGCCACTCTTATTTGGAAGCTTATTATAGGGGCGGCATGTTTTATTAGAGGGGCGGCAGTGTGATAGTAATGTCCCTTTAGTTGGTTAGGGGGTGTCCTAAAGGTGATGTAAATTGACTAGATTACCCTTTTCAATTTAAATGGATTAATTTGCCCTTTTTTTTAATTGAAAATATTGATTTATCCTCTATCATATTTAAACCTAGAGAAATCAAAATCAATTTTTTCTTCTTCTTTTCATCTTCTCTTCTCCTCCATTACAACCGTAACCACCTCCATTTCAATCGAAAATTTCATCGTTGTTTTGGAAAACCCAGTTAGTATTTTGTTTATTGTGTTCAATTTAAGTGTATGCTCCATCAAAAATTAGGGTTTTAGGTTAAAAATAAAAATAAAAATTTTGGATTTCCTGTTTCTACTGTTGGTATTGTTTTAATTACTAACCGTATCGAACAATTTGATGTTTCTACGGTTTGTACTATCGAATTCATCAAAGATACCAACCGTATGTTTCTTGGGTCCGAGAAATTTTCTCGATTCACGGTTGGTATTTGAAACCACATTATGAACCGTAGGTTAATTACGGCATGTAAGGTTTGTTGCTTCTTCAACCGTAAATTATCCTGAGTCTCAAAACTAATTTTCAAGTGTGTATACGGTTGAATACGAAACCAAAGTTACCAACCGTAAGTTCCTACGGTTGGTATTTGAAACCGAATTATGAACCGTAGATTAGTTACGGCATGTAAGGTTTGTTGCTTCTTCAACCGTAAATTATCCTGAGTCTCAAAACTAATTTTCAAGTTTTTATACGGTTGAAGACGAAACCGAAGTTACCAACCGTAAGTTCCTACGGTTAGTATTGTTTTCCCAAGTTACGAACCGTAAGTCCCTACGGTTGTAGTGAAACAAATTATACCAACCGTAACTGGTATTATTTTTGGGTTTTCCCCAAAATTGAACCAGTTACGGTTGGTAATTGATACATTATGTACTGTAACTTATAGTTACGGTTGGTACTGAGCTCAATTCCAACCGTATGTTCTTCTGAAATTTTAAAAAATCTGATTTTTTACGTACTTTAGAAGCATACCTTTTTTCCCTATCATATAGAGATTCACCCATCTCAAATTTGCAACTGGAATCACTCATTTTAGTTGAGTGAATCAAAATCTAGGGTTTCACAAATATCACAAAAGTTTTTCTTTTTATTCTCCTATAAAAAAAAAATTCTCCAAAAATCTAATTTTTTTTTTTAACTCTAATTTTTTTTTTAACACTAAATCACTAAACTAGGTTATTAAGAATGAGGGCTAAGTTTGTCATTTCCAGATTTTTTTTATAAGGGGCACCTTTAATGATCATATAATGACCTTAATTTTGTCCTATTAGAATGCCGCCCCTCTGATAATTCATGCCGCCCCTATAATAAGTTTGATTATTTGAGGCAAATCCTGCACATATTTTAACATAAGTCAACCGCAGAAAAGCCACTCTTATTTGAGGCAAATCCTACACATGCTTTTGCTGGCAGGGTCAAAAGACCCCAAGAGGCATGAAAAGATTCAAATTTCGGCATGAAAGTCAAAAGGCCCAAGAGACAACAGGAAGGTTCAAATTTCGGCATGAAAGTCGAAATGCCCCAAGAGACCCAGGAAGATTCAGGCATGAAACAACGGTATAAATTACACACCAAGCTTAGAGTCTTAAGGGAAACCAACACGACCATACTCAATCCTAGGTTCCTCGTAACAAAGCTATCAACACAATTTAGTTGTGCTAAAGAAATCAAAACCTCGGATTCTTTCTCGGTTGAGCAGTAGCTCTAAACAGCATATTATTACAATACATTTTAGGAAATCCAAAACCGTTTGAAGATGAACTCTAAAGATTGTCTGAAGACTACATAATATTCAATCAACACGGGCACACACCAGGAAACCTAAAATCCTGCAAGTATATATATCCTTCTGAGCATCCAAATTATTACTCTTGCCCCTTGTATATTTAAAAACCATCTTGTCAAAATGATAAGACCAAAATCCTCCGCTATTCCCGTTAGAACCACGATCAGAAGTCAGAAACAAGAAAGTTACTAGACAAGGATACCTGCATCGAATAGGAGAAAATGAGTCACAACCAGTCTTTGGAACTGAATCTGATTACAGATCATAAAGTGAGAAAGAGGGGAGCCAAATGGAAGTCTCTTATCTCTAGCTTTATCTCATTTTGTTCTTACCTTCTCACCCAACTTGAATGCCGGTAGACCCTTGTATGGGCAAGATGCACAACGGAATGCATCACCTAGTCCACACTGCATAGCGAATAGGAATCTTGTTAAGGCAGGCAAGAACAGTAAACTGTAAGTATGCTCATACCCAAGGTGTCATGCAGTTATAAACACTGTTTTGGGTACAATGTAAGCTGGAGCACAACAATTATGGTTTTCGAAAATAAATTTGCCCAACCAATTGAGCCCTATCATTCCCTATCATTTTTTCAGCTTACATACCAGATGAACGGTGTTCATCTTGCCAAAACTTTACCAACTACTCTATGTTGATGCTTCACATTAAATCTCTATATTAGGAATCAATATAACAAATCGTAGTTGATATAACAAATTAATTGAATCATATATAGAACCATTGAACCATTGATTGCACACAAAAGCTTTATAAGGTCGGTGATTAAACGCATCCATACAGAGGAGAAGAATCTACACTCACACTGCCACACGCTGACTGAGGGTTTTCAATCTGCTCCTCGGTTAAGCCGAGCTTCACAACTTTCTCTTCTGCCTCAGCCCGTCCACAAGTGCAATTTTTGCAAGCTTTCTTTGAACTTCCAACTTCACAGTCATCAACTGCACATGACTACTTGTATCACATAAAGCTTCTAAAGGAAAATATCAGAAGGAGCTGAGTATACAGATTAGGATTTCATTATCATACCAACTGGAAGTTCTGGTTTCTTCAAGTCTTCCTCTGTTAATAGACTGTCTTCATCAATCAAATCCAAATCATCATCAAGCTGTACTTCAGGCAAACTTGGGGTTGCTTTCTTAATGGAAAAGGATGATCCAATCTTCCACGAAGGCTTATTCGCCTTAACCTGAACAAATGCGTAATATGGGTATACATTGAGAAAATATGCCAGAAAATAAAGAATAAAACCAAACAGGAACAGAACAATATGATGCCACGGTGAGAAAGAAGGGAAACAGAAGAAAACTCACCGTCACAGATTGAACATTTACTTCTGGTACTAAGGATTTCAGGTCCAGAATTTGCAACTCTAGGTATCCGGCTAATAGTAACTTGCGCTCAAATGTAGAACTGGCCTATAGAAATATAATAAAATCACCAAGCAGTCTTAACAAAAACTAAGATTACATATTTATAAAGAACGGACGGTACCTTATCCATGCTCACTGAAGCAGGTTGGGGTGCCTGAATTAAGACAGTCCCCCCAGGTTTCAGAATTCTGGAAATCTCTTCAAGAAACTGATCAAGAAGCTCCACACTTCTCACGATGTAAATGACAATATCAACTGAAACTGACTGCACTGGCAGCTTCTCTGGTTTAGGCCATCAAGTAGTGTATCAGTAAAGAGCACAAGGAAACTGTGCACAGAAACGTAATATTGCAGAGACCCAAACAAGGAAGTTTCTCCTTTTCCGGAATATTTTACTGTCATAAAACATTGAAAGCCAAATCTCTAAAAACATGTGAATCACTTTAGCTACCAGACAGAAGTCAAAACATATTCTACCATGCACTAAACCCATATCAACTTTCAAGCAAATTTCAAAAGTGAAATTAGAAATTCTAAGCAAAATATAAATTGTTGGAGAAAATACTTAGATAGGAAGCTTGAGTGAGGATTAGGGGATCATCTCCTTTGACCCCGAGCCCTGCTATAGCATCCATAACTGCGCTGACAGGCACAAGAACATGATCTGAAAACATTAGTATACTGCTCTCCATTGCAGCGATGTCCTACAGAAAAAGCAAAAGACTTAGATGTATTTTCCTCCAATGCTTTCAACAGCCGCAACATACAGAGCTATATGTTTATAAAAGAAGAAAGAGCTATAAGTAAACACACACAAGTGTCTATTACTGTGAAGCAGGGAAACAGAGGATTACCATAACCCTAATAAACTGATAACAAGATAGCTTTAAAATATGTGACAACCCGAATTAATAATAATAGTCCGGCCGGCCCTATCAAGGTTTTTACTACCCGAACATAAAGTCCACATAGCTCAAGTTGGATAAGAAAAACATTTATTTGAAAACAATATAAAGAAAGAGCATCCTTCCCATATTAACTAATGAGCAATGCGTCTGGTTCTAAATTATTCAACCAAAAACAAAGAAACAAGTCTGACTAAAATTTCAACTTGAAGATACTCAAAAGATAATACTTAAAACGGACTCTCAATATGGTGTTTGAAGCACCGTGTCTCTCTGTGATAACCTTATAGATAATAAGGTAAAACAAATCTAAGAGAACTATAGCAAGGAAGAGATCCTACTTCTTCCCACACTCTGCAGCAGCAACCCAGGAAAAGACTTCTGACCTACTCACTTGTTACTCTATTACCTGAAAGGAAAATCAACACAAGATCAGAGCCTTGAATTTGCAAGTTCATTCTTAACCATCAATTTTACTGTTAAGTAAAAGAGTGCCAAAAATTCAGTCCAAAACGATTAGGATTAACCATGACAAGAGATGCAAGAAACTATGCAAAGATAGCTCAACACCTCACAACATTACCGCTTACCTTCGGTTTTTAAAACTCAAGGAAACATTCACAAAATATAACCTAGAAGAAACATAAAATGTTATTCAACACCAGCGCTCACAAGAAGACAACCCCAAAAGTAAAGACAACCCCAATTTCCAGGCCAAGCGCGATAGCTATTGTGAACCTGACCTTTCAACATAATAGTTCAATGTGGAATAGTTTTGACAAACAAGAATCACTCGAATAGAAATTCAGCTCATAAATAAGCTCAAACATAAACAATTCATCTCAACAGGATGCAACATATTATATCAGATGCATAACCATTCAAACCGACCCACAGATTCATACAAATTCCAAGCTTCAACCCAATACCGAAACAATTCAGGAAATAGGCTATGCAAAACCAGTCTACTGTACTTGCCAAAATCATGTCTTATACTGATCAGAACATTGTGAAATTTTTACCACAGACACTACATAAAAAATTCAAGTAAAAGTGATGGTTAGATGTCAAGATAAGACAGAGTTTATATGCATAATTCAGACTGAAAACGCACAGTCACAAAAGGGAAACTTTGCATAATTAGGGTACTTCCCAACATCCAATTGCTCTGAAATTTTGACAGCAGCATAATCATATAAATGGGTTTATCATATCCAAAATTCAATATTTTCTAACGGTTCAATTTCATTCTAAGAGCAAGAACAAACTTGCCTTTGGCTTGAGCTCCAAGTCCTCAAGAGTTTTCCCCTGATTTCCCCTCTGTTAGCTCTTGCTGACTGTTATCACAGCAAAACTAGAACTAGGTTTTTTTTTTTTTTTATTTCTCTTTCTACAGCTAATCCTCAACTTAAGTTTATTTATTTTAACCTACCTAAGTGAGTAGTTTTATCTAGCACCCAAAATTAGCCTAGGGACAACCTATTACTAACAATACAAGTTATAAGGGGTGTCACAAAATAACAGTAGTATTTCGTTCTGGTTTAGATGAACAACCCTAGACACCATAAACAGCTGGATTATGGACTTCTACAATACATTACATTATGTAATAAACTACTAAAGTCAGTTATGCAATAATGATAAAAAAAAATGGTTCTGTAACTTCCTGAAAAAGTACCGAGCAATGAAAAGGTTTTAGCTGTTCTTAGGGCAGATGACAAGGTCATGACTAGATCGCGTTGAGTATTCAAAAGGAATTTCCCAGAGAAGTGTCAATCAGATTCTTATCAGAATTGTTTAGTGGGAAGATTTCTACAGTCAATGTCTATAAATTTATGACCTCACTTGTTCCCCATACTAGGGCTTACAGTTACACAAAATGTCTTGGGATGCATTTGTTGAGAAAAAGAGACTCCCCAACAGAAATACTGTTCAAAAGACGGCATTGTGCTTGCCTCTCCAGATGCAGATATTCATGTTTTATCTTATCTAATGCAGTAATTTGTATCCCCTTCTGGCTTCTTCATAAACGAATCCAACAAAATAATCATATTACCACCTGACGTAGTAGGCATCTCATACATGTTCTACGCAATGAACTATAAACTACCTAAAACAGAAGGAAAATACATAGCAAGTCTCACCGAAACATTATAGAAAAACACCCAGATTTACTTTTAAATACCATAACACTGTTTTACAAACCTAAATGCCTTCAAGTCTCTATGATAACAGTAATTTCATATCATATTCGATCATATCATAATTGGGGTTCTTATCAAAGATTCAGAACTAACAAACCCTAGAGTAACTTGCAAAGATAAAAGAGACAGCCGTGGACGAGAAATTGACAGAGAGAGGAGGTACCTAAGAAAACATTGAAAAACAGAAATTTCTAAAGAGTTTATCAACTGAATCTTACCTTAAAGATTGATCCTTACCGATTCCTTGTTGCGTCAGATAGATAGTTCAGAATTAGGGCAACAAAGAAGCTCGGCGGAGAAGAATAGATTTATTAAAGCAAGAAATAGCCGCCAGGCATTTATATGTCGGTCACGAAACACAGACTACGCGTGTTACGTGTGCGTCTTATGCCGTTTCTATAGGCGCTTTGTTCACACGCAGGTAACAACGCATACTTCGGGTAGGAGTGGTAAAATCACCCGGTGATGAAACGAGTGTATTAGGAAGTGTAGGTTTGTCAAGTCAACATTAGTTGACTTGACTTGTTTTGTATTGTGAGTGTGTGAAAGAAGTGTGTGTTAAATCATTACCTATTTAAGGTATATGATTATCTTTTATTCAATGTTATTACATGCTTTCTCATGGTATCATTCGGGTTGATCCATCAATTCTAAACATTTTTCTTAATTTTTTTTGTCTGCAACAACTTTTCTCAATACCCTTTTACGCAGTCTATTGAATCATTCAAACAATTTTTGTCAATAGAAAAGTTTACTAGAGATAATCATTGTTATTTTAAGTTGACTCCTTTTGGCTATGAGATTCGAGATTTGGGTTCTCATGTTTTGCTTGCTCAGGGAAATGTGGTTAATAACTTGTATATCATATGTCATTCTGTTTTGTTTTCATCTCCTAATATCTCTTTAGCTGCTTCTTTGTCTGCTCCTTCACAAGTTTGGCATAATAGACTAGGTCATCCCTCTAATCTTATTATTCAAAAATTACATTCTTCTAAACAAATTGTTTTGTCAACTTCTCCTTCTTCTTCTTTATGTCATCCATGTCAATTTGCTAAGAGCAAGAAATTACCCTTTCACTTATCTGATTCTCATGAACATAAGCCTTTATCTCTTATTCACTGTGATGTGTGGGGACCAACTATTCCTTCTTTAAATGGTTATAGATATTATATTGTTTTCATTTATGATATTAGTAGGTTAAATTGGGTTTATCCCATGGAATTGAAATATGATGCTTTTATGTGTTTTGCTCATTTCAAAAAGCATACTGAAAATCATTTTTCTACAAAAATTATCTTTTTTCAAGTTGATGGTGCTGCTAAACTTGTTAAATGTCAATTTAAACTTCTTCTTGAACAAAGTGAAATTATTCTTAGAATTTCATGTCCAAAAACCCCAGAGCAGAATGGTCTAGCTGAAAGAAAGCATGGACACATTACTGAAATGGGGAATGATTTTTGTCCTAAACAAATGTGGTATGATGCATTCTTAACTACATCATATCTTATTAACATGACACCTACTAAATTTTTGAATTTCAAAACTCCTTTTGAGCTGTTATTTGGTGTCATTCCAGATTATTCTTTTCTGAAAGTTTTTGGCACTGTGTGTTATCCACATTTAGCTTGTGCCAGAGTTGATAAACTTTCTCCTAAAACTGTGAAATGTGTTTTTCTGGGATATAGCCCATTACACAAGGGTTATAAATGTTACAATCCCTTGACTAAAAAGTCTTATATTTCCAGGAATGTTGTTTTTGATGAAACACAGTTTTATTTTTCTTTTATATCTGATTCCTTAAATTCTGATTCTTCTTTGACTCTTGAAGTTCATATTGTTTCTGATACTGTTTCTTCTTCCACTATGGTTACTAGGTCTAAGAAAGGTATTTCAAAACCTAAAACTTTTCCTGATCATGTTTCTTATTGTTCTGTTCTGTATCCAATTCCTTCTATGTATACATCTTTGTTAACTACATTCTCTAAGCCTAAAACATTTAAGCAAGCCATGAATGACCCTCAATGGCAAGTATCAATGAAGGATGAATATGTAGCTTTAAGAGAGAATGATACTTGGGAGTATGTAGCTCCAGAACCACATATGAATATTTTGGGTTCAAAATGGGTTTACAGAGTCAAACAAAAACAAGATGGTATAATTGACAGATTGAAATCTAGATTAGTTGCTAAGGGGTATGATCAACAGGATGGTATAGACTATAATGAGACTTTTAGTCCTGTGGTTAAAGCAACAATTGTGAGAATTATACTTTGCATGGCTTTAGCATATAATTGGCAGATTAGGCAATTGGATGTTAGTAATGCTTTTCTGCATGGGTTTCTAGATGAAGATGTTTATATGACACAGCCTCAAGGCTTTATAAATCCTGATTATCCTCCAAATTTTGTGTGTCATCTGAAGAAAAGCTTATATGGATTGAAACAGGCTCCTAGAGCTTGGTTTCATAGGTTCAGTTCATTTTTGGTTTCTTATGGTTTCAAGAAGGCACTGTCCGATAATTCTATGTTTGTGTTTTGGTCTCAACATGGAATGCTTATTCTTTTACTTTATGTGGATGATATCTTACTTACTAGAAGTTCTTCTATTCTGATTGATACTTTAGTTGTATCTCTTAAGAAAGAATTCAAGATGAAGGAATTAGGTGAACTGGGTTATTTCTTGGGCATTGAAGTTGTAAGAGGAATAGATTCTATTGTGTTGACACAGAAAAAGTATACATTGGAGTTGTTAACAAAAGTTAATATGCTTGATTGCAAACCTAGTGATACACCAGTTGCAAAAGGTGTTAGGCTTTCTTTACATGATGGCACTAAATTAGACAATGCAAGTGAATACAGAACAATTGTAGGTAGTCTACAATACTTAACAATCACAAGACCTGATATATGCTTTGCAGTTAATTATGTATCCCAGTTCATGCATTCTCCATCAGATTCTCATTTACAGTTAGTAAAAAGGATACTCAGATATTTGAAGGGGTCTATTGGCTTAGGCATTACCTTGAAGAAAGATAGTTTACAACATCTTAAAGCTTATACATATTCTGATTGGGCTGGCTGCCCAGATACAAGGAGATCTACTTCAGGATTTGTTGTTTTTCTTGGTAAAAATTTAGTGTCTTGGTCTTCTAAAAAACCCACAGTTTCCAAGTCCTCAGTTGAGGCAGAATACAAGTGTATGTCAGTTGCTTCTGCTGAGTTAAAGTGGATTGTTGATCTGTTATCTGAGTTGAATGTTTCAGTTATAACTCCAACTTTATTGTTCTGTGATAATATAAGTGCTTTGTCCTTAGCTTCTAATCCTGTTTTTCATACTAGGACAAAGCACATAGAAACTCAGTATCATACTATAAGGGATCTGGTGGAGAAAGGATTTATAAGGCTTCAACATATTGCTAGTGAAGACCAAATTGCAGATATTTTTACAAAGGGACTTTGCTCTTCTACCTTCTCAAGGTTATTAAATTCCCTCATAGATACTAAGTTGAAGAATGATTCTACTGATGGAGTTACCTAGTACAAGTTGAGTTGTTGGATGTTTTCTTCTCACATTACAGATCCTGCTTCTGCTTCTCTACAACTGTATTTTCTTTTCTGTTTTTTGTCTTTGTTCAAACTGCTATTATTCCCTTATCAGTTTGAGGGGGTGTATTAGGAAGTGTAGGTTTGTCAAGTCAACATTAGTTGACCTGACTTGTTTTGTATTGTGAGTATGTGAAAGAAGTGTGTGTTAAATCATTACCTATTTAAGGTATATGATTATCTCTGTAAGAACTATTCTTTTGTTCAATGTTATTACAAGCTTTCTCACAGTGTCCGAATTCAAAACTCGCCAGCACCAAATTCTTTACCGAAAAAAAGGTACATTTGCATTAGACACTTTCTACACATCACTAAGCACTTGCAAAGCAACTCAAGCGGATACTGATCTACACATTACTAAGCACTTGCAAAGCAACTCAAGCCAGATACTGAACAGGAAAAGAAAAGGCAAAGAAACTCGCCAACACCAAGTTCTTTACCGAAAGAAAAGGTAGATTTGCAGTGAGACGCTTTCTACACATTACTAAGCACTTGCAAAGCAACGCAAGCCAGATACTGAACAGGAAAAGAAAAGGCAAATAACATTTACCATGTAAACTTGAAATACTAGAAAGGAAGACAAACCAGTTACATTCGGAATTGGCAAGGCTTAAAAAATACCAAAAAAACTAATTCTTAATTGAAGTATTGAGACTCACATAGGAAAATAAACTTGAAATAACACAACTGCAACTTTCACAACAAACAAAAGAAACCACCAGATAATGCTGTTACACGACAAGGACACATCAACAAAAGCAGCAAAAGTGAGCAACTTTTTCTGCTAAAAAATAATCACTATTTCAATGGACTTGGACACTAGAATCATAACCCTGATGTCCTCGGCATATTAGGATAGTGGTATTACAAATAAATCCGGTATTACCGAATCGAACGCAAAAAGAACCAAAGATTCTACAGTTTCTTCAAGCTCTTCAATAGCTATAATACCTCACTTGATCTTCAAAAGTGTGCATTGTTCATCCTATGAGGAAGCAACTTTTGCTGCAAACACAGACATCTCCTGGAGAAACCCGTTTCACAAGAAATATGGACAAAATAAACACACAAAGTGCTATAAATGTCTGATCACCGTTTTTGTTTCTTCTTCCTTCTTTATTTTACTATTTCCTTGCATTTTACCCCTTTTTCACCTCAGCGACAACAGTAGAATGGGTAAGAAACAGCTACAAAACAAGCAACAAAAAACACCTCTGCACAATCACCACTTATTAAACTCCTGCAAGGACACGCGCTTCCAATTGCTACTGTGGTGTTAACTTCCATAAACGCACACATGCATCCTCGCCTGAACTCACAATGCTGCAGTTATCAGTAAAAGCCAACCCATATACCCCACCTAAGTGAGCACCTTTGATGGTTACTCGGCTGGATGCTGGCTTGCTGATGTCATATATAATGACGCATGTATCAAGCGATCCAGTAGCAACCATGGTGTTATCAGGAGACCAAGCCAAACAGTTTATGCGAGCACTGTGGTACAACATATTCTTAAGCTTTACCTGCAAAAAAAAAAAAAAAAAAAGTCCAATATGAGTTTCACGTGAGGATGTCCAAGATGCCTTAGTGTACAATCACACCAATTCATAATACCGCCAAACGCACCCCTCGGTAACATATCTGGAGACTACTCGGCAATACTACCGAAGTCCATCCACCAAATTGGACACCACTGATGTGGCACCTTAAAAATATGGATTTCTTCTTCTAGTCAATATTATTTGATAGCACGTGGGATTCACTACAAAAGTTGAATGGAAAAATAGATATCGTCCAAACAAAGAAATCCGTACTTTTAGGATGCCACATCAGTGGTATCAACTTGGTGGCTAAATTTGGGCGTGCACATAGCATTTTCAATGTACATGAGGCAAATGTAAGAAATCCCTCAATTTTGTGGGGATCAATGTTAGGATTTTAATTGCAACTTTTATATTGGCAGTAAAAGGCTCAAAGCGAACTATAATCAAAACCTAACATTTCTGCGAATCAAGGACCCTGCACAGCAAGAACTTTGTTTACTGGGTCGAGGATTTGTGCGACTATGCAGCATGTGAGTTTAAGTGAAAGACTCGTGGTAAAGGAATTTCTAATTTTTTTGATTGGTTAATAAGTTGAATAAGTCCTTGGCTTCTTTGAAAATTCTTATTGCAGCTTTTTTGGTAACCAGTCATAAATGACTGTTAGAAATCCTAAGATGATATGGTGAGTGAAGCAGAAGATGAGTAAGAGGTTGAAAGATTAGGATTACCTCTCGGGATACACGGTCCCAGACCACAGCTTCTCGATTAGAATCTCCTGAAGCAAACATAGAAGCATCCGTTGAGTAACGAATGACAGTAATGGGACCACGGTGTTTCTCAAGGGTCGCCTCTTCTGTAAGTGTATCCCCGTTGATGGAGTATACATGCAATTTACCATCCTGGCCACCAACGATTGCTTCAGTTCCATCGGGTGAAATTGCGCATGCTGCCACAGCAAAGCCGAGGTCGATGGTCGATACTACTTTTAACCCACAAAGCATGACGACTCCTGAATCAGTTGAAACGAGAGCAAGTTCGGGAGAAAGCTGTGCAATGCTCAGGTCCTTGGGCTGACTCCCAATATCAACGGCTTCCGCATCTCCACACTGATCACCAAGGAGCGGAATTCTCCATACCTGTGTTTTTGAAAGAGAAAGCAGATGTACAAAAATACTTTCGGCTGCCAAAACCCAAAAATAATTTTTTAATCTTGTATATAGCTTTATACTGGAGCATTAAGAAATAATTACCTCTGTATTAACGATTGAAAGGCCTACAATTTGTCTGTTCTTTTGGACCCCTTGATTCCAGGTTTTAACTTTGACGAATTAAATGATTTGTACCAACTAAAAATTAACTACACGACCATAAATGCTGTGCATGGTTGCGATTCTAAATACTATACATGCATATAGTTAACTTGCTTCTGGGCAAGCAGTTGTAGTGATTATAAGACATTATACAGAGAAAGCCTACAGATGGTGGAGCATTGAGAGGATGAAAAATAGGCAAGACAAAGCAAATGTCCATAAAATCCTACAAGGGGTTTACAAATTCAAAAAACAACAACGAAGGCATAAAGACAGATTTCTGAATTGACCAGTTAATTACCTTATTGTCGAATGCTGATGAAACAATTTCTCCTTCAGTAGCAGAGAAACATTTAATTTGAGCATTTTCTTTCCTCTCTAATTTTCCACTATATCCAACCCCTTGAATCCATCGTACTATTACACCATCGTAACTGCTAGATAACACGACGTTCTGTCCCGGAAGTACAGCCAAAGAACTGACACTTTTCAAGTGTCCAGAAAATGATAATGGGGATTTCTCTAGGTCACCTGCTGAAAATAAACTAATAGTGCCACCAAGAGAAACGGTGACAAGGTGATCATTTTGCCAAAGACAACCAACGAGCATATCTTCCACTCCACCTGAGCCTGGACTTGACAGGGTTTTCTTCACCTTCCCACTACCATCCTCAGCAATCTCCCATACCTTTGCAGACTTGTCAGCAGACACTGTCAATACCTACACACCAATCAGCACAGGTCAAGCTAGAACTTAGGAATATTACAAACAGACAGACAAACAGGGAAAAAATGAGAAATTCAGGAACATGCCGATTCAGGAACTGACAGGCAACTTCTTAATATGGTCCACAGTAGTAAGAAATTAGTACTGTGCAACAGTTTTTTAACGAATTAATACAAGGTGTGTTTGTGCTGCTTAATAAAGCTATTAAAACAACCTTGCAAAGACTTAACTTAGCCAACCTAAATAAATAAATAAATGTAAACAGATGAGGTAATCCCCGATGAAGAAATTGTCCAGATATTGTTGAATCATTACCTTCTCTTTAAAAATAAAAAAAAATAAAAAATGACAGAAGATGCACAAACAGTAAACCCTTATACAATAGTAGTTCGGGATCACTGGACTGAGAAAATTTATCAAACAGACAAGGCTAGTTAATTCTTGAGTTACAAATTCAACTAACAGAGCTTAGTCGGGACCGATGAACTCATTGTGTACACTATTGAAAATGAAGGTATCTATGTGTTACTGAAAATTGAAATATTCTTAACTGTTCCAAAAAACATCCTTAATAAATTAAGAAAAATGTAATTAACGATTAAGCTCATATTACGGTGCATAGTTGAAACATGCATTCTTTGTGAAAGATTTATAGGAGTATGCCAGAAATTTATTATGAATTAAGAAAGTGTCCATGAACGATTTCCTTCTGGTATAAATATAATCAAAAATAAATCTTCACCGCTAAATATAGCGAAGCTTATCAGTATAAACTAATAATACAAACTAAAGTTAAACTAAAGCAAACTAGAGTGAGTATTCCTTGGCTTGGTATAACTGGCTAGTTAGAAAGGTTCTCTTTAGTTTTTATTAGTCCTTCAGGCCAATTCTCCCCCTTGATTTGAGCAACAATGTGAAAAAAGTGAGTCGAAAATATGTATTAGATACATTTGGAATTCTAACAACTTCCTACAAATCAACCATCAAATTTTCTTTTTTAACTCTAGTTCCGGTGAAATGTTCATGTACTTTGGAAGCAACTTAATATTATGAGTCAATGCAGTCATCAGGAAGATAAATTCTTCCAGAAATATGTGATGAAGTGTAAATCTAAGACTGAAGTGGTGGCTTTGATTTTGTTATTTAGCTATTTACTTAGCCTATTAAAAGTTCAGTTTTATGTACATCTTGTTGTTCTTGTAAATTACGTATGTAATATTCTGTCGGGTAATTTCAAAGACAGTGTGATTCAAACAGAAGGCAACAAGGGGAAAAACAGCTTACTTGTTTACTATCTGGACTCCAGCTCACAGCATAGATGCTTCCTTTGTGTCCATCCTCTGGCGAAAGTTCTCCCATCTTTTCTCCACTTTTAGCATCATATAAAATACCCTTCTTGTCAGAGCTTACACTGATGAACTTGCTGCCATCTGGAGAAAATCTTACACAATTCACGAAGTTTGAATGCTCCCTGCAGGTCGTAACAATAGGTTTGAGTGCAGTAGAATATCAGCAGCAACAGCTCCTTGCTTCACTAATTTCCCCAAACTTTAAATCAAGTCTAAATATTATCTAATTAATAAATCATTTCAAATGATCAACTAGAGTATGGAAGTCAAAAAAATTGGCTTCGCTTACAATATCTAACCCATAATCATTAGAATTTTGCAGATCATATAATCAGTACTGGTGCTGTTGGTATCTTGTGTTTAGTTGTCCCAATATTTGTATATGACGCATTATAACTCATGGCAATATTCTAATCCAATTGACAAATGATATCAAGGTATTTTTCAATTTATCATGCTATCATTAAATTGAACTACGGAATAGAGTACGTGGATGACAGCTGTTAAACACCTGACCTAACTAACCATCATTTTTTATCAATCAATAGGCAAAAGCCGACAGAAAACTGCGGTTTTGGACTTGTTATGTTGTCCATGCTCGGTGACCAAAGAACATACAGTTTCATGTGCCCCTTCCCATCAATGAAGTGTCCCTTATAGGCACTTCATTAGTTCATTGCCTTCAGTTATTACGGTTTTAGTCATCTGAACAATAAATAATTATCAGAGAGGTTAACAAATGCTATAAGATCAAACCAGCAGCTTCATGTTCTGTCTTTAAAAAAAAGAAGAAGATGCCGGTTTTCCAAGTGGCTATATGGCTTAACAACCTTCAACATCTATGGATAGGACATATGTTAAAGCAGCAAACCACCATATACACTGTCACCTTAGCAACTTTCTAGGTTTTTTCATGAGAACTTGCGAACTTGAGAAGTCATATAAAACAATAAAATTAAGAAAAGTTGTATCCAGAGCTACAGTTGGGTACGTTCTATTGTAAACGTGAAGTAGCATGTCTACGAAATGTCAGTTTCATGCTCCTCAGGTAACCCGTGCCTGCAATTAGAACCCATTCCAATCCAATCTTTAATCCGATCCATGGCCCAAGGCAAGCTAAATTAATGATTGGTAAGTAAGACTACCTGGAATTATTAATCTAACTGTACACACTATAACTCCCTGTTTCACCTAATAAAAGTAGTACATAACATACATCCATCTCCAAAAAAAAAAAAAAAAAACTTCAAATTAAGGGTTAAATTCGAACAAGGTTTCAGGTTAGCATACACATTTAGATTTAGTTTTATTTGAAGGAGAAAAGAACAAAATTATATGGAAATAATGTTTAATCCGGTGAATATGGAAAATAATGTTTTTGCCTCCATTTGCAAACCCAGCAACTGCATATGCAAAAATCTCAAGTATAAAAAGCATCTCAATAACTAGGTAATATAATAATAGAATTCCAATAAGTTTGATATAACTAACCTCAACGAATGTTTGAATTTGAATGGTGGCCCTTCGTAGAAGTTTACCATAAAATCCTCACCGCATGTGACAATCCGAAATGGTCTAGTTGGTTTGAAAGCACAACTGAGTACTCTCCTTGAGTGGCCATCAAACTCCCCTACATTAGTACCCGAGTCCCACCTACATACAAGATCATTGCCGACTTTCAGATGAATACCAACAAGTAAATAATAAGAATGAAAACCATTTCTCTGTCCCGTATGTGTCCAACAAATGAGAGTTCCTTCAGAAATAAAAATCACATTCTTTACTGAAAAATTGCATAACATAGCAATACTGCATTAGATGGTTCTTTTGTAGCAAATTTCATGATACATAAGAGGATCCAGCATTTAGCGTAAGCAAAAATGCGTTGCTCCAATAGATTGAAAAATCAGCCATCAGCGATACAATTCAAAGAGGACAAAATGAAGTCTTCATTCAATGAGAGTTCCTTCAGAAATAAAAATCTCACGATATCACATTCTTTGCTGAAAAATTGCATAACATAGCAATACTGCATTAGATGGTTCTTTTGTAGCAAATTTCATGATACATAAGAGGATCCAGCATTCAGCGTAAGCAAAAATGAGTTGCTCCAATAGAATGAAAAATCTGCCATCAGCGATACAATTCAAAGAGGACAAATGAAGTCTTCATTCAAATATGCCCTAGAATCTCTCCTAGATATGCAATCTGGATGTTTTGGCCAGAATTGAGTCCAAGATGAACAACGTACACCTAGTCAACTTGGCTTGTATTAGCCAGCGAGAGTTACCTAACTAAAATTTCATTTTTGTTGGGCTAACAGATAGTCCCTGAATTAACTAGGTCTGTGCTGGCAAAGCAAGATTTATGTCCCAACCTCAAAATGAAACCAGTGACAAATTTAGCTAGCAAAATGTGGTTAACAAAGACATTGCAAAATGCCACTAAAAGAATTCTATAAATCAAAAATTCATATCTAGATCAACATAATTGATCCATCCAAGCTAAACCAAAAACCGTAGCATACACAAAATCATCATCAGAAACACCAATTGAAAGTAAAGACAAAGATAGAGATAGAGATCTTACATGAAAGCGCGGACAAAAGATTTGCCCTTACCATCACCAGAAGCAACAATCCTTTGACTATCAGGAGACCATTGTAAATCATCAATCCTACCGGATAAAACCTTGAATTCATTTTTAAGAACATGTTCATTATTCTTTCCCCAAATCCTAACAATACCAGAAACATCAGCAGAAGCGATCCATTCACCATTTGGTGAAAAACGAGCAACAGTTACTGGATAAGCATGTTCACCATATACAGATATTTCTAATGGTCTATCAAGATACAAAATGATAACTGATCTACCATTACAATACACAAGTGAGTTTGATTTTACATCTCCAGATATTAATATCCCTCTTCCTCTTTCTGTTGATGGTGCACAACCGTACGTCTCTGAAAGCTGCGCCATTACTCTCTTTTCTCTCTCTACTTCTCTCGAGTTTGGCTTCAGATTTATGGTAACAACAAAAATGGAGAATGAAATAACTGACAGATTGAATCTCTCAGTCTGACTTTATGAGAAGGTTTGCTCCCTAGTTAGCAATTCGTGATACGGAGAGGTGTTCGGGACGGTATACGTATGGAAATTATACGGATTCGGTAGACCGGATTCGGTTAAAAATCCGGTCAACGGTTCGTTGTTCGGCGGTAGTTCGGAACGGCATACGTACGTGCATAATTCGTTTTTGAGATATGAGTTCGGTAATGAAAATTCGTCATACATCAAAGTATATTCTTAAGGTTTTATAGAAATGAAAGAAAATCAAGTTTTATGTGTTATATAGATAACACATAAAAAATACACAATAACAAGCCTGTAGCTCAATGGTTGGGCGCCTATTTGGCAAACTAAGGGGTCGTGGGTTCAATTCCCACAACCAATATCTTTTTAATTCCTCTTAAAAATTAAAGAAAAAGGTCTTGGATCGCCTTTTTAATTCCTCTTAAAAATTAAAGAAAAAGGTCTTGGATCGCCGAGTCAATGACTCAATAGTCCGAATCGCTGAGTCAAGCCGAGTCACCCGTCCGAACAAGACCTCCGAATTATACGCGACTCCGAACTATTCGGGAATAATTCGAAATTCCCATAAAACACGCGTACTAGGGACGGTCTTTCAAGTATTCGGATTCGTTCGCGAATAATTCGCCGAATTACTAACTAGGGTTTGCTCTGCCTTAATGTTTTGGTTCCGATTTTCCGGTCCTCAATTCCTGCTTTTATTTTATTTTTATAACAGAATTCTTTACTTAGAAGCCTAACAAGCTAAACTCTAATAGTGTATTAGTTGCACAGATTGTCGTGTTAGCCTACCAACGAGCCTTGTGAAGAACCATCCAAGGGAGCCAATGCGGATTTGCTTCCGTTGCCAAAATGTCTACTACTTGTTTGTCGTTCTTGGAATGAAAGAAAAACCTTGAAAATTGGGACAAAAACTGATTTCATGTCTCACTTCCGCCATAGATTGATTCTGCCAAGAGACGAGAGTATGCATCCAATTAAGATAGTAAAAAAAACAAATCATCAGCTCCGGCACCACCTCCTAGTCCACCGACTTTACGATTTCCATCATTATCGAGAAGAACGAGACGACGAGAGAGGTTTCACTGGTGATTAAAGTAGATCATATTCCACCACCACCACCACCACTTTCTAAAACCATTGATTTTGATCGATTTTCACTTGATTATTTACCTCCTAGTTTTATTTATCTTCTTCTCTGTTTTGAAATTACTTTCGAAAAATAAATCTGAAGAGATCGAAAAATCTGATTTTAGGTTTCGATTTATGGTATTTTTCGAGTTGGAGATTTGCATATTCGATTTCTTGAAGCTTAATAAGCAATCTATGGTTCTATGTTCATCATTTTGTTTCAAATATTTTCAATTTTAATTTTGTGGTTGTTGCTGTGTTGGTTCAAGTTGATTGTATTTGTTTCCACTAATTATAATTTGGTTCTACACCAGGTCAGTGTTTACAGTCTACAAACGCTTATAACCTTCATTATAAATTACTTTGAGATTTTTCATAATGAGCTTGATATCCGTGTTTCATATGGGGTTAGATTTTGAATGGGATCGTTTGAAAGAAAATTAAAAGATGATTGGAAATTTTTATGAGGTAACCAAATTCATGATTTAGTTAATTAATATGTGGTTTTGATTATGGATTTAATCTTGGGATTTGGTGGGAAATTTAATGTGTATATGGCCAGAGCAAATAGCTTCTTTTGGCGTGCATGAAAAATGTGATTTATAACGTTGCATGAGTTGTCTTGGCCTATTTGGTAGGTTAGTGATAAGCATGTAAATGCTACATTTTATACCCATTATTATATTAGTTAGGATACAATATTTTAGTTACTAATACTATTTTAGTGCTTTTGTAGAAAGTACAAGTGAATCCGATCATCTAACGAATAAACAGCAAAATGTGAGACTTATTGGTGTTTGCGACGAAAATGGCAAAATGTGGTTGGCTTGGTATCTCCATGTATCAGCAACCACAATGATCAAATATCTTTGGCTTTGGTATCTCCATATATCAATGAAGACTTATTGTCTTTGGCCTGGTATTTCTATATATCAAACACACTTATTATCTTTGGCCTGGTATTTTTATATATCAGCAACACTTATTATGCTAGCCTGATATTTCTATATATCAGCAGCACAATGATAAATGGGGTTGGCCTGGTACTTCCATGTATCAGCAACCACAATGATGAAACGGGGTTGGCCTGGTATTTCCATATATCAACAACCGCAATGATGAAACAGGGTTGGCCTGGTATTTTCATATATCAGCAACCACTCGAGTTATTCATGACACCAAAGGTAGCCGCATTAATTCTTGAAGCACCTGCTACACTTCCAAATTCAATATCCAAGATTGTTTCCTTAATGGCACACCTCCATCGGGTAATGACATGCAGAAGAAAAAATATATGGGGATAATTAAGAACCCACAATTGGGGGATATGGGAATTAATTGGGGGATATGAATTACTTCCCCCAACCCATGGTGTGTGCTAAGGGGTAACTTTTGGGGGCGAAAATAATAAAACACCCTTTGATTAATTAAAAACATTATGAAAAGACTGTTATGCCCTTTCCCCTAAAACATAAAATCAAATAACCAAATTCATATATCCCCTAATTCCGGATTTGATGATCAAAAAAAAAAAAAAATCTCTTTCAAATTTTAAACTCTTCCCACTCCCAAATATACCCCATTCCCTTTCAAATTCTAAACTCTCCCCACTCCCTATCAAATTCTCGCCGGCTACTCACTTTAGAAACAATTTTTTTTTTTTAATTCGGAAGTGATGAAGATCATGCTGAAAGTGATGAAGACCATGCCGGTATTGATGAAGACCATGCCGGAAAATGGTATCGGCATGCTCGAGAATATGAAGACCATGCCGGTAGTCAAGTAAAAAAAAAATTTAACTTTTTGGATACTTTTCATCCCAAACCGGCATCGAAATTTAAGCAAAATACTATGCCGGAAAATGGTACCGGCATGCTCGAGAATATGAAGACCATGCCGGTAGTCAAGTAAAAAAAAAATTTAACTTTCTGGATACTTTTCATCCCAAACCGGCATAGAAATTTAAGCAACACATCATGTCTTGGAGACAAAACCTGGCATGCTCGAGAATATGAAGACCATGCCGGTAGTCAAGTAAAATTTTTTTTTAACTTTCTGGATACTTTTCATCCCAAACCGGCATAGAAATTTAAGCAACACATTGTGCCAGCACAGGTACCGGCATGCTCGAGAATATGAAGACCATGCCGGTAGTCAAGTAAAAAAAAATTAACTTTCTGGATACTATTCATCCCAAACCGGCATAGAAATTTAAGCAACACACTGTGCCGGCACAGGTACCGACATGCTCGAGAATATGAAGACCATGCCGGTAGTCAAGTAATAAATTTTTTTTAACTTTCTGGATACTTTTCATCCCAAACCGGCATAGAAATTTAAGCAAAATAATATGCCGGAACAGGTACCGGCATGCTCGAGAATATGAAGACCATGCCGGTAGTCAAGTAAAAAAAAAATTTAACTTTCTGGATACTTTTCATCCCAAACCGGCATAGAAATTTAAGCAACACACTGTGCCGGCACAGGTACCGGCATGCTCGAGAATATGAAGACCATGTCGGTAGTCAAGTAATTTTTTTTTTAACTTTCTGGATACTTTTCATCCCAAACCGGCATAGAAATTTAAGCAAAATAATATGCCGGAACAGGTACCGGCTACGCCCCCCCGAACCCCCCGGATAGTGGCAAACAATTTTTATTCTTTGTCACCTTCTTCGGTGGTCTGTCATCATTGGTTTTTGTAGCCTCGTCGGGTTCATTTCTTGTTTGTGGGAGTCCAATTTCTTCCATCTCCTTCTCAACCCAAGCTCGTACACCTTTAAGAGACTTAAAACCTTTCTTCTCTTAACTCCATTTCTATTGCTTCAACTAAGTCTCCATCCACAAGCCATCGTACTTCCTCTCTAAAGACGATGAGGATTTCTCAACGGTTAAATTTGTTCCATATGCAATGAAATGGGGATTACTCTTACTAAGTTGCACATTTAATCTATTAGGGTGGATAGGAGGACCTTTACTACTTGTTTTCCCTTCCTTTATTTCATTCTTCTGGGTTAAGCAGAAATTTACACCTTACTCGATTAATGCAATTGTTGTAATAATAATGGGTTCTATACTTCTCGCCATGACTTATCCTATTGTATTGCAGTTTCAAGTTTGTAATGCATTCTTTGCTACACTAATTGGCACAATTGGAGGTCCCGTAGCCATGTATTTCTCAGTAAAAAAACTAATAATCAAATATAAATATTCAGTCATGACTTAATTGTATGATGCTAGCTGACAGTTTTCATTAACCTGCTCTGGTTTGCAGGCAATGCGAAGAGAAGCAAGTGAATTTTACTATGGTGCAAAGGCATACTACCTTGTGCTAATCATATTTTGTACCTCTTCTCTTTTTGCTGGAATAATGAACACATCAATCCTTCCTATTACACAGATAGTTGTTGTGATAACGTTTCATGAGAGTTTCACCGCAGAAAAAGTGATGTCCTTGGCTTTAACCCTCTGGGGATTCACATCTTACTTCTATGGCTCCTACAAGAATAAAAGACAAAGTCAGCAGCATCAACCTCAAGAAACAAAAGAAGCAATAGTAATTGTCCAACCCACGAAATAAGTATATACCCTGAATATTTATGCAACATCGTAAAGTGTAAACAGCTTGGAAAACTAAAACTGGCATGCTCGAGAATATGAAGACCATGCCGGTAGTCAAGTAAAAAAATTTTTAGCTTTCTGGATACTTTTCTTGTGGTACCGGTATGCATATTTGGGTTGAAGACCACGCCGGTACTAAGCTTTTGCAGAGAAAAAAATGGCGGTTTCAAAAAAAAAAAAAAAAAATCGACCTCTTTGAAGCATTACATGTGTGTTGGGGTTGCTTGTATGATGAACATGTTTACTTTCTTGAGTTGGTTCTTTACAAAACACTTCATGGTCACGAAAATCATGATTCAAAGATGTTGGTTCATCATACAACAATTTTTAGTTGTTATCATTAACCGAAGATTGAAGATATGATTGTTGTTGTAATTGAGCTAAAGATTCATCTCTCATCACAATTATCTTCCATTTCCAAAAAAAAAAAAATTCTACTCAAAAAAAATTTCCCTCCTTCTACTCTTAACTAACCCACACAAATTCAAAAAAAAACTTAAAAACACTAATTATATCCCCCGAATCATTAACATTTTACTAATCTTAATTAGTAACTAATCTTGATTAGGGAGGGTTAGATTAGGAATTAATAAATTCATTATATAAGGGGTAACCCACCTAGGATATTTGGATCCCTATTTTGTCATTTAGTCATATCCCCCAATTAAAAGCCATATCCCCCAATTGTGGGTTCATAATTAATTGGTGTTAATTTATTAATGAGAGAATATTGAATCAGTATTCAATGTGAAAAGATTTTGCAAGATGGTGTATGGCATGACAATATATTCATGAAGTATTATGGGATCCACATGCATGCAACTCTCACTCGGAAAAGGAAAGAAAATAAAGAAATGAAGTGGTATTATGGAAAATGGAAGAAAAATAAAGTAATGAAGTAATATTATTTTACTTACCATTATTAGTGGGAGTGAATTATATTAAATGTGGGCATGAGATTGTGAACATGCATTTTGGTTGGTGGTCAAAGATACATGCAAGGTAGATTAATTTGATTGGAGAAAGAATTATACTTCTTACTTTAATTATTCACATGCAAAAATTTGATAAGGAAAGAATATATTATTCTCATGTACACTTTAATATGTCTGAAGTGGAGGAACCATAAAAAGGGGGAGTACTTGAAGCGAGAAGGGAGGCGCGCGGCTACGGCCGTTTACAGAAAATATGGTTTTGATGTTTTGATTTCTTTTTCTCATGATTTGCTAGATTGTTTGTTAGGGTTTAGGTAGAAACCAATTAATTATGAAGACTTTACATTGATATATGCTTAATAATGAGTTGATTGATTAGTAGTTTTTCTTCATATAGCTTGGTATTTAATTGCTTATGTGATTTTCTTGATTATTTATGCTTTTGAATTGATATTTCGTGCTTTGGTTAAATCCCTAGACGTGGTATGCAAGGATTGATAGGTAATGCTTTAGAATCACTACCCATGAAGCGAAGGAACCTATAGCGGAGAAACAGTAATTTGAAAATGCATGGAATATATTCTTAAAGATTAGTAGAGTTTGAGTAATTAATTGGTGGAAACCGAAAATCCTAATAACCCATTTCCATTTTGTTTATTGTTAGAATTATTATTATTTGATTTTGGTCCGAAAAACATTATTAATTCGAATATTCAATTCTTGGTATTAGTTAGTAGTAGTATTTCACACTCCTCGTGGGAACGACCTGTACTTTCCATCGTTCTACTAGTTAGACACTGTGCACTTGCAGTATTTTATTGTGGGTTTTCGAACCTATCAAGTTTTTGGCGCCGTTACCGGGGAGTGGTCGCAAAATACTCTCTAGTTGATATCAATATTTGTATATAGCTTATTTTTTATTTTATCTTTTTGTACATAATTTATTTTTGTTTATTTTGTTTTTCTTTAGTTTCTTTTTACGCAGTTTGTTTGATTATTTTTTTTAGGTACCTTAGCCTGAAGTGCTGTGGACGAAAAGAAAGTATGCACTCGCAAGTCTTTTGCAAGAGCCACTCGGAAGATCCATTAGAGGTTTGCTTAGCTCATTTTGGGTATGATTTTGATGATGATAGTGTTATTTGTGAAGTCAATGCCTTATTAGACTCCACACCTCTGCTAGACACTAATAAATGGGAACCCAAACTAGAACCTCTAATTCTGCCTGAGTCTCGACTGGTCCCATCAGTCGATAAAGCTCCGACCTTGACTCATCTTGATAATATTAATAATGAAACCGTTGTAAATGATAGTGGGTCTATGAGTCATGATATTATTGCTCCATTTGAGCCAACATATGTTCGTGTGCCCTATTTTGCTCAACTTGAACCAATATCAGCCATGAAAGTTATTTCCGCTGACTTAGAGCCTGATTTAGGGCGTGCACCTCAACAAGAAGCTATTGAACAGTTTATACCTCTTTGCGTGAATGATTTACTTATCCCGACAATATATGGATTGATTATTAAAGATTGTTTTGTATGGGTAATGGATTCACATATGTCTTTGGATGATTATAGTGTTTGCAGGTGCATATTTTCAGCTGACCGGATTAGTTGGGATGATCCCCAACTTTTCAGACTCTATATATATGATTTGAAACGTACTTTGGGGTACCAACCTCACCTTGTTTGATAGCGTGCTACTGGAAAACAGGGAATCAAATACATTTCGCTTCATGGGAGTCAACCCATCAGATTTGTTCCCTTTACTCTATCTTTTATTTTATTTTTATTTTTTTAATGTCCCATCTTAATTTTTACGTTGGATGACTCAATTACATTGAGGACAATGTAATGTTTAAGTGCGGGGGTGTGGCACTTTCGTTAGGAATTTTGGAAAGAAAAAAAAAATTGCATATGATGATCAGCTGTGTAGCGGGTCTTAAAAAAAATATTATCATTATGATTGTTAGGATTTTAACCAGCTATGTAGCGGGTCTTTTTCACTCTTTTCAAAATTTCCAATGATCAGCTGTGTAGCGGGTCTATTTTTTATGTATTGTCTTATTATGATCAGTTGTTTAGCGGGTCTTTCTATCTAGTTGTTTAGCAGATATTTCTATCCACTGTTTAGTGGATCCTTCTAGATGTTTAGCAGATATTTCTAAACCAATCTTTAGTGAAAATAAAATAAAATAAAAATAATGACATGATCAGCTGTTTAGCGGGTCTTTCTGTCTAGCTATTTAGCAAACATCTCTATCCACTGTTTAGTGGATCCATCTAGTTGTTTAGCAGATTTCTCTAAACCACTGTTTAGTGGTTATGTCTTGCTGTTTAGCGGACATCACTCTTTATCCAGTTGTTTAACGAATATATTCTCTGTTTTGCTCGGGACTAGCAAAATATAAGTGTGGGGGTGTTGATAAGCATGTATATGATACATTTTATACCCATATTTATATTAGCTAGGACTCGAAATTTTGGCTAATAACATTATTTTATTGCTTTTATAGAAAGTACAGGCAAATTCGATCATCAGAAAAATAAACGGCTAAAACGGCCAAATATGAAGTTGATAGGTGTGTGCCACAAGAATCACCAAAGTTACTCAAGGGCAATTCAAAGGACTAGTTCGGTTAATAAGTGGGATGTCAGGTTAATTAACCACAAATGACATCAGCGCCACCTATATATGCCACTACATGATTTTCCAGTCAAGCATCTGAAATTCCACTAGTGCTTAGTCAATGAGTGGAAACGTCTTATGTTGTCCACCACATCTCATTTATGACCTGGAAACAAAAGGAAGTCATTTCTTCCAAGCAGCTGCCATCCTCTTTATGTCACATATGTCGATTACAGATAATTAGAGATCAAGAGAGTCAATGGTGATGATGCGAATAAATTGGTGGAGGTAGTGTTCAGGTGTCAGAGATGTGGGTGTTGTAGACGAGTTCTGGAGAGTGAAGAGACTAGAAGTCCATGGAGAATGCAAGTTAATATAATGATTCGAATGAAGATGGATTTGCGAGTGAGCAATTCATGTACGTCTGTAACAGTGGGTTCAAGATGGTGAACTGTCAACATTGATGTCAAACTGGCTGTGTAAATCGAACTTAGTATGTGCAAGAAGAGGATTGACAAGATGAGTGGTCTTTGATTGAATGGTAGTCGTGGGTAGTGAGATGCTCAGAAGAATTGCGATGGGTTTGTTGAAGCTGTTACTCTTAGCACCGGTTGTTCATAGTAACATAGGTAAACCTTATGTCTACATTGCTGACGATTTGAATCAATTTGATTGATAAAAGAAAGATAATTAAGATTACAGGACGGATTCGGTTCTAATATACACATCTGAATTATCTCTGGCACTCTTACATCTCACACGTACATAGCACATACATACTTTATATGACTCATATGACTAGCACACGCACAACCAACACACTCACTAGCACTCATATGTCATTACCCTCCCTCAATCACAGGTCGGCTGAAATACAACCTGAGATTGCACACGCACACGCAACACACTCACCAGCACTTATATGAAACAAAACATGACTAATTGGTGTAGAAGAAAACATATGAGTATAGTGAAGGTCGGCAGCAGAACAGTTGCAGGCAGAAAATAAGCACGCATTGGTGGTTGTATTTGAAGTTTGTGTAGCAATAGGACAGACACAAATAAAATGGAAGACCACAGCATAAGGACCAAGATCGGTTGATTATGGAACTTAAAATAAGGCATGGACAAAGTTTATCAAAATCCATAATTCTGACCACCAGGAAGCGACGACAACAGTTGGAGTAGCAATAAAAAACAGCCTTGCTTTATGCATTGTCAAGCACACAGTTGGAGCAATCCCAGCAAGCTAGCATCAAAACCAATATGAGTAGTAGGGGATGCAGGTGTAAGATACAGCAAAAAAGGAGAGACATAAGGCTGACCAATGAAATCCAGTCAGCTGTAGAGAACTGCAAGTAAAGCAGCACACCAACACACATTCGCATAACCTGACAACGGAAGTATATTATGAACTAGCACCTGACTTGGCTCCATAGGATAAAATTAGATGCAATAACTAACAAATCGCTGCAACTGGTGACTTAAACAGACTGAGCATTATGAAGAAAGAAGCAGCCAAACCAAATAAGATTTCCTTCACTAATACCGGCAATCACATTAATCTTGTACCAGGCACATATAATAATATTTTACCACCCAAATTGTTGCTAACTAGAACTTGCATACCATATGTGTACTTTAAACACTGCAGACAGTAAACCCATATCTCCAAATAGAACAGAGAACCCAAAATAGGTCCACAAAGTACTCACACAATCATCAAGGAAGGAGAGGTGAATTAATAACAACAATATGGTGCGAAGCTTGAGAACCAACAAGAAATCCTTGTACAAGTTATGCTACCAGGTACCATTGCCAGCAAAAAGAAGTATAAAAGAAGCACAAAGGTAACCTGAAAGTAGCTTGGCTAAGCTAACGACCTTGTGTAGGTAAAACATAACACTTGGAATCTGAAATACCGTTACTTATCAAATCAGATTGCTAGTTATTCACTCTTTCCACTTATTTCATTGATGTAGTCATAGCATAATCTCAGCTGGACATTGTATTATTTAATCACACAAAAGAAACAAATTGAAAAGTAAAAGATAACTAAACTAGGCTACATCAGAATTGAATGTAGACTCATCAAAAAGAACATCAATTTGTACTTAATATATTTCACCAATTTCAATTCTGAAACAACATCCTCAGTTCCATCATTACACACACAAACCAACTCACTCACATACTACTACTGTGAGGACTCTACCAAAGTAACATTGAGAGGAGGAGCTAACCGAAGCAAAATTAAGCACTCAATGGTGCAGCAAACAATCAACACACACACATACCCCAACATTTTACTGGATTTAAGAATAATCTTTCCCCACTATTCAATGAAACAACATTAAGCTTCTTCCTAACTAACTATTGTAGCAGAAATAGGCATGCTCAGACCAAATAGATCCAGGAATCAGTACCAGTAGGATTTGATATAAGAACCAGGTCAAAATCAAACCAAGTTATGATGAAAACAGAATTTGCAGACGTAATTGAATTTTGTTGAGATAGTGATGTAGAAATTGAACACATGAGATCAAATCTAAAGTAATCTAAAGATTAAGATGGAGATTACCAGCAGAGATTCGAGTTTTAGCTGTTGAGGTAGAGAAATTTCAGATCCAAACAACCAACTGGAAATCCGAAATCACCAAGAGCTCAAGTTCTAGAAACGAATTTTAGATCCAATATACACGCTTAATCCAATTTGACGACGTTGCAGTAAAGTATCAGGATCAAACCCTAATTCGCACTAAGAAATCACCAATAGCAAGTCTTCTTACAAACTCCTTGAATCTTGAAATCAATCTTTCATAAACCCTAACTGAAGATGATGAAGAACAACAGTAGCAGAAGAAATTGGTAAAGAATTTAAGATTTAGCAACGGAAAGGATCGATACCACTGAGAATTTCAATTCTCAGGACTGATACCATGATAGATTCATAAGAATCCTACATTTCTACTGAGACGATTTGATCAATATTATTGATATAAAAAAAGATGATTAAGATTACAGGACTGATTCGGTTCTAATATACACATCTGAATTCTCTCTGGAACTCTTACATCTCACACGTACATAGCACACACATACTTTACATGACTCATATGACTAGCACACGCACACAACCAACACACTCACTAGCACTCATATGTCATTAGTTCAAATGGAGACTTGATTAGAACGTGGAGGTGCTGTTAGATTAAGCTGCAGTTGTCGTGGCTGGACATTTGAAACCGAGACGGACCAGAAACACCGAAGCTGTAAAGAAGAAGAAATGAAAGCATCAACAATAGGGCTAAGAATACGACTAGTGTTGCTGCCGTCGTATGGCTATGGATTGAGCGGCTGCAAAGGGAGATGGTGATCGAAAGGATTTGAGCTTGGGGTTTCTATTATTGAGCGAGATGGACCTGTTTACAAGGGAAGCTCGGATGTGAAATGAAGAGGCAAACTTGATTCAGGGAATAAATTGATTATGTTTGCCTGGACGGAAAGATGATGGAGTAAGCCATTTTGAACTGATGGAAATAATTGCAGTAGGGACGAGATTCAGCTGTTCAAGTGAAGACGAATTGGTGTTTGCTGCCATGTCGTTGAACTATGAAGTTATGTGATGTGATGGTGCAGCTCGTAATTAGTTAGCAGTGGTGTTGAATCAATGGACAGTTAGCAGAGAAATGAAGCTGAGAAGATATGATCTGTTGAATGGAATTGAGATGAGACGGATGATGCGAATTGCTTGCTGATGTTGACGTCCTCGTCTGCCAGTAACAAGAATTCAAGATGAGAAGTGATGCTTACAAGGTAAGAGAATATAGCTTGTGGTATTGGTCATATCCGCGAACGCAGGGAGGAAACAGAACTGATGCGTGGGATTAAAACCAGTGAAGGTGAAAATACATGTGTTGGACAGATGGGTTTTCGAAGGAAAGAACTGTAAGAAGAAGGGACGCCAATCTGTTGGGGTTTTTTGAGCTCTGAGTTGAGTCTGCATGGGGTTTGACTGAAACGAGGGTCAGATGGTAGAGTTTGTTACGCCGGTCAGGGAGTAGAAAGTTATTGTTGCGGCCGAGATTTTCAAGGTTTAGAAGAAGAGAGGAGTCCGTGCAGCCGTGCTGGGAGTTGGACGAACAGAAAACAGAAAGGGAGTTGGACGTTAGAAAGGCCTGAATTGGTTTCGATGATTGATCTTGGGCCTTGGTTTTTCTAGGTCCAAAATGGACTCGCAGGTGTTAATTTGTGACTTGTTCGCAGAAGGAGATAAAGAGGATAGCGGAGAGGAACAGAAAAGGGGAAGCCAGGAGGCGCGGCTACAGCCGAATAGGGTTTGAAGTTCCGTTTCATTTTCTGTTTCGATTAGCTAGAGATTTTATTTAATTTGTTTATGGCTTTTAAGAAAGTCATGGCTAGCTAAATCGTTTGTTAGGGTTTAGATTGAAACCAATTTATTTATATAGACTCTACGATGATATTTCTAATAATGATTCATTGATTAGTGATTTCTCTTCATATAACTTAGTGTTTATCGTTCATGTGATTTTCTTGATTATTTATGCTTTTGAATTGATATTTCGTGCTTCGGTTAAATCCCTAGACGTGGTATGCAAGGATAGATAGGTAATGCTTTAGGATCGCTACAAACGAAGCGAAGAAAGTTACAACGGAGAAACTATATTTTAGAATTTAATATAACATCTTCCGGGACATGAGATTGATTTCGAATTTTGTCTTGAGTAATAAATAGAGATTAGTAGAGTTTTATATGACTGAATCGGTGGAAATCGAAAGCCCTAACAACCCTTTCTCATTTTGGTTACGTCTTTGTTATTTATTATTATTTCATTTTGTCCGAATTTCTGAAAACTCTCAAAAATATCATATTGCGATTACTTAGTTTTTAGTATTAGTTGGTAGAGTATTTCACACTCCTCGTGGGAACGACCTGTACTTGCCATTGTTCTACTAGTTAGACAATGTGCACTTGCAGTATATATTGTGGGTTTCCAAACCTACCAAGTTTTTAGCGTCGTTGCCAGGGAGTGGATGCATAATACTCTCTGATTGATATCTTGTACATAGTTTATTTTATTTTATTTTTGTACATAATTTATTTTTATTCTTCTTTTAGTTCCTTTTTACGCAGTTTGTTTGATTTTATTTTAGGTACCTTTGTCTAAAGTGTTGCGGGCGAAAAGAAAGTATGCACTCGCAAGGCTTTTGCAAGAGCCACTCGGAAGATCCATTAGAGGTTTGCTTAGCTCATTTTGGGTATGATTTTGATGATGATAGTGTTATTTGTGAAGTCAATGCCTTATTAGACTCCACACCGCTGCTAGATACTAATAAATGGAAACCCAAACTAGAACCTCTAATTCTGCCCGAGTCTCGACTAGTTCCATTAGTCGATAAAGCTCCGACCATGACTCATCTTGATAATATTAATAATGAAATCGTTGTAAATGATAGTGGATCTATGAGTCGTGATACTATTGTTCCAATGAGGCCTTGTTCGGCAAGTGAATTTGAACCAACATATGTTTGTGTGCCCGACTTAGCTGAAGTTGAACCAATATCAGTCGTGGAAGTAATTCCTGCTGACTTAGAACCTGATTTAGGGAGTACAAAAACTGCTCAATTCTTTAAACAATCTTTACTAATTATATCCGAACCTGATTTACTTCATATTCAAGGTTTGAATTATGTTTTAAATAAGATTGAATTCAGTTTTGTCTATCTAGGTACTAATATTTCTTACTACATGTTCATGTTTATGACTAATCATATTAGTTGGGTTGATCCCCAACTCTTCAGACTCTATATATATGACTCACAGCTTACCCTGGGGTACCAACCCTACATTGTTTGGGAACGTGCTACTGGCAAGTAGGGAAACATATAACTTTTTCTTCATGGGAGTCAACCCATCAGATTTGTTCCCTTCTACTCTATCTCTTATTTTCATTTTGTTTATTTTTTTTCATTTCTCATCTTAATTTCTACGTTGGATGACTCAATTACATTGAGGACAATGTAATGTTTAAGTGTGGGAGAGTGGGTAATTTTCCATATTTTTCAGATTTTCACTTTTTTTAGGAATATAAAAAAAAAATCAATTGCATAATATCTCTGTTTTGCTCGAGGACTAGCAAAATATAAGAGTGGGGGTGTTGATAAGCATGTAAATGCTACATTTTATACCCATTATTTATAGTAGCTAGGATACAATATTTTAGTTACTAATACTATTTTAGTGCTTTTGTGTAAAGTACAAGTGAATCCGATCATCCAACGAATAAACAGCAAAATGTGAGACTTATTGGTGTTTGCGATGAAAATGGAAAAATGTGGTTGGCTTGGTATCTCCATGTATCAGCAACCACAATGATCAAATATGCTGGCATGGTATCTCCATATATCAGCAGCACTTATTATGCTGGCCTGGTATTTCTATATATCAGCAGCACTTATTATGCTGGCCTGGTATTTTGATATATCAGCAGCACTTATTATGCTAGCCTGATATTTCTATATATCAGAAGCACAATGATAAATAGGGTTGGCCTGGTACTTCCATGTATCAGCAACCACAATGATGAAACGGGGTTGTCCTGGTATTTCCATATATCAGCAACCGCAATGATGAAATGGGGTTGGCCCGCAACAATGATGAAATGGGGTTGGCCTGGTATTTTCATATATCCACAGCAAACCACTTACCATTATTAGAGTTATTCATGACACCAAAGGTAGCCACATTAATTCTTAAAGCACCTGCTACACTTCCAAATTCAATATCCAAGATTGTTTCCTTAGTGGCACACCTCCATCGGGTAATGACATGTAGAAGAAAAAATATATGGGGATAATTAATTGGTGTTAATTTATTAATGAGAGAATATTGAATCAGTATTCAATGTGAAAAGATTTTGCAAGATGGTGTATGTCATGACAATATATTCATGAAGTATTATGGGATCCACATGCATGCAACTCTCATTCGGAAAAGAAAAGAAAATAAAGAAATGAAGTGGTATTATGGAAAATGGAAGAAAATAAAGTAATGAAGTAATATGGAAAGTTAAAAGTCTTCACTTAGGTTGAAGCATACTCTTAAGCTTGTAAAGGACGTCGACTAGGGAAATCGTGTTGCGTAGGGTCTTGCGAGATTCAATAGACATAAGAAGCACAACTGAAGCAGAATTTCTCCTAGGTTCAATTTGGTCCCAACAACATTCTAGTTCAAAGTCTGAAAGTATGAGAGCGTCTGTAGCGGCTTAAAGAAGTGTGGTATTCAAAATCTGGACTAGGTCCCGGGGTTTTCGTGCACATTACAGTTTTCCTCATTAACAAAATTCCGGGTATCTAATATTATTATTTTTCTGCATTATGTTGTTTATATCTACTATAGAATATCACAAGTAGTATGTTAAACAACCAAGACAGATTTCAAACTCAAAAATGTATAGATACAAGATTCATTCTTAAGAATGCGTATTTTGGAATATTGATTACAAGACTTGTTCATGTTGGAATTTGGTTTGTATACAGTTCCGGTACATACTAGGTTGATTCTTGGATGTTGATTTTTGGGATCTCCCAAGTATACTTGTTTAACAACTCAGGTACAGGATCTCATCAGTTGATATATACTACTGATTTTAACAAGTTTCTCCAAACAGGTTTCCTGACAAAAAAGTTAGTGGTGTACTTGGTACTATCTTTATTTTTACTAGTATCAGATGAGACAAGCACCGAAAATACTTAATAAGTCTATGTTTTGAGTGATCATAAAGACTCTTCTAATGGGAAATTATTTTGGGAAGCTCGTTTCGTTCACCTGTAACGTACATATGGATTTTTCGGAGTTTTTTGTTTAAGGGATCAATTTATTGTATCCTCTTTGACGCTATACTTAAAAAAAAGGGTTAATTCTTTGAAAGGTTCTGACACTGATAAGTATTTTTATCATTATGGATAAGTTGGTCATCTTAAAAATCTTGTATTCTCCCTAAAAGAAGTAATACAATGACAATGGTTCCTCCATCAAAGAACATAACTCAATCGATTTATTACATCTCCATCAAAGAACAAAACTCAATCGAAAGCCAAGCTTGGTCATAAATTCTCACAACTTTGATCCAGATCAATACACGAGATGACAGCTATCGTTATGTGATAATTTGTGAGCATTGCTTTCCCACCTACCTTCTTGATAATAAAATGTTGGCTAACCCCATCGTGGATGTATATGTATCTTGAGATGGGAAAAAGTGTACGGATAAAAGATATATTTTATATCTAGTGATTTATTTTGGTTTTTGTAATTATTTGGCTCATATATTTTATCAGGTACATTTGTAGGATCCTAGTATTATTTTGTTATTTTATTAGGTCAACAAAGAATTGTAAAAATTCTTGTAGAATATAAAATGCAATTTCCTACACTTCATCAGGGTATTTTTAAGAGAAATAAACAACCTAGTAATAATAATACTTGTGTCAAAAATAATAGACCTAGTAAAAGAAAGAACCTGGTAATAGTAAACCTAGCATTTTATCATTTGAAAATAATATATTTTTGTTATCGTAGTATTGTAAAAATTACTGTATCAATGTAACGTGCATCGTTGTCATGAGTGAGTACTATTATAGTTTAGACCATCTACTGCAACATTTCTATATTTTTTTCATAGTTAAGTGCATGGTAAATGAATTATTTTTTTGTCAAAGTCTAGAGTAACTTATCTTCCCAATTTCTAGGAATTCTCATGTTTAGCCCATTCTGATAGCAACAAAATTCTTAAAAATCGTCGTCTCTTTTATTATAACATAGTTATGTTGTTTTAGGGAAAATGAACCACACCACATCAGAAAACAAGCCTACGAGCTTTGGAAACTTCATCATTACCAATGGGTCCAACAAGAGCCAATACTGCACCCACTTGATCAGGCAATATTTTTGTCGTATAACCACGTTTAATGAAATCCACACATAGAGAATAGTGAATCTATAGGTCATGGACACTAAATCCATTTTACGAGGAGGTATTTCAGTATACCAAAACGGGAGAAACGACAATCGATCATAAACACTGTTAGGATTAGTAAATATAGAAGTTAAAAAAATTATGGCAAGAGTAAACCTAGAAATGAATACCTTTAACCTTTTTTTTTTGCTTAAAGTGTATATAACTCTGTAAATATATTTTTTCTTACTAATATATATCCTTAAAAACTAAATACTTGATAACTGTACCGAGAAAATAATCACGAAATAAATCTCGCGTGAGAGAGAAAATTGGGACCCACTTTAGCTTCGAAATGATGTTAAAGGTCATTGGATCTCCATCCAGGATTTATTGCAGGACTTGTTAGAGCATTGCTCGGTCGAACTCGCATGTTTCTATCTCAAGCATGTTTGTCAATGTTAGTGATCAAAACTATAAAGTCTTGATTTCTAGTCTATTATAGCTAAGGTCTCGGACTAGGATAGAAAGTGTAGTTGAGATCAAGAACTCCATGGCAATCATCACACAAGATGAATGACTAATCAAGGAACCAGTGGATCTTCATCGACTAAAAGGTATGTGGAGACTTGAACTTATCTATCACTCAAAAGTCTATCTACTCTATCTCCTATCTTGAGACAAAAGTCGTTTTGCTATATAGACTTAGATTATACACATGTGGTATTTTGAGCTGAGTATATCTCGCTTATCAATTCCTAGAAATAGGTGTTGGTAAAGCTTCCGCTTTAGCCAAGTTCATATTTACCTAGTGACGAAAGTCATGTTATGTTTCAATCATTTTGAAAATTGCTCTGACGAAAAATAGATTATGTATAACAACTATATAACGCCTTCTGAGAATGTTTCAATGCTTCAAATGAGAGTTTATACAATATAACCATTGGAGGATATAAGCATTGTTGTGGAAATACATATATGTATAAGTCCTTATTGCTTGAACCGAAGTTTGCGAACTTTGTTGATCAAGTGAAACCGGAATAGTACGCGAACTTAGTCCACGAACTGGCATAGTTCTCGAGCCCAAAAATTTCTGCTGGAGTTTGTGAACTCCGTCCGCGAACTTGAGTAGGTTATGTCTAAAAACGATGTTTGTGAACTTATCTTAATAAACTAAGGAATGCTATTGCAAACCGTGGCTTTATAGTTCATGAATCGATTCGAGTGAATCACATCGTTTTTTCTTCGATTGTGTCTTGTGTAGTACATGAGATTTCCTTGCAATTGAACAACTCTTTAACTAGTTCATTTGAGTCATTTGGACTAGTTATGGTGAAGAAGAATATGGTTGATATGAAATTTATCATATGGCTAACCATTTGGTTAACTATTGTTGAACCAACTAATGTACAAGTTTGGGTACGGTTACACAAGCCTAGAAACGTGCATTACATGTGTGTATAACAAGCTATGTTTTCGATCTAACGGTTGACAAATATTAGCTTGAATCTAATCAGGTTTCCATATAACGGTGAATATTGAATGCTTTGTTAGTAAGCTAACATTGATTGCAAACCCTGATTTGAAGACTATATAAGGGATAACCCTAGCAACTGGGAAACCTAATCCCCACACATTCTGTGTGATACTAGTTGTGCTAAGCTAGAGTTGATTCTCCTTTAACCCTTTGGGTTTCTTCTTTTATAACCAGGTTGACGACTTAAAGACTTAATTGGGATTGTGAAGCCAGACCGATACTACTTTTATCGTAGTTGTGTGATCTGATCTTGATGTTTCTATCGTACGAGTACAATTTTAATAATTGGCTTGAGATTTCTATCTCCGATAGGCAAGATATAAAAGTAGTCACAAACACTTCGTCTCATCGTTTGTGATTCCACAATATATTTTTTTCGCTGCGTCGATTAAGACTATTGTGAGGTGATTGATAAAACTGAGTTGTTCTTCGGGAATATAAGTTTGGTTTTATTAATTGGTTCATGTTCACCTTGATTTATCAAAAGATGAAAAAATAACTTGTAGGTATATTCGAGGGAGACGGATTAATCTGTTACTGTAGACTTTTATGTGTGATACATATTTGTTTAATAAAGTCTTCGACTTTGGGTCGTAGCAACTTTTGGTTGTGGGTGAGATCAGCTAAGGGAATCAAGTACGTAGTATCCTGCTGGGATCAGAGACGTAGGAGCATAACTGTACCTTGGATCAGTGTGAGATTGGTCGGGGTTCAACTACAGTCCAGACCGAAGTTAGCTTGGAGTAGGCTAGTGTTTGTAACGTCTTAATACAGTGTATGTTTAATCTGGACTAGGTCCCGGGTTTTCTGCATTTGTGGTTTCCTCGTTAACAAAATTCTGGTGTCTGTGTTATTTCTTTTCCGCATTATATTTTGATATATAATTGAAATAATATAGGTTATGTGTTGTTCAATCAATTAGAATATCCGACCTTTTGATTGTTGATTTAAATTGATTGACATTTGGATATTGGTCTTTGGTACCATCCAAGTTATCTCTCTTTGATAAAGACTCGCAGATTTATATTTGCTTGAGTAAAGATCAAATTGAGAGATTGAGATAATAACTCTTTGATATATTTTCTATTGATTGAGTTTGACTGTCTAGTTGATTCTCTAGAAAGTATATTGGAGTTTGTCCATTCATATTTCTAATCGAAATATTGGGTGTGGTTGTTAGACCCCCGCTTTTTCAATTGGTAACAGAGCAGGCAAACACGTTCAAGACCTTACAAGTCTATGTTTGTAGCGATCTGACTCTATGGACAATAAAGTCTCTTATAACGCTTCACCAGGATTAAAAACTAATCGCAGAAAAAGTTCTGATAAACTGGCTATTCTCCAGAAAAGGTTGGATGAACAAATCCGGATCAATTCTGATCTTGTTGCAGAAATTGCATTTCTTAAGGATTTGAAGCCAGTCGTAAATCCTTTAAAGGATATGAGAGATCACAGTAGTTTCTCTCTAAAAAAAGGTCACACATCAGCTGATAAACAACGATTACATGTTGTGAAAACTGATATGACTCAGAACTGTTATGCGAAACTAAAAGGTGTTGGCCCATACAAAAGAGATTAAGAGTTGCAAGTAATCTTCATGAGAGAACTAAATAACTATTTGCGTCTCTAAACAGACATACAAAACTATTTGGAAATTCCAAACAGAATAGTACGAATAGTATGGGAGCTTTTGTTTTAAAATCAACATCACCCTTTCAATGGTTTCTCGATAGTAGATGTAGCAGACACATGACAGGTGACCTAACTTGGTTTGTTTCTTAAGACGACTATGAAGGTGGACCTATAATATTCGGTGATGGGAGATGCTACTACATAATCAAAAAGGGAACGATCAAATTACCTGGCGTACCTGAAATTCATGATGTGGTCTACGTATAAGGTATAACTTCAAATCTCTTATCTATTAGTCAAATTTGTGACAAAGGTCATCTAGTTGTCTTCAATGCAAACGGATGTGACATTGTTGACAAAACTGAGAAAGTAATTTTTCAGGGAACTCGTGGTAAAAATAATTATTATCTTCTTGATACTCAGTTCAGCAATTGTTGCAATTTGACTAAGGTAAAATCTACACATCTTTGGCATGAACGTTTTGGTCACATCAATTATCGTCTCCTAACTAAGATCATCAACAAAGAACTTATTAGAGGCGTTCCTAAAATTAATGCAAAGATTGAAGGTGTATGTAGTGCCTGTCAAAAGGGTAAACAAACAAAAGTTCACCATAGATCATCTCGAGATATTCTCACTAAATCTCCACTTGATTTAATTCATATGGATCTCTTCGGACCAATTCAATAACCTACGGTTGCTGGTAAGAAGTATGCTTTGGTTATGGTAGATGATTACACCAGATTCACTTGGGTGGCATTCCTAACTCATAAGAATGAAACTCTTAAAGAATTCAAGATTATTGTTAATAGAATCCAGAACGAACAAGGTTGCAAACTAAAGAAAATTAGAAGCGACCGTGGAACTGAATTCAAGGACACTAAGGTGTTTGAATTTTGTGACGAACTGGGAATTATTCTACAATATTCTCCACCTATTACTCCTCAAGCTAATAGAGTTGCAGAGAGAAAGAACAAAAAAATTCAGGAAATGGCCAGGGTAATACTCCATAACAAAAACTTACCGTTAAGGTTTTGGGGAGAAGATGTCTTCACATCATGTTATTTGATCAACAGTGTCTACTTACGGTCTAAAACCCTCAACACTCCTTATGAGTTGTGGTATGGTAGAATACCCAAATTGTACTATCTTAGAGTGTTTGGTAGTAAGTGCTACATTCTAAAAGATAGAGAGCAGAGAGGAAAATTTGATACCAAAAGTGATGAAGGTATCTTCCTTGGCTATGCTTCTGACAGTCGTGGTTTCCGAGTATTTAATCTCTGAACCCATGTCATGATGGAATATGCTAATGTTATCATTAATAATATTAGTAATTTTCATCATGATAATCCTCTTGCTGAATTGCCTCCAACAGATATGATTGAGAAAGTCAAAGAAATACCGGAATCAGTTGAAGTTATCCTAACTGTTACTGATCCTGATATTTCCAGTGACGAGGAGAAGAGCAATGATCAAGATGCTCCTGACGAACAAGAACGTGTTCCTCCACGACACCTCTGGGTTCAAAGGAATCACGATCCCAATAGTATTATTGGAGGAAGAGGTTCTACATCTAAAATGAGAGGACAAATTCAAAATATTTGCAATTTTGGTTGTTACCTATCACAAGTAGAACCAAAAAATATTGATGAAGTTCTTAGCGATCCCGCTTGGGTAAATGCAATGCATGAAGAGTTAAATCAATTTCAAAGACAAGACGTATGGGAACTCGTACCTTGTCCCTCCAATGTTAATATTGTTGGTACCAAATGGATATTTAAGAACAAGTCCGATGAATTTGGCACAATTGTCAGAAATAATGCCAGACTTGTCGCTCAAGGATATTCACAAATTATAGGTACCGATTTTGACGAAAACTTTGCACCTGTGGCACTCCTTGAGGCCATTAGACTTTTATTAGCTCATGCTTGTTTTCTCAAAGTTAAGCTTTTCCAGATGGATATTAAATTCCCGTTTTTAAACGGGATTTTAAAATAAGAAGTCTATGTTGCTCAACCAAAAGGGTTTGAAAACCGTGATTTTCCAGATCATGTTCTCAAACTCAAAAAGGCTTTATATGGGTTAAAACAAGCACCTATAGCCCGGTTTGAGAAACTTACCACTTCTCTTATTAGGAAAGGTTTTTCAAGGGGAGGAGCAGATAAGACTTTGTTTACCAAATGGAGTGACGTAATTTTGAATAGTGATAAGAAGGTTGTCATTCGCTCGGACTTGTTGAAATTGATTTTAGGATTTAATAAAGAAAAATAATAAAAATAGATACAAATTATGTCACAAGATGAAGAGATGACCGAGACTCAGAATTCCACCAGACTTCAATTTCATGCGGTTTAAATACCAATTCTAAACAATAATAGCTCGTAATATAAAGTTTCATTGACTCTAATTCATTGCCTAAAGTAGATTTCGAAATTAATGGATGTAAATCTTAAAGCATGGGATATCAAAACATTTAAGCAAGCATAACCCATCAATTGAAATGACAACCATTCAAAGATAATCATAATTCATTTAAATAATTGTGCAATTAGTCATAAAAAGAATTGATATAATTACCGCATTAGTGAAATTTGGCTTCCTTCATTGTCCCAGTGATGGTTTCTAGCTCCGCATGGTGAAAACACACTCAAAAAGATGATTCATTGCTCAAATAGGTGTTTACAAAGATCAAATATAGAGAAAATGGTTAAAACCGAGTGTTTGCAACGCTTATAATTGTTGCAAAACACTATTATAGAGAACGATAAAAGGTTACTGTCACTGACACTGTAGCATATACGATTTCCAAGCCATTGTCATTTTCACTTTAGCAAATACGACTGTTGGTGTGCGTCTTATGTTCTTCGTGTTCTTGGTGTAGCAGCATCAAAAAATAATTTTATAACTTGATTTTCTCGATCTGTTGATGCTCTGTACCTCTCCCTAACTCTCCATACCTCTTCCTGGCATCTCCCTTCACTATTTATACATCTCTGTAGCAAGAAAATCACTGCAATAACTCCGGTGTAATCCTCATTACTTACTGCATCGAGAATTTTTTCTTCCCAGATTTAACTCCTCACGCTGCTATCTGTTGTTTACACACTCCAAACTTACTGAAACACGTTTCAGAATTAGATGATAACGATGTAGGCTCGTGCTGTCCCATGAAATCTTCCCAAAATAGAATGTTGCGAGAATATTTTCACGGGAAAAATATCAGTCCTGAGTTCCTTGATTGGTGATTATCTATCCAAATTGGATCGGATTCAACACCCATACCATTCCTGTCTAGCCCATTAGAACAAAATCAAGTGATTTCAGCCATTGAATCTCCCTAAAACTGCTTCAAATTCTCAACTCTAATTTTGCCAATCAAATAACTCTTCCCCCCCCCCAAAAAAAAATTCATTTTCAAACGAAGGAGATAAGGTTTCCCCTTATCCAGCTGCTTGGGTGCGAATATCCTGTGGGTGCCCCTTAGTAATTGAGGAGTCCCTTATCCGAATTGGGGTCCATTTAGCAAAAAATTTCCGGGGGTCCGAATAACACTTTTCGAGCAACTTTTTCCACATAAGTGTATTCCTACAAAAACACCTACACAAACATAAAAACACCATAATAAGTACAAAATCATGCACTGACAATAGAGACAATAAGGACAATTCAGACACAAAAATGTGTCTATCAAATACCCCCAAACTTATTATATGCTAGTCCTCGAGCAAAACTAATCTAGATAATAAAATTCTAATTCACTAGGTGGCCCCAGTGACCGAGTTAATCTCGGGAGGGTTTACCAGAGGTGTACCCACAAAACCTTTACTCCAGACCCTAGCTATTTACGCGGAACCTTGGAAAGCACTAAAGAATCTCCTTGGTTGGCATACGATCATTGACTATAGGAGGAAGTACCCTGATGCGAAATTCCAATTGTTGTACACGAGCTTGCACTCAAGCATACTAAAATTCATATAAAGTGACAGAGCTCTACTTAGATAGTTTCTGGACATCATAAACCGGAGTCAACCAATCACATGGATAGATTAAGAAGATGGATGTAGAGAAAAATGTGGATGATGTTGACTAAGGTGAACCTATCCTAATGGACTGAGATACTGGTCTGGACTAATATCAACGCACTGGCATATACAAGGGAACTAGTGGTCGATAATCCTAACTCTTGGTCAACTTAGCTGGCATATACAAGGGTACCAGTGGTCGAATTTATTGTATTTATTCCGGTTGGTCTTGTCTCATTTTTTTAAATTTTTAAATTTTTTTTAGCTCAGTCACTCTATTTCACCCTAGCGAAACTACCATGTTTTCGATGTTTCCATCACGAGGATATGGCGAAACTACCATGTTTTCTTTTTCTAACACCCGAGCTATGTGCTTTTATGAATAGACTCTTCTAGACGTTTCCATCTAATCATTTTGGTTCCTCAACTCTTACAACCAAAATGTTTCCATTCACTTAGATTGGTTAGTGCCAACCTTAATAAACATAAATTTCTAGGCTCTGGAGTTTATTTATTGCAACTAAAAAGTTTCTCCCATACCCCCAAACTTAAATCTAACATTGTCCTTAATGTTCTAAAGATGAAATTAAAACCATGAACAAGGAGAAATTGTTACCACTTGAAGCAAAAGAGTTAAGGAAAGATATTACCGTGTTGCAAGATCATGGGTTACCTCCCAAGAAGTGTTAAGTTTAAAGTCTTCAGCCAGACATCATAAGGAATTAGTCACCTCATAGAATCCTAAAGTAATATCCGGAATAACTCATGTTCCAGACGGGGGATGAACCGTTGAAGTCGACTCGGGCCACGACTTATATGTCATGTACGAACCTGAGGGGCCGAGACAGTATCGTAACTGTCGTCCTTCCATGTGCAGTTTATATTTAAATTTACCCTTCCTTAGGGTTTTAAAACTAAAGTCCAATGTCCAATGTCCAAAAATTAAAAAAAAAAAATTAAAAAGTCCAAAAATAAAAGATTGCAAAAAATAAACCCTAAATACAGTTTCTAAAAAAAAAAAACCAATAAAAGAAAATAAATAATAATAAAAATAAAAATCTTCTTCTTCACTCCTTTTGGATTTCTCTTTTCTTTCTTTCTTGGGCTTTGCCTTTCTTTTTAGCACTTTCTCTTTTTCTTTAGCTTAGCTCTGAATCTGAAAACAAACAGAAATACCAAAACGCATAAAAAAGAACAAAAATAAAAAAAATAAAACCTAAAAACAAATCTATACACAAGTCCGCGTCGGTGGCGCCAAAAATTGATGTAATTTTGAACAGTGGTAAGAAGGTTGTCGTTAACTCGGACTTGTTGAAATTGATTTTAGGATTTAATAAAGAAAAATACTAAAAATAGATACAAATTATGTCACAAGATGAAGAGATGACCGGGACTCAGAATTCTACCAGACTTCAATTTCATGCGGTTTAAATACCAATTCTAAACAATAATAGCTCGTAATATAAAGTTTCATTGACTCTAATTTATTGCCTAAAGTAGATTTTGAAAGTAATGGATGTAAATCTTAGAGCATGGGATATAAAAACATTCAATCAAGCATAACCCATCAATTGAAATGACAACCATTGAAAGATAATCATAATTCATTTAAATAATTGTGCAATTAGTCATAAAAAGAATTGATATAATTACCGCATTAGTGAAATTTGACTTCCTTCATTGTCCCAGTGATGGGTTCTAGCTCCGCATGGTGAAAACACACTCAAAAAGATGATTCATTGCTCAAATAGGTGTTTACAAAGATCAAATATAGAGAAAATGGTTAAAACTGAGTGTTTGCAACGCTTATAATTGTTAGAAAACACTGTTATGGAGTGGGAAAAATGTTGTCATTGCTCAAGTCTATGTAAATGATATCATCTATGGATCAATCTCTGAGAAAATTGCAAAGGATTTTCAAGTTTCACTTGCTAGAGAATTTGAAATGAGCAATGTTGGTGAATTAAAATTCTTCCTAGGATTGGAAATTCAACAACATAAGGATGGAATTTACTTATCCAAAGAAAAGTATGCAAGGGATCTTGTGACAAGATTCGGCTTGGATAAGTCTTCTCCAAAGTTGACACCTATGCCTACTACTGGTAAACTGCATAGAGATGAGAAAGGAGTAAGAGTAGATCAAAAATTGTATCGATCTATTATTGGAAGCCTTTTATATCTTACAACTACTAGACCTAATATTTCTTTTAGTGTTTGTTGTTGTGCCAGATTTCAGGTTGATCCAAGGGAATCTCATCTTGCAGCTGCAAAAGGATCATACGATATGTCAATCACACTGTTGAGTATGGTTTATCCTACGCTTTTGATACTAACACTGATCTTTCCGCTTATTCTGATGCTGATTGGGCGGGATGTGTAGAAGGCAGAAAAAGTATATCAGGGAGTTTCTACTATGTAGGACTGAATCTTGTTGCTTGGCACAGTAAAAAACAAAATTCATAATCCATGTCTATATGCGAAGCAGAGTATATTGTTGCTGGGTCATGTTGTACTCAACTTCTATGGATGAAACAAATATTGGGTGACTATGGAGTTGATACTGAAATAATGAATATCTTTTGTGATAACTCTAGTGCGATTCGAATCACTGAAAATCCCGTTGAGCACTCAAGAACGTAGCACATTGACATAAGGTATCATTTTATTCGAGATATTTATGAGAATGGCATCACCAATATGAAATTTGTGCCTTACGAACAACAATTGGCTGATATTCTCACCAAACCATTAGACACTTCCACTTTTCAGTACTTACGACAGTCTATTGGTATTGTTTCAGTTCATTAGTTATTTCCGTAACTCTTGCCCCTGTGCTTATCTCGATCTTTTGGGCAATTGAGTTGGAACTCCAGTAGGTTTCCTCCATGTTTATGTTTGATTCACATAGGTTGATTTTTTGTAGTGTGTTTTGTTCAAAATCATTCTTTTCTTTTGAAATTAAGGTCGCTCTTGTTGTTCCTTCGGGAATGACATATTATGGGGGAGAGTTCTTTTGAACTTGTGCTTAATTGCCTAATCTTTGTGGGGAGTGCGGCTGTGGAATATTATAGGGGTTATCTTGTATCTTTATGAAATCCTTGATGAATGCATTTAGCTTCAGTTTATGATTGCATCTAAACAAGATGATATACATTTACTCTTGGTCATGAAATGTCTCTTACGGAAATTTCATTAGGATCCCGTTCATTTGAGTCATTTGGACTAGTTATGGTGAAGAAGAATATGGTTGATATGAAAGTTATCATATGGCTAACCATTTGGTTAACTATTGTTGAACTAACTAATGTACAAGTTTGGGTATGTTACACAAGCTTAGAAACGTGCATTACATGTGTATGCTATTGCAAACCGTGGCTTTATAGTTCATGAATCGATTCGAGTGGATCACATCATTTTTTCTTTGATTGTGTCTTGTGTAGTACATGGGATTTCCTTGCAATTGAACAACTCTCTAACTAGTTCATTTGAGTTATTTGGACTAGTTATGGTGATGAAGAATATGGTTGATATGAAATTTATCATATGGCTAACCATTTGGTTAACTATTGTTGAACCAAATAATGTACAAGTTTGGGAATGTTACACAAGCTTAGAAACATGCATTACATGTGTGTATAACAAGCTATGTTTTCGATCTAACGGTTGATTAATATTAGCTTGAATCTAATCAGGTTTTCATCTAACGGTGAATATTGAATGCTTTGTTAGTAACCTAACATTGATTGCAAACCCTGATTTGAAGACTATATATAAGGGAGAACTCTAGCAACTGGGAAACCTAATCCCCACACATTCTGTGTGATACTAGTTGTGCTAAGCTAGAGTTGATTCTCCTTTAACCCTTTGGGTTTCTTCTTCTATAACCAGGTTAACGACTTAAAGACTTAATTGGGATTGTGAAGCCAGACCGATACTACTTTTATCGTAGTTGTGTGATCTGATCTTGATGTTTCTATCGTACGAGTACAATTTTAATAATTGGCTTGAGATTTCTATCTCCGATATGCAAGATATAAAAGTAGTCACAAACACTTTGTCTCATCGTTTGTGATTCCACAATATATTTTTTCGCTGCGTCGATTAAGACTATTGTGAGGTGATTGATAAAACTGAGTTGTTCTTCGGGAATATAAGTCTGGTTTTATTAATTGGTTCATGTTCACCTTGATTTATCAAAAGATGAAAAAATAACTTGTAGGTATATTCGAGGGAGACGGATTAATCTGTTACTGTAGACTTTTATGTGTGATACAGATTTGTTTAATAAAGTCTTCGACTTTGGGTCGTAGCAACTCTTGGTTGTGGGTGAGATCAGCTAAGGGAATCAAGTACGTAGTATCCTGCTTGGATCAGAGACGTATGAGCATAATTTTACCTTGGATCAGTGTGAGATTGGTTGGGGTTCAACTACAGTCCAGACCGAAGTTAGCTTGGAGTAGGCTAGTGTCTGTAGCGGATTAATACATTGTATGTTTGATCTGGACTAGGTCCCGGGGTTTTTCTACATTTGCGGTTTCCTCGTTAATAAAATTCTGGTGTCTGTGTTATTTCTTTTCCGCATTATATTTTGATATATAATTGAAATAATACAGGTTGTGCGTTCTTCAATCAATTAGAATATCTGACCTTTTGGTTGTTGATTTAAATTGATTGACACTTGGATATTGTTCTTTGGTACCATCCAAATTATCTCTCTTTGATAAAGACTCGCAGATTTCTATTTGCTTGAGTAAAGATCAAATTGAGAGATTGAGATAATAACTCTTTGATATATTTTCTATTGATTGAGTTTGACTTTCTAGTTGATTCTCTAGAAAGTATATTGGAGTTTGTCCATACAGATTGTTAATCGAAATATTGGATGTGGTTGTTAGACCCCCGCTTATTCAGGACTTATTTAGGTAAGTCCAGAATTGTTGCTTTTTAATTAGTACACTCTAATTAGATAACCAGATTTAGATATGAGATCTTACATTTGTATATTTACCCTACCATCCATCATGGAAAGGGTATGGAAGTTTATGGAAAGAAAAAGACAACTCGGATATTTATGAAGGGTAAAAATAGGCATTTTCCATCTCTTAACCAATAAGTTCATCTCTTGACCAATCCAAAATATATTGAAGTTGGGTCATTCCTTTCCCCTAAACAACACCCTAGAACATGCCTTTTCTTTCTTTTCGATACTCCGATATCAATATATTTTGATTCGCAAAAATGGATATCATTCGAATTCCTAATGCACTTTTAGATATTAGTAGAGGTAATACAAAGTCACAACCTGTTGTTCAAGTTATAAATATAAACCGGCAGGAAAATCACCGGATTGATATCCATTTGTTGCTTTTGACTCAATATCAACTCTAAAAGCTATGCTATATATATTATACTAAGTGATAAAGTAACGAAAGGTTATGTTTGTAAAGTGTCCGTAGTTCAATTGGCTGAATATTTTTGTAAAGATATGCGAAATCGCAAGTAAGTTTTTAATTTTCATATTCAATTGGCTGAGGGGCCACCCTTTTTGGTTTTGCTTGTTTTTTTATTTGGCCGCACGGGATTTATTTGTTTGACGCCCTTGGTTTAACTTTGCTTTATTTTGAAATGTAAAGCAATACGAACATCCTAATATTACTTTATTTTTTATATCCATTCATTATGTAAAGTAGCTACAGTTTTGTAACATACCATATCACACTCGTGGAATCAGGTTCTTCTGGTTAATCTAACTAAGTAAGCTCGGTGAGAATTACAAGGGGCTCTCGATCAACATTTGTTGCCTATTTGTATCTCAACCCCTTATCCACAACATAATTAAATTTAATATGTTTAGATTTGGTCAATTACATATGTTTATTTTTAATAAACTTTTATTTTTAACGATGTTTGTCCTCATGGTTACTGCTTTGTCAAATACCATTTTTGTTTTTTTCTTTCTTTTTTTCCTTGGCCGCAACAAGGATCTATGTAGAGCCGGTCCTGAGGGTATGCAGGGCGTGCGCCGCACAAGGCCCGACTCTGAGAAAAGCCTTTTTCTATTAACTATTGGGCATTGTATAGTCTTTCCAATGAAGCCCATTCAGGGGCCCTTTTCTTTTAAGTAAAGTGTAAAAATGAAATACAACTACAGAGATTCGAAACCATGATGCATAATGTGTAGGACTGATGCTTAACCACCATACTGATTATTGGTTTGTGACCGATGAACAATCCTTTTTTGTATCTAAATTTTATTACATACTAAGTGTCCTTCCTGACTGCAACTTTGTAAGGATATATAAATGTACAATATTATGCTACATTAACAAATGTAAAAAAATTATACTCTTTTACACTAAAAGGACTACAAAATTAACGTATGATTCAATTCTTTAATATGAATGAACTTTTTGAGTTTTGTTTATTATAGCTTTGTTTTTCTTAGTCAGATTAAAATAATGCTTTCTTTGTTTTTCTTTTTATTATGGATGGCTCTAGCCATTAAATTCTTTCCAACGTTTTTATTAAAAGATAAAAATTACATACTAGGCAAGCGAGCGACAAGCTGTGCCGCTAGCCCTTTTTGAATAGCAAAACCTATCCTATTAAAAATAAAATCTCGTGAGCCAGGGGTCATTACATTGCTGCGCATGACTTTCTGGACCCTCTTGAGTAGTCCAACTGCTTCTGGAGCCAAATAGACAAAAGTATCAAAAGCAAAGGGGACGAAAGCATGCCCATTGTCAACACATGCTTTCTCATGCTTCGATATCTTACCTGAGGAAGCCTTTAGCGCTGCTCGCCCGATCGTAAAGGTGCCATGTCCAATTCCTACCAAAGGAGATACCCGGTGAGGTCAACACATGTGTGTTTCCCATTAGCCCATCCAAAAATAAGAACATCAGCTGGTCTTAGTGTCGATCTCCTTTCTAGTGGGTCAATGAAATGCACAGGTGCTTCTTTCTTTGCCGAAATGCCAGGACCTCCACAGACATCATACAAAATATCCCTCACATGATCATGTCTATATTTATAACCGGGGGCTACTTTACAATGAACTGCATGTTCACCATATGAATCCAAGCAACTTTGTGATGCAAGCGGGGCGGCGAGAGTCGAGAGGATAAAGCGGGATCATTAAATCTGTATTTGAGGATAGACCGGTACTCCAAAGGAGACATCTTCTGCCCTAGCCCCTCAATCGGAATAGCCAGAAGAAAATCTTGGGCATGTGCTGCTTGCAAACAACCAAAAACCGCTTTCTGTCTCTCCGTTAGCATGTAAACTCTATCAATGTCCTTAACCACTTTACCAAAAGAGCACTCGCCAGGATGCTTTGTGCTTTAGGGGGGGGGCGTTGTCTTTATTGGTGAAGTTGTTAAGATCAAAATCAGGAAGAGTCACTTGTAACGTTTCCAAAGCCTTATTAAAATTATCATCCATACCGTCCACACCACTACTCCTCAATATGTGATCCTGTAATCCCCAAGATTGCACACGTGAAGCCACAAAAACATACTCGGATGCCTCCCTAGCGAGTATAAAGTCCAAGACCTCCATATCGATAGGTAGAGTAGATAGTCTCCACTGAAGCTCTCCAAAGAACGGTCCCGCACACCACGATGCCTTCCACCACTTCTCGCAAGCCTCTATCAAATATATCTACCGCCTCCATAATATAGTCTGGGTGACAAATACGAAGGCCAAAAAGAAGCTTGGAGATACCCATACACGTTCGTAAACGGCAATTCACTTTGAGGATCATGGAGCTTGGATAAAATCTGCATCAAATCCACTGCTTTTTCAGCCCTCTTAATGGCAAGGCCCTTCACAAAACCATCGTCGAGGCTAACCGCACCACCTAATAGTTTGACTCCCTTATCGGTCTTGAGATTTCGACGAAACATCCCATCACTTATCCTTCGTCCATCACAAGAGGGCCAAAATATTTCAGTTTTCTTAATATTCAGTATAAGCCCCAGCAGAGCCCTTCTGTTTTGATAATAGTGAGTGCTTTTGCCACTTCTTCGGTGTCTCCAATAACGGTGCCATCATCCGGATACCGGGCATGTAGGGATAATATGCGGTGCTCATTTATCTTAGCTATAAGTGATGAAGTACCAGAGCAAATAACAAAGGCCCTAAAGGGTCACCTTGTTGTACTCCTGTGGATGAGTAGATAAAGGAGTCCCCCACATAGAGCCGTGCAGGTTGACCATACAAGTATTCTACCCAAGGCGATATAGATGGACAAAGCTTACGTACCTCGAAAGCATAGCCGTTCGGTCAACTAGGTTAAAAGCATTGGTAAAGTCAACCATTAGCATAGAGAGGCTAGCGTCTACATGATGTTTACTTGACAAACCTATTCACAAGATGTAGGATTGCCTCAGCACCACCTGAAACACCTACACCAAACTGGAAATCCTGTAGATACGCTGCCATGTCCTTACCAACCCCTTTCATCGCCGCTTTGGACACCAGTCGACGCCAAATTGTCCCAACAGCAATGGGACGAATGCTCTTATCCGGTTTAAGGAGGGGTGTTAGGGGAGCCGATGCAATGAACTCCGCTAGGTTAAGAGGGCATCTCCCGCCAAGCCAAAGATTAACAACCCTAGTTATGGCCGTGACCATATCAGCACCACGATTGAGCCTTCCCCACGAAAGCATCCAACAAATGTTGTGCCCGAAGGCCATCCCTTCCACACGAAGTTCCCTTAGGGAAAGATTTAATACAACTAAGAATGGTACCTTCTTCGGCCACTAGCGGTGTCTCCTGCAACGTCTGGGTTGGTTTCCTTGGAGACGGCATCGTCGGATGCTTATCCTCAAGTGCTTTCCTTGTGTTCTCGTTGTATGGCGCCACCCCGGACGAACTGATGGCTTTAACATCCGCTGTGAAGTGCCCATCCGCCACCTTGCGCAAACAAGTAGAGATATTGGTACCGAGCCTGTTTTCTTTCCCCGTGTCATCATCTTTGTTGTCTTTCTATGTGTAATCATCTCTAACACTAACTGTTGCCGGCAGCTTTAAAATCTCACGAACAAGATTTATAGTCCCACTAGGTTCACCCCAAAGTGCCAGCGCTCTAAGAATTTGTGTTTGTTGTGTCGCCTTGCGATTACCAGACCTGCATTCAGCTCTACCCTTAGGTCGGAACACTCTCAAAGTGCATCGAGGAGACAAAAAGCCGACCCAATGTTTAACGACTTTAGGTTCAGCGCGACTTTACGTAGTGCCGCTTTCAGGGCATGAGAAAAAGCTAACTTTGCAACCTCTTGGAATGCTCTTAACCGTACATACCCAGGGCTCTAAAGACTGCTTCCACAATTGCTTCATTCAATTCAAAGTCGCTGTCAAGCTGCACTAAATCCTCCTGTAGACGAGGCTTAGGCACTCCAAAAATTATTTCAGACTACTTCACCCCGAACTCGCACATATCTCGGGCTTAATATCGGTGTTCCCTTCATGCTTGCACGCTCTGCTCAAGCCTTGAATACTCATACATTCGAAGCACAACCATTGTCTTAAAGTTCTCAGAGTTTCCTCTAAACTCATGAAGACATCAACATCGCTTTATGGCTGTTGGAGTGCAGTCTTCTTTTCTTTATTGCGGAGGTGTTGTCTCTTCAGGTGGGGAATCAAACATGAAAAACCTTTACTCCCAGTCCCCCCATCTGGACAACCATGAAAATCTCTAAACGGACATCTGATGATTCCTTTACTTGCAACTGTCATTGAAGCATAATGACAAACAGTTTGGGTGCTTAAATAAATTATCCACTCTTTGGTTCAAAAACACACAGAGTAGCACCCGATTACAATCAGTTTTCTAGGTGTATGACAATTCAAAAGCACAAAATCAATCAACCAAAATGAGTATGAACAAACTAACCCATCAACACACCATGAGAGTACCAACATGGAAAACATAAAAACTAAAATAAAACGAAACCCCCCAAACCACTGTAACCCATCGAGATGATGGTGGTGGAAATGGGAGTTTGCTGCTGGTAATTTACAGTCGGTGATTTGAAAACGAAATAAATTTCCAATGAATTTTCCGAATCCTAAATTCGAAAACGCCCTAAATTCGAAAACGAAATGAATTTTTTTGGTTACTGTAGTGATGTATTGTAGAAAGTGATAGTGAAAGGTTCTTTTGAAACTTGTGAAGGCAAAGGAATTTAGATTTAATTAAACTTAAAAGTAAAGGAAACTTAGATCAAAATTTGATTTCAAGATAAGAGAGAATAACCAAGACACTGATTCCACTATTACACATGAATAAATTATGGTTAACAACCCAAAACTCTATTTATCTTTTAAATCCCTTGTTTCTTAATTCACAAATAATCAGGCAAATTCTCAACAATTAATTGTATCCCTTAAGCATAGATTATCTTAATACAAAGCATAACCTATCTAATTGAATCACAACTAATGACAAAAATTATGCAAACAATTAAAAACTCCGCAAAAGCATGATTGAGTGAATTATAAAATATAAATTAGAGAAAATAAATTAATTACCAATCATTCATGCGTAAATAGCTTCCTCATTGCCTTGGTTGTGGGAGAATTAGCCGCTCATCATGTTGGAAACACACTCAAAATTCATTATTATTGCTCAAAAATGGTTTACAAATGATGAAATGGTGAAAATGGTGAAAACCGGGTGTTTGCAACGCTTATAAATGTTGCAAACATCACACAAAGAACGAAAATGTTGCTTGTTATTGTGCGACCCACGCTCACGACCAATTGTCGTTGTCTCTGTTGAATAGAACGACTGCCTTGGCAAGTCTGTTCTTCACGATTTCAGAAGTGCAGCAGCAGAAACTGTTTTTCTGGTGATTGATTTTCTCGACTTTCTAATGCTCTATTCTTCCTCCCCCACTCTCCCTCCATATCTGAGTCCCCAACGCACTATATATACTCAGTAGGATCAAAATATCTCGTAGTAAATGCGAATAATACTCCCAAATCTTCTCACATCAATGTATTAACTCGAGAATATTTTCTTTCTTCTTTTTCTGTTTCCACGCGTTTTGGTAAATGCTAAACATTCCTTGTATAACTCCTACACGCTCCTGGTTGTTTGCTGGAGTCATCATACACGTACAAATCACGTTCAAATCTCATATAATCTCGTGAATAACTCTCCCATGCACGGACTGCCCTATTTTGAACTCATGGATTATCTGGCCAAATCTAACCGAAACCAACGACCATACCTTTCCTGTTACACTCATCCAAGTTATCCCTCTCAAAATCAGCCATTTAATCTCACTAGAACACCTTCAAAATTCGAACCCTAAATCAGCCAGTTTCAAACATTTTTTTCCCGCCAAATTATGTAATTCAAATGAAAGAGATGAGGTTGCCCCTTATCCAGCTGCTTGGGTGCGAATATCATGTGGGTGCCCCTTAGTAATTGGGTTACCCCTTATCCAAAGTGGGAGTCCGAATAGTAAATGTTCTCCGGGGGTTTTCCGAGCAACTTTTCGAGCCGAATTTTCCAACAATCTTTATTTCCAAAAAATACCTACAAACACACAAAACACTATAATAAGGACAAAAACGAGTACTAACAATATGAAACATTGAGGACAAATTAGACACATAAATGCGTCTATCATGTAGCACGAGAGAGGAGATACTAAGTTACAAAAAAGGAAATTTTTTTCAGATGAAAAAAATTGTTCATTATTATATTTAATCGGAGGGAAAAAAATTCGACTACATAAAAGACCCTAAAATTAAATTCTCACAAGGCTCTTTTAGACTCAGGATCGGCTCTGGATCTATGCGTTTTTTTAAGAGGAATGTGTTAAACAAAAAGCTACGCGAACCGTACAGATCCAAGGAAGGATCTCCCCGATACATCACCAAACAAAACATTACACAAAAATCAGGGGGATTAGTCACCCAACTAGAACAGGATCTATGTGTTTGGGGTGTGGGTATGTTAGCTTTTGAAATGTATAAATTGTTATGTTAACATTGATTTAACTTTATACCTTTTTTCTTTTTTTGTAAGAGGAATGTATTAAGCAAAAAGCTATGCGAGCCTTACAGATCTGGAGAAGTCTCTCCCCGATACATCACCAAACAAAACATTACACAAAAATTCAGGGGGATTAGTTATCCAACTAGAACATGATCTATGTGCTTGGGGTGTGGGTATGTTAGCTTTTAAAATGTATAAATTGGTATGTTAGCATTGATTTAACTTTTTTTTTTTTTTTTTTTTTTTTTTTTTTTTTTTTTTAAAAAAATGGTAAGAGGAATGTATTTAACAAAAAACTACGCGAGCCTTAAAGATTTGGGGAAGCCTCTCCCCGATACATCACCAAACAAAAACATTATACAAAAAATCAGGGGGATTAGTCACCCAACAGGAACAAGATCTATGTGTTTGGGGTATGTGTATGTTAGCTTTTGAAATGTATAAATTGGTATGTTATCATTGATTTAACTTTATACTAGTTTAATCAATGTGGATGATTGGGTATGTTCTTATGTGCACATACTAATGGATTATCAGGAATTATTAAATAGTTTTGACGATAAGGTATGTTCTTATACGCACGGAGATGCTAACCATGTGGCAAACTCATTAACGAAGTATGCTAAAAATTTAGTGAGTGGGGAAGAATGATTTGTGAACTTTCCTTCCTAGATTACTCTATGTTTCTAGGAAGATAAACATCTGCAATTCCTTTCTCCTTAAAATATGACCTTAATAGTATAAAATATGAGAGGTCAAGTTGGAGAGATTTTCCTGAAGATAATACCAAAATAAATGTTTGACCATGCCTTTAAAGACAAAAAAGCAACTTGCAAAATTGTTTCCAGATATTCACGCTGAAATTTCGAAGGATGCACTGAGATGCATCTTCTTTGCACCTGAACTGAAGCCGAATCTCGAGCAGTATTACTGGGATTACATGTTGCTAAAACATCCTTACACGCTAAAAGATCCAAACACAAACATTTTTGCTCATACTTCAGTTAACTCTGCATTGCAGATTGGTGGTTAAACACTTAAACTCCACTAAGCAGAAACGCAAACGACAATGTAAACATAAACACACAAACATTTTATTACCTTAGTTTCATCCAAACAAAAAACAATATGTGCATAACCATTATAATTGGGAAACTGTCATGCCATCATTTATTTGGTATAACCATGAACGCATAATGGAAACATATCTAGATAATTGATGGATTTAATGTTCGAACGTTGACCTCACGGATTAAATATAATGTAATTTTGGAAAGCGAAACAGAAAAAATAAGTCTTTTGCAAGCGAACTAGTTACTATACATGACTGATTATTGGTAAGGCTGCACAACGGTCGAGTCTGTTCGGGTTTTAGTCCTACCAACCTACACACCGTAACGATCATTTTATTAGTAGGCAGCCCCGACTATGGTTGGGAATTTCTTTCGGGTTGGTTTTAAACCAACTGATACCTCATCGGTGCAGTTTGGGTCGGTGGTCAGGTTACCGACATAATCCACTTTGCAGTTTACCATAAGAAAAATCAATCCCATATCAAAAGTTGAAAACACACAAGATGATAGAATCTTTGGTTTCATAATAAAAAAATAGTTATTAAGACTATTGTAATTAATTAATTTAGATGATAGAATCAAAGAAATGAAGAGAAAAAGGTTTGATATTGTAATTTTTGATCTTAAAAGTTAAAACTTAAGATTTGACACATGCATATAACTAACTTCGATCAAAAATAAATGGAAGACTTTAATCTATTGCCAAGTAAATATCATCTAACTTCGATCAACTAACTTCCATGTTTACAAGCTTCTGTATTGCAACTACATCTGCTATGCCAAGTAGATGTCAAATTTGATCATGCTTATATGGTAAATGGAGATTCGAACACTCGCATCAATTAGGATTTAGGAAGGGTGTTGTTCGTATGGTGTTGTAGGGTGATAGGGTTGGTGGCACTGGTAGTAGAGAAGAAGATGAAAAATATGGCTTCACCGTCGTCTGCTCACGGGAAGAGTTAAAGCTAAAAGAATTAGGGCTCCGGGAAGCATTTAAATGATCAATTGATCATATCAATTCTAGATCAAAGGTTAGGGATATTTATTCGGTTGGATATTTATCTATTCAGTCGGTAATATGCTCCCCCCAGATTGGAACCAAAACTACATCGGTTTTGCAACATCTATACTATTGGGTGCTGTCAGATATATCGGTTTCGGTTCGGCTCGGTTATTTTTTCCTCTGTTCGGACGGGTTGGTCGGTTGATTCTGGTTGTGCAGCCCTAATTATTGGAGTTACTTATTAGTTACTATACATATGTAACAATCCATGACTGGGTATTGGAGATACTTATACTTACAAAAAAAAAAGCAATTATGAGATACCATGTACACATGGGAGGGTACTGCCACTTCGTATGCAAATGTATGTTTTAGGTTTGGAGATTCCCCAAAAGTGTTGCGAGGAAGGCACAATAGTTGACAAGTACCGGTTTCCTCCAGGGTCTCAAGCGCCTTATAAGGTGGTGGTAAGCAACAATCTCTCTCGCTCGATATCCACTCCCAATCAACATCACTTTTTTCTTTCAATGAACCCAGTTCATCATTCAAATTGCTTACAACCTCGGAAATGCAGACCGCGTATGACAAAAAACCAAGTTTTATGATTATCCCATAACATACTTGATTAAACTTCCTCCTACTACGCAAATGTGAACGACGGGGACTGTGTTGTTTGAGATGGTGGACAAAAACGGACTCTATTTCAAAGAAAAGGAATTAGCCAGATTCAAACTCTTTTTCTCAACTCTCCGTCAACAGAATAGGAAGCATATCTCTGGTTTTCATCAATTTCTGTAAGCAATTTCACTAAACCACCTCAACTAATTCCTTCCTAAAACTCATTTTTAATTGCTCATTTTATTTCCATTTTATTAATAAAATATTTACTAGTTTGATCGTTTGGCAACAAAGTATGAATGAGACGCATCTATAACTGGATTTGGATTTAATTGAACAATCCCTACATTTCTAGGACCAAGCTTATACCAGTTCTCCAACAAAAGCGCAAGATCAATAAAATATACAAGAATCTATAATCACTTCATTGCACCATAGATTCCATACCTTTTTATCGTAAAATGACGATGTTTACGAGTATTTTGTATAGTAAAACCCATACATAACTGCATTATCATAAAAAAAGGGAGTTACAAGGACAATGGACCGCCAGACCTACATTATCAACATCACCGATCAATTTTTTTTTTCTTGGCAGTAGATGTGTTGAATTAAAGTGAGCTTGGAGAACTAAAAAGGGCAATGTGTTAAGTGGTCTTAATGAAGTTCGTTCAAAAGTGGCAGAGTTCCAGGACGTGAATATATGTTCTGGACAGAGTAGTGTACACGACTAAGGGTGCACACGGTACGGTTCGGCTCGGTTCTTGCCGAGGCCGAGTACCTGTACCTCCCCGCCTCGGTTCCAAAATTTTGGACCTGTACCTTGGTTACAGGTACTGATTGGAAGGGAAGGTTAGAAAACAAGTATCTTGGTCGTAACATTAAAACAAGCCAGGGTAGTTCATCTCAGATTGCAGATCCATGTGTCAACAACACTGAACGATGTCAGTTGCTATAGTCTGCGCTAGTTGGTCAGATTAGTTACCGTGGGTTATGATTTTCTCTTCATTCTAAGTAGTTATAGTCAGTTATGTGTTTCTTTACTTGGTATATGACTTTGCAAGTCTTACAGGCAGAGATATATTTTGCCCTGTTACTAAATACATGATAATAAATCAAATATATGATATCTTATTCTTAAAACCAATTACTTACCTTATGTGCGTATGACATGGAGATTCCTTTCTCTACCATATGAGAGTTTTTTGGTATTCAACAGATCTCCATACCATAATTGACACCCACTGCCCCCGTATGCATAAGCACTGCAAGAGCATAAACTCTTACAAGCTGATTTGCATTCTGTGCTATTATATTATTGTCGAGACTGGGGATCATCAGGCAATTTGAGGTTAGAATTGGTGAAAAAACATCTTTACTTCCACATGGCAATGGCATATTACTACGGCATCCACCAGTTGAATCCTGAAGATTCCAATCTGAGAGAGAATTTTTTTTGAAACCAGGCAAACACTCACAAGTCAATATATCCTCGTTACAATTCCCAAAAGGTCCACATATACCATAAACATCACAAAGTTTTGGTTGAGACCATAATAGTTTCCACTTTTCCATTATATCTGACTATGTAAATTGCTTGATTTGGCCAGAAACATCCATTACTAATCTTGAAAGAATTGAACTATTATAAAGAGAATAAGTAAAGTAACTCTCATTTTCATTTGAAATGTAACTAAAATTGTAAATATAATATGATCTCATTTCAGGAACTGAAGTAAAGGTTTTTGCTTGTTCATTCCATTCCCCACTTGATCGATATAGTCGGTAGGATTCGGCATGGGACTTGTATTGGATCGTGTACCTGTACCCCCAGAGCTCGGTTCTTATTTTTTGAACCGGTACCTGTACCCCCTTCCTCAGTTCCATACAAAACTAGGTACGGTTCCACCAGTTCCGGGACGGTCTGTCGGTCCGGCTCGGTTCCTGTGAACCCTTATACACGACAGTCTGAAGTGAATTTTTTCTCTTCTATTTACTTATTTAGTACCACATTGGGAAACTCGTAGAATTCCTTTTACGTTATGTACTAGAGTTTGAGATGACTGTTCAACCCGTGAGATGAAAAATTGAAGGAATATTGGTCCCCTAAATCGGGCTTCACCCTAAAGTTTGGGGGCCCAGATGTTTGAACATACCCTTTGGTAACTCTGTCTGATGGGCCACCCTTTTTGGTTTTGCTTATTTTTGCTTTGGTAGCACGAGATCTATGTGTTTGCTACCCTTTTCGGTTTAGCTTTGGGGGGTGACTTTTATTTTGAAATGTAAAGTAGTATGAACATTCTAATATTGATTTATTTTTTGTATCCATTCATTATGTAAAGTAGCTGCAGTTTCGTAACATACCATATCACACTCGTGGATCAGGTTCTTCTAGCTAATCTAACTAAGAAAGCTCGGTGAGAATTACAAGGGGCTCTCGATCTACCTTTGATGTCTATTTGTATCTCAACCCCTTCTCCACAACATAATTAACTTTAATATGCTGAGATTTGATCAGTTACATATGCTTATTTTTAATAGTCAAATTTTATTTTTAATGATGACTATCCTCATGGTTACTGCTCTGTCAAATACCTTTTTTTTTTGCCGCAACGGGATCGATGTGTTTTATTTTTATTATTTTAGTAAGAGAAATGTATTAAACAAAAAGCTACGCGAGCCTTACAGATCCGGGGAAGGCTCTCTCTGATACATCACCAAACAAAATATTACACAAAAAAACAGGGGGGTTAGTCACCCAACAAGAACATGATCTATGTGTTTGGGGTGTGGGTATGTTAGCTTTTGAAATGAAATGTATAAATTGGTATGTTAGCATTGATTTGACTTTATACCTGCTACCCTAGCCTTACAGATCTGGAGAAGGCTCTCCCCGATACATCACCAAACAAAACACTACACAAAAAATTAGGGGGATTAGTCACCCGATCTACGTGTTTGGGGTGTGGGTATGTTAGCTTTTGAATTGTATAAATTGGTATGTTAGCATTGATTTAACTTTATACTAGTTTAATTAATGTGGATGTTTGGGTATGTTCTTATATGCACATACTAATGGATTGTCAGGAATTATTAAATAGTTGTGATGATAAGGTATGTTCTTTTACGCACGGAGATGCTAACCATGTGGCAGGCTCTTTAGCGAAGTATGTTAGAAATTTAGTGAGTGTGGAAGAATTGTCTGTGAACTTTCCTTCATAGATTACTCTATGTTTCCAGGAAGATAAACATTTGTAATTTCTTTCTTATTAAAATATGACCTTAAGAGTATAAAATATGAGAGGTCAAGTTGGAGAGATTTTCCTGAAGATAATACCAAAATAAATGTTTGAACATGCCTTTAAAGACAAAAAAAAAAAAACTTGCAAAACTGTTGTCAGATATTTACGCTCAAATTTCGAAGGATGCAACACTAAGGCGCATCTTCTTTGCACCTGAACTGAAGCCGAATCTCGAGCAGTATTACTGGGATTGCATCTTGCTAAAACAACCTAACATGCTAAAAGAGCCAAACACAAACATTTTTGCTCATACTTCAGTTAACTCTGCATTGCAGATTGGTGGTTAAACACTTAAACTCCACTCAGTAGAAACACAAAAGACAATGTAAACACAAACACACAAACATTTTATTACCTTGGTTTCATCCAAACAAAGAAACAATATGTGCATAACCATTATAGTTGGGAAACTGTCATGCCATCATTTATCCCGTATAACCATGAATACATAATGGAAACATATATAGATAATTGATGGATTCAATGTTTGAACTTTGAACTCACATATTAAATATCATGTAATTTTGGAAAGCGAAACAGAAAAAATAAGTCTTTTACAAGCGAACTGGTTACCATACATGTAGTAATTCATGACAGAGTATTGAAGTTACTTATTAGTTATTATACATATGTAGTAATTCATGACTAAGTATTGGATTTACTTATACTCACAAAAAAAGATTATATTATGAGATACCATGTACACATGGGAAGGTACTGCCACTTCATATGCAAATGTATGTTTCAGGCATGGAGATTCCCCAAAAGTGTTGCAAGCCGGCACAATGGACATTATCCAGAACATTCATTGACGAGGAAGGAAAAACAGTAGACAAGTACCGTTTTCCTCCAGGGTCTAAAGCGCCTTATAAGGTGGTGGCAAGTAGCAATCTCTCTCTCGCTCGATATCCATCTCGCAGTCAACATCACTTGTTTATTTCTATGAATCCCAGTTCATCATTCAATGCGTATAAAGTAGAAGAATAAGGCCTTTATTTAAAGGGATAGACACAAGAGCATCCCGGTAATAAACAAGATTTACCCTAGTTATTCATAACTAAATTACACGTTTATAACAATTTATTATTTATGAAAGTTTATACATTTTGAAGAAATATTACTTTTTGGCTTATAAACCATCTCCAATAGTGTAAGGTTTTAACCTTAAGATTTATAGGTTGTTATAACTAACTTTCTCTATTTTCTATTGGCTTATTTTAATTGTAATTAATAATTAACATAAACAAATTAGTTAAATCAATGATAGGTGGGTTATCCTGAAGGTCTAGATAAGACCTTGTTGAAAAACTTTGTATTTATTTTGCTATCCCTCATGCTTTATAAGACCTGCTACTGGAGATAGATTTATTTCAAACGAGGATCCATAATCCTATGTGTCATAAAAAAAAAAAAGACTTCCACCTTCTATTGGAGACAATGTAAGGATACAAACAAAATGCACTTCATCATGTAAGACAAATTCTTAAAGGAGAAAAATGTAGGTGGCCCTTTAGATGCATGCATAATTGATCTCAATACAACTCTCATTGTAAAAATCATATGTGAATTTCTAACCGACACAACACATTGCAATGTCAACTAATGAAAGCAAAAAAATACTAAAGCCATTCACATATTTTGGAATGTAACAGTTCAACGGAACAAATAAGTGTTAATCAACGCAAACAAGATATGGAGGAGGGCTGCTGGCTCTGGATGGATGTTGAGGATGGGTCTATAAAAACTATTTGTCATGATCTTTAGATCCACCCACTTTATAAATTAAAGTAGCAAAACCATTACATTGAACATAGTGACCGACCTTATCCTTCAAGAATAAACAAGATGAATCCGAGAACTAATTGACCCAAAAAAAAAAAACTTCTCCAAAATATTTTTATCTCATCTCATCAATATTTACTGCTGATAAATTACTACGTCAATATCATTATATTGGAGAGTTCTTGATAAATATCCAGTTTTTTCCTCTCGCTTACCCAATAATGAGTTCCTATGGATAAAAACTACGGAAACTTTCTGATTATCGGAAACAATCTGTATATATTTATATATATATATATATATTCAATATGGAGCTTCTTACACTGCTATACGAAGATTTGAAGGAGGGTAGTTGAAATGATGAATGTGCCATGATGCTTCCAAGACAATAAAACACTTAGTTATAACGTGTTCTATTGCAAAGCTTGTTCTTTCTAGATCGCATTTGAAGTTAAGATCAAATGTTAATCCCAACCTAATTATAAAGCAACACATTAATAATCGTCTAAATGAAGGTCATGATCGGTATTTGTTTGTACCCTATATAAATAGTGTACGTGCGTGCCGCACAAGCTATTCAGAATGGGCATAGTATGGTTTATTGTGGAAACCGGTGGGTCTATTGTGGAGACCCATATGGCTTATTGTGGAAGCCTAGTACGGTTTATTTTGGAAACCGGTGGGTCTATTGTGGAAACCCACATGGCTTATTGTGGAAGCCTAGTACGGTTTATTGTGGAAACCCACATGGCTTATTGTGGAAGCCTGGATTTGGGTTGTTAGGGAAACCAGTGGGTTTATTGTGGAAACCCACTAGGCTTATTATTGAAGCCCAGGAGTCTTGAATATTTATTTATAATTATTAATATTGTTTAAGATAAATAAAGGATCCTAAATTAAAGGGATAATTATCTTAAGTATTAATAATTATTCAAGATAAATAAGGATTATGATAAATATTAGGGTTTATCATGAATCTGGACGTGTTTTGGGATTTATACAGATGAGGGAAGTTATTTGGATAACTATCAAAACCCTAAAGCTACATCTAGTTCTGCCTATATATAGAGGCTAAATCTCAGCACAAAAGGTGGACAATTTCTATTCCTTTTCTTAACAACCTACTTGTAGAAGAACTCTTGTTGATTTTAGCATCGGAGTGTCTTTGCAGGTACCCCCACCATTCTCAATCAACAATTCTTCGGAGAATCTAATCAACGGCGGCGATTCGATCATCATACACACATCTCGAAGATTGTTGGGGTGATCAATTTTGCACCAACATCTTTTGGCGCCGACTAAGGGGATACGAGAAAAGATCGTGTTCTCCGAGTATTTATGAAACTAGGGTTTCAACACCACCGTTCACGAAATTCACTGTTCATGTGAATCACTGTTCAAGCGTATCACTGTTCACGAATTCGTTGTTCACAGAAAAACACTGTTACAGGAAAATCTCAAAAAAAAAACTCCATTTTCAGAAAGGTGCAGAAATAGCTCCAGTTTTCGGAAAGGTGCATAAATAGCTCCAGTTTTAGGAAAGGTGCAGAAATAGCTCCAGTTTTCGGAAAGGTGCAGAAATAGCTCCAGTTTTCAGAAAGGTGTAGAAATAGCTCGAGTTTTCAGAAAGGTGCAGAAATAGCTCAGGTTTTCTGAAAGTCTCAAAGAGATCCCAACTTTCCTGGAAGTCTCAAAAAGGTCTCACTTTTCGGAAAGTCTCGGAAGGATCCTAACTTTTCAGGAAGTAGCAGAGAAACCTCTCCCAAGTTTCACTATGATGAATACATCAGGTGTTGACCGACCTGAGGCGAATCCAAGCATACCCGCTCGGAATCAATCGACTCAGCAAGCAAATACTCGAACATTGAGGAGTGTTATTGTCCGAAGCTTCGACGAAAGGGACGGGAGATCGGCGTCGGTGTCTTCAACAACAGCGGCTTCTCGTTCACGATCTGAGGGGGCCATTCCAAGGGTGAATTACGTGTTGGTAAACAGATCCCCACCTCCAACCTCAAGAAGGAGAGTCCGACATCAAGGGGAGTCTTTGGGCCGACATCCAAGCAGCCAGCGCCTCCGAGAAGAAGATATTGCTAGCATAGGCGTGCGTGCTCGAGCCAATGATCCACCTGTTGGTCAGCTTAACACTACACCAGCTGGACAAACCAACGTTCCACTTACTGTTCAAACCGGCGTTCCACCTATAGTTGAGAACAATCTCCAATCGGTTACTCAAGTTAACGACCCCAGCGCACCTGCTGCGCAGCATAACCCGCAAGTCGTGTAGGGGAACAACCCACGGGTGACGCCTATCGATTTAACAGTCCATGAGCAACTGCAATAACTGGAAAGAGAGAACAAGCGACTTAAGGTCGCGTTAGAGAATAGAAGGGAGCGGGAATCACCAGCTGTCTCTCGTTATGGAAGTGGAAGATCAACTCACTAAGAGCCAAAAAATCCACGAAGAAGAAACGTAATTATTGATGATCGTTGGCAGAGCCAGGATGACGGAAGAAGAATTGAGGAGGAAAGGAACCATAACTGGAGTCATGGTCGACATGGTAATAACCATTATGATCGCCGAACTCCTAATGATGATTATTATTATGAAGTCGAAGGAGATGATCAAGCAGCGAGAAGTCGTATGAGGTATAGACGGAGGGTCGATCGCAACAATGATCGTCACTCCAAGAGGTCTAGGAATGAAAAGGAGCATTCAAAATGGAGGACGGACTTGGTTAGGAATGAGCGTATCCGCGAGGAGACCGAAAGTGACTCAGAGAAAGACGAAGTGCTCAGCAAAAAAGGCTTAGTGCCATGATTGATGAGTTGTTAACACAGAAACAATCCAAAGACGAAGAGAAACAAATTATGTCCATGAAGAAATCAATGGATTCTCCGTTCGTTGCAAAGATAAGGAGGTATCGCCCCCCTTCGAATTTCAGCCAGCCTCAATTCAAGGATTTCTTTGATGGCGGAAATGGAAACCCGGTGGAACATGTCCAGCGTTTCCAAGCTTCGATGAGTTTGTGGGGATATAGCGACGAACTACTTTGCAGGACTTTTTCAACGACTTTAACTGGTAAGGCTCTGACTTGGTTCTCTCAATTAGAGCCAAATTCAATCAAGGATTTTGGAATGTTATCGGATTCTTTTCGAGCAATACAAGATCAATCTCGGGATCAAAAAAGAGAGTAGTCATTTGTTTCTCTTATATAGAGAGGCTGGCGAAAATCTTTTTGATTTCAATAGGAGATTTCGTCAGGAAGTCAGTGAAGTTGGAAAGGTGGACGATGGATTTATAATAGCAGCATATAATAATGCAATGGAGTATGATAAGTTTGGAATTTATAATTCATTAACAGTTGAACCGGTTGGAAACCTCAGAGAGCTATATGATAGGGCCGATAGGTATGCAAAGGCAGAAAAGGAAAAGAAAGCAAAATTGTCGCGAATACCGAAGAAGCCAGCGGCTGAAGGTCCAGCAAGGCCGAAGCAACAATTTGAGAGTAAAACCAAAAACAAGAGCCGTCTAGCAAGTGAGGAACGAATATAATAGATCTAGTTCCTGCTTCACATGGGGGCGTCTTTTCTACTTGGGAATATCTCTACAGATATTGGGGGCGGCTAAAGTAACCCCTAGCATGCAATCAAAACCATCATGGTTAAGAAAGTAAATCAATATTACGCATCCTTCCGTTGGTAATGCATCAGATGAGATGGGAAATCCTCCTACCATCATTATAAGCGACGATGAGTCTGAATAAAGACATATACAAGCAGTGGGGATGTATGCCTACTAAGCGAGATGATCAGTGGGTATGTATGCCTACTAAACGAGATGGCCAATAAAGACGAATACGTGACTTCAAGCAGGTGCTTACATGGGAAAGCGAATAAAGAAAACAAAGGCGAGTGACACCTGCGTGTAAACACCCTCCTCACGTCTAGGAAAGGAAGACTGGAATTTGCGCAAAGCAAACTGGCAACCTGTACCATATGGGTAAACCCCAATCCTTATCTATCATTTTGTTTCTTCGTAATGTCATTGGAATTGGAGGCGCAAGATGACATACTGAAAAAGAGGTATTTGGAATTAATAAAAGCACCTCGTACCAAATATACGACAGAGTATTTACTTGAGAAGAAGAATAAAGATGATGATCGTCGTTTATGAAGAATACGGTGAATGGAGCACCACTTTTTTAAGTAAGAAGACCGCACTAAGGCATAGAGCTATTATGACATTCACGAAGGAATAATCGGATCAACATGGCATAAAGCTATGCATGAGTATCACGTGGGCCTTTTGCTGGAAAATGGGTTATCATTTCCCTGCTTGGCAATCTAGTACGCCTGGGCGCATCTCAGTATCATTGGACGTATTGGGGCGACTAGGATGAAGGAAATACTTGCAGTGTCTTTTATTTAAAAGAGAAAGACAAAGGCGAAATATTTTGGTTATTAAGGAAGTTGTTGCGATGTCTTTCTAAAAAAGAGAAAGGCGAAAACAAGATGTTTCAACATAATTAAGCTGAAGCTAAAGTGGAGCGAAAGGAGCAAAGAAAAAGTATTAAAGAAACTCATATGGCTTATTGAGGAAGCCTAACCAGTCTTATTAAGGAAGATCGGTGGTTTATTAAAGAAACCAACTATGGCTTATTGTGGAAGCCTTGTACGGTTTATTATGGAAACCGGTGGGTCTGTTGTGGAGACCCACATGGCTTATTATGTAATCCTAGCATGGTTTATTGTGGAAACCAACATGGCTTATTGTGGAAGCCTAGCACGGTTTATTGTGGAAACCCACATGGCTTATTGTGGAAGCCTAGCACTGTTTATTGTGGAAACCGGTGGGTTTATTGTGGAAACCCACATGGATTATTGTGGAAGCCTAACTCGGTTTATTGTGGAAACCCACATGGCTTATTGTGGAAGCCTAGCACGGTTTATTGTGGAAACCGGTGGGTTTATTGTGGAAACCCACATGGCTTATTGTGGAAGCCTAGAACGGTTTATTGTGGTAACCGGTGGGTTTATTGTGGAAACCCACATGGCTTATTGTGGAAGCCTAGTACGGTTTATTGTGGAAACCGGTGGGTTTAATGTGGAAACCCACATGGCTTATTGTGGAAGCCTAGTATGGTTTATTGTGGAAACCGGTGGGTTTAGCGTGGAAACCCACATGGCTTATTGTGGAAGTCTAGCACTTTATTGTGAAAACCGGTGGGTTTATTGTGGAAACCCACATGGATTATTGTGGAAGCCTAGTACGGTTTATTGTGGAAACCCACATGGCTTATTATGGAAGCCTAACATGTCGGTATGGTCTGTTTGGCTGGATGCGAAGCGTATCGTCGATATCACACCAACACGTCGGTCAATTGTTAGCTAAATGGAGAGCAAGAGGACATAACATGCCGATCTGTTTGGCATATGGTCGACTTTGGGTCAAATCCACACAACAAGCTGGCCAAGGACAAGAAAGGTTATCGGATAAGAAGCATATGGCGAATTGGAGCGAGCCACGAAGGTTAGTTCTTCTTTTGATTTTCTTAATCCATCAACAAGTTGAGAATTAAGAGGGGGCAATGTTTGTACCCTATATAAATAGTGTACGTGTGTGCCGCACAAGCTATTCGGAATGGGCATAGTATGGTTTATTGTGGAAACCGGTGGGTCTATTGTGGAGACCCATATGGCTTATTGTGGAAGCCTAGTACTGTTTATTTTGGAAACCGGTGGGTCTATTGTGGAGACCCACATGGCTTATTGTGGAAGCCTAGTACGGTTTATTGTGGAAACCGGTGGGTTTATTGTGGAAACCCACATGGCTTATTGTGGAAGCCTGGATTTGGGTTGTTAGGGAAACCAGTGGGTTTATTGTGGAAACCCACTAGGCTTATTATTGAAGCCCAGGAGTCTTGAATATTTATTTATAATTATTAATATTGTTTAAGATAAATAAAGGATCCTAAATTAAAGGGATAATTATCTTAAATATTAATAATTATTCAAGATAATTATTATTCAAGATAAATAAGGATTATGATAAATATTAGGGTTTATCATGAATCTGGACGTGTTTTGGGATTTATACAGATGAGGGAAGTTATTGGGATAACTATCAAAACCCTAAAGCTACATCTAGTTCTGCCTATATATAGAGGCTAAATCTCAGCACAAAAGGTAGACAATTTCTATTCCTTTTCTTAACAACCTACTTGTAGAAGAACTCTTGTTGATTTTAGCATCGGAGTGTCTTTGCAGGTACCCCCACCATTCTCAATCAACAATTCTTCGGAGAATCTAATCAACGACGGCGATTCAATCATCATACACACATCTCGAAGATTGTTGGGGTGATCAATTTTGCACCAACAATATTCATTCAAGCCGAGCTTCCTTATTATGCTTTATATGGAGGGGTAGAAATGACAAAAACTTCCAATCTGACCAACATCATCGACTTAACTTTATACTGGTTTAATTGATGTGGATTATTGGGTATTGTTCTTATGTGCACATAAAATGGATTGTCAGGAATTATTAAATAGTTTTGATGATTGGGTATGTTCTTATGTGCACAAACATGCCAACCATGTGGCAGATTCTTCAGCCAAGTATGCTAGAAATTTAGCGAGTGACAAAGAATGGTTTGTAAACTTTCTTTCCTAGATTAATCTCTGTCTCCACTCTCCAGGAAGATAAACATCTGTAATTCCTTTCTTCTTAATAATTTAATTCTTTTCTTATTAAGAAAAAGAAAAGAAAAAGGTTTAATCAATGTGGATGCAAATTATCAAAGCTATGTAAGGATTAAGAGTATAAAAGATGAGAGGTCAAGTTTGGAGAGATCTCCCCGGAGATAAAACCAAAATAAATATTTGACTGCCCATTTAAAGAAAAAAAAAGTTACGTGCAAAGTTGTTGCCAGATATTCAAACTCAAATTTTAAAGGATGCAGCACTGAGGCACATCTTATTTGCATCGAAGATAGAGCAGTATGACTGGGATTACATCTTGCTAAAACAGCCAAACACGCTAAAAGAGCCGAACACAAACATTTTGGCTACTACTCTAGCTAACTTTGCATTGCAAATTGGTGGTGAAACACTTAAACTCCTCTTATCAGAAACACAAACGAAATGTAAACAAAAACATTTTAATACCTTGGTTTCATCTAAACAAAAAAACAATATACCATTATAATTGGGACTTTCATCCCATCATTTATCCCGTATAACCATGAACGCATACATACAACGGAAACATCTCTAGATAATCGAAAAGAAAACTAAAAACACAATTAATTTTTGAATCTTATACTATGGCTGATTTCAAGATTGATTCCAGATACTTCTCCACCATAAGGACCCATAGGCTTCTTCACAACACACGCTTGTCCTTTACGCCTTGTCAGCGCGTTCTTGTACTTGTGTTGATACTTTTTCCTAGGGTTCTTATTTTTATTATTTCGGAAATGAGTTAAACCTCTATTCTTCTCCATCTCATCAGTTATATGACGTTCATGTGCAACAACCATAGGTAGTGCCGTTGCTAAAGTTTTTGAATACACTTGAGCTTTGGCAGAACTTTTTTGTTATTTCACCATTCTTGAATACTACCCCAACGAAGAACAACTGTATATCGTTCTATATCACCATCTCTTAACAACCGAAAGTTAAAACCCTAAGAGCAATTCCTATGGCAATGAACAAAAATAAAAATTTGTTCATCCACGTGGATGAACAAACTGCATTTTCCATTATGGGAAACAAGGAAAAATGAACAAATATGATATTTTAGGGTCCCACTATTGATTTTATTGACATAAACTAATAAGAGTTGGGTCTCACTAATCATTTTATTTATATAAACTAATAAGAGTTTGGTCCCACAGATTATTTAACTAATAAAATAAATAATAATAAATAAATCATAATTATAATAATCAGGTGTTGGAGAGAGAATATGTGAGGGGCGACATCCCTGCTGACTTCAGCGACATCTGCACGAGCGCCCGTCATTAACACAGACGCGCGCCTGTTGGAGTGGCTCGTTCTTCAAATGAACTAATTTTTTCACCTGAACATCCATTTCCTTGGTTTGTTCATCCCATAGTGGGATCAAAATGAACAAACTCTAGGTTTGTTCATTCCATAGGAATTTCCCTAGCCTCGTATATGTTTTGTAGGAATTACTGGCTAGTCCACTTTTTCATGACCCAGTTAATGGCTAGTTATTACGGTGCTGCAAGTGACGCATAATGATGGCGCGTCACAGAGTTGTATGCCAAGTCAGTGTTCAGCCGTAATGGCGCATTGCGAAGCCATAATAAAGGTATTACTGTACAGACTGTTAAGTGATGAGAATGGCATGATCCCACAGGGCCAATGTATTACAAGTACAACACTACATTGTAAAGATATTTGGCTAAGGAATGAAGCTTATTGACCGACACAATGAGGCTTCATTAAGGGAAGGAAAGACAAGGCCAAAGTGACAAATGCAACATGCGATGTTGGCATTAAGGCATATATGTGGAATTGAGTTGGCCCAAACTCAAGGATGATGCAAGAAGAGTTAAATAGACTAGGAGTTGGTCTATGGCATTGGTTCAAGGCTGGCCAAAGCTTGAACAATGCAAACAAGTTGGTAATGCAAGAGTTGCATTGTTGTTGTCAAACTAATTGGCGTAGTGAAGCATATATGACACACGAGTAACTAGAGTGGGATTAAGGAGTTGACCTCGACAAGTAAAGCTTAAAGAGTGTCCGTGCATGAGTTTGGAAGGATAAACATGCAGGGCCAAGATGGCTGAACGTTGGAGCGTGACAGAATCCAGTATGCCAGAACAAGTGGCGCAATACGGCTCAAGTGACGGTTACAAGTTGGTTACGAGCTTCACAAGCATGCCAATGACGCGTGATGAAGAGGAGCGGTTATAAAGGAGTTTATAATCGTGGGAGAAGAGTTTTAAATGCCAAGAGAATAGGTGTTGGATGATTGGCGCAAGTTAAAGGAGAACTGGCCAGTTGGCATAGTAGTTGGCGGTTATAAAACTGCTCCCCGAGATAGATGGCTGTCTCTAGTGTGTGTAACGGTTATGCACGGTTTGGCCCAGCAAAGATGCTGTATAAATAGTCCTAAGGCATGGGAAATTAAGCATCCTAGCCTATGTGAGAGTGAACCTAGCATATGTGAGAGTTGGACTCATATTAGGAGAGTTTTTGTAAGACTTAGACTTGGTTCAAGGAGTGAACAAATCTGTTTAAGTCCCCAAGTGGGCAAGTTTTGTATTTTTTCCCTTTGATGCAATAAAAGAGTTAATTGTGTCATATTCTAAGTGTTCTTGGTTGGCTGATTGTTGTTAGCAAAGTATGGCAAAGATTGGATGCATTATGGGGTGCATTTGATGAGTTTAAGTTGAAGAGAAAGAAGGTTAAAGACTTCCGTTGTTGAATTGTTGAGTTGGATGTTTGCATTGGTGCAAACTTATAAGGCTGAAGTACAAGTGGGTGAAGCTTTATTCACAGAACCATTGTGCTGCCGGGTTACACTTTTGCAGAAAATTTCTGGGGAGTTTGAAGGTGTGACAATTCGGGTATCAGAGTTGTGTTTGGGGCACAGTTTAGGTGCATTTGTTGGATAATACACTAAGACTTCTTTCTCTCTTAAGTTATTTTCCTATGAGCAAGTAAGTGGCGCATTATTTTTAGAATATTGCATTAGAAATGAGTTCTAATGGCATGATGATCGACGAAGAACTACCGGGTACGTTTGATCAGCTTGAGGAGTATGGCAGTAATCTTGATGATTTTTTCATAGATATGGGCTGTGATAGCCTTATAAATCCTCTTGTTTCTGAAGATAAGGGTAGGCTAGACCTACTTGAAGGAAGGACATCAGATTGGTTTAAAGAATTTAACGAAAGGGTAGGTGCAGTCGAGGACAAGGTGTCTGATGCAACCTTGTTGAATTGCGAAACCAATGCTGAAGTGACTGAATTGAAGGTGCAATTCAGTGACATAAAGACCATACTAACAAGCCATGCGAAGCAAATGTCTAAGGAAGTGGCTAGCATTCGCGGGTTAATCAGTAACGACATGTTTTTAAGAGGAAACGTGCATGGAGAAAGCTCAAGTCGAGTCTCCGAGCCAAGAATTTACGTTGGTTCCAGAAATGCTAGGGAAATTGAGAATTTCTTGTATGACGTTGAGGCATAATTTGAGGCGAATGGAACTGGGGAAGGACAAAAAGTAACTCTCGCAGGAAATTACCTTGGTGGTGATGCAAAGGTTTGGTGGAGAACTATGCTGCAAGAAGATGAAGCGGATGGTTATACCAATCCTATGTCATGGGATGACATGAAAGAGGGACTGAGATGTCAGTTCTGGCCGAGCAATGGTGCTTGGTATGCAAGAGAAAGTTTACGTAGGATGAAAATGACGAGTACACCACAGGCCTATGTTGAAAACTTCCTTGCATTGGTGCAAGAAGTGCGTGGCATGAGTGAAGAAGATCAGATGTTCCAATTTCTGGCTGGCACAAGTTCAAGTGTGATTGCTGAACTTAAGAAGCGCAAAATCCAGAGTATCCAGATGGCTATTCAAGTGGTAAGAGGACTTACTAGCTGCACAACGACTGGAGATGTGCAAAGCTGTGAAGGTGAAGCCAAAAGGAAGGAAAAATTTGTAGGAAGTAAGCACAAGCATGAACCAAAGGAAGATGAATTATTCCCTTCAGCGCGGAAGTATAGGGGATGTTTCATATGCAAAGGTTTGCATTTCGCAAGAAGCTGTCCACTCAAAGCACAACTTATTGTATCAGTTGGGAATGACTATGGGGGTCATTCTAGCAAGACTCGTGAAGGCCGAAGTGAAGGTTCAAGGAAGAGACCACGCAGCGAAGTCGTTGCTCACTTCGACAAAGTTAGAAACTAAGCTAAGAACAAGAGTAAGTGTTGTTGTCTCCATTGGCGACACTTTGATTCCAGAACAAAGAGTGTTCCTGGCCTTGTTTTATGTAGCTTTAGTTGTTGGTTGTTTCAAACTCTTTGTGTAGAGTTTGGTAGTACATACTTTTATTTGAGTCTTCAAGTTTGTATATACTATGCTTTGGTGTAAGCAAGTTGCTTTGTTAATGAAGTTTTAGATTTCCAAAAGTGATCAAGTGGATGATCAAACATGTAATGGTACATGGTCTTGTTATGTAAGAGTAGTAATGAACAAGGGTGTTTTCGTTTATAAAGTCTTGCCTCTTTATTTACGATGTAAAGCTAGTCCATGGGAAGATGCTGCAAGTAGCATACTTAGCCTAACGTATGCAATAGCAAGACAAGTTGAAAGCTAATAAGCAAAGCATAGGACGAGGGTCCTAGTTGGTGAAAATGTGATGTTGTTGTTTGGGAATGGACTCAAGTGATGAAAAACATTCATGAATAGCACGACGACATATGGGAAAACAACAATATGACCAAGAAATCATTCAATCTGTCACTAACAATGGGTACAAGCAATGCAGCAAGTAAGAAATCACATCATCAGCAAGCATGAGTCGGGTAGAACTCATGGCCTTAGATAAAGACACACACTTTCCATAGGGCAAAGTAGCAATGCTCATGGCCTTAGATAAAGACACACACTTTCCAGGCAAAGTAGCAATGCAGTTCAAAGAAATATTTGGAGACATATTGGCTTTGAAGGCGTAGCATATGGACAGCTAAAGGTTTAGCTAATGATATGTCCAAGAGATAGTTAGTCACAGTTTTAAATGGGTTGTGCAACTCAATAGTTTTGTTGCATGGAAGTTAAGCAAAGAAAACTTACCATTCCAGTTCGGGTATGCAAAATGGCATAAGTATAGAGTTTATACTTGGTGGCCACATTCATAGAAATGAGTTCTTGAATGTTGTTTGCATAATCATAGTTTGGTGAGGCATGAAGTGTTGAATTCGGGTGTCTAATGCAAATAGAACCCCTATTCACTTTGTGACGTGCTTAATGAGGAGCGTGAAGAACAACAGTTCAATGGCGGGTCATCGACAAAACTGATTGAAAATGAATCCAAGTCGTTTATAAGTCCTTATCACGCTGAGTAAGAGGCAAAGTCGGAAAGCGATGGCAATGATCATGATGATCAAATTGAGAAGAATCACTCAGTGCGTACACTTAGGCGCAAATGATTCATGCGAAATTCAAGCTAAAAGGGAGTTGTCTAAGAAGAATTTCAGATTCACATTTGGGTACTGAAGCATGATTTGAGTAGCAACGTAAGCGTAGTGCACGACGCCGAGAAGCGGCTCAAGTATATGAGATCAATGGCAAATCAGTAAAGCTAAGTGATGGCATGTGGTACTAAGCATAAAGTTTTGGCAAGAAGGGTAGCCAAACAAGTTTGTTGAATTTTGAGTGGCTCAGAAGTGTACAAACGCCGATGAACAAGTATATTGGATATGCTTGGTTGCATTCAACAAGGGCATTGAACGGATTAGGTGGGGGAGGTCTATTACGGTGATGCAAGTGATGCATAATGATGGCGTGTCACAGAGTTGCGGGCCAAGTCAGTGTTCAGCCGTAATGCCCATTGCGAAGCCATAATAGCGGTATTACTGTACAGACTGTTAAGTGCTGAGAATGGCATGATCCCACATGGCCAATGTATTACAAGTACAACACTACATTTTAAAGATATTTGGCTAAGGAATGAAGCTTATTGACCGACACAATGAGGCTTCATTAAGGGAAGGCAAGACAAGGCCAAAGTGACAAATGCAACATGCGATGTTGGCATTAAGGCATATCTGTGGAATTGAGTTGGCCCAAACTCAAGGATGATGCAAGAAGAGTGAAATAGACTAGGAGTTAGTCTATGGCATTGGTTCAAGGATGGCCAAAGCTTGAACAATGCAAACAAGTTGGTAATGCAAGAGTTGCATTGCTGTTGTCAAACTAATTGGCGTAGTGAAGCATATATGACACACGAGTAACTAGAGTGGGCTTAAGGAGTTGACCTCGACAAGTAAAGCTTAAAGAGTGTCCGTGCATGAGTTTGGAAGGATAAACATGTAGGTCCAAGATGGCTGAACGTTGGAGCGTGACAGAATCCAGTATGCCAGAACAAGTGGCGCAATACGGCTCAAGTGACGGTTACAAGTTGGTTACGAGCTTCACAAGCATGCCAATGACGTGTGATGGAGAGGAGCGGTTATAAAGGAGTTTATAATCATGAGAGAAGAGTTTTAACTGCCAAGAGAACAAGTGTTGGACGATTGGCGCAAGTTAAAGGAGAACTGGCAAGTTGGCATAGTAGTTGGCGGTTATAAAACTGCTCCCCGAGAAAGATGGTTGTCTCTAGCGTGTGTAACGGTTATGCACGGTTTGGCCCAGCAAAGCTGCTGTATAAATAGTCCTAAGGCATGGGAAATTTGGTAGCCTAGCATGTGTGAGAGTGAGCCTAGCATATGTGAAAGTTTGACTCATATTAGGAGAGTTTTTGTAAGACTTAGACTTGGTTCAAGGAGTGAACAAGTCTGTTTAAGTCCCCAAGTGGGCAAGTTTTGTATTTCTTCCCTTTGATGCAATAAAAGAGTTAATTGTGTCATATTCTAAGTGTTCTTGGTTGGCTGATTGTTGTTAGCAAAGTATGGCAAAGATTGGATGCATTATGGGGTGCATTTGATGAGTTTAAGTTGAAGAGAAAGAAGGTTAAAGACTTCCGTTGTTGAATTGTTGAGTTGGTTGTTTGCATTGGTGCAAACTTATAAGGCTGAAGTACAAGTGGGTGAAGCTTTATTCACAGAACCATTGTGATGTCGGGTTACACTTTCGCAGAATATTTCTGGGGAGTTTGAAGGTGTGACACTAGTCCACCCATGAAAAACATTTACTCTCTAGTCCAAAAATTTCGTGGAGATTATAAAGTGTATTTTCAAAATGCCTAAAACACCCTTCTAGGTCTAATTAGTATCAACACATGTAAATGTTACTAGTAGTATGTTACGAAATACTAGTAATATCAATACGGTGATACTACATATTAATATGTACTATACTAGTTGTAACTACTAGTAGTAACTAGTATAGTATACTAGTATACTATACTATACTAGTAGTAACTAGTATTAGTAGTAACATAAGTAGTATCAATACATAACATAATACATATCAATATATAACGTACTACATATCAAACATACTACATATATAACGTACTACATATCAATATGTAGTGTCAATATATAACGTACTACATATCAATATGTAGTATCAATATATAACATACTACATATCAAACATATACTATATATCAATAGTAGTTATAGTATACTTTAACTAGTATACTAGTATATACTAGTAGTAACTAGTACTAGTAGTAACATATGTAGTATCAATACATAACAATTTTTTGATATGTAGTATCAATACATAACGTACTACATATCAATATGTAGTGTCAATATATAACGTACTACATATCAATATGTAGTAGTATCAATACATAATAAAAACTCAATTCTCCCCTCTCTCCATAACCGTTTTTTTCTTCCAAAAAACTCTCTGAAACAAATCTTCCAAAATCTTTGATTCTCTAATATTGTAATCCAAATATGTTGGATATTATCTGAAGTATTCAGATTTCCAAATTGATTTGGATACAATACGTAAATATATTATTAGTATTTTATTTAAATAAAAATATCGCCATTGTACGCGATCTATGGGTTTTCCAAGTTTCGATTTCATTATCTCTCTAATGGTTCTCTTAAATCCATTTGAGGTTTTTCATAGCCTTATAGGCGTTTCTAGCGATTGTTACAACAATTGTTTCAAATTCATCAAGGACAATTTCTTCCGGCTTGACGTATATCTACAGTTTCATGAAGATCAATGGCTACCGGATTTGATTGTGATAATGATGTTTTGTGCTTATTACTCCCTTTTGGGACAACATCTTAATGAAGAAGAAGATAAATTCTTCAAATCAAAATGGCATAATTCTAATTCAAAGGCCATCCCTCAAGTATCATCAATTTCCTTTTTGATATTCATGTATTTAATACGTTTGTGTTACAATTTGCTTATTATTGTGATACAAAAAATCTGTATTTTATTATGTTTTTCAATGATGTATCTGAACATGATGTATACAATCTTTTAGTATTAATGAAATTGAGAGGATTTCCTCTCTTTCCGTCAAAAAAAATAAAATAAAAAATACATAACATATTACTATTAGTACTAGTATACTACATACTACATATGTTATTATTACATACTACATAATAGTTACTACTAGTATACTAGTTACTACTTGAATTTAATTGTAAAAAACGACTTATAATGTTCGGGGTATATAGGTAAATCTACTTGAATTTAAACTTTATTGGACTAGCGATTAAGAAGAAGTTTTGGATGGACTAGCCACTAAACCGGGTCGGGTTTAGTGGACTAAACAGGAAAGAGAAAATTCTTGTTTAGTCCAAAAACCCGACCCGGGTTTACTGTGTAGTCCAGCACCAGAATAGAATTATCCGCTGGTCCAAAAAAGTTCAAAATCTGATGAAATTACCTCTCTACCCATACACGGTTTACACGGATACCTTTTTCATTTTTTTCTTCTCTCTTCTGCAACTTCTGAAACTTTTTCGTCTTCTCCATCAAAACTTCTTCAAAACTTGTTTTTCTTCTCAATCAATCACTCTAAAATCAGTTACACAAAAATCATAAGATTGAAGTCAAACGATTGAAAATCATCACTTACAGAAATCGAAATAAAAAAAGCTTCCATTCTTGACCTAATTTTTTTAATTGCATTCAATCGAATCGAAAAAGATGGTTACGAATAGAAGAATTAAGCGGACAATTAAAGAAGAAATTGTAGAAGAAACAACCCCTTCCCCAGCAAAAAGTAATAGAAAAACTGTTAATGATTCACCAACAGAAACCTCCCCTGCAGCTAAATCACCGACAACTCGAAGTATGAGTAAAGTTGTTACTCCGTCACCAACAAAGAATGCAGATGTTCCTCCGAAAAAAGGTGAGCAGATCAGAAATTAATCATGATTTTGTGATTACATGTCCGTATGTACTTCAAATTGACATGCAATATATCATTAAGCATCGCTGCATACCAATATGTAGTGTTAGAAAACTAATACATATAAAATGTTAAAAATACTTGCATATCAATTTACAAGTGTGTACTACATATCAATATGTTGTCTAATACTTATATGATCTAACACTACATGTTTAGAATATGTAGTGTTTTTAGTGTTGAAAAATACTTACATATCAACTACATATTTCCATGTACTGTGTGAAACCTGCTTTATGAATACATAGTGATGCACTTACAAGTGTGTACTACATATCAGTATGTTGTCTAATACTTCTATGATCTAACACTACATGTTTAGAATATGTAGTGTTTTTAGTGTTGAAAAATACTTACATATCAACTACATATTTCCATGTACTGTGTGAAACCTACTTATGAATACGTAGTGATGCATTGTTGTGTTTGTTTATGAATATGTAGTCATTTTTTTATACTATTTTTGGTTTACAACAGGAAAAAAAATCAAAACAAAAGCAGCATTGGCAACTACTAAACCAAAAGGAAAAAAGGCTACAAAGGCTGCTACTCCTTCACCGCAAGCAAAGGGGGACAAATCACTTGCCCTGAGAGCTGCTACTCCTTCACCAAAATTAAAGGGGAAAGCAAAAAGGGGGGGGGGGGGAGAAAATGTTCCTTTAAAAGAAGGTATGTAGTGTTAAACCAAATTAAATCTTAATAACTATGAAATATGTGATTTTAATGTTAACTTTCTACATATGCCATATGTACTGTTACATAGCAATATGTAGAGGTAGATACTTACATTCTTGTAGTGATATCTACCATTACATATTGATATGTACTGCTAATAATATGTAGTTACATAGCAGTATGTAGAGGTATATACTACATAAATATGTACTGCTAAAAATATGTAGTTTCAAGTACATGGTAGATACTTTTATTCTTGATGATATAATTACATGTTAAGTTGGTATATGGATATGTAGTGTAATAGTTTTACATTCTTGTTATTGTATAGGTGGTAATAAGCATAAGAAAGGAGCTGGAAAACCACGAAGTTTGTACCGTGGAGGTTTCAGGGGCTTGTGGGGCCTTGTGAAGACTATTAAGACCACTGAAGAACTTCAGTTGAGTGAGTTGAAAATTTGATTTATGAAGCATCTTACGGGAACCTGTTCCTAATGTTCTGGTACACCAAATTCGAGTTGGAACATTGGTTGAAGATTGAAGATGCAATGACCAAAATGTTACGCTGTTACGTGAGGGGTCAAGATCCAAACAAGCTTACATTTTGCTTTGAAAGACATGGCTTACCGAATGAGCTGGTATCCACACCAGAAGAATTGGCACTTGTTTATGGAATGCCAAGAATTCCAAATAGGGAATATTATGATTGGAGGCTTACACAAGTCAATAAGAAAAGTGGATGGCATGAAACAGAATTCTTCAAAAGGACTTTCCCAGCTGATCTGAAAGGCGGTGAAAAAGTGACTAGGCCAATGATTGTGAAGGCAATCTTGAAAATCCTTAAACGAACACCAATTAATCTGAAAAAGAAAAAGTCTGATGAAGAGCCTCTGCAAAGCATGGGTGATCAATCAAATGAAGATTCTGAAGAATCTGATCAAGATGAGGAAGATGCCGAAGATCTTGTTAGGTTTATCTGCCTGTATATGTGTACTTCATTATTTTTCGCAACAAGTGATGCCAACGCTTTGACTGAAAAATACATTGGTTTCGTTCTTGATCTTGAGAAGGCCAAGAATATTTCATGGCCTGACCTCATCCATTATCATTTAGAGAAAGAGCTGAATGAAAACGTGGAATCCGTAAAACACACAAATGGTTGTGTTGTTTATTTGTTGGTAAGAATCTATTGATTTGTTTATTCTACTTTAAACATCTTTTTGTTTAGTGTGTTTTCTACATTTTGGTAGTATATCTAACACTGCGTATCAATACTTGCAGACATGGTTTGCGGAGCATACCCATTTGGTGGCGCCCGAGGATATAGTGACAGAACCTAATGGAATGTATGTGCCAAGAGTGGCTAGGTGGAATCATACAAAGATATGTACTGAGTTCCTAAAGGATATTGATCTTTCTGAGTATCAGGTAAACTTGAAGTAGATATTTTGTCGAATAAAAAGTATATTCGTATGAGATTGTTTAGAATAATTGATGAGTTTAGTGTTAAAAAACCACATATTAGTATGAGTACATATCAGTATGTAGTTCTCCCTGTGTATCTAATAGAGAAAGAATTATAAAACACTACATAATAGTATGTTGATATGTTATAAAACACTACGTATTAGTATGAGTACATATGTAATATGTAGTTCTCCCTGTGTATCTAATAGAGAAAGAATTATAAAATGTTTTTTTTTTGGTAATATCTAATATGTAGTTAGTTTTTTACATTTATTTGATTCGTACCATTTCCATGTTGATTTTAAAGACGAGATGACAAACCAAGAAAGACAAATCCTTAATCATATCTCAAGAAGGATTCAAGAGGAAGAAAATAATGAAGCTTTTTGTTTAGATGATAATTCCGAATCGGCAGAAGAGAAAGAAGGAGAGAAAGAAGGAGAGAAAGAAGAAGAGAAAGAAGAAAAGGAAGAAGAAGATGACTCAGTATTGGGGGGAGAAGCTTGGAAGATCAAATACGATGATTTGAGGAGTACAATATCTGCCAAATGGAGTGAAGTCAACACAATGCATCAAGAGGGCGAAACGTTTGACGCTTCAAATCTTGAGTTCATGTTGAATGAAATTTACCGGAAAGCTTTCCCTTTGCAGAGAGAATCCATCCCGGAAGATTATGTTAGCTTGGGATGTACACCTACTCAAAGCAAACCCAATGAAGATTTGAATGTGGACCCAATAGTTGATACCAAAATGCAAGGTTATCAGGAAGATCAAACAGATGTACATGTCAACAACGCTGAAGTTTGTTTGTCAACACCGAAAGATCAATGTCATGCTAATGCTGAAGTTGGTTTGTCACCCGCGGTATTGAAGTTCCATGATATTGAAGTTCAGCGTTCTGAGGTTAAAAACTGGGCTAAATCTAATTTGGAGCAAAAAGTCAAAGAGATACAAGAGAGAAAAGGAAAATAAAACACACAGGTAAGTAGCATATCAGTACGTAGTCTAAGTAGCATATCAGTATCTACTGTTACATATAAATATGTAGTGGTAGATACTTACATTATTGTAGTGGTATCTACCATTACATATTGATATGTACTATTACATTCTTGTAGTGGTAGAAACTTACATTTCTTGTAGTGGTGTCTACCATTACATATTGATATGTACTCTAAAAAATATCAATATGTACTGGTAAATACTTATATTCTTCGTAGTAGTGTCTACCATTACATATTGCTATGTAACATTATGTAAAAACTCACCTAAGAAGGTTTTTGTTGACAGTTTCAATTGCTTTTTGCAGGTTGATCAACTTGAAGTTAGGCAGGAAGTAGCAAAGGAGTTGCTTAAAACTATGCTAGAAACAAAGACTTCAGTTGTAGTTAATTCGTAGAAATCTACAGAGTATAACGCTGAGATGGCGGCGGAAGATTTTCATATGCTGGATTTACCTTTGTTTACTGAGATGTCGAGTTTAGAACACATCGAAAAGCTCTCTATGGGAGATTATATAGACATGACAAACTCCGGCTTTGGAATTTACGTCGAAGAGTATGCTGACCTCCTTCCAAGTGGTGCTGCTGATCAAAACCTTGGTCTTTTTGGCATTGACTTACAGCAATGTTTTCATAATTTAATTGGAAGAGATTTGGAAAACGTAGAATTTATTCCACACACAACTAAGCAACAAGAACCCATTAAACCGAAAGATGCATGTAAAGTTACAGCTAAGCAACAAGTTACTTTGGAGGTTCCATCAGAAGCTACTGTGGAGGTTCCATAACAAGATACTTTGCAAGTTTCATCACAAGATACTTTGGAATTTCCATCGCAAGATGTTTTTGAGGTTCCATCACAGGTACTGGATGCTAATTTTTGAATATGCATACTTAGTTTCAGATGAAAGGTGAATGTTAATCAACAGCTATGTTGTGTGTTTACATATTGCTATTTTTTTATGTTGGTAAAAATGCAGGAACCAATTACACCAAGCCAGAAACAAAAAAGGGTTGCAATGATCAAAAAGACCGTCAAAGGGCCCGATAGGAAGCAGTTCACACCGCTGACTGTTACTCGTGCCCATCCTGCAAAAAAGACAGATGATATTTACGAAAGTGGAAGTAAGTTCTCTCCATCGTATAAAGAACCTAAGAAGCCGAAAGCTGGAGCAACAGAGCCTAAGAAAAACAAGAAGCTTAGATTGCGCCGCAAATCCTTCCGGAAACTGAATAAATCACCATTCTATAATGACATGAAGGATGAACAAAAGACTACCCTTTCCACATTCATCGATAATGCAAAATTGCTTAGGTGAGTTATTGGTATCCATGCCTACTACATATTTATTTGTATACTGGATTTGTATCTCAGTATGTTCTGTTACACAGTATGTACTATTTGTATACTAGATTTGCATATCAGTATGTTTTGGATTGTTGATACGAGTAGTTTAAAATAATCTTATGGAGTGGTTTAAATTTGCTTTATTTAACAATCAGTACATATTCAGTAAGTATTGCTTTATTTAACAATCAGTACTAATCTTATGGAGTGGTTTAAATTTGCTTTATTGATTGTATTCTTGTTAATTTCATATTTGTATACTAGATTTGTATCTCAGTATGTTCTGTTTCTCAGTATGTACTATTTGTATACTAGTTTTGCATATCAGTATGTTGTGTTATACAATATGTTTGAGGACATATCAGTATATTCTGTTATACAATATGTTTGAATACTAACCTTTACGTTGTTATTTTCCAATTCAATTGCTTGGAGAACGGGAGAAGGTGGTCTTTGCATAAGTGGAGGTACAATTGATGACTTGGTACAGAACGATTTATTAGAGCAAGATCTTCTCAACTACGCACAATACAAGCTTAAGAACAAGCTTCAGAAAGAAACTGACATTATGAACGAAATAGACAGAAAATACTTGCCTGTCTTGCATCTGGATCCGTCCGCTTGGGTAAGTTGTTATCTTACAGTGTATTTTTTACTACAACACATGTTAATATTAAAAGTATGTAGGGATCAGTACACTACATATCTAAACATAATTAGATATAATTATTCAAAGTACATCCATGTTTTCAGTTTAATGTCGAGTTCCCGGAAAATCTCAAAGGAGGAGCAGACGATTCTGTTTACAAACCAATATTGGAGATGGATCAAAGTATCAAGAAGATTCTTGTACCAATGTGCCATATGAATCTTCATTGGACGCTACTTGAGTATGACTGTGAAAAAATGGTGTTCAACCACTACAATTCTTCTAAGGCTAAAATGGGAACCAATATGTTATCAAAACGCCACAAAAATGGCAGATCACATGTACAAACCTATCAACATGTACTTGGTGGAGAAGAATAAAGAAACATTGAAGAATGTAATAGTCAATGAATGTGAAGTGCCCCAACAAGGTGGATCACCAGACTGCCTACTATTTGTGATGCATTTTATGAAGATGAAGTCGAAAAGCAAATTTGTGGGAGTATCTTTAGGAGATGATGATGAAGTGCAAGTGAAGATTCGTAACAAAAGGGTCTCGTTAGCATGCAAATTGTTGACAGCATCTCCACCAGAAATCAGTTGGCAAAACTGACGCAATAGATCCTAATTGATAAAAGTAGTATGACAGTACATTTTAATATTTAGCTATTTTATATTTTTAAAATATACAGCTTTTCCTTTTACTAGTTATTTTTTCTTTATCTTTAAGAATGTTCAAAAACTTGGGTTAACTTTAATGTAGAGATATTTCAATTGTGTTACTTTGTTGTGTAGTCTAAATTATTACTGGTTATGTACTCGATCCCTGTGAAGATGGTGACCAATACATATCAATATGTACTGATTCTATTCTTTAATATGTACTAATCTGATTGAAACCACAAGTTTAAATTTGCTTTAAGTGATGCAACTGTAATTATGTAGTGGAACATGGTTACTCCACACCAGTACAAAGCAGTACGTAGTGATTGTATTCTTTAATATGTACTGATATGATTGAAACCACAAAGGTTTAAACTAATCTTATGGAAATGTAATTATGATATGTTCTAAATAATCTTAGTGGAATATGGTACACCACAAACCAGTACATATTCGATTGTTTTCTTGTTACAACCTCAGTATGGTTAAACTACAACCACTACATATCCGTATGTAGTGGAAGATGCTTACACTATAATACTGACATGTAATAGATACTGTCATTTTGGTAGACTTAGCAACATATTTCATTATGTCGAAAGATCAATATAACTACATTTTTGATAGTCTTATAATGTTTCAAAACCAAAAGATGTTCTAAGAAACAATAACAAAAACTGTAATATTTTCAGTTGGTACTGACAATAGTGACATATTAAAAAGAAAACAGTAGAGTAGAAACAAGGGCTAGAGGAAAGAATTGTGGACTAAAGAATAATGGCGACGTCATCGGTATCACATTCTGCTGCACGTTCAAGCCTGTGATAAAAGAAAAAGAGAAATCAAAACACTAATTAGTTTAAAATTCATTGTATTGTATCATCCTACCCCAAGACACATCTTTAATATGGATCTAACTGCAACACATACCTGACGCAAAATCATTCTTCAGCAAGTTCATACTGACGGATAACATTGCATGTTGCCTTGTTGTGATGAGTCTTCAAATTACAGTTTGAACATTTGACAAATTTTCTACTAGTCTCATGAGCTGACTTAATATGTTTCCCCTTCTTCCTGCCTGGTGGAGCCCTAATTACTTCTGGTGGGAGAACAATATCATCTACGTGATACTCATCAGGCCCGTGAGATTAAAAAAAACAGTATCATAACTACATATCATATATGTATACGGTATATTGTTCCTCAAAAAACAATATCAAAATGTACTGATTAAAGACACATACCTGTCGTAGTTAGGAACGGGTCTAATAGCTATTGAATTTAGCTGACGGAAAGTGGTAACTTTGAAGTAATCCTCGACGTAATCAAGCATTCTTCCTCCAGATTTAGTAATAGCTGCAGTAGCGTGCGAGCATGGAAAACCATAAACGCGCCATCGTTGGCAAGTACAAGTTTTTATCTCTAGATCCACCATATGAGACCTGCACACACAAAAAATACCATATTATCGTTGGCAAGTACAAGCAGATCATGTAAATATATACACAGTACATATGAATATGTTATGCACAGTACACATTCATATGTTATACACAATACATATCTACGGATATATACACACAGTACATATTCATATGTTTTCTTTTAATATGTATATTGATATGTACACATTTAAAAGATACTGATATGTACATATGAATATGTTATACACAGTACATATTCATATGTTATATTTGAACATGCTACTTAAATTCATATGATAGAGATTAGGGGTAAAACGCTAACCTTGGAGAATGAACTTCATATCGCTTAGCATCTGACTGGCTAACTTTCCAGGGACGACCAATTTGAATGTGTAGTTCAAGGAAGGCTTGATACACATGGGTTAGCAGTTCTGGGTTCATCAAGACACTCTCCTCATGATGTTCTGACATCATTTCCATCATGCGTAGCCTACATGACAAAGGGAATAACAAAAAAGTCTATTATAATACATTATACGTAGATTAACAATACATATATATTAATACTGTTACAAAAAGAAAACTAATAAATTCTTAAAACTACATATAAGCTTGTACTGTGACTAGGGGAACTGATACAAACCTGATCGAGTCAACAAACGCAGCAGAAGGCAACTTCTTCTAGCGCCTAATCCAGTTATTGAACGATTCAACAACGCTGAAAGAAGTCTGACCATAACTACAACCCTGAAAGAACGCACTGGACCACTTTTCCTTGGGAATGTTGCGGCAGTAGTCAGCAACCCAAGGCCTTCCCAAATTAACCATTTCTTGAAGAGCTTCCTCGTATGTTGCAGGAGAAAGAGAATATGTCGCCTTTCGAAAAGCATCAGTCACTTCTTTATACTTATCGTCAGACTTTGCGATAGGTAAGTTTTTGTCCAAGTGAAAGTAGCAATATCTTTGACGAGAATTAGGGAATACTTTGGGAATATATTTAACCAACCCTTCACCTCGGTCAGTCATAAAAGTGATTGGGCGATCCTCATTCAAAGCCTCCTTCAAATTCTTGAAAAACCATTCCCAGTTGATATTACTTTCGCCATTTACTAAAACAAACGCGAGGGGATAAAAACCTGCAAAAAGGAATTACTAGTTATGTTAAGCAACTGCTTGAGACAACCATTAGATATACCATACACCCATCTTCCACTAGATACCTATATACCATACAACCATCTTCCAGTACATGTAATACCAGTGTATAGATATTACATGTTGTTGATACGAGGGGGCGCTGCCCCCTCGACCCCCGTAGATGGTGAATCATATCAGCATGTAGTGGAAAAGATGGTTACATCACAATCAGTATTGTAGTATTACATATCACTATGTAGTGGAAGATGGTTCCACTAATAAGGGTAACTGACATGTAATATAAGTACTAGGAATATGCTATCAATACACCACTACATATCAGTATGTAGTGGAAGATGGTTCCACTAATAAAGGGTAACTGGTTATGGTTAACCTTGTATATGAATATGTACACAGTATATTGTTCCTCAATAAACTATATATATGATTTTCCTCAACAAACAAAAAAACATATGAATAAAAAAACCAGTTACCTTGATTGCCATTAAGACATGTTGCTGCCATGAGACCTCCTTTAAAAGTTCCAGTGAGAAATGTACAATCACAGAATATCATGGGTCGACATAGTTTATATCCCTCTCTACAAGCTCCAAAGCAAACAAAAAGTCTGTTGAATCTTTTTGTAGCATCATTGAAGTCGAAATCAATAAATGACTCGGGGTTTGTTGTCCTAACAGCATTCACCCACCAAGCAAGATCAGTGTAAGACTTGACATCATTACCAAAAATCTATTTATGCGACAACTCGATTGCATGATATGCGTGGTGGTACTGAATGTCGATCCCACCACCAACTTTGATATAATCTATGATCTCTCAATGGTGTTATGCGAGGGTTCTGCACGACATACTCATGAATTAGACTGTTCATGAGTTTCTTTGTAACTCTTGGATTTTTCAACATATAACCACCGCCACAAAGTGCCTTCCCTCGTATTCCTTTATCTTAAAAATATCAATAGAATTACCAATGGCAGTTGTGTGAAGCTTCCATGAACAACCTTGCACGCTGCATACGGCGGTGAATCTCTCAAGCTCATTCTTCTTCTTAATTATCTCATATCCAGTTTTCATGCAGTATTTTTGGCATGCTACACGAACGGAATCAACACCACCATAGAATAATTGTTCTGTATCATCAAAAATCTTATCCCAACCATCTGAGAAAACGCTTTCGAGACCTCTTTACCATCTTTCAAATAACCTGTTTTTGCACCGACAACTAAGTATGCGTTATCGTCGACTTCCATACGCCTAGAAGAACTAGATGCGCCAATGAAATTACATCCACCGCAAATCAAAGAAAGCCGATTGCTTTGCGAGAATGTAATGCAACAATGCTCTGAGCGTTACGTCGGCAAGAATAGGAACTATTGCTTGATTCTCGATATAGTTAACCGAATAGTCACTTGGAGTCAACCATCTCCACATATTACAGATGCAAAATTTCAAATCCTCTAAAGTTGAAAACGATGTAACTGGATACGCAAAATGGTATTGCTTATGGTATACATGAGAGTAGATCGATAAATCTGGTTCGAGAGCAATGTTAGACATGTTAACCCTGTAAAAAAATGATCCAAAAATCAACTAAGTCTCTGAATGGATATCTATTCTACATACTGATATGTATTGGCATCTACTGTATTGCACAATACATACTAAGAGAGCAGGCTATATTCAGTACGTATTGGTATGCAACATGTAGAATAAATAACATATATTTTACAACATACCAATATGTATCATTCCTATTAATAATCTAGGAATTATACATACTGATATGTATTGGCATCTACTGTATTGCACGATCCATACTAAGAGAGCAGGCTATATGCAGTACGTATTGGTATGCAATGTGTAGAATAGATAACATATATTTTACAACATACCAATATGTATCGTGCCTATGAATAATCTAGGAATTATACATACTGATATGTATTGGCATCTACTGTATTGCACGATATATACTAAGAGAGCAGGCTATATGCAGTACGTATTGCTATGTAACATGTAGAATAGATAACATATATTGAACAACATATCAATATGTAATGTGCCTATGAGTAATCTAGGAATTATACATACTGATATGTATTGGCATCTACTGTATTGCACGATATATACTAAGAGAGCAGGCTATATGCAGTACGTATTGCTATGTAACATGTAGAATAGATAACATATATTGAACAACATATCAATATGTATTGTGCCTATGAGTAACTATGTTCTATATATTTTGAGAATCATGATAATATAAACAGACGAACTGCAGCTATATCAAAAAAATAATACAAAATTACTACACAATCTGTAGAATGAAAGTAACCTATATCAGATTTGATATCAAACTATATCAGATTACAAAGAAACTAAAACAGGTGATTACATAACATACCTTGTTCGAATCTGAGATTAACCTAATTCGAATCTGAGATACCTAATTGAAATACATAAAAATCACAATGTAAATCGAACGACGTAAACTGAATTAAACAATGTAAATCATCACAAAACTAAAATCATCAAAGAAAGATAACAATGCACATCACATACAATACATTGATCAGAAAATAGAACTAATTATTGATCATGATTTCAAGAACAAAGAAGAGAGGGAGATACAAGAAATAGAGGAAGATGATTAAAAGTATTGTCGAATTGAAATACCTTGTTCAATCGAGATGAACCTAGTTCAAGCGAGAGACAAACCAAATTGAAACGAAGAAACACAAAAATGCGACATCGAGAAGCGATCGACTTGATTTGAGATGAAGAAAAAAAAGGAAAGAAACAAAGGCGGGTTTTGATTTCTCAAAGACATACAATTCAGAAGGGTATAATAGGTATATTGGAATGTCGGATTTGTGGGAATCTCACGTGTCTGGACTAGAGAATAAATATTCTGGTCCAAAAACATGTTTTTGGACCAACGGATAAATTAATTCTGGCACTGGATTATCCAGTTAACTGGGTCAGGTTTTTTGGATTAGCTAGTAATTCCTAGAACAGGAAATCCTCGTATGTTTTTCCCTTAATGGGTTTTATTTTTGGGCCTGGAGCTTAGAACCGGAACCAATAAATCGGATCAGAACCGAACCGATAAAGAAAGCAGCACAACATTAAACCTCGTCTCTCTGTCATAGGCAGAGAAGATTTTCTTCTTTTCTCTTCTCAGCTCATTGGAAAGACTAGTAGAAGAAGAAGAAGAGTGTGACTGTTACTCAATGATTCTTCTATTCTACTCCTTAAGGAATACTGCATAAAATATTTATTTTGCGAACCCTAAATCCGTAACACAGGTCAGTCTCTCTTTTATGTGTACATATAATTTAGGGCTTCTGTTTCTGTAAACTGTTGTTGGTTGTAATAAACATTGTAAAGTTTCCGAAATTACTTTTTGTCTGTGAACCACCAGAATGATCTAAACGGAGTTCTCCGGAGAATGAACTCCGGGAGGGTACACACGAGAGAATAAACCCTAATTATTGATAAACTGTATGCATGTTTTATTGATTATTGATGATGTTAGTGGAGTTTGTTAGAATAGAAAGTGGTTCATGTTTAGGTTGTTAGACACTTGAGTCGTTTTGAATAGTCACCACCCAAAATTGTATTTCAGAACCATCTAATTATTATTATTATTATTATTTTATTTTGACACGATCAGCGCGGGAATTGAACTCCCAACCTAAAGGTTGGGAGCCCAACCCTGGCCAACTGGGCTAATGCCATCTAATTCTTTGTTGCATTTGCTCTAATCTTCAATACAGTGTTGACTAATTATGAGTGGCAATTTGTATTATATCTTCATTCTTTTGGGGTTTAATTGCGTTTTGTTTCATCAAAATGTCTGGTTGAGTGAGGTACTTGTGTATTCTACTTTCATCAAGTTAATACATCCGAACACCCCCACGACATCTGAACACTCTATTTCTTATGAATCTGTTCATTCTAGGTTTAGCATCTAAGCAATGTCGTCACCAATGCAAGTTGCAACCCAGCATGCCCATGAGGTAGGACCACCTACACCTGCTACTGGATCATCAACAACTCTTGCAAGTCCAACTGCTGCTGTTCCAGCTCCAGGTGGGGACTCATCACCACAGAAAGGTTCAAGTGATACTAAAAATGATGCGACATTAGATTCTCCCCAAACAAATTCTGTCACATCACCTTCATTCTCCTACAACACAGTTTCCAATGGTAACAGTGTGTCAGGAAATGCCGAACAACCTTCTACTCCTGTAAGTTGCCAACTTTACTTTTTCTTTCTGATTTACCCAAAACACAATACAGTCCATCTCCCTCTGATTATCAGTTCATTTTCACATTAGGATATGAAGTCCAACGGACCAGTAGTTGTGGCGTCCCTTCAGCCGCCAGTTCAGACTCCGACGACTGGACCTTCATTCTCATACAACATCATGCCACATAATACTGCTGGAGCCTCTAGCCATCACTTCCAATCTAGTATGGTAAGGATCATAACAAATAAAGTTGAAAGTAAAATGGTGGTTAGACTTGCATCTTTTCTTTTGATACCTATGAGTTCATAATAAATCATGAACCTAAATTGATTGTCACCAAGGCATCAATAGACGAACTGTTCGAATCCATTTTTCATAAAACTTCACTACTGTCCTGGAAATGTATGGAGTTCAGATTGTTTAGATGTTTAATCAGGTGAATTCTACATTGATTCCCCGCTCCACTCACACTGATATGTTTTCTTTGCTTGTTCTTGGTTTCATTTGCGTTACGGCTGTGTCACACCGGCTATCCACATTGGCAATAGAATGATCATATAGGTTGCAAATTGCCTCTCTTAGAGAATTTTGGATTCAGAAGATTTACAAATCTACGATCTCCCTGCGGAAAAAAATTGTGTCGTTTGTATGATATTTTTTACTGGAACATCCTTCCAACCTCCAGACCTGGTCATCCTGGGTGTCTTAAATTACATAGATCCAGAGCCCTCTTCTGGACCTGCTCCTAAGGCTTAAAGGGTCCCCCTCTATTGCAGTCATTTCTTCAGTTTGATGTCCCACTCGAATGCTGCAGTGAATCACTGAAAACCATAATTTTTTTGGTTAGATTAATTGTCCTCCACACGATTTAAGAGGCCTAACCTTGTTAATGAGGGATTTGTTTCTTGTCTGTTAAGGCTAACTCAGCTAGTTGTAGGTTTCTTACTTTCTTATGACCCAATATTGATACGCTTACTTGTTAGTACTTTTTTAACTGAAAAACACGGCGAAGAAGTTCTGGTGTCATATATGGATCATAAACCTTGTGTAGCTCATGTTGTCTGAGAAAAATGCATGCCTTGTAGTTATGTAGATGCTTTGCCAATAGTTGTTTTTCATTGCTGGAGAAGTTTTTTGCACGGGATAGCTCCGGCTGTTTCATGCTGTGTGTTTTCAGAATAAATCATATGAAAGCTACATGATTTTGTCTAGTTTAAAGGACGATTGAACCAATTGGACGGTTGGAGATCATCTAACCAGAGTTGGGCTTTTGCTCTGTTCTACTGTATAAGTTGTGTTTTGGCTTAAATGCTCGCGGACATGTAGAATGCTGCGTGTTGGTTGTTTGTATGGTTACATGCTAAAAGACATGTGTTCCTCGTTTCGTTGCATTCTACTTGTCATCACTCATTTTATGTACTTACTTTCAGTTTCTTCGTTGATTGCAGAATACCTTATTTGCAGCCCCTCAAGAAGTTCGGACCGCCACATCTGCATCACCTAATTCCCAGAGTCTGCCTTTGCGTGTCCATCCTTCAAGTTCTTCAATGTGGATGCCTACTGCCCCAGCTTTTCCTGGCCGCCCTGTCATGCCCGGCACTCCCTCAACTTCAGGTTTCTCAGGAATTCTTCCATCTGTGTCGCCATCTACTTCTTCATCTCCTGCACGATTCAGACAGCTGACGCCACCTACTGCTCATATTCCATACAATTCAGCTGTTCAGCAACACTTTCATCCGCCTTATGCATCTCGACCTGCTATGCCTTTACCCCATCAAACACCTTGGTTGCAGCCCCCGCCTCATGGTGGCTTTCAAAGTCCACCTTTTCTACCCTACCCTCCTGTACTTCCTGGGCAATATATTATGCCTATTCGTGGTGTGAATTTGTCTTCTGGAACCTTGCCAGATTCACAGCCTCTTGTGGTACACCCACATGGACCGCCTGGAGGGATCTCTTTATCTTCTACCGGACCTGCCCAGTCTATAAGCAGATCAGGGATGCAAGCTGAATTACCTCCTCCAGGAATCGGTATTCTTGAGTTTCCAAGTCTATTTCTAGCTAATTAAATAGTGATGTAACATTTGATTAATCTTGCTTGCGTGTTGCACAGATCACAACAAGCAGATGAATGCTGATGGAGGCACTATTAACACCCAAGAAGATGCGTGGACTGCACACAAGGCTGAAACAGGAGCAATGTACTATTATAATGCCGTCACAAAAGAATCCACATATGAGAAGCCTGTAGGTTTTAAGGGGGAGGTACATAAAAGGATTTGCTTGTGTTAATTGTACGTATTAGTCTAAATGTGCACTATACATACTTAACTGCTTTGGTATTGTTTTATATGAAAAGTTGTTTTATTAATTCAAAATTGTACCCTGTTCATTTTCAATGTCCAGAACCTTTGTCCATTCAGTAGAACTTACTCCTTTGGGTCCAATTTTGCAGCCTAATAAAGTGACAGTTCAGCCAACTCCTGTTTCATGGTAAGTAAACATTCTCTCGCATTAGTCTTCGAAAATAACTTTGTGAAAAAATAGAAACTTCTATCTCTTTCATTGGTCTTAATTAACAATCGTGCCCGGATTTTTGATTCTGCTAGGATTACTATTTTCATTTTTGATATTGATGATGCCATGCCTTCTCCATGAAATTTGTTTTTGCGCTCACATGTTATGAAATATCTTTGACTTTAATCATGTTTTTTCTTGTAACATTTTCATGTTCTGATGCACCCAGGGAAAAATTGCCCGGTACTGACTGGGCGTCAGTAACCACAGATGATGGAAAGAAGTACTACTACAACAGTATAACCAAGGTTTGCTCGTTTACAGTCTGTTTTTTATTTGTGAAACAATATGATTCCTTTTTATCATTAATGTTCCCTACCTAGTCTAAGTCTTAAAATATATTGTATAACTGGTATGCAGTTTCCATTCTGAAATGCATTGTACTACTAGAATGCTGAAAAAACTTATTATCCTCATATGCTAGAGCTTTGATCAAAGGAATGCTATCTTAAGAAGGATTAAGCACTAAATTGTAGTTTTGTTGCACCTTGAATTAGGTTAGCTACACTTGCGACCTTGAATCTTTAAACGGATGAGCAACTTAAAACTTGTGAATCATGATTATATCTTGCGTTAAATTTGTAAGAGGATTGAAGTGACATGAGCTTTTAACTTGCTGACTGAGCTGCTACTGATGACCAAATATGAAATTCACATTGGAGTCTGGAACTCTTTTTCTTATCTATCTCTCTCTATTTCAGGTTAGCAGTTGGCAAATACCCAGTGAAGTGACAGAATTGAAAAAGAAACAGGATGAAGACCTCGTTAAAACAAGTATGCTATTGGTGCAAAATGCTAATTTACCTGAGAAAGAACCTGCCCCTATTACTCTGAGCACTCCTGCCACTACTACGGGAGGTCGGGATGCTACTGCATTTAGACCATCTGCACCTGGAGCGTCATCTGCTCTGGATTTGATTAAAAAAAAGCTACAGGATTCCGGTGTTCCCGCTGCCTCTTCTCCTCTACAAACTTCCTCCATACCTGCAGCATCAGATGTTAACGGTTCAAAGCCAGCTGATGTGGCAGTGAAAAAGAGCCTGGGCGAAAACAGCGAAGACAAACAGAAGGATGCTAATGTAGATGAGAATATGTCAGACTCGTCTTCAGACTCGGAAGATGTGGACAGTGGGCCAACTAAGGAGGAGTGTATAATGCAATTTAAGGTATCCTCTATTATTAAATTTCTTGGAAGTTGGTAACAGTCATTTGTTAAGTTACATAGTACATCATTACTTTCAGTGTTTAGCTGACTCAGACCTTTATCACATCTGGTAAGAATACATACTGTCCCTCAACAACTTGCGCTATCACCTTCGTGGATGGGGGTTTGCAATTATGTCTAGATGAAGTAAATTATCTCTCTGTGCATGGGCCATGCACTTCACCTGATTTCTTATCATGATAGGCATCAGATCAGATGATGCTTGCTTTAGTCATGTATTACTTGTGTTCGCTCACAAACTTTCATTAGCTACTCTTTTGATTTCAAATGGAGTTTACATCAATTCTGTTTGCCTGTCTATAGGAGATGCTTAAAGAACGTGGGATCTTACCATTCTCGAAATGGGAGAAGGAGCTTCCAAAGATAGTGTTTGATCCACGTTTTAAGGTTCGTTGAGTTTAAAGATTATGCATTTCTTACTACGGGAAATTTGGGACTTTTCAACCACTGCATTCCATTTAACAGTTGGTTAGCCACATTTACTATTTTTACAGTTATGACAGGATGAGTTTGTTTTATTTTTGTTTTCATTTCATTTATGTACTTCTTTTATACTGCAATAAGATTAACCAGCCTAAACATCTTTTCCAAGTGAGTCACATGCTGCATATACTCTTTGAGGAATGTTTGAATATAGGTTTCTACTCTTCTAATTGAGAAATCGATAGGTTTGTCATAGTTATGTGGCATCTTTGAATCTTGTTACCTAGGTGTAGCTATTGAATGAGTTAATCTGTTATTATTGTGGATTCTTTCTTTTATCTTGCTGATGTGTAATGCTTTTCGAGGAACGTTTTGCCATTTGTGCTCGGCTCTTCTGACGGAGGAAGCTAGGATAAAGTTAGTTTGTAAACTGTATATATGTAAAGGTCTATACATGATAGTTATGTGGCATCCATGAATCTGTATCCTATATGCTGTACACTCTGATGAATTTTTGTGGAATAGGAGTTCCATTTGTTACGCTTCTTATCAGAATTTTTTTGTTCTTACAGGCTGTTCCAGGTTATTCCGCACGCAGATCGTTATTTGAACACTATGTCCGCACACGAGCTGACGAGGAGCGCAAGGAAAAGAGGGCCGCTCAGAAAGCAGCAATAGAGAATTTCAAGCAGTTGCTCGAAGAAGCTTCAGAGGTTATACTTTGAATCATAAGGTTTCCTTGTTTTATCATGTTTTTAGTATAGTTTCATCTTCGCAGTTTTGTGTTATTAGAACCAAACTCGCTGACAAAATGTTCTCCTACCAGGGTATAGATCATAAGACTGATTACCAGTCTTTCAAAAAGAAGTGGGGTAATGATCCACGATTCGAGGCTTTGGATCGCAAGGAACAGGAGCTTTTATTGAATGATAGGTATGCAATTGAGGTAGTGTAGTTGCTCTATCCACATCATGCTAGCATGTGTATCATTATCAGAGGGAAAAAATGTTATTGCCAGTGTTCAGCATAGTTATGTAATTGTTTTCTTTTCTGAGGAAGAAAATTTATTTTCAACATTATTTTCATTCAAAACAACTGCAATAGCCCTGTGTCCTTACAGGTGTAGCCAATACAGCATCTTATTCATTTTCTTCATATCCAGTCATATGCTTATTTGTGTATGAGTATTGCTAGGTAAAGAACACTTTGAGAATTTCTTGAACGGAGTAGTGTACCAACTCATGGGCTGACATAGTGTTGGAAAACATGCTGGAATCATTGCCAAGATGGGTTTCTCGCGTCGGGTATCACATCATCTGAGATGAAGATTCTTCACTAAACCGTGTTGTCTTAGAGTTAGTATGTAAGGATTGGTCAGAGCAGTTATCAGTCTGACTTGAAACCTATTTGAACAGGAAAAAATTTCACTCTTATCTGGTCTTATTTTTTTAACCCTTTCTGCATATAGTTTCTCTTTGATTTCGTCAAGCATTTGAGGTTTCTTTTTGTTCTGGTAACACAAAAAAGTGTACCTGCCGCTTGTCACAGATAAATTTCTATGCAACTGTTGTCCATATGTGAGGATGTTCATCTAAACTAAGTGTTCAACTAGTTTTTTCATTGTTCAATTATTTAAATGCTGCTGCTTTTGACCTTTCATATCACATTGAATTGGTTATTTAATTATTATTTTTAATCTGCTTGCAGGGTTCTTCCACTAAAGAGAGCAGCTGAAAAGAAGATTCGGGCTGTAAGAGAAGCAGCCACTTCTAGCTTCAAGTCTATGCTGCGAGATAAAGGAGATATAAATACAAGTTCGCGTTGGTCTAGGGTGGGTATTTTTATGCACAATTTCATTTCAGCACATGCAGGCATTCAAATGTTTTCCTTAGTTTGATTCCAATGAATCTTATACAGGCGTTTGGATGTACAATTCTGTCACTGCACAAATAGGAAGGTTTGCTTTATGCGGAATACTTGAAAATTGATGCATTAACTGTTTGGAAGGCGAACCGATTAAACAGACAACCAGAATTTTGCTTGGGAATTATTAAAAAATAATTTCATGTCATCTTTTTATTACAGTAGAAGGAAGTGTTGTTTTATCATGTTATTGGTTGTTTGAAAGGTCTGGTTTGTTATTTGCATAATGTTAGGAACAGTTTGGTTTGTGGTATAGGTAATTTTTTGACAACAGGTGACCCAAAATTGTTTATAAAAAACTTATTAGTGAGAATTTTTGTGTTGCGCCTACGAGGGAAGTCCTCAACTTCTTTAGCCTATTTGGCAAATAACAACATTTCTAAATTGTGTTAGAAATGTAAACACTGGTCAAATCCAGAGCTAGAAGTTCTTTTCGTTGTTAATTATGTTATAGAGATATTAATATTCTTGTGCTTGTGCTTCGTGTAGGTAAAAGATAGCCTAAGAGATGACCCTAGATACAAATCTGTTGGGCATGAAGATAGAGAAATATTGTTTAATGAATACATATCTGAATTAAAAGCTGCGGAAGAGGAAGTGGAAAGAGTGTCAAAAGCGAAAAGAGATGAACAGGTTTGGTTTGTCTAAGTTCTTATTCTGAACAGTTTTTATTTCAGAAAAGTTTTTATCATTGCATTTCTGTTGGTTAATTAAAGACTTGGTGAGTCATTGCATCTCAGTTAATCTGCAACTCTGCATATTAAAATTGTAACCCTGTAGTTTGTGATTTTGCCTATATTAACTAGAGTAGACATACTTGTGGCATTCCTGGTAAGGTCATATGGCTGACATCAATCTGAATATCATCGATGAAGCAATATCACGGTCGTCATTGTAAAATGATCAAGGGTTTGTAATATATTTCAGCATTCATGAGATTATGAAAATGCCAGGCGATGTTCTGCTTACAATTCGAGGGTTGACCCATCAATTTGAATGTTAGTCACTAGCCAGTGTGATTAGCTTCCTATCTTAAGTGTATGTAGATCCGTAACTGGACTACTTTATGCTATAAATTGGGTTGTTTTTTTACAGGATAAACTCAAGGAAAGGGAACGAGAAATGCGAAAACGGAAAGAAAGAGACGAACAAGAGGTGGAGAGAGTGCGCCTTAAAGTTCGTAGGAAGGAGACTGTTTCTTCTTATCAAGCTTTGCTTGTTGAGACAATCAAAGACCCTCAGGTAGTTTTCAAACCCTTACTCCACTGGGCTACTATATGGTTTTAATACCTGAAGATTTGTCTTCTTTAAGTTTTTGAATTCTGTGCATCTAATTATTTGATTGGGAGTAGCTTAAATTTTAAAAGATCCATAATGATCTGTTGGAGGTCTGCATGGTGTGGATGCAGTTAAGAAACTAGGTTGGGATGGACTACCATGCAAGCAGGTGGGAAAGAACATCTTATATCTATCTTTTTGTGCTTTCACATTGTGCAGGACCTGCATCACAGACCCTAAAAGTAAAATTTCATTAATTTAAGCCAAGTTATATTCTATGAATAATAAAAAACAACTTGTAATCTTTTGTGCATTTCTTTAGGCATCTTGGACAGAATCGAAGTCTAAATTGGAAAGAGATCCCCAAGGGCGTTATATCAACCCTGATTTAGACAAATCTGATGCAGAAAAGCTTTTTCGAGATCACGTAAAGTCACTCTATGAGGTAATTGTGTGGCCGAGTTATGCCAGCTATATTATAAATGTTATCCGATGGCTTTAGTAGTATCAGTGCCTGGTATCTCTTATGGCAGAGAACATAGTTTCTAATAGTTTTAGCGAAATAGTTGGTAATTTGTCACAAGGTTTCCAGATGAATCAGATCCATGTTTGTTGATATTGTCCTACATCAAAGTTTGCTTTGATTGAACAATCAGGATCACACTTCGAAGTTATTGAGCAGTATCGTTCGTTTACTGCGCTTCCTATGGAGCTTGAGTAGTGTCTTTATCTCTAGGATTATGACTCATTTAAGAGGTGGCTCATTGGCTAAATGGTTTATCCTGGAGGTTGGCCTTAATTCTATCTAAATTTTGCTATTTGACCTAAAAATGTTGTTGACATTTCCAGCGGTGTGCGCGTGAGTTCCAAGCTCTGTTAGCTGAGGTCATAACTGCAGAGGCAAGTGATCAAGTGAGTGAAGATGGGAAGACTGTTCTTAGTTCCTGGTCCACTGCTAAACAGCTTCTAAAATCTGATCCTAGATATTCTAAAATGCCGAGGAAAGAAAGAGAGATCTTATGGCGCCAATATGCGGAAGAAATGCAGCGAAAGCAAAAGGTGGGATCTGACTCAAGGGAAGACAAGCTTAGCACAGATGCAAAGAGTAGAAGCTATCTTGATTCCAGGAGGTCACCAGGAGGATCAAGGAGAATTCATGGGCGGAGTTAGCTACGAGGTTAATTTTTTTTCCGTCAAGTATGGTCTCATGAAGTAGCTAATGTTAAATGTTGCAGTTCAGCTGTTGGATTTCCAATGACAAATTAGTCACTGTTGATGATTTCACCGTCTTTGTTTAGGCAAAATCGGATTGGAGCGAGGGCTGCAGAGTTTGAGCTTCTATCTTGGGCAAACAATGTTTATGGAATCGTCAATTGTTGTTCCATGGAATATGTACATTTGCTCTCAGGTATAGAGAACTGCACATGGTGTGAACTACTTCGAAACATTGCAGTTCGATGTAGCTTCTTTTGACTCTGATTCTTCTTAGGGTTCACTTGTTTTGCAGACTCAAGTCTCTATCAAGTATAGATCAGTCCTATATATATATTATTTTCAGTGCACTACAACTGTCTGCCATTCTGATGCAAGTTTGCGACGATGCTAAAATATCATCCTTTTGCCTTGAAAGTGTCCAAATCTGGCTTTTTGGCAATTTGTATTCTTTTATGATTCCATTGTCAACCGGCTGCAAAAGCTTAGCTGCTCTAATTGTTTTTTTTTTTGGACGTGACAAGAAGTTATGAACCTGGAATTAGGATACAAGGGGCTTTTTTTTTTTTTTTTTTGAAGGAAAAAAGAGATTATATTAATTGCATAGAGAGTCCGAGTGCAAGGGGACATCTGCAGTCCAAGCATCAGATATTTTATTAGACAAAGAAAACTTTGCTAAGTCGTGAGCAGCTTCATTTGTGTCGCGATTGCTGAAAATGACCTTTACCTCTTCGAAAGTGTGCAACTGGTTTTGGATACTGGGGGCTTTGCCTAGACTGGGTGCACGATTTTGCAACAGATCAGTATTTTTGGCACGGAAGTTAGAAAGTCAACCTCAAACAAAGAGGACAACGAAAAAAAAAACAAAACCAAAGCTAATGCCTAGAAAGTACACTCTCCCACCAAGGTTCCTCTGAAATCTGGAGAAAAATTCTCAACAATCTGCACAGAAGTTTCAGCCGGATGAACCCTAGCAAATACTATAGCTTGAGCCTCGACTTCAACACAAAAACCTCAACTCTTCTCCAAATTCGAATAATGGACGGTCCTAAAAGAACCATAACTGACAAATTCTCAAAAGAAAAAAAGTATCTTAATCATCACTTAAAAATATCTCCAGATTCTTCTGCTCTTCCCGCAAGAGTACTCATTTTAGGAGTGCTAACAAGAGTAAGCATTGCACAAGCAATTGGGGCACACTGCATATTAACACAGATTATGGCAAGACAAAAACACAATGGCTCAGGGTCAGGGATACACAGATTATGGCAAGACAAAAAAACAAATTTCCATTTTATTTATACACAATACTTTTAGTCTCAGAGTATGTGGAAGAAGAGACAAGAATTCACTGAGCAGCAAAACTCAGATGTAACCGAATAGAAATCAAACCTTTGGTATTAGGTGTTTTCTTATATATGTTATATTCACAAAAAATCACTCCATCCTCTGAGCAAAAAGTTTCCATTGCACAAGAGTAACTGCACTGCCAACCAATCAATTCTAGAAATCACCATAAGCATGGTTGGCTGTCACAACTCTTGCCCCCTTTGGAATTGAGCAGTAAGCAAGGGCCTTACCTGCCCCACCTGTTCCAATGGCCACAAAAAATCAACTAGCTAAGGGTGAACCACTTCCCAGGTAAGTAAGAACCTGATCATTTAAAACTTCGAATTAAAGTAACTAACAGGTATTGCTTTGGGATCCAACTCCCAACATCCACGCAGTGTACCTTCCTTTTCATCAGTCAACTGGATTGCAGGAATCTGATGAGAAAACCTAAGCAATTCATGACGTGGTATTTCAACTATGGATTCATGCCCTGATTTTCTCTGACCCTTGAAAACCGTCTTATAATCAGAAACCTTCTCAAGAACCAACACCTTCATTGCACCATCCACCTCTGCAACTTCTCCTATGTCATACTGGCATGTTTGGAGGTCAGAAGAAGACCATTTCAAACTAAAGTTCCTGTATATTGCCCACACCTCCCCTTTCCTTGGATATATCTCGTACCTGTTTCTCTTCACAGCTGCTGCTCCTTTTGAAAGATGAGAGAAAGTAGCAGTATCATTAAACTCTGTCTTTTCACCACTAGAGAAAACACCACAGCACGTAGGCATCTTACTGTTGTCACGCCACCGGAGCACACCCTTGGGTGGGGAGCAAGCTTCAAGCCATTGTATGTTCAGTTTGAACTCTGGGGTTGGTTCAACCTTCTTAATTTGAGCATAGTACTTGGGCAAGCCATCCAACTCGCAATACAAAGCCCATACCTGACCAGCTTGAAATTTGTCTCGAGTTTTGTCAACTTCAAAGCCATAAATTTCCGACTGTGGAAGCACACAAGGGCCTACAGTCAAAGAAGTAACTTGCTCCGAAACTCTCTCTGTCTTAGCTGTCACGCCATCTGGAGCACTGAAAGTTTCCGAAACACATTTCTCTACAGGTTCTTCATTTGCATTTTTATAGTATCCATTTGACATCTTAGAAGAAGACCTAGTTCTACCTGGTGAGCTCTCATTTAAGGTACTCTTTTCATCAAGATTTTTCCTCTTCTTCGGCTGATGAGGCTTCTCCTCTGATACATAATTAAAGGACCCGTTAGTTTTACCATCCTCGGCTATCCCAGCTTCCACATCAATAAAATCAGAAACTTCAGGAAGGTTAGTGGGTATAGAAGCAGGATCAAGTTCAAAGTAACCTTCAGGGACACCAGCTCGTTCTTGACCATTTGTTCTAAATGAAGGTACCCTATGAGAGAATTTTAAAATTTCATTGGACGGTATCTGAAAGGAAGTCGTGCCATTGTTTATAGTTGGCTTAAACAGACATACAAAACCTTTCAACTTAACCAAACGCGCGACCAGAATGCCTGATGTCTTGGAATAATCTGAAAGGACTACGACAAATTCATACTCATACTCTCTGCGGTTGTTCAGATCAGAGCTCCAGTTAATGTTCCAGTTCTTGTAGAGGGCCCATGTTTCACCTTTTCGGGGATAGATCATGTAACTGTTTTTTACACCTTTTTCCCAAACTATCCTATGAGAGAATATACATATATCTTCAATGGTATCATTCTTCTCATGTTTAAACTTCCCACAAGCAACAGGTAACCCACTTCTCCTCCAAGCAGTTTCATCTAGGTCACCAGCAACAAAATCTAACCATGTGATGCCCACCTTGAAAGGTGAATATACTTTTTTGATCCGTGCATAGAATCTGGGCATACCATCTAAATCATCAAAAATGGCCCACATCTGATCAACTGCAAAGCAATTTTCACTTCTGTCCTTGTCGAAGTCACAAAAATCTGGGTCTGGAACTTCAACGTCCACTTTTCCAGGTCCTTCATAGCTGTCACCATCTGCAGTTACTTCCTCCCCAGTTTTCTTGCCCTTTCCAGCATTACAACCTGGTGTTCTTTCAAGAGGAGCCTTTTTTTCATATTTCTCTACCTTAACCCCAAGATCATCGAGTTTAGTAGTTTTTCGTCTTGATCCAATAGGTAAGTCATTATCATGACTTACATTCTCTTTGCAACTAACATCATGTTTTCGCCGAGATGTACGGGTAACACGGCCACTGTTGAGTCCAGAATTCTGTCCAGCTTTGTGATCACCATCTTTCTCCACGGTAAAGCTGCTTCCGCTATCACGCCTAACAGAATCCTCCTCCAATTCAGGGTTTCTTCCTCTTTTCCTGTTCTTGGTACCTGATTGTTCAGGTTCTGCGGGTATACCTTTTCTTTCTGTTGCAGCTTCCGCATGGACATTCACACCTTTTCCTTTGGGTTTAGGTGCCCCACCAACCACATAAGCCCTACCTGTCTTTATGGGTGGCTGTGATACTGGTGCCGCATTGTTCAACTCGTAGGGAATAAAAGGTTGCCTGCAACTTTGACAGCGAATAGCTTTGTTCATCTTCTCCCTGTAAGATAGGTTCCTTGAGTTACAAAAAGGGCATGCAGTCCAGAATGTCTGCTGGCCATTACCAAATACTGGTTGGGTTTGGTGCTGATTTTGCTGCCGAGCATTCATGCTTGTGAATTGTGCTGCTGTACTAGTACTTGCGTGATTAGAAGATGAACCAGCTTGTTTATAGTTGTTCCTAATTGGTTGTGGTTCAGCAGGCATCTGTTGACCAGAACTCATAGACTTGCGCCTATGATCAAACCCCTGCCGCTTTGTCTGGTCAGAAAGAAACATCTGTGCATCACTGATCAATTTGAAGGCACCTTCTGCACCAGGAAATTTGTTCTTATCAGGATGAAGTTGGAGCGCCAGCTTTCTGTACTGCTGCTTGATGGTTTTATCATTAGCAGTTTGCTCAATCTGAAGAATACCATACCAGTCCAGGTCCTTCCCATCATTTATCTTAAACTTAGCAGAACAGTGTACCTCACAAACAGTTAGCATTCGAGTGATATTTTCTATACTCGGATATAGTTTCTGGGCTCTAAGAGCCATTTTGCGCGCGCCTGCATAATCCTGACTGTTCATCTTCCTCTCAGCCAATCCCTTGGCTCTGATAGCTTCATCTCTGTTGCAGTCCATTGGTAACTCCATGAACAGAAGAATAATAGGCTTCAATCACAGAACACAAGACAGCAGATTATGTACAGATTGCTGTCCTCACGAAGTCCTGCTAATGAACCGAGAAAATAAAATTTATTACTAAAGGTGAACACATTATGAAATCAGAGGAGCAAAAGTTAATATCAGAATCAGATAAAAGCTGTGTTGCAACGATATGGATACGGTATTGGATACAAGATACCAATACGCTACTATGATACACCAACTTGAAAAACTAAAATACAGCGATACGGCATACTCAGTATTGAATCTATTGATCAGTAGTTTAACATAAATATATAATATATAAGATAGAAACTTAACAAAATACATACATGTGTTTGCATGATTAAAATATAATATGTATGAATAACCTCACTGGAGATACCAAAAGTCCGGATAAAAAGGAAGAAAGTCTAGAGCAAGATCAGTGGACAGATTTGGAACTAATATTTTGTCACTATAGTTAAAACTTCTCATAGAATCTAGTAAACTTCTCAAAGTTTTCCAACTGACTTTTATCTTGAAGTATTGGAGTATTAGTACGCGTATCCGTGTAAATATGTATTGATACGGCTGAATTTTTTTTTCTAGGCGTTGTAACACAGGATAAAAGATGCATATCAAAAGGTAAGGCTTGCGAACCTTAACAAAGTTGGAAGAGCAAAATTCAGCGAATCTCGTCCTCCAAATTAGCTTTCACATGCAAAACTTTGCCTCTACGACCTCACACTGTAACACCCCACAGAGACAAGCAATAGATGCCAGAAAAAGTTACGCCTACAAAAAAGAAGCAACCTTAGACCCAATTTTCCAGATTGTAGAAGAAAACCCAGCCCCTAGTTTTGGAATCTGAGATGCACAAAAACTTAGTGTTAGCTCTGAACAAAACCATAAAAATACATCATCAAAAACTAATAAATGAAACAGAATATGCCACACATAACATGCAGATACTTAATAGAAAACCTAACAAACAGAAAACCCTTGAACCCTAACACATACAGCAATCTAATACTCTTCATCTCCCTAGTCTCCACATACAAACCCACACAAAAAAAAAAACAAAAAACAAAGTAAACCCTAATGTTGGCCAGGCATAATAAAAAAACAAATCAAACCCAGCATTGTACACCCCATTCGAACGAAGTGAAATCAAACAGAAACAAACGAACTAAATAGAAAAATAAAAATAAAATCGATAAGCACAACCCATCTACAGAGATATACACTCCATAAAGAAAACCCATTGCACAAATACGTTTACTACTCGCAACCCATAACTTACAACTCAAAAGTTATAAGAAAAAACCCTAGAATTTCACAAAAAAAATAAAGTTTAAAATTAGGAAATAAAATAACTAGCACTTACATTACTTAAAAACCCAACAACAAAAAGTAACCCTAACAAAGAGAAAGAAATCACTTACTAATTCGATTCAGATGCGTGAAATACAGAAGAACCAGAAGCGTTGGGTTTCTCTCTAGAAGGGAGAAGGTTGGAGAGGGGAAAAGTGAGAAGCCTTGAGCTACGGCAGCGGGAGGAGAAGAAGAAAAAAATATTGAAGAAATGAGTCCCTGTGATTTGGCTTCTAGCCCTCCCTGTCTATACATATATGACGAGCCCTTGTAATTAGATTCAAAATGAGGGGTAATTGGTGAATCATCCAAGGGTGGTTATGTCAATTTTGACAGAAGATTGTTAGTGAAGATGACGATTAGGTTATTTTCCGAAATGAGTTTTTGAGGGAAAAGACGTATCTACCCTTTCTCGGGGAAAACCAAGTATACCCTTAAAATGGAACAAAGGTTGGATTACAATTTGTCTTGGGTACGTGGTACCCACAGAATCATAAAATAGAATTTGACTAATAAAAGATGGGATTGCCTGGTCCCATATTTTAGTTGATATATTCCCCGTTTGACTTCCATCATTATTTCTGCGTGATTGGCTAGCCCGTCTGCGGCTTGATTTCCTTCTCTGTAATTGTGTTGAATAGCAGCCTATGGGATTTGTCGGAATCTGATTTTTATTTCTTCTATCATTCCCGATATGTGCCAAGGTGGTGGGTCAGAGGAGGTGATGAATCGTAGAAGGTTTTCTGAGTCGGTTTCAAAGAGAATTCTTGGCCATTGTCTTTCTACTGCTGATCTTGAAGCCAATAGCAGAGCCCAGGTTTCTGCAGTTAGGGCAGTCGTGATTCCTAGTGGTTGAGCTAGAGCCATTAAAGTTCGTGCATCAGAATCTCTGCATATAAATCCTGCTCCTGCAAATCCCGGGTGACCTCTGGCTGCTCCATCTGTGTTAATTTTAATCCAATTGATGTGTGGGATGCACCATCCTACCGATATTGTTGAAATCCTTTTGTCCCTCGTTGGGTGGTTAAATAATGGTGCATCTCCTAGAACGATTGGTGGTGTAGAGTGTAATGCTCCATAGAATTCTTGATGCAGTTTTTGTGCCCATGTTATAATTTCTCCCGAAGTTGTTTGCTTTTGTTGGTATATTAGGTTATTCCTGGCTAGCCATAAGGTCCAGAATAGAAAACAAAAGGAGGAGATTATAGAGTTTGACGCCGGTTGTTGCAAGATTTGTGAAATGGTTGTATGAGGTGTAATGGTGAAGGCTGGTTGGGTAGGGTTGGAGTTTGAAGAAACGGATAGTTGATTGAGTAGCGTGTTCCAGGAGGTAGTTGTCGTTGGACAGTGGATTAAAAGGTGACTTGCTAGTTCTGGGTCAGCGTTACATCTGGGACAAATATATGAGTTGGTCAAATGGATGTGATGTAAGAGTGAGAAGGTTGGTAATCCTTCGTTAATGGATTTACACAAGAAAAGCCGAATTTTTGGTGGACATGGTAAAGTCCATAAGAATTTGGTGGGTGGCAGAGAAATTTGAGTTGGTTGATTTTGGGTTAGACATTTGTATCCTGATGAGGTAGTGTAGCTCCCAGATTTACAGTGTGGCCAAATAATTTTGTCCTGAGGACTATTTTGGGGGAGGTGGATGTTCATGATTTTTTGGGTTATGGAATTGGGAAGAGAGTTTAATTTTTCATGATTCCAGGAGTGAGAGATTGGGTCGATGATATCTGCTACCATTCAGAAGGGGTGGTATTGTGATGGATTTATGTTTGTTGAGTGTGGAATCCAATTGGATTCTATGGGAGTTGATAATCCGTTTCCAATACGATGGAAAATCAAATGTTGTATGATAGGGACGATTGCTGCCAGTTGTCTCCATTGAGGACTGGAGGAGGAAGGAATTGCATTAATTCCCTGAAGAATTGGTTGTTGATTGAGATATTTTGCACTGAAGAGGCTTCCACAAATAGAGTTAGGTTGTTCATGTAAATTCCAGATTCTCTTCATGAGAAGTGACTTATTGTGATCACTACTCTTCCTTATTCATAATCCTCCTTCGGATATTTGTTTTGTTACTTTATCCCATCCTATAGGGTGAATTTTTTTAGTGGTTGAGTCATGTCCTCAGAAAAAATTCTTGGTGATACGATCAATTTGTTTATGAATATTGTTGGGTAGATTTTGTGTTTGCATGATTTGTGGTGGGAATTAGGGAGGTTTTGATGAGAGTGAGTCTTCCGGCTGGAGTTAGGCATTTTGTCATCCATCCTTTGGCTTTTCTGGCCAGTCTTTGTAGAAGGGGAACGAAAGTTTGATTGGATGCTCTTCCTTAACAAGTGTTGTTGGACTGGGTCTCAACCTCTTCCAAGCATGATCGTGGCCTAAACCCCACCTTTCCGCTCACGTTCTCTATTGTGTGAGAATCTCGGCGGGAAGAACTAGCCGGCCGATAGTGGTTATCCATGTTGAAAAAGTGAGAAACGGGTAATTATTGTGTGAGAATCTCGATGAGAAGAACTAGCCAGCCGATAATGGTTATCCGTGTTGAAAAAGTGAGAAACGGGTAATCATTTCAGTTCTTGTCTTCGAAACCGGATAATAATTGTCCGTTCCTTGGAAACGGCTAGCCATTGTCCGTTTCAGTAAATGGAAAATATCAATTCCCCGTTCCTTGATTTTTTTAAAAAATTGATAGTAGAATTTATACTGCTAGGCTGTAATTCATTAAGCTTTTCATTCGTTCATGTTTACCTTTTCCAATCCTCTTCCTAAAACAGCAAACAAAAACAAATTTGTGAGGTTAGATCACTTTTTATTGTTTCAAATTTAAATTGGTGAACAACTCAACTTCCCAAACCACCTAATTCTACCGAAACTCTTATCACTATTTCAAATCAACAAGGATTCATTAAATTTCTTTCAAACAAGGGTTGTAGCAGCGAAATCTTGGTTTTTGGTGTTTTATCTTCTTATAAATGGTGTAACCAAAATACTAACAACCCTAAATTCATATCAGTCATAGAGAAGAAGAAGAAATTCATAGAAGAAAACCCTAAATCTAATGATCTAATCAGTATTTTATGAAAAATACTAAGAAGATTAAATCAAAATCAGAAAATCCATATGATTTTGCTTCTCGATCTCTCCATAGTTTATTTCACTTTAATATTTTTAATGACATGATAAAAAGAAAATCGGAATAATTGAGTAGCGAATAGTTTGATAAACACGCTAACGAAATGAGAACTATTGGTTCGCAAAGAGTTAATAGTTGTCCGGTCATGCGTTGCTGACCGGTCAAAATAGTATAAATGAAACGGGTATCCATTGTCCGTTTTCTAAGATACGGAAAACCGTTGTCTGTTTTTTCCTTTAGAAATGGTCAATCATTGAATGTCCGTTATTAAAATGGTGAATTTCTGCTGAGGTTAGGCTCTTCTCAAGCTGACGTGGAAAGTGATTTGGGAATAGCCTGCGAAAAGCCATAAGACCCAGTCTTAGAGCAAGGGCTATGGGGTGAAAACTCTCACTCAAAATGAAGTGGAAAGGTCTACTTTCACCCAAATTCAATCATACGCTTCTCCAAGTGAAGGAGTGTAAGAGGAATCTTCACCACTTAGAGGAAAAAAAAACCTTTAATGGTTGATGTTCAGCCCCACAAGAATTTTTTTTCATTTGTTTAAACTTTTTAAAGCAGATCTCTTATTAGTTTTATTATTTAAAAAAAATACTTGAATTCTTTAGCAGCTCAAGTGAACTTTTTTTCTCATGCGTCTGATGTTTAACTTCTTAGTTTGTTTTCTTCACTATCCCATGGTGCAAAAAATATTCTTTCATGTAGTCTCGCATTAGATTTGGTAGTGAATGAGTGTTAAAAATACTTATTCCAAAGCCCTTGCTCTTAGAGAACATGCTCGATTGAATCTACATGCGTTGGCATGTCAAGTTTTATATCAAATTTAGATGCCAAATATTTCTTGATTTGTAGCCTATTAAAGTCAGCTTCGATCAAGATTAAAATTCGGTAGTAGGAGTCTTGGGATCATCCAAGTTACTCTTGAAAATTTAAGATCACATGAAGACATTATTTGAAGAATTTTATCAAGGTTAGTAACGAAGGCTGGTTTTCCATTTAGACTCTTTTTCCTTCTATCTATCTTTTTATTGTAGCAATGTCAAAAACATTAGCAATAAGTGGATTATAAAGAATGATCATTGTTAGAGCATTGCTCGGTCGAACTCGCATGCGTTGATATCTCAAGCATGTTTTTCAATGTTAGTGATCAAAACTATAAAGTCTTGATTTCTAGTCTACTATAGCTAAGGTCGCGGACAAGGATAGAAAGTGTAGTTGAGCTCAAGAACTCCATGGCGATCATCATACAAGACGAAGGACTACTCAAGGAACCAGTGGATCTTCATCGACTAAAAGGTATGTGGAGACTCGAACTTATCTATCACTCAAAAGTCTATCTACTCTATCTCATATCTTGAGACAAAATTCGTTTTACTGTATAGACTAAGATTATACACATGTGATATTTCGAGCTGAGTGTATCTCGCTTATCTATTTCTCGAAATAGGTTTTGGTAAATCTTTCGCTTTATCCAAGTTCATCTTTACCTAGTGACGAAAGTCATGTTATGTTTCAATCATTTTGGAAATTGCTATGACGGAAAATAGTTTGTGAATAACAACTATATAACGCCCTCTGAGAATGTTTCAATGATTGAAATGAGAGTTTACACAATATAACCATTTGAGGATATAAGCATTGTTGTAGAAACACATATATGTATAAGTCCTTATTGTTGGAACCAAAGTTTGCTAACTTTGTTGATCAAGTTAAACCGGAGTAGTACGTGAACTTCAGTCCGCGAACTGGCGTAGTTCTCGAACTCGAGAATTTCTGCTGGAGTTTGTGAACTCCGTCCGGGAACTTAAGTCCGCGAACTTGAGTAGGTTATGTCTAAAAACGATGTTTGTGAACTTATCTTAATAAACTAAGGAATACTATTGCAAACCGTGGCTTTATAGTTCATGAATCGATTCGAGTGAATCACATCGTTTTAGCTTTAATTGTGTCTTGTGTAGTACATAAAGATCTAAGAAATTGAACAACTCTTTAACTAGTTCATTTGAGTCATTTGTACTAGTTATGGTGAAGAAGAACATGGTTGATATGAAAGTTATCATATGGCTAACCTTTTGGTTAACTATTGTTGAACCAACTAATGTACGAGTTTGGGTACGATTACACAAGCCTAGAAACGTGCATTACATGTGTGTATAACAAGCTATATTTTCGATCTAACGGTTGATAAATATTAATTTGAATCTAATCAGGTTTTCATCTAACGGTGAATATTGAATGCTTTGTTAGTAAGCTAACATTGATTGAAAACCATAATTTGAAGACTATATAAGGGAGAACTCTAGAAACTGGGAAACCTAATCCCCACACATTCTGTATGATACTAGTTGTTCTAAGATAGAGTTGATTCTCTTGTAACCTTTGGTTTTCTTTTTCTAAAACCAGGTTGACGACTTAAAGACTTCATTGGGATTGTGAAGCCAGAACGATACTACTTTTATCGTAGTTGTGTGATCTAATCTTGTTGTTTCTATCGTACAAGTACAATTGTAATAATTGGCATGAGATTTCTATCTCTGATAGGCAAGATATAAAAGTAGTCACAAACACTTTGTCTCATCGTTTGTGATTCCACAATATCTTTTTTCGCTGCATCGATTAAGACTATTGTGAGGTGATTGATAAGTTTGGTTTTATCAATTGGTTCCTGTTCACCTTGATTTATCAAAAGACGGAACAAAAACTTGTAGGTATATTCGTGGGAAACAGACTTATCTATTACTATAGACTATTTTATGTGATACAGATTTGTTTATTAAAGTCTTCGACTTTGGGTCGTAACAACTCTTGGTTGTGGCTGAGATCAGCTAAGGGAATCAAGTACGTAGTATCCTGCTGGGATCAGAGACGTAGGAGCATAACTGTACCTTGGATCAGTGTGAGATTGATTGGGGTTCAACTACAGTTCAGATCGAAGTTAGCTTGGAGTAGGCTAGTGTCCATATCGGATTAATACAATGTATGTTTAATCTGGACTAGGTCCCGGGGTTTTTCTGCATTTGCGGTTTCCTCGTTAACAAAATTCTGATATCTGTGTTATTTCTTTTCCACGTTATATTTTGTTATATAATTGAAATAATACAGGTTGTGCGGTGTTGTTCAATCAATTAGAATATCATATATTTTTGGTTGTTGATTTAAATTGATTGATACTTGTATATTGGTCTCTGGTACCATCCAAGTTATCTCTCTTTGATAAAGACTCGCAGATTTCTATTTTCTTGAGTATAGATCAAATTGAGAGATTGAGATAATAAACTCTTTGATATTTTTTATATTGATTGAGTCTAACTGTCTAGTTGATTCTCTAGAAAAGTATATTGGAGTTTGTTCACACAGATTGCTAATCGAAATATTGGGTGTGGTTTTTAGACCACCGCTTTTTCAATCATATCATAGATTGTCCAAAGGTGTTTGTCTAGCAAAGTTTCGAATTCAAGTTCCGGTTTTGATGCATTTTGAAATAACGTGAAAAAAGTTTTACGAACTTTGCGCATTTGAGTTCGTGAACCTAATTGATGAATTCGCAAACCCACATAGCGACGGTAGTTTCTAAACTTAAAAATCACATGAATTCACAAATCAAATAGTTGAGTTTGCGAACCTAGTTGAAATTTGAAGTTCCCGAACTCTTAAATCACCTGAATATTTTGAGTTCTCGAGCTCGTTTAAGTTTTAAGTTCCCAAACTTGAAACTTACTGTGTTCGCGAACCCAAAATACAACTAACCATAGTTCTAATCTTGGGATTTGAAAAGATGAGAGTATCGAGTATACCACTAATAATTTTTGTCGAATGAGTCCCAAGTATACGAGAGTCAATATGAATATTATTTTTACAATTAAATAACAACTTTAATGAATAAAAGTAACAACACACAAACATGACAGTTTTGTTAACAAGAAAAATTATCTGGCAGAAAAACCTCAGGACCTAGTACAATTTTGAATACTCTCATAATTAAGCCGCTAAACTTTTGTTTATTATGCTATTAATAGTTGAGTCTTATATTATTATAAACTCATCCCAGAACGCACCTTGTTGTGTGGAAGTTATTGTCGAGTGTCATTAGTCGGGATTGAGTTTCGGTGAAACACATCAAGTTGGTTAAAGCATTCTCCGGGATCAAGAAGTGTTAGAGTATCGTTGATAGGAAGTTTTTTATTTAGGTTTTCTTTGATTGTACTTGTGACTAACATGTAACTTTTATCTAGATAAGTTATTTATTTCATGATCAATCTCTTCTCAATAAGGCCAATCGAAACTTTGAAGATTGGGTATACGGCTTTAAGTGATTTAGAAAATGCAGATAGTTCTGCTGATTTGTCGATGTTAAAAAATCGGTTTTATGTGACAGACAATAAAAGAATAAAGTTGTTTGTATATGTTATATTTAGGATCCTGAAGATTGAAAACTTTAATACAGTGATCTTTGTGTGATTATCTGCTCGACTTGTTTGAGTGAGCTTAACAAAGAGTTTACTTTTGTAAATAAAATAACTTTGTGGATCAACAAGTAGTTTATCTTTGATAAACATAAACCTTGTCGAAACAAGTTATTTACTTTTATAAACGCGATACTTGTATAATCAAGTGGTTTACTTTGGTAGACATAAATCTGGATGACTATTTCAAGGTGTTTCGAATTTGATCATAACTTGTGGATTCAAGTGTTTCATATCTAGAATGGATAACCTTGTCTTAGAAAATTAATCATTTTTTATCAAGTTGGTATCATTCAGTTATTGTTTACTAATTGATTGATGTCTTAAATAAAATAGTAGTTATCTAGTTGGAAGCTGGGTAGCAAGAGTCTTCATGACTAATTGTGGAACAATTGTTGATAGTGACATACTTATGTTAAGGGATTCACGTGAATTGGCCAAATTGATTGCAGGCGCAGGGATACTGAGAAAACAAAATAACTAGAGGGTTAAATTATTCAGTCTCAACTACACTGGTCCGATGTTGCTTTCAAAACTAAGGCTTGTTTCATAACAAGATAAAAGTCACCAAATGTAAAGTCATATAAAAAAACTTTGTTTGTTATGGTTTTAAATGATGAAGACTGTGAGACTTAGATAGAAATGAAGTAATCTTTCAACATTTATTAACCACGGATTGAAGGATGATAACTACATTTTCTTCTTTAAACCTTCAAGAGTAACTAGTGTTCGATCTTTATACTTCTAAGTCTTAAGTCCAACCTAACAAAGCTGACTTTAGTAAGCAATTCAAGCAGCGAGTTTTGACAAGACTTGACATACCAACGCTCGTCGAGGTCAATCGAGCAGTATTTTAATAGGTTTTGTGCATTTTCCTTATTTATTCACAAGGAAAACATTTCACATGCTTATAATTATTATTTTTATTACTCTTCTCGTGCAACAAACGTTGTTAGTTCTTTCCAAAAATTGATCTAACTTGTGAACAAAGTTTTGGATCTTGATTTAGACAGTTGGAAGTTCGAGTTTATGCACCTAACTTTAGCAGTTTAAAGTTATCTTTGGAAGTAATTTACTTTATGGAATTTACTTGATACTTAATTGTTCCAACACTTCAAACTATGCAAAGAACCTCAATGCAAATTAAATTCTAACAAAAGAAATAAACCTTATGTATCTAAGAAAATATCTTAAACTTACCATCATTGAGAATTATTTAGGTTGAAAAAAATCATTGCTTACATTTAAATAGACTTATCCTTGATCGGTTACTATATATTGGATACATTCAACAACATGGATTTTAAATCTCCTAAACGTTGTGTATATTGCTGCAAATGTTGTGCTCGAATATTGAAGGTTCTTTAAGAACTAATGTGAGACTTTTGAGAACTTCAGTTGAGGAATCGTGAAGTACAAGTAGAACTATCTTCGGAACAAATATCTTGATTTAAACTATTGTATAATTCTTGTATATTTTAAGTCATTTTATTTTGTTATAAAATCATTCAAGAATTACTGATCACACAAAATATTTGTTAAACTACTTCTCGCTTGACCCACCACGCGTTGGTATGTCAAGTTTAGTTCGTGTTAGAGCACCGCTCAGTTGAATTCGCAAGTTTTGTTATTTCAAGCTTGTTGTCAATATTAGTTGCATAAAACTATATATTAATTTATAGTATACTAAATTCAAGTCTCTAATTATTATTAGAGTATGATAGTTGAGTATCACACATCACAGAATAACCCTTGGAGATTGAAGATGGAATAAAAAACAAAGACAGTTGGAGAACTTTATCGACAAAGGGTTATATGAAGACTGAACCATCCTATTTACTCACGACATTCACCATGGTATCTTACGAGGCTATGTCTTATGATTTTAGTAGATTTAATATCGCAACGAAAAAATTTCTATTTAAGCTTGTCTTGAAAAATCTCTCGAAATATGATTCAAGCAATGGATGTTCATAGATCCTTAATAATCTTGGTTAAGAACAATTTATTGCATATGAACTATTTTTGTTTTAAGTTAATCATTTAGAAATTGTCTAAGCGATGATAATTACTATATATGGCGATTGAGAATGTTTCAAATTGTTTAAAGAGAGTTTTAATATCATATTGAATTTTGAACACATAGAAGGTAAGCATACCCCATGGTTTTGAGTTCGTTAATGATAGGGAGGTACGCGTACCCCTGGGATCTGAGTTCGTGGATGGCCAAGGATACACATACCCGATACGCATACCCCAACAACCTAAAATTGCGGACTGCCCATAGGTATGTGTACCCTTATGCATACCTACCCAATTCAGACTAAGCAGATGCTCATAATATATTTTCACAAATATGTTTGACATTGCTACAACTCTCAAAAACACTTCTAAGACAAATTTGTTCATTAAATCACTATGTGTTGTGAATCATGGTTTAAGTCTTGAGTGTTTGAACACCGATTTTGCTTGTAAGTTCAAATGGCATACTTGCCAACATTAACTATCATTGTACACTATTCCAAAACCCTGAACCATAGTGTACATTTTTCTGAGTAATTTCATGGCGGATTTCTCACATGCTTACATGAAATCCTAATAATAATTTCATATAAACTAAGAAACTGTTTCCTTATATCTGAAGTTATCTTAGCACGAATTCAAAGCTACCTGGAACCTTAAGAATTAATGAATATAGAGACTCATGCAATGTGATTTACCAATTCATGGCACTCTTGTTTCCTATTTGCTTGCTAAAGTCGTCCTTTATAACCTAGGTTTCCTCCGAGAAACATAATAAGGGTTTGACTTTGAAGACTTCACTTAAGGATTTATGAAGCCCTATATGACTACCTTTTACCTGATAGTTTGTGTATCCGGATCTTGTTCTAATTGATCTTAGAGGTTGTTGTTATCTCATATAAGAAACGAGATAGATAGAAATCACAAAGTTCTCTTCATCTCAGACTTTTGTGATTCCTCGAGGTAGATATTAAATCTATTCTTTTATTTGTGTGGATTGTTCTTGAGATGTGATTAGTAATCCAGGCTTCTCATCTAACTGAGTGTAAGTTTTCCGGGTTCATTAGGTTGCTAGACTTTGTCTTTTGTAAACAGATTTCTAAACCTAGATTGAAAATCAAAATATAAATCAAATAGGCTTATCTGTTAGAGGCAGATTGGTATAAAAAGTCTTCGCTGAGGTTGAAGCATTTCTTAGGATGTAAAGGACTAAGAGAATCCATTATGCAAAGCCTTCCTAGGTTCAAGAGACGTAAAGAGCACGACTACAGCTGAATTTCTCGGAGGGTTAATTCAGTCTCAACTATATTTCAGTCCGAAGTTTGATAGTAGGATAGTGTCTATAGCGGCTTAATACAATTTGGTATTCAAAGATGGACGAGGTCCCGAGGTTGTTCTACATGTGTAGTTCTCCTTGTTAACAAAACTTTTGTGTCTTGTGTTTTTCCTTTTCTGTATTATATTGTTTTATCTTTATAATAGGAATAAAACAAGTAGTAAGTAATCAATCTAGTTAGTTTAAGTCCTTATTGATTATGATCAATAACGAGACTAGTTCTTGTTGAACTCGTATCTTGAAAGATTGATTACAAGTTTCAAACTTGTCGAAATTCGGATCCTCTTGATTTGGATATGATTAGATTGATCTTGGATATTTATTTTTGAGATCGTCCAAGAAATCTTCTACATAATCAGGTTCTCGGAGCTTTGGTCTATACATATTGAATTTATTGTGGAGGAAAAATAAAAATAAATTGTATACAATCTTCTACAAGGATCTTTGCTTTGACCTACTTGTGATTGTATTAGGTTTTTTCCATACATGTTTACGAACAAAAATTTGAAGGTGTACTTGGTACCCTCTCATTTTTAATTGGTATTAGATCCAAAAAACACCGTTATACCTATTAAGTATGTGTTTGTATTATTCCTAAAAGTACTATTCCGATGGTCAGTTTTGGGAGGCTTGTTTCGTTCACCTATAACTACACCAAAATTCCTTAAAAAGTTATTTTGAGTTTTATTTCTAAGGGACCAACTAATTGAGTAGTCCCTTTAGATGCTCTCAACTCAACTGAGGCTTTTGATCTAATGGTTGATGAAAAAAATCTAAAGGAAAAAGAAAAGTTCTCTTATAAAGGACAATAGTCAAGAGTATTAGGCTTTATTTTTTCAAAAGGTTGTCTCACAATTTTCTTAAGGAACACGATAAAGGATGGTATATAGACGAAGATCTCTTTAATACCATTAAATATACTCTTGAATTCTTTCGACGACTTTCTCTTCTCAAAAACAAGGTGAAGTTGTTAGAGTATTGCTCGGTCGAACTCGCAAGTGTTGCTATCTCAAGCTTGTATGTGAAGTTTAGTTGATAAAAACTATATACTTGATTACTAGTATACTTATAGCTATGTCTCGGATTAGGATAGAATGTGTAGTTGAGATTTAGAATTCATGGTGTTCACCAATCGAAGACGAAGATCTACTGAGGAGCTTGAAGGAACTTCATCAACAAAAGGTATGTGGAGACTAAAAACTTATCTATCACTCATAATTCTATTACATTCTATCTTCTAATGAGACTAAGTCGTATAACTATATTAACTTTTATATTATACACATATGATATTTCGAACCGAGTTTAGCTCGCTTATCTATTTCTCGAAATACGTGTCGGAAGCTTTTTGCTTTAACTATGTTCATCATATTCTTGACGAGTTTAGTCGGAAACAATATATTTGTTGGAAACTAAATGTAAGGTCAAAAGATGATCATGTGGAAATTGCCTTGAAACATCTTACATGATTTGTGCGAGACAGTCATTTAATATTCACTTGGAAAGTTTTGTATTGATAATTCGATCACTTGAAAATTACTTGAAGCTGATGGTTTATGTGAGATAACCATTTTCATCTTCTAAGGATGTTTCAGTGATTAAAATGGGAGTTTAGAACAATTACCTATGTCTGGATACAACACGGTATGCATACCTAGTATGCGAACTGTATTGTTATAATTTAGGTATGGGAACCTTGTTTGCGTACCTAATATGCGAACGGCTTTACCTGTGAAGGTTCTGGAACCTTGTTTTCATACTTAGTATGCAAACGGTTTTACCTGAGTTAGGTCCAGGACGGCTGTTTGCGAACCGGGTTTGCGAATGGCTTGACAGGCCAAGGTCTGGAGCTCTTGTTCGCGTACCTGGTTTGCGAACACAGTGGTTAATTTCTAAAATCGGTATGTATGATTCTCACACTCATGAATTAAAATAATTATGAATTAAGGAATGCAATATTTACAAACCCTAGCTTAATGTTCATGAATTGATTCTTGTATAAGTACTTTGTATGATTACGAATCAATCCGATTTTGTTTTAATTTGTTCATATATAGTTCTATGAGATAGTGAACGATTAAACAACTCTATCTGAAGCACAATTAGATTCATTTGATTATCTTTCAAGTTTTATTGATCATCATATTTGATCTAGATGTGTTAGATGAATATGGTTAAGTTAAAAGTGTTCATATGGCTAATTTCGGTTAACTGTTATTGAGCTAAATCAATATATGTGTTTACCCATATCTAAATGAAGGTATATTTCATTTGTGTGTAACAATCTAAGACCATATAACAATGGAGATTAAATGCTTAATTTCTAAGTAGACTTGGATTGAATCTTAAATCAGGATTTCATCTAACGGTGAATATTGAATGTTTTGTTACTAAGCTATATTAGATTTGATGGTAAGTAACCCTGATTTGAAAGGCTATATAAGGGAGAACATTATCAACTAGAAAACCTAATGACAACACTTTATTGTGTCTTAGTTGCAAACTAGAGTCGATTCTCCTGTAACCTAGGTTTTTCCAAAACCATTATAGGTTAACAACTCGAAGACTTCATTTGGGATTCGTGAAGCCAAATCCAATTATTTTCTTTGTAGTTGCGTATTATGATCTTACTTGTTCTGTCGTGTTGAGTACTATCTTCTCTAAGATTTGCTCGAGATTTATCTCAGATAGGTAATATATAAAACGTAATCACAACAGTTCTTCATCTAAGACTGTTGTGATTCCGCAATAACTTTTTATGATAATCAGTTGAGTTATTGTGAGGTGATTGATATTTTTAGGCTGCTCTTCGGGAGTATAAGACCGGATTATCAATTGGTTCATGTTCACCTTGATTTATCAAAAAACGAAACACAAATTTATTTAAAAAGTCTTCGACTTTGGGTCGTAGCAACTCTTAGTTGTGGGTGAGATCAGCTAAGGGAATCAAGTGCGCGGAATCTGGCATGGTTTTAGAGACGTAAGGAACATGACTATACCTTAATCGGTAGGAGAATTGGTTAGGGCTCAACTAAATTCTAGTCCGAAGTTAACTTGTAGTAGGCTAGTGTCTGTAGCGGCTTAATATAGTATGGTGTTCAAAGTTGGACTAGGTCCCGGGGTTTTCTGCATTTGCAGTTTCATCGTTAATAAAATTTCTGGTGTCTGTGTGTTTGTGGGTAAAAACCGTTTCTGCTGATTTTGGTAATTTTGGGTGTGTGGGTGAGAAATGAGTCTAGACCCTAAATAATGCACTGCATGGGAGTACTTTTGATTCGAGAGATCAATCTATACAATCCTGGCCTAAACCAAGAAATGGACATTCCAGGCTTGCTTCGGTCATAAAGTGAAGGAGAAGGGTTGGTATTAGGGAGGGAAGTGAAGAGAGTGTTGAGACCAGAAATAGTTGATTCTAAAGGTATGGTTGTTTATGACTTGTATATGAAAGTAAAACTGGCTAGTAAAATGGAAAACTATCAGGTGATTTCTAGATACTGTATTATTGCCGACCAAACTTGTTGTCTGGTGAAAATAGGTGAAGCCTATTTATACATGAAAAGGCGAGGGTACCCAAATATACCTCAAGATATAACTTTTCTTTCCTATAAGTCCTTTCTCCGAAAGTGATTGTCTATAGACTTAGTCGAGACAATATAACAAATCGGTTCACACTTCGCGTGATTGTCTATGGATACGAGATCGAGATAATACAACAACGAAGTGTGTTTACTTATGTTTATGGGTGAAAATGGTTTCTACTGATTTCGGTAATTTCGGGTGTGTGGGTGAGAAACGAATTTAAACCATAAACAATGTATTGCAAGGGAGTACTTTAGATTCGAGAGATCAATCTGTACAAGTCCGGACTAAACCAAGAAATGACCGTTCCAGACTTGCTTCGGTCATAAAGTGGAGGAGAATGGGTTGGTTCTGGGGAGTGAAGCAAGGAAAGTGATGAGACCAGAATAGTTGATTCTGGAAGAGTAGTTGGGTTACTACGACTTGTATCAGAAAAGTGGGAAGGCTAACAAGTGGTAAGCTAGCAAGTATTTTCTAAGTGTTGTATGCTCCTGACTGAACTTGTTGTTCTGTGGAAATAGGTAATACCTATTTATACAAGTCAAAGTGAAACATACCCTGGTCTCATTAAGGAATGGAAAAATGGATAAGTAACTGGGAGGAGGTGGTAACCGTATGCATGGTATTGATGTTCCATAAAATTGTTAACGTATGGAATTGATGTTCCATAAAAGCTTTAACGCATGGAATTGATGTCCCATGAACGTTTCACCTTTAAATCCCTGTATTTACTAACTACCTCACCCTTATGACACTTTCTTATGACGGGCGTAGTGTATGCTTCACGTTGTAAACCGCCAAACCAATACCAAAGAGGATCCCCCAGTTTGTGATATGTGTTGATGTCTCGAATTTTTTTGTGGAAAACATATAGCATATGGTTGTTGCCTGGAAATTCGAGCTTGGGAGACTTGGTAGCTTGGTGACCTTCGACGTTCGAGATTTTGCATCTTAAGAGGAAAGGTAGTCGTTGATCGTTGCACGCTTTCGTTCGTTGGTGGCTGCATAGGGAAGGCCAACATGGTGGCACGGCTAGGTTGGCATGCCATTGGCATGGCATGGTGGTGCGGCTAGGTTGGCACGTTATTGGCGTGTCATGTCCTGGCGCGGTTTGGTGTGACCAAACTAGGGTTTTGGGTCAAAGGTTACCATGTGTGGTATGGTAACCTGGGATGGCTAGGATTTGCTCTCCTGGGATTGAAGGGAAACCATTGATTATTGCACGCCTTTGCTTAGTTATCCGTGTAGGGAAGTCCAGCATGGTGGCGCAATTATGTTGGCATGGCATGGTTTGACGTGGCCAAACTTAGGATTTCAGGCCAAATGTTACCATGCGTTGTCTGGTAACCATGGATGGCTAGGATTTTATCCTGGGATTGAAGGGAAACCATTGATTGTTGCACGCCTTTGCTTGGTTAGCCGTGTAGGGAAGGCTAGCATGGTGGCGCGGTTATGTTGGCATGCCGTTGGCATAGCATGGTTTGGCGTGGCCAAACTTAGGATTTCGGGCCAAAGGTTACCATGCGTTGTCTGGTAACCTTGGATGGCTAGGATTTGCTACTGGGATTAAAGGGAAACCGTTGATTGTTGCACGCCTTCACTTGGGTAGCCGTGTAGGGAAGGACAGCATGGTGGCGCAGCTATGTTGGTTAGGGCCAAGGCAGGGTGTGGTTTGGCCTGGCATGGCGGGGCCAAGGGTTTTCCATGGGCACATGGTGCGTCTAGCTTGGCTAGGGAGGTTTGGCTTGGCATGTGGGTCCAAGGGTTTTCCATGGACGCATGGCGTGGCTAGCTTGGCTAGGTGCGGTTTGACTTGGCATGTGGGGCCAAGGGTTTTCCATGGGCGCATGGCATGGCTAGCTTGGCTAGGTACAGTTTTACTTGGCATGTAGGGCCAAGGGTTTGCCATGGGCGCATGGCATGGCTAGCTTGGCTAGTTGCGGTTTGGCTTGGCATGTGGGGACAAGGGTTTGCCATGGGCGCCTGGCGTGGCTAGCTTGGCTATGTGCGGTTTGGCTTGACATGTGGGGCCAAGGTTTGGCGTGACCAAGCTAGGTTCGTGACCAAGCTAGGGTTTTGGGCCAAAGGTCATTTGGTAACATCGTACGACTAGGATTTGATCTTGGGATTGAAGGGCGACCGTTGATTGTCGCACGCCTTCGTTTTGGTAGCCGCGTAGGGAAGGCCAGCAAGGTGGCGCGGCTAGGTTGGCATGGGGCCATGGCAAGGTGCGTTTGGAATGGCGCGGTAGGTGTGGCTGGCATGGTTTGTCATTGTCACATGGGTGCGGATAGCATGGTTGGCATGCCTTAGCGCGATAGGTGTGGCTAGCATGGTTAGTCATTGGCACATGCGGTGTGAGAAATATGGTTTTGTCCTGTCGAACCCTAATCAACATTAAAAAAGGTACCCTGGTAATTTTCTTGCAGATAAATTAAAGGGTTCAATAAATGTGCTTGGTTTGGACATTATTACTCAAGTTCTGTGATGTCACTGTCTGACTAGGGTTTTACGATTTTACCCCTAAGCTAAAAACCACCATCAATATTAAGTCCCCTGCTTAGCTCGGAACAGGTGCCTTGTTGCGAGGTAAGCATATGATGGTGACATACAAGGACGGGATCAAGACGTAAATCATTGCAAAGATGGTCAGGAAATTTCGACTAACCTTTTTGAGGGGTGAAGAGAGTTTTTGCTTCCCATGTTGGCGACCCTGCATAAGTTGTACTGGGGATGCGGACCGTGGAGTGGTGAAATGAAAGTTGCTGGCTTGGTCTGGTTGTACATCACCGAGGCAAAGCGGGCGCGGTCTTGGAAGGCAAAGCATAGCGGACGGCTTGACACGGTTGCTATTTGTTGTAAGGAGAGTTCATGATCCCGCGTTTGGCAGCCTTGCATAGATCTTATTCGTGTAGACCGTGAAGAGGTGAGGTGAGAGGCGTCGACTTAATCTGGCTTCTCATAATCTTGGCTGGGTTAAGGAACATCATAATGCTGGATCGACGAGTTGTTGGTGTCGGCGTGGCAAGCCATGGCATGATAGGGCCTGCGGCAATGAAGTGGATGGCTTGACATGGTATGGCCTTGGCAAAGCGTGGTTTGCTTGGTGATTTGTCTTCAAGGAGTGTACGGATGGTGCATCATGGTGGAACCAAAACGTGGCGCGGTTATCTTGGTGATTTGCCTTCAAGGGACCCCGCTGCCTCTTTTCCTTACTTGGATCAAATAGGAAGTTCTTTTCTCTTCAAAAACCTGAGAGTGTTATGCCCACAAAAGAGGCGTTACTCCTTATGCTTAGGTTACGTTACCGGTTTTGCTTCCGAATCTCAGTGTTGGCGGCGGGAAATCAAAACACGAGCTAGCATGTCTCAAACACGTTCTTCCATATTCTCTCACCAAACCCTAATTATTTTGCACAACCAGGCATGAGGTTTTCCCTTATATTGACTGGTGGGATGAGGTTTAATTAGGATCGGATATCATTCCTTAACTCACGGCTAGTATAAAAACTTTCCTTTTCGGGACTGCGTCGTTCTGCTGAACATAAAAGATGATCTTGAACCCTCCATTCTCATAGTTCATCCGCGCCCATCTTCTTTACAGGTATCGTCACGTGTTTTCTTCTGATTCTCATTTTATCCTCTTTCTTATGTATGTTGGTAGTATAGATGGGGTGGGAACTTGAACACTTTCTCTGTTCTTTGTAGTGTATGATGGGATCCTCCAGAGACAGCCATACCTTTAATTTTTCGGAGAAAAACTTTGGAATCGGCGAAGACCAGTTTTCTTCTCATGAGGAGGCATTAGGTAGAATCGAATCTTTGTTCCATGAAACTGGTGGAATTATCAAGAACCTTCCTTATATCTATCTCGGTGAAGTGCGGGCGCGTGTTCAGACTTTCTTGGGTTCGGTGAACATGGAGGAATAGTGGGAATATGATGAAGTATCCCAGTGCATTGAGAGGCTTCAGTGTAACAAAACTTCTTCACGGACAGGTGCTAAGGCGGAATGGTCTGCCTCTCGGTTGAAACGGTAGAAAAATGAGTTTGTAAAACTTGTATGAGAAGGTCGTCGTAACTTCCTTGTTTAAGACGGTGCCATAGTCCTTGATTATGATGCGTATGGATCATAGAATCCTCTTCAATAGGTTACTGAGGAGATTTTTGAGGAAGATGACGTTGCGGTTGATAATGAAACTGAAACATCTTACGGAGCGGACAACGAAACTGTTGTTGGTGACGTCGGGGAAGTCGTAGTGGCCTATGTGATAGGTGTCTAAAACACCTAATTTTATATCTATTGTTTATGCTTTCTTTGCTATCTTTCTTGTAAATTGTGTATCTTATGTTTTACCTTTGAGTGTTTAGGTACTTTGGAGTCATTTGGAGCAAAAGAAGGAGAAATCATTCATATTGAGCGAAAAAGACAAACAGATCAATTCGCGGGCGAGTTACGTTTGGAGCCGGCTAAGGCTGAGCAAGATGGAGGTAAAGAACAAACTGTCAATTCCTCAGAACTGACAGTTGAATGGAACCAATTAAAGGCTCAAGATGGCCCTTATACTACGTTAGGGTGTCTCTAGTCTATAGGGTTATTACCAACACCTGGAATTCAGAGAATGATTTCTCAATCATTCATTCCATAACTCAGAGAGAAAATAAATGGCGGCTTACTGAAGAGGAGAAGTTGATGTTATTGAGACTGATGTTGATGATGGATGCGATGGAATCGAGTGGTGGTGATAAACCTCGGAGACTGGTGAAGATTACTGTAACAGAAGAGATGAGATTCAGAGAGATCGAGAAATGAGGATGGTAGGGTTGATTCAAATTTGGGTTTGACAAAGAGTTGCAGATGAAGATTTGACTGAATCAAAGATGAATTGATGGCTGAAATTTATATGGGTTTGCTATAAAAGGTCGAGATATGGGTTTGTATGGAATAAGAGAAGAAGATGATGAAGAAATCAGTCAAACTAGGGTTTGTTGGTTGAATTACAGGGAGGAGGTTCATGAAATTGAAGATGCAGTTTGAGCTCAAATGGAATTTGCTGTTGTGTTGTGCAGTGATGATGAAATTGCAGTTGGAAACAGAGATGGCTCATGTGGTGTTGATTTGGCTTGAACTTGAGAGTGTGTTGCAGTTGGTTGCTGTAGCAGGGAATGACAAGAAGAACATAAGTTGGAGTTGTTACCGCAGTTACAGAATATGGACAAGTTACTGGTGATTATCATGGAACTGGTGGTTATAAACATTGAGTTTGACAAGGGTTTCAGTGATGAAAAGCTTAAGGAATTGTTGCTGGTTTGAGCAAGGAATGGTGGAATTGAATGGGTTGTGGTTCAAGGAAATGATGGGTTCTGTTATTGTTGTTTCCGATTGAAGACTGTTAACAATGGTTCGGTTTGATGCCATGGGCTGCTAGTGAATGACTGGTGGTAATTTGGTTTATGGAGTTGCAGCTATTGCAGAAAATGGTATTGAATTTGGAATTGCAGTTAAGAGTAGGACAAGGAGTTATTGCTGCTAAAGTTGGCATCATTATGCGATTAACTGGTGGTACTAAGAGGGCTCTTAATTGCAGAATCAGGTGGAAGAGCAGGAGAAATTGGTGGTTCTGGAGGTGATTGAGATGAGCTCATTCTTGAGCTGAAGCTATGGGTGGATTGAAATTACAGAATGGGAAGTGTAGGTGGTAATGGAACGGCGGAAATTGGTAGAAGATGATGTTGTTTCTCATTTGGAAGTGTCAGTGAAAAATTGCAGAAAGTAGTTGTTGCTAGTACTGGAGTTGTACAGCAAGAAGCCAAGATGAAGAAGAAGATATTGAACTGCAATGGAATTATTATGATGTAGCTGTTGCAGACAACAAGAAGAGGTGAAACTGCAGTGGGGAATGAAAGCGATGATGATGTTATGGAAGTTGGGTGTGGATGTATGGCTGCAGAAGGCATTAGAGTTGCAATTGGTGGCTGGGTTCAATGATCCTGGGGTTAGATGTATGTTAGGACTACAATGAGAGACTCAAAGCAAGAGCAAGCGTTGGTTTAAAGTATGCGAGACTGTAGCCGAGAATGAAATAGAAATGTTGGTTGCTATTACAGGAAAATGGGTTCAAGCTGAAATTGGTGGTGGTTGTAGCCAAGGATAATGCAGTGATGAGCATATGGAACTGAGCAGCAGGTACTGGTGGTGTTTGAGTCTACAATGAAGCAGCTGATAGTTGAACTGAAGTTGGTGTTACTGTAGTGCAAGGGGAGTCAGTTGCTACTGCTATGAGACAAGCTATAGGAAGAGTACGAAAACGCAGCGAGAATGGAGAGAAGTGGGTACGAATCGGATGTACGGTTTGGCAGACTGGAGAGATGCTTTAATGTGCAGTTTCAGTGGTGCTGTGATGATGTTGCTTCTAGTGGTGCTGGTAAATTGTGTTGTGCAATGAGCAAATATGGAACTGCAAGAATGAAGTGACAAGTGATGATGTTCGAGTTGGAGATGGAAATGGTTAGCTGATTTGATACAACTGCAATGGTTGGAGCTTAGATATATTTTAGGCATTGTGAATGACTATAGGGAAGGACTCAAAGAAAGGCTCAAATATGGTCGGGAACATGCCAGACATGGGGAAACTCCGCCGGATGTTATCGCAAGTTAACTCAGTGATCCGGACCGACTCGCCTGACCCGGTTTGAATCAGATAGACTTGGTTCTGTTTAATATGGGCTTGTTTGATGGGTTGTCAGAGACGCTGTAGTTGCAGAATAACCTACAACTACACCCTCAATAGAATTAGTAAAAACTCAAAAATTTCTTGATGGTGAATGATAACTTTCTTATTAATTATCTTAGTTGATTACATAGAATTATCAAAATGGAACTAGAATAGTTACAACTTTTTCTATTCTCTTTTCTAAGATAATTTCTTACACTTATTAAAAGAACCTCCCAAATTTTACATTTGAACTCCTATTTATAGTAAAACTTATGCAGCTGTATATTAATTGCGAAGTATCGCAACTCATACTCGCAAAATTATTCCATCCTCGCAAAACTTCATATTTCTCCGCGCTACTTCTATCATCGTATCATTTTATAACTCGTTTCTCCTTTATTTATTACGATACTCGTGAACTTATTATCTTGCGATATTCAGTACCTACATCTTGCCTCTTATCATGTCAATTCTACGAAGAAGAAATGATCGTGAGAACATAACCGTTACTTAGTCTTTTAGAATTTGGACACGTATTTTGTAACCGTCCTTTTCTAGTTATTCCTTTATATAACTCCTTTATATTCTCTTCCTTTTCTTCTTCTTACTTCTACAATTTTATCTTTTGTTCATACTCTCCATTACTGTTTTCTCTGCAATTTTTTCTTCTATTATATCTTCATGAGTTCTCCAAGGTAATTTCCTTCTATCTCCGCGCATTTCATTTGTTTTCCTCTTTAATTTCTGTATAATTTGTTATCTGATTTTGGTTTATTTCAGCAAAATAACTCCTCAGATGAAACCTCAACTAAAAAATCCAAGCCCTAATCCACGAAGAAGAAAATCTGAGAATCAAAAGGTAGTTAAAATACTTTGCCTTCTTTCCTGAACAATATATTGTTGCCTCAGTTTTTAATCTACATTTTGATTCACAGGTTGGCGAAAAACCAAACCCTGGTAAGAGATCTCGAGTAACTAAACCCACACCATTAATTCCGATTGATGATTTCCTTCCTAAAGTTGATAAGGAATTTTCCTCTCCTCCTCATGAAAATGCTTCTTCACACACTCCTGCCTCTACTCCATTACCTACCTTTCAATCTCCCATCAGTGTCAATTTATCAACACTTCTTCAAGATCAACCCTCGCAAAATATTCCTTCAACTTCTTCTCTTGAAAAACAACCCTCGCAAAATATTTCTTCAACTTCTTCTCTTGAAAAACCTATCTTGTCCCCAAATCCTTTGAGTGCTATTTCTCTAAACAATTTGCAGCTTGCTCTTATTCCTTCAAATTATTCTCCTCTTCCTCAGGAAATTCGATATGGAATTTATTCAACTTTCCGAATGTTATCTGAGATTTTGACCAATACTGCGAAGTCTACTAATGTTCGTTCACAATATGAGTTTTGCGAAGTTCTAAATAATTTCGTCAATCCAGACATTTCTTCTTCACGTCAATCCTTGGAAAAATAAATTGAATTGCTTCGCCAATCTTTGAAATCTTCTCAAGCAGAATGCGAGGATCTCCATAGAAAAAATTATCATCTTCAAAATGATTCTCTCGACTGCGCGATTCTTCGCAAAAGAAATGATGAATTGAAAGGTATGATTGCTTATCTTCATATTTTCCCTTTTATTTACTTATATTCTTCATATGCTTGAAACATCCATTAAAACCCATTCCCCTTTATAGAATCCATCCAGAAATGTAGAAGATTGGTACTTCACCATGAATCAGATGCAACAGAATATCGAACCAAGCATGAAAGCCTCTCAAACCAATTCTCCCATTTATCTAATCTTTACTCGTGTGCTCTTGACAACTCTGACGCTCTTTTTCAAGAGAATACTCAACTAATATATGATCGAAATTTTTTGAATGATGACATATCTCAACTTTTTTCTTCCTTAACTAAAGCTAATTTGAGAATAGAAACCTTATTAGAAGAGAACAAAACCTTATCAGAAGAGAAATGTTCGTTTTTGAATACAATGATTGTTTCTTCGCAAGAATTAAAGACTCTTCAGAATAAATGTTGCGATCAAGAAAATCTTCTTTCTTTGTTGAAAGGTGAACTTGAGGAATTAAAGAAGTCTTGATCTTTGAAAGAAATTCTTTTGTTATTGAGAAGAATTCCCTTATTAATAAGAATATAGTCTTGAGTGCTAAGAAGAATCAACTTGAAGAAGATTATTCGTCATTAAAAAGTCTTAATGCCAAACTTGCGAAGGATAAAAAATTTCTTCTTTCTAAAGATCAAAAGCTTCAATCTCGACTTAAAGGATTAGTTGGTGATGGTTTTGATAATGCGATGAATCAGATGAAGAACTGTGGTCTATCTTTAGCTCAATCTCTTACTTCGCAAAGAGAAGGTAGTCATTAAAATTTGACTGCCTCTGGTATATCTTTAAATTTCGTTATACTCGCAAATTTTATCCTTTGAATTTTTTTTTATTTTCAGAATCTGAGAACAACCTTCGTAATGCGAAAGATGGATTAGAAGCCTCCTGTTCGAGAGCTTAAGAAGAAAAATGCTTTGCTTTCTACCCGCTTAATCAACTCTCGTGACCGTGCTACTCGGAGATTCAACTATCTTGCTTATTCCAAAGATATCGAAGATACCAACCATCAAAAAGCTATACTTCGTGAAAGTCATCTGAAAGCTCAAGTCTTTACGAATAACATTCTCTTATCAAGAGCCTTGCCTCCTGTGAAAATTACTCCTCTGAAAATATCTGACGATGAATTTGCTCGTGAGCCTGATAGTGATTTCGATTATGAGAGTGATGATGAAGATCTTGATGACGAGAAAGAATCTATTCCTCAAGGAGATGTTCCTGTTGCATATTCTTCAAAGGATGATATCTCTCAAAAGTCGAAGGCTGCTAATGACCCTACTCATCTTAAAGATCCAGCACAGAGTGTTGATGAAGCATGATAACATTCTTTTTTTAATTTATCATTGACTCTCCTGTCCTCCTTTATTTTGAATTCCTTACCTTAGTTACTGTTGGTTTTCTTTTTGCAAACAATTCTGTTTTTTAAGAAGTACATCTGATATTTTGCGAAGATGATTTAACCTTTCTTAAGAAGTATATCTGATATTTTGCGAAGATAATTTAACCTTTCTTTAATTAAATGTTTTCCTTATTTTGCCCCATTTGATCATATGAAGAGAAATAATATGTAACTCACAGATAAAGCTTAGTATCTCCTTTTCCCCCTATTATTTCTCTTTAAATGATTAAACATTTTTGGAAGTATTAGAATATCTGCCTCAATTTATCTTACGAAGTTTCAAATTGTTACAATTGTAAATAAGAAATCCTCCCTTTTAAGTATAAGAAATAAAATATATGAAATATCCTTAACAAGTATACTACATATACAATACCTTTGAATAAGTATTAGAAGTACTAAATCCGTCAAATGAAAATATATAAGAAGTATTATAAATACTCGATCTACCAAATGAATAGATATAAGAAGTATTAGAAGTACTCAATTCACCAAATGATGAGATATAAGAAGTATTAGAAGTACTCAATTCACCAAATGAGGAGATATAAGAAGTATTCAATCTGTGAATAATTATGTAACATATGACGAAGTATAATAATTACTTAACCTTCACCAAATGAAATATCCGTTGAAGAAGTATAATAAATATGAGATATTCTTGAAGAATTATAAGAATTATTCGACTTTTGGAGAAATATTCAATATATGGAGAAGTATAAGAAGTATGTAATTCTCGTAAACTTTTACGAATATGAACTTATCTGTATTTGATTGCTATCAAAATCGCATCTTTTGTTAAGTCTTCGTTAAAATTCTTCAATGATGTTGTCTTCTTTGATAGGACTTCTTGAAAAAATTCTTCAATGATATTGACAGAGCTGTCTTCTCTTCAAAAATTCATAATGTATATTCTTGTAAAATTTCTTCAATGATGTTGATGTAATGAATTTCATTAATTTCTGTGGTCTTATCATGCCTTCCTAAGTAAAGGTCTTATTTTGCCACCTCTTTTGTAGTAAATTTTTGTATTTGCGATAATATGACAAGCCTGAACATTCTTGCGAACATACAGCCTCGTGACATTATCGTCTTGCGATGAAATCGCATGACGTTTTTACACTTTCATGTAATAACCCATTGATCCCATCTTAACTTGTTTGTTTCATTCTGCGAGTTCTTTTTGTATGTTTTCCTTCTCTCTCTTTTTTTTTTTTTAGAATGCTCGCAAAACTTCATTTGTTGCACAAATATGACAAGCCTTTATGTTTTCGCAAACAAGAAGCCTCGTGACATTTGCGTCTTATAGCACGTATCAGCTCCCTAATGGAGGGTGCTTCCCTTTATCTTCCCCCTGGTTGCCCCTTCAAGGAAGCGTACATCGACCATACAAGGTTAGCTCTTCCCATCCGGTTCTGCCAACAACCAGCTTTTGATCGCAACCTCTTATCCTTTTTGCCTATAGGTCTTATAGTTACGAGGTTGCACCCTATGGGGTATCTTTGGGCCAAGTGCATCATTTGCCAAGACTTGTCAAAAATGGAAGATGTGGTTCAACCTCACCCGGCACTCTTGACTCAACCGTGTACCTCGGCGCCTTGATCGTTTTCTGCACTTCTTGGGAAAGACAGTATGCCTTAGTCGCCCAACCTAAATCCTCTTACACCGCATTTTATATTGCGTAATGTCGCTAGATTAGGTGAGAATCCAAGGTGTCTAACCCGGATAGGTACCCCATTATTGGGTTGTACCCCTAAATTTTTACCATGTACTAAGGGCCCTTGGTGGTGTTCCGGTTACCCTTAGCCACGTTTATAGGTACCCCCCTTAAATGACGTACTTTAGGACTTTGCCTCTTACGAAATATAGCTTCGCGAACTAGGGTGTACACCACAAAGGTTTGCCTGTATAAAATTTTCTGCGGCTCTCTTTCTTTTTTGGAGGCTGATCACAGATTATGGTCTTTTATTCGCAAATTAATGAAAGTTTAATCGCAATATAAATTTTGAAACTCGTAACTTTTCCCAATTTCCTGCGAGCAAACAATATTCGTAAAAAATTTCATGAGTTTTATGGATAATACCTTTTCAAATATAGTCTGTTCCAAGGTCTACCAAGCCTCAAACCCATGTCTCTCCCTTCTGGATCCATCAGCCGATAAGCTCCGCTTCCTACAACTTCTTTAATAACATATGGCCCATCCCATTTTGGTGCTAATTTTCCTCCATTTTCTTTTTGATATGGAGGTGTTTCTCGCATGACCAAATCACCTGGTTTATATTCACGTTCAATGGCTCTCTTGTTGTATTCTCGAGCTAATCGTTCCTGATAAATCTTCATATGGTGCAACACCTTTTCTCTTTTTTCTTCCAAATCATCCAATTCACTTAATATTACTCCCGCACTTAAATTTCTTTCCCAAGCTTCTTTCTTTGTTGTCGGAATTACAACCTCTGTGGGTAATACTGCTTCTACTCCATATGTTAGACAATAAGGAAACATTCCAGTTGCTTCTCTTCTAGTTGTATTGTATGCCCAAACTGCGCTAGGTACTTGCTCGCACCATCCTTTGAGATGTCCTTCTAATTTCTTTTTTATTGTATCTGCGATTGTTTTATTTGTTGCTTCTGCCTGTCCATTAGCTTGTGGATATAACGGGGTTGACTTCCCTCATTTTATCCTAAAATCACTGAGTAACATCTCTATGTTCTGCCCCTCAAATTGTTTTCCATTATCAGATACTAGTTGTGTTGGAACCCCGTACCTGCAAATGAGGTTCTCAAATATGAATGTAAAAACATCTTTATCACGAATATCTTGTCTTGATTTTATTTCTATGCGAGCTTCGTGAAATAATATGTTGCAACTATCAAGTATCGCCTTTGTCCAAATCCAGGTATAAATGGTCCAACAATATCCAACCCCCATTTACCAAAAGGCCATCAGCTTGTTGAAGAAGTTAATGTGGCCCCTGGTGCATGAATTCTTTTACCATGTCGTTGACATTCCTTGCATCTTCGTATTTAACAATTTTTGCGTCTGTATGCATATAAGGCTAGTAATATCCTTGTATCTTTGCTCTATATGCTAGAGATCTTCCCCCACTATGATTGCCAACTTCTCCTCCATGTAACATCTTCAATATTTTTTCTCCTTCTTCATGAGTTAAGCACCTGAGAGGTGGTCCATTGAAATATTTTCTATATAAAATTCCTTCTCGCAACTCATAGTTTGTTGCACGACTCTTTAATTTATGTGCTTCTAGTCTGTTCCTGGATATTTCTCCTGTTGCGAGATATGCATGAATTTCTTTTCTCCAATCTGCGATGTTGTTTGATAACTCTCTTTCTACTTCCATCGCAACACTTCCTCAATTTCTTTCTCTTTGTCCACTGATGGGTGTTGAATTGTCTCAGTATTTGGATATTTCTTGTATTTGGATTTGTCATCATGCTTGGAATAAATGCAAAAGCATCTCATGCGAGAGACGGTTATATTTTCTAGATATATGTCTCCATTTTAATTTTGGTATCTTCGAGATAATTCCTCAACGATTTTCTTGTATTTCTTCAAAGAAGATTCATTTGTGGTATATTCCCCTTAATTTGACAAATCACTAACTGCGAATCACTTGTTATCCTTATACTTTCAAGCTTCTTTTCTATTGCGATCTTTAATGCATGCACTACAGCTTCGTACTCTGTTTCATTGTTCGTGGATGCAAATTCTAGTCTGAATGAGAATGTTGTTCTTTCTCCTTCTGGTGAAATCAACACGACTCCAATTCCATTTCCCTCACTATTGGATGATCCGTCTACTATAATTTCCCATCTATCCGGTTCTGTTAACAAGTCTTTTGGATTTCCAAATTCTTCTTCAACATCCATCATTTCCTCTACTGCTTCATCTTCTTCCAAAGGAAATTCTGCCAAAAAATCTGCGACGACTTGTGATTTTTGCGATGACAATACTTCGTATTTTATCTTGTAATGGTTTACTTGTGCATTCCACCTTTCTATTCTTCCTGACCTTTTTGTGTTCTTCATGATTGATTCAATTGGGACTTTGGTTACCACTCTTATCACATGTGCTTGAAAGTATATTCGTAACTTGAATGATGCATAAACCAGGGCTAAGATTAATTTCTCCATTTTAGAATAATTCTTCTCTGCTGCATTAAAGGTTTTACTAATGTAGTAAATGGGCATTTCTACTCCTGCGTCTGCTCGCAACAGAACTGCACTTAGAGCATATGGAGTTGTTGCGAGGTATACCAATAATTCTTCATCTCTCTCTGGTTTCTGTAGTATAGATGTATTTGCGAGGTATTCTTTGATTCCTTGAAAAGCTTTTTCACATTCATCAGTCCACTTGAATTTTGCTCCCTTCTTAAGTATGTTGAAAAAATGCTTGCACTTATCTGACATTCGCGAAATAAATCTTCCAAGTGAAGCCAAGAGTCCATTTAGCTTTTGTACTTATTTTACCGTTGCAGGTGTTGGCATGTCACGAACTGCTTGGACCTTTTCTGGATCAACTTGTATTCCATCCTTTGATACTATGTATCCCAAGAACTTTCCAGACGAAACCCCAATTATACATTTCTCAGGATTTAATTTGATGTTGAACTTTCTCATTTGCTCAAATATTTCCTTCAAATCTTGCACATGATCTTTAGCTTCCTTGCTTTTTATCAACATATCATCTACATATACCTCCAAAGTTTTATGTATCCACTTCGCGAACACTTTTTCAACCATACGTTGATATGTAGCACCCGCATTCCGCAAACCAAATGGCATCTTCACATAACAATACAAACCCCTTGGAGCAAAAAAGGCGGTATGTTCTTGATCTTCTTCTGCGAGTGATATTTGATTATACCCTTTATATCCATCAAGTGAAGTGACTCTATCATGACCTGCAGCTGATTCCACCATTTGTGGTATATCTGGTAATGGAAAACTGTCTTTGGGACATGCCTTGTTTAGATTAGTGAAATATATGCAAATTCTTATTCCTTTATTCTTTTTCGGAACAATGACCATATTCGCAATCCATTCTGGATATTTTTCTTCCCTTATGATCCCTGCATCCAACATCTTTTGTAATTCTTCTTCTATCTGTACATGATAATTTTGTGATATCTTCCTTATTCTTTGTTTGAATGGTCTTACATTTTTATCTATGTTCAATCTATGACACGCCACTGATGGATCAATTCCTGGTATCTCATCTACACTTCCTGCGAAGATATCTTTATATTCTCGCAAAAGATCAATAGTTCTTTTTTCTTCTTGTTCATCCATCTTAGTTCCAATTCGCAAGAATAAAGGCTCCTCTTTACTTCCGATATTTATTTCTTTAGTTGGTTCAAATTGCAACATAGCTTGGACTTTGCTCCCCCATAGGTGTTGGTTCTTTGATTATTTTTGCTGGTTCCCCTTCTTTTTCTAGAATCTCATTTGGTATACCTCTCCATTCCTTTGCTCGTATTGTATACACTCGGAATTCTTCTTCCTTTTTTGTTTCCTTCGCAAGTTTCCTACTGTAGTTGTTTCTTTCTTGCTCTTCCTCCGCATTGCGTTACTTCAATTTGATAACAAAATTTTGCACTATCAAGATCTCCTTTTATTTCTTGTATTCCATTTGGTGTAGGAAATTTGATTCTCTGATGTAATGTTGAAGCAACAGCTTTGATCGCATGAATCCACGACCTTCCTATCAGCATGTTATATGGAGATTCCATATCTATCACACACAAGATTACATGTGTTTTGATTTCTCCTAGTAATATTCGCAGTAGCATTTCCCCTTTAGATTTTGTTGTAGATTTTCCTAATCCATGAATAAGACATTTTGAATTTGTGATTTCTTCATCTTTAATTCCCATCCCCTTAAGTGCATGATAGAATATGATATTAACAGAACTCCCCGTATCAACCAAAATTCGGTTTAATTTCCATTTTTCTACAAACTTTCTTATCTTCTAGCATGATCGGAATTGTGATCACCAATGGTGAAGTGTGGTTCAAGTCTTCATTTGGAATTTCTGCTGCTGAAAAATGTGATTTTTCGCTTTTCCCATTCTTCTAAAGTTGTTATCTTTTCTTCCTCCATGATCTTTCTTCCTCTACAATCTCGCTTGTATATTTTTCCCTTCATATTACTATGAAATTCATCAATCATTGTCTTTGTGATCATATTACATTCTTCTTTTTTACAATCTCCATCTACTGACTTCATTTGATCTTCAAATTTTCCACAATTCCCTCAAATTTAGGCTACCACAATTCTCAAGTCCCTGTTTCTAGCGCCAATTATGTAGTTGCAGAATAACCTACAACTACACCCTCAATAGAATTAGTAAAAACTCAAGAATTTCTTGATGGTGAATGATAACTTTCTTATTAATTATCTTAGTTGATTACATAGAATTATCAAAATGGAACTAGAATAGTTACAACTTTTTCTATTCTCTTTCCTAAGATAATTTCTTACACTTATTAAAAGAACCTCCCAAATTTTACATTTGAACTCCTATTTATAGTAAAACTTATGCAGCTGTATATGAATTGCGAAGTATCGCAACTCATACTCGCAAAATTATTCCATCCTCGCAAAACTTCATATTTCTCCGCGCTACTTCTATCATCGTATCATTTTATAACTCTTTTCTCCTTTATTTATTACGATACTCGTGAACTTATTATCTTGCGATATTCAGTACCTACAGACGCACTTTGGGCAGTGGACTAACTAGTTCCAGGGACATAAGGAGAAGGTAAAGTATAAAAGGGAGACTTATATCTCTCTTCAGGGACATCTTCTACTTCTACTTTTGTTTTTTAGGGTTTAGAAACATGATAGGTTTTATCTTCCTTCTTGTTATGAACTCCATGAATATGAGTACCTAGTTTTCTTTTGGTTATGGATAAAGTTGATTTCACATAACATGAATCCTTGTTTAATATATTAGTTTTGTCTCAATATTATCGTTTATGTTTCACTATTAATATTGTTATATGATTTGAATGCTTGTTTGGTCGAGTCTAGAATCGATTGAGTATGTTTTCATATCTATTGCTAGATTAGAGTTTATTATACGAAAAAGTGATAAATTTTTGATTGCAAGTAGTGATACATCCTAGTAGTCACAAGTGAATCATAACCTTTGTTAAATCGAATTAGTGCCTTTACACATTTGATTGCTTTGATTGGCCTGATTTCATAGAATTTAATGCATCTAGGGAATTAAACTTGATTAGTGCTTTTACACATTAGGTTGTTCTCTTAGATAGAATTCGTACACGCATCTTTTAATGTGTTTGTTGATGATAAAAGGAAATTAGCGGGATATTCTTGCGATAAAGGTATCATAGGGCCTTTGATAAGGTAGAGATTAAAATATCAATTCTAGTTATTAAGATAAGAATATGTTAGTGAATGAAAATGACATCCTTAACCAATGCTTTCACATCTTCGAATTTATTTGTTTACTTTTCTTTATTATGCTTTTATTTTATTTTAATATATAAAAATCAGAATATCCCCTTGTTATTTATAGGAAACCGAAACAACTTGACAACCAAGACCTCTCTGTAGGAACGATCCTTTCTTTCCTAGCTATATTATATATTTTGAGTAGTAAGAAAGTGTAATTTATTTTTGACGCATACGACAGCGATCACTATGCTATGTCAGCCGTTGAAGCGGATGTCGGGAATAAGACGGATGATGTTGTCGCTGAGACGGTTTCTAGATAGGATGTTGAGGTGTCGGCTACTGCCGATGCTGCTTTAGGATGGAACCTTTGTTTCCCGAAAGATTGTTGGGGAAAGTGCTTGGAGAAGCTCTGACAGAGGAGTTGGCAACCTTTGTCTGCTTTTGATGACCAGATTTTTTTTTTTTTTTTTTTTGCTGTTTCTCTTTATTGCATAGACATCTTGATGCTTTTGAAGACTTATTATTATCTTCTTTATATTCATGGTGAAGTTAGGGCTTCACCAATTAGCATCCCTCTTGCGGTTTCACATCTTTGAATAAAACTTCTCATTTGAAAGACCTCAATCTTCCATTAGAATAGGTTGTTCGACCTTCCGTTCCCTTCAGAGCTCTTGAGTAATTGAATAAGGCATTTCATGTATGTTTTCGGCTTTTCTGGTCGTGATTTGATGGTTGATCGTGTCTTCTGAGCTTCAACAGTGAAGGGATCATGTGTAGATTCCCAGTCCCCAAGTGTAGTTTGTATTTTTCCATCTTGTGTGGTCGGTAGGTTGACCATGATAGGGATATCACCATCGTGTATTCGTACTTGTGATTTTGCTACTTCTTCCACGTGCGATTGAAATATGGAAGAGTACAGGTTAACTTTACAGTGATTGTTTCCATGGTGAAACTCTGGCTGGTATCAACAAACCGGCGGCAATAGTTCTTGGCAGCAGATGTGATTACAAAATACTATCCATGGAAGTAAAGGGATTGGCTGGATGCGTAAGCGAGAAAGTTGTCCATGATCACGAGCTTTGGCGGGATGGATCAGAGGACGGCCATGACTACGAAGATTGGCTGGCTGCAATCATGATCCTTGACATGGGGAGCATGGTGGCACGACCCTTTGCAGAGAGGAGTGATATTGAAATGATCATTGAAGCGGAGCCGCTGCTGGAGAACGTTGAAGTGGATCCACTTCTGGAGAGAACGTTGAAACGACACCTTGTAACTCTCAGAGCCTTGATGGTTACCATGTTGAAGTCAGAGGCTGCGTCACATTTTTACAAACTCGACATCCCTCAAGCGAACAGAGGTTAGGAGTCCCCTGTTTCATCTTTCGATCGTGCTTTCCAGGAGAGGTTAGGGTTTGGGAACGGCTTCCCTGGCTGGAAACGCCTGCTTTCCTGATGCAGTGCGGTTAAGGGATGAAAATATGTCTTGACGCTACGCCTTGGAGGAATATAAAATCTCACATAAATGTTTCATCATAGACTGTATGACTTTGTGGGCCAAGTTCCAATCGTGCAGCTCTTGATGGGAAGAGGGTCTCCGTGAACTCAGGAGGGTTGCTGATTCCCTTTGCTTCCGATTTTGGAGAAGTCGTTCCTTATCTTTTTGTGTGATAAAATTAGATTGTTAATCCCTTATACTGGGCGTTCAAAAGCAATGCGAGCCTCTTGATCTATAAATGCACGTCCTGCTGAAGTTCCTTTTGTCTTTTTATCAGATCAACAGTGGTAAAAGGAGGACGACTTCTTCTGGCTATTCCAATATCTTTCCCTGATGGTAACAGCGTCTCTAGAGACGATTTGAGCTATCATTCTTGAAAAAAGTTAGGGGTAGCGGAAGCGGCTCTGGTTATGGTGATCGTGGATGTATCGTGCAGAGATGGCACAGTTTTGATCAAGGACTGCTAGAGCCATGGAGCTGTTTCGAAGGGTGAGGATGGCGCTGCTTTGGATGGTTGTGGAGCGGATAAGATGGCGCTAGAAGGGCGCAAGTTGTTAGCGCTGGAAAGGATGCAAGTTGTTGGTGCTGACCAGGGTGTGGTATTGTGGCTGACATGCGCGCCTGGTAAGCGCGTCTGGCATGCATGTCTGGTAAGCGCATATGGCATGCACGTCTGGTAAGCGCGTCTGGCATGCGTGTCTGGTGATCGCGTCTGGTGTCGTCTTGGATACGGACTGTTGGCGCTGGAACTTTGGCTACCAAGCGGTGATGATAGCGCTTGTGGCTTCAGTCCGTGGGACGTTGGAAACGGTACTTGTAAGGCTTGCAGGGTGGATCAAGGAATGCTGGTGTTAGAGGTAGTGTGGTAACAACAAAGTGGTCAAGCATATTCCAGGTCTGTACTCCAGCGTTTCTCTTCCAATTTGTTTTCTTGTGTTGGTGCATACCCTAGCCATAGGTATGCCTTCCATAAATATGTAGAAATATTGTTCTTCCGAACTGGTGTAAACCTTAGACGTTGGTATGTCATTCATAAACTTGTAGAAGTACTTGTTATTCTCTTTGAATATCACTGTAGTAGTGTCGGCTACCTCATGAATAGTGACTGGATATCGTTATTACGCAAAGCAGGTATGTACGGGTAGGTGACGGATTCCACGAAGAACTGGGCATTATGGTTCCTCTGAGATCCAAAATTTGTAGGCCGAGGTGACCGAAGGTCCTTCCGCGGACATGGTCAAACAACAAGAAGCGGAGGTCGAAAGGTTGTCCAAAGTTGGAGCTGAAATAGGAGGTCCTCCAAATTACGAAGGACGCCTTCTTCGAGAAGAGAAAAACACTGTTGAATGGCTTCCTTTGAATGCACTTTTTTTTTTGAAAGGAAAATAAAACACCTGCCTTATGGTTTTGATTTTCTGGATTTTTGGGTGGATAGACAAGTGTTACCTATGAGGGTTTTGGATTATTATTCTGGATGAACTGTTTTAGGATGATGCCATTTTTGGTTATGATTGTAAGTAACAAAAACATCCAGGTAAGATATGGAAACATGAACGTTGTGTGTTGGTAGATAACATGGGATGAAACATAACATGGCTATCGGTTTTATCATTCTCGTGAAAACTTGAAATAGTAAACCAATGTATTTTGTCTAGGCAAGACTTACTCGGTTTTTTGGATCTGCTAACGAAAAATAAGTCAGGTGCAAGCCCGACTTTCGTGGGAAACATCGTCGATTGTGGAAAGTCCCCAGTCATCCCTGAGTCAGATGATAAGAGTCGGTGGTACCTGAGCGGGTCATTTTCTTTTAGCCTATGTGAATTCCCCAGTCGTCCCTTGCCGTGTCAGGACTGGTTAACGGGTCCTCTGGTAACTGAGTCGTCGATCCCTGAGCGGATCGCCTGCTTCTGCCGTCTTGATGTCTGGGTCAAAGTACGATATCGACGGTCGAAAATTGACATTGTAATCGAAAGATTAATCTCCCACTGTGGTCGCCAATTGTTTATGGGTGAAAATGGATTCTACTGATTTCTGTAATTTCGGGTGTATGGGTGAGAAACGAATTTAAACCCTAAACAGTGTACTACAAGGGAGTACTTTAGATTCGAGAGATCAATTTGTACAAGTCCGGCCTAAACCAAGAAATTGCCATTCCAGACTTGCTTCGGTCACAAAGTGGAGGAGAATGGGTTGGTTTTGGGGAGGAAAGCAAAGAAAGTGATGAGACCAAAATAGTTGATTCTGGAAGAGTAGTTGTGTTACTACGACTTGTATCGGAAAAGTGGGAAGGCTAACAAGTGGTAAGCTAGCAAGTATTTTCTGGGTGTTGTATGCTCCTGACTAAACTTGTTTTTCTGTGGAAATAGGTAAGACCTATTTATACAAGTCGAAGTGAAACGTACCCTGGTCTCATTAAGGAATGGAAAAATTGGTAAGTAAATGGGAAGAGGTGGTAACCGTATGCATGGTATTGATGTTCCATAAAATTGTTAACGTATGAAATTGATGTTCCGTAAAAGCTTTAACGTATGGAATTGATTTCCCATGAATGTTTCACCTTTAAATCCCTATATTTACTAACCACCTCACCGTTATGACACTTCCTTATGACAGGAGTAGTGTACGCCACACGTTGTAAACCTCCAAACCAATACCCAAAGAGGATCCCCCAGTTTGTGATATATGTTGATCTCTCGAATGTTTTTGTGGAAAACATGTAGCATATGGTTGTTTCCTGGCAAGTCGAGCTCGGGAGACTTGGTAGCTTGGTGACCTTCGACGGTCGAGATTTTGCATCTTAAGAGGAAAGGTAGTCGTTGATCATTGCATGCTTTCGTTCGTTGGTGGCCGCATAGGGAAGGCCAGCGTGGTGGCGCGGATAGGTTGGCATGCCATTGGCATGGCATGGTGGCACGACTAGGTTGGAACGCCATTGGCATGGCATGGTGGCGCAGCTAGGTTGGCACGTTATTGGCGTGGCATGTCCTGGCGCGGTTTGGTGTGACCTACTAGGGTTTTGGGTCAAAGGTTACCATGTGTGGTCTGGTAACCTTGGATGGATAGGATTTGCTCATGGGATTAAAGGGCAACCATTGATTGTTGCACGCCTTTGCTTGGTTAGCCGTGTCGGGAAGGCCATCATGGTGGCGTAGTTATGTTGGCATGGCCAAACTTAGGATTTCTGGCCAAAGGTTACCATGCGTTGTCTGGTAACCTTAGATGGCTAGGATTTGCTCTTGGTATTGAAGGGAAACCGTTGATTGTTGCACGCATTTGCTTGGTTAGCCGTGTAGGGAAGTCCAGCATGGTGGCGCGGTTATGTTGGCATGGCCAAACTTAGGATTTCGGGCCAAAGGTTACCATGTGTTGTCTGGTAACCTTGGATGTCTAGGATTTGCTTCTGGGATTGAAGGGAAACTGTTGATTGTTGCAAGCCTTCGCCTGGGTAGCGGTGTAGGGAAGGCTAGCATGGTGGCGCGGCTATGTTGGTTAGGGCCAAGGTAGGGTGTGGTTTGGCTTGGCATGGCGGGGCCAAGGGTTTTCCATGGGCACATGGTGCGTCTAGCTTGGCTAGGGCGGTTTGGCTTGGCATGTGGGGCAAAGGGTTTGCCATGGGTGCATGGCGTGGCTAGCTTGGATAGGTGCGGTTTGGCTTGGCATGTGGGGCCAAGGGTTTGCCATGGGCGCATGGCGTGGCTAGCTTGACTAGGTGCGGTTTGGCTTGGCATGTGGGGCCAAGGGTTTGCCATGGGCGCATGGCGTGGCTAGCTTGGCTAGGTGCGGTTTGGCTTGGAATGTGGGGCTAAGGTTTGGCGTGACCAAGCTAGGGATTTCGGCCAAAGGTCGCTTGGTAACCTCGGACGGCTAGGATTTGCTCTTGGGATTGAAGGGCGACCGTTGATTGTCGCACACCTTCGTTTTGGTAGACGCGTAGGGAAGGCCAGCAAGGTGGTGCGGCTAGGTTGTCATGGGGCCATGTAAGGTGCGTTTGGCATGGCGCGGTAGGTGTGGCTGGCATGGTTTGCCATTGGCACATGGGCGCGGCTATCATGGTTGGCATGCCTTGGTACGGTAGGTGTGGCTGGCATGGTTTGCCATTAGCACTGGGGTGCGGCTAGCATGGTTGGAATGCCTTGGCGCGGTAGGTGTGGATGACATGGTTATCCATTGGCACTGGGGTGCGGCTATCATGGTTGGCATGCCTTGGTGCGGTAGGTGTGGCTGGCCTGGTTTGCCATTGGCACAGGGGTGCGGCTAGCATAGTTGGCATGCCTTGGCGCGGTAGGTGTGGCTGGCATGGTTTGCCATTGGCACAGGGGTGCGGCTAGCATGGTTGGCATGCCTTGGCGTGGTAGGTGTGGCTGGCATGGTTTGCCATTGGCACAGGGGTGCGGCTAGCATGGTTGGCATGCCTTGGCACGATAGGTGTGGCTGGCATGGTTTTCCATTGGCACTGGGTTGTGGCTAGAATGGTTGGCATGCCTTGGCGCGGTAGGTGTGGATGGCATGGTTTTCCATTGGCACATACGGTGTGAGAATTAGGGTTTTGGCCCGTCGAACCCTAATCAACATCAAAAAAGGGTACCCTGGTAATTTTCTCGCAGACAAATTAAAGGGTTCAATAAATGTGCTTGGTTTGGACATTATTACTCAAGTTTTGTGACGTGACTGTCTGACTAGGGTTTTACGATTTTACCCCGAAGCTAAAAACCACCATCAACAACTTGACACAAAGGTTGGGACTTAACCAAACTCAATAGGATTGCATATAATGCAGAAATATAAATTAAATGACACAACAAGATTTTGTTAACGAGGAAACCGCAAATGCAGAAAAATCCCGGGACCTAGTCCAGAATTGAATACTCTCAGGATTAAGCTGCTATACAAAATAAACCAACTTCGTATAGTTGAGACCAAGCAACTAAACCTATAGTTCACCTAGTTCCGTCTGTATTCCCACACCTCCAACCTGTAAACAAGTCACCTACTTGGACCAATTCCTTTGGTACGTATTCCAAACAGTAAAGTAACAACAAATCTGTTTGGTATCAACTCTCTTCAACCAAGTGATATGAGTTTCACAAATGCTCTTTTGTTTATCTTAACATAAACTCCTTTGTCAGGTTCCAAGATCTATCTTATATCCAACCACAAAAAGGTAATCGTTAAGATTAAGCCAACAACACTCTTAATCTAAAGAATTATGTTGATGCCGATCTACACAATTAATCATCCAATCTACCACAAGGATAAACCAATTATTAATTGGATCCTCTTTTACCGAAACAAGAATTTTGCACACCAAAGATTATAAAACCAAGTATGAAATATTCTATCTCTTCTCTGTCTTCAAATCTTCTTAGATCTTCAACAAACACCTGCACACAACTACTTGAATCTCTTGTGATCAATCACACATAGAACGGAGTCTATTAACAATGGATTATCACAAGATCGTCTTTAGATCTAACAACAGTCTAAAGATCTCCGTCGAAATCTTGAACTAGTTTGAGTGAATCTTATATCAGAAGAGAAGATTCTCAAGCATAAACAAACTAGGTGCAATCAAAGTTCAACCACCGTTAGTCAATCAAATCAATATGCAAACTAAAAATAAACCTCAATTATCTAGTTTCCCACCAACGGTATGCACTAGAGATTCTCAATCCCAAATAAGACTTTAAACTTAGCGGCCGTAAGAGATTTCGCTTAATTAGGTTACTCTCCTCTCCGAATAGGCGGCTTCACCAGTAACAGTACAACAAAGGAATTTTCCTGTCACGAAGGATTAGTTTGCTAGAAATGAAAACTCAAATTATTTATAGACAAGGAAGTTTGGACACCAAGGAATTTCCAAAACCGAAAATATTCTCAAGATATTGAATATTTTCCAAATTCGGTTTTCATAATTCCTGAGAATGCACTGTCCAAATTTACGATCGAAATCTCCTTGGAAAATCATTAACTAGCAAATGCACATTACTAATTCTTATTTTCCATATATAATTAAAAACCTTAATTAAAAGATGCTTAACTTATTTAAATTCGATCTTGGGATTTAATTCCTTCTTAGCTGTTAAGGAATATCTTTGAACAATAAAAGATACACATTAAATACGCGTGTTCAAAGTGTGTCGACATCTTTCCTCTTGTTAAGTCCTTTTTCATACTTACTCACTTGAAACCGATTTACCACACTTCCAAACAAGTTTAGAATTGGTTCATCTGACTTTCAAGAACTATGAGATTGATCAAGTAACACTCAAGTACAATTCACGGGTGTAACGGTTCTACCAAAATAAGTTTCGGCTCTACCTCCATGTGAGTACTGTGCATAGTCACACTAGCTTACCAAAGATTCGGTTGACTAGGTACTAGGATCGGTTCCCCGCATATATTTGGTATCTAACTTGTATTTGTTGCACATGTCCATAGGATCGGTTCCCCTTTACCTAAAAATGTGTAGCACATGTTCATAGGATCGGTTCCCCTTTCATATATAAACCTTGTTGCACCTCATATAAGGATCGGTTCCCCTTGTGATGTACTGCACCTCTTACTAGGATCAGTTCCCCTCTCCCAAATTTGGTCAGACACACACAAACCCGATCATACCCCAGGTGATTACTTAAGATCGGTTTCACTAATAAAATTCATACCAATACATAAGTCAGGCCTCATGTGAATAGTTTTACTAAGAACACAAACAAGTCATGAGCGGTTATACTAATCACACATATTGGTCGTTCATAAGATATGCAATGAATAACAGCCCCAATAACGCCTGGCGATTTCCTTTTTAGTTCACAACATATATTATGAACTTACTTCCTTAAAACACATGTAAAACATTGTTTCCTAGGATGAAATCCTCACCTCATACCCATACATAATCACAACATCATTCATACGATTATGTTGATGTCTTATATACAAAGTTTAATGGTTAAGCAATAAACCTCATATTGTATTCCTTAATACTATGTCTATCTAGAGTGTTCATGCTTCGCAGTTTTATGTTTTCAATATGCACGACTTGAAAGATACGTTAGGGAATAAAACAGTTCAAGTCAAATATCACTAACCTCAAGTGGAAGGATGATGTTGTGGTTGTAGCTCCGTTCTTCTTCACTTCTTCAAGTCTTCGCAATACTTGTAATGTCTCATCCTAATACTCTCAAGCTAACCTATACGAAGTTGACTCTAGTACATTTAAATCAAGCGACTCATAAATGAGTTTTGGCTCACTAAAATGACAACCAAACTTGACATACCAACACTTGGTGGGTTCAACCGAGCTATGCTCTAACAATCTTCCCCATTGTCAATTTTAGTTACAAAACTCTTACAATCATATGGATAAACAAATTACAATAATTCATTACACATACGCTTGATTCCCGAATTTAACAGCACATAACCTGCATTAATTCAATCTTTAAAATGTCGTTGTTGACATTATAATAACAAAGCTGATACTCCCCCTAAAGGTGAGATAGGTATATTTTCAATCCGCGCGTCTTTGTTATACCAATCATATGATATGTTACTCCCCCTTAGTCTGTGTTTTTCCTCTTTCGTTAGATAAACGTTCAAGCACCATTGTCCTCTTCCCTAGTGACACCAATCAATATAAAATTGATACCAGCATCACCTATTTACTCCATATATTTCTCCTCCTTTTTGTCACAAAAATGACAAAGAAACGAAAAAATAAAGGACAACACGAAAAGAATATTACAAATCTCAAAATAGACTTGCAACCTGTTGAGTCAAGCACGAGGGTTCCACATACCATTTTTGATAACCAATATCAAAACCGAAACTACAAAGTAATTATGCTTTTATATGTTATCATAGAAATAATTTCCCGAAGCAATTTTCCCAACTAGTTTAGCAAACCAAAAATCAACTAAGCAACTTAGTTCCTTTGCTAAACCGATTGTATAAATACAACTGCTTCATTCGATAAGACCAAGACAAAGATAAACACCATTTTTCTCATCATGTTCTAATTATCCATATAACTTAGACCTTTAGATTTTAAACAAGCCAAATACTAGATTAGTTAACTAGCATTTCCTTGTTTAGGCATTCATCTAGACTTGAATAACCGAAACCTCCACTTTGATAAGTTTAACTAAGATCAGAATTAACTTAGTTTATCTTATCCGGAATCGAATTGGGCTAAACAACTCATCCCGTCAATATATTCATTCGTTAAGCCATAAATAATTCATACAAACCAATAAATCAACTTGCATAATTATTCACCTCAACTGGAAGCAATTGAAACAACATATAAAAAGTTCCACTATTGCACCAAAATTTTGTAAGCCTAAACAATTGGTACTACACAATAAAGCAAAATAACAATTGTTTTACTTAACTGGAAGCAATTGAAATAACATACATTAAAGCACCGCAGTTGCACCAAACTTTTGTAAGCCTAAATGATTGATATCACACAACAAAGCAAGATAACAATAGTTTTACTTAACCAGAACCAATTTAATCACACATTCCATTATGTAAGCCTAAACGATTGATATCACACAACAAAGCAAGATAACAATAGTTTTACTTAACCGGAACCAATTGAATCACACATACATCCACACATTCATAATGGAATAAATACATCAATTTTACCGACAATTTCGTTTAATAAAAATCAATAAATATATCAAATAAAAACAGGCTTTTATTAAATAGGAAAACAATTAACTAACAAGATTGTTACCTCAATTTCACATCCAGCTTCTCCAATATGATCGCATCTTCTTCTTCCAGGGAAAATTGATATCGAAATACCATTACGTTGTCATCCTTATGCAAAAACAAAATAATAACAACAACCAACTTTTACCAGAGAAAGGTTGAAAATATGTTTTAACAATTGCAAGCAAAAGTTGAAAACCGTCGAAACACATATGCTTTTATGCTAAACAAAAACCGATTCAACATATTGTGACTTTTTCACATATTGTTTCTATAGGAACCCCTCATGATCCTTTGATAAATCCTACCAACATGGGCTAGAGCTTAATCCTGCTAAATTAAAAATTCACCCAAACCATAAGGGTTCACAACATATTATGAGATCGAATATCAAGGTAATAAAACCGAAATCAAACATCTCATAAATCACTTTGCAATACACCATAAATTTTCAACATAAAATCAAGTATTGAAATTATCTCAATCTTGTAGGAAATTGAATTATCAAACAATGCAAAAAGAATGAGGTCATTCCGAGTTCGGACGAAGAAGTTATGGGCAAAAAAGTTTTACACTTCTTCGTAAGGGGACCTCTCACTAGGATCGGTTCCCTCACCATGAGATGGTACTAGGATCGGTTCCCTCACCATGACAGGGTACTAGGATCGGTTCCCAAGAGTTACTTGTGACAGATCACAACACTAAACTGTTTTCGACATAACTTTTGCATATGATGTCCGAATTCAGTGATTTTTGGCTCGTTTTAACCGTAAAAACAAGAGCTACACATATATAATCAGTAAATATCAACATCATAAACTCAAAATTACCGTTTCTTTCAAAAACCAAATATAGATAGAGAAAGTATGAGTATAGAATAAAAGAAATCTCCTAAAGATGTTAATTAGTCATATAATCATCAAGAGATCATGTGCTCAGTTTCGTGTGCTTACTCACCTTTCAAAATGGAGCACTAAGGTGAGCTTGCACATTATAACACAACTAGGTTGTGTTAAGATCAGTCTTGTCTTGGTTGTCACGAGTGACTAAGACAAAATAATTTTTGACCTCTTGCTTGGTTTGTTTTCTCTTGTTCCATCTCTTGTTTTTCTTCTTTGACTTGTGATGAAGAGTGTCATTATCACAACCTTTACTAGTATAAGAGATTTCAGAAATAATATCTTTCTTTAGCCTTTTAAGAAGACTCTTGTAATTATTGTCACCAACAATTAACAGCTAAGAGTCATTCTTGTGACTAATTTTTGGTCCCTTCTTGGCTATGGAAGACTTAGGGACCCATTTAGAGTTGGTTTTTGTAGGAGCAGCTTTCTCCTTCATACCACTAGGATCAGTGTCCTTTTGAATATTTTGTGAAACACCTTTTCTCTAATTTTGTACATCATATCTTGTCTTTGCATTTACAAAGTTATCTCTCTTTCTATATTCGGGTCTTTTATGAGATGACCTTGTCGAGTGATATGCAAAATTTGAACTATCATTATAATAATTCTTTTGCCTAAACTTAGGACAATACCGATCTGAGTTCTTATGAGGAGAAAACTTAGCCAATTTGTTTGATACAATAGAAAGTGCATCTTGCATCTTACGAACTTTGCATCTCCATTGCAAGTGTTCTTTATTACCATAATAATAACAATGCTTAGTATAAATATACATAATATGAGTTTTGATGTTACCTTTTTGTGAATCCTCTTGCATTGGAGCTCGACGGGTTTTCTTATTCTTCTTCTGATCCTTATTCAACGTTATTACTTTATTGACATAAGCAGAAGTGATCTCGTTGATTACTGCTGGTTGAACACAATTCTTAGGCTTACTTCTTTACAAGAAATAGTATCACTTTTTTCAACAGTGGAAGCCTATGGTTGAGAAAAATTAGTAGCTTTAACAAATTTTACCTTTTTGTTAATATTTGAAGCATTTATTCCCTTATAACCCAAACCTCGTATATCACGATGATTTCTAATTGCTTCTAACATTGAGGTTAAATTGTTTGGGCTAACATTAAACTTTTTAAGGTCCAAAATTTATTCTTCCAACATCTTGATTTTATCAAGAGCACCAGCTAAATCAGCCTCAAGGTGTTTTTCTCGTGAGAGATATACACCTTCTTTCTCTTCAAAACTCTTTTGTTGAGAGTTAATCCTTGCATCAGATTTAGCAAGTTTTTCTTTAAGACCATGTATTTGTTGAGAAATATCTTCCCTAAACTTCTTGTGATTTTGATACATCCTTTCATATTCAATTTTAATTGCTTTAAAATCATCCCGTTTTTCTTCAATTACCTTTTTGTAAATAAGCAATTGTTGTGAGTATTCTTCTTTCAGCAAGTTATGCTTTTCATCGAGATTTTGAAACTTTAAGATTAAATCTTGTTCTTTTTCAAGTGCTGAAAGAAGTTCATTAGAACCAAAAAGAAATTGTTTGCTCAATTCTTTTAGTTCATATGTTTTTACACTTGTTCTTTTATCAAAAATCTCAAGCATAAAACTCAAAAAATTCTCGTTATCAAATAGACATTTTCCAGAGTCTGAATCGTTGATTTCGAATACAGGGCTTAACTTAGTCTCGTCTAAAGAACATTCAGACTTATTCTCAGAAGAGCAAGTAGAAGTTGAAGAAGCTCCTTTTAAGCATTTCTTAAAATCAAAACTTGCAACGTCTTGCGATACGTTAAATGAGTCATTCTTTAGTTTTCTCTCTCGCTTAACTATACTTTGACTCATATATTATAGGTTGGATTGCATCAAACACAGATTGTTAGATCTTTTCGTGTTTTCCTGCTCTGATACCAATTGAAAAGGCGAGGGTACCCAAATATACCTCAAGCTATAACTTTTCCTTCTTATACATCCTTTCTCCAAAAGTGATTGTCTATAGACTGAGTCGAGACAATACAACAAATCGGTTCACACTTTGTGTGATTGTATATGGATACGAGATTGAGACAATACAACAACGAAGTGTGTTTACTTGATACAAAGTATCGGACTCTACCAAACTCAATAAGATTGCATATTAAGTAAATATGAATTAATATTTGTGCAATTTACTTTAATTATTATAAAACAATTATAATGCGGAAATATAAAGTAAAAGATACAATAAGATTTTGTTAACGAGGAAACCGCAAATGCATAAAAACCCCGGGACCTAGTCCAGAATTGAATACTCTCAGGATTAAGCCGCTATACAAAATAAACAAACTTCGTATAATTGAGACCAAGCAACTAAACCTATAGTTCACCTAGTTCCATCTGTATCCCTCGCCCCCAGCCTGTTAACAAGTCACGTACTTGGACCAATTCCTTTGGTTCGTATTCCAAATAGTAAAGGAACAACAAATCTGTTTGGTATCAACTCTCTTCAACCAAGTGATATGAGTTGCATAAAGGCTCTTCTGTTTATCTTAACATAAACTCCATTGCCAGATTCCAAGATCTATCTTATGTTCAATCACCCAAAGGTAATTGTTAAGATTAAGCCAATAATATTCTTAATCCAAAGAATTGTGTTGATGCTGATCTACGCAACTAATCAATCTAATCTACCACAAGGATAAACCGATTATTAATTGGATCCTCTATTACCGAAACAAGAATTGTGCACACCAAAGATTATAAAACCAAGTCTGAAATCTTTTATCTCTTCTTTGTCTTCAAATCTTCTTAGATCTTCAATAAACACCTGCACACAACAACTTGAATCTCTTGTGATCAATCACACATAGAACGGAGTCTATTAAAAATGGATTATCACAAGATCGTCTTTAGATCTAACAACAGTCTAAAGATCCCTGTCGAAACCTTGAACTAGTTTGAGTAAATCTTATATCAGAAGAGAAGATTCTCAAGCATAAACAAACTAGGTGCAATCAAAGTTCAACCACCGTTAGTCAACCAAATCAATATGAAAACTAATGATAAACCGCAATTATCTAGTTTCCAACCAACGGTACGCACTAGAGCTTCCCAATCCCAAAGAAGACTTTAAACTGAGCGACCGTAAGATATTTCGCCTAATTAGGTTACTCTCCTCTCCGAATAGGCGGCTTCACCAGTAACAGTACAACGCAGGAAGTTTACTGTAACGAAGGATTAGTTTGCTAGAAATGCAAACTCAAAGTATTTATAGAAAGAAAGTTTGGATACCAAGGAATTTCCAAAACCGAAAATATTCTCAAGATATTGAATATTTTCCAAATTCGGTTTTCATAATTCCTGAGAATGCACTGTCCAAATTTACGATCGAAATCTCCTTGGAAAATCTTTAACTAGCAAATGCACATTACTAATTCTTATTTTCCATATATAATTAAAAACCTTAATTAAAAGATTCTTAAACTTATTTAAATTCGATCTTGGGATTTAATTCCTTCTTAGCTGTTAAGGAATATCTTTGAACAATAAAAGATACACATTAAATACGCGTGTTCAAAGTGTGTCGACCAATATGGCATGGCCAAGGCCAAAGAGGCATGCTACGCGGCAGAGTGACATGTTGGCATGTCGACCAATATGTTGTTGTGGTCAGGCGCATTTGGCTTTCCAGTTAATATGGTGGTGCAGCAGGGTGTGTTTGGCCTTTGATGTATGGTGGCAAATTTAGAGCGACTTGATTGGGCAATAAAAGGGGCCGGCCAAGCATAAGGCGCGGCTACACTCTGGTGAAAGTGTGGCGGCTTTAGAGCGACCTGATTGGTCGACTAAAAGAGGGCCGGCCAAGCATGGGCGTGGCTACACTTCTGGTGAGAAGTGTGGCGGCTTTAGAGCGACCTGATTAGTCGATTGGAAGTGGGGCCGGAAAGTATGGGACCAACCACAACTTATGTGAGTGTGGATAATTTGAGGCAACACGATTGGTCGAGAGAAATAGGGCCAGTTTAGGAAAGGGCGTGGCCAGTGACAAGTGGTGCCAGTTGGCCTACAATGTATTGCGAAGACTTGAAGAAGGGAAGAAGTACGGAGCTACAACCACAACATCATCCTTCCACTTGAGGTTAGTGATATTTGACTTGACCTGTTTCATTCCCTAACGTATCTTTCAAGTCGTGCATATTGAAAACATAAAACTGGGAAGCATGAACACTCTAGATAGACATATTATTAAGGAATACAATATGAGGTTTATTGCTTAACCATTAAACTTTGTATATAAGACATCAACATAATCATATGAATGCTATTGTGATTATGTATGGGTATGAGGTGAGGATTTCATCCTAGGAAACAATGTTTTTACATGTGTTTTAAGGAAGTAAGTTCATGATATGTGTTTTGAACCAAAAAGGAAATCGCCAAGCGTTATTGGGGCTGTTCTTCATTGCATATCTAATGAACGACCAATATGTGTGATTAGTATAACCGCTCATGACTTTTTTGTGTTCTTGGTAAAACTATTCACATGAGGCCTGACTTATGTATTGGTATGACTTTTATTAGTGAAAACGATCTTAAGTAATCACTTGGGGTATGATCGAGTTTGTGTGTGTAAGACCTAACAATGGGAAAAGGGGAACCGATCCTAGTAAGAGGTGCAACACATAAAAAGGGGAATCGATCCTTGTATGTGGTGCATCAAGGTTTATAGTAGAAAGGGGAACCGATCCTATGAACATGTGCAACACGTTTTTAGGCAAAGGGAAGCGATCCTATGGACATGTGCAACACATATAAGTTAGATACCAAATATATGTGGGGAACCGATCCTAGTACCTAGTCAACCAAAGTTTGGAAAGCTAGTGTGACTATGCACAATACTCACATGGAGGTAGAACCGAAACTTGTTTTGGTAGAACCGTTACACCCATGATTTATGATTGAGTGTTACTTGATCAATCACATAGTTCTTGAAAGTCAGATGAACCAATTCTAAATTTGTTTGGAAGCGTGGTAAATCATTTTCAAGTGAGTAAGTATGAAAAAAGACTTACAAGAGAAAGATGTCGACACACTTTGAACATGTGCATTAATGCTTATATTTTATTATTCAAAGATATTCCTTAACAGCTAAGAAGGAAGTAAATTCCGAGATCGAATTTAAATAAGTTAAGAATCTTTTAATTATATATGAAAAATAATAAATAATAATGTGCATTTACTGGTTAAAGATTTTTCAAGGAGATTTCGATCATAAATTTGGAAAGTGCATTCTCAGGAATTATGAAAACCGAATTTGGAATAATATTGAATATCTTGAGCATATTTTCGGTTTTGGAAATTCCTTGGTGTCCAAACTTTCTTGTCTATAAATTCTTTGAGTTTGCATTTCTAGAAAACTAATCCTTCGTGACAGTAAACTTCCTCTGTTGTACTGTTACTGGTGAAGCCACCTATTCGGAGAGGAGAGTAACCTAATTAGGCGAAATCTCTTACGACCTCTCAGTTTAAAGTCTTCTTTGCGATTGAGAAGCTCTAGTGCGTACCATTGGTGGGAAACTAGATAATTGTGGTTTATCTTTAGTTTTCATATTGATTTGATTGACTAACGGTGGTTGAACTTTGAATGCACCTAGTTTGTTTATGCTTGAGAATATTCTCTTCTGATATAAGATTTATTCAAACTAGTTCAAGGTTTCGACAAGGATCTTTGTAACACCCCTAGTTCCGGACCAAGGTCAAACCCGTATGAAGATCCGAACTCGAAATGCTACGGGTCGGAAAGAGACTTAAAAATTTATTTTTATACTAAACATAATTAAATCTTTATATACATGAGTTGATTCATATGAATTTACTAAACATCTTTAACAACATTTCAATTAAGATTTACATTTCAAGCAATACAATAAAACAATTCAATCACTAAGCTACTCATTTCTAGCTTTCGCTGCGCCACTCTGATAAATCTGCAAGGATGTCAATTGGGGTGAGATGACAGCTCAATAGAATGCATTCCCAATTCTCCAAAGATGCGCAAACATAATCATTTTATCAAGCAAAAACATATACCAAGAATCACATCACGACTTCGGCGAATTAATGTTATATTCGACAATCACATTACCAATAATGTTTCTAATAAATTATCTTATTTAGATTCCAATCAGAATTCATAACACCAATAATATTTCCAACAAATCATCTAAATTTAGATTCAAGACATGAGTTCATAACATCAATAATTCTCAACAATTCATGCAATTAGATTTCACACTTGAGTTCATAACACTAATAATGTTTATATTGTCACAACAAACCATGAGTTTAAAACACCAAAATAATTGTCAAGAAGTCATTCATCAATGATTCAACACATCTGTTCACGTATTAATATCATCACATAGAAACCATGAGTTCACTAATCATCCAATTGGGATTTAACACATCAATTCACAATTCATCCATTTAAGTTTCAACTCATGAGTTTATAAAATCAATTATATTTCTAATAAATCATTTAATCTATATTTCAACACATCTCACCAACAAATCTTGAGTTCACGGTACGAAAACCTTGGTTCGTACACCCACCTATCGTTTATCGGCATGGACAACCTCCATCGATGGTCAGGAACAAAAGTTACTATAGGGATCATACCCATATGCACTCGGGGATCATTACATGTTTCATTCACAGTACTAAAACCTTGGTTCATACACCACCTATCGTTTATCGACACAGACAGCCGCCATCGATGGTCGGGAATCACAAGTTCCCATGGGGATCATTACCCATTTAATTCTCGGGGATCATTACCCGCCATTAGCATGAAACGATATTCCATCTAACGGAAAAACATGAAATCATTTCCTTTTGTAAATTTTTTTTACACACAACACAAGCAACCATGGCATAAGAACATAATTTTCTTTCAAGCATTTCTACAAACAAGCTAACTTCATCCATTTTGCATCATACATATTTGGGTGATTTATTCATCTGATCTTCCTAACACTTTTACAGTACATACATAGCTCCATAAGAAACAACATATCCAAATTTCATAGAAAACCAACGGCTCAAACAAAAGTTATCGAATTTACAAGGACATCCTAAAAACTGGGCAGATTACATGTCATTACCATATAATTCATGATAAATTCATAGAAATATCAAATTGAATCAATCCAAATAACACTGATAGATAAATCACAAATCTACAACTTTTGTTAAGGACTCAAATCGTTTTAACATCATTAAGACTTCCTAAGAATATCAAAAATACAGAAAAACAGAACTGTCCAGAATTTCAGAAACTATCATCCAAATTCAAACATACATTCAACGGTGAATTTGTGGTGTATTGTTCTCAAAATTTAACCATAGTTACCTAATCATGTTATCTAACAATTTCAAAATCTTGATCATCATTAGGAGATATATATATATTTGCGTGTTTAAATTACTAAAACCCAACAATACAAAATCATACAAAGTAAACACCCAAAGAAAACACCAAAAGAGGAAAGGGTTTCACATTCTACCTCTCAATTTCTACCAACTCCACTTGATTTCTTCTCTAAAAATCTCTAGCTCCATCTCTTTCTTCTTCTCCTTAGCCTTATGCATTCTAACTTTCTTTTTCCTAAGCTTTTGATTATAAAAAAATCTTAATAATACTAATATTCATAATGATAACTAATATTTATATTTATTTATTTCTTTCTTTTAATTGTCTTTTCATCTTCTATTCATTTTATTTTATTTATTAAAATAAACTAGGTAACTTTATTTCCACCCTAAGTTGTATCCCTTCTAGTTCAATCAACCCACCTAAGTTAAGGTAAGGGAAACAATATAAACCACATGGTTAGCTAATTTGGGTATAACCTGACCCGAAACCGTAACTAAAAATACAGGGTATTATATTCTACCACCCTTAAAAGAAATTTCGTCCCGAAATTTAGAACATGCTTACGATATCAAAATCATGTAAACAATAAAATTCACAAATCAATATCCATTTTAGCACCCAAATAACTATCACATGAATTCCAACAAATGAAGACGATCCATATGCATAAAATTAAGCAAACAACAACAACAATCATAACAGACAATTCTACGCAGCAATTCAGACAACATTTTTTTTTATCATGGTCCCATTCAAGATCTAAAGCCTAAAGTTCTGATACCAACTTGTAACACCCCGAGTTCCGGACCAAGGTCAAACCCGTATGGAGATCCGAACTCGAAGTGCTACGGGTCAGAAAGAGACTTAAAAATTTATTTTTATACTAAACATAATTAAATATTTATATACATGAGTTGATTCATACGAATTTACTAAGCATCTTTAACAACATTTCAGTTAAGATTTACATTTCAAGCAATACAATAAAACAATTCAATCACTAAGCTACTCATTTCTAACTTTTGCTGCGCCACTCTGATAAATCTGCAAGGATGTCAATTGGGGTGAGATGACAGCTCAATATAATGCATTCCCAATTCTCCAAATATGCGCAAACATAATCATTTTATCAAGCAAAAACATATACCAAGAATCACATCACGACTTCGGCGAATCAATGTTATATTCGACAATCACATTACCAATAATGTTTCTAATAAATTATCTTATTTAGATTCCAATCAGAATTCACAACACCAATAATATTTCCAACAAATCATCTAAATTCAGATTCAAGGCATGAGTTCATAACATCAATAATTCTCAACAATTCATGCAATTAGATTTCACACTTGAGTTCATAACACTAATAATATTTATATTATCACAACAAACCATGAGTTCACAACACCAAAATAATTGTCAAGAAGTCATTCATCAATGATTCAACACATTTGTTCAAGTATTAATATCGTCACATAGAAACCATGAGTTTACTAATCATCCAATTGGGATTAACACATCAATTCACAATTCATCCATTTAAGTTTCAACTCATGAGTTTATAAAATCAATTATATTTCTAATAAATCATTTAATCTATATTTCAACACATCTCACCAACAAATCTTGAGTTCACGGTACGAAAACCTTGGTTCGTACACCCACCTATCGTTTATCGGCACGGACAGCCTCCATCGATGGTCAGGAACAAAAGTTCCTATGGGGATCATACCCATATGCACTCGAGGATCATTACCCGTTTCATTCACAGTACGAAAACCCTGGTTCATACACCACCTATCGTTTATCGGCACGGACAGCCGCCATCGATGGTCGGGAAACACAAGTTCCCATGGGGATCATTACCCATTTAATTCTCGGGGATCATTACCCGCCATTAGCATGAAACGATATTCCATATAACGGAAAAACATGAAATCATTTCCTTTTGTAAATTGTTTTTACACACAACACAAGCTACCATGGCATAAGAACATAATTTCCTTTCAAGCATTTCTACAAACAAGCTAACTGCATCCATTTTGCATCATACATATTTGGGTTATTTATTCATCTTATCTTCCTAAAACGTTTACAGTACATGCATAGCTCCATAAGAAACAACATATCCAAATTTCATAGAAAACCAACGGTTCAAACAAAAGTTATCGAATTTACAAGGACATCCTAAAAACTGGGAAGATTACATGTCATTACCATACAATTCATGATAAATTCATAGAAATATCAAATTGACTCAATCCAAATAACACTGATAGATATATCACAAATATACAACTTTTTTTAAGGACTCAAATCGTTTTAACATCATTAAGACTTCCTAAGAATATCAAAACACACAGAAAAACAGAACTGTCTAGAATTTAAGAAACTATCATCCAAATTCAAACATACATTCAACGGTGAATTTGTGGTGTATTGTTCTCAAAATTTAACCATAATTACCTAATCATGTTATCTAACAATTTCAAAAGCCTGATTATCATTAGGAGATATATATTTGTGTGTTTAAATTACTAAAACCCAACAATACAAAATCATACAAAGTAAACACCAAAAGAGGAAAGGGTTTCACATTCTACCTCTCAATTTTTACCAACTCCACTTGATTTCTTCTCTAAAAATCTCTAGCTCCATCTCTTTCTTCTTTTCCTTAGCCTTATGCATTCTAACTTTCTTTTTCCTAAGCTTTTGATTATAAAAAAATCTTAATAATACTAATATTCATAATGATAACTAATATTTATATTTCTTTCTTTCTTTCTTTTAATTGTCTTTTCATCTTCTATTCATTTTATTTTATTTATTAAAATAAACTAGGTGACTTTATTTCCACCCTAAGTTGTATCCCTTCTAGTTCAATCAACCCACTTAAGTTAAGGTAAGGGAAACAATATAAACCATATGGTTAGATAATTTGGGTATAACTCGACCCGAAACCGTAACTAAAAATACAGGGTATTACAATCTTTAGACTGTTGTTAGATCTAAAGACGATCTTGTGATAATCCATTGTTAACAGACTCCGTTCTGTGTGTGATTGATCACAAGAGATTCAAGTAGTTGTGTGTAGGTGTTTATTGAAGATCTAATAAGATTTGAAGACAAATAAGAGATAAAATATTTCTGACCTGGTTATATAATTCTTTGGTGTTCACAATACTTTTTTCGGTAATAGAGGATCCAGCTATAATCAATTTATCCTTGTGGTATTTTGATAGAATAGTTGTGTAGATCAGCATCGATATATTTCCTTGGGATTAGAGGTATTGATAGCAAAATCTTAACGATTACCTTTTGGTGATTGAACATAAGATAAATCTTGGAACCTGGCAAAGGAGTTTATGTTAAGATAAACAGAAGAGCCTTTGTGCAACTCATATCACTTGGTTGAAGAGAGTTGATACCAAACAGATTTGTTATTCCTTTACTGTTTGGAATACGAACCAAAGGAATTGGTCCAAGTACGTGACTTGTTTACAAGTTGGAGGTGTGGGAATACAGACGGAACTAGGTGAACTATAGGTTTAGTTGCTTGGTCTCAACTATACGAAGTTGGTTTATTTTGTATAGCGGCTTAATCCTGAGAGTATTCAATTCTGGACTAGGTCCCGGTTTTTTTTTTTCATATGCAGTTTCCTCGTTAACAAAATCTTGCCGTGTCATTTACTTTATATTTCCGCATTATAATTAAAGTAAATTGCACAAACATTAATTCTTATTTACTTGATACGTAATCCTATTGAGTTTGGTTAAGTCTGAACCTTTGTATCAAGTAAACATACTTTGTTATTATATTGTCTCGATCTTGTATCCATAGACGATCACATGAAGTGTGAACCAATTTGTCGTATTGTCTTGACTCAGTCCATAGACAATCATTTTCGGAGAAAGGACTTATATGAAGGAAAAGTTTTAGCTTAAGGTATATTTGGGTACCCTTGCCTTTTCAAATTACCTAGTTTTCCTAGGTTTAATTTTGACAAGCAAGGACTGATATACTGCGCGGGGCATAAAACCCTAACTTCCGCAAGTTAATCAGGGAAATTAATTGAATTCTATATGTTGACACAGAGTTATTTTAAGTTCATTTCCAGAGAGCAGCTTGCTTTTTCTGATTGAATACCTTATGCAAAGACCTTATTCTTGCTACTTGGAAATTCATGCTACTTTGCTGCGAGTGGACACAAATCGTCATGACATATCAATATTAAGGGTTCAGCCGGAGAACATAGCATAAAAGGCATTCAAAGCAACTTATATTAAGTGAATATATGCGAGGCGCCGAAATTTACAGAACATCTAGGATGATTGCTACATTTGCCAGTCTGGATAAATTTCATGTAAGTATATTGAACGGCTCAATAGATATGCTAGTGGAGAGGTTAGCACTCACGACACTGTTTCCTTACAGAGTGACATCACATCAGATGTAAGGTTTTACGATTTTAACCCTAAGCTAAAAACCACCATCAACACTGTGTTATTTCTTTTCCGCATTATATTTGTTTAATTGAAATATCACATGTTGTGTGCAGTTCAATCAGTTGATAAATCCGACCCTGTTGTTGGATATAACTTGATTGACACTTGGGCATGGTCTTTGGTACCATCCAAGTTATTTCTCATATCAATCAGACTCACGGATTTATATATGTTCGATTTGCTGATTGCATTGAGAAATAAAGATAAAGATTTTTGATATCTTTCTTGATTGAGATCGCTTTTAAGTTGGTGCTATCGGAATTATATTAGAGATTAGTCCATACATATTGTCGAACGAATTATTGGGTGTGGTTGTTATACCCCCGCTTTTTCAGAAGTCTTTGCAAAGTTCTGACTCTAGTAATTTTTGTTATCATTGTGGCCAATTTTTTATTTGAGTTAGTGAATTACCAAGGGTACACATACCCAGTACACGTACCACAAAAACCTAAGATTGCAGGATAGTCATAGGTATATATACCCTTATGCATGCCTACCCAGTTTAGCCTCAGCAGATGCTCATAAAATAATTTCATAAATATGTTTGGCCCTGCTACAACTCTTATAAACATTTCTAAGACAACTTTGTTCACTAAATCACTCTGTGTTTGTGGACCATGGTAAGTCTTGAGTGTTGTTGAACACATATTTTGCTTGTAAGTTCAAAAGGCATACTTGCCAACTTTAACTATCATTATACACAATTCCATAACCCTGGACCATAGTGTATATTCTTCTGAGCAATTTCAAGGTGGATTTCTCAAATGCTTACATGAATTCCTAATAATAATTTCATCTAAACTGAGAAAGTGTTTGTTTGGTTCTCAAGCTATCTTAGCTTAAATTCAAATTTACCTAGAGCTTTCAAAATATATAAATAGAAATACTTTTGCAATTGGATTCCTCAATCCCTGGCACTCTTGTGTCCTAGTTATTAAGTCAGAGTTGTCCTCTAAAACCTAGATTTCTTCTGAGAAACATAATTAGATTATGAATTTGAAGACTTCGCTTAGAATATCGTGTAACCCGGTCAGACTATCTTTTACCTGATAGTTCGTTTATCCGTATTTTGTTCTTATTGGTCTTTTTGGTTTTTGTAATCTTGAATCAGGTACAAGATAAACATAAATCATAAAGTTCTCTTCGTCTCAGACTTTGTGATTCCTTAAGATAAATATATAAACTCTTCTTTGATTTATTTGTATTTTTCTTGAGATGTAGTTAGTAATCCAGGATCCTCATCTAACTGAGTGTAAGTGCTCCTAATTCGTGAGGTTTGCTGGAATTTGTCTGTTGCGAACAGATTTTCGAACCTACATTAAAAAATCAAAATGGAAATCAAATGGGCTTTTTTGTTAAAGTAAGATTGGTATCAAAAGTCTTCACTGAGATTGAAGCAAATCTTAGGTTGTAAAGGACGTCAGCTAAGAGAATCAAGTGCGTGGAATCTTGCGAGGTTCAAGAGACAAAGGAAAAAGACTGCAACTGAATTTCTTGAAGGGTTAGTTCGGTCTCAACTACATTCCAGTCCGAAGTCTTATAATAGGATATTATTTGTAGAAGTTTAAGATGGTGTGGTATTCAAAGCTGAACGAGGTCCCGGGGTTCTTCTGTGGGTATGGTTTTCCTCATTAACAAAATTTCTAGTGTCTTGTATTTTTCCTTTTCCGCATCATATTGTTTATCTTTATCTTTATCATTAATTTGAGATTAAAAACAATACATGTTCTTGTTGAATTAATACCTCGAAAGATAGATTACATGTTTCATACTTGTTAGAATACGGATCATCTTAATTCGGATACGACTAGATTGATTTTTGATATTAATTTTTGAGATCGTATAATAACTTCCTTATGTGTTTTGTAATCCTTTTGTGGAATACAACAATTTTTATCCTTATCTTGTTAAGCCATTTTTTCCAAGGAGGTGAGTCAATATTCTATAAATTATGTGATTTATTGCTAATGGTTTATGACTTAAAAACCCAAAGTGGTTGACATAATTGTATACTATGTGCATATAACGTGTTTTGAGCAAAAATGATCTCTCTGTTACGATTATCAGTGCTTGTAGTTGATTTGTTTATCTATTATTAGAAAGTGAAGTGTTAAAAACTACAACACCAACATTTTTGACTTTTCGATCGTGGTTAGTGAAAAAGCGGGGGTCTAACAACCTCACCCAATATTTCGCTTAGCAATATGTATGGACTAACTCCAATATACTTTTAAGAGAATCAACTAGACATTCAGACTCAATCTTAATAAAAAATATATCAAAGAGTTATATCTCAATTTCTCGATTCAATCCCAACTCAAACAAATAGAAATCTGCAATTCTGATTGAATACAAGAGAAATAGACTTAAACGGTAAAGCCCAATGTTCAAGGATCAATCAATTTCAATCAACAACCAAAGGTTGGATTTACCAATTGATCGATTTAAGCGCATAACCTATGATATTTCAATTATATAACAAAATATAATGTGGAAAAGAAATAACACAGACACCAGAAGTTTTGTTAATGAGGAACCCGCAAATGAAGGAAAACTTCCGGGACCAAGTCCTTATTGAACACCACACTGTATTAAGCCGCTACAGACACTAGCCTACTACAAATTAACTTCTGTTTGGACTGTAGTTGAACCCCAATCAATGTCACACTGATTCAAGGTATAGTTACGCTCCTTACGTCTCTGATCCCAGCAAGATACTATGTACTTGATTCCCTTAGCTGATGTTACCCATACTAAGAGAAGCTACGACCCAAAGTCGAAGACTTTAATAAACAAATATGTATCACACAGAAAAGTCTACAGTAATAAATAAATCTATCTCCCATTGAAATACCTACGACTTTTGTTCCGTCTTTTGATAAATCAAGGTGAATAGGAACCAATCGATAACCCGGACTTATATTCCCAAAGAACAGCCTAGAATTATCAATCAACTCACAATAATCTTAATCGACTAACGAAACAAGATATTGTGGAATCACAAACGATGAGACGAAGATGTTTGTGACTACTTTTTTTATCTTGCCTATCGGAGAAATTAATCTCAAGCCAATTTTATGATTGCACTCAATCACGATAGAAACAACAAGATCAGATCATACAACTACAGAGAAATAGTTGGGTCTAGCTTCACAATCCCAATGAAGTCTTTATGTCGTTAACCTATAGGGTCTCGGTAGAAACCTAAGGTTAAAGGAGAATATACTTTAGCTTATACAACCAGTATCACACAGGAGGTGTGGGGATTAGGTTTCCAAGTTTCTAGAGTTCTCCTTTATATAGTCTTCAAATCAGGCTTTTCAATAACAAAGCATACAATATTCATCGTTAGATGAAAACTTGATTATATTCAAGCTAATATCTTTCAACCGTTAGATCGAACTTAGCTTGTTATACACAAATGAAATATACGTCATTTAGTTTTGAGTATCCGTACCTAAACGTGTACACCTAGTTGGTTCAACAGTAGTTAACCAATGGTTAGCCATATGAGCACTTTCATATCAACCTTATTCATCTTCACCATAACTAGTCCAAATGAGTCAAATGAACTAGCTCGAGAGTTGTTCAATTGCTTAGATCTTATAAAAGTATACAAAAAACAATCGAAGTAAAATCGGTTGTGATTCACTCGAATCAATTCATGAACATTATATCCACTGTTTTCAAATTGCATTCCTTAATATATAAATGTTTTAGTTCATGAACAAACCAGTTTTAGAAAGTAACACATTTAAGTATGCGTACGGGTATGCATACTTAAGTAACCGGATTTGAGTTTGTTTTGGTTTCCAAATTCATCAGAAATTCACGGACGTGAAAGTATGTGTACGGGTACGCATACTTAGGTAACCAGATTGAGTTGGTTTTGATTTCCAAACTCATCAGAAATTCACGGACATGAACTTCCGCCAGTATGCGTACCCGTATGCATACTTACCGAGTCTCCATCGACCCTTTAGTACACACACAAGTATGCATACATTTGGTTCCCGGTTTTGGACTAATACACTAATGCGCGAACACATTATATGATTATATCCAAAGATGGTTACATGTTCTAAACTCTTTATTTTAATCATTGAAACATTCTTGGAGGATGTTAAATAGAGGTTATTCACACACTATTTTTTCATCAAAGCAATTTTCAAGATATTGAAATAATCAACATGACTTTTATCACTTGTAAAGATGAACTTGGCCAAAGCGAAAGCTTACCAACACATATTTCGAGAAATAGATAGGCGAGATAAACTCGGCTAGAAATAGAAAATGTGTATAATCGAAGTCTATATAGCAATATAACTTTTGTCTCAAGATAGGAGATAGAGTAGATAAACTTTTGAGTGATAGATAAGTTCAAGTCTCCACATACCTTTTTGTCGATGAAGATCCACCAGTTCCTTGAGTAGTTCTTCGTCTTTGCATGATGAACGTCGTGGATTCTAGAGCTCAACTACACTTTCTATCATAATCCGAGACTTAGCTATAAGTAGACTAGAAATCAAGACTTATAGTTTTGGCAACAAGCTTGAGATAGCAACGCTTGCGAGTTCGATCGAGCAATGCTCTAACAGTTAGGTTTAGGGAGAGTTAGACATTATGGTTAAGACTTCTACATTCTTTTGTTATATATAAAGAGATGTATAAAAGCACAAATTACTACCATGACTCTTACCTATTGATATACACCACGTTCACATTCCACAAACTTCTTGTTGTAATGATTGTACTTATAACTTGCAGATCAATTAAAATCATTGTTGTAATATTATTTAGAGCAAATTTAATCTATATAGAGCTTACGTTTGGAGGCACGACCCAGGAATTTAAAGTTAGGAATGTGTGCCAATAAAAGGGACGAGTGTCCGACGCACACCCAAAGGGCAGATCGGATGAAACAACCAAAGTAAAATCTATTACAAGTATGAAAAAGTATAGAATATAAAGTCCAATGGCTTCAAGTCCAAATTAAAACGTTGTTCAATATCCCGTTGAGTGTCATTCCGAGTTACGCCCAATTTTATGGTCTATTTTGTTTATAAGTCCGATTTCCTTTTGTGACCGTTGATCTTGTGGGCCAAAAAAGGCAAAACATTTAATTCAATGCTCGTTTCTATATTTTGAGTATGAATCCCCTCTCGTATGATGATAGGAACCATTTAAAGCAGACACATCATAAAGAAACAAACTATTTATAATTTTTTATATAATTAGATTTTTTATGGGTGATGAGGTGTCAACTATATGGGAGAGACTCATCCCAAAAGTATGGAGACGGGATCCATACTTTCAGTTCAGAATGTCGTTTTGGAACCCATATAACCTTCCACCATTAAACTCGCATTTCTATTATTTATTCCAAAATATTAGGTGGCACTGAACATGGAAGATAGAAGTCTTCTACTATTAGACTTGATCTTAGAGCATCTCCAATGAAATTTTAGTTTTAATGCCACATAAGATTTTAGATACTCTAACGAAGAAAAAAAAAAATCTCTCTAAGAGTGGTTGGATGAAGGAAATTTGAAATTAGTTGGGTAATGAAAATATGTACGAGTGCATAAATTTTAGAAGACCCCATCCAAACCCACGTCAATGAGTTTGTGGTTTTCTAATTTATAAAAATCTTGTAAAATTATATATGGGTCTGTTGATGGTGGATTTTCAACAAAGGTCAAAATCGTAAAATCATTATACTGCATGTTTTTGACATGGCTTCAGGAATGCATGTGACGATTCATATTTTACGAGCCATGATGCATATGTCACTCGAAAGTCCTCCCCAGAGTGTTCGATGCTTCTCATTTCATCACGATCTCTATGTAGAATAACATAATTGCGCGGTTCTACGTATGATTGAGAACTTAACGCCTTCAGGACGTCGGTGATACTCGCTGTTCCCTGACTACATATAGAGACTCGCCTCTATAGAAGAACTATTGGGCAGTTCTCCGTATAATTGTGAGCTTAACGCCTTCAGGACGTCGGTGACACTCACTGTTCCCTGACTATGCAGAGACACCGTGTATAGAGATTCAGGCGGCTCTCCATACATAATTGTTGAGAGGGCTAAACGCCTTCAGGACATCAGCAACATTCGTTGTTCCCTAACTATGCACCTTTCAGAACGGCTATGACGCTTTAACTGGCTAATTTCCCCTCTGTAATAGATTAATTCTACCGTGACATTCACCACTGAATTCCTAGAAGATAATCTATTTTATCTCATTACTCCGATTTCATGGTCGAATCCAAGGTTGATCTTATGGAATGGTAAAAGATAATTTTATTATTCTGATTCTATGGTCGAATTCACGGCTAATCCTATGGATTGATAATAAATAACTACTCACCTTTATTACTCAGTTTCATGAATCATTCTCCACTGAATTTCATAAATTAGTAATAAATACTCAACAACCGGGCATATGGATTATCACCGAGTAAGCCCCAATAAAATGATGCAAGTGTACTCAACAATGATGCACGAACGAGCATTCGAAAATATGGACAAACGAGGAATCCCACACAAAATAGGAGAGAGAAAATAATAATAAACTCATGAAAACTCCTTTATTTTTCTTATTGTATATATTTTCATGAACTCATGAAAACTCCTTCATTCAAGCAACTTTCCTTGTTTGAGCAAAACTCACAGTTTCTCCATATTTTCACGGTTTCATGAAAAATAATAAAATACGTAAAGGTGTTGCGGGACCGGGCTACCTAGCCATGGCCGGTCCCACAACTTGCAATCCCTTATTTTCATAATTATTATTTCCCTCATCTCATGAAACTCCTCCGTTTGAGCAAAATCAAGAATTTCAGTCAAAGATCGAACTCTTCTGAAAATCCAAGATATTGCTCAAACGCACATCCGAAAGTGCCAAAACTCTCAGGATTGAGACACAAACATAATGGTGACACGGTCATCCTTCCTTGACCAACCAAGGTCGGCCCTAAGGCTTACAAAGAGATGGTCCCACACATACTTATAATTTTGACCTAATTTGCTCGATTGCTCATATTGGGTCCAAACTCTTTCCAACCAACTTGGAATTTGCTCAATCGACCATCAGCTGGTCCCAAGACCACCAAGGGACGGTTTTATCCCCTCTTGGTCAGTCCCTCACTTCTCCATAAATTAGGTTTTATTACCTAATGCTCAGACGGGCATTATTTTTAATAAATGATGAAACCAGCATCTTATCATCATTCTTTTACCAACCGGTCAACTAACGACCTTGGTGCGTGCTCACTCGAGCATCCGGGCACCACATGGTTGCCCATCATCCCATGTGGTCGGTCCTTCCCTCACTAGTGATTTATTTTTAGCAATTCATCAATTGACGAACAATTGATCAAAAATTAGTGTTTCGAATAAACGCTCCACAAACCATCATTCTGAGCAAGTTCAAACACTAATAAGTTTATGTTGATCCAACAATCAGCATCTGGATTAATTATATAATATTTGGTAGTTTACCAATATTTTAATTAATATTTTATTGGGTCACGTCACCAATAAATCATTCGTCGAATTGAGCAATACTTGCTCAGTTGCTCGAATATTGATCCAACTATCAATATTCAGTAATTTATCAGTGATTCGTGGAATCGAGCAATACTTGCTCAGTTGCTCGAATATTGATCCAACTATCAACATTCAGTAATTTATCAGTAATTCGTCGAATTGAGCAATACTTGCTCAGTTGCTCGAATATTGATCCAACTATCAATATTCAGTAACTCACCGAATTGGGCAACTCAATATTCAACAACTCATCGAATCTACAATATTTGCTCAGACGAGCAATATTAACATAAGAACTGTACGACTGACATGTTCAATTCATGAATCACTGAGCATTCGTCACTCATGCTCAATTCAACAAAACTTATACTAACCGTCTAAAAGTCAACAAATGACCTAATACACATCTGTCTTGCAGACTCCACATTCGTGAGACATCAATCACATCACATGGGGGGATATCAATTAGGGTTTTGGTATGGCGGCCTACGGCATGTGGATTTATCCACGATGAGAAATGTGAGTAAGTCGTACAAACGATTGAAGGAGTTTAAAAAGTAGTGGGTGGAGGGTTAACCAAGTCTCCGCACGACCTAGAACTGGTTTCACCACGATCTTCCACTTTCCCACTCTTTCACTCAAGAAACCGTCACGCTTACTGGGATCAATATGTTCACCATTATGACAATATAAATAAGTCTTGGATTCACGATTGAGAGATACGAAAAAAACACACAGAAAATCCACGAGATATTTGAACAGACAATCCATCGTCTAACCAAGAATCATGGTGTGAGCAATACTCTCTCAATCATTCGAAACTTATTTACACATACTTGCAGAAACCTTCAACACATCCACAATCCTTGATCCCATAATTCTCAGCTTCCATCCTACAGATCAACCATCTCCTTATTTGTGACCAAATTGACTATGGAACGGCCATTGACTTGGTTTAGGCCGAAGTCCTACAAATTGATCTCTCGAAATCAAAGCACTCACGTGAAGTGCATATGTGTGAGGTTAGGCAGTTTGCTCGGTTCGAGGAGACTCGTCCGAACCGTCGTCTCTTCACTTTCCTAAAAAACCAGCAAACCATTTTCCCCATCTACAGATTGGCGACCACAGTGGGAGATTAATCTCTCGGTTGCAATCTCAAATTCTCACAAAATTATTGATCTTAGGTCAGGTTCAGTCACAAATCCTACTATAGGTGATCTCATGAAGGTGCAAGAAAATCTTGCCAAAAATCAGATTGACATGGATAACACTCAAAAAGAGATATGCAATTATCTCAAGACTCTCACTGACAAGATGTCAGAGAAAACTCAGGAGAAGGGAAAAGCCAAAGAATCGTCTTCAGATACTGATCCTGAAGTCACTCTTATCCATGTAGTAGATGATGATGAAGTGCACAAGGCTGAAGATGACCCCCTAATAAAAGAACCTACAGGCTTCATCACTCGTGAGGACCTGGAGAGCTTCATAAAGGATCAAGGAAAATAAAAAGCGACATCTGTCCATCGACATCAACCTCCCTATTCCTATGTTGTACAGAGGATTTCTCTCCCGAAAGGCTATATTTCTCAAACATTCACGCTTTATAATGGAACGGGGAATGCCAAAGAGCATGTTTCTCGATTCCTAGAGGCATTAAGAGAACATGAACACAATCATGTTGTCCGACTGAAGGAGTTTTCAAAGTCTCTGACCGTCCGAGCATATACTTGGTACAACAACATCGCACCAAGGAGCATCACTAGTTGGGGAGAAATGGTTAATGCTTTCTACAAGAAATACTTCTTTGTCTCAGAGTAGATTACTATTTCCTACTTAGTTAGAATGGCTCAGAAAAATGCTAAACATTCGAACGAATATGTAAAGATATTCAGAATTCAAGCCTTGGATTGTCACGATCCTAATGTTACTGAAAAACAATTAGCGGACTTGTGCATCAATGGTATGATACCGGTCTACAGAGCACTGCTGGAAAATCTCCGGTTCCAGACTTTCTCAGAACTCCATGAAGCGGCTAAGCGATCGGCAACTACTGCTCCAGCCTTACTGGAAATAACAATAATTGTCAATACTGAGGAGCCACGAGACACTTGAACCATCACCGGACGCCTAGTCAATAAATAATACAATGTTCAACTTTCCATGAATGTTGCTGAAGGAAAATGAAATATGATGCGCAACAACATAATAATTCTCCTCCAACGTATCACCCTAAGAAAGCACCAAGGAAGGACAACCAAACTCGAAATGCAAAAACACCTACTCAACGTCAGCAGAATGATAAGGAAGTACCCGACTTTCCTTTCCCTATTGAAGAGGTGGTCGAGTTATTGGAAGTCTGGATCCAAGATGGTGCGATTAATTTACCTCCCATCAAAATAGAGCCGACAGACGAGAAAGTGGAGAATCCGCATTACTGTCGCTTTCATAGGTATGTCAGTCATCCAACCAGCAACTGCAGAACTCTAAAACGCATATTCAAGTAAAATTCCGACTCAGGAGAATCAGGGACTGAAGGAGTACACAAGAATCCTATCCCAATCAGAACATTTATGCTATCTGAACAGCCAGTCAACGAAGTAGTTCAATCATTGATCGAGCATGTTTGCGAATTGCTTTATCTATCAAAAGCTCAAAGAGGGAACATGTTCATGGATCTAAACCATATAGTGTCCGGGAAACATTTATCTATCTTAAGAGTGCTCCATGAACCTCCAGACATTAACGAAGAGATGTATGACTGGGGACTTCTCACCACAGTCCACCTCAAAGAAAATGAGTTCAAACGAGCATTGATCGATATTGGCACTGCTGTCAATATCATCCCTTTGAAAACTCTCAGAGTTGCAGGCATCACTCGGCAAGAAGCCACTCATGCTCCTGTCTCAGTCAGAGACCATGAAGGAGTCTCCATGGATGCTTATGGTTATATCATTCTCAAGATGAAAACTGGTTCAACTTGGGAAGAAACCAAATTTCACATAATTAGGGAGGATCCAGGATATGATATGATCCTTGGACGAACATGGATCCATGCTGAAAAGATAACTACAACACCTTCAATTCATATTTTTTTGTTGAAGAAAGCTATGACTCGGAAGAAGTGGAGGATAATCCTCCATTCGAACATCTGGAAAAAGTTGAAGCCTTGATGGAACTCACACAAAAACATGAAAAAAGCGCACATGAATTTTTCAAAAGGTTTCGTACTCAGGCAAGTCTCATTCCCCCTCATGCATATGTATTATCAACTTTCAAATATGATACTCTGGTACGGGGACTTGATCTTACTTACAACTTAGCTATCACCAAACACTATGAGTGGTTGGTCTCACCTCAGCAATACTTCACCAAGTGGTTAGATGCAGAACCTCTCAGAATTCAGCGTTTCACTGATACGATCATTGCTAAAATAATGGTTGAGCTCAACAATCAATATCCTAAATATTCTCCCTTGCACGAGTGTCCACATATGCTGCAGAATTAGAAATCTCCACAAACGAGGAACCTTACTATACGAGGAATTCCGAACCAACAGAAGATATTCAGCGCACGAGCAACCAAGCCTAATAAATTTCATGAAGGGGATTTAGTTCTCAAGGCAACTAAGCATAATCTCCATTCCACAAGGAATTATAACTGGGAAGAGCCGTTTATGATTGCTAAGTCGGTGATTTGAGAATACTACAAATTGGCTAACATCAAAGGCAAGACAAGTGTGTTAGTGATTCACGAGAATTGGCTAAAAGCTTTTGACACCTAAAATGATTCAGCATCCCAAGGTGTTTTATATTCAAGGCACGAACTATCGAGACACCTAATGTTTTTATTATAGGATTTTCTTTCACATGTATTTTCAATTCCTCCAAGAGTTTGCACTCCTTGCACTCAGTATTTGAATTCAGAAATTTATCAAAATTCTTTTATTTAAGGAAAAATCTCTGTCAAATCCGAACTCCAGAAAGAAAATCATTAACCACTCGCTTATTCAAAACCAATCAAAAAACAAAATCAAAAATAAAACCTCACTATCTCTCAGAAGTTCAAAGTTTAAGAGATTATGTAAAGGAAAGCTAAAGGAAGCCGTCAAAGTAAGATTTATGCTTCTCTGCATTCTCCAAGACTTGCATGGACGCCTTTTCCAACTCCAGCTTTTCAGTCAATTCAGCAATCTTGACCATTTTCTCCACCACGGCATCACTGGTGAAAGGTACATTATTCTCTATTGCGTCCTTTATGATGTCAATCTTTTGACGAAGCCACTTCAAGTTAAAGCCAAGTTTTTTAGATTTATTCAAGTTGTACTCCAAATCAAAGAGTACATCTTGAGTGACGGTACTTCTAGCCCTAATCCGTATATCATCTATGACACGCAAAATATTTCCTACTTGCATTACCAAGAAGTAACTGAGTTTGAGGTCTCTTTCAGCGACGATGTGACCATACATCTTCCATAGCTTCTCGTATATATCATCATGCCCTATGGGAACACTAGATCCACTAACTGATGTGTGATATGGGAGTGACTCACCGAATGGAGGATCACAAATAATCCCTGCATTAGGGTATTCATGCACTATTGTGCGATTCTCAATTATTGGAGCAGCTTCATCAATTGTGGGAGCAGTTTCTTCTATCGATGGGGCAGTTTCTTCCATTCTAGGTCCGGATTCTTCTATCTCTGAAGTGGTGATGATTTGAGCTTCATCCTCCTCGATAACTTCAGTAGAAATATTCTAATATCATTGAAGTGCAGAGATGGTAACGTCATCAACTCGATTCACCATATGGTTTGAATCATCATTCGCTCCATTATTCTCAACTTCGGCATTTGATACCTAGTCCAAATACGAAGATTACATGAGATTAGAAAAATTCAAGCATGGATACCAAAATCGATCATAAAATCCATCATGTAAGTGAACTAACACTATCTAAGTTATTTACTATACATCCAAGACATGAGCAAACAGTGTGGAAGTCATAAAACACGTTTTTCAACAAGCTCACCTGAAGAATTTTTTATATTGTCCTGTATAAAATGATGAACTGGGAGAAATTAGTAAGGAATATAAGGTTGAGTCATATACCGTTCTCTACGTATATATGTTCTTTACAACATATCAAAATTTTATGGTAATCGGATAAGCGAGCAAAAACATGTGGCGAAAAATTTGGACTACATGCCAGCTGACAAATTTTTGAAGGTCTCCTGGAAGTTACCGTTTCGCTGATTTCGGACCCTAAACGTACTCAAAACTCTAAAATCTTCTTTAACAATCTTGGAAATATCCTGGGAATAAGATTGCATGGGTAGATCGTGAAAATCCGACATTGTATGAAGTTTTTATGGTGTTTTTGCTAAAAGAATGAGTTCTGAATTTTCTGATGACGTATTTCACTTAAAAAAAATTCATTCATACGTATGGATTCTCATTTATTCATCAACAAATCAGAAATATTATACTTCTATGAAGAGGATACAATATGGATACTTACTTGAAGAGTTTCCAAGTCGTTCGAAGGATTCACATAGTCGGCTTCAACGTTGGGAGCACCATTACCTCCATTCGGTCCCAATTCTTGAAGGTTCTCTTTCTCACCACTATTTGAAGACGAGTGAACATCCTGGCCATGTTAGTTTTCCACAACAATGTTCTCATGTACATATCAGCATAATTATTATTATTTATTTCGGAAAGTATCATGATTGGTTATGCGAAGAAATACTTATATCGACATCATCCCCATCGCTTGACTCATGAGTTGTTAGCTGAGCAAGACGAAGACCGTCAATACTTGATGGAGCAAAATTCTGGAGCAGCAACAAACATTTGGTTCATGATCCTAATTATGTGGACAAGGAAAAAGTTGCAAAGGAATATTAATAACTTACCAAAGAAACGACTGGGGACTTCACATTATTCGGTATCATCCTGTAACTCCTCTTACTTCTGCCTTCTCCACTATGGGGACTTTCTTGCACTTTTGAGAAACTTAACTGAATTCGAGGTCTCACAACGCGATCGTCCTACAATAAAATCAATAAAACAATTAAGATGTGGTTATCATGGATCCACCAAAATCATAAGGAGAATACTTACCTGTGAACAATCCGGAGGCGTTTTTCTCTTATCACCACTACAAAGATATTTCAATCTCGGTCGATCAGCAATCATGCCAGGGGAAGGAAACTCTCGTACCGGAGACTTAACATCCATCCCAAACTTATACAAATTCTCAAGTTTTTGATGCCAGAAGCCTATGTAACCCAGAGTTACGTAGGTATAACTCGGTCAAAGCAGAGGAATAAATAATTATTTCCTTCCACATATGTGCAATCTAAGTGAGCCATCATATACTCAACTGATGGTTTATTCATTCGATGACCTGGATCACACTGGTCGAGACCCATTTGTCGAGTTTCTATGTCAATGTTATATTCTTATACCTGGAATTCTCCGTGCATTACTGATACTAAATAACCAGGGGTGCAACCCAGTATGAAATATTTCTCTCCATCACTCAGATCGATGCCATATGATATTTTCTTCATCAGTATTGAAAGTGATCAATTGTGAGAATAGAGGGGGAACTGACACCCAGGGGAGAAAGTTGAACTCAGACTCAATTTCCAAAATATTAGTGAGGCGTGTCTTGTATTGTGGCTGCTTTGTAGACCAACGCATAATCCTTGCATTATTTTTCTCGAGGAACGCATGACGAGTATCAATATTGGGTCCTTGAAAGACGCTGCGAGGAATTGGAGCATAATTCTCAAGGTGCTCCCATATCAAAGCTTGGAGAAACATAGTATTAGCATATGTTTCAATCTTCATGAAGCCGTTGGAGACATTGGAGTCTATGACTAAGGAGTCTAAATTGGAGAACATTGAACCCAAAAACAGACTACCGATAGGAAGTTTCTCACCTTTAGCCATCTTTATAGCAAAACGAATCACAAATGGATTCAAAAAATGTCCGCTATCTTCAAGAACATCCTTGGAAATCCACAATCATAAGAAGGCAACAATGGTTAAGGTACCATCAACAGATTCTTCAGGAGCTTCATCTCTCGGCCACCAGTACTTTAACCATTGAGTATAACAAAATTTGGGCGACTTGTTGAATTCATGCATTTTAGCTTCCAACTCGTCAGAAATTACATTCTCCTCTGCTGAGAGCTTTCCGGGAAAATTACCAGTAATCGGGAGATGCAATAAAGAGACTGCATCTTCCAAAATAATGGTGAATTATCCCCATCTGCATATGAAAGTATGAGTAGGAATGCACCAACGGGCAAGCAAAGCCACCATACCTGGTATATTATGATGAATTATTAAATCCCCAACAGCTTGAATAGCTCGTGTCACCTATGCCCGATCTAGCATGGTCCTTACATGACTATGACCCAACATATGTCTCGCCGATCTAGAAAAATGTGACAGAGGATTCCGGGAAAGCTTGAGTTCTACACGTGAAGCCAAATAGTGTTTCCCTTGCAAATAAAACCGAGTTATTGCTTGAGGAGATACCAACTTGTTCTGAATAGTACTCCTGGGATTTATAAGGAGCCGAAATGAGGAACCCGAGGGACTCTTTTCGGGTCTATATAGATACACAAATAATTTGTCCTCAGTATTCGGAATGTTCTTAGTTTTGGAAGTTTCCTATTTCTCTTTAGAAGTCCCAGAATCATCATTTCTGGAAGATGCGTCTATAGAAACATCCTCTCTGGAAGTTTCCTCTCTATAAATATCATCTTCAGAAGCGCTACCACGGGAATCAGTCATCTTTGGAAAGTTGTTGTTACATCCATACAACAAAATTTTGTCAACACAATGGAATTAAAGAAACATAGTAATTACGATGCTCACATCAGCTTCCACAAAAAATGGTAATCATTAACTCTTACCTGTTTATGGTTTCACGAACTTAGTGATAATAACGTAAAACTTCGAAAACTTTCTCACTCATTCAAACCTGCGAAGACGAGCAAAATCTATCATTCAAGAGTCGACACTGACTTTTCACGAAACTATGAATAATTCACATAAGCTCTTCATGTGAATATTTACTAATTTTTTATCATGTGTACACGCACTATAAAATCACGAAAATCATATAGACATTGTTTTATCACGTACAATTGTTTACTTAACAATTGTTGAAAACCTACTTTACATGGATTTTGCAAAAGAAAAAATATATATAAGTCACATAAATAAATAAAAATCGTGGGATAATAACTCACGTAAACTCAAAAAAAAAAATACGTGATTTATTATTAAGAAATTTTTCTCTGTTTTGCTCAAACGAGCATTCGCCTATGAAACGAGGGTCTTTTTCCAATTTTTAAAGGTCCACATATTCCCAAATAAAATTTTGAAAGTTCACATGAAATTTTTTATCATGAAGTGCAGGTCTATTTCAAAAAATACCTTAGGATTATTGTTTATTACTTTAACTATGAACATACGTACGAACATAAAGGTATTTGTGTGAAAAATTCATGCTTTGAAAGTAAAATTTTGATTTTTATGAAACCTCATAAACAAATTTTATCTACTGCAACTAAACATGTCTATTCAAGGATTCATGTATCTCTTTCATATTAGGGATTATTGCTCATTTCTTAAACTAACGAACGAACGAGCATATGTTTTCTAAAACAATTTTCATGAAACCTACATCTTCATGCATACATATGAAATTTTGTTTTGAACAACTCATGGAAAATTCACGAACTAACAGTAAAAAAAAAATCGCTTACCTAAACTGGTCGGAGTTGGCTGGAACTCCGTCGGACGGTGATGGCGACGGCCGACTCCGGCTTATTTTTTTTTCCTCTCATGGTTTCTCGAGCGTGAGAAGGTGAGGAAGAGCTGGTCGGTCAATAACTTTTTTTAAGGCTTCTTAACTTTTATATTAAATTTGTTTCCAAAACCTAATAAAACATGGATATCCTTTTTTGGACTCGGGCCCACAAACATTAAATCGACCAAAATAGGATTCTCGGTCGTCCAAATCATCCTTCGTCTCTCCGTGCTCACGAGATGACACTCTATCTATCAGGGTCTTTACATGAGAATTTTCTTGTACATGAAACCATTGGAGTAGATAGAGGATTCTGAGAATACCTTTGTAAAACTGAGTTCAACCACTGATCTCGTCGACTAAAAATCACCATCTAATGCTTATCGCGGAACATGAATGTTCCTCACTAAGCAGGGGACTTAATGTTGATGGTGGATTTTCAATAAAGGTCAAAATCATAAAATCATGATACTGCATATTTATGACACAGCATAAATATGGTGGATTTTCAATAAAGGTCAAAATCATAAAATCATGATACTGCATATTTATGACACAGCTTCAGGAACGCATGTGACGTTTCATATTTTACGAGCCATGATGCATATGTCACTCGAAAGGCCTCCCCGGAGTGTTCAATGCTGCTCATTTCATCATGATATCTATGTAGAATAACATAATTGGACGGTTCTCCGTATGATTGAGAACTTAACGCCTCCAGGACATCGGCAACACTCATTGTTCCCTGACTACATAGAGAGACTCGCCTCTACATAGAAGAATGATTGGGCGGTTCTCCGTATGATTGAGAGCTTAACGCCTTCAGGAAGTCGGTGACACTCACTGTTCCCTGACTATGCAGAGAGACCGTGTATAGATTCAGGCGTCTCTCCATACATAATTGTTGAGGGGGCTAAGTGCCTTCAGGATATCAGTAACACTCGTTTTTCCCTGACTATGCACCTTTCAGAACGGCTATGACGCTTTAACTGGCCAATATCCCCTCTGCAATAGAATAATTCTACCATGACATTCACCACTGAATTCCTAGAAGATAATCTATTTTATCTCATTACTCCGATTTCATGGTCGAATCCACGGCTGATCTTATGGAATGGTAATAAATAATTTTATTATTCTGATTCTATGGTCGAATCCACGATCCTACGGAATGGTAATACTCATTTTATTATTCTGAATCCATGGTCGAATTCAAGGCTAATCCTATGGATTGATAATAAATAACTACTCACCTTTATTACTTAGTTTCATGAATCATTCTCCACTGAATTTCATAAATTAATAATAAATACTCAACAACCGGGCATCTGGATTATCACCGAGTAAGCCCCAATAAAATGGTGCAAGTGTACTCAACAATGGTGCACGAACGAGCACCCAAATGCACGAACGACATTCGAAAATATGGACAAACGAGGAATCCTACACAAAACAGGAGAGAGAAAATAATAATAAACTCATGAATACTCCTTTATTTTTCTTATTTTATTTATTTTCATGAACTCATGAAAACTCCTTCATTCAAGCAACTTTCCTTGTTTGAGCAAAACTCACGGTTTCTCCATATTTTCACGGTTTCATGAAAAATAATAAAATAGGGAAAGGTGTTGCGGGACCGGGTTACCTAGCCGTCTGGACATGCCCTAGCCATGTCCGGTCCCACACCTTGCAATCCCTTATTTTCATAATTATTATTTCCCTCATCTCATGAAACTCCTCCGTTTGAGCAAAAATCATGGTTTCTTCATATTTTCTCAAATATTGCCCAAACCATGAAAAAGCCATGAAAAAACCAAAAAGTCAAATGGTCACATGACCGACTAGGCTACTCATGCCAAATAATAAAATATTATTATTTTTATATTTTCCAAATTTTGATCAAACTAGCAAAGTTCTACTTGCTTATTCGAGCAAAATCAAGAATTTCAGTCAAAGATCGAACTCTTCTGAAAATCCAAGATATTTCCCAAACGCATATCATAAAGTGCCAAAACTCTCAGGATTGAGAAACAGACATAATGGTGACACATGCATGCTTTCTTGACCAACCGAGGCTGGCCCTAAGGCTTACAAAGAGCCGGTCCCGCACATTCTTATAATTTTGACCTAATTTTCTCGATTGCTCATATTGGGTCCAAACTATTTCCAACCAACTTGGAATTTGCTCAATCGACCATCAGATGGTCCCACGACCACCAAGGGACGGTTTCATCCCCTCTTGGCCGGTCCCTCACTTCTCCATAAATTAGGTTTTATTACTTAATGCTCAGACAGGTATTATTTTAATAAATGATGAAAACGGCATTTTATCATCATTCTTTCACCAACCGATCAACTAAGGACCTTGATGCGCTCTCACTCGAGTACTTGGGCACCACATGGTCATCCATCATCCCATGTGGTTGGTACTTCCCTCACTCGTGATCTATTTTCAGCAATTCATCAATTGACGAACAATTGATCAAAAATTAGGGTTTCGAACAAACGCTCCATCAACCATCATTCTGAGAAAGTTCAAACACTAATAAGTTTATGTTGATCCAGCAATCAGCATCTGGATTAATTATATAATATTTGGTAGTTTATAAATAATTTAATTAATATTTTATTGGGTCACGTCACTAATAAATAATTCGTCGAATTGAGCAATACTTGCTCAGTTGCTCGAATATTGATCCAACTATCAATATTCAGTAATTTATCAGTAATTCGTCGAATCGGGCAATACTTGATCAATTGCTCGAATATTGATCGAACTATCAATATTCAATAATTTATCAGTAATTCATCGAATTGAGCAATACTTGCTCAGTTGCTCGAATATTGATCCAACTATCAATATTTAGTAACTTATCAATATTCAGTAACTCTCCGAATTGGGCAACTCGAATATTGATCGCAACTTAATATTCAACAAATCATCGAATCTACAATATTTGCTCAAATGAGCAATATTAACATAAGAACTGTACGACTGACATGTTCAATTCATAAATCACTGAGCATTCGTCACTCATGCTCAATTCTACAAAACTTAGACTCACCGTCTAAAAGTCAACAATTGACCTAATACACATCTGCCTTGCAGACTCCACGTTCATGAGACATCAATCACGTCATATGGGGGGATATCAATAAGGATTTTGGTATGGCGGCCTACGGCACGTGGATTCATCCACGATAAGAAATGTGAGTAAGTCGTACAAACGGTTGAAGGAGTTAAAAAAGTAGTGGGTGGACGGTTAACCAAGTCTCCGCACGACCTAGAAATGGTTTCACCACGATCTTCCACTTTCCCACTCTTTCATTCAAGAAACCGTCACGCTTACTGGGATCAATGTGTTTACCATTCTGACTGTATAAATAAGTTTTGGATTCACAATTGAGAGATACGGAAAAAACACACAGAAAATCCATGAGATATTTGAAAAGACAATCCATCGTCTAACCAAAAATCATCGTGTGAGCAACACCCTCTCAATCATTCGAAACTTATTTACACATACTTGCAGAAACCTTCAACACATCCACAATCCTTGATCAACATTGATCCCACAATTCTCATCTTCCTTCCTACAGATCAACCCATCTCCTTCTTTGTGACCGAATTGACTCTGGAACGGCCATTGACTTGGTTTAGGCCGGGGTCCTACAAATTGATCTCTCGAACTCAAATAAATCACGTGCAGTACATCTGTGTGAGGTTAGGCAGTTTTCTCGATTTGAGGAGTCTTATCCGAATCGTAGTCTCTTCACTTTCTTAAAAAATCAGCAAACCGTTTTTCCCCATCTACAAGGTCACATTAATTATTTTTTTATTTCTACCTAATACACACATCGAAAACACGTTGGTGTAGTTGTTATAAATATAACAACCAAACCCGAGGGGAGACAAACTCACTACTTACCTGAAACATAAATAACGAAACATATAAAAGAGAGAATTTTCACTTCATTGATAGAATCTTCAAGTTGGGTCATTATCTTTGAAAATTATGTATCTATAGGCTTGAGGAGAACCTACTCAATGATTTTGTGCCACTTAAGGAAGTATAATAGCTAAGGTATATAATGCCTTCACTTAATACTATCCCTTTGGGATTAGGAGGACTTATGATATATGGTATCAATGTTCTGCTTTTTTTTTTATTACCCTAAAAAACGATGATCTTCAGTGAATCCTTCGGCGAAGGATCTTGTGTATTTTCGGACCTTATGCGCTTTGATGTTTATGCATTTGGTATACGTTTATTTTTCGTCTTGAGAAGGTCGGTTGGTATTCAAGCCTTTCGGAGCGTCGGAACGTTGCGTCTGTTTGGATGTTGATGTTGTCGAAATGTTGCGTATGTTTGGATGTTGAATGGTATAACTACCTTTCACCATTCGAGTACGATATAAATACTTCTTCGCCTTTTAGTGGTCCTCATTGTCTTCAGTTTTTATTTCTTCGGTGACTTCTTATGTGATTTTAATGATGTCTTTAGGTAGATGCCTTTTTGTTGTTGCTACTTATTTTATTTTCTCATTTTTTTTCTTTGAAATGACACAATTCTTTATCTTATTCTTGTAGGTTCTGGTGCTAGTGATGATGTTGTTATTGTCCCTTATAGGTATGACTAAGTTTTTTTTAAAAAGAGGATGGTGTAAAATATGGAGTTGAGACATGCTTCTGGTGCTAGTGTTCCTATTGTTGACGTTACTTCTATTGTTGATGATGTTACTTCGGTTGTTCACGATGCTACTTTGGTTGTTGGTGATGATATTCCAGTTTTTGTTGCTATCTTATCTTCCAATGTTTCAATCTCTTCTTGGAATGATTTTAGGATCCATGAAAAAAAAAAACAAAAAAAAACAAAGGTTGTGTGCCAGCTTATGCCCGTTGATGTCGCATTATGTTGTGCCCAACAAAGAGAAGATAAGGCTAAGTCTCGATGAGAGACTGATAGGTGTTGGAGTTTTATACCGAGTTTCAAAATACATATTGTAACATGTTAAGTTATAGGCAGTTACAATCGGTTGGTTACAGAGAAGAGTGACATAGAGAATTGCGCCACTTAGTGAAGTGTTGTGTTGGTTGGTTAACACCAATCAACAGTTTCATAAAGGATGAACATATGTATAATTGGGTCTTAATCCTAAGAGACACATCTGTTGAATTTGTATATAAATAGTGAGACTTCTCAACTGCAAGATATGGAAGAAAAAAAATCCCTCTCTCTCTCGTTCTCTCTAATTAGCAACACCATTGTGGATTTCTGATTGCCAAGAAAACATACTTAGTATTGTTCATAAGGATCCTGTATTGAGAGTACACTCTTACTGGATTAAGATCGTTGAATCCTGGGGAATAGACGTCATTAACCGTTTGCACTGTAGTGGCGAAATCTATTCTTAAGGACAGTGAGTTTCTTCACGCCTCGATCCGTTTTGTTCACAGTTATAACATCCAATTTCAGCCCTATTTTCCAACAATCTTAAAAATAGATAGTATGGCTGCTATAAAATTTAGTTCTCGTTCACTTCCTAATATTTCTAAGATTGAACCGTTTAATGGGTCATTTTTTAAGCGATGGAAAGAAAAGATTTTCAATTCATTAGATGTGAGGAATTTGGCGCAGTATTTCACGGAACCAAAACCAAGTGGCGGTTTTGATAATTATGAAGAATCTCATGATGTATGGACAAAAGCAAACAAGATGCTGGAACTCAGAAATATGCAATAGGTAACTTCATTCATTTTCAGATGTCAGATGACAAGGATGTCACCTTACAAATACATGAATTTCATGTACTGCTAAGTGATCTAAAAAATGAAGGCATTGCATTACCTGAACCTTTTGTGGTTGGATGTTTAATAGAAAAACTTCCTGACTCATGGAGAGATTATAAGAATTCCATGAAACACAAAAGGAAGATAATGAAACCTGAGGATGTTATTATACACATCCGCATTGAAGAGAAAAACAAGCTTCGAGATAAGTCTGAAATCGCTAAGGACTTCAGTTCGAAAGCAAACTTGGTCGAAGGATCCTCAGAAAAACCAGAGGAGAAAGCCAAGAAGAAGAAAGGCGATTCTGAAAAGAAATTAAAAGGTCGTCGTCCCAACTTTAAGAAAAAGGATAAATGTTTCAATTGCAGAATATCTAGGCACTATGCTGCCACCTGCAAGAAACCAAAAAAGAATGATAATAACTCTCCTAAAGTCAATTTAGTTGAAGGAGAAATTATTGCCGCCGTCATCTCACAAATAAACATGGTTACTGCCACGGAATGGGTGGTTGATTCCGGTACTACCCGACATATTTATGGAGACAAAAATTCATTCTCAAGTTACATATCAGTTAAGGAAGGAGAAGAACATGTTTACATGGGTGATTCAATACCTGCTCCTGTAATAGGGAAAGGAAAAGTTCTTCTCAAACTAATGTCTGGAAAGACGCTTGAACTGAATAATGTACTTCATGTTCCTAAAATCAAATGTAACTTAATTTCAGTATCCTTGTTAGGAAGTGCTGGGATTCAAACCTCCTTTGATTCTGATAGGTTTGTGCTTACGAAAGTCGGAGCTTTCGTAGGAAAAGGATATAACAGTCAGGGATTATATATCCTTAATTTAATGAATGTTGTCTTTAATAATAATTCTTCTCATGTTGCTTATCTGGTTGACTCCATCGAATTGTGGCATGGAAGATTAGGTCACCTAAATTATTCTTACATTAAGAAAATGAAAGCATGTGGGTTGCTACCTAATATTAGCACAATTAACAATGATAAATGTGGTGTTTGTGTTGAAACAAAATCAATAAAGAAGACATGTAAACCTGTTGTAAGAAGAGAATCCGAATTACTTAGTCTAATTCATACGGATTTGGGGGATCTTAAACAAACCATGTCTAGAGGTGGTAAGAATTACTATATCACATTCATTGATGATTTCTCTAGGTATGCCAGAGTATATCTATTGAGGAATAAAGATAAAGCAGGTGAAATATTTCAAAAATATAAGGCTGAAGTTGAAAATCAGTTGGACAAGAAGATTAAAACACTTCGTTCTGACCGGGGTGGTGAATACGAGTGTAATCCATTTAATGATTTTTGTGAGCGAAACAGAATCATTCATGAGACTACACCACCACGCTCACCTGAATCCAATGGTGTTGCGGAGAGGAAAAATAGGACTCTCAAGGAAATGATGAATGTTATGCTTGTTAATTCTGGTGCAAGTCCTAACTTATGGGGTGAAGCTATCTTATATGCATGTCATATACAGAATAGGATACCCTATAAGAAAACTGGTAAGACGCCTTATGAATTATGGAAGGGTTAATTACCTAACCTTAAATATTTCAAAATGTGGGGGTGTATTGCAAAGGTTCTTTTACCTGAACCTAAAAATAGGAAATTAGGCCCTAGAACAGTAGACTGCATGTTCATCGGTTATGCATAAAATAGTGCCGCATACAGATTCTTGGTACTAAAAAGTGAAAACAATTTGGTTGAAGCCAACACCATACTTGAAACTAAGAATGCAGAATTCTTTGAGAATACATTTCCTATGAAATTAGACGTTGAAAGGCCTATTTCAAATACATCCCAACAAAGTGTAGTGCCTCTACAAAGTGATGTGCCTCTACAAAGTTCAGAAATTGAAGTAAGGAAAAGTAAGAGAGCAAGAAAATCAACCATCTTTGGTGATGATTTTTATACTTTTATTGTTGACGATGATCCACAAACATATGAAGAGGCTGTAACATCCCGTGATTCTACATTCTGGAAATAAGCAATTCAAAGTGAATTAGAATCTATTTTGGCGAATCACACTTGGGAGTTGGTTGACTTGCCTCCGAGTACAAAAACTATTGGATGCAAATGGATTTTCAAAAGGAAGTTAAAACTGGATGGGTCTATTGATAAGTATAAAGAGAGATTGGTCGCAAAGGGTTATACTCAAAAGAAAGATGTCGATTACTTTGACACTTATGCACCAATAACTAGAATTTCCTCTATAAGAGTTTTAATTGCCATAGCTGCTGCTCATAATCTTATTATCCATCAAATGGATGTTAAGACAGCATTCTTAAATGGCGAATTAGAAGAGGAAATTTATATGAATCAACCAGAAGGTTGTGGTGTGGCTGGTAGTGAAACCAAAGACTACAGGCTAGTTAGATCATTGTAAGCTTGAAACAAGCACCGAAACAATGGCATGAAAAGTTTGATAGCGTTTTAGTATCTAACGGATATCAAATCAATGAGGCAGATAAATGCGTATACTATAAATCTGTTGATTCTAGTGCTTACATTATTATATGTCTCTATGTAGATGATATGCTTATCATGGGAACTATCCTTGTTGTTGTTGATGAGACTAAGAGATTTTTAGCCTCTAAATTTGATATGAAGGATATGGGAGAATCTTGTGTTATTTTGGGTTTGAAAATAGATAAAACTAGCGACGGTCTCATATTATCGCAAGAGCACTATGTAGAAAAATTTCTAAAAAAGTTTGGGTACTTTGATTGTAAAACGGTGTCGATAGCATATGATGCAAGTATTCATCTTAAAAAGAATAAAGGAAATAGTGTCTCGCAAACTGAATTTGCCCAAATTATTGGAAGCCTCATGTATTTGATGAATTCAACAAAGCCTGACATTGCTTATGCCGTAGGCAGACTTAGTAGATATACTCAAAGTACTATCAAGGTCCATTGGACTGCCATTGAAAGAATTGTCAAATACTTAAAAGCTACAATGGATTACGGAATCAAATTCAGCGGCCCTCCGCCAATTTTAGAAGGTTATAATGATACAAATTGGGTTTCTGATTCAGATGAAATCAAATTTACCAGTGGTTATGTATTCACTCTTGGCGGAGGTGCAGTATCTTGGAAATCGTCTAAGCAAACTTGTATTGCTCGGTCGACAATGGAATCATAATTAATCGCCTTAGAGAAGGGATGTTCTGAGGCTGAGTGGCTTAGAAATCTCTTGGAAGATCTTCCCGTTGGTATTAAACCGCCTCCGTCAGTGCATATGCTATGTGATTGTCAGGCAGCAATAGCAATAGCAAAGAATAAAATGTATAATGGGAAGAGTAGACACATTCGTATACGACACCAAGTTGTTAAGCAGTTACTAGAGTCCTGAATAGTAACCATAAACTATGTGAAGTCAGAGTTGAATTTGGCCGATCCTCTGACAAAACCACTAAATAGGAGGATAGTGGTAGAATCATCGAAGGGAATGGGGCTAATGCCTAAAACTTAGATCAATAGTGACTGTAATCTCACCTATTTGATTGGAAACATCATCAAATAGGTTCATAGAGGAATAACAATCACTAGTTGTTCTACAACACTATCGAAATTTTGAGAAGTCCGTTCCTATGGCGCGATGGTGCACATATGCAGTAAGTAAGGATGAGTTACTATAAATACTCTTAATGAATTCCATACCATTTGTTGGGGTGTATAACTGCAGTACACATTTGATGGAGATTCACCTATGTGAGTTTGGAATAAGGTCGATTTCAATAGAAACTAAGGCATGTTTCTACATAAACTCATGAAACCAGGAGGGCGCAGGACCGAAAAGCGCCAAACCGCAGAAGAATATTGATTTATAAACTCATCGTGGATGACAAGCCCTCTGATTTACAAACAGAATAGTGGTTCATAGAAACCTTTGTTTCACCATATTCTTCTAGTAAAATATAATTTATCAAACTAAGATTGGTTCATAGCCCAAAATGCACCAATTCTAATGCGCTTAGTTTGTGTTGTTTTGAAGGCTAATCTTTTACATTATATTTTTAAAATGTGGGGGATTGTTGGAGTTTTATACCGAGTTTCAAAATACATACCGTAACATGTTAAGTTACAGGCAGTTACAATCAGTTGGTTACAGAGAAGAGTGACATAGAGAATTGCACCACTTAGTGAAGTGTTGTGTTGGTTGGTTAACACCAATCAACAGTTTCATAAAGGATGAACATATGTATTATTGGGTCTTAATCCTAAGAGACATATCTGTTGAATTTCTATATAAACAGTGAGACTTCTCAACTGTAAGATATGGAAGAAAAAAAATATCCCTCTCTCTCTCTCGTTCTCTCTAATTAGAAACACCATTGTGGATTTCTGATTGCCAAGAAAACATACCTAGTATTGTTCATAAGGATCCTGTATTGAGAGTGCACTCTTACCGGATTAAGATCGTTGAATCCTGGGAATAGACGTCATTAACCGTTTGCACTGTAGGGGCGAAATCTATTCTTAAGGACAGTGAGTTTCTTCACGCCTTGATTCGTTTTGTTCTCAGTTATAACATCCAATTTCAGCCTTATTTTCCAACAATAGGGTCATGATGGACGTTGTTCACCATGCTTCTTTTCCCTGTGATGTGAGTCAGAACACCACTTTATCTCGTGTGAAAGAGGTTGTTGTTGTCAAGTAAGAAACATATCGATCTCGTGTGTCCAAGTGCTTAGAGCTCCGTCAACTTGTCGAAGAGGACACTAATATAAGCTTCTCTTGTTGCTCAAGTTATACTCTTTTCCCCACCGTGTTTGCTTTTGAATATTTTTCTTGTTTTTCATCATAAACTTTACGGGTCAGTTTGTAGACCGAATGCCAGAATGAAATTTTGCTACCATACTTTTTTGTGCCTTTCTACTATGCTACTTCTTTATCGGGCTGACCTAGCCAGGCATACGTCAACATCACTTATTATTCCATATTTTTATTTGTCCTTCCACCTTCATTTCAAAGTAGGCACTACACTTGGATGAAGTGTCAGTCGCTCTCGAGATATTTTTCTCCACGTGGTATCCTAGTTAGCAATTCGCCGAATCATTCGCGAATTTTTACGTACCTTACGTTCCCGCACTGAACGGCCGTCCTAATGAAACTCCGACTCCTGTTCGTGAATTTTCTGAGCCTCACGAACTATACGCGACTTTTGCGAACCGAATTAGAATTCTGCATACTGAAACGGCGGAATATGCTCTGCTCAAGAGTAACCCAATTGTTATTGGGCCAACTAATAACGCCTTTTAAGGCCCAACGCTCCTTTTTTAGATGATTTTTTATGCTTTTCCAAAAACTGTTCATGCAAAGATTCGAACCCCTGTCATGCAGCTAACTTAATCGTCTTCATTCCACTGAACTACTGGCTCATTGGTGATAATTTTGCATACATTTTAGATATATGTTATATTTGTACACAAATCAGGCTTTTCCTAAGTACTTATTCTTTTATTCGTATTTAATGCATAACGAATTTAGTATGCCGAATTTATATCTCCAAAACGAATTATACGCGTACGTATGCCGTCTCGAACTATTAGCGAATCACGAACCGTTGACCGGATTGTTGACCGAATTTACCTTCCGTCGAAACGAATAATACACGTACGTATGTCGTCCCAAACGTTTTCCGTATCCCGAATTGCTAACTAGGCGTGGTATTTAGGATTTTATCATGTTTGTCCACTTCATAATTGGTATCCCTCTCCTCTATCGTGGATTTTAGAAGACATGCGGAATACCTATTCTTTTTTCCACATGACGGTGATATTAGTTGTGTTTTATACTCCCCAACTCTAGTATGTACATTGAGATCTTTCAGAGGCAGATCAATTTTTAGACCAATTTCCGTTTGGATTTTAGACCAGATGTTTGATTATGATCTTTGTCTGCACCTCATCGTGCTTTCCAAGCCCCGTATTAAAAGAAAATATGCTTTTTCAATAAGAAATATCATTTCGATTTTACATCTTTTTACTCGCTTATTGATAAAAAAAAATCAGATGATCGCATTCCACAGGTGCATTCGTGATTCTCTGTTAAGGTCAAGTTTATTTTGTATCACACAATGAAGGAATCCAATTTGTATGTATGCACTCGGGAACCGGGTGGGTATTATATTGAATTTCATGGATCAGCGGATTTTTGGGCTGAGCTGAATATGTATCATGTACATCTTATTTCCCCGGGATTGTAGTTCAATTGGTCAGAGCACCGCCCTGTCAAGGCGGAAGATGCGGGTTCGAGCACCGTTAGTCCCGACCTAGGATCCAATGAATCCGTCAACTCATTTCTCTATTTTCGGTGAAGAGAGAGGACTGAAAGCAAAATCTAATTCCCGCCGGAAGTCTTTTTTATCATCGAAGAAATACAAGAATTAAAATTCATTCTAGACTAGTACTGATTCGTGGGGAGAGCTAGATTGGTACAATTGGTGGTAGGGTCCTATTCAGGATTTCAAGAGACACCGCACATGTTTTATTTTTTCTATTGGTTCTGATCCATGGAATTCAATATAATACCCACCCGGTTCCCGAGAGCATACATACAAATTGGATTCCTTCATTGTGTAAAGTTGTAGAATAGTTGAGAAATCTCAATATTGGTTTATAATAATGTAATGTACATATTACAAAGGACTTGTCTCCTATTTAAATAACTCTAAGACTCAAACTTGGAAAATAAAAAATCCCTAAAATAAATAACGTTCTAGAATTAAATAAGTAATTCTAAAAACAAAAAATACTACTCTAAATTAATTAATCTCTAACAATAATAATAAAATATAAATCATAAATCTAACGGATATCCTACATCACCTCCTCTTAAAAGCTTCTTGGTAGGGTTTGCTTGTTGTACTCCCTAATAGTTTATTACGTGTCAGCATTGCTATTTCTCGTTGTTCTTCCAAGTTTTCGAGATTTTATAGGATGAGATTTGTATTTTGGTTCTTATTTCATGCCACTGAACTTGTTATTGGTAATACCACCTTGTTTGGTAATAATGCTTACGAATGTCATAGAAATGGTGATTTCCCGGTCGTCTCCCTTTCTCGTGTCTTATACGTACATTAGGTTAGCTGGTTCACCTTCGGGTTATAAGTTTTTATTCAAGTTAGACGTGATTTCCTTGTTGAGGGCTTTCATTTGTACACCGCATTGCGGTAAATTGGTGTTTGTTTCAGCATCTTATTTTTGTACGGCTTGGCTAACAAATCGGTTTTATGTCCTTCTAGCTGCTTTATATTGTCCAATATTGTTACCAACAGGAGTCCCACCTGTATATAATGTTATCCCAAACAAATTTGAAGATTTATTGATTTCTTATTCTCGCCAAAGGTAATGCTTCAATCCACTTCGTGAAATAGTCTATATCTACGAGCAATAATCTTTTACTTATAGTTTTCGTCTTTAGTGATATTCCATTGTCTGGTTTTCATATTTGGTTTGTACTTTAGATATACTCTACTTTTTTGGACCATATTAGCGTATCCATTTGCATGTATGACAAAAAAAAAAAAATCCTTGCTACTGGGATTAGTTTGCTATTGATATTTTTAAGGAGTGGTTTCCGCAATCTCCTTCGTATATCACCTTTAGGATATTGTTTACGAAAAGGAAAGGGTACAACCATATAGTGTTTCTATCTCGTGCATAATTAATATGTATAGACCAAGGGTTCGTGTATCCAGTTGTGTACAAGAGTTCTTGGAAGATCTCGAGAATCAATATCCAAGATCAACCTAATATGTAACAAATTGTACAAGATCATAATTCTAACAAGCACAAGACTTGAAATCTATATTTCAAGATATGAATTCAGTAAGAACAAGTCTTGTAAGATTTCATCAATTAGGGATTAAATATTACCTAAGTTGATTTCATACTACTTGTGACATTCATATTGTTAAGATAAAACAAATATAATGCGGAAAAGGAAATAACACAAGATACCAGAACTTTGTTAACCAGAAAATTTGTAGTATGCAGAAAATCCTCGGGACCTAGTCCATTTCGAGTATTATGTTGCATTAAACCGCTGCAGAGACTAGCCTACTATCAAACTTCATACTGGAATGTAACTGAGACATAATTCACCCTTTGAGGAACTCAGCTTCAGTCGTGCTACTTGCGTATCTAGATCCAACGTGATCCCACACATGTGATTCCCTTATATGACTTCCTTTATAGCCTAAAGATTATTTCAGTCTAAGTGAAGACTTTTGTAACTTATCTCTTATGGAAAGTCTATTAATTTCTTTCAGATATGTTTCAATTAAGTTAATGGATATCTATTTGCAATTGAACAATATTCAAGGAAATAAGATGTTCTATCAAACCTCAATGATTAGGATAGCTTACTTTCTTCAAAACTTATTGAAACAGAGAGGGTACCAAGTACACCACCAACTTTTTCTTTCGGAAATCTATAAGACAAAACCTAATACAATTAACAAGTAGATCTGCATAAAAGATCATTACACTTGATTATAAATACAGTTTATCTCTTTCTCTTCCAGAATCAATATAAAGATACCAAAGATCCGCATACCTGGTTGTGTAAATAGTTCTTGGACGATCTTAAAAAATAATATCCAATATCAATCTAGTATGTACCCGAATTATACAAGATCTGAATTCAACAAGAACAAGTCTTATAGGATCTCAATTAATTAGGGTTCAAAGACCATCTAAATTTATTACGACTTACTTGTGGTAACCCTATTATAAAGATAAACAATATAATACAAAAAACAAATAACAAAGATACCATAAAAAAAATTAACGAGGAAACTACAATCTTGTAGAAAAATCCGGGACTTAGTCCATATGAACACATACTGATTTAAGAAGTTACACCTCTTGCCTACTATCAAACCTCGAACCAGAAGTTGAGACAAAATATACTCATAAAATGGCCCCGCTTCAGTAATATTCAAGTACTTGTAAAACTTCTATCAGAATCTTAATCCTCTTTAAAATTTTCTATTGTAAATCTTCTAGCACAACAACAATTCTCCTTAGAATACTGTTTACTAATCTGCCTTTAACAAATAGTCTATTGATTTCCCTTTCGATATGTTTTAGTCAAGGTTTGGAAATATATTTGCAGTAGACAAGTCTAGCAAACCTCACGGATTCGAAACATTTACACTCTTATCTAAAAGAAGCCTAGGTTACTAACCACCTCTCAAGATTAATCCAAACAAATCAAAGAGGAGTTTAGATACCTATCTTGAGGAATCACAAATAAAAGCCATCTGCCAGTGACCCAAAGAAACGAAAGAATCAATTACATTTTTTATATGATCTCCTCTTAAAGATAGGACTAACAAAATCAAGCAGAGTTTGTAACAATTTGTCCCTTTTTCATTGTTTGATTAATTTTGTATTTCCTTTTTTTCTTATACATATATTTTATTATTCCATTTTCATTTATATTTCAATTAAGATTCCCACTGAGAAGCATGATTACTAGAATTATATTCAAATCTCATGTCAATCAAGAGATACCTCATCTTTTGCAACAGTTTCTAAAAAAAAAAGGTTACGTTGGACTAAGAACGGGAAGGAAGAAAGTGAATAGGTCTGCGAATTCCTCATCCTCAAATCAGTCATTCCCAAAAATATTGTCATAGTCAAAAATGGATTTTAAGAATAAAATCTTGATATGATAGAATCCAACAGGTGTGAAACCTAGGATAGCATAATTTAGATTTTTTTTTCTTCACATACTTAGGATTAAACAAAATGATTAGCAAATAAAAGTGTTAATGCCACAACCAACCCGTGAATTGTTAAAGCTTCCGTAAAAGCCATAGTCAGCAGTAAAGTACCTCTTATTTTACCCTCCACCTCTGGTTTTCTTATAATACCTTCTATGGCTTGTCCCACAACAGTACCCTGACCAACAGAAGCAATCCCTATGACCAATCCAATAACAATAACGGAAGCGACAGAAATCAGTGATTCATGGTAAGCTCCTCGCGCCAAAATAAATAAATGGTTAATGATATAATCAAAACCAATAAATAATACCGTATGATTCCATTACTAAGATATACCAAATTAAAGTAATTATATTATTAAATCATCAGAACTACTCAGATTTCCGTTTGTTCCCATCCATTGAGTCTTTATCAATTATCAATCCATAGGCCCAAGTTCTTCCATTTCCTAGTTCCAAAGAATTTTTTCAATTCTTCGTTATTTTTCTCTTTTATATGCTCTTAGTTTAAGGTGTTTATTCATTCGTCACAAACGAAATATAAGGATTTCTAAATTCACAACGGGATTGTAAAGGAAATAAGATCCACATATAGTTCATATATAACTATTCAATATGTAATATTACAATGTTTCTTCCAAAGTGTAAACCAACTATTTAATTCTCATCTTATATGCATTGGGATTCTAGAAAAACATACACAACAATTGGTTTATAGCAATTACATAAACCTAAGTCGATCCCCTAACCCATTTTTTATGAAGCCCATTTTTCACTTCCTCTTTTTCCTTTAGTTATCATTATCCTGTATGAATCCAAATGGGCGGGTTAGTTGGTTCATTATCATTATCCCGAATTAATCATTACCATTACATATCAATACAATATTAGGATTTGTTTGATGGAAGTGCATGGAATTAATACTAAATTTGGACAATCCTTGAATTAAATCAAATTAAATGGTGATCCATCGTTCTATAGAATATCGTTTTTTTGTTTAATCATATATCAAAACTCGATAGCATAATAATTTGGATTCAAATTATGAAACCTAATATAATTAAAATATTGTAATTGAATGAACAAATAGAAGTAGCGGTATGACATCAATGGGCCAAGAATCTTAGGAAAATGATCTTTTAAGACTCTTTCCTTTATTTTTAATTTTTAATTCCCGAATATCAATTAGAAAAGCTAGTTAATGATGACCCTCCATGGATTCACCTATATAAGCCGCGATAAATCTGCAAAAATAAGATCTTGAATCATGCTTGTAAATAATCCAAGGAACACGACAGGTATAGGAACCACTGAAGGTACTAAAGAAACAAGAACAACGACTACGAAATTTATGAGGTAGTATATTCCTCAAAATCCGAAAACTTAGTGATAAAGGTTTTGTGAAATATTATAGGATGTTAATTGGTAAAAGGATTGGAGCTGGTTGAATGTATTTACTGAAATGAATCAATCTTTTTTTAGTAACACCGACATATAAATATTCCATGGACGTGAGTAATTCAATGGTAGTATCTATATCATTCGTAGGTGCGGCTAACTCCCCATGAGGTAACTATATTATTTTTCGAGGTCAAAGATCCCTTGACCATTCAGAAACAAATCATGTAAAAACATAGTCTTACCGAGCTTTATGAATCCCTAAGTGGAGTTTCTAAAGTTGTAACCTAGTACAGTTCCGTAAATAAACTTAGGTTATAGGGAAAGCCTATAGCTTTGCAACTAGGACACAAAAATGTCAGGAATTAATAAATCTCGTTGCAAGAGTCTCACTATTTATAAATTTTCCAGACTACATGTAGCTTTAAATTCAAGTTAAGGTTGCTTGATATTCAAGAAAACAATTTCCTAGTTTAGGTGAAATTCCTAGATATGAATTTGTGTAAGCTTGTGAAAACTACGCCTTTAAATTACACATAATAATATGCACTATGGTCTGGAGTTATGGAACCATGAACAATGATAGTCCATAGTGGCTAAGTAAGACTTTGAACTTACAGGAAGTAACAGTGTTCAATAACACTTAATACTAAACAATGATCCACAATTTCAAAATGATTTTGTGAATAAAGTTGTCTTTGAAATGTTAATAAGAGTTGTAGCAAAAGAGAACATAGTCGTGTAAGACAGTTCGTGAGCTTCTGCTAAACTGGAACTAGATAGGTATGCAAACCTATGGCAGTTCACGATGTCATGTTCAAGGGGAATCCTAATTGGGTTTGTAAACCTCTATCAGTTTGCGAAGTCAGATCGTAGGGGTATGCAAACTGGTTGGAAAATCTCATCCATTCCCGAACTTATATGTAAAGAAAATGCGAACTGGGTTTACAAATCTCTACAGTTCGTGGAATTCAGATCGACTACCTTTCACCAAACAGTTATGTAACTCTCTTATTCTTAAATTTGAATTGTTCCCAATAGTCATAGATAATATGCACTATTTCCTTGGGCAATTTCAAATGATCAACTTGAACAAAAATAGTTTGTGAATAATAAATTGTTTTAACTAAGATTGCTAAGGATCTATGAACATGCATTGCTTGATACATATTTCGAGAGTTTAACTAAGGAATTCTTGAACTCGAAATCTCCTCATTGCAATATTATATCTACTAAATCATACGGCGACGTCTAATAAGATATGTCAGTCTTCACATGCCTTCTCATTGCAATGGTAGATAAGATGAGTAAATAGGATATGTCAGTCTTCACATACCTCTTTGTTAATGAAGTTCTCGCAAATATTTTTGTTTGTTCTTCGATCTTCAATCTTTTAGGGTTATTTAGTGATATATTAGATACTCAACTACCATGCTTTAATCCTAGTCCGAGACTTGACCTTAGTAGACTAGAAATCAAGATATAGTTTTGTACATCTAACATTGACAACAAAATTGAGATAATAAAACTTGCGAGTTCGAATGAGTGATGCTCTGACGATCTCACCCTTTGTCAATTTTAGTGACAAAGTGAACAATACATGTGGATTTAATAAATTAAATATTTCAGCTCAATTTCCATAATGCTTGATTTTTTCAATCTTCAATATCTGCTTTAGTTCTTCGTACTTAAAATTCTTCCATGGTTTTGCATATGATTATTTGAGCACCTTTGTTGTTGAAAATCCGTCACAAATGACAGCTTATGAGAATACTCGATTAGAGCTGTACTAGAATTACAAGTCAATTTACTCAATGGTTGTTAAAGTGGTGCGTAGTTTTTTTACCTACTTCAAAATACATTATACCAGAACTTTGAAGCAATACTATGGTGATATGTTCTCCCTCTTAGTCTTAGTATTTACTTGTCCTTTTGGCTTGATAGGTTGAACCTATACACTTCCGATTAAACCCCCCCCCACCCCCACCCCACCCCATATGATGCTTCGAGAAGCATAACACTACTAAATAATTATCCCCATTTTTGTTAAAAAATTTTGGCAAAGATGATAAAAAAAAAAGGGATCTTAATGAACTACACACAAGAATTATCGAGACTAAAGATAACATACCAACTTTTTAAGACGATTCCACTAATTCTCTCAACTTAGCATCTTTATTCAGGAGAGATAAAGGTACATTCATCTCCTATGATTCCATAGTCGCACTCCGCACAATGATATAGCAAATTAGCATAAGTTCAAAAATTAAACTTCCCCCTATTTATGTAATTCTCAGTGAGAACAATAGAAACGACCTTTTTGAAGAAAAAGATTTTTTTCGAATTTTAAGAATCTCACCAAAAGATATGAGCTAAGAATCAATCATTAAAAGTTTCTCATGAGATCATGTTTCTGATCAAGTACCAACATAAATGATATTTAGAAGTATCTCATGGTAATAAAACAATAAGCCCTTCGTCCCAATTTAGATAAGCTAGTTGGTTCTAAATTTTGTCCCATAAATAGATGAGTTATCTCACTAATCAAGGGGATATTTCTAAAACTACCCTTTTAATTGATTATTGTTACTATAAAAAATATGTATAATTTGATAGCCATGTTTATATTTGTTATGTAGGTGTTTTAAAATGCATTTAAACGGTATAAAGTTTACGAAAAACCGTGGTATAGTTTAAGAGATAAATCATTTCTAAGTTTTACTAGTTATTATTCATAAGGGTATAATTGTAAAAAAATACTTAAACATACTCTCATTTCCTCCTTGCCTTAAGAATTGTGCAAACTACAACTAGCTCATCTAATTTGGGACGGAGGGAGTACATAATATAATCATGAAGATTAAGTATTGCAATCGTCTCTACTATTGTATTAACAAGATTAGATTTACTTTTAGAAGGAAGGGATAACAATTTCTAACTTATACTTTTAAGAACTTCAAACATAAACCAAGTTAGAAAAACATTAATGATACTCGTAGTTCATGAGTCATTAGCCAGTCGTGAGTTTGTCTGTAAAATACTCAAAAATGTATTCATATTCATATGAATTTCAGACTTTGTTGTTATAAGCACTTGACCTTTAATCTAGTATCACCTTAATCTCATGAAAGATATTAGAGATGAATAGAGAACTAAAAAGTGCACATGTTGAGCTTAGGTGAAAGATTTTCCCCAAAATATTTGTATGATCATCATGTCTTGAGGTATTTACCCTGAGATCTTAACCTAAGTTTAAATACATCAACATTATGATTAGGTAGATTCATATAAGCGCATAAGTACTTCTTAGCTTATTAGGTAGAAATTCTCATGGATCATGTTCTCATCTCCTGCTTAGGAGTTAGATAAGCTGGGAAAAATCTAAAAGAGCATAAGAAGTGTTGATGCCCATATCGAGTCGTTACATTTTGGACTCACTATTAGCAATGTGGTAGCTCAAAGTCAATAAATTAACTTGTAATTAAAGGTGCATGGAAGACAATTATGACAATCACATAAGATTCAATGTCATAAAACCATTCAAACAAAATTGGTCATGTAACCTCTTTGAATATGAACTCACCTCCTTGGAGCATTGTCTCAACAACATAGAGATAAAGATTATTTGCTTCTCAAAATTAGTGGGTATTTCACCTCAAGTAAGTGTATAAACAATTAATCAAGATGATACTAGGATTCCCACCAAATCACTTAGCAAAGCATTTAAAGAGGGAAAAAAGAATTTGGTAATAATAGAATAAAAACTTGATCAACTTAACAAACATGTTATGGCTTCACCAATCATCACTTCATAAGATATTCAATCATATTATCTAATGTAATTTGTTCCTTAATTCTTGTGCTTCCCTTACCATTCTTAATTAAAGCCTTTTTGGTGAGGATGCACATTATAACACAATCAAGTTGTGTCGGGGTGAAGATTGTTTAGTTTACTACAGGCGGTTGAGACAGGGTCACTTAATAGTTTTAAGTACTTTATTACTTTCTTGAAACTTTGAACAACTTTTCCATAACCTATCAATATGTTGACCATTTTTCTGCTCTTTTATGTGAGATCCTTCCTCTTGACACTTATTGTTTTGTTGATTTTCTTTGGTATCGACTTCTGAGTAGGTTTATGATCAAAGGGTCTTTTTTTTCTTCCCAATGACTTTTTCAAACTTCCTCGGGGTTATATTGGAAGAACGGATCTCTTACAAGTCTGTTTTTCTCCGGTTGGGAGCACAATATCTTATCTTTTTAACGGAGATAGATCTTGTCATATCTTTTTTATGAAATTTGTATCTCCTTTGCAAGTGACTTGGTTTTCCACAATAAAAGCAAATTTTAGTAGAATGAAAAAAATGATGCTTATTGTTACATGTATATGTATGTGCTATTCTTTGGAGCTTGATAAAAGTTTTTATTTTTTATATTTAGGTGATGGAGATACTTCACTTTTGTTGTTAGTGAAAGCTTTTTGTTGATAAGAATATTTAGCCTTGATAAATTTTACCTCTTTGCAAGAACTAGGAGCTTCTATTTCTTTATATAGCCCAATCCTCGTGTATCACGAATTCACGATGATTTCTACATGCTCCCAACATCGAGGTTAATTTATTTGAGATAATACTAAGAGTCAGCCTTTATTTTAAAGTCACATTTTCTTCTTCCAACCTTTTGATATTTTCAAGCGGATTAACTAGATCACTCTTAGATGATTCAAATTGAATTTTGATATCTTTTTGTTCAGAATCAAATAACAAGTGCACCTCAATGTATCTAAATAATCTAGTTTTGCTGGAAGTACCTTCTCTCAATTCGGCCTTTATAGATTTATTATTTATTTATTTATTTATTGAGATAACCACTTGCACCAACAAAATCAAGTTGCTTTTGCAAGTATTTATTTTCACTATGAAGTCTGTCATATTGAACTTTCTTACTGAATAAGGAGTTTTCAGTTTCAATTTTTTTTGTTGACATTCCTTAAGAAGTTTATTGGCAAAGGGATCTTCATGGAACACTTCTTCGTCAAAGTTAGAATATGTGCCTTGAAAAGATTTTCCATTAGCATAACCAACCTCGCATATCTTACGCTCTTGATAATTTGGTTATGTTTTATAGGTTTCCGAACGAAAAAGTTGGTAGTGTATTTGGTACCCTCTCATTTTAAATTGGTATCAGATCAGGAAAACATCATAATGACCTAATAAGTCTGTGTTTGCAGCGATCCAAAACTATACACATGAATTTGAGCTTGTGTCAACCAAGTTAAATTCACGTACCACCATGATTTGATGACACTAATTACTTATGGTGGAAAATAGCTATGCGTTACTTCTTACAAGTTCGTGATTACATGGGTGAAGGTTGTTAAAGGTTATACTCGTCCAACAGTTATTATAAATGGTGTAATCTCTTCCAAAGATATTGAATATGGCGCAAATAAAATCAGTAATGCAAAGCATAATTCTGATATCCAAAGGTGCATTTCTCCGGGTTAACCCCCATGTCATATTTTTGCATCACACCGAAGATTGTGTCTAAGTACGTTTTTTACTTTGTTTCTTTTGACTAATATGTCGTTTACATACACTTATAATATGATACCTATCTATTCTACGAATAGCTTGTCCATAATTTTTCAATATCGTAAACCTAAATTTTTCAATCCAACAAGAATTCCTTTGAAATGGTACAACCCATGGGGTGCGAAGAAAGCTATTTTTTTCGTCGTCGTCTTTTCTTATTGGAACCTGGTTGTATCCCAAGTATCCATCAGATATAATAGATCGTGTACCGCTACCCCATCCAACAAATATTTGATGTCAGTTAGGGGGTAAATATCTTTAAAACATGCCTTGTTCAAGTTCGTATAATCCATACGTATCCTCGGCTTCTTTTCTTTTTTGGTACTGTTACCATGTTGGTACCCATCTTGTGTAGTGTTTTTCTCTTAAGAATCTTGCTTGCTTCCAATGCATTATATGTTCTTCTACCAGTTTTTTCAGGTGTTGTGTTAGCTTTCTCCGAAGTTGTTCAATTATCTTTGCATCTGGTCAGACCTTTAGTTCGTGGTCGACAATCTTCAATTTTATCTCTGACATGTCATCTTCGCTCCAAACGAATAGGTTCGCATTTTTTCGTAGTAGTCCGTACAACGCTTCTTCTCTTTAGTTTTCCATCTTCGCTCCTATTTGGAAAAGCTTTGGTTATTCTTGTGTTCTCATGTTTGTTTTCTCCTAAGCGATAAATTTTGTTAGGTGTCCATTTGAACCCCCTAATTGGTATTTATCGAGCGTTATCATTTTTTCTTCGTATATTATTTTTTATTCGTCTATGGTCTTTTCTTACTGACGTCGCTTTTCGCCTGGAGTATCGTCTATATATTCTTCAATGCTTTGGGTTCGTGCAAACATGATGCAATTCGGGTTATTTTTCGTAGTTGCGAATCCTTGCTACCTTTTGATCTCCCTTTAACTCTATGTACCATCCCTTCATTTGTTGAGAACTTTAGGCTTTGAAAGAACGTTGATGGTATCGCTTTCATATGATGTATCCATTTTTTCCTTCCGATGATGCCAAGTACAAAGTGCTTGCATGAAATAGTGGGAAGTGAGTTGATATGGTTGTTGGTCCGTGTTTGACATCTAAGAAGATTAGTCATGAAGGCTTCGTATTTTTCCCATAAAAGCTAAAGACATTTCTCTTTGACGGTTGCATATCATAGCTGAGTATTCTCATGCTCAAGTACGTGATATAGAATATTATATCCACCTAGCTCCCTAAGTCGATCAATATTCGTTTTGTTTCCCATCCGTTGATCGTTAGAGTCAAGACTAACAGATAAAAGTGAGGATAGTCTGCCTCGTGATAGTTGCTTTGGAATGTGATTAGTACGACCGACTTTTTGGTTTCCCGACCAGTCCATTTGTGCTTTCATGGATGCATTACTATTAATCCGTTCGCCTCTGTAATCTTAAGATATTTATCTCGGATAGGTTCGTTAATCCTTCGTAATTGCCTTCCATGCCAATAAAAAAATGTTTAAACTTATTCTTCGACTAAGATGCATACCAAAACACCGTTGGATATACTCTTTCACTTTCAAATGGTGAGCATGATCTTTTTCGTCCCACACAATCTTCTAGCTCATGAGACAACATCATTTCATATATTGTAGATGTTGGACATAAATAATGTCTATCCTCACAAATAAACCTTTATGTTTCCGTCCAATGTCCTATGTAAATTTACGATGATTGCAAATCTAGACCCTACTCCCTCCGTTTTTTAAAAATAGACTTGTTTGGTTTGCACAAAGATTAACAAAACTAATCATTGTAGCCATTTTTTTCATGTTTTTTCCTAATTAATACTTGGTCCCATTGTAGGAAATGGACAAGATATTAGCATATGTAATGACAAGTGGATACCAGGATCAACTGAAACCCTAGAAACCTTTAGGACCTCACAAAATAGTCATGTTACCTTAGTTTCAGACTTGATAAATTCAGAAACTGGTTATTGGAATACTGGTATGCTTTACTCTATCTTGCCTGATGACATTGCTAATAAGATAAAAAAAAACTTTTTAAAAGACTAACTCAGATGTACTTTAACTAAATCAGGTGATTATACAGTGAAATCCTTATATGATAAATTAAATAAAACTGGCACTGATATTGTTAGTCTAGGTTTACCTGACTCTTTCTGGCTAGTTATATGGAAACTTGATATTTCTCAGAGAATTAAGTTATTTTTATGGAAATGCTTACATAATGCTTTATGTACAAACTTTAAACTATGTGCGTGAAGGATGTTGAACCTCATTGTACTATGTGTGGAATTGAAATAGAAACTACCGAACATCTTCTTATACATTCCCCTTTATGCTAAAGAAGTATGGAACTCAGCTCCTAATCCTCTCCCTCTTAATTTAGATATATCAAGAACTATCTTAGACATTTGTAAGGATTGGATCAATAATCATAGAAAAGAGATTTCCTTAGAATTAATGTTTACTAAGATGTGGTTTATTTGGAAGGAAATATGTAATCGAGTTTGAGGACAAAACCAAAACATCTTGGACACTGGCTATAGAAATACAGGAACATGTTGCTTTATGGTCAAATGGAAACATCAATCAGGTCAAAACAAAAAAACAGCTTGAGAAGGTCTCATAACCAATTTGGTAAGCACCACAAAACAACACATTTAAGATAAATGTAGATGCTGCTTGGATTTTTGACAATTTACCTTCAAGTTATGCTATAATTTTTAGAGATGATGCAGACAATTCAGAAGGAGGAATAGCAGGAAAATCAATAGCCTCAGACCCTCAAGAAGCAGAGGCTTTAGGAGTGTTACAGGCGGCTAGTTGGGCGCAGGAGAAGGGTCTATAAAGCTTCAACATTGAAGGGGATTGCGAAAGACTTTTCCAATATCTTAAAGGAAATAACACTGATATATCTTGGCATTCCAAAACATATCTAAATGAAGCAGACAGATTAGCCCATCTATGCAACAAATTTTTGGGTTTCTATTTTTTTCCAAGATCTGGAAATATGGTAGCAGACATTTAGCTAAATTTGTTAGAACTTTAAATTCAACTGTTTCTTGCGAATCTACCCCTCCCTCATGTATTCAATAACAACTACTAGTAGATAAATCTAATATCAAAAGATCTGCCAGTGGATCGATATTAGATGGCTCTACTCCTTTTGTATTACAGACTCCTTTAAAGCCCTAATTTTTTAATGAAATGTCTTATTCACAAAAATAAAATAAAAAAATCCTTGGTCCATTAGAGAAAAAGAAGGGAGAGAAGTGATCCCATTTTTGTGTTAAGAAAAAAAAAAAGTGGTCCCTTGACTCCCTTCATGGATATATTAGTAAACTCACAACATTTGACTTCCCATAACCAACCTAATTTTTAGAACCGAGGGAGTATTTGGGAATCAAAAACCATTTTGGAAAACAGTGGGTCCGCTTGAAAATGGGTGGCCCCCGGTAAAAATTTATTTCAAATGCTTCCATGTTCTCCGCAGTTTGGATTAAACCAGGCAATGATACGGAAACTTGCCAGAATATTTCAAGCGTCTGGAAAAAAAAGCGCCAAATCCACCTGTTCTTTGCATAAGTTATTACTAACAAACTTCTACCTCGAAGTCTACTTATTACTAACACACTTCTAAGTTCTATCTCGAAGTCTACTGCCAGATATTTTTCGTGCTTTAGGTATCATTTATTGTCGTAACAAAATATAAGAGCAGTTTTGAATAAGGATTTTGTAACGTAAGGATTTGCCTTGATGCAAACCAGTATGTAGAAATTAACGTTTAATCCCAAATATGTTGGGCTTTAGACACTTTAGTCCTGCTCTCCCAAGCCTAATACTAGGAGATCCAAATTCACCCTACCTGAGACAAGTCAGTCCTTTTACGGACGATTCGGTCCAAAATGCGCCATTTTTTATGACAAAAATACCCATTAATATTATTTCCTCCCTCGTAATCATTTTTAATTTCATGGTTTAATATGTCGAAGCTATCAAAAAATCTCTCCATCTCCTCCTGTTGAAGACGACGATTATAAGATTTTGATAAAAACTCATCTCGAATTCTCATGATCAAGTTTATCATTTTAAGCTTCTCTACCTTTCCCCTCTATCTCAACCCTCAACAACCTATCGAAGATGATCTCGCAACAAACATATCTGGTAAATTTTTATTTAAATCTTATTCAAGTTCAATTAAATTTTACATCAACAATTTTTTTTAAACATTTCTTCTGAAATCTTATTACAGTTTCTTTTATGATACTTTTAGGTATTCGTTTTTGTTTTGATTTGATAATCAGATCCTATTCCGATCAGTAGATTTTATATTTGTGGTTTTTTTTGAATTTTAAGTTCCCGGATCTATTAATTTAATAACATGTTTATAGAAATTCTTGATTTATATGAGTTATATCCTAGGTTTACTGAATTTTTTGGAGAATCCTTTGATTTTGATTGTTGATCATCTTCAATTCGTGCATGCATTGAGTCTTAATTCTCTTACATACAGATTTGAAGGAGTCAATTTAATACAAGAATCATGGGGTTATCATTCACCTAGTTGTTGGTTATTTGTTAAAAAAAGATATGCATATTTTGGTGGTTGGCCTTGATGCTGCTGGTAAGACTACTTAAGCTTGGAGAGATTGTAATACAGATTCCTACTACGGGTAAGTCATACATTTGTGTTATTATATGATTCCTACACATTAGTTATGGTTTCCATTATGAGTTTGAAGGATAGTATTGTACTATTAACACTATTTCAAATCAGATTGGTGCATGTAAGTTTATTCCTTTTTCTATTGGAGATCCTTTGAGGTTGAGATGTTAATTGGCAGACAAACTAGGTTTGACTGATGTTGTTTCAAATATATTTTGCGCAATTTGTGTGAAAACTTATGCTGATCTGTTGTATTCATGGTTGTGGACTTTATAATTTTTTCTTCTAGTATGATAGTTACATATCCAAGCACGGAGGCTCAAAAAATTCCTACACAGAAACAATGCACTTATGATATCATTTCGAGGATAAGAGAGTTTATCAATGGAGACCTTAAAATATAACTGCCAATCTTTTAATCGGTAGTAATCTATGATTTATTGCAAGCAATATTGAATTCTAGGTGGCGCAGGAGAGTGGTAGAAATAGTCTTGCTATTGATTAATCTTTTTTGTACTTACTAGTGATGTCACAAAATTACTTCACCGATGACTTAATTTGCAGGTCAAAAAATCAATGATTACGACATCCTTGACATTACGGTTTCTTCTAGTTGGATAGTGCGCATGACCGCCGTTTCGAGTTCATAGTAAGACTAGCTAGATTTGTCAGATGGAGTCATTAAATGGGATACTGTTGCACCAAGGAGATATGTAGTTGGCTTGCGTACATAGCTGCGAAATCCTGGTGGTGTAAGCAAGAGATCAGTTGATATGACACCATTTTCAGGTGAGAAAATTCAGTGACTTAATTAGATAGTGCGTGCAGGACCACCATTTCTGCCGTCTAAAGCTTTGTCCGTCGTAAGTTGTCAAGGCTGGGATAATTTGTTTGTTTGTAGCTTGTTAAATTTACATTTTCCTACTCATTTTTAATTTTACACTATCCCAAAAGAGAGGAATAGCTCTGAAACTCTTATTGATACAATGTTTTTAATGTGTACATAGTTGTACACCTCTTTATCGTTAATGTGCACAGAATTGTACACCTATTGATTGTTAATGAGTGCACATCTTGACTTTTGGATTGGATATTTTATTTTATGAACTTAATTTCCCATGGGTGTTCTATGTTTAACAATGTGCCAATTTTTAATCTTTGAAGAGTTTTTCAAGAAACGCACTCCCTGATGTTACTTCACATAAATTTATTTGTTTGAAAATGTGTAGTCCTCCGCTCTATTTTTTATTACTTTATGTTGATGCAGTTGGTAGAGATGAATTTGTTGATGACTGATAGTAACAACTTACGTTACTTTGAGGTATTCTGAGGCCATCAATCTATTAACAACTTTACAAATGTGCTGATGACTGATAGTCCATAAAGAAGGCCTTGCATCTTTTAGATTCACAAAAGAAACCAACATCTAGAAGGTTTTGAGGTTTTTTTTTTTAATTTTTAATTTTAGGAGTAGAATTGGTTAAAAAATTATTGGTTTCTCAAGTTAAACGAGGTTTCAGTAGTTCAGCTCTCACTATTATGATCTAAATTCGGCATTTTGTAGGTTGTAGCTTCTTTTGTTGTTTGTACGGTAACGAACACTCTATCTGACAATTTAGATGTCCATTTGCAGGTTGGTAACTGAAGCGAACAAACTCACCTAAAAATGCAAAGTAGGAGTTGGATTTATGGTACGTATCCCTTGGGAAATGAAAATTTAGCACAATGCTTTCTTTTATTTATTTCCGTTACATGGAGAAATCTTCAATATGAACCTATACAGCTACTTCTGTTTAGGATCCTTACTTGTATATTGGTCATAAGAACTAACTAGTTATGGGTTTAACAATTATAGATGAAAAATGCATTGTTTTAGGATTTTTATGTTTGTTTGTTGATAAACGTTCAAAATTATACGAAAGCAATCCAGATTCCTGCACCTTTTGCATTATCACTTTCCTATTTTACTCTAGCGTATGTCAATATAGTTGTACACGTGTTGAATATTAATGTGTACACTATTATACACATGTTAATTGTTAGTGTACATAGTTGTACATATGGTGATTATGTGTACATAATTACGCACCTTTTTATTGTTAATGTGTACATAGTTGTACACTTGCTTATTGTAATTGTGTACATGTACACATTAACAATGTTTGATCTTCTTGTTTTTTTTTCTACTATAGAAAGGCATATATAGCTGGTGTTGTTGGAATCGTTCGTTTCTATATATGCGATAAAGAATGCTTTTATAACAATGCATGGTTTTGCAGAGTTATCTCCGATTCAACTTGTCAAGGGAATCACCATCATTTTGGACTTTACATCCTTATGTATGGTTTAATGAGTTTGACTACATATTTGGACTATCAGTGTAAATTTTATCTGACTCTTCAATGTGTTGAATTGCAGATGGGAAACATAGTTATACATATGGAGATTGTTAAAGTGCACATAGTTGTACACCTCAACAAAATGGAACTAGTGACAAACGATTTATGCAAAGGAGGAGCAACAAGTTTACATATGGAGTAATGGAGATTGTTAAAGTGCATGTAAGTGCTAATTCCGGTTCAAAATTTTCATTTATATGCTCACTACACATTTATGTACCAGCTATACGCAGTGTACATAGAAGTGCACTTTTTTTTGTCCTTGTTATAAGAGGTGTATATGCTTGTACACCACTTATATGACTTCTTGTATATTCCACATGGACTATTTTTAGTTTTACATATGAAAAACTTAGCCTTCCTCGTGATGAAATGGATATCGTAATGATCTTTATGACTTCTTGCAGATATATTACCTCATGTTATTTTATGCTTGCATTAATTAATTGGGATAAATAAAGGCTAGATTCATTTATTCATTTCTCTATTTTTTTTCCCCGGAAATGTCCGAGAACAAAGGTCATGACTACTCATCTGGATGGTGGGAATTATTTTTTGGTTTCCACAATTCGAAGCTGAGACGTAAAATGAAACATTTAAAAGGTATTACTTAAGAATTTCCACCCTTATATTTGTTTCTTTTATTTTGCATCTTGGTTATTCTTTTTGTTCATTGATAAGTACATAATTATATAAAAGCAATCCAGATTCATGCACCTTTAGTATTATCGCGTTCCTATTTTACTCAAACTAGAAGCTCTCAATGTGTGCTGCGATGTGTACATAATTGTACACATGCTACATAATTATATACCTTTTTATTGGGTGAGATTTCTAGGTGTTGATCGATAATTCAGGAATAATCTTTGGTTAATGTTTAATCCTTCTACTGGTAATTATTACTTGTATACTTTTGTTTTGATTTACAAATTTCAATTCGGCATGCGAATTTGATAATGGTAGACTGGAATTTATATCAACAGGTGAAACACTATCGTTGGATCGCAATTCAAGATTTGTTATGAGGTCAATACCATCTTGGCTTTTGTTCTTTTTAATCATTCACTTTGTCTTAGCTCTGGATAACTGAACTTGAGAACTTCTTATACATAAGAAATATTTTTCCACTAAACTCTCTATTTGCAATCCCATTGAGAAGTTTCATGTGAAATTACTTAGATTAACTGCTTGTTTAGGATATGCCCAATTTTGTGTTTTTTTTCTTAGTTTTTGTTGTAGAATTTTTATGTGTAGACGATTCAAGTTGTTTATGTGTATAAACTTCTGCATTTTGTTTCGTCTCATGAATATACGGCATGTTTTGTGTATGCGGATGTTAGATTTTCTAGATTTTTTACATGTATACATGGTGTACACTACTGTCCTGTCTCATTGATATGTGGCATGTTTTATGGGTATGGATGTTGGATGATTTTTGTAGATGTGTACATGGTGGTACACCACCATGCGTACATATTTGTACACCTATGATGATATAAGTGTACATTTTCGTACACATATGACATAAATTACATGTGTACATAGTATCCCATTTTAGGACTCTTAATCATAATGAACAATCTTTTTTAGTTTTTTGGATGTCGAATCAATGATGCTATGATTCACTGGATGTTGGTTACGACAGAAATGTTAGGGTTGTCTGATTGCTTCAATACTGCCAATTGTATCAATACTTCTCCAGCAAGCAGCAATTCAAGCATATTTCCACTATAACAACGTAGAGATTGTAGAATCAAGGCCAAGTGCAGCAGTAAGTTAAACTAAAATCCAAAGTCGTTGAGGAACTAGATCTGATTCACATAATATAAACACATGCTTGATAATGTATCAACCCATCCAAATAATCATATCCACTGTACGTTTATAAATGTTGCTTCTATTTGACCACAGGAACTTCCATCAACGGACACAACCCAAATTGGCAACAACCTCTCGAATCTCGGTCAAATATACAACAGAAAAGATTATTCAACAAAAGTATTGGTAAGCATATATTCTTAAAAGTACGTAAGAATTAACCGGTGTATTTTCTTGTACACCAGTTATATGGGTGCATATAAAAAAACACCTTTTTTTGTGCTTGTTACAGGTGTATATGCTTATACACCTTGCTCTTCCTCTTAGAGCTTCAATGGAGGAAGAAATGGCAAGAAATGATGCTCCTGCAAGGGCTGCAGAAGAAAAAGGAGGTGGACCACATGATACAACTATGACTGAAAACGCTGGCATTATGTCTGATGGAGCTAATACATGCGATTTGATGTCAAGTCTCATGCTTGTTATTGGTTGTCCTGTGGTTGAACTTTGGTTAGAAACATGACGCAGTTTATGATAATACATGAATTATAAGATGTGGTTTTCTGCAGTGAAGGAATGATGTGTTTGGTTTGATTAGAGTTTATAACTGCTCGAGTCTGAAAGAAGATGGTGTTACTGAGATTTCAAGGGTATTAGAACTGTTGATTTGATGAATATGAGATGGAGACAGTGCTGTTACTTTGTGTGATTTAGAATTTGCAGTGAGTAAGATGATAACGAAATGAAGAAGCGTTGTGTATTGTTGCTGGCCGAGCAATTACACGGTATGGATGAGCTGCAGCTGGCTATGAAGAAATTGCATGTGATGCTATGGGAAATTTGGAAGAATGGGTTTGCTTCTGTGTTGCAGTACAAAGAATGGTGCAGCTGAGTAACTGGTGCTATTGAGATGGTAGAACTTTGAAGTGGTGATTTGGTGAATAAATATGAAATTTCGATGGAATTGCAAAGATGAAATCTGAAATGTGTGATGTTGGTGGTACTTGGGAGTAGGAATTTATGTTGTTGTTGGATGGGTAGTGTTGTTGTAGAGAAGTGCAGCTAAGATTAGAAAGCTACAGAAATGAATAAATTTTTTGAGTTGAATGGTTGAGGTGGTGTAGTTGTTTGCAGCAGCAGGGTTAAGAGTGGTTGAGCGTTGGAGCTGGTGTTGGTAATGAGTTTGGGTTGTAAACAGGTTGTATTTTTGCAGATGTGTACATGTTTGCACACCAATGTAAACTAAAAAAAATTTAAAATGAAAATTATGTAGTCATATGGGTACTCTTTTTGTAGCTCTCGGAAAGAGCTTTCCAAATATATAAAATTTGCGAATTTGGGACAAACGATTTGAAAGATAAATTGATTTTAATATATTTTTTGTATTATTTAAAACTGCTGATATCATCATGAGTCACTTTGGACTAAACTGCAAATATTTGGACTGAATTGTAAACTAGGAAGGTTATTTGTGTACTTTCTATAAAAAAAACTAATTTGTACGTTGAATGTGTTAGTACTAAAACTAACTAGTATATTTGGATGGGATTTTTGACTAAACCGTATTTTTCTCAAACATTTACACACAACTGTTGATGCATCATGGGTCGGTTGGGAATGCTCTACCTGACACATGAGCATGGGGATCACCTCCATCGTTAGCATATTATCAACTGTTACACCTCTCTCAAATGTCCAAGTGATACTGGCTCCGCTTTGACCACACCATTCATGGTACAGAGCAGCGAGTTTTCTTGAAGACATCCAGAAGGCATCTGGTGAAGTGAGTATTTCAAAACGGCGTAACAGGTAAGTTAAGCTGCTAAATGGAGACCTTAGCTAATACACGCGGGTGTTGCACAAGGTGATCAACCTAAGCTGGAGTAATCATGTTTGGCCCTGTGACTGCTGCAAGCTAACGGTCATGGACCAGATATCTTATTTGATGGGAAACGGGCAACCATTGTTGATATCTGGTATTAATTATTTTGACATCATTTTCAGCAAGGAACTACTTTCCTCACTTTATAGGTCTTTGGTAAGAAGGCTCTGGACCAATAGGCTCAAAGACTTGAGTGCTTGATGGAGGTCACCAGTCACCCCTGTAGAACTGCAGGGCCTAACCAGAATATATGGTGTTGAGGAAAGAAAAAGGTCTTCCATGCACACAGGATCCTCTGGAAAAAGAACAGGTCACAAGTATACAAATTCGTCAGCAACTAAGAGTAGCCTTAAAACGTGCTCTTTATTCTCATTTGTCATATCAAAATGAATGGATACAATACAAGATTAACAGACTCACTCTTATAAAGGTGTTATTTACAACAAAACTGTATTATTCTGAATGAGGGGAACCAAAAATAAATAAATCAAATTCCCCAATACAAAAACAATTTGGGAGGAAAAAAATATTACGCAAGATGGGTTGGACGAAACGTACCATCAACAACCGGAGAGCTGGATGATCAAGGGTTTGACGAGAAGCCAATCCAGTGTACCAGATACAAGAGTGGATATCATAAATGAAATTTCTTTCATTTTAAAAACAATGCTTCCAGATAATCATCTATATAAGCTAGACAGGGCCAATGATCAGTCCTAATTCGAACTAATGTCGATGCATCGCCCACTTCCATCTGGAAAAGTAGATGGAATCTTGGCGGAAGAAATATGAGAACAAAAAAGCATCCCATATTTCTTTTCTTGATGTCGATTTGATAGTGCGTGTAATTTTCCTCATCGGCATCATCATCAATGTACTTAAGTTGAAGTGGGCCTAAATCAAAATTCTTCATCTCAGTATTTTCATCAACAGCGGAATGTAACCCTTCTTTCCAAATGACATCCTTAATGGCGCCACCATCTCTTACTGCACTTATCAGAGGTTCACCAACCACACTTACAATAAAGGGCGCCAAATGACGTTCAACAGCATCAACGAGCAATGCGGCAGACACCTCTAGAAGCTTGACTGAACGGGTCCCATTAATTGCAGCAACCCCTTTTCCTCCCATTAGAGGAAAAGTTTCCCGACCAGTATTTGAAGAGCTATCACATGCTTCCCATAATGCATTGAACAAGTCAGAGTAGTAATCTGCAAATGCTTCTTCAGGGATATCTGACGGTATTCTAGCCTTGAGAAACATGTCCTCAATACCAACTGTAATACTCTGAAGCTGACCTCGGATGATCTGACCATTCTCTGCATTTGCTTCAATGGCAACATCAACTAGGCCCGGCATTGGTTCTCTAGGTTCCAATTCGATGGTTACAGAAGCCCTAAAAGTTTCCTGTTCATCAGACCCATTTTCTAGAGGCACAATAGCAAGGTAATCACTTTTCCTGGATGTATAATCGGTATCTAACTTGATTCCACCAAGCAAGAAAGGTATATGGAATGACGGAATAGACCCATACGGTGCTGAAGAAGCGAATGTGATAATGGTTGCATATATGGCAGGTAGAGCATCCACTTCATCTAAACTTGTAGCAGGTAAGCCAACTCCCCAGATACAATTAAAGGGTTCGGACTCGAATCTGAGGGTACAAGGAATTGTAATCTTAAAACCTGACATATGCCGAAAATCAGGAATACACGAAAAATGAAGCCGTAATATCTCTAAGATCTCTGAAACCTTTGAATCCATGACACGTAATGGTTCTTGGGGCATATCCATCCGGTCACTTTCCAGAACCTGTACCTCGGAACTGCTGTCCAAATCTGCTTCTCTGTCTACAGGTTTACTGTCACTGATGCCCTCTAAAACAAGGAGTTGATTATTTTCATTGTCCATCATAGCTGAAGATAGGGACCATGTTTGTCTGACAAGAAGAGGGGTTATGCGTTCAAGATGAATGTACGAAGAGATATTCCTCGACTTGTTGACATCTTCAGAAGCTCGGGGAGACTGACCAGAAAACATGTGAGGGGACGGTGAAATTCCAGGAACTTGTTCCTCGAGGTTTAAAAGGTGCCTAAGCTTTTTACCAGGTATACAGATAAGCATCCGAAGATAGATCCTGAAAATGTAACAGCTCCATTAGTAAGATAAATGACAGAACAAAAAAAAATCGAACAAAGTTGCATTTCTTTAATTTTTATCTATTTTTTTAAATTTTTCCGTTTTTCGCTTAAAAATGTAAGAAAATCATCAGACTTTCACCTCATGCAGGTGAGTTTTGGGAAACAACAAGTGAAATAGGTCTAGAAGTACCCTCCTCAAATAACCGGGAAAAGATAAGATGAACTCCAGCCGAATAATTATTATAAGAATTAATTCTCTCATCATACCTGGCATTATCGCGAATTTCCAAATCAGGAAAGTACAGGCAAGTGAATGTAAGGAGGCGAGAAAGTATAAGGAAAACCCTTGAACTGCGGTGGTGCATGAGCATTGTCCTACAAATACAGAGAACCTTATTTCCAAGAGACCATGAATTCAATCCTGTGTCAGGACCATGTTTCTCAACAAGGACAACTAGGAATTTAGTAAGCAGCTCCACTAACTGACTAGGAGGTACGGAATGGTTCTCAGCAATCCTATTGAAAATTGGGAAGTAAGAAGCCAACTGATAATTTATGGTGACCTTTGGAAGCAAATGCTCATCAAATGTCTGGAGAAGACGCTCCCCCAACCAACGATGTGAATGACATCCCAACAGACGGTCGAGGAAAGCAACAGAGATTGGAACCAATCCTCGATACTCCAGTGCCATGTCCACTAGTGTCCTCTGCACAGTAACAAAGGGACGTTCATAACTGTACAGAAGCAGCAAATACAGAGAATCCTTCAAGAGCTGAATTGTCAAGAGATGCCTACGAATCTAAGATACCTACAATATCAGGTAACATAAAATAATAGACACATGACTCCAAGGCTATTCTAAACCAGTCAGAGCTTGGGTTCAAGATATTATAACAAATATGGACCATATACATGTCCAGATAGACCAAATGTTCCCCTCCACCACTAAAGACCTTTGCTCTTCTGTTATATAAGCAGTTTGGCACTTTATACCCTTCACATTAAGTTTACGAGAATCATATGTAGAGGTGCTACCTTATTTACTATTGCAAAGAAACAAATAAGTGGGTGACAGATCAAACTGGTCATGAATAGTGATCGGGAAGAATTTGGAGGTATTCAGGGGCATAGATGCTATGCACATACACATGGTTACAAGTGCTGACTACTAAGCCATACTGGCCAGTTGGCAGAGGACACTTTATAAGCAATATTGAAAATCACATTTATTTTCATAGTGCCATTTTCCCCCTCGAGTTTAGGGTGATATTCGCCAAGGATATTTAAACAAGAAAATAATAATATTATAAGAGGGCCATTTCTAGGGGAACATAATGCCTATTTGCTGGTGAAAGAAGCTTATAGCAGTAATTATGTTCATGGTTCTAGTTTAGGGGGAGAGTTTTGTAATACCTGCAATGTTTGAAAGATAGTGGATTCCATAAGCGCTTCCGCAGTGGAATCATTGGACGCAGAATGAGGCGTGGCTCCAATCAAGAACTTATGAAAAGTACGAAAGGCCACTGTAGTTTCTGTGCTCCAAGATGGCAACCATTTGAATGATGAAACAGAGACAAGTCCATCTTCTAAGAGCTTCACAACAGAAACTTCTTTTTTAACCTTCGTATTAGATACTCCTTCAGACTTTTGTGATACTGAATTATCAACGCATATAGCGCAATAGGCAAGCATGTCCAGTTTCATTGATTTCAGTGCTAGCGGATCAAATACCGTCGGGTAAAAACTTGAGCTCATAGAAACCACTGAACTCTTCTTAATTGCTTCTCTCTTGACAGAAGGAAGATTAATGAACCCTAACAACCAGTGAAGAGCAAGCAAACGGAAAATTAAATAATGATGAGCTTCTTTGGAAATTAGCATCAAACGACGAGCAATTTCGGCTTCTTGGCCATCAAATGCATCTGAGAAATGCGAATACAGCATAAGAACAACATGGCAAAGCATAGGATCATACGAGTAAAGCAAGCCAGAGAATTGAACCTTCAACAGTGAAGCCTGCAAATCCAATGCCACTGCTATTGGCATTATCATCGACATGAATTCCATCAGTGCGCAAGGAGTTAAGACATGTGGGTGTTCCAACAAAAATGCCATTACTCTGCGAAGCTCTTTAGAATTCGAAACCGTAGTAGCACTTGTAGTAGAAGAATCCGTATTATTTAAACCAGAACTAGCTACTGATTGTGGAACATTAAAAGGAACAAGAGGAACTGATGTACCGATAATCGAACCGTTCATTTTGGAAATCACTAAATCATGAATCACAGATGTCAATAAAAGAATGTAACTCTGTGAAGCATGAGTTCTCTCGCTTTGACATAAATTCCATATATGACCAGAAATATCCACAAGTATACAGGGATATTCTCTCTCTAACTCCCTTAAACATTCACAAGCTATAGCTCTTGTCTGCCGATCCAACCCATGATTAGGTCTATTAATGACAGTCAATAACAATTCAATCAAACTCTCTAAATGATGAACCACGTTGTTTAAGCCATCGATTGAGATAATTATCGAAGTTACAGAAATCATCAATTGTTCTTTTAATGAATAAGTTATTGAGATCCCATCAGCAGGAGCTTGTACAACAGAACGAAGTGTTTCAATAATTCTACCAATCCCAATTTCATATTCATTTTTAGGAATTAACAAATAATATGCCTCTTCAAGAAAAACAATCAGTTGAAGTTTGATTGAAATATCTTTGCGTAAAAGAGTTGATAATATAAGTTCCAAAATAGAAGTAGAAGAAGAAGAAGAAGAAGAAGAAGAATACTGAGATACCCATTTCTGTATACGTGAATTGATTCCTGATTGAAAATTTTCCATCAAATTCTCCCATTCTTGTGTTGTTAGCTGCTTTAAAGGTGGCTTTTCCATGTCTACTACACAAATTTCAGCTCAAAACCCTAATTTTTCTCGTACACAGATTACAAATCCCTGAAAGAACAAAGAAAAAACCTAGAGATTATGGCGATGAAGATTAAAGGGGCTGTGAATCAATGCCCTAATTTCAAAAATTAAAATCAACCATCATTGGGTTAGGAAGAGAAAGAAGGAGAAGAACGTCTGTTTGTTGTCTCAGAATTACAAAACACAAATTTTAGTTTGTGTACTTCATGTTGTAATTACAAAAGATAATTAACTTTTTTAATGTATAGTTTTGACGTTGGAGTAGGTGAATAAAACAAAACTACTTATCACCTGACCTGGTGAATGCGGAGATACTGCGGTCAATAGTTTTCCCTCAGTCTCCGTATTAACAGGGGTTTATTCCATAAATACATTTATAGATTTATAGATTTATAGAGATTTAAAAAGAGTCATTAAAATTAATAACTTTGCTAGAATTATATAGAGTTGAGTAAAGTTTTGCGGAGTTATGTAAAGTTGTCTAATGTCTTGCAGATATTTGTAGAGTCCTGAAGAGTTGTAAAAACAAATTTTATATAGAAATATACATGATAGTCATAGACATAAATACAAAATTTATTATAGTAACTTAAATTAAATTATTCATTTTATATATATAATTTATTTATTTTGTTCAATAAAATACAATAAAGTGTAACAATAAATTAAAATTATTATTATTGTACATTTGTGCATAATAATTAAAATTAAAAAATGTTTAATCATACTGTATAATTTATATCATCTATAATATGAGTTTTATAGATTGTGTATTCATTAAATAAAATAAAAGAGAGCAAAAAACATCTTTATAAAAAAAATTGGAAGTCTTCCAAAATCTTACATATTTTGCAAGACTTTTATCAAGGCAAATATATGCACAAAAGTCACTCAAAGTCTTGAAAATAGGTAAGTATACAAAGTCTTTGAATTTTTAAGTTTACAACGAGTAACACAAACTTTAGAAGACCTTTTGACAATCTACAACGAGTAACATAAACTTTGAAAGAGATTTTAAAAGTATACAACCACTAACACATACTTTGTAAATCCATTAAACTCTTTAGAAATCAATAAAAGTATTTATTGAGTAAACCCCTGTAAGTGACCTAGTTTAAGTTTGCACAATTTTTAAGTAAATAAGGAAAAAAAGTATTTTTAAATATTTTTCACAATTATACCCTTATGGATAATAACTAGTGAAATTTAGAAATGATTTATCTCTCAAACTACTCTACGGATGTTCGCAAACTTCACACCATTGAAAAGCATTTTAAAATACCTATGTAACGAATATAAACATGCCTATCAAATTATGCATATTTCTTATATTTTTTATAATTAACGAAAAGGATAATTTTAGAAATATCTCCTTGTGACATAGGTCACTTATTAGTGGGACGAAATCTAAAATCAAATAGGTCACTTAATAATAGTGATGGTATTTATCAATGATAGTTGTAGTAAAGAGTTCATTGGACTTGTGAAAGCAATAGAGTTCTAGACTTAATAAAACTAAAATAAGATAGAAATATATATAAAAAAATTGTCACAGGATGAAGAGATGTCTTTGGACTCAAGATTCGGCCAAACTCACAACAAAAGGTTCAAAAATTAATTCTTTTAACAATTATCGCTCAACAAATAAAAACCTGGACTCTTATTTTGCCAAACTAGATCCTCAAAACATTAATTGTATCCCCTAAGCATAGATTATCTTAATACAAAGCATAACCTATCTAATTGAATCACAACTAATTTTATCGAATCATAAATCAATTTAAAATAATGCAAAAGTCATAAAAGGAATTAAATAATTTTACCCATGTTGAATTTCGTCTTCCTCCATCGACCCAGTGTTGGGGTTTAGCTATTCATGTTGGAAAACCTCTCAAAATATTTCATTGATGCTCAAAAGTGTTTTACAATGAAGAGAAAGACAAGAAAATGGTATAAAACTGAACTCTGCGACCCACAGAAGGCGTCGGAAACAACGACAATGATGAAATGCTGTTGTCGTTGAACATCTACGACCCACACCTACGACCCGGGATTGTGAGTCTTTTTCACTGTAGCGAAACGACTGTTCCTGCTGGTATGTTCTTCATGTTCTTGGTGTTCTTCATCAGCAGCAGCAGCAGAAACAGAGTTTCATCAACTCTTGATTTCTGCTTCTCTGGACCTTCTCTCGACCCCAAACTCCCTCCATGCCTTCTAATCGACCCCAGAAACCTATTTATACTCCTAAGACTCATTTAATCACGCCATATCTCCATAAATTCTTCATTGAACTCGGTTATTAAAGAAAATATCATGGGAATATTTTCTTCCCTGAATTAACTTCCCACGCGTCTACAGATGCTAAAACTTCTTTATTTAGTTCTTACACGCTCCTGGATGTTAGTTTGAGTCATCATGCACGCCCATAACACGTCCAAATTTCATGCAACTCGTGTAAGCTTGTGTTTTTCCTCCAACTCACTGTTTGGATTAAACCGAGTTATCCAGCCAAATTTGACCCAAAAAAAACACCCATACCAACATTATATAGTTATATCACATCTACCCATGAATTTTCAAATGATTGAATCGCCCTCTAACCCAATCAAATTTGTACGAAACAATCTGCCAGCTTAGAGAATTATTTTCCCGCCAAAACGAAATTCCACAATGTTGAAGGTGGTGTCCCCCTAACCAAACCGGGGGTGCGAATAACAGCTGCCTCCCTAGGGGTGCCCTTATCCAAAATGAGGGTGCCTTTATCACTTTTCTCTGAGAGGTCCAAAAAGCACTTTTCGAGCAACTTTTTCCGCACAAATGTATTTCTCCAAAAACACCTAAACAAACATAAAAACACCAAAATTAGTACAAAAATCGAGACTAACAATAGAGACACTGAGAACAAATCAGACACAAAAATGTGTCTATCAAATAGCCAAATACAGTTAAACCTCTATAATTTAATAGCCTTTAGACCACTAAATTTTATTAATTTAAAAAGATATTAAATTATCGATAAATTAATAATTTATTATTTTAAAGATAAATTAATAATATATTAATTTGGAGAATATTTCTTATTGATGACGTCAATAAATTGAATTTAACTCATTTAATTTGAACGATTTGGAATTTGAAGTGACTACAAAAATTTAGATATTCGTTCATTGGAATATAATTTGTTGCAATATAATAATGCAACTCCGGATCTTATGAGTGCATTACGAACTATTAGGGATGAAATACAATTAGATTTGAACTTCAAAGAAAAACAAGCAACTATTCCTAAAGTTTGATACGTATAAAAAACTTTTCAATTTTCTTATTAGTAATTATTAATTTATATAATATTTGGGACCTTTTCTTAAAGGAGATTTTTGAAACGTATTAAATTATTATTTTAGCACTGTAGGCCTAAGAAGGGACTAAGAAATTTTATTATTTTAGCGAGTATTAATTTACAGAGGTTCTATTGTATGACTTATAGCAACAACACTACGGTTACTCTTACACACCTCTTTGGCCGAATAATATAGCCATGCATCGTAAACATTTCTCATTTCACTCCACAAAACTTGTAATTTCTTTTATTCTTTTTTAATGCATTTCATTTTTTTGGCAAAGTCAAGAAAAAATAAACACTAGATGAGCTGCTTTTCACTTGAGAACGAAAAGGAAATCAATTTTGGAATCCAAAGAGTTAAACGGTATTTTATTGGTTTGCGTATAATTACCGTTATGCGTTATGTTATTTTTATTTCACTTTTTTTCTTTGGTTATTTATATTACTCCAAAATCGGACATGACTTCTCCGGTGAATCTTGTGAATATGAACTATATATTCTTGTCTCAAATCGTAAGTATCTATCAATAGCCAATAAGTGCATTTGTAGCTTTATTACAAATATGGTGGTGTTATGCGACTCTCAGAATAACGTGGTTCCGAAACCAACAAATAGTAGTTTTAAAACTAACATTTTTTTTTTTTGGCATGGATAAAATAAACAAATGGAAAAATCAATTAAGTGAATATTAACAAATTAGTGCAATTAAAATCGCTCTCTAAGGTTGATTACTCGTCGGGTAATCGCTATATGCTATATGATTTACGCGATTTTGGATTCCAAGTCATTTTTCGAATTTTAGCGATTAAGCCTACCGATTTTGATCAGTTTTTGAGTTGGCGAAGTCATTGAGCCGAAGAATATTCTTAGGTCATTGAGGAATGATTTCGACTACTTTGTAACAAATAAAGTAAATAGAAAGTGCCAAAATCCTCAAAATCCTCACTTAGAAAAATAGAATACTACACGATCTGGTACTTAACTAGACGTAGAAACTCTAGTTGTGCACCAAGCTGTCCTTGAGTAATCTTCTCGGCCTTGAGCCTCAACTTGATCAACTACGTCTTACGCTTATAAGCTACCTGGGATCTCGCATTTCTCTTCTCTTCGATTTCATTGATGGTATCAGCATGGCTCGATGCAACCTTAGATGAAAGTCCTCCAAACAAGTAGTACTAGTGTCTAGGTTGAAGTCTCAAAACCTTAAGAGCATCACAGATGGCCATTCTTTTAATATTGTCATAAGGGATTGGTATATCCTCATAAGCCTTAAATCTAGCAAGTGTTGTATCCCTATGCTCTTTCTTGTGTGGAATCATACCATAGATAGTCTTCCAAAGGATCTTAGTAGAAGCTATGAAATGAATACGGCCATGAGAATTTTTAGTGTTTATCCTCTTCCTTAAGATAATATAAAACTTTATTTTCTAACGAACAAGATCACCAGAAAGACGGATCTCTTCACAATAAACAAGTACAAGTTTTTGTCCATTAAGAAGTTTTTTGACAATAAAAGAAGCTAATCTTCCAAGCATATGATGACGAGCATCAATGAAAACTCATTTAGTGCAATTATATATGTGATTTGCAAATCAACACATCGTTGGTTTCTTCAACACTTTGACCTAGTCGATGGTCAAGGTCCCCGCTAAGTTATAAGAACGTATATTCATCGCAATCGATGAGGATCCAGATAGTGAGTACATCTTCGACAGATAGATAGGTAGACGGATAAAAAATGTAATTCAGTCTTCACGTTACTAACCTTATTTACGGAGAAATCCCCCATGGATGTGATTGTGTATTTCATTATCTTCAAGTCTTCAATCTAATCGGATAAATAAATTAATAAGTTGATGTGAATCATCCCCTGACTCTATCCCCTGACTCTAACCTAATGTAGGTAGAGTAATCTTTAAAAATAACTCAAGATATGTTTCGACATCTAAATTTGACAACTCCAAACTTGATATATCAGTGTCTGTGGGTTCAACACATTGCCCAAGATTATGTTTGATTCATATGTCATGTTTTTCGGGTAAGTTCTTGCTGCCACAAAAACCTTATGCATGATTATAAACTAGTGTGTCAATACTAAGGTTGTTAATGGTACTTAACAAAACAGATAATGGTTGTTTCGTGTCCAAATCTATTTTTTATTAGATATCTGTATTCGGTAATTATCCGGCGGATAATATGAATTCTTTTTTGTGTTTGAATCCGTTAATCCGAAAACTATATAAGAAAGGATAAAACATCTAACTAGGATGTGCGTATTTAATTACTTATTTTTCTCGTGATTCGAAAATTTTAACACCAAATTATTTTGATGGATTTGTCATTTCTTATTTCTTTTCGAACAAAATCATCAAAACGTGTGAAAATATTAGGTAAATTTAACTCATAAAAATAGTTTTATATACATATATTTATGTTACCGTATATCGGATTATTATCCTATAGGGTTAATAGTATTCTTGTATCCGTATCCGATAAGGATAAATTATCTGTTTTTGTACCCGGTATCCAAAACTTCATAAAATATCCTAAATTTCTGGTATGGACTTGGAGGAATGTTGAATATTCAGTTATCCGATGACATGCCTAACCAATACCAACTGATAAACCAGATTTATGATAATCTGTATCAAAAATAATTTTAAGAGTACAAAATAGGGGAATAGGGTGCATAGGAGTAGGAGGCGTATTAATTAATGTCCCAATAGAGTGTTGTGTATTTCGTGACTTGGAAAATGATTATATTTGCTCTTATATTTGAATTGTCGTTCACCATTTATACATTTTATTTTCCAAATTGGTCGCATAATGGCGTTAAGAAAATGAACTTTTTCATCCTCCTGTAAACGGATATTAGCTTTAATACGGCCACGAGATTTGATTCAATGTTGGATTTTCTAATGTATCCATATTTTTGTGCCACATATGGATAACAAGAAAACCATATATCTCGAGCAAGTTGGCAAGTAAGAAATACATGGGTTGTGTCCTCTTACAGTTTTTCATTGTAAAGAGTTATTTCTTGATGACACTCCATCTAGTAATATGGTATGCAAAATCTTCCGTAAAAAAATCTTATACTTATGCGACATCTCGAGCTTTCATAACTTAAGACAAGATTGAGGTTTATAACGGTGGCGCCCCCTAAGCTAGCAGCTGACTAATCCAACAAATTAACTAAATAAAGAGGCACTAAAATCTAAAACATGCACTTAAGCATTCAATTAAGAAATGCGATACAGAACTTAACCCGAAGCTAACCCCGCTCAGAAACATATATACAAGATCTTCTCTCAAATGATACATATATAATAGTCAATTGGTTTTTAAATAAAATATACAATATAATAAATATAACAGAAGTTAATCAACTAGCGAATTCAACTTTCCGGAGCTTTAGCTGCGCAACCCTGATCTGTCATAGAAACTGAAGTGGGAATAATTAACATTTAACTTCTAAGTAATCATAGGCAAGTGTTGGAAAACAATACATGTTTTTCCGAAACATTAAACATTGACTAAGTCACTGAAATAATCATACATGTATATGGAACAAACTCCTTCTTTCAAACAATGTACTAATATGGTTGTAAATTCCTAACCGGCAATTCACACCTATTTAGCTATGGATGCCACCAAGACCATGGTGACCAACTCTAAACAATAAAAGCTGAATTAAAGTAGGTATAAATGTGAAGGAGCGTATCCTATATACCACAAGTGGAAATTCTCATTTCCCATAACAGTTCATATTGACAACAAAAACATTACAAGTCCTTTCCAAATCGTGGAAAGATTCACATAATCAACAGGATTAACATAATGCATTTTAAACAAAGCATGGAATGCACAGACAGACAATGCATGAGTTTGTTAAGCATAAACTTTTATAAAAAAAAATAACAGTAATGATTACAAAAGAGTCAAATGCATTCCCACACCTTTTGATGACAAGCCACGCCTACCTCGAGATCCACGATCCACTGGTTCATTCTTTGAGTCGATCGTTGTTAATAACGAACTGTTAATCACACAAGAAGTCTAAGAATCTAGCCAAAATGGCTCATGCAAGAATCATATAGTTCCATCTCACAATTGTAGGCCCATTTATGATTCTACACCTTTTCATTATCTATTCTTAGCAAATCTAAGGTTTACTAATTCAATTAGGTTGTCTATAATCTATTAGCTAAGTCTTATGGATGTCTACAACTTTGTAGAAGAAGCCAAAGGTCAATTCGGACCATAAGTGGTCCAAAACATCAATATAAGATAACTAGTCTAAAGCCCAAGCCCACTTAAACAAACCCATTAATAAGGGCCTGGCCCAACTGGGTCAATCTAACGGTCACTAATGGTTGAACTAACAGTCAAGAGTCAACTAACAGTCAACGTCCAAGTCAAGTCAAGGTCCTGGTCAAAGGGTCAATGAGTCGACTCGGTCAAATTGAATCAACTTAGTCAATTAGACTGAGTCGGGTGAGTCGATTCAGTCAGATCTTAGTCAGGGCAAACTAAGTCAGTCAGACTCTGACTAGGCTGAATGGCACAAGGCCAAATCACTTGCACATGCAAGAGTCATTGCTCAGGCCAAGGTAAGCAAATGCACAATCATCGTGCAACACCTAACTCTAAACTCTACAACTCTAGTTCAAATCAAATTTAACTCCAAACTAATAATACATTAATTGAATCATTCAAATAGAATTCAAAACTGATTTACAAAACTAATACAGCTACCTGTAACAGCAGAAGTTGCAAGCTTTCACTGCTAGCACCAGCACAGCTAAACTGTCAATGCATCTCTAGATCTCTCAATTTAACCCTTTTTCTTTACTTCTCAGTTTCATTGCCATTTCTCAGAACCTTGTACTTCACTAGACCATACCCCATGCATCATCTCAACTCAGTTATATTACAACCCCACAGTTCTCTGTAACCCAATACAAACTTCACCATAGCTTCAACCTAAATTCAGACATCCATAAATACCCAATCCCATAACCTGTAATCACTCAATCATCCAAATCATAACAATTCCAATTCTAACACACTTAAACTCAACATTTCAGCTAACTACCATCACTTGCAAATCCCAACAATACTACTACCTCTAATTACCATTACTCTTTCACCTGCAACTCTCATTTACTGAGATCAACTCAACTCTTCCCTGCAACAGAATCTTAGTTCCTGCAATACAACTCAACTGCAACACAATCATACCTAATTCAGTTCAACTCTTTCTTCTCCCCTTTCAGTTATAACTGCCCAGTTCAACAACACCAACACACACACACCTCAATCTCCATTATATATCTTATTAATTCCACCAACACAAACAACTATATCACCACCTGCAACACCAACTCACATACACCTTCATCAATTCATACAGATTCAAACACAACTTAAACTACAATTGTAGTTTTAATATCACCACTACCACCACTTATCATAACTCAACAATATCAACATGAGCACTGTTTCATTCATATACCGACAAAACATCATCTCAATTGTCTTGTAGCTTCAATTCCCTGTAACCAAAACTTGTAATACCAACACAAGTTCATTTACTCATTTTATCAACTCACACATCTTAAATTATCAATATCAACAATATTAATATTATCCTTTAGTTCAAAAATACAAGAATTAATTCAATTACAGAGGAAGGATTACCTTGAACCAAAACAGTAATCCTTCAAAGCTGCTCAACCTCCATCTGATTCAGATTCACTAAGTACTAGTATTATCCATGTTTCATCTATTTCTTCTTATCCAACATGCCTAAGAACAACCCTAAGTCTCTTCTTAACCAATCACAGGAAAACCCTAATTTCTCTCAAATCTTCACTAAAATAGTAATTCAACTACTGATTCTTCTTTCTGACTCAATTAACGTAAAACCCATCTTTAATCTTCTCATTATACCCTTGATTACATCTCCAAATTCTTCTTCGAATTTCTTTCAGAAACCCTAACTTCGGATTCAATCAACAGAACGACTCTGCAACTTCAATTAAACATCAACCCCTTCGATTTTCATCCATTATCAACTAGAAATCATCATCACCAATTCCATGCAAACCTAACTTCAAATCCAGAAACCCTAAATTCTAAATTACAACAGCATCGACATCTCTTCTTCTTATCATGATCAAACAACATCAACACCACCACCAACAATCCGTTCTCAAAGTTTCCCCTAAGTTTCTCTTTGATTTCGACTTCAAAATCATCTCACATCATCAGCCGGAATGAACACAGAAGGAAGAAGAAGAAAAGAATGAGAAAGAAGGAAGAGGAAGAAAGAAGAAGAATGAATTCTTCGATCGGGTTTTGGTGAAGATAAGGCTAACTAAATTTACTAAGGGCACCCGTCCAAACGATAAGGGCAGACAGGCGGTTCATACAACACTGATAATATCTTCTTCATATGACATCCGATTGACTCGTTTGAGTAGTCCACTTTGCAATACTTTTCAAGTTCTATCTAACGACACTAGTTTCGTATCTAAATCGTTGTTAGATTAATTTCTAATAATTAATGTTTGAGTTACACTAATCGAGTAATTAGCGGCTAAGACGACTCTTGACTAGTCTAATAGCGTTGACGAGCTTGAGAGTCCTTACAATAACTACTGACTTGTTGCATTACTATCAAGTTCTTGTTTGTTTACATGATTTTAGTATATTGATGATTTGATCAACAACTGTGATTATAGTATCAAAAGGAAATTTAGAATATACATTAGTTGTTTCTACCACTTATTGTATTAAGTTACTCAGTATAGTTCTCTACATTTTATGATTTAGACATAACATTAGTATGACTCTTGTCAGTAATTAGTGGAAATTTAGGGAAACTAGATTTGTGTATTTACTGGTTAATATGAACTTTGAATTCATGTAAAAAAAAAAAATCTTCTTAGACATGATTTAAAGTTAGTTTTGACTTATAATAAATTTCGAGTCAAAATAAGTTTTAAAACCGATCGCCGGACTAATATCAGGACCGGTTTCATGACTTGCATGATTCTGAAATCTCGGTTTTTCATTCTTGATCATTTATATTTTGGAAGAGGTGCAATATGAATTGGAAACTTCTATGCCTGGAAATGTTGAACACGTATTTAACTCCAATATATTATTATTCATATTGAGTCTTTTGACACTCAAGGCTAGATCCTTTAATATTATACATTTTCTTTACTATTCTGGTATCGGAATAATTAGTTGATTAATTTAGCAAAGTAAATGGATTTACAACTGGATAATATTAGATGTCATACTATTAGATATCTCAAGTATTAAAAATTATTGACTATATATTTTTTATTTATTACAAATAAGTTATACACGTTAATATCATTAGTATAAAACATAGCTAGGATAAGTTTGTCTTTGTTAGTGGTGGTCAGGATTTGTCCACACAAAGATAAATCAAGGGCTGTGGTTCCTCAGACCACCCCTTACATCTCACACGTGTGGCGTTAATTCCAATATTATGAATGAAAAATGAATACTCAAGTCAAGATATTGAATTTCAAAAATTATAACGAGGAGGTTCGAACTCATGACCTATTGTGTCATAAGAGTGGCCTCTAACCAGTGTTCCACCTTAGTTGGAATTGATAGAAAAGATAACCAGTGAACTCATGACCTATTCTCCTCAAAATCCATGCTCCGCCCCTGGTTTGTGGTGGAAGAAGTAGTGACAGTGAATGCTTGTGAGTAGTGATGGATAATATTAATTTTATGTTTTCGTTACAACATCGTAGTGTGGAAGATGTGGTTGGTTGTTTTTTACACTTTTGATAAATAAATGTACCATATATTTCAGGGATGATATCATACAAGACAATTTTTCATGATCGTAGTTGGGTCACCCAAATGGTACCCCTGTTATCTTTGGTACTATATCGTATAAATCATGATTTTTTAATGTTAAAATAAAATTGATTGCAATACAAAAAAAGAATATATACACGGGAAAAAAAATGAAACTAATCAATTGACGAAATTTTGCTCAATCTAAACCTCATACATGGCATTTGTGATTGAAAATTAGAATTGCGTCCAACAACCTACATGGGATGGGCGACAGTGTTGGAGTCAAAAATTGACATTGAGGAGGCCTTTTTTTAAAGAAGTATATAAACTTTGGTGGACTGAACCATAAATATATATGGACAAAGTACTATTTATAAAATAAAATAAAAAAATTATGTAGTTATTTAAAATTTAAGGGGTTAGAGCCAGGTTAGTCAACCCTTGGCTTCTCGACTAGGTGGTGGTGGATAAAAAAAGTGGATTCATATGGTTTTATGGTGGTGGCGGGTATTAGTGAACAAAAACATATTATGCTAATTTCGTAACGCCACAAAATGTGTAACGTTATATTATAAAGTATAAAACGTGGTTGATCATTCTAATGTTAATATAAACTCGATAAAACACATGTCCATTTTAAAAAATTGGTGCAATCAATTGCCATGTTATGTAATAACTAAACGAACGACACGAATCAAGATCAGAACATATGAAATTATTTATTATCGATTTGTTTATATAAAGATTGGTCAGGATTTGTCCTTTGCAAAGATAAATTTACCGTTGGGGTTTGTTCAACTTAACCATTTTTAAACGTTTTATTAATTAGTGTCTCATTGATTATTCATAATGATTAATTAAATTTCTATTATAAATGTCCCTTTAATAATCTAACATAAATACATAATTTGATTAATAAATAATTTTACTAAAAACAATATTAATTCTAATGGTGGTAGTGGAAGTAGGGTTAGTATAAGCGGTGGCGGGTGTTTGTGAATGGTGGAGGCGGTAACATTACTACCGGTGGAAGAAATAGTGGCGGTAGATGGTTTTTATGGTGGTGGGTGTTGGTAATAGTAGTGTATAATAATAGGTTTTACCTTTTAGTGAGTTTTATTGACCAAGTAAAAAAATAATCTTCACAAAACATGCAACATTGTATTGTGAAAGATGTAATTGGTTGTTTTTAGCACGATTGATAAGGACAAAAACCAAATATTTCGAGGATTATACCGGAACGTATAAGACAATATGATCATGACTGTTCGATCACCTGTATTATATAAAGGAAATTGGTGTACCCGCGTAAGAGAACATTATCGCTCTCTCAAGTACTATTAAATTCTTTTTCCTGAAAGACCATCAATGTCGAGTTGTTTCGCGATAACTACCTACAAAGACAACAACTTTCACTCAATTCCCGATATAAAACCTTATTGACAGGGAAAATGTATATGCATTCTAAAATATTTGTTTGAAAATTATGTTTGTTCATCAAAATTATCATATAAAACTCTAAATCACAAATCTAAATTTCTCCTCCGATGTTTATTGAATATTTTATATATTTTACATTCTCAAATCATGCGACCTCTTGATGACAAATCGACAATATCAAATTACGGATCAATATGTATAGGTTTCATTCACTGGGTTAGAAGGTAGAGTAGACACAAGTGGGTAGATCACACAATGCAGAACATGACTGAGAATACTTCAATAATTTGGTTAAGAGATAAGGTCAAAATTTTAAGATTAACTTTCTATAGGACTAATTAGATCGGCTTCGATAGGAGCTGACTAAAATATTGATTAATAATGATTTTCACGTAAAGAGTGGTCAAGATTTGTCCTTCCTCAATTGCTATGTTATGTGAGAAAAAGGTGATATCTAACATTGAGGTATAATTCAAATCTATTACATTCATACCATTTACGACTGGATGCCTTGCAAAAAATTGACGTGTTTTTATTATTATTATATTACAGGCAAGTGATACATTTACATTGACCACACTTGCGCAAATAGCTCACTTCGCAAATGATTGGTATTGCATGTACTGTCTAGAATGCAACGAGGAATTTGAGGAAACAAGGCACCAGAAGCAGTGTCCGGAGTATTTTGGATATAGTAACTTAGACCCGATGTAATATTTATGTTCTTTTTTTTTTAGTTTTTCCACAATCTATTTATTTAAGAAAAATGAAGATTGCAAATACATAACATCAACAAAAAATAGACAGATTGCGTTTGACAATAATGGCTACTGATGGTCTGGAAACGGGAAAAGAAAGGAATTGTTGGGATATACAATGGATTACTTGATAAGAATGAAAGAGGTATAACTATTTCGATTCTGAAATCACATAAAGTTCACAGTAGAAGATGACATCAAGTTTAAAGTTAGTAACAAACATAATATGGCTAACTAAAATGTTAAAAACAAACAATATATATAACCTTAGAAAGCCGTGGGACTTGAAGAGGCCAATTTTGAAAACTACAATCTTAGAAAGTAATGATCCACAATACCATAATTTTTTTTTACAAATATTCAACGTAGAATATGTCAACTTTTGGTAAAGAATCTATTGACAACCTATTAATTTGAAATAGGATCAGGGAGTACAATATGTGTTCAAGGTTCTTTATGAGGTAATGTGTCGCCAGATTGTATTCCAAGTGAAGGTAGGAACATATGGAAGTGACAAAATGTCCAAGACTTTTGAAGTTACCAAAGCCTTCGTTAAGACGATTGTTGGGCACAATACTTTGTTGAAGATTTAATGGCAGAGGTTCGCATATATACAATCCCTTCGAAAGGTAATGGGTACACATTTTAAACATTGTCATCTAATGGGTGTTGAAAAATTACAGGAAAATCATGTCACATTGGATAGTTTATATCATTCGTTCGATGCAAAAAAAACACTATTCTCTGCCTATTTGGAGGATCGACAACATGACCATGATAGATGAGTTAGCTGGAGCCAAATAGGAGCATGTGAGACTTTTATGGATAATATTGATTAGTTGATTTCACTGAGATGAGCGTTGCTGACGACATATTTCCAAAAAATATTTAAACTTCCATGTTCATGTAGAGCATCATCTCATTATAAGCAATGAACCTAAATAAAAAAAGTGTACGAAAGTTAAGATTATATTTCTTTCTTTTGAGCAAATATCCGACGGTAAAATATTAAAGGAAAAAAACAAAGAAAAAAAAGAGGAAAATCCCAACTATTTTTATGACAAACACATATTAAATCATAAAGAGTTGATAAGTATTCGGGACACAAATTATACGATATATTAAAAATGAACCAATATCATGACCCGTGCCGTTATGGCACGGGTTAAGTGCTAGTAATCATATAATATTAAGATACTAGGATATGACCCGTGCCGTAACGTCCCGGGATTTTGTTCATTGTTTATGATAATTGATCAGGTTTTTTTCTTCTTGTGTTGGGCATAGATATACACCTACTTACCATTTTGTTGTTGTTGATATTTGTCCATGACATTTGTTGGCTACTGTATCATTTTTCAAAAAATTTAATCTACCGGCTACGCAATAAAAAAACTTAGTATCCACGAAAATTCGTCATGGTTCTCGAAATGGATCTACCATGTGGTGTTCCAGCATAACAATACTGAAAATCAACTCATGTTAAATTATTGGTCACCGACTTTTTCTAGTCAAGTAAATGTTTGATCGACTCAAATTTCAGTTTCATAACCAAGAAAAATAATTTGGTGATAGCCGTGCAAGAGTACATATCTTGCACGGTACATATCTTTTGTGGGGTGTGAACTCTGCAATATTATAACCAATTATTGTTAGTTTACTTATTCGTCACTTGATGCTTGTTCATAACACGAAATGTCTTCATCCTCCATAATCCTTCAGGTCGGCTTCATCAGATTCTTTGCATGTTTTCAAAAAAATTAGTCGCATTTTCATTCTAAAAAATTAGATGTAGGAAGTGAAGTAAAAAAAAAATCTAGTCTATAGTTTTACCTTTTTTTATTTATTTCCTTGTTATTTTTCTAGCCCAACCAATCAAGGGTCGGTTAACTCTCTCGTTATGGTATGATGTGTATGTGGGATCTCCAGATTTCGTTGTGCCATAAGGACGTGAAAATCTGTGATTTTTGTTTATCCTCATTATTTTTGTTTCCCCTCATTATGCAAATCCCTCTTGTATTTGCATTTGTCTTGTAAATTATGTTTTATGCGTGTTCGTCGTTTGTTTCGAACCATGTTTTTCCATATTCATCCTCCACTTCAATTATCATCAATTATAATTTTTGCATAGGAATTTAGAGTTAGAAGCATATTTGATTTCAATTATTATCTATCATAACTGCGATACACAATTAAGTTTATTTTCGAACCACTGCTCCATTGGTTGTATATCTATTTCGCATAATACACAATAGTTATCATATATGTAGCCTCTACCTCGGAGCCACAAATGAAAAAGCAAGCGTACGACCATTTGTCTTCGAATTTTGTTACTTTTTCTATTGTGCTGGAAATTTCAATTCCCTGAGTGCAAAAAACAATGGCTATAGTTAGCACTATAAGTAAGAATCATTTTATTTTGTTTGATATATGACACTAATTGTTTTCTTTATTGTTCTTTATTTCTAGAAGTGGTACTTTGGTATTTCTCCAACTCAAGAATGCTTCTCCTATGAGGTGTTTCTGCTGCAAAGATGTTGATTAGTTTTGCTTTTTAAATGAATTGCATAACTTGTTTCAAAATTATTCAAAAAAGACGAACTATATACCTTTCATTTTGATAACATACGGTGCAATATTCTTTTCAGTACTGCATTTGATCTGGTTTGCCATTCTCTTGAGTATATGAAAAGGAAGATATTCTTTTAGGAAAAAAATTAAGCTGATTACATACTTTAGGAAAGCTCTGCTACTTCATAAATCGAACATGTTGTGGATTTTGATTTTCAAATCTCACCACCATTGCCACCTATATGGACTTCTGAACAAATTGTGTAAGAATTATATTTCATAATATGTGGTTTAGTTTTCATTGATAACCTAATTAAGTTGTAATTTTTAGTTATATTTTATATTCAAATTTGAAATTATACCGTTATCTGTCATGATTGTTTGTTACTCTTGGAATTTTGCTTTCGTCTATGATTTGTAATACTTTAAAAATTAAATGAAAAGATAAAACTGATTTCGGAGGACGTGAGATTACATATGGGATAATTACCAAAACAAAGAAGGTACCTTTTTTTTTTGATGCATGTTATGACACCAATTGCATTTAGTCATCACAGCTCATGCCTAGGATTCGCGATTGGTTATTAATTTTTTTTTCCTTTTTGGTTATTAAATCATAGAGTGGAGAAATATCGGTGATGTTTCATATATACCATTGTTAAACATGATTTATTTTATGCGTAACGTATTGGACTGGAGAGAATAGGCTGAAGATAGAACGCTTGGACTCGAAATATGAAATCATCAACCATTATTCATATACCCTCGTTCCGCTACAAACGTTTTTGACATGTAGTTTAGAAACCCAAATCATCAAAGACAACTTATTCTTTGTGGCTTTAAAAGTTCCTGGTTACGCTAGTTTGGTTGCTAATTATTCAAAGTATTATTTACATTTTACTGTCTTCAAACTTTGAAAGCCACCCAATATGATCGCACACTTGATTGCTTATTCAACTATAACGAAAGAAATCTTTAGCTCATAAGAATGTTGTTAGGAAAATGATGATGCCGAAAGAAATCTCATCCTTCAGTGTAGCTGCAGTTGGAAAATGGTACCCCAAAACTATTGGGTCGCCAAACATTGATCATTGACAGACAAATCGCAAATGCGAAGAATATTGATGGGGAAAACGAACAGCAAATGCGAAGAGTTATTTTGCACTCTAATCTTTTTTAATGCCTCCTGACAATTACACAATGATCAAGTTCTTTTAGTCATTTCATTAAATTTTATTATATGGTCCACAGATATTGACAATGATCTTGGTTGTTTTAGATATTGACAATGATCATTGTAATACCTGGAATTTTTATTTACCAGTTCGGGTCGGGTTATAACCGCCTTTGTTTGGCACTTAGGTTGTTTCTTGTGTTTAGTCTAGTTGGGGTGTTTGGACTAGAAAAGCTACAAGTTAGGGTGGAAATAAAGTCACCTAATTTATTTTAATAAGTAAAATAAAATAAATAGAAAATGAAAAGACAATTAAAAGAAATAAAGAAAATATAAATATTAGTTGTCATTATGAATATTAGTATTATTAAGGTTTTTATACCTAAAAGTTTAGAAAAGGAATTTTAGAAGTTACAAATCAAAAGGCTAGGAGAAAGAAAAAGAGATGGAGATATAGGTTTTTGTTTAGAGAAAGAAGCTATGGAGAGGAAGAAGATGAATTGGAGCTAGGGTTCTTGAGGAGAAATTCTAATTGGGAAAATCAATGGAATTGAGGTAGAATGTGAAACCCTTTTTCTCTTTTGGTGTTTTCTTTGGGTGTTTACTTGGTATGATTTTGTATTATTGGGTTTTAGTAATTTAATCACACAAATATATATCTCCTAATGATGATCAGGCTTTTGAAGTTGTTAGATAACATGATTAGGTAACTATGGTTAAATTTTGAGAACAATATACCACAAATTCACCGTTGAATGTGTGTTTGAATTTGGATGATAGTTTTTGAAATTCTGGACAGTTCCGCGTTTCTGTGTTTTTGATATTCTTAGGAAGTCTTAATGGTGTTAAAAGGAATTGAGTCCTTAATAAAAGTTGTAGATAAACATCTTATCGTTTAGTGTGCGTTGGATTGGGTCAATTTCAGATTGTTATGAATTTATCATGAATTGTTTGGTAATGACATGTAATCTGCTAAGTTTTTAGAAAGTCCTTGTAAATTCTATAACTTTTGTTTGAACCGTGGCTTTTATGTGAAATTTTGATATGTCGTTTCTTATGGAGCTGTGTATGTTCTGTAAAAGTTACAATAAGATCAGATAAAGAAATCATCATGAAATGTATGATGTAAAATAGCTGCAGTTAACTTGTTTGCATAAATGCTTGAAAGAAACTCTTGTTGTTATCATATGTTAAGCCATGGTTGCTTGTGTTGTTTGTAAAAAGGATTTATAAAAGTAAATGAGTTCATGTTTTACCGTTATATGGAACATGTTTCATGATAACGGCGGGTAATGATCCCCGAGAGCTAAATGGGTAATGATCCCCATGGGAACTTGTGTTTCCCGACCATCGATGGCGGCTGTCCGTGCTGGTAAACGATAGGTGGTGTACGAACCAAGGTTTTCGTACTGTGAATCAAACGGGTAATGATCCCCGAGAGAAAATGGGTATGATCCCCATGGGAACTTGTGTTTCCCGACCATCGATGGAGGTTGTCCGTGCCGATAAACGATAGGTGGGTGTACGAACCAAGGTTTTCGTATCGTGAACTCAAAATTATTGGTGATATGTGTGAAGTATAATTCAATGAAATGTTAAACTCAAGTATGAAATTCAAATGGATGAATTGTTGTCGTGAATTGATGAGTTAAATCCTAAATGGATGTTTTGATAAATGATTTGTTGATAATAATATAAAACTTGTGAACTGAAAGGATGGTTACTATTGAGCTGTCATCTCACCCCAATTGACATCCTTGCATATTTATCAGAGTGGCGCAGCGAAAGCTATAAATGAGTAGCTTAGTGATTGAATTGTTTTATTGTATTGCTTGAAATGTAAATCTTAACTGAAATGTTGTTAAAGATGTTTAGTAAATTCATATGAATCAACTCATGTATATAGAGATTTAATTATGTTTAGTATAAAAATAAATTTTTAAGTCTCTTTCCGACCCGTAGCGCTTCGAGTTTGGATCTCCATACGGGTTTGACCTTGGTCCGGAACTCGGGGTATTACAATCATGGTCCGACCCAATTCTTAACAATTTTGTTATTGCTGACCCATCTTATTATTCAAACATAATCTTAAAATTTTAATACTATTGCAGCTGAAAACAAACAGTATATGCGAAATAATGACTCTAAATCTTATTAAATGCAGTCGAGATACATTTTGATAGAAATAAGATCATGTCCCAAAGACTATATGTTATCCTAATGCTTGAAACAAAATCCTGCAATTAAAAATCCTGCTAGACAAACAAAGTCGTCATGTGCATTCCTGTCTACCAACTCATCACTTTAACTCCCTTCCCATGGCCATGAAATGTGTTTCTTCAAAATCCAAGCCTCTGACTAAGAAGTTGTAATGTTATGACTTGTGATATTTCCTTACCACCAGCATCTCTAGAAGAAGATAAAAAGGCCTGGGTATTTTCCATGTGGGTGGTTTTATAAAACACAAAAGGGAGGGCACGTCCCCTTGAAGCGTAAAGTATCCACTTGTTGTACCTACTACTTCCATGGTGGACCCCTTATAGACGGACTAAAGCTAGAATATGTTTTCCAAGATTTAACTGGTGGTAATTGGAGAAAACTCTGTCCATAAATAGATATACAAATAACATTAAATAATCATACAAAGGGGTATTAGTTTACAAAAACTACACACCACTTCTTGTTAATTCGTTCATAGGAAATTCCCTAATCCATTTTTCCCAGTCAATTGTGTTTTTTATGGATTCTTTGGTAGCAGCAAGGAGGTCACTCTGAGAAAGTGCTTCTGATACTGAATATCAATGAAGTTTCTCAGTCGATCAATTCTTGTACAATTCAATATTCAGAGATCCACTGTAAAGTAAATATGAATACATGTTTTGTAAGAAAAAAAATGATCAATTAAGCTAACTTCAAAGTATTAAGCAAGCTTCATAAAATATGAAGCATGACTTACCTCACATTTTCAAATCTAAACATAATCTTTTAAGCTAACTTCAAAGCATTAAGCAAGCCTCATTAAATCTTTTATACAAACAACTTCACATGGTACTTGAATTTCATAGAATTTTAAGGTAGAAGCAGGACTTACCTCCGGTACGTGAAAACGTTATAGGTAGGGTTACACAAACATATATCAATTTCCCCCAAAAGAATGACACATCACTTGGAAAAAACTTGGCCTTTTCAGGTAACCCATTTTCTGATATATATATATATATATTTGTACCAAACGATTCTGCAAACAGGTATACATACAGTGTAAAAAATAAACCCACTCATTGCTCTTTGTGCGTTTGATACACTTTATAAAGATAATTCAATCTTGAAACTCACTATTATCGTATCAAATTCTTATAGAACCAAGATATGGAGTATAAGAATTGCATACATGTATTGCTTGAAGTAGGTGAATCCTTTTATAGGTCCTCAGTTCCTTCGAGACTCTATTAGGTGCCATGAACATCAACTGCTTCAACAAAAGCGAATGAAATAAAATAAATCAATTATAATCCAACGAAGGAACATTAGTCCAGCTCAATATCGCCTATTGAGATAGTTTACTGCGAGATACCGACGGAAAAAAGGAAATGCCTTTGTAAGAGAAGTGAATCAAAACTCAAAGAGGTGTGGATTGCAAAAGTTAATCATACCTAAAATCAAATAAGATGAAATTCTATTGGTATTACTTATATTAAAAGAAAAAAAATTGATACACATATATACCCGATGGATGCCAGACAAAATTTGCAAATATGTCGGGAACCAACAAAAATTTGTAAATCGAAGCCATAATTAGTAGATTATGGAAAAACACAAAAAAAAAACGCCCTGAGAACGGTTTGTTTGGGGTTTAAGTAGTAGATAATGGATCAGAGTGAAGAATTAATGGTGATGCTCATGGGTATCTATTTCTTCTCAACGCATGAAGAATTTATTAGTGAATTGATTGGCGAAAATTATGATGGTACTTATGTTTCCCGTTACAAATGAAATACCAGAGAAAAAGAAGGTGAAGTAAATCATAATTTACTGACAGACGTTGGATGAGAGCTTGAAAGAAGGGTACGTTCTCAACCACGATTTGTCTCCCTCACTTAGATAAGAATGAAAACCGTCGATCATCTTGAAATGCCCATTTAGAACCTTTGGACGGCTAAAAACACATTTGTTTTTATAAGATAGACTAATAGGGAATTGCTCGGTAGAACCCACCAAGCGTTGGTATGTCAAGGTTGGTTGTCATATTTAAGTTCCAAAAGTCAAGGCTGCTTGATTAGATTACTAGAGTCAACTTCGTTAGGTTAGACTATGAAATCTATAAATGTTTAAAAAAAACTCGTGTTACTCTCAAGAACACGAAGACGTATCGACATCAACTAACATATCATACTTATGTTCGAGGTTAGTAATACAAAAGTTGATTTGTTTTCATTTCTATCTACGTTGCTATCAAGTCTTGTATATTTAAAACATAACATGCGAAGTATATATATGAATCTCTAATACTGGTGACTTGATTATTATACTATGATGAAAGTGTCATGGAAAGATATATAAGTTGTGTTACAAATTTAATATATTTGAATATGAAGTATAACGTTTATCTTTTGAAAACATAACATGCGAAGTACATATTTGAATCTCTGTAATTCTTTACTAGATTGTGTGATGAACGCGGATTGATTACATGCGTAGGAAACTATGTTTAACCACTTGAGTTTAAGGAAGTAGACTTGCGAAATTTTTGCTGAAAAGAATTCCAAAATATGAGTTTTTATTTAGGAAAGTTCACAATATCGACATTATTAGTATTTGAACATGTGCTAAAATCTTATCTCTTTATTGTTTAAAGATATTCCTTGATACTCAAGGTGGGATCCCAAACATAAATATTTGAGAATCTTTTATTTGATTTTTAAATTTTCATGTCTATACTTTCCTATTAATTAAAGCATATCTCTGGAGAATATATTAGTAAAGTATGCTTGTATGCTAACTAAAATTGAGTTGTCATCCATGAGAGATTTCTATACATTAGTTGGAATTAGTCAAAACCGAAAATTGGTATTTATTGCATATCTTTTGATAATTTCAAATTTGGAAATCACTTGATATCCAAACTACATTGGTATACGAATAGTGAAGTTTGTTTTTCTTACAAACTCATCTCAACACACGTACTTTATTTTGTAGTCAGTGTGATAAGCCGACTTGTAGCATTATTCGTAATACTCACTTGGAGATGAGAGTAACCTAATTAGGCGGAATCTCTTATGTCCACTAAGAGAAAACAACCACAACCCGACTAAAGAGAAAACAACTCACTTCTAGTTCATATTAAACCCAAAACATTCAAGATAAACCAAGCTGAAGAATAAAGGGATAAACAGAGAACAAACCAAGAATATCATAAATAAATGATAAAATAAATCTTTATTAGGGAACTTAATCTAAGAATTGTAGATGAAAAAATATAACATTTACTAAACAACCGAAAATTGTAAGCTCCTGGAGCTCGGTGCTACAAAAGATCTTAGATCAAGTTAAAAATAATAAGTTCTCATTTGAGTACGAACTGAAGATAATGAGTCGGCAGAGACTGAGAATGAGATAACTGATATCATGATACGTGCAAGACATGAGTTCTAGAGTAATAAGCAAAGACAAGGCTAAGGCTGTCAGAGTCAATACATGAAAAATGAGAGATAATGAAGATCATTGGCCGAGAAACTAACTTACTAACGAAGTAAAATATGAGTGGATCATGACGTCATCTCCAGGTTTACATGAGTGGTCCCCATTAAACACACCCTTAGCATGATTTATACGATGTGTAATTATATATAAGGCCAAGAAGGCTCACTTTGTAATCTAAGACATTATCTAGTCTAACTTGATAAATATATAATAATTATTTGTTTTGTTCTCTCTCCTACTTTCCTTTAGAATTCAACTGTGTTAACCGATTTAAAGATAACTTGATAAATCTTAATTGTACTAAGAGCTAAGTAATCTACAGATGAAAATTGACAATCAAATCAAGTCAAGAGATAGATTCAGACTAACAACCACATCTCAATCTCGTATAGGTACGTATTTCCATGACTAGACAATATGCATCTTCAAGAACCAGTAGGTATAAGGTAGTAACTAACTAATGTATATAGAGGTATGGGTTATCGGTATCTCTTCAACCTAAATCCATGTGTGGCAATAAAATAAATCCATATATGGCTTACAATGTACGAAGAAAAAAGTAATCAGATGAGATTACCAAAGGGACCTCAATGCTATATCAAACTCTAGTCTAGCCATAAAAGACTTTCGAATTTTAAGGAGTTTGTATTTCATGGATTGTAGTATTTGACACGACACTCTAAACTCGCATTTATGCCAAGTTTCCCATACTTGATACCGGTTTTCAATATTTTTTTTGAAAAATATAACCATGAATTCGGGCAATTAACTTAGGCGAATTTACTCCCAAAGATGCCCAGCTACAACAAAAAAAAAGGCAAAAAGATACGCCCAAATGCCAAAATCTTGCACCCGAAAAGTAAAAATTACAAAGTGCATAATCATTATAACCGATTAAGTTATGAACTCTGAACTAGCTTCTTCTCCTAACTTCCAACCCTTTAAATCCCTTTGAAGGGTACCCAAACTCCATACCAAAACACCGAGATCAAACAAACTAAAACCTCAAACCTAACAAGGACGAAAAAAGATAAAGAAATGGTCCCAAATGAATCCCAAAACTAAATATGTTGAGCCATGTCAATCCCTAATATAATCGTCTGCTTTGGTTTCATCGGTTACCTAGCCCATGAAGAGGCTCAAGAAAGTTTACTCTATTAGAGAGAAGATAAATAAGAGGTTGTTATGTGCAAGTCTTTGTAAATAAGTCCCCCACCCCAAATTATTTATTCAAATATTAACCTAATCGACCTCTCCCCTTTGGCAGTAGACGTCTTATTAATCTGATCCACCGTTTCATATTGTTCTATGGTGCACATGGATGTTCTATAGTGATTGTTGCAGAGGCCTTATGTGACAACCCATAAATTTTTTCGCTTCTAATTGGCTGTGAAGTTCAGTCAACTAACAATTTCCAAATCCCCTGAGCTGCCACTTGGGATGCACGAGTTGTAAACAATTTGTAAACAAGAGTAAACATTATCGTATTATTAGACATAACAAAAGGAGATTCATTTACATAAACCGGTTAACCAAAAAGTGGTAATATAAGAACTTTTGTAGTTACACAATGAGCTTAACAAGTATGAGAATTAAACCATTTAAACATGACTTAACACTTTACAACACCATTTTTATAAATCACAATAAAAAGTAAAGATAGTACCAGCTTTCGCAAATTAAAACAATAGGAAAATACAATATCCTTTTTTCACAAACCAACCCAGATACACATCAATATGCATGAACACAATACTCATTTTGATCCCCAAATCTCAATGCACCAAGCTTAAGCAAGCTTACTACCTCAAGCGGACCTCAAACTCCGTGGAAAACAAAAGGGTGAGCCACAACCCAGTAGAGAGTTAACGATACGATAACACAAGTATAAAAAATGCCCAAATGAAGATAATAAACTATAAACAATGTGTTAAGTTATTGATCACATCCATATCGAAGTATCAAAGGCCTTACAAAGCCAATTCAACCTAAATCATCTAAAACCAGTGAGTTCACAATAATCCACTGTGAGGGTCCGAATAACCAATTGTCGTGGTTTATCAGAAAATTACCCTATCATCTCGGACGATCTTCTGCAGGTCACCATTAATATGGATTGCCATTTATGGGCCCGACAAACTCAGGAGTAGGGTTCGTCACCAAGAGGATGCTCAACGCAATTCATAAATAGTTCACAAACATCGTTAAATACGAGTATTGAACAAACCATCAATAAATTTTGCTTCATAAACCTTGAAAGCAACTTACCTTAGCTTTTCCCGCATAAAACGAGATTGTAAATTCAAGTAAGTATCAAATCATAGAGTTGGGCATAAACTCAGAACCATTAAGTGCATTGAAATCAAAGATTTTGTACGAAAAGATCGTTTCAAACCACTTACTCTAAGAAATTACCATGGGCTTCGTTTCAAGTCAAAATGCGACAAATCTTACCATTTTAGAAACTATAAAATACCTCAATTTATACAAAAATCATTAACAAAAAGAATAAAGTCAAATAGCTTAGATAACAAGATATTTACTTATAAGACAACTGCACAATGTTTCTGAAATTTTAGATTGCATAGCTTGTATTCAAAATTTTGTGTAGAGTTCATTACACAACAAAAATAAGTGATTATTATCTCATTTTAAAGAAGCAAAAAAAAAAGGTATCATATAAAATTACTATAACATAAATAAAAAGTTCAGGAACAGGTTTATATCACGCTGAAAATGTCTGACAGTAAACTGTCTATAGAAAAATTACAGTTTCGATAGTCTTTACTAAAACAATTCACACAAGCTTCATTATCTGTCAGAATATATTGGTTCTTGGCTTGTTTTAAAGAAGAGAAGATAATGTTTAACATAAAACTTATAGTTAAAAACAATAAACTCATAAACCAAGTTGGGAAGTCTGACAGTAAAAATATTACAGAGAAACCATAATTATGACAGTCCGTGCATAAAAATTCACACAAACTTCATTTCTTATCAAAAATCATTGATTCTTAGATCATTTGAAATGAGAGAAGGCCATATATTATATGAAAAATATAAACAAAAATAATACTTGATGGAACTAAGTGAGAATCAAGCCCTAAAACAGGACATAAAAATATTTCGATTATCCCTGAATTGCTCAAAACAGAGTTTCAAAAAGAAGTAGAGATTAAATCCAATAAATTACAAGTAACCATGGCTAATTTTTAGAATTAATAAATTTCAAACATCAGATTAGAATAAAGCCCTAACTTTTCATGAGCCTTTAATTCAAAATCAATAAGAACAAGCATGAACTCGTTTTAAACATCACAAATCCATCATATATAATATCATAACAATATGAAGAACATGAATTCCTTTCAATATGAATACAATGAATTAAATTCATGAAAATCAATTCAAAAACAATAATCAAAATGAATTTTCCCCTTAACTTTTGTGTAGTTGAAGCTTTCAAAGAAACCAAATCAATTGATCAAACAATGTAAAACAGGCTTCAAATATCAAAATATTTTTGTGATAAAATCTATTTTGTTTGCTGTAGGAAGGAAGAGAAATCAAGAGTAAAAGATAAGAATTGTTTTTGTTACGATTTTCATAGCAAAGAGAAATATAATTTCTCAGGAAAAATTCAAGTGTTTCTCAACTAAAACACAACTAGGTTTCACGCTACATTGTGCTACTTTTAGTCTTCCAATCCAAATGGATTGAGCTCGCACCCTAATACTTTAAGGAAAAAGACTTCGGTATTACATTATTACCCACTTAAAAATAATTTCGTCCCGAAATTCAAAACCAAAAAAGAGATTCAAGAACGTTACCTCCTAGTAACTCCAAATATTTCTCATGAATCTCATATTCTAGCTGCCAAGTGGTTTCTTCATAGTTGTGATGTTGCTAAATCACTTTCACCAATATGATTATATTTTCTGTCATTGAATCTCAATTCTCCTATTGAGACTCTCTTCTTCTTAGCTGAAGCAGAAAGCGTTGAACTTGCACTAATCGGAATCTACAAAACAAACTTTAAAAAGGTTAACCTTGTTAGTAACTACTCATTATTACCCAGTATTTTTTTTTAGGAAAAAACAACAACTTATTATTAACGACTTAATCATATGCATATCACGATATCTGGTTGTTTTTCTAAAATTTCAGAAAATAAAGAGATTTTTAACACTTTTTCAAAAACCAGTTTCAATACCAAAATTTCCAAACAAAACATAGTAAAAATGCGGAAAAGAAAAACTTATGCAAACAAACAAAATCCCAAAGAAAACCGAAACGTTTCTCTGATACCAACTGTGACAACCCAATTTTTTTTTCGCTTCTCATTGGCCATGTAGTTCGGTCAATCGGAAAGTTTCAAAACTCCCGAACTGCCATACAGGGTGAAAATATTTGAAACAAGAGTATGCTTATTGTTTGTTGAGAAATACAAGAGAGTTTTATTCACATTATCAAACATTTGACTAAAAATTTGGAATACAAAGACTTTAGTTAAAAAAATTAGTTCATGCAGTTAAAATTATTAATTTCAAAAGACAGTACACCTCATTGGAATGCAAAAAAGAAAACTAAGCAAACCAAACATATTCTAACTTGTAAATCCTAACTCACTTTTGGGGGAAATACAGTTACACTTAGTAGGTTACCTAGTTGACTAATTTTGTCTTGTTAGTGTTTATAGGGCTGCACAACGGTCTTTCGGTCCGGTTTTCTGGAAAAACCGTCGACCGAACCGACCATGTAATGGTTTTCAGTTTTCCAACCGTCACCTAGCCGTCCAATAGCCGGTTCGGTTTGAAACTAATTCGAGTAGGCTCTGTCGGTTACGGTTTTTAGTCGGTTTCTCAAATCTCTTCATCTACTTGAAATATTCAGTTTTACTGATGAAATCAGCTTAAATCAACATTAATTTTGTCAATGAATCACGACAATTGTTCAATTACATTTATATGAAACATTACATAAAAAACAGTACATGGAATCTTGCTTTGGAAACAATACATAAAAATTCATCATAATAACTCATCACAATTAATCTTCAGAATAAATAAACAAAGTTAAATTAAAGAAAAAAGTTACTTAATACAAAGATTCATCATTAATTTGAAAACAAAGTAAATTTGAAAATAAAATAATTCTTTTAAGAACTCTAAATTTATAATATAGTCTTAATCTTTAATTTCTTTTTTCCCCAATCAAAAAATAGTGGTGCTGGTGACGGGGTGTAGCAGGTGGTGATAGCGGCGTAATAGGTGGTTATGCTGGTGTTAGTCATGTTACAGGTGGTGGTGATGGTTATGCCATGATAGTGATGTAGGGTTAAAAGGAGAATGAAGAAAAATAAGCAATCCAAAAAAGGAGAAGAAGAAGGAGAAAAAGAAGGTGGTGATTGTGGTAATAACCACTAATAATAAACAAGAAGCAAATGAGAAGAAGAATAAAAAAAGAGATAAAAAGGCGTGAGAGAGTGCCGCTTAATTTAGGGTTTAGGTTATATAGTTTATAGATATGTAAAGAAACGAAGGATTTGGATTAAAATAAATAATAAAATCAACAGTTATAGATGACAGGTTCTATCGGTTCGTCTCAATCGGTTTTGAAGGTCAAACTGTTGACCGATCCGAAGATCTTACGGTTGTGGATTTTGAAATTGTCATCGACCATTGGATGAACGGTTCAGTGTAAATTTAGTCGGTTTTGGTCCGGCTCGGTTTTTGTACAGTCCTAGGTGTTTACATAAGATATACCCACAAAATCATTTCCAATAAGGAAAATTATCCATCTTCGGGGTTTAAATTCTGGGTTTCGTAACAGTTGAATTCACTATTAGTATCTCGAAAGTAAAAGTTCATCATAAATGGGGCTAGTGCTTCAAAATCCTATCTCTCCTTGGTTTGGTGATAAAAATCAAATCAACAACTAGGAATATGATCATGGTAGAATGAAAAACAAACCCTTCAACGAATTGAATAATCTACACCTCCAAAACACGAATTGAAGCTGAACAAAAATTATAATTTTACTTTTTGAGAGAAGAATAAAGAAAATAGGATAAATCGATTTCTCTTATAAATTAGTTATCGTGTTTTAGCTTGCGAAGAATATCAATAAGAAGACAAACCATTCCTCCTGGTTAGAATGAGAAATCATCATAGTCTTATACCTTCACACCACAAAAATTAGTCCACTTTCACCAAAATTGTTAATGGGGTGACCGAATTTTGGGAGGTGTATCAAGCGCAGCAACAGCTGTTTTGTTTTATATGAAACCTTTTCTATTTTATTAAAACCTGTTTTGCTTTATTTGAAATTTGGTATACCCTAGAATTCGGTCCCTCATTAACAGCCTTGTTCTTTTACCGGTGAGTTGGCAGTGAAGGGGTGATTAAGACGGCCTAAATGCACATATACGAGGGTATTATGGTCATTTAATAATTATAATTAAATTATACTCCCATTTAAGAAGTCTTTGCTTTCCGAGTTTCCGGAAGGAACGCTATTTGTTTTCAAAATCCTTTTATTTCACTTGTCAGGGCCGAAATAAACCCTAATAGCCGAAGTCCGATTTCTTTTCGATCTTCAAAGTGAGTTCATGGTTAGATTTTCCTCTGTTTGAATCTCTGATTCATTTTCAGGTTGGTAGACTGTATTGTTTTCCAACTGTTTGTGATGTTCTTTCTTTTCATAATCTTTATTTTCGTTTTCAGTTCTTTAGAATCAAAAGCTGTATGGATCTCTATATATGTGTTTGAAAGTTACATTAATCTTATCAAGGCAAGGCTTGTTAGATTACAGAATTTCTTAGTTTTACTTTTAGTTCATGCGAGATTCATATTTAGGGTTTGATCCTAAGTTTGAATTAGGTTTATAAGTGGGTAAACATTAAGGGTTTACCAGTTTAGGATCTTGTTATATCTGAAATAGTATACTCTATGTAGCTATTCTGTCTCTGGGTTTGTTTTTTTTTTTTTTTTTTTTTTGATTTATCAGGTACTAATTTCTTTGATGAGATATATTTACTTACTTCACCTGGGTTTTGTATTATATCGAAGCATAGCTGTTGTGTATTGTTTGTACTATCATTCATATAAACTTGTTGAACATTCTGGGAGCAATGGCACCAAAATGTTATAATATGAACTTGTCCACTACACATATTTGAATAATGAGAATACCAGTAAAGAAATATATGCAACCTAATTATATATGTTGTATATGGTGCTGGCTAGGTTTGGCGGGGTTTCATTAGCTTGGTTTTTCATTGCTGACATGGCAAACTGTATAGGAAGAGGAAACCCTTCGAATGGTTCTGTATATGTTTGTAACTTGCCTGATGGGACTGACGAGAATATGCTTGCTGAGTTTTTTGGCACCATTGGGTTGCTAAAGGTAGGGAGTTCGAACAGGTAACATATTTTTGTTCAACTTTTCAGCATCTAGCGGTTGGCAGCAGTAATTTCTTAACTCAACACTGAAGTTATGCTTTTTCTGTGTTAAACATTTACGAAATTTAGAAAGACAAGAGAACTGGTCGGCCAAAGATATGGTTTTATCGAGATAAAGTCACAAATGAGCCAAAGGGAGATGCAACCATCACGTACGAGGATCCACATGCGGCACAGGCCGCTGTTGACTGGTTCAATAAGAAGGATTTTCATGGAAATATAATTGAAGTCTATATAGCAGAGGCCAAAAACAAAGATGATGTTTCGTATAACTCAGGGCAGCAAATGAATCCTGTGGAGGATCCAATTGTTGTTGGTGATTTTGGCGGACAAGAGGAAGATGCTACTGACGTGAATGGTGGTGAGGGAAGAGGTAGAGGTCGGGTTGATGCTTCAGGAAAACCATGGCAGCAAGATGGAGACTGGTCATGTCCGAATACAAGGTCTGTGATGTGACATTGGTGAGCAGCTCTTTCTCGCACTTCTGCATTTAAGCTTGACATTGTTTTAAGATTTTATGTGACGATTTTAAATGAAATGACACGTTGTACTGTGCTGCCCCAGCTGTGGTAATGTGAACTTTGCTTTTCGTGGTGTGTGCAACCGCTGTGGGAGTGCTCGTCCGTCTGGTGCATCTGGCAGTAGTTCTGCGGGAGGTGGTCGAGGAAGGGGTCGTGGTGCTGATGATTCAGGAGGTCGAGGGCGGCCTGCTGGTGCTCCAGCAGGTCTTTTTGGACCAAATGATTGGGCTTGTCCAATGTAAGGAATTAGCGGTCAAACATCTTATCTTGTTTTAGAGTTTTGTATATAATTGTGAGATCAATTAAAAGGCCTTAGTATAATTGTTGGAAAAGAGATCTGTTTTACAGGTTCGATGTTAAATTACCTTTTGTCTAGCTTTCAACTGTTTGTTATATTTTCTCTTCATTTATCAGAAAGTCAATTCTTAATTGAGTATCGTAAGAATTGACAAAAAAAACCAGAGCCATTATGTCAGTTATCTAATAAACAATTTGTAAAAGATATGCCTAGGGGTGATGTACAACACTGCAATTAAGGTAGAGTTAAACAGAAGTATAATTGTCATCACCAATCATGCACATAAGGTTTTTCTTCCCAACATGGCCGTGCGCCGCTAGGAATAGAAGAAGTTAATTGAGGTAGTTATTTTGTAAGTTAATACTCTTTTGCCTTTTCAACTGAAGTTGTTCTATATTCTTAATACACATTGTTCATACACTTTTTGTACTATGGAGGCTGCCTGCCTAGTGAAATTGAAATTGTGTTTCTCCCACGCATGCTTTAATACTGGAAGAGTCTTTTTATAATCGTTTCTGAGCATTTGAAGGTTGAATTTTACTGTAAGTCATTGTTTATCTCCAGCAATGAGGTGTCATTATTCGTTTTCTTTGTTTTCCGCACTTGGTAGTAATTCTTTGGGGTTGTTAATTTCATCATATTTTGTTTGTTTAATTAAGTTTCTGGTTTCAGGTGTGCAAACATTAACTGGGCTAAGCGAACAAAATGCAATATCTGTAACACCAACAAGCCTGGTCACAACGAAGGTGGCGTAAGGTATGAAACTGTTTTGTCTTTGGTTGTCTCAGCAAGATTGAAGTTTATCTTTTTTAACGAGCTTTACAGTTAACTTAATTTTGGCACTTCTAGCCTGAAAATTTCCCTTTTGGTGCCTCAGAGGTTGCAATCTGTACTAAGAATTTTTGCTGTATATATTGGCACTGCCCTTAAATTACTTCGAAAGCTCATTTGCACCTCCATTGATCACTTCTACCATCGTAAAGTGATTACTTGGCAATAATGAAAGTGTTGCTTCTAGGCCTCGATCAATTTATATTAATTGTTGGATTTACATATTTAATTAATAGGCATACATCAATCTTGGGATAGTAACTCAAGTTCATTTTGTAGTTCTAATTCAGTTATTTTTGATGCCTTCTGTTGTAATATCTCTTTAAATTCCCAGCATTCAAATTTCTAAGCGAATGTGTCTTTGTCACTGCTTTTGAGTTGATAAGTATTGTTATGTGTTAATAGCTAGGCACCTCTTTAGACTAATCTCCACTGGAAGGAGAAGCTTGTTTGCTTTTTTCATAATCAATCATATCTCTGTCAGACATTTGCTTCAGCTGACCCCGGTGTATGCTGATAGACCAAGAATAGTAGCAATATCAGAATTGCATAACCATTTCCTTGTTTAATAATTTGCTGTGTTCCTTCATAATTTTTTGTGGAGTACACTATTATATTATTCAGAACGATTATTGTTATTGCTGTCAGAGGAGGACGAGCTGGGGGTTACAAAGAACTTGACGAAGAAGAGATTGAAGAAACTAGGCGCCGGCGAAGGGAAGCCGAACAAGTAAGATATTAGTGTTTGTAATGATGAGGTTTTTGATCTTATTCTGGACCTACAATTTGACCCCTGCCAATTTTACCGTGCCAATTTTAGGATGATGGGGAGTTATATGATGAGTTCGGAAATCTCAAGAAGAAGTTTCGTGCTAAAACACAACAAGCAGAAGCTGGACAAGTACTACCTGGTGCTGGTCGAGCTGGATGGGAGGTTGAGGAACTAGGTAATTTTGTTATTGTCTGGATCGATTAAATTACTTTTCTTCAATAGGTTGGATTAGCATTGGTGTTTGCAGTTAGCATGAATATGTTAAAAGTTTCATAAATGAGTTTGATTGGAAATTATTTGCTCAACTTTGCTGTAGACCATTTTTGACCTCTCTTATTTATTGCATATGTAGCATCCTCTTTTTTCTTATATTTTGCTCATATTTAGTCCCCTTTTGCTAAGTCCTGGCAGATCCTCCTGTTTTTAAAGTGTGCCATATGGCAGAAAATGATTTCACTTGATCTGTAGCAGAGATGAGAGGAACCGATCAGTGTGGTGTGAGTCACCCTGATCTGACAATATGGTTATGCTGAATTTCTTAGTTACAATGCTCATGTTCTGTAGGCATATACACTTCAGAGCATTTGTTGGACGTTCATCTTCTTTAAGCTGGAATTGCAGTTATCTTTTTGAGCTTAATGTTTCTTTTAATGACATTGTTACAGAAAGAAATGGCAGAGAGAGAAGCAAAGACAGGACTAGGAATCGTGATGACAGGGAGAGCAGCAAGAGTAGGGAACGTGATGGTTACTCCATCTCTAGGGATTATCGTCGTAGCAGGAGCAGAGATAGGGAGAGAGACAGAGAAGAGAGGGGTAAAGACCGGGACCGAGATAGACTCCGAGATTATGATCATGACCGGAGCAGGGAATATGGACATGAGCGTGACAGAGATAGGGACAGGAACCGTCACCGAGATTGGTAGTAACGGATACGCCATTTTTCACACAATGCACTGTTTTTCTTCTGTGTGGCTTGGATTGTTTCGTACTCTTAGTTCCGGGGTAATGAGATTGACGGATTCGCTATTTTTCACACCCGGTACAATGTTTTTGTTATATGTGGCTTAGAATGAGAATGTTTAGGAATCAAACATGGAGATCCAAGTTGGGCATACTAGTTTGTTTTCTGCGTTATATTTAATAATTTCATTAAAAATGAAAATATTTAATCAAAATTTTCAAAAGTACATGACCTTTAAAAACTAATAAAACGATTTATGCTTCAAAAGAAAAAAAGTTTTATTTCCCTTTTTTTAATTATTTTTTTTAATCATTAGAAGAAAGTTACAATGAGCTTAAGATTGAAAGCAATAAGAACATACATGTTTGTACCGTGTATTTTAGCTTTCATGTTTGTACCGTGTATTTTAGCTTTCGTGATAGAAGATTCCAAAAGTTTTCAGATTCTAAGAAGTTTTGTTGCCCAAGTTGTTTGTACATAAAGTTTGTATTATAATTATAGGGTTACATAAACACTATAAATATGTGTATCCTAAACCCTAAGAGGACATGGAATTTTAGGTTAGCTAACCCGGAAAAAACTCTTGTATCCTATGACAATCAATAAAATATTTCTTTGTTCCTCAGTGGATGTAGGCATCACTCGCCGAACCACGTTAAATTCGTGTTTCTCTATTCATCTTTAATTTATGCTTTCTAACCCTAATTCTAACAATAATCGTCAAATCATCGTGTTTAGTGCCTAAAAGTAATTTTGGGGTACAAACAATACCATAAGTAGGGCTGCCCATGGTTAGGTTTGGGTTAGTTTTCTGTCAAACCCAAGGACCAAACCAATATCTCTTATAAGAAACCAAAAACCAAACCAGACCATGCTCGGTTTAGAATATTAGAAACCAGAACCGTCCCACCATTTTTTTTTGGTTTTTCTGGGTTTTTTGGGTTTTTTTTTAATAGGATTTCATTTTTAACAAATAAACCAAAATTGTAATTCAAATCATCAAACTTAGATATATTTTGAATAATTTCTTTATTTATGGATATACTCGTTAAAATCATATATATTATACATTATAATTCAACATTAGATACATTTTTAATTATATTTGCTTTATTTAAGGATATACTCATTGAAGTGAATATATATTATACTATGATTGAAAGTTTGCTACATATTATTATGGTTTTTGTCGGTTTTTTTGGTTCTTACTCTCGGTTTCTTTTTTGATTTGGTTTTTTTTTGTATTTTTGGTTCTTTTGTGACATCAAACCAAAACCAACCACCTAGAATTGGTTTTCTCGGTTTTTGGGTTTCCTGGTTTTTGGATTTTCCGGTCCCTGGTTTTTTGGGTTTTTTTGTCGGTTTGGACCAGTTCGGTTCGGGTGGAAAACCGAACCATGGACAACCCTAACCATAAGAGTACAATACCGAGAAATCCGACAAAAGAAAGAGAAGGATTACCGGAGAAAGAGAAGTCTCCGACCATAAGAGAAAGAGAAATCCGACAAAAGAATAAGATCCCATTAAATCTTTCTCGAAATCAAATTCCAACCATTTAGTTTGTTTCTCTTCTTTAGAAAGAAGTGCTCCCGAAGTAGGAGTGATTTGCTCAAATCTCTTGTAACTAGTGATGAAACTTCTGTCGTCAAAAAGACCACCGATGAAGATTTCGTCGTCGGATAAGTTGATGATGAAGATTCCGATGAAGAGTTCGTCGCCGGAGATAACAAAGATGGAAATTTCGTCGTTGGAGAGCATCACTATTGATCTTAAAACCCAACCCAATAACCCAGAATCGCCATTAAAGTGAAGATAAACCTCAAAAGAGTAGATAAAACCACCAAAACGGTGTAGATAAGTAGAAAACAAGGAATAATGAAGAAATCTGGGCAGAGAATGGTTGTTTTTGATGGTTTTGTTGGAGAAGAAGAAGGAGTGAGAGAGAGAGAGAAAGAAAGAGAGGAGACATCTAAAGACTTAAAGGCCTAGACAAATAAAGCTCCCATCTAAAGACTTAAAGGCCAGACAAATAAAACTCCCACGTTAAACGGTGAGGAAACCCTCGCTTCCTATTGGCCATAATAGGATTTTATTTTATTTTTGAGTTTTATGAAACAAGCGTTTTGGTGAGGACATTTGGCAACGTATAATTGGTTTAAAAGTGACAAAATCAAAATGAAAACTTAACTTACCGTGTTTGGAATTTTATGAAATTCCAAATTCGATTCGAAAGTCGAGTACCTACCATATAAGGATTTTTTTTCTTTCCAAGTTAACACAAAAAAAAAACATGCAAAAATAAAATAAAAAAATATGAAAATAAAAGGAACAATTTAGTAAAAGCCGCACATGTTTCCTATCTTTTCTCCGCCTGCTTAATGTATTTGCCCCGCCACACCAAATCAAAAATACATAGACACGGGGCGGGGCGAAGTCTCGCGCACACCAAATCGAAAATGCATCGCTACGCGTCAGGGCGAAGTCTCGGGCACACCAAGTTCAAAGAAAAAAAATACCCGGTGCGTAGCACGGGAACAAATCTAGTCATCTTCAAAGCCTATACTCGGGATAAATCTAGTCATCTTCAAAGCCTATACTATTTTCTCCAGCTTCATAAATTCATGATCAAAAAAGAAGGGTTCCAGTACTGCTAGGGCGAAAACCAACTCAAAAATCCAGGTACTTCTAGGGTGAATACCAATTCAAAAATACTCATATTTAGTGTCTCTAGGTACAATAATAAAGTTAACTTTACTGAAGTCTTTGACGCGATCTCGAATCGATAGAATTGTTGATCGAACGTACCATGGTATGTCATGAGTATTCTCTGAAATATCTTTAGGAATGTCCACAAAATCACCCTCCACCATAATTCTGGTAACTTGTAATCTATTATCCAATTGAATACAAGAGTTATAAGCCTTTGCCTCTGCCACACTTAAAGTGAAAGCATTAAAAAAACAAATAACACTTTTACCCATGTGATTACCAGAAGAATCGATAACATCTGCTGCCACTACAACTCTTCCATTATTAAAAGCTGCATCGACGTTTATCTTAACAAATAAAGGAGGAGGACATTCCCATACCAAGATATTGTTTTGATTGATGTTAATGTCTTAATAGTAGTTCATTGCATGATGCAGATCGAACATTTTAAAATCATGTAATGATTTGATATACACTGTCAAACCGAAATCTGTGTATTGTCGAAGATTAAATCATTTATTGCTTTCCAAATATTACATTATACAAGATCCTAGATTTATCCCTTCATCGGGATAAATTAACTAGTTTTGAGAAATCTGTATAGGATGTATGCCATTATGAACTTCTATGAATATGTGACTTGCTTGATACACTGATTTGAAGAATTGTCAGTTAAAAAGCAGATCCAAGACAATTTTCTTCTCCCTGTTACAGACGGAGAAATATTTTGTACTTTATTATACACTGCCACACCATCATGAAGAACCTTCCACAAGAAGACATGAATCTTAGGTTGTGTTTTCATTTTCTTCCAAAACAGTTTCTAAGGGAATCCAAAAACTGAAGAGCTCATTGCAAAGTTATCTGCTAACACTTAATAACTCGATTTGTAGTGAATTTTCCTAGAAGGAGTTCTAAAGAAAATCAACTTATTTTCTACTTCACAGTCTTGTGGAATTTAAATGTTGTTTATAGCTTCAACTTCGCTAGGAGGAAAAATTTGTCTTAGAATCTCCACATTCCATCTTTTTTCATCTTGAATAAAAGCTCTAAAACTATAGAAACTTGAACATTAAAATCAGGCAACTTTGTTGATTTACATTCGAGAATATTAGGAATCCATGGATCCTTCCAAATGTGAATGAACTTTCCAAAACCTATGAATCAACAACAATTATTTGTCAAAATATCTCTGACAGATAAAATGTCTTTCCAAGTTTGTCAAAATATCTCTGACAGATAAAATATCTTTCCAAGTATTTGAATTCTTTTGCTTGACAGTCCACAAAAGAAATATCTTGCAAATATTTAGCTGAGAATAACGTCACGCAAACTGAAAGTAAATTAGTCGTAAGTCTCCATACCAATTTAGTCATCAAAGAAGTATTAAAAAATTCCATATTCCCAATTCCTAAGCCACCGCCTTCTTTTGCGTTGCAAACTTTTTCCATTTTATGAAATGGCGTTTCCTTGTATCAATGTCATGTCCCCACTAAAAAGATCTTTGAGTATGAGAACTTTGATTTAGAACACCTTTAGCAAGTATACATGTTCCTATAATGTAGTTAGGAATTTTAGATATGACAATTTTTGAGTGAACTGTTTTACTAGCTGGCCAATTTAGTGTTGAATTTGGGCATCAAAGGTTCAAGAGTATTAATATTTACAATTATACTTCAAAGGATATTGTACCCAAATGTTTTTCATCCAATTCCATTTCCCTAACTCCTAGTTTCTGAATTGTAACCCATCTATTAAGAAAAGAACACCCATTACTGAAATATATAGATGACTTAATATAGTTTATGATTTGTTCTGAAAAGGCAGAATAAGTGTCTAGGATACACTTCAATTGATCAACATTAGCTTCAGAGTTCTTCCAAAGAAAAATAAGTCATTTACAATCATTAGATGGCTAATTTTTAGCGCAAAACTGCTCATTTTGTAACCAGTGTATAGACTGGTACATTCAAATTTTGGAGTTGTGATGATGATTTCAAGGACATATATTTTTTTGGAATGCATATATGCATAAGATATTATCCATAAAAAAATCATCAACATATAAATAAGTAAAAGTAAATAAATTTGTGATAAAAATACTCAAGCTTCAGAAATAAAGGGAAACATATATTCAAAAATAGACCATTTTCAATGCATTTATACAATATTTACTGGAAACTGTACATAATAAAACCATTCAACACTAAATGATGGTTTTAATAGATTATGGAAAACCGTGTATTTTATTGTTGTACAATTTATGTGCAAAAATAATACTAACAATGGTACGATAAGTGAGTCTAATAAAGATCACAAGAAAAAACATCGATAAAAAGAGAAAAATCATAAGAAATAACTTATGTTATGATTTTTTATGTAGCCTTGAAGATCTAGGATGGAAGCCTAAGTGTACTTAACGTCTTGGGTCGAAATAACAAATCAAAAATAGGAAATAAATATTTACCCTAAAAAACGGAGGAAAGATTTCTACTCAACATTTACACGGAGGATACCTTTTTTTTATCGGAAAGGAAGAAGAAATATTATAAATAAAGAATGTACAACAGACAAAAAAAGCTATATTAGAGAGTAAGCATAACAAAAGAAAGAAAAAAGAACAACAACCAAAAAACTAAAGCATGTTAATTACAGGAAAATGCTATCCCAATCTAATGCAACATGAGAGAAATTTATGTGTAGCCTTTGACCGAATGTAGCTGCTCATATAAGAATAAGAATCTAGCTTCAATTCCAAGATCCGGATCTGTTTTGAACAAATAATTTTCTTCAAAAATTCGTATATTTCTTTCTCTTCATAAAACCCAACATACGGCTGCAGGAATGAAAGTCCAAACTACAGGGAATATATCAATAGAATTGTAGTTGGTATTTATATATGTCTAACCACGTATGCTTCTAAGGGCAGACGAAAAAAAATAGATGTATAAATACTAACACATTTCGGCTAATAATTGTTATTTTTTCCTCTTCAATAACCAATTTTGCAACTCTTTAATTAGTGGAGGAGAACGATGTTATATTTCAGAAGCCAATATCATGTCAAGTTGTTTGGAAACCCCTCCAAGAAAATATTTGGTATTTGATATATGTAAATCGAATCAAAAGCTTTCAGAATTGGTTAAACCCGACATGCTTAACTTATCTGCACTAAGTACACAATGAGTGAATCCATCCCCATATGATCTTGCAACCATGAAGGTTGTACACTCCATAACTTCAATTAACCAAGATGATATAAACACGAGGTAGTTTCCTTTAGGCTAAAAACAACAGAGATCTTTTGTTGGAGCATTGCTCGGTTGAACCCTCCAAGCGTTGGTATGTCAAGATTGGTTATAATATCTTAGTATCAAAGTTTAAAGTCGCTTGATTAAATTACTGGAGTCAGCTTCATTAGGTTATACTATGAAGTCTAGAAAAATTTAGACATATAAGTATTACTCTGAAGACCTGAAGATTTTGAAGACGTATCGACATCAACAAAGACATCATCCTTCTATTTGAGGTTAGTAGTACTAATACAAGATTTGACTTATTTCCATTTCTATCTACGTTATTTTCAAGTCGTTTAGATTGAAAAATAAAATGCAAAGTTATATATATGAAACTCTAATATTAGAGACTTGATAATCTTATTGCGATCAAAGTTTTTAGAGCATTTCTCGGTCGAACTCACAAGTGTTGCTATCTCAAGCTTGTTGTCAAAACTATATCTTGATTTCTAGTATACAATTAATTAAGTCTCAGATTAGGATAGAAGATGTAGTTGAGAAACGAACATCACGACAGTCATCATTGCGTTCTACTCTTGAAGGAGAAGATCAACCGGAGCTTTTGGAAAACTTCTTTAACAAAAGGTAAGTAAAGAATGAACTACATGTATCTCAAGTTATATTCATCTTTCTATCCATGAGAAGTTGTCGCATAACTAATTAGACTATTGTAAGCATATCAAGAATTTTGAGTCAAGTTTATCTTGGTAATTAGTTCTTGAAATATATTGGGAGAATTTATAAAGTACCCCTGTTTTTTTGGGGTCATTTCAAAAGTACCCCCATTTTTTACAAATTTTCAAAAGTACCCCAAGTTTGACCGTTTTTTGAATAAAACGGTAAACATGCAGTTAAACTCCATGTGGCACCTACAGAATGTCTTAAAAGCCCCTTTGATTTGAACAGGGACGATTCGGTTAGAATCGGACACTCGACTCAGTGACACTGTTCACAAACTTCTTAAACTCTTGCTTTATAATTCTCAGCTTCAACAATTCCATTATAGTTGTAGCTCATCACTGCTTGTATCTGCACCACAAACTTCCATTGGCAATCAACAACTAATTCAAACAAATTGATGGAAGGAAAACACTGGGAAAGGTAAAGAACAACTTCAGGCAAATATAACATACATACTCTCCGTCAAGCTGTGCAATCAGAGCTTCAAATGTGGCCCTTCTTCGTGGATCCTGTCTTGCATGACTTCCAGCTATAGCATCTATCTCATCCACAAACACAAATGAGGGGGCCTGCAGAAAATATGTGCATCTTTGTAAATAGAGTTAAGTAGTTTCTAACAATGACCTAATACAGGTCCCTCTCCCTCTAATTAAATTATATATAGAGTATTGCTTACATTTCTCTTGGAAATAGAAAAATGTTCATTTATCCTCGCCGCACCACTCTTTTCACTGTCAGTGAACTCCGCACCAGAGGCAAAAACAAAAGGCATACCACTCTCCTTCGCAACTGTTCGTGCGAAAAGGGTTTTGCCTGTTCCAGGCGGCCCAAATAAAATAACACCCTATCAACAATGAAAATGTTAATAGTTCAAATCAACTCTTTTACATGCAATTATAAGCCACAGAACTTTTTTTAGATTGAGATTCAAATTATTAGAAAGATTACCCTGACAAACTGGACTCCTTTCTCATAGTATTGCATGGAGTTTGAATCACCGGCTTCTCCCACAGGCTGGTATAAAAAAATTTGTAACAAGCTTAATTTTTTTTATGAATGCTTCTTTAGATCAATAATAAAGACAACAGCAGCAACCTGTCAACAACAACATTTTCCTTACATGTATTGAACTGTTTTGCAGCATGACTAATACGAAATGATGCACTTTCGTCATAATTGGAGACCCTACGATATACAACGGTTGCATATATACTTTCAAATGGAAAAATGTAACTCACAATAGGACTAGTATAGGAGACAGCAGGGCAATAGCCATCTGCAGAAACAGAGATCAATGTAAGGTATGTAAAAAACGAGATGTTACCTCTGAAAAATCAAGTTTATGAAGAAAGTAAGTATACGGAAGTTTGGGCCGATAACGCCACCATCTCTTTTCAATCCATAATGCCCTAGTGCCTTGGGCTTCAGATACCTTCTCCTCCACATCTTTACGAAGACTCTTTTCAACCCCAAGTCCTAAAGTCACAAATGTAACAAATCTATCAGAATTTCAAACTACATTAATCACGAAGACACTCGATATACAAACTGGTCAAACAAGCTTAAAAAACAGTAGTTAATGGACTTCACAACACCTTTAGTCCGAGACAGAAACAACACAATACTCTGAACATCCTTTGAGATGAGATTTCGCCTATCATTTGGAGTAACCGTACCTTGTTCTATCCCTTCTGTAAACCCAGCAACATCCAAGGATATTTTATCTCCCAACTCTTTAAGCATACTGCTAGGAAACTCACCACCATAATTTTTTAAATTAACCAATTACCCATCTCTAATTTTTTAAATCAAAATTTAATGCTCACCACCAATTCAATCCAATCATCTAAAATAAAAAATCCTATCTATAATTTATGTAATCATCAAAATTTTGTAGATGAAGAGATAGTACGTTCCTTTGTATAGCTTTCTCAAGCTCAATAATGTCAGCAATCTCTGGATCCACTTCTTATAATGGTGCATTCAATTGCTTTGGCCACTGCAAAACTCAATCAAATTCCATCAAAACTCAATATAAATCTAAAAGGAAAAAAACTAGTCAAAAATCAATGAAAAATGAATTAGAGATCTAATAGGTTATTACTTGAACAAGAAATTTATCCTTAGAATCATCCACAGCTTCACTGGGTAGAGATGACTGCAACAACAACAACAAAAAATCAAAATCACATCATAAACAACACAATAAATCACACTGAGCTAGAAGATGAACATAGAAAAGAAGATACACACCATGCAATAGTAGGAATCGACATTGAAGAGAGGACGAATAGGTTAGTTAATTGAAGAAGATGAGAGCCTGCAAAGTGCCATTGCCATCGCCATTTTTTCTCTGAACTCTCTATGTGTCTCTCTCTCCTCAAACATCATCTTTTTCATCTTCTCAGTTTACATCAAAACCCTAGCTTCTCAGATTACATCAAAACCACTTCAGATTATCAATTGAACGAATACCCTTACTTCAATCAACTAAACCTGACTCCAATTTTTTCCTTAATCATCACCTAAATCGAATTTCAAATTCAACTCAGGAAAGCCGAGTTCTACTTCTCCCTGACCCTTTTGGTTGAATTCTAAATCAACTACTCAAACACTACCACCAACACCGACTGTTCCATGAACTTTCCCTTCATATTTCGATCTCAGAATCCTCACAGAATCAGCAGAGGTGAAGAAAGAAGAAGAAAATAAGAGAAGAAGATAGAAGAAAAAGAACAAAAAAAAGATAAGGATATTCAATAGAAGGGAACAACTGATTTTACTCTCTCTATCTCTTTAGGTTTAAGAGGTTTAAGATAAGGATCGTTTGGTAACTTTGTAACATTTATTTGACCGGGTAAAACGGTTTTGACTAACTAGTGTGACGCCTTCCCGTTTTTATCACTTTGGGGGCACTTTTGAAAGTTTATAAAAAACGGGGGCACTCTAGATATGACACCAAAAAAACGGGGGTACTTTATAAATTATCCCAAATATATATGACTAAGCTTAATGAACATTTATTCATACTTGATGAATTTCGGTTAAGGAAAATTTATTGTTCGTAATCTAAATTATGATTCAAGATTATCATTCGAAAATTGCATGAAACAATGATATGTGTCATTGTGTTATTTGGAAATGTTTCGAATTGATTTAGAGAGAAATATAGAAGCACTGAAAAAATCTGGATACATGACAGTATGCATACCAGTTTCACAAACTGGGAAAACTGGTATAGGTCCGGAGCCGTAGTACATGTACCCAGTACACATACCGGCGTAACTATAGTTCGACAACAATTTAACTAGTGGTACGCATACCCGGTATCCATACCATAAAAAGTCTGTGAACTGGTGAACCTGGAATAGTGCGCATACCTAGTATTCATACCAAAAAAGAATTGTTGAAACTAAGGGTGTACAGGAACCGAGCCGGACCATCCCGGAACCGGTGGAACCGTACCTGTTTTTGTACCTAACCGAGGAAGGGGGTACATATACCGGTCCAAAAAATAGGAACCGGCCTCTGGGGGTACAGGTACACGGTCCAACCCAAGTCCCGTGCCATCCCAGACCTAATATACCGAGTAGTAATAGACATTAGATTTAGGGATTAATTTTGAACCATCTGATGGTGGTATATAAATAAATTAGGTCAATGAAGAATAGATGGGTAACGAGTTTCTAAGTTTCTCAGAGAAACTTTCTCTCATTTTTTTCTTCTTCATCCTTCTTCTTCGCAGAATCGCAGCTCCTCTTTCTCTCCTATTTTTCTTCATCGCAACAACATGTTACAAATCGATCTGTATTCTTTATATCCATCTGTTCTGTTGTTACTTATATGAAATTATCAATCGATCTATTTTTTTTAATTAGTTTTTGTTTCTTTTTTAAGAGTGGTGAGACATCCAGCTTTGGAAACTCAGATTCAAAGTCCAAAGGGAGAAGACTCTTTACCTCATCAATGAGCTTCCTGCCAAAATATCGCCCTACTTGGATGAAGATGATTCGGACATCGAATCCTATCAATTCAAGCACACAGTACAGGAAGGAGTAATTAGGAGGGATATAATGCAGTGGATGTTAAGAAACTAACAGAAGATTATATCGTGCGGTGGATGTTAAGAAAATGATAGAAAATTTTGAAGCTTTTCCATAACCTGGTTTTTGTATATTCATCCCATACTGAAGATGCCTCCTGCTGGTCGTAAAAATGAGATTGCCTTTGAAGGGTCTCAAAAGAAACTTCAAACTAAAGGTTTTACTTTATCTCCCATTCCTGGTTTAAACCCTAAATCTGAGCTTTCCATTAATTTATTTTCTGATCAACCTTTCAATCAAGAGAAGATCATAATCTCGCTAGGTCAAATTCTCGCTGGCCTTCCTATTCCCCTTTATGATCCTGAACTTCCCTTATTTTATGGAATACTTTCTCGTGCGAAGTTCTCACAAGAAGTGTATCAATTGAGTGGAGATTGCATTCGCCTAATGCTCGAATTTGCGAATCGTGGTGCCGGTAAGGGATCTCTTTACCCTTCAAAAGCTAAGAATCCTAAATTCGCTGGAGTTAAAATTATTCATGCGATGTATACTGTAGAAAACCTCTTAGCGAATTATGAGATAATTCCTATGAAGAAAGATAGTACTTGTTGGGGCGTTCGTTTGAAGAAGAAAGATGATGTTGCTGATGACAAAATACTTATGCACATTGATTGGCATCCTAGCAATAATTCCTCCCCACGTCATTCTAACTACGATAAGTGGTGTATCTTCCCCTGTATCTTAGAGGGTTCGTACATCTCTGGATCTCATGTTTTACTTGCGAATCTTCGCAGAATATCATCCCTGGGTATTCAATTGGCCAGAACGGAAAACCGAGGTATATTTCCGAACTTTATTTGAGTTGTTATTCTTTTCATTCTCACATATAAATTTGCTGACCATTCCAATGTTTTCATGTATCTGTGAAATTATCAGATTGAAAGGTTGAAACTGAGCTATTCCAAAACTGGGAAAATCAGTACTTTATCAGCTCTTCGATCATTCACAAATGAAGTAATAAATATTCTTTTATGATTCTTCGCAATATATTGTTGCCTCTATTTCTTATCTTTATCTGTGTGTGTAGGTTATTGCTGAAGTGGAAGAGTCTGTCAAAGTTGCGATGAATAGGGGTAAAGGAAAGAGTATTTCTCTCAAAGACAAATCCACTGCCCCTCCTTCAAAGAAACGAAAAGTCCAACCTGGTGAGAGTTCTAGCAATCATAACGATGATGATGATGATGCTTTTTCTGCAGAGAAGACTTCTCAACCTGAGTCTTCTATGGCGCAACTATCCGGCCTTTTTTCTAGTACTATGTAGGGAATCGGTGGTACTCCTCTCACTAATGCCTGCCAATCCATAGTTTCTATTTTTGATGCTCCCCTCTTGGAGAATAATGAATCTCTCTGCGGGGTTTCAAGATCTATATCTCCAAGATTCTTTCATTCACTCAATAGCTTGGTAAATTTTCATACTTATACTTTTCCTTCTTTTTATTTTTATCTTGAATTCATATTTTATTCTGAAAATTCACTGGATAGGCTGGGAAAGCTTCTTATGCGGTTACTGCAGATGTAGAGAAAATGCGTGCGGCTTTTGCCAAGAAGAATCTTGAACTTCGCAAGAAAAATGAAGAGCTGGAAACTGAAGTTGTTGGTCTTCGCGAAAAGAGTAAACAAAATGAAAAATTGGAGAATGAAGCTACTGATTTTCGCGAGAAAATTAAACAATTGGAATCTGACAATTCTCTTCAGAAGAACAAGATATCTAATCTTCAAAATTCCAATAAGCAAGTCTATGGTATGAGACTTATCCTTTTCCCCCTTATTTTATTTTCTCTAAAATTTCTTCTTATAGAGTTTACCATTTCGCAGACATCTATGGTCTTACTGATGAAGCTATTCTTCTTCATACATTTCCCAATCTCATGGATGATGATACCCTTCTTGAACATCTAAATACTTCTGTAAATAGTTTTTCAAATGATAAGATTGAGTCTCTTCCCATAAATGAGCTTAGATCCAAACTTTGCCTTTTAGAAATTGATTATAAATCTGTCTTGAGTATGGCTAATAAATTTAAACAATTCTTTCACAATTCTAAAGAAGAAGTCGGTAATTTAAGGGCCAAATATAGTGATCTCATAGATGAAAAAGATCGTATTTCTCTCCAAGGTGCTCAAACATTAGCGAAATTTCAAGAAACTCTTCTTGAGGTCCAAATCGAAAGAGATGATCTCAAACGTAAAAATGTTGTACTCTGCGAAAGAGAAAACCAAATTCTCTCTCGTCTTCTCATAAATGATGATGATGAATTTTCTTGGGTTGCGAAAGTTCTAGATAACTTCAGAAATAAATTAGGTGTAGATGTCAGTCTTCAAGCTGAGCAAACTGCCTTGAATAGAGATATGATTTCTAACAGAGAAGGTTTTTAATCGTTCTTCTTCCTTTAGTTATTTGCTTTTTCATAAACTACTATCAGATTGTTGACTTTTTGTTATATTTTCGCAGAAGCTGAAGAGAGATATCGCAAAAGAATTGAAGAGCTTGAGAATGAAAAAGTGAAGCTCGCAAAATATTTATCTTCTCGCAATGATAAGTGTTCAAGGTTGAAGGCTCAAATGAAGATCACTATTACAAATTTTGGGAATGATGTAATTTCTTTCCGCAATGACACCATCAAAGGGATTTGTGATGACAACAAGATTCCTCACTCCAAGTATCCTTGTCTCCTAGACAAAGTTCCAGAGAATGTTCCTAATTTGGTCATATCTGATAGTGAAGCTGATGAAGAGACAAAGTCTGAAGAAAATGAAGAGGAGAAGTCTGATGGAGAAGAAAATTCTGGTGAAGAACTTGATGATGATAATGAAGAATCAAGCAAAAGATAGTTTTTGCTTCCTTGTGCTTTCTTGTTCAATTTTTTTGTAAAACTTGTATATTGGCTCTTGATCTTTCATTTTTGTATACTTGTAATCTATCACTGCGAATTTCTCCAGTCTCCAATACAAGTTCTATTTCTTTTGTTCTTTCTTGCATGTGTTAGAAAAAAATTTCTATCTTGCAACATGATCGACCAAAATACAATTAATTTTTTTTACTTTATGCGTAAATCTATCATGTGAAGACAAATAACATTTAACTCATTCTATGTGTTCCCATACTTGCCTCTGTTATTTGTATTTAGATGAGGGATTGAGCAAGCTACATCTGTTTAATAATTTACAATAAAATCGCAATTATCTCTGCATAATATCGCAATTATAAATTGTTAGAAAATCCCAATTATCTCTGCATAATCTCACAATCATAAATTGTAAAATTGTGTTCTTTCTTGTATTCTGATGTGGTCTTATTTTGCCTTCCTAAGTAAAGGTCTTATTTTGCCATCTTTTTTTTTTATTGCGACAAAATCACAGGATGTTTCTACACTTTCATGTAGAAACCCATTGATCTTGCCTTAACTTTATGTTCTTTTTGTATTTTTGCTGCGATAATATGACAGGCCTAAATTTTCTTTCGAAACGAAAGCCCCATGATATTGCCATCTTGCGACGAAATCGCAGGACGTCTTTACACTTGCATGCAATGACCCATTGATCTCGTCTTATCTTCCCTTTTGTATTATTGCCTCTTCAGGAATGTTGCACAAATATGACAAGTCTAAATATTCTTGCGAAAATATAGCCTCATGACATTTGCGTCTTAAGACACTTATCAACTCCCTAATAGAGGGTGCTTCCCTTATCTTCCCCCTGGTTTCCCTTTCAAGGAGACGTACTTCTGCCATACAATACTAGCTCCTCTCATCCAGTCTTAACAATAACCAGTTGTGTTCGCATCCTCTTATCCCTTTTGCCTATATGGCTTATGGTTACGAGACTGCACCCTAAGTGGGGTTTTCTTGGGGACGAGTGCATCATAGCCAAGACTTTCCAAGAATGTCCAGGGTAGTTTCATACGCCCCGGGCACTCTTGGATCAACCGTGTACCTCGGCGCCTTGGTCATATTCTGCACCCCTTAGGAGAGCTCTTATTACCTTAGTCGCCCAACTCAAGTCATATGCTCAAGTCAAGAATCCAAGGTGTCTCTCCTGGATGGGCTTTCATTGACCCCAAATCTCCATGACTCAGGTTCCAGCAGAGGTGTAACCTTATCGCCGAGTCATGTAACAGATACCCCCTTTTATGACGTACTTTAGGTCTTACATTTGCCTCTTGCAAAATTTTATTCGCGAACTAGGGTGTACGCCATAAAGGTTCGTCCCATTCTGGATCTTAAATGATCGTTTCTTGCAAAATTTTAGCACATTTTCATTCTGCTTTTTATATTTGCAATTTCGCATCTTCTTTTTCATAAATTTTTTGTATTCATTCATTTCATTTTAATCATTAAGGAAAATATATTTTTTGAAATTTTCGCAACAAACCAATTATACATTTTTTTTCTTTTCCTCAATATTTCTTTCACTTCATAGTTTAATTTTTTTACCTTTGTTATTTTCTGCCTCTTTTCTTTTTTCGCTACAGTCTTTACTTCTGCGATATTTTCATCATTGGTTCTTTTCAGCAAGCTTTGACTTTGCAGCATTCCTTTTTCTCTATGTTCTACTTAATCAACCATCAATCTCTCACGTCTTTGTCTTTCTTTGATGTTATGCTTCCAATTCCCCTTCTTCGCAGCTCTTTCTTCGCAAGATTCTACATCAATTTCATAACACTTCTTACCCTCTACCCAATCTCTTTTTATTACTCTGATGCCACTAGGATGTGGAAACTTAATGCACCGGTGGAAAGTCGATGCCACACCTAAAATCCCATGTAGCCAAGGTCGGCCAATTAAATCATTATAGGGCGATTCTACGTCAACAACACAAAATAGGATCTTAGAAGATATATCTTTTAATGGAATCCGCATAGTGACTTCCCCTTTAGGTTTATTGGCAGTGCCATTAAAACCATAGATTTTATAGGTTAAAGGTACTAGATCTTCATCTCTGCCTCCCATTGTTTTGTAAGTATGATAGAACAGGATATCTACAGAACTCCCAGTATCAATTAAAACTCTATTAATTGCCCACGAATCTTCGGCCTCATCGTCTTCATCTTCTTCTTCATCTTCTCTTTGATTTGGGTTTATCTCTAGTCTCACCACCAATGAATTTTCATGCATTTCGCCAGGCTCAGGTACTTCTTGTGCAGTGAAAGAAATTGTCTGCTTTTGCCGCTCTTCTAATGGAGAAGCTTTCGTAATATTCATTATTTCTCTCCCATCAGTATCTCTTGAGAAAACTCTGCTTAAAACATTATCGTGGAAATCTTCAATTGTCTTGTATGAATGTATAATAGAATTACAAAACAGATTCTTCGCTTTTGCTCCAACTTCTATTACAAATGTTTCCCTTCCTTTTGTTGTGTTTACCCTGCGAATTTCTGGCGGTGGTGGTAAGGGTTGAGATTGAGGGTGCCCTATTAGAAAATGATTTAGCTTTCCCTGGTCTATCATTCTGAAAATGATTCTCTTTATGTTTTTGCAATTATTTGTAGAATGTCCATGAAAGTGATGATAAGAACAAAATTCTTGACTTATGTTATTTGGAAGCGGTTCTTTTCCCATGTTCCAGGGTGTTGGTATATTCTCCATTAAAATTATTGCTTCCCAAAAATTTTCCACACTAGTGTTCAAAGGTGGCATCTTGATCTCTTCCCATATCATTTTTTGACTTCCTGATCCTATCTGATAATTTTGCTTTTGTCCTCCATAATTTTCCTGCGGCTGATCAAGTCTTTGTATTTTATTGTTTCCACCTCGACTATGAAAATTTCTTTCTCTTTCGAATTCTTCTTGATCTCTGCTTCCCATAACTACCAGCTTTTGTTGATTATCATTCTTTTCTTCTTGTTGTACCTGCGAAGTGCTCGCCACTGTGTTTATCAATTTAGGTAATAAGCTTGAATTCGCTGTATTTGAACTTGTATTCGCAACGGGATACGATTCCATTTCATTCTGTTTTTCTTCAAGGGTACTCTTCCTGTAACTCCCGTAATTCAGTCATTGTGATTGTATTCTTGATTCTAAAAACTTGAACGTATAGTAGATTGGTTGTGAACATTGCATTGATGAATGATAAAATGAGATATCTCTCATGCACACGTCCAGCCATCTCACTGCATATTGTCTTCCACCTTATGGTTAGATGCTTCAAACTTTCTCCAATTCTATGCTTTAATCCAAACACATCTTTTATTCTTGGTCGTGAGGAGCTGTTAGTTATATACGCCCCTAAGAACGGAGTCTGGAAATGGTTGAAAGATGTTATAGTATTCCTGGGTAGACCTTCGAACCACTTTAGCGCCTCTCCTATTAGACTTGATGCAAAATACTTGCACAACACAACATCATGATTCTCCCACTGTAACATACATCTCACATAAGCTTTAATGTGTTGAATCGCACAAGTTGTTCCATCAAAGATGCTGGTTAACGCAGGCAAACTGCACTTTGGTGGTATTCCTCCTAACTGTACTTCTTGTGTGAATGGAGTCTTCGCAACTTCTTCAATGGCCTCATATAATTGCCTTCTGCCACCTTCTCTCCTATTATTCAACATTCCTCTCATTTCTGCCAGTTCACTTAAGATTTGTTCATTTACCCCGGACGTTGATCCCATTGGTTTCTTTATTTATGTTTCTCTTCTCTTGCGTTCTTGCTTGTTTTGCATTGCGAGATTTTAATTTTTTTTCCCATCATTTTCTTCTTGTCTTTCTCTGCGATCTTCTCTTTCATTTCTTTCATGAATTCGCACACCATTATATCTATCATTTTCTCTTCTGCGATTTTGCTCACTCCTTATCAATTCTCTTTGTTGTCTTTCAATTCTCCTTTGTATTCTATCATATTCTTCATTGATATTACCATTATTGCGGTTTTGCTCGCGTCTTCTTTCTAGATTATCATGATTGTTCTGATGTATTGCTTCTTGGAGTTCTCTTTCCTCCATTTCTGCTCTCAATCTCTCTTTCTCGCAGGCTAAACGTGCTTTTTCAACATAATGTTTCTCGATTTCTTCTTCGATTACTTGCTCATTTATCTCCCATGTAATATTCTTCTTCCTTCTTCTTGGTTTTCTTCATCACCTTGGTTATTTCGTTCTTGACGCTGCCTGTTTTGAGGAATTTCGCCATGTGGAATGTATCGATCTTCAATCATTTCTCTATTTTCGCGACGTTCTTCATCTGGATTTTGCACCTCCTGCCGAATATTTTCATCAATATTTTCTACAAGTGAGTTTTGTCTTTCTTCTCTTCTGATTAATCTTGAACTTGATCTTGTAGTGCTTCTTGACCTTCTATTTTGTAATCTCATATTCTCCATTCTCAACTCATGGTTCTGCCTTGTCAAATTAGCATGTTCTTCTGCTTTTATTCTCCTTTCTTCATATATTATTTGTCTCAATGCCTCTAGTACTTCAATTATTTCATCTCCATGAATTATTCCTCCAATTGATTCTTCAACTCTCTCTTCCTGTCTTTCATTTCTTAAATGTTGCTCCTCTTCTATTTCTTTCGCTGAATCTGATCACCAAGTATGTACGCTTACTCTATCATAATCCAAAGTTCTATTTTGCGTTGGTGTATGCTGAATTGGTTGTTGAATTTGATTTTCTCCATCATTTCTTGCATTTATTCTTGACGATTCTCCGGTTTCGTTTCTTCTTTCTCCAACAAGTCTCTTACTCCTTCTAACTGTTGTTGTTTATCTTGAAGCATTTTTTCTCTTAGCAATCTCTTCAATCTCAGTGAATTGTTGAAAATTATATGAAAATTTTCACCAACTACTCCAAATTCTTTCAAATCACAATTCTAATCTTCACACTAACAACAAGGAATGGTCCCTATTTCTAGCGCCATTATGTAGTAGCAGGAAATCCCACACTACACCCCTCACACGAATTCATTCAATTAAGTCATTTTTAGATCATCAAACACAAATTTTATTGATTAACCTCACAAATTTTACAAGATAGAAAGGAAATAAATCTAAGGAATTAATAACCGCTTTAGACTTTCTCTCTCCTAATGACTTGCTCAACACTCGAAAAATATCTCTATGTCCTTACGCTTGTTCAACTCTTTATATAGGGAATTACATAGTGGATGACAGTTAATCTGTCCTTTATTTTAGGATATGACTTACGATATTCTCGCAAGAGTTCTATTGTCAATCTTCGCAAGCACTATAATCATCGCAGAGACATCACACTTTCTCATGTTTTTACAATCGTCATCTGTTACATCATTCTTCAAATCATTCTGCGACGCTCACAATGTGTTGCTAACCAAACTTCACAAATGTGTCCTTCTTGCGATATTCCGATCCTACACCTACGCAAGAATTATCGGGGTACCTTTTTTTTAAAGTGGGTCATGTTCCAATGTAGAACCCTTAACATCGACTAACATCATCTATGCCAAACCCTAATTCTCATGCTACCGTGCCAAGGCATGCCAACCACGCCAGCCGCACCACTGTGCCAATGACAAACCATGCCAGTCATATCTCCACGCCAAGGCATGCCAGCCGCACCACTGTGCCAATGGAAAACCATGCCAGTCACATCTCCGCGCCAAGGCATGCGAACCATGCCAGCCACGTCTCCGCACGAAGGCATGCCAACCATGCCAGCCGCACCACTGTGCCAATGGAAAACCATGCCAGGCACATCTCCGCGTCAAGGCATGCCAACCATGCCAACCGCACCACTGTGCCAAGAGAAAACTATGCCAGCCACGTCTCCGCGCCAAGGCATGCCAACCATATTACTCTATGGAAACTAAAGTGGATGAACAATATTGCACCACGCTCCTGGTGGCGATGTGGCCATATATCCTCCATATCTTTGTGTAAAGAGCCACGAATTCTTTCCGCACCAGAAACCCACCGATGTTCCGGTAGTTAGAAGAAAGACACCTCATGCGGGTTCCGAACGACAAACCTGCATTGGGATACTCATGACAAGAAATTCCTAAGTCGGTGTTCTCCAGATCTGCAGCGGTTGGTGGGATCGGGATTGAAGGAAAAGGGGTAACCAAATCATCCTCATAAATGAAGGTAACACATGCTCCGACAGGATATCTCTACACAGAAGAAAACTTTTGTCATTCATATACAAACAGTGAAACACATGTTGATCAATAAAAACATACCGGTATAATCTTCTTAACTCGAATGACCCGTATGGGGGAATTATTGCAAGAGTCAGGCCTCACGCGTTTGACTGGAGAATCTAACTGGCTCGAGGATGATTCACTTCTGATCGACATGATGAATAGAGGTGGACTGAACAAGAGGAAATCTTTGTTGTAAAACTGGGAAGACGATGCAACTTCACTGGCGTAAATACTGTGGAAACCCTAAAGGAAGAAAGAGAAACACAGACTGAATAAGCGGAACATGATTGCATCACGACTGGGAAATCAGCCTCAAAGGAAACCCCTCATCAAAAACCCTAATGAAATCCAAACGAGACAAGAGGGCGTGATACTTTGACATTTGAATGAGGAAATGACTTCCTATTTGAGTCGAGTAAGGAAAAGAGACAATCGGGCCCGCAAAGACAAATCACCACCGTTCCAAGCCGTTCGCGCATGCTTTGCCTCACCAAACCATGCCTTGCCTTGGACCACCACGCCAAGACGTCGACGTCATTTCCTTGGCCCCACCGTGCCAAGCCGTCCGCGCCATGACTTGCCGCGCCAACACCAACAACTCTCCAAGCCAGCATCATGATGTTCCCTAACCTAGCCAAGATGATGCATAGCCAGACTAAGCCGACGATATTCATCTCATCACTTCACGGTCTACACCATAAATAAAATCTATGCAAGGCCTCCAAACACGGGGATCATGAACTCTCCTTACCTCTCGAAAAAGGTTAGTCGGACCTTCCTGACCATCTTTTCACGACTTCTCATTTCGATTTTTGTCCATGCCCGTCACTATCTTATGCTTACCTCGCAACAATGCTCCAGTTCCGAGCTAAGTAGGGGACTTAATGTTGATGATGGTTTTTAGATTAGGGTTAAAATCGTAAAACTGTACAACTGACATGACGTCACTATGACCATTATCACATTTATTGAAACAATCGGAATGCCTATGCAAGAATTACCGGGGTACCTTTTTTTTTACATGGGTCATGTTCCACGACAGAACCCTTAACATCGACTGACATCATCTATGCCAAACCCTAATTTACATGCTACCGCGTCAAGGCATGCGAACCATGCCAGCCGCACCACTGTGCCAATGGAAAACCATGCCAGACACATCTCCGCGTCAAGGCATGCCAACCATGCCAGCCGCACCACTGTGCCAATAACAAACCATGCCAGCCACATCTCCGCGCCAAGGCATGCCAACCATGCCAGCTGCACCACTAAGCCAATGGAAAACCATGCCAGCAATATCTCTGCACTAAGGCATGCCAACCATACCATCCGCACCACTGTGCCAATGGAATACCATGCCAGCCACATCTCCACGCCAAGGCATGCCACCCATGCCATCCATACCACTGTTCCAATGGCAAACCATGCCAGCCACATCTCCGCGCCAAGGAATTCCAACTATGCCAGCCGCACCACTGTGCCAATGGAAAACCATGGCAGCCACGTCTCAGCGCCAAGGCATGCCAACCATGCCAGCTGCACCACTATACCAATGGCAAACCATGCAAGCCATAATTATGCGCCAAGGCATGCCAACCATGCCATCCGCACCACTGTGCCAATGGAAAACCATGCCAGCCACGTCTCCGCGCCAAGGCATGCCAGCCGCACCATTGTGCCAATGGAAAACCATGACAACCACATCTCCACTGCAAGGCATGCCAACCATGCCAGCCGCACCACTGTGACAATGGAAATCCATGCCTGCCACGTCTCCGTGCTAAGGCATTCCAACCGCACCACTGTTCCAATGGCAAACCATGCCAGCCACGTCTACCGCGCCAAGGCATGCCAACCATGCTATCCGCACCATGCGCCAATGGCATGCCAAACCCTTGGACCCATCATGCCAAGCCAACCGCACTTTGCCTTGGCCCCAACCATGCTAGCCGTACCATGTGCCAATGGCATTCCAAACCCTTGGCCCCACTATGCCAAACCAACCGCACCATGCCAAGTTGTCTGTGCCAAACCCTTGGCCCCACTATGCCAATCCATCCGCGTCATTTTCATTGTCCCCACCATGCCGGATTTCCCTATGTGGATACCAAAACGAAGGCGTACGACGATCAACGACCACCCTTCAATCCTATATGCAAATCCTATCCATCCAAAGTCGCCAAACAACGCATGGTAACCTTTGGCCCAAAACCCTAGGTTTGGCCTCGCCAAACCGCGCCAAGGCATGCCATGCCACATGTTCCAATGGTATGACAACCACCTTGCCGCGCCACTCCATACCGACCTTCCCTATGCGGCTACCAAAAAGAAGGCGTGCGACGATCAACGGCCACCCTTCTATCCTAGATGCGTATCCTATCCGACCAAGGTTGCCAAATAACGTATGGTAACCTTTGGCCCAAAACCTAGTTTTGGCCATGCCAAACCGCGCCAAGGCATACCATACCACATGTGCTAATGGCATGTCAACCACCTTGCCGCGCCACGCCATACCGGCCTTCCCTATGCGGATACCAAAATGAAGGACTGCAACAATCAATGACCACTTTTTCATCTAAGGTGCAGATCTTAGCTGTCCAAGGTTACTAGCCAACATATGGCAACCTTTGGCCCTAGTTTAGTTGCACCTAAACAAAGCCAAAACCCTAAATTTTGGCCGTGCCTAAACTAAACCATATTAAATCCATACTGATCATGCTTTCATGCCACTGGCTACCAAACGAAGGGTTGCAATAATCAACGACTATCTTTCTCTTAAGATGCAAAATCTCGATCGTCGAAGGTCACCACCGAGTCGGCAAGTCTCCCAAGCTCAAATCGCCGGACAACAACAACGTGCTACATGTTTTCCATGAAAACACTCGAGACATCAACACATGTCACAAACTGGGGGATGCTCATTGGGTATTGGTTTGGCGGTTTACAGCGTGCGGCGTACACTATGCCCGTTATAAGAAATTGTCATAAGGATGAAGCGATTAGTAAATACAAGGAGTAATGGTGAAACACTTTCTTTTATGGAACATAAATTCCAGGCATTACCGGTTACCACCTCCTCCCATTTACTCACCCGTTTTCCATTTCTTAATGAGACCAGAGTACGTTTCACTTTGACTTGTATAAATAGGCATTACTTATTTCCACTGAAGAAAATTTTTAGGTCAGGAGCATACAATACTCAGAAAACATTTGCTAGCTCTCCATCTGTTAGCTTCCCACTTTCTGATACAAGTCGTAAAACAACTACTCTTCTAGAATCAACTATTCTGGTCTCAACACTTTCTTTGCTTCCCTCCCCAAAACCAACCCTTCTCCTTCACTTTGTGACCGAAGCAAGTCTGGAATGGCCATTTCTTGGTTTAGGCAGGATTTGTACAGATTGATCTCTCGAATCTAAAGTAATCCCTTGCAGTACATTGTTTAGGGTTTAAATTCGTTTCTCACCCACACACCCGAAATTACCAAAATTAGCAGAAAAAATTTTCACCCTCAAACACCTGGTTGTAAACTAGAGTCGTCCACTTCCCAAAACCCTTCTAGGGTTTAGTGACTAAAAAACTTTCACAGAGTTCGTGAAGCCGGGTCCAGCTATCTTTTATCTTGATAGCTCGAGTATCCTTATCTTGATTGATTGTTGGGCTTTCTCCATTAATCAAGATAAATAGAAATCATCAAAGTTCTCTTCGTCTCAGACTTTGTTGATTCCACAAGTGTAATACTTGTGAGGTGAATAATAATCTAGGCTGCCATTTGGGAAGCATAAGTCCGGATTTTGAGGTTAGATAGACTTTGTCTATTGGTATCAATTTTCAGTCTCACCTTGATCTACGATCAAAAAGAAAATCACACATATAGGGCTTATATGTGGGGGGAGATTGGTTTAAAGCCTTCAATTATGTTGAAGAAACTCTTAAGTTATAAAGGATGTCAGCTAAGGGAATTATGTGCACGGAGTCCTGCTGGGATTCAAGAGGCGTAAGGAACGCAACTGTAACTGAATTGCCGTGAGGGTTTAATTAGGTCTCAATTACATTCTAGTCCGAAGTTAATTGGTAGTAGGCTAGTTTCTATAGCGTCTTAATACAGGTTGGTATTCAATCTAGACCAGGTCTCGGGGTTTTCTGCATTTACGGTTTCCTCGTTAACAAAATTTCTGGTGTATATGTTATTTATTTTTCTGCATTATATTGTTTATCTCTACAATTGAAATATCACAGGTTGAACGTTAATCAATCAAAGTAGATACACTTATCATTGTTTGTTGGATACGACTTGATTGATTCTTAGGTATTGATTTTTGATATCTTCCAAGAACTCTCACACGTATATTTGGTTCATGGATTTGGTTATGTAAACTTTCTAATTTTGGGACAAAGAGATATAACTCTAAATATTATTCCTTGATTGATATTCCTTAAGTTGAACTCTCGGAACTGTAATTAAGTTTGTCCACACAGGTTGCCTAAGAAAAAGTTGGTGGTATATTTTGGTACCCCAGTGTTTTCAAAAGTATCAAGGAAGAATACACAAGTTGTTTTACAACTTAGGTATATTGAATTACGAAGTGTAACACTTATCTTTTGAATTTCCTAATTACGACATAAACATAATATTTGTAACTATTTACTGGATTGTGTAATGAACTAGGAATGATTTCATGTCTATAAAACTATGATTGATTACATGATTTTAAGGAAGTAGACTTACAAACTTGTTTCATAGTTGAAAGAAATCAACGGATTGGTGGTATGGTCCCTATTGGGGATCTATAACAGGACCGGTCCCTATTTGGAGATCTCTAGCAGGATATATCCCTATTGGATATATCTAGCATAACTAGTCCCTACCTATTGAGGATATCTAGCACAACTGATTCCGATGACAAAACCTATTTCCGAACTCACGTACACTTTAGGATTTGTGTGATTTTGGAAGTTGGGTTGGAAAAATAGGAAAGTTCAATGTGTCGAAATTGTGAGCAAATTGAACGTGTGTAAAAATCTTATATTTTATTGTCCAAATAATTCCTTGATACTCAGGGTGAGATCCCAAATCAGAATGTTTGGGAATCTTTTTGTTGATATTTGCAAATATATATGTTTTGTTTTCTATCAAGCAAAACATATCTTTGGAAGATATATTTGTTAAGTATCTTGTATGCTAGCTAATATTGAGTTGTAATCCCAGATATATTTCGGTATAACAGTTGGATATTGGTTGGAATTAGACAAAACCAAAAATAGGTGTTTATTGCATATCTTTAAAACAAAAATCGGTTATGGAAATTCCTTGGTGGCCAAACTACATTGGTCTATAAACATTGAGGTTTGTTCTTCTTACAAACTTATCCTGGGGAAGGCTGACACTTCTTGTTGTAGTCACTGTTGTGTCCGACTAATAATATTACTTGTAATACTATATTGGAGAGGAAAGTAACCTAATTAGGCGAAGTTTCTTACGTCCGCTAGTTTAAAGGCTACGGTAGGATCAAAAAGCTTCTAGATAATACCATTGATGGAAAACTAGAATTTACATTATTATTTGAGTTTTCGATTATTGATTTGACTGACTAACTATGGTTGAACCTCGGTTGCACCTAGTTTGTTTATTCTGAGAACCTTCTCTTCTGATATAAGGTCACTCGAACTAGATTAAGGATCGACACAGATCATATCTATTTTAGATTTGATGGTGACTTGTGATTATCCATTGTTAACAGACTCTATTCTGTGCATGATCGATCATAAGTCAGAATCAAGTTTAGTTGACATTGAAAATTGAAGATTAAAAAATTTCTTATTGGTTTCGTATCTTAATGATTTAACTTCGTGCACAAACTTGATCTGATGGGATCCGACCATATCTTGTTTATCTTTGATAGACAATCGATTCACTAGTCATATTTGATCGACAAGTTATTATTTGGTGGTATTCTTCAGTATCCGAATATGATAATTTGTATACATAGATATAGTTATCTTGATAATCTAGATCTTAGTAGATCTTAACCAACAAAGGAATTTATTAGATTAGACGAAAGAGCCTTTGTTGAAATCAACTATAATCTCTGATTTACTTCTTGAGATTGAATGAGTAGTTACCGAACAGATTAATCCTTTACTATTTCGGAAGACGATCCAAAGGAGTTGAGTGCTTGAAGTCTTCACATCAGATGAATCAACTTAAGATAGTGGACTCTATCTGAGAATTCAAGTGTGTTGGCTAGATTGGTTGTAGGCGTAGGGATACCGAGGAAACTAGGTAATTATAACTAGTTTACTTGGTCACAACTATACGAAGTTGGTAGTAGTTTTTATGTAGCGGCTTAATATATTTAAAACTGGACTAAGTCTCGGGATTTTTCTGCATTTGCGGTTTCCTCGTTTACAAAAGCTTGTGATTTTACTTTAATTTCCACATTGTAATAATTGTTTAGTTGTAAATTAATTGTACTTGTACGTTAATCAAGCATTTGGGTTGATCCCTTTAGTTAAGGTACAGTTTAAAACTTATATTATATACCAAGTGTATACCTTGTTGTCACCATCTTCTTGACAGTCTCTTTCGATATTATATCACACAAGGTATTGGACTTATAGGTTAATATCAAAAACATTTTGGTATACTTGGTACCCTCGTCAATTCAACTGGTATCAGAGTAGGCAAACACGAAAATATCTAACAATATGTTTTTGGTGCGATCCAACATATAAGACAATGATTCAAAGTAAGATTAAGCGAAAGTGAATAAAAGACTCTATTAACGTATCGCAAGAGGTTGTTAAATAACTCTATGGATAGAGGTTACATACAGTGATAATGGTTTTTCCTCATTTGAATCAAGTTCCTAATACTCTTCTGCTATTATATTGAATGAGTCTAAAGGATCTCACGATGAGTTAAAACTAAGCCCGATGACTCAAACAAAAAAACCTCGTAGGGATGATGCAATTAGTGTTGATATATTAGCCTCTAAGCTAAAACAAGTTTGTAAGTGAGTGCTTATTAGCGACAGACACTTAAGTATGTCTCGTGAAAGGGAAAATATAGGTAAGGAACTTACGGTTGATTTTACAATCAAAGACTGCTAAATACTAAAGACTTTGTCAAGATATTGAAAAGTTTAGGGGAAATGGTTCTCAACAAATACAAATTCTCGAAGACATAGTAAGTGCTAGTCTTTCTCGAGAAGAACTGTTAGATAAATATCGTGATGCTGCTTTTGAAAAGGCCTATTTGTTGGAAGATAAACTCGCTGAATCTAAAGAAAGGATTAACTCTCAACAAGTGAGTTTTGAAGAGAAATAAGATACATATATCTCTCGACAAAAATGCCATGAGGTTGATCGAACTGGTGCTCTTGTAAAATTCAAGATGTTGGAAGAAGAAAATTTAGAAAAGTTCAATGATAGCTCATACAATTTAACCTCAATCCTAGAAGCAAGTAGAAATGACCGTGATACACGAGGATTGGGCTATAAAGGAATAAATGCTTCAAATACTAGCAAAGGAATAAATTCGTCAAATCTAGAAATTCTTCTCAACCAGAGGCTTCTACTGATGAAAAAGAGGCTCCTAATTCTTGCAAAGAATCAACACTTGTCAAGCCTAAGAATCGTGTTCATCCAAACTCTTCAAGTGTATCTATCAAAGAACAAATCTTTGCTTATATCGAGTAAACAACGCCTTTAAACAAATACGGGAAGAACAAAAAACATCGAGCTCCAACACAGGTGGATTCACAAAAAGATAACATTAACACTTACATTCCTTATGTTACATTATTGTGGTAATAAATGGAACTTGCAAAGGGGATACAAAGTTCGCAAGATGCAAGATGCAATTTCTTTTGTATCAAACGATTGGCTAAGTTTGCTCCCCTAAAGAACTCAGACCGCTGATGTCCAAAGTTTAGGCAAAATAACTATTATGATGATAGTTCAAATTTTGCCTGTCGTTTTACAAGGTCATCTCATAAAAGACCTGATAATAGAAAGAGAGATGACTTTGTCGATGCAATGACAAGATATGATGTTCCAACTTAGAGAAAGGTTGTTTCACAAGGTATCTAAAAGCACGATATTCCTATTGGTATGAGGGAGAAAGAAACTATTGTGAAACCCATATACAAATGGGTCCGAAGTCTACCATGCGAGAAACCAGTAGTTTGTCAAAAGAATGGAACTCAAATGTTTATTATTGATGGCACTAATTTTGAGTGTCTAGTCAATAGACTTAAGTAAGACCTCATGTTATCTAAAGTCTCTTGTATGGATGTACGTTGTGATATTAACACTATTCATAACAAGTCAAGGAAGAAAGACAAGAGATGTAACAAGAGTAAGCAAACCAAGTAAGAGGTCAAGAATGATGATTTTGTCTTAATTAGTCACCTGTGAAAAACAAGACAAGGCTCACCTTGACACAACCTGGTTAGGTTATAATGAGAATGCTCACCTTTGTGCTCAATCTTATGAAAGGTGAGGAAGCACATGAAATGGAAGACATGATCTCTTGATCATTATATGATTGTTTTACCTCTTTAGGTAGATTTTTCTCTTCTTTACTCATACTTTATCTATCCATAATTGAGTATTTAATAGAGACACTAATTTTGAGTTTATGGTGTCGATGTCTACAGGTCATATATGATTGCTATATCAAGATATAAGAAAGTTATGATTGTTTAACTCATGTGTATATGTTCTAGAAACTACATATTTGGTATACATATGAGTGCTTTCTGTTATCAGATAAAGTTTCGGTTTTCATTAACAACAAGTTTCAATCTCATAATATTTATTTTTGGGATATTTAACGTTTGGTACCCAGCAAATGTCCAATACCTCGCTTTGGTACCCAATAATTGAAAAATTAAGGGTTGGTACCTAGACCATAGTTGACCGTCAAATTCAACGTTTGACTGTTTTTTTTATTTTTTTCTATAATTTGTATTAAAGTATTATCTTATCTTACAGATTTACCCCTTAACAAAGCCCCTATCTTCTTCTGGTCTCCTGCTGAGGTGCTTAATTTTTTATTTTTTTTACTCAATTGCAATCCACTACCGACCAATAGGTACATCCATCTCCATTCTTTTATCGCAACTCTTAATCTCTTTTACTTCTGTTGCATCATCTTCTTAATAACTGTAACATGGCTGGTTTAGCTAATCTTATGGTGATTCTCGGAGTTGTTTTGTTACTTCAAGTTAACTTGCAATCTACACCGGCTTTAGATCGTGACAATCTTGCTCCTGATCTAGCGCCCTTTTTGGGTGCGTACTTAACTATACGAAGCTATCAAAACATAATTAAACTTTTTTAATTTAGTTACACGTTTAAATTAATTTCTTATAATTATGATTATGTATTCAAACAGATGAACTGTGCAAGGAAGTAGTATTTGGAAAGGGAACATGTTTAATCAGCCATAATTTTCTTAGAACTTGAATTCGAAAAGACCAAATTTCGTGTCCTTCCCAGAATCTATAACAGGTTTTAATCTTCTTTAAGCTCCAAAGATGATCATCACCAAGCGGACACCACCAAATTGGTAGTGGAGAAGAAAGTTCAGTTGGAACTTTTAAACAAACATGTTATGGGCAAGAATTGTTGATGGAGAACGTAGATCAAAATCAACATTACCACATTACAATCCAACCAAATCAAGTTCAAATCTTAGTTGAATACAAAAATCATCTCCAAATTAGGATTAGATCCAACAAAACAATCAAAACCCAGTAACCCACAAAAAATAATCAAAAATAAAACCAATTGAGATGATGAGGATGAAGATCCAACAAACTTGTACTTCATCTTCTTTATATATAGCTCACTTCTTTGTCTTAAAAACTCAAATTTGAAACAAACCCAAATTCTGTAAACTCTTGAACCTTCCATCACCATAAAACCAAGAGCAGCATCACCATGACTAATTTTCATCCCAAGACTCTTATAAAGTAACAACCAATTCTTCTTATTACCAGCCGTACATTTATATCCAACAGGGGAAGGAGGCAAAGACGAGATAGAAAAGGTGTGCAGTAAAGGGTTTAGGAGAAGAACAATAAGACGAAGGAGAGAAAATGGTATTCACAGTAGCGAACCTAGCGGTGATTGTTTTACGCATGCATTGAGAGAGGAGAAAATTAGTAGGGTTTAGGGATAATTTGGTAACTTTAAAAACTTTTTTGATTAAAATTATGATAAAATAAAAAAACATTGGTTAAGTGTTGACTTAAACGGTAGGTCCAGGTACCAACCCTTAATTTTTCAATTATTGGGTACCAAATCTAGGTGTTGGACATTTGTTGGGTACCAAACGTTAAATAACCCTTTATTTTATGTAGACTCACTTATCACATGTTTTGATATTCCTGCACCACCGTACCTATATTTAATTATAAATGTTATAGGTTAATGAATCTGTTGTCCCATGTAGATTTTATTAAGTAACGATTTTTTCCGTTAAACTGTTAACATAATAGAAGTCTTAAAACTTCCTTAAATCTAAATTCAGTTAATGCACCCCCTTTGACCTAGGGTGCACATTCCTTCCTTTATCATTTTTTACTATTATTATTTGTTTTTTCGGTATTATAAATAATTTTTTACTTTGGGATTTCGATAAACATAAAATTGTACAAAATAAATAAATCAATCAAAAACTCTTATTAATTTCGATTAATGTTTCTTGATATAGTTTTTATTTTTATACTGAATCATGACTTTTGCCACCACCAAATCTCCAATGTACTAAAACGAGATATTGTTTTTGATTGATGGATTACTGATATTGGTTCTGAAATTGGAGACATGGTTTCAGTCTTAGTAATTTTATTTCTATTGATATGTTTCATTTTAGGTTTTGATAGTTATGAGTGGTTTTATGGCCACAGACTAGGTGTCGCAAGCACTGATGCTCGGGCATGTTTAGTACGAACAAGGTGATGGTACTGATATCGATGACATTGGTAAGTAGGCAAGGGCGCGGGTGAGAGCCTCTGGCGCTGACATGAGAAGGAAAGCGACGGTGCTGGTGCATGCGTGGGCAAGAGCTGCTGGTGCTGACAGGCGATAGCTGTTGGCGCTGGCACATTATGGGGTTGTTTCTGGGACGATAAGTGTTGTCGGTGCTAGAAAGGTAATGATGCTGGCGCTTGCATAATTATGGACTGGCCATGGACAAGTGCTGGCGCAAGCAACATGTGTTGTGGCCATGGCCTAGTAGCATAAATACGAAGTGGCATCGGGTTGATGTCGCGTCTGGATGAGATGTCATTTGGGATTTATTTTCATCGTGAAGACCCCGTATTCAGATAAGAAATGAGTATATGGTGTATATGAAATATGTTCGAGGAATTCAGTTATGACGATGATCAATATTACTCAATGAGAGTCCAAATATTAATATATGAAATGAGTTTAAGGAATTCAACCGTTGATTTATTGCGACTTAGAATGAGTTCTATGTTGATCCATACTGGTGGCCATCCATCCAGGAGCTGTCGAATCATTGTAGATTTAATATGGAGGCGAGTACAATATAAGTACTATATATTCCATAAATACATATAGGGCGCCGAGAGTTCAGCTGGTTGAAGCTTGGACGCATGACGCATATATGATTATAAATATGTCTCTGACACAGGTTCAGAGGCAAAAATTACAAGTTTTACTCTTGTTAAAAAATCACCGCCAACATATACAGAAAGCATCCAAGAAACTTCCAAAATCAACCAGTTCACGAACTGCATAAATCAGTCCCCGTACTATTAAAAGAAAGGTTATCCAGGGATATCTAAAATTCGACTAGTTCACGAACTGAGTAAATAAGTTCATGTGCGCGAGTTAATTGAGGTTTAATTCATTAAGTTTTTTGTTTTATAACTTCAAGTTTGCAAACCAAGCAAAACAACTTGTGAACCTAAGAACAAACTTGAATACTCCTTATTGCTTGAATTCTTCTTTGCAATGTTCATCATAATACTAAAGTCATACGACATGTCTCAATATATAGAATGGTGGATAATATGAGTAACTAGGATAGTCAGTATTCACATACCTTTGTTGATGAAGTTTCCATTGACACTGTTGTTCTTATGTCTTTAATATTTAAGGTCAAATTATGATACTCAACTACCATACTCTATTCCTAGCCTGAGACTGACTTTAGTAGACTATCAATCAAGATGTAGTTTTGATCAAATAAAATTTGACAACAAGCTTGACATGCCAAAACTCGCGAGTTTGATCTAGCGATGCTCTAACACTCGATACTCTTTCCTTTTCACTTGTTCTCAACTATACAACCTTATGATAGTCGATTTGTATAATGACTTAATTATGAGATTGTTTAAAAATGGACCACCTCATGGGGTTTTTCTACCATGCAGTTTTCCTCGTTAAAAAAATCCAATATTTCGTGCCATTACTTTACTTTCCGAATTGTAATTATTGTCATAGTTATAATTGAGTAATTGCACTTGTATGTTAATCAACATGGTAATGATCCTATAATTAGTTCGATTCGAACTTTGACTATCTACCAAGTACACCTTGTTGAGATAATCGTTTGGCCGTTATTGTTTTGATATGATTATACAAGGTGTGTCTGCATGGGTTATCTAAAAAATTGTAATGTACTCGGTATACTTGTCATTTCACCGAAGATAACTGACATATCAAAAATGCAGAAACAAGTTAGATTTAGTCAGGATCGGTCCTGACTTGGTCTTGGGATCGATCTCTTCCACAAAAGATCAGTTATAAACCTAGGAATATCGGTCATGAATCTGGATTTAAACTACGAAACAAGTTTCACAAGTGTATTACCCTAAAATATGTTTATATAATTTCTTCAAACAAAACTCCAAGGTTTGGATTCAACCGGAAGTTCAACACATTAAATAATAATAATAAGTTACGAATTAGTGCAGTGTCGAGCATACGAAGTCCATAGGTAAACTATACTTCGTAATATACTTAAAGTTATAGAAACAATTATTGTATATCATCCCTTAATGATACTTTGATCATAGTATAATGACCAAGTTACCAATACTAAAGTGATTATAACATATTTCACTTCGCATGTTATTTTGTTTATTAATATAGACTTGAAAGAACAAAACATAGAAATGGAACAAGTCAAGTCTGTAGTTACTAACCACGAAATAAAGGATGATGTCTTCGTTGTTCTCGATAGTCTTCAGCTATTCATGAGTAACTAGAGCAAGTATCAACATTTATATGTTCCTAGTTTAACCTAACAAAGTTGATTTTAATAATCGACTCAAGAGACTTTGAATTTAGGAACTAAACTTGACAACCAGACTTAATATAGAGATGCTTGGTGGTTCAAACAAACACTGCTCTAATAATAACCCTTCCATTTCTACAGGACTATAAGAGCAGTATGGCCCGTTAGTGGTAGCAATTTTTTTTCTTTCAAAGCATTCAACAGCTTTCTCTTTGCTAGTTGCTCTAAGTTAAAATACAATCTATCACAAATCCCACCAGTCTCGCTGTGGGTTTTAATTAAAACTGGCCATTGTGGATTAATATCATCTGCCAAATAATGCTTTATGTTGTAGTTATTGCTGTCGATGATGAAATTTGCACCATGAATGATTCCGTACTTGAGTTCTTCAAACAAAAGTGATTTATGTAAAACATTTATGGTGTTGTGTGAACTCGTAATTAAAAAAAAAATACACATACAATAATTATAAGTAGCCAAAGCTTCCAAAACGACAATATATTTTACGTGAATACCTTATACTGACATTGCCAAGCAACATGTCATCTTGTCCAGTCCCGATGCATGCAATCGAGATTACCTAAGAAAATCCATTTTCTTATTTTCGACGAGTATACCATCCACATCAGTTTGAATTGGTTTTCACTAAAAAACTGGACCATAATAGTTCACTCATGTTTTATAAAATAGTTTAATATTTGCATAAACGATTGTTTTTCCCATATGAATGTACTCATCAATGACATCTATAGGCATCCCATAACATCTATAGGCATCCCATAACATAGATTTATGTCATGGTATATTACGTACATCTTACTAATAGTCAAACTAAGGTGCTACCTGACAAAACTCTCAAATAACCAAAATCAACATGTTGCAGCTTATGCGGAGTCGACCTTGACAAAACTCTCAAGCACCATTTTTCTTGGTATTCTATTCGAAAGTTTCATGTCCACCTTTTTACATAATACTTTTCTTTGTTCAGGAATTGTCGATATCTGTCTTTTATGTAATGCAAACATATTGTTCGCTTTCATTATTTGGTTATCTGAATCATATCTATTTTATTGAACGTCTTTATTGCATAAAGTTATTGATATTACATATCCATCGTCTTAATTTTCCAAACCAGGATCCAATTTAGAAATTAAACTGATTGAAAATAGAAATGGTGAGAAAAATGATAAAATGCGAAGAAATTTTTGAAAAACATAAAATATGTAAGACGGATGTGAGTTCGAGTCAGCACTAAATTCACTACGATAAAAAAATATATAACGGGTGGTAGAACGACTATGTCTTTGCGTGGCTGCTAATGGAGGTACCAGATTACTTTGTCCTATATGGGATTTGGTACACTCCTAGTAATCTAGTACCCCTATTAGCAATGTTGATATTTTTGTAGCTGCATTGCTAGGGCAGTTTGGCTAGTACATATCCCATTTTCTGGCACCTAGACCATCAAATACATAACATTTGCTAGATTCCCTTAGGCTGAGTTTAGTGGAGGAGGTAAGGGGGTACTTGTACAATGTTGTCACGTCATGTAGAGGTAAGGTCTTAATCTAGTGGTGAGGGAGGTAATTAGGATATGGGCGAGAATTGTTTCCTAGCCCAAGAATGTTTTATTTATATAAAACATTAAAGTATATTTTTTAGTTTTTTTATTATAAAGAAAGAGTAAATGAGGGTTGAATCCTCGTTTTTTCCTTTTTCTCGCGAGGATTGAATTTTCGCCTATTTTGAATCCCCTCACACCTTACCTCCTTTCGAGCAGAAAAAGGGGATTTTAATTTCTTTGGGTCCATGTATGTTTTAAGACTTGTATGTTTCGGTTTGTTATTATACCATCGGGTTTCCCTGTTTATTTGTTAAAAAGAAAAGAAAAAAAAAAAAAAAACCATTTGGGATACGAATATTCGAATTCAAAATTACTGAACTCAATTGAGAGGGACAAACAGAAACAGAAACCGAAAGAAAGATGAAGACAGCAACTGTAAGCTCGAGTTGTTTCCATGCGTACACTTCTGCATTCCTTCAATATCCAAATCATATTAAACCAGCAATATCAAATTCCAATATGAAATCATCAAAGCCTAATCGAAATACAAAATCAGAAATTGAAATTAGGGTTTGTGTAAATAAAGCATGTAGCAAACAAGGATCAAGAGAAACCTTAGAAGTTTTATCCGGTATTTCACCACCGAATATAATCATAAAATCATGTGGTTGTTTAGGTAAATGTGGATCCGGTCCAAATCTCGTTGTTTTACCTGAAGGTGTTTTAGTTAGTCATGTTGGTACTCCCATGAAAACTGCTCAAGTACTTGCTTGTTTTAGTACTGCAAAGGAAAATGATCCTCAAAACAATCTTAAATCACTTGCTTTGAGAAAAAAAGCTGATGCTGAATTGGATAACAAGAATTACGAACAAGCTCTGATTTTGCTTTCTCAGGTAATTAAGCTCAATTTTGACCTTTACTTTCTGGGTTTCTGAAATGTGTTTTAGGGTTACTATAAATCAAATTGAAGTGTTCCCTGAAATTGGTTTCCCGCCTTTTTTTTAATCGTTTCCCTCTTTTTTAAGAGATTAGTTGCTCATCGAATTGGGTGAGCTAATCAAAGTCAACTCACTCTATCTCTAGTTCCATGTTGTTTTATTTATTAATTCATTGTTAGAAATGGTGAGAAGGGGAAAGATAAAATTGGGAAATAGATAAGATAAGATAAGGATTAAAGTTGAAAGACGGAAGCCTCACGTTTACGTTAGTACAGTTATTATGGGAGTTATCAAGGGAGTGAGGAAAGAATGAAGGATTATCTCATAGGTATTCGGAATAATGTGACTCCATTCCATCTGCTTAAGAACGTAAATAGTCCTTTTGTATACATGTTGTCATTGATTGGTGCCTATGGAATGGACTGGAACTCCCAGCCATGAATGATGCAGGAAGTCGGATTTTGTAGAAATTAAAATAAGTTAGAAAGAGACTGGAGTGACTATGATGTTGGATGGCTAAAATGACATTTAGCAAAATGGTTGCTTGATCTTTTTATAGTTTGAAATTGCTTAACGTTAAGTGTTGAATGATGATTTCTTATATGGACTTCTTAATGTAGCTTTTCTAATGGATTATGAATGCTTAGATCATACTGGATCTTGATTGTACAACTTGGATAATATACATAATTGTTATAGTAGAATGAATTCAGAATTGATCCAAATGTGTAAATGGCCAGAAAGGTAAAGATTTTAGGTTTAAGTACAGCTAGTAACTATAACCTTTTGATTATGCCATGTTTCTTATGGGTGCAGGCAGTTGAGCTTAAACCTTTTGGCGGCTTGCATCTTATTTATATAAGCAGGTTTGTAAAACTTGGCAGAGTTGAACTTCATCCATGGATATTTTCGCGATAGTGACTTGGCTTACTGATTTTGTATACTCAATTTCAAGATGAATTATCCTCTACTGCACATTGTGGGATTACTTTGTTTTACAGATGTTCCAGGTTCCTTTATTTTTGTTTAATTTTCATGACCTTTTTACCTGCTCACTGTTTGAGTTCTGTTCTCATAAAATTATTCTGATTTCAGGTCTTCTGCCAGGTTGGGCATGGGTGATGTTACTGGGGCTCTTGAAGATGCTAAAATAGCATTAAATCTAGCTCCTCAATTTACTCAGGTAAGAAACTAAGAATGAAAAGGTTTACAATCTATGTTAAAGTGAAAGACGGCGTAATGATAACTAGAAATATCAGCTGATATGGTCATGGGAAGCAAGTCCAGACATACTCCTTCTGGACTTGTGCTTTTCCGTGTCTTACTCGTTAAAGAAGTAATTCATTAAGTTATGGCATACTGGAAAAGAAGGCAATGGGTTTTATTTGCTCTTTGTGTGTTGGGATTGGGCCAAAGGGGGGATATTCCCGTGGAGTTTAATACTTACGGAATTGACAAACTGGACATTCGGTTCACATGGCTGTAGCCTTTACCCCGAGGAATTAATATTTTGGCACTGGCTAGTAATTTGAACTGAAGGCTACATGATTGGAGCTAACAATATTTGCTCTGTTGGCTTTAATCTAGATTAATAAGAACTCTAATAGTATGTCGACTTGAATGGATTTTTTCTAGTAAGCCTAGGATATTTCCTCTTAAGGAATGGACAATGTATGAACTGTCAGTGTAGTTTTTCCTGTTGATGTGCTATAGCCTATATTTTTGGCGAGCCTAGTAGATACATGAATTATTTGTCAATAATAAGACGGGCCATTCCATTAGTTTTCCATCATCGAATGTATGCTCATGTCTTTCTCTTCATATACTTGTTTACTTTCTTTGTATGTTGCAGGCTTATATTTGCCAAGGCGATGCTTTCTTAGAGATGGAAGAATACGATGCAGCTGAAAAGTCTTATTCATCCGCTTTACTGACTGACCCCTCCATTCGTCGATCAAAATCCTTCAAGGTTATCAAATATGTTTATTCTATTTCCAGTAATTTGGATTCGGGTGTGGGTCTTTCTTATCCAGTTTCTAAACTCTGTAAATAGAACAGGTTCAAGTAATTTTTTTCTTTGGGGGATGTGAAGAAGTCTTGTCTGTTATTAGGACGCATTGGTTTAATGACTCAATATTCACATACCCAATAAACTGGAGATTGCAAACCAAAAACCTTGCTGATGTTCAATTTAAAAATCTGCTCGTTTTTAACGTTACTCATTTGGCTACTTAAGCCTTGCTGTACCGAAATGGAACTTTCCCGTGTTCTGGAAGCAACATATTTCTTGGAACCTGCCCATGAAGCTAAAAACAAAAAAGAAGGTGATTTCGGAACCAAAGTCAAGGAATTTGACCTCGAGGCCCATTTTTTGTATACAATGCAAGTTTAGAAATGGAAATCAGTTTATAACCTTAACTAGAACCAAACTAAAAAAATATAGTGTATATGCAACTACTTTGAATGGGGGATGAAGCAGAGAAGGATTTGACCTTGAGGTCCTTTTTGTAACGCATTTTATATTGCTTTGTGAATGTTGCATAACTGTTGAGGTCTAGTTTATTTAGCTTATTTTCTTGCTCACCTTTTTTTTTTTTTCTATCAATGAATTTTAACCTTTCTCCTCAAAAAAAATAAATGTTGCATATCTGAAGAGTTCTTTTCATATAAGGTAGTTCTCTTTAGACTAATCATTCTCAATCTTTTCTTATGCAGGCTCGGGTTGCGAAGCTTCATGAGAAACTTGCTGCTGCAGATTTGCCTTAAACAGTTAAACTTCTATATTTCATCTGATATTGCAGAACTTCATTATATAATGTATCCGCCTTAAAACAAAGTGAGTTGCTAAATTTACATTTTCAGGTTGAATCCTTATTTCATACTTACTAATATCGGCTAAGATTAATCGTTTAAAATCTGGCTTACAACTGATCTCTGATCAGGAATCAGCCGGTTAAATTCATAATATACACCTATTAGATTGTTAACCTCCTCTACTCAAGTATCTAAAGAAGTCGTCATCATGTCTATAAAAGAACACACTTAACGTTATGAAGAAAGAGCTACAGAATCGGCAATTTTTGTTTGTTTAGTTTAATGTAAGAGAGGAAAGAACCCTACATGAGTATGTATGTGACAACTTAAAAAGTCTAAATGATCAATCATGAATAAATATAGAATTTAACACGTTGTAAATCAATAGTTATAACTAGTAATCTAAATCTCGATATATAAATATCATATATGATCAATGTCAAACTTTTGGAATGGGCAAGCATATATATGTTATACACGTGTCATGAATTTGGATGTAAGTTTATAGGTATGTTGATTTGTTACATGTATTTCTCACTTTAAACTAATTTCAATTTTCTGTTACATATCATTAAAGCAAATCTGGGAGTTTGGTTTTATTCTAGGAACTTGAGGCGCTGCCATCATACTTCACTGTTTTTTTTCAATCTAAGGAAGTACTTCAATGCTAAACTTCTGCCCAAATTCACAGTGATCAGCCATTCCGCAGACAAACCAAATGCGACCAACCTTCGCTAAAGCTACTGTGTCATTTCCATTTCGAGATTCTCCCAGGTTTGGTTCCTTCAAACATTTATCATATGCAGTTGCATTTACTTGTATTACATTATGTTGCCCACCTTCATAGTTGAACACTGTCAGGTTAATTGAAATAGTTAGTTCTACTACTACATATATACAAATCAATTTCATTTGTGAAACTACTGGTTGCTGGCACTTGAGTCTGCAAATGTATGTTATATGCAAAAGTGACGTTTATGACCTACATAGTAACTTTTCTCTTTTGTGCCACTGGTAGGCTCAAAAGCTATTTGACTTGGGCCTAATAGCCATAGGACAATGATCAGTTACGGCTGGTTTTCAGAAACATGTTCTTGGCCAATATTGTTGCACAATGCTAACGCTTTCCGAGTCATATCCGTTACATTCAAGAAAGACAGATGTGGGATTCTAGTGTTTTGTGAATGTGCTCATATCTTTAATTTTCTCATTTTGGTTTTCAGAAACGGAAGGGATTGATAGCTTAGGCATAAAACTGATCCTGAACCATAAAGTCTTGTAGCTCCTATTTGTTTCTTTTATCTGATAGGCCAATATCAATCTTTTATTCCTAAATCAGCCGTTTTGGGTTTTCTCTCAGAAGTGAAACCATCTTTTCAAAAGCATAACAGCTTCCTTGACCATTGATTTTTTATATTTACTCTTGACGTTGCAACAGGGTTATTTTTTTTTCTATAACTGGCTGATATTCAGTTACATCTACATGTTCTAGTTGGTAATTTGAAAATTAGTTATGTGGATTATCCCTATGTGACTTCCACTTTGCCTTGCACAAATATGGTGCAACAACTCAGGGTATAGTATATCAATAATTCACTTCTCTTTGTTTAGGAAAATCCTCATGTCCAATTGAACTGGACAGGTCACAGGAGCATAAAGGTAGGTAAGGTGTCCACTTGAACAGGACAAGAACATAAATTAGGTAAAGCTTTTAAATGCTTACCAAGATCATCTCCAAGATGAAATGTTTTTCCTTGGGCCCAATCAGTGTAATTGGAATAAGAATTCCATCCGTCAATTTCTCCAACTGTATAAGTCTCTGCACTTGCACCAAGAAGCAATGCAGCAGAAACTAGCAAAAGATGAAGAAGAATGCTTAGGTAAGTGTTCATTTTTGCGAAGAATTGAGATCTGCACTTACTTTTTCACAGCTGTGTTGTTTCCTCTTCTTGGTAAATACTGCTAGATAGTGAACAATAAAGTGAACGAATGAAAACGTAAAATGTTGCACATAAAAGAGTGGCTATTAAGGGCGATTAGTAGTTGGGTGGGAGAGTCATGTGATTCTGATTGGTTATTAAGTGAAGTTTTTAATTGAATAAATACTGTACATTTTATTCAAAGAAATGTCTTCCTAATTATTTCTTGTTAAGTGCCATCTGAAAGAAAATGTTTCTTGATTCTAACTTGTAACACTTTTTTAGTTGACATTGTGTCTTCTCCAGCTTACACAAATGTATGAAAGGTTCGAACCATAGAGGAGAAAATCTGGCCATTTATTGTTTTCAAATCGTATATTGATGGAGAATTCAGTTTTTACTAGATAGGTTGTTATAGTTTCATGGCTGCCTAGTCTCGAAGTACCTGTGCCATAACAGTATGAAAGGGTCGGATTTATGAAGACTTAAGGTGTTTCCTTTGCATTATTTTGTTGCACCAAACTTAATTATTTAGAGTAAAACCTTATATCCAAATTTCATTATTTGGGAGTTGGGCACCATAGAATGCTTGTATGCAACTTTTTGGCATGAGTAAACGGCACTTATTTTGGTGTAAGAAATGGTTGCTGAATAATTTAACCTTCCTAAATTGGGGCCTGTAGCTAGATGACAAAAAAAGGTCATTAGAAATCACTTCACACCACCCCTTATCAAAATAATTACCAAACTACCTATTTTATCCCTGATTAATTAGCACTAATTAATCATATTAGGATTAATTTTATTTTGGATGTGAGATTAATTAATGTTAGAGAGTTCATCAAAGCATCAACATTTCGATTTTTTTTTTCGTAAAAATTACACAGAACCGGTTTAAGTTCATTCACTTGTAAACCGATTCTGGATTGGTGTACCAGAGGACATTAAGAATCGGTTGACTTTGACATGTTTTATAATCCGATTATAAAAATCGGATTTTGTTTATGACATGTATAAACTGATTGTTTTCTTTCATTACCAATTTTCATTCATCACATTATTATTGTAGGATGCATTTAGCACATGCATCAAGCCTTTAAACCCCTAGGCGACCCTAGTGGACGAGTTATAGTCTCGTGAGGGTTTACATAGAGGTCTACCCACAAAACCTTTACAAAAACTTCTAAAGCCATCAATCTTCCTCCGACGAAGATGATACTGCATCCAAGTAGTCTGGGTTATTAATGCAGAACGGAAGCGTGAATAAAGAATTTTGATAGTAAAAGTAGGAGAATTGTTGAGAAATCTCAATATTGGTTTATAATAATAATTGTATATAATACAAAGGACTTGTCCCCTATTTATAGAGAAGACAATAAAACTAACATTCCTAAAATAATCAAACTTGAAAAATAAGAAATCCCTAAAATAAATAATGTTCTAGAATTTAATAGATTCTAAAAATAAGTAATCCTAATAATAAAATACTTCCAAAAATAAAGAAAGCCTAAACATAGAATGTTCTACATCAGGCCCGCCAGCTTGAAAAGAACTCGTCCACGAGTGTAGTACCAAAAATCATATTAATTGAAAAGGTAATCTTCGGCATCGCCCACTTCGCCATAAACGTGAGTTTCCGGAGGATCAGGGGGATCTTCAGTTAAATAGCTATCACTAGCTTGAATTACAGCAGTACGAGATTGATTTCCACAACACTCATGAGATTGGTGACCTGATTTCCTGCACTTGTTACATCTGCCGGTAGTCGGACGAGCATATGGATTTGTCTTGGATGCGCCAAATTGAAGTGGAGGATTAGTAGCATATGTATTTGTCTTCGTTGTGCCAACTTGAACTGGAGGATTAGTAGTAGGTGCTGGAGACATACGAGCATTACTTGTTTGAGACGAATTCACAACAACGGAAGGAGTAAATGAAGGTGTAGGTAGAAGGGGTGGAAGAGATTTAGTGTTCATAGGTGTATGGGGTTGATTATAATTGGAAGGTGGGGCGTATTCCATGTTTTGTGAAGACGACATCGAAACATAATAGTTATCCACAACGGACTTCGCTTTCATTGCCAAACATACAACATCATTCAAAGTATGGATAGGCTGTAAGGCTAAGCGTTCTTGGATATCTTTCCGCAAACCATTGTTAAAACGTGCAGCTTGTTGGGAGTCATTTTCAAGCAAACCATTACGAGCAGATAAACGATAAAATTCAGTTGCATAAACCGAGACAGTACGATTACCTTGTTTGCAATTATGGTACTCACAATATAAGACTTGATCGTAATCCACGGGAAGGAAGTGAGCCTTTAACAAACGACGCATCTTTGGCCAAGAATGAACAGGTTGTTTTCCAATACGAGTGCGAGAAAATTGCACATGTTCCCACCATGCAGAAGCAGCACTTTTGAGTTTAGAAGCGACACAAATAACTTGTTGATCTTCAGGAATATTGTAAAACTTGAAAAGATTTTCAACTTCAGTTATCCAATCAAGAAAACCTTCAATATCACGGTTGCCATTAAATTGAGGAAGAGCATTCGTCATTCGATAATTAACCTGATTATTAATTGGGACCTCAACAACTTCATCATCATCACTATCTTGCTGTCTTCGATGTTGAATAATACGACCATTCAAATTGTCTTCACCGTTGCGTGGTTGACGGTTATTGTTTTCACCGTTTTGATGGTTATTATTTTCACCGTTACGATTAAGAACAAGAGCAGCTAAATTGGTTGAAATTAATTCAAGTTGACGTTGAGTCTCGAGTTGAGATTCCCTAAGCTGGCGTTGGGTTTCGAGTTGAGATTCCGTATGCTTCTGTTGGGACTCTATAAGTCTCTGTTGGGACTCCGCAATAGAACGTATAAGGTCGTCAAGACTAGGGCGATTGTCTTTTCCTCCGTCTTTCTCTCCGTCTCTCTCTGCCAGTCATGGTGCAAAAAAAAATATATCAAAACTGGACGTGAAAATTGTTTGTAGATTGACTGGTGGGCTTGGTTTAATGGATGGGCTTAATGGATTTGGTGGGCTTGGTTAACTAAGGTATGATAATGGGCTTAGGTGAGATAGTGGAATAAAAAACAGTAAGGTGGTGGAAGAACAGTATGGTGTGAGCACTGGATAGCTAGAGACAGTGGTGGAATGGGATGAATTGAAGATTTCAGACAATAGGGATATGGAATTAATTAATGGTGAGGGGAGATTTAAATTAAGATGGTAACGATGGAAAGATGGGAAGGATTTTGTAGCGACAATTTTTTTTTTTTTTTTTGATAAACGAAAATTAAAAGATAGGGTTTAGAAGAAGAGATGCGGATATCTCGATAAGTAAAGGTGACGAAAGGGTAAAGGAAGTTAGAAGAAAAGAATAAGAGGATCGAAGCCAAAGCTCTAGATGCCACTTAATGCAGAACGGAAGCGTGAATAAAGAATTTTGATAGTAAAAGTAGGAGAATTGTTGAGAAATCTCAATATTTGTTTATAATAATAATTGTATATAATACAAATGACTTGTCCCCTATTTATAGAGAAGACAATAAAACTAACATTCCTAAAATAATCAAACTTGAAAAATAAGAAATCCCTAAAATAAATAATGTTCTAGAATTTAATAGATTCTAAAAATAAGTAATCCTAATAATAAAATACTTCCAAAAATAAAGAAAGCCTAAACATAGAATGTTCTACATCAGTTATCCTCCGGGATTCATTCTGCCAAGAAGTGGTAGCTTGCATAGAATGCGAATGCTTCCCCCTTTACTTCCAAGTAGCGTGCTTTCACGACTTCGTGCTACAAAAACACAAAAACAAGCTTACATTTGTTAGTGGTGTTTCGTTGGAAGATAAAACAACATGGGTTACGTAAAAAAAAACCACAAAATTACTTACAAATTGTGCAATGGACAAGGTGAAGGGGAGAGTGCTAAAAGTCCGAGGTTGGAAGGCTAAAAAAGCAAGTATCGCATTTTCGATTACTAGGTGCCTAGCGTGGACTTGTTCAACACTTCTTGCATTAGGATTCCCAAACTCGCCGCTAAATTTGTTGTGTCCCCTAGCCCAAAAGGTTTTGGAATCCTCCATTTCGAAGGATTGACGTCTAAGTCGATCTTCCGCGTACCAAGCTTTGGTGATTGCAAAATCTTCCGCGGAGTCAAACGATGCCATTTCTTGTATGTATATGTATGAAATGAGTAGTTGTGGAGTATATGGAGTGAGAGGGATAAAATGAACAATTTTGGGGAAAATGGGGTCCAAGGGTGAGGTCTCTATTTATAGAGAAAGTCCCTAACGTTTTTTTTTTTTTTTAAAAAACGTGAAATGATTTGCTATAATCGATTGTTTAGAAGGACTATAAAATCCGATTGTGTTTATATGCCACAAGGAATCGGTCTTTCTTGCGTCCAAAGTAAACCGATTAAAGTCATTTTAAATTTTGAATTTTCACCGCCAGTAATCGGTTTATATATTTCCATATGTGATCCGATTCTATAACATCCAGAAAGATTGGCCTGCATAATCGGTTTATAATGACATAACGAGTAAACCGATTCTTGACATGTCAAGCTAGAATTATAGAGCAACACATAATTATAATTAAAGCTTCAAGTTCAACACATATATCATCCAAAATAAAAACCTTAAAAGAGTGTTAACAACTTAAAATAACCACAAGTCTTGTAAACTTAAACTTTTAATATCTAAAACTTAAACAGTAGGAGCACCGGCACCAGCATCACCACCATCAGCAGGAGCACCAGCACCAGCAGCACCACCATCAGCAGGAGCACCATCACCAGCATCACCACCATCAAGAGCAGCAGCTTGTGCTTTAGCCATTAGTTCCCACATATCTTGCATTTCTGCATGTACCTCCCTCCCAGATGCAATCATGTTTCTCCTCATCCTGGCGAAGGTGATGACCTCAATAAGCTCTTCAAGTGAAAGATTATCAATCAAAGCCAGGGCTTGTTCAAGCCGGGTTTCAGCTCCGAATGCAAACTTGTATAAGCTCCTCACCGACACTCTTTGTGGTTGCCTCAAGATATCCTCCACGGTTAAATCGCGATTGTAGAATGGTAGGTGTCCGAAGTCTATTCTACACAAAAATTTAACAAAAATTAAGTAAAAAATCGGTACATATAGAAACAAAAGTAATCTGATTCTTAAGAGACTACAAGAATCGGGTTATGTGGTACATGTATAAAACCCGATTGTGGAAAGGAAGATGAAAAGACTATATTAATCGGATTATACATATTACATATATAAACCGATTCTGGCGATGTATTTTCATATTTCATTTCTAAGCCAGAATCGGATAATGTTAATCCTAATGTAAACCGATTATTGTGCATGATTTTCATGGTCGAAAAAAAATCAAGAATCGGTTTATTCGATAGGTCAATAAAAATCGATTGTGGGTATATTCAGAGTCTTGATTTGTCAAAACGATGATTTAAATATGTAAATCAATAAGATAAGAAGATGGGTTGATGGAGATTTACCTTCTTCTTGGTTGGATCGAAGATCGTCGGAGTAGAGGATGAAAAAAAAATGATTAGGGTTTTGAGAATTTGGAAAGTTTATGATAGAAAAGGAAAGATTTTTTAGGTTTAGGTTTTTTTAATTTTGGATTTACTAAAAATAGAAATATTAGAATTTATATGAGTGAGTTTTAGAAATTAATATTGGGTAAATTAGTATTTTTTATAAGGTTTGGGTGCCTAGAATAATTTGGGATGTGAGAAGAAAAAACCTATAGGCCCAATTAAGTGGTATATGCCCCAATTTAGGAAGGTAATTTAAACTTACATCGTGGGTATTCACATCTAGTAACAAATTTCATTACCACATCAAAATGCGCATTTAACCATCCGTCGACAGAAACTTCTTTTGACTTTTGGTAACCTTGGCTAGGTCTGAGTGTTGGCATTGGATACTTGCAGTCACTACATTTATCAGAGATGTGTTAGTATTTTATTTTAATCACCAACTTGTGGAAGTGCTACTATAGAGTAGATAAAGATATGTTTCTCATGAAATGTTTATAGAGAAAATGACTGGTCGTCTCAAATATGGTACCTAACTCTTACCTGTAAACTCAACTGTTTCCGAATATCTATTTCATTATCATCTTAAAACCCTGTATCTTGTTTGCTTATGGTTTTCGGCCAAAAAAATATAGTCATAATTTAGAATCCTATTATACAAACGGATGGTTTTTTGGGACTAAATGTGGTCATGAAATAACAACCCATACTACCCTTTATCCATCATTTTTTGTAATGTCAAATCTACCATTAATTTGATTAGTGCTAATTAATTTGATTAATCTAACTAATCAGTTTTAGTGAATTAATTAGACTAATCAAAACCTTAATCTTTTGCAAATCAAAACTTGATTTTTTTTGAGTTTTGAAGAAGGAAAAATGGTGATTTTGGTGAATTTTTTTTGAATTTTTTTGAAGAAAAATGATGAAACCATTCATCACAAAACTCAAGATAACCTTATAATCAACTCCCAACGTCAATTTCATCAATTCAAATCCGTCAAAAATCAGAAAAAATCTGGAATTTGATTTTGTTACGGCCGAGAAATTGTGTCGACCCAACTGTAATTAAGGTTTGGATTTGATGAATTCCAAGCCGTAAACACAAATAACGGATGGGAATTTAAGAACTTCTAGTCGTAATTCAACGAGAATCTCCTGAATCTGTTTTACGACCGAGAATTCTTATATTTCCCGTTCGTAATTGAATCTGTAAGCTTAGAAATTTTTCTTTTCAACATGAATACATACTACGATTGAAAATTAGTAATACTTTAATTAATTAGACCACAATAAAACCCATTACATACTTAAGATCCCCGTTGAAAAGTTGGTTTTAATAACACCCCTTTCGATGTATTAAGAAGTCTTTGATGATGGCGAATTGAGCTTCCAAGTTGAAATCATAACCTTTCCATTTTATCTATTTCTTCTTAGCTTGAGCCGCGACTTCTCTATCAGTCTCACCTCTAAGTCGAAGTTGATTGCACATACGATGTAAAGCCATATATTCTTCCACATTTTTGGGTATGTTTGAAAATCGAAGATACAATTCAACCCCATCGCGGTTGTTAGTGTTACCTGTTTCACTACAAAAATTCTCAAAAATATTACTCCAATACGATTGAATTGGTAAACCACCTTTCCTTCGTTCTTCTCCTCTCTTTGGATCCCATTCCTCTTGGGAGGTAAAGGTTCCATAGAATCAATTACTTCTCTTGGCGTTGTCTTAGGTTTATACTTCTTCTTTCCCTCCTTCTTGTCCTCCTCGACTACAGATTTACCTTTATCAATAGAAGCAGCACTAGAAGTGCCAACTTTATTTCCTCCGGTAACAACAAGTACACCTTCATTTCCACTACCACTAGAAGTGCCAACAACTTCAGTTCCTTGAGTAACAACAACTTCAGTTCCTCCACCAACTCCAACTTCAGGTCCTCCAGTGACTCCAACTCCATCTCCACCACCTTCCTTTCCTCCGATTGCTTTCCTTGAGTGTGCACCCAATGATTTTGCGTGACGAGGTTGCGGAGTCGGGTCACTAGAAGGTGTTACTTCTTGGGATCTTTTCTTCTTCTTTTTCCCTCTGTTCCAAGACAAAAAAGGCAAAAAACCAAAAGTAGGTAACAAATACGTCTGGGAAAATTTGACATAACCAAACCGTAACTCAACATACAGCTAGGAAAATTGGATAGTCCAAGACGCAAAAAACATTACAGATGGGAACATTGTAATAGACCAAGTCGAAAAACAAATTACGGATGGGAACTTAGTATTCGACCAAGTCGATAAAAGATTACGGATAGGAAAACCTATAGACTGTATACTGCTAGTTCACAGTACAACACATGGCATAAATACGGCTAGCAAATTCCAAGCCGTAATGTAAAAACTGCTAGGAAACAGGAAATTACGGTCAGGAAATAACTCTACGGTTGGGAAAACCTAGACGTAACAATACAACCGCTAAAAAATTATGAACATAGGAGAATATACGGCTAGGAATATCCTAGCCGTATACAACTAGGTACGGATAGGATTTCTCCATCTCGTACACATCGATTTAGTTACGGCTGGGAGTTCATATATATCCCAACCGTGTTATTTATACACGGCTAGGAAATCGACAATTCCCAACCATTTTACCTATTTACGGCTGGGAATCGAAGAACTCCCAGCCGTAAGCATTTTCAAAAACGGTTTTCTAAGACCTAAAATTTTCGAAACCAACTGAGTAATCAACGAAACGCTCAAATAAAGAATGGGTTTTTGAATTCATACCTTATTGCTGTCATATCAGGAGGCTCGGAGGCTGCTGGAACTCCTTCATTCACTTCCTCTTGATCTTCAGTTGATGAAGTTGCTTTCTATGCTACAGTAGGAGGTTGATTCGACGAAGATTGACGTGCATTTTCCTTCGGTTTCATGGTTTTATAGAATGAGTTTAATCTACGACGATTTTTTTTTGAATCGACGATTAATCGTTGAACAATGTTCAATGGAAGAAGAAAAGAAGAAGAAGGAAATAAGAAGAAGAAGATGATGGAAGAATAAAAGAAGGGGGGCGTTTTTTTTTTTTTTTAATCTTCGTCCGTTTTTTTTTCAGTTTTTTATTTTTATTTTTATTAGATTAAGTAGTTAATGAGAGGGTATAAGGGGAATAAATTAAAATTATGGAGGGTATTTTAGAATTTTTATACAAATCTGATCCTTATAACATTTAAGCCCCACTTAGTAAATTAACCCCCAAAAACTCTCCTCCTCTAGAGTCTAGAGTCCAAATAATAAGATTCATAATTTATCATGTTTTGCCATTTTTCTGTACACCATTACATCATATACTATCAGGATGACCCTACTTAAGCCAGCAATCTAATCCCAAAGTGCTCAATCGTTTTGATCCATCAAATCTCGTGGGTCCTAAACAACGTGCAAATCTCTATTTGACTAAACTTTTGTGTTTAATAATTTGATTAGGTCTGTCCGTCCATCCGTCACTACCATTCATGCCGAACCCTAAAGCCATTAGAGTTGGACCCATCAACATATGAAATGAGGTTTTTAGTTACTTCTTATGTGGATGTACTTGGAACCTTGGCGACTACGTGCCATCATAACTAGTTTCGTTCGCGATTAATAACGCGTTCGGATACATATCCAGAAATAATTTTAAGCAAGAAATTAGTTTGGGTGTAGACTTCTTGAAATAAAATATCGATTTTATGTGAAGCTATAAACCAATAACTTGTAAATAGTTTTTTTTTTTTTTTTCAATCAACAAAAAATTTGATGGCGAGTTTCGAATTCAGGTCACATGTACAATTTAACAGAGCTTGTATTTTCACATGTATTTAGGATATTTATGTCTGCATCCAACTGCCAGTCAATAGGATCACGAGTGCGGCTTTAAAGAGCTTGGATGCATTAGATCATTACCCACCAATTATCAAGATCAGAACAAATCTTTCACCACAAGGGACAATCTCTATATACCAGGATAAGACTTTGGGATATTTTGACTTTAGGTCATATAAAAGTGACCAGAATTGCGTTTGGGTCACGCCAAAATTTTAATTAGAGTTTGGGTCACGATACCATAGTTGACCGTCTTGAACGTTAGTTAATTATTTATCTTTAAAAATTAATTTTATTTATCAAACTCTATTAGTTAGGGTTAACACAACCATCACTAGCTTCACCTCCGGTATAACCAGCTCCGCCTCATTCAGTTCAAGCACCGGCTCCACCATCATTAAATATATTAATGCCCTTTGATATCAATCGTGTTTCCTGTCCGCTACCTGTTCCTTATAAACTAAAGTTACTAAACTAAATACTCAAAGGTAGGTCCATATTGTAACTCCAAGGATTCACGCCAGCATCTGCATGTTTTTAGAATCTATAAAGAATTAGGATAGGCGGGTTTGCGTTCAAATTCAAAGTGATAAAGAGAAGGAGAGTTTGGGTTTTGATTTCCTTTTTCGACTAATTGGAAAATTCAAGTGGTGAGTTTGATGAAGGCTATGGTTTTGATTATTTTTTTTTTGTATTTGTTCGAAGATTGAAGTGGATTTGGTGAAGTTTTGGGGTTCAACTCAATTGAGACTAATCATTAGCGGATGGATTCGATTTTGGGTTCAATTCATTATGTTTTTCTGTTTTTCAGACATGATCTTTTTTACAGGTGAGAAGCCTGGCTATCATTATAGGTTTGCAATTATGATTTGGACGAGATTAAAAAGAATTCTAAGAGTTTGAGATTATATGCCGTTAAAAATCATCTAGCAATGGGTGAGATTAAGAAGAATTCTTAGAGTTTCAGAAGATTTGAGAAGTTGAGGTGCTGTACTTGATTCATCGGCAGCTTCAATTCCAGGTGAAAAAACCATTTCTTTTGGAATTGAATTTGGGGTTTAAATGACAAAATTAGTAAATAATCTTAAATCCTAGTTTTAGTCTGTCACTTGCACATTTAACCAGATTCTGTAACGGTAAAAACAGTCAACAACCAAACTCTAACTAAAATTTTGGCGTGATCCAAACGCAACTCTGATAACTTTTATGCACCTAAAGTCAAAATATCTCTAAAACTTTCGGTGCCCTGTTTTCCATCTCAGTCCCATCATCAACCATAGGTCAACCGTCAACGTGTCATTCTGGTTTAAATTAGTATGAAGTGATGATATTGGTACATCAAAAACGATACACCTGAATTACACGTTACTTAGAAGAACAGCAGAAGGAGGGAGGGAGACAGGCAATCAGACATTCACATTCTCTTTTCTTATTGTTTCGAGAGGTTTCAGAGTTCTCTTTGTTTTTCGTGTTCTGGTTTTCTCTGATCAGATCAGATCAGAAGTTTCGTTTCAGGGTTCAGAAAGAGAGATTCATTCATTGATTAGATCGAAAAATGGAAGAAAGAAATGAAGAAGATGAAGGAGATTTATTATCATCATTAAGTTCATTACCACCACCACATCGTAAAGCATACTCATACAGTCATCAATTAGGTACTGCTAATCAAGGTACAGCAAGGCCAATTCGTGATGCATTTCGTAATCAAAGTCTTAAAGAAGAAAGAATACCTAATCTTATGGATTCTGGTTACAATTATTATGATTCTTCTGATGATGATGATTTGTACACTTCTTCCGTTTCTTCTTCTTCCAGTAATAATAAAAATAACACAGTAATTAGTAATAATGTGAATTACAATAATGTTATTAAAATCGGTGATTTTCAGAATTCGAATTCGAATCTTGATAGGAATTCATCGAATGGTTCTAAAGATGAAAGAAAATGTCTGCCTGAGTTTATTGGTACTGGTGGTGATCGTGGAATATTTAAACTTCCGTTACGTGGTGCTGTTCATCCTGGTCGTCCAGCGAGTATTGAATTAAGACCGCATCCTCTTAGAGAAACTCAAGTTGGTGTGTTCTTAAGAACCATTGTTTGTACTGATAATTCGTTATGGGCTGGACAAGAATCTGGATTAAGGTATTGGAATTTTAATGAAATTTATGAATCTGGTTGTGGAATTGGGAAACGGGAGAGAAGAGGAGATGAAGAAACATCTCCATTTTATGAATCGGTTCATACATCACCTACTATGTGTTTGGTTTTTGATGCTGGGAATAAGTTTATATGGAGTGGTCATAAAGATGGGAGGGTTAGAGCATGGAAAATTCAGCAGAATTTGGATGGGAATTCATTCAATGAATTGTTTTCATGGGCGGCTCATCGTGGACCTGTGTTATCCATGGTTATGACTTCTTATGGTACTCATCACTAAACTTATATACTCTTAATTCATTCTATCCTCTTTTTTGAACTTTACTGTATTTATGATTTTTAATTTTAATTTTTCTTATAAAGTTGTAATCATTTCCATGCATGGATAAAACTTACAACTTAGGTATGTTCACATGGGTACTAAGTTATAGTAAGGGTGATTTTAGTTCGGGAATTGTGGGTGAAATCAAGTTGAGCATATGTACTTGTTAGGAATGTGTTGAATAGTTAGTTTTGAGTTGAGATAGATAATGTCTGAACATGCGTAGACATGGATACCAGCTCGGAAGTTAAGGGGGGTTCAACATTATTCAAGTGTTGTAAATGGTTATGAATTTGGTATTTTGAATATTTTCACATCAAAAAGTATCAATGAATTGCACCAATGTAATGATTCCTAACGAAGTTCATATAAAAAAAAAGTTTGATGTTTCCTACCCTCTCCATGTTAATGTCCAATTGATATCACCAAATTGGGTATCTTATATGTTAGGGCTGTGGTATTAAGTTCGAGATTTATAATTGTTCTATGTATTCTTTTCAAGTTTTGTTTCCCATATGAACTTTTTCCGTTATAGGGTATAAGTTGTGGACTTGTTTGATATAGCTGCTGAACTCGTACAGTGAGTACTATACGTTATCTAATTATCGCTTCCACACTGTTCTTGTAACTTGTTGTACTTTGGTATCTAGGTGATCTCTGGTCTGGTGCTGAAGGTGGTGTTATTAAGATCTGGCCGTGGGAATCTATAGAAAAATCACTTGCTCTTACGCCAGAGGAAAGACACATGTCTGCATCACTTGATAGGTCATATATTGATCTTAGAACTCAAGTCACCGTGAATGGAGTCTGCTCCATATCTAATTCAGATGTGAAGTACTTGCTCTCTGATAACTGTAGAGAAAAAGTCTGGACTGCTGGTTCCCAATCCTTTTCGTTGTGGTATGTTTTCACTTCACAGTTTGACGCTTCCATAAAGATATCTGATTGGCTCTTATATTGATAAACGTATAGATCAAATAGAAATGATTTTCATTAACGGGAATTTTTTGAGGTAGTTATCTAAAACTAATACTTGGTGTCACTTCTTATTTCTGTGGTTCTCCTCAAACAGAGGGATTGTGAAATATGGTTCCACAATGAATTAAGAACAGTAGGTTAAACTCCGTCTGTAATCTGTCAACTTGCAGCTATGGGTTCTCGTGATTCTATAACGTGAAGGAAATGAAAATTTTCTTCAGTATCAATGTTGTAGGGTTCTGAAGTACCACGTTTATTTTTATGCAGAGGTGTATCAAAAATCAATCTTGCCTTTTCGATTATCTACTTGTTTTCGTTACCTGTCTAGCTTCTTTTTAGGTTTCTTTGTGAATGATCCAGGGTTAAGATATTATACTTGCAAAAATTCAGGTTTTCCTACTCAAATGTTGGGAATCCCTTTGTAATGTTTAGCGTCATAATAAGGTTTCTTTCTAGCATTTACTGAATAATTTTAAGAAGATATAGAGTTTGTCTTTCTTTTTACAGGGATGCTCGTACAAGGGAACTGTTGAAGGTTTTTAATATAGATGGGCAGGTTGAGAACCGCGTTGACTTGTCATCGTTGCAGGATACATCTATCGAAGAAGACATGAAGGTAAAGCTTGTTTCTGGGTCAAAGAAGGAGAAACCACAAGGTTCTTTCAGCTTCTTCCAACGGTCACGTAACGCATTGATGGGAGCAGCTGATGCTGTTCGTAGGGTGGCTAAAGGAGCATTAGATGAGCATCGGAAGACTGAAGCAATGCTTCTTACAGTAGATGGAATGGTTTGGACTGGATGTGCTAATGGGTTTCTTGTGCAGTGGGATGGAAATGGAAACAGAATACAAGACTTCCAACACCATTCTGCTTCCGTCCAGTGTTTCTGTACCCTAGGCACACGCATATGGGTAGGCTACGTTAGTGGCACCGTTCAAGTGCTGGATCTCAATGGTAATCTGCTTGGAGAATGGGTTGCTCACTGTAGTCCCATCATAAAAATGGCTGTTGGTTATGGCTATGTATTTACTTTGGCTAATCATGGTGGTATTCGTGGATGGAGCATTACATCTCCAAGCCCTTTTGACAAAATACTGCGGTCAGAGTTGGCTAGCAAGGAGGCGCATTATAAAAAGTTAGAAAATCTGAAAATATTGGCAGGAACTTGGAATGTTGGACAAGAAAGAGCTTCTCACGATTCTCTTTTAACATGGCTAGGATCTGCAGCATCAGAGGTTGCAATTGTTGTTGTTGGGTTGCAAGAGGTGGAAATGGGTGCAGGTTTTCTTGCAATGTCTGCAGCAAAAGAAACTGTAAGATCTTCTCAATCTACCTGACCAAAATATTTTGATGTTTATTATGGAAAGTGATAAATTGGTAGAATTGCCCCAAGTAAATATTGAATATCCATTAGAACTAAGCAGGTATTAAACTGGTACTGATGGAACAATATAGTCTGGTGGTGCTAGTGTATGTTGACTGATAGTAAAATAGAAATAATTGATTATTACGATGGCTTACATAGTAGAGGATAAATTTGACCCGACTATCCCTCTTTAAGACAGGTCAGCACAGGGAAATGATTGTTTCCTTTCATTTCGTTGTTCTTTTATTACAGAGTTCTAAACTAGTTGGTTACACACCTAACCCTCATGCTTCACAAACGCAAAATGCCACATTAAGCATCTCACTTACAAACATCGCCTCACTTGTCAATTGGTCCGAATCTTGATTATTCATTACTGGGAACACTTTAAGCGATTGCAAGAGTGGGAACTAGGGTTACCTGATTAGAAGATGAGAGACCGAAACAAGTGTACTACTGGGTTTTAGAGGATTTTAAGAAATGCATGCAACCTTAACCATTCTTGTATGTTGTCTATCACAATATGTTTCCTGTCAAGATTAAAATTTAACATATGTAGTTTGCCAACTTCTTTAAATGATATTCGTGTAACAGAACATGCCCACAAAGATATTTTTGACAGCACTTTGGTGCTTAGTAACATTTACATTTACAGTCACATCACTGTTCGAAGGATACTTAGATCCATTTTCATGTATTAGATGTCCACATAGAGAATAGATATACAGTCACATCATTGACCAAAGAGTACTTAGATCCATTTTCATGTATTGGATGTCCACATAGAGAATAGATTAATTAGGAATTATGATGTCATAGGTAGTAGGCAACAGTAAACTCCCACATTCATGTGTTTCCACTGATAGCAGTTATCCCATTTTCCTTTTACATTTCTGCTGTCTTTCTGTACACTCATACCTGTTGCTGACTGCAGGTAGGCCTTGAAGGAAGTTCCATTGGGCAGTGGTGGATGGATAATATAGGGAGAATCTTAGATGAGGGGACGACTTTCGAACGTGGAGGATCTAGGCAGCTGGCTGGTTTACTCATAGTCGTATGGTAAGTATGTGTCAATGGTGCATCTGTGGATGAGTTAGGTTCCATCTTTGTTCATAAGCAATATACCTACTTAGTGTGTATAGATTAAAAAAATCCTACAATATATACAGCCTACAGTTATGGTTCCTTCTTCCTTCTTTGGAAGTTTTCTACTTTCACCTGATACTGCAAGTTACCATCCTTTATAGGGTGAGAAAATGTCTTATGCCACATATTGGGGACATTGAAGCTGCAGCAGTTCCTTGTGGCTTTGGACGTGCTATTGGAAACAAGGTATCAATTTTGTTTATGACTTAAAAGTATCACCTTTGAATTTACATTATGTGTTCCCCCATCATTGCTAAACTGTCTGCATTTGAGTATTCACATAAACTATATGCATGGGAAACATGTTGTATTAGTTAAATTCAGATATTCACCTAGCATTAGCCCCTTGTGAAAAGCTTACAGTGGGCCTTATTTTTTGGTTGGCGATTCCTGGTATATATAGTGGAAATTAAAAAATATGGTTCATGTTCTTGAACCTGGTTTTAGGAGCAACATATATGGTAGGAATTCACTCCCGGACACTTTCAGTTTACCGTGTCATTGAAGTAACTCGGGATTGAATACTTCAATCTGGATCATGTGGGGGACATAATGCAGGGGGAAAGCATTTTACGGGTTCAATCCGGAAGTTACCAAAACCAAGCTTGATAGAAACTCCTCGTAGTTTTCTATTCTTAGATTTAATCGACAACCTAAAATCACTATTTGAGATACTGATGATCATTGGTGCATTAGATTATACTTCTAGATGATTGTAATGGTTGGGCCTAGTATGACCAGTTTGTGTAATTTCCCTTTACTCGTATTTTCTATTTTAGAGATTTTAAAGTGTTTCCATTTTTATCAGGACTTAGTTTTATGTTTCCCTTCTCTCCAAACCTTTAATTGGTATATATAAACATTTCTCAAAACAGGGTGCTGTGGGTTTGAGAATGAGAGTATATGGTCGGGCCATGTGCTTTGTGAACTGCCATCTTGCTGCACATTTAGAAGCAGTGACTCGTCGGAATGCTGACTTCGACCATATTTACCGAAATATGATCTTCAACCGACCATCGAACCTACTCAATGCTGCAGCTGGTATGGTGCCATACCTGTTTTTATCTTGCTCTCTTGCCTGCTGCGCATATTTATTTTGGCTGCTTTATTCTTCTGGCTTGCCATTCATCCTTTCTGTTGCAGCTGGGGTCTCGTCTGTCGGTCAAATGCTTCGTGTTACAAACGTATGTATCTTTGAACTGATGGTATAAAATTTGATAAACCTCCAAGTTTTATAGTAAATGGTTCGATTACGTTTTGTTTTTGAAGTTGCAACTTAATACATTTACTCTTACAGGCCAGTGGCACCAATACTGAAGAGGGGAAGCCTGAGTTATCGGAAGCAGATATGGTCGTGTTTCTTGGTGATTTCAATTATCGGCTTCACGGTATTTCCTATGACGAAGCAAGGGACTTTATCTCTCAAAGATGCTTTGATTGGCTGAGAGAAAAGGATCAGCTCAGAGCTGAAATGAAAGCTGGGAAAGTCTTCCAAGGAATGCGTGAAGGGGTCATCAGGTTTCCTCCAACATACAAGTTCGAAAAGAATCAAGCTGGTTTGGCAGGTATGCTCATCCAGAATTGACGGCAAGTTTTGGCCAGCAGACAGATGCTGATATACGGCTCTTGACAGTTTTTGAATCTTTCTAGTGGATGTGGGCGACTGTCTCTTACACCACCGCCAACTTATTTTGTTTCTTTTTTGGTTGTCCCCTAAGGGTATGATTCTGGTGAGAAGAAGCGGATTCCTGCTTGGTGCGACAGAATTATTTATCGCGATAGCCGCACTCTTTTTGCTCCAGTATCTGAATGCAATTTAGAGTGCCCTGTCGTATCTTCAATTTTACAGTAAGCATCTTGAATGAGTTTTATTGTTTAGAACCATATGCATCTTGGTGTAAAATTTGGCTTACTTTTTTTTTGTCAGTTATGATGCCTGCATGGATGCAACAGACAGTGATCACAAGCCTGTTCGCTGCATATTCAGTGTTGATGTTGCTCAAACAGATGACTCGATACGAAGACAAGAGTTCGGAAAAATTATTGAGTCTAATCAGAAAATCAAGTCTCTTCTTGGAGAACTATGCAAAGTTCCAGAAACTATTGTTAGCACAAACAACATTATCCTCCAGAACAAGGACACTTCCCTTCTTAGAATAACCAATAAATCCGGGAGAGATGAAGCTGTGTTTGAAATAGTTTGCGAAGGTCAATCAACCATCAAAGAAGATGGTGAAACTTCAGATCCGTGTACAAGAGGTTCCTTTGGCTTTCCTCGTTGGCTTGAGGTAATTTGTGACACTGATTATGAAGTAATAATTTAGTTGTACAACAGTAACTTATAATTTCGCACCAAAGTTAGAATGATACAACAGTATTTATTATAAGTTCTTTTGGCATTTAATTTTGCATATATCATATACACACACGTCACTCAAGTAAGCTTGGTAGCACATGTGCTGAATGAAATGTAAAGGATAACAGCGCACAAATGTAGGCTGTGTTGGAATTGCCAAAAGTACAGGGAGCTCCAATTCTTTCACTTCGTGTTCGATGGACCTTGTTATGTCCAACCTAATATATCCTTTTCTAAATCTAGCTTTTAAGGCACACCATCTAATCTTACATGGGTTTTTGTTTTTATGGGAGGACAGGTTACTCCTGCAGCTGGTGTCATCAAACCTGGTCATGTTGCGGAAATTTCTATGCATCATGAGGAGTTCCATACTCTAGAAGAGTTTGTGGATGGCGTTGCACAGAGCTGGTTGTGTGAAGACACAAGAGACAAGGAAGTAGTGTTGTTAGTGATCATCCGTGGTAGTTGCTCCACCAAGACAGGGAGCCACAGGATTTGCGTGCGTAACAGCTCGTCCTCCCTTCGTGTTAACTCCAAACGCAACGACTCTGCCAAAAATCAAGCAAATGTCCTCCATAGATCTGTTCGTCCCATCAATGGTTCGTCTGATGTTGCTGAGGATCTTCGCAACTTGCACGTGCCATCATGAACATAAAAAATACGTGTATCATCGGGCAAGATTATCTGCGCAGTTGGGAAATTGAAAAGTTGATAATATCTATTTATTGTCCAAACAGCGTTAAAGATGCAATTTCAATGTAAATATCCTGGGGCTTGGTCACTGTTTTATTAATCTGGGAGCCGGCTCAAATTGATTACTACTGTTCTTCCTGGATTATCTAGGTACAATTCTTTATATAGTTGATTCTTTAGCCCCTTGGTTATCCAGGCTTACCACATTATAATACTCTTGGATGGGAGTGTCAGATATGTGCAAGCAGAAGATTAAACTTAAAAGCTGGCAGTCGAAGGGAGTTTGTAGTTAGTATTCATTTTGTTCTCATCTTTTACTTCTTCTTTTCCCCCCTTTATGCAGTGTATTGAACTACTTTCCCATTGTCATGTAGTTGAAGGTCACGGTTGTCTGTAAGCTGGGTATCAAAAAGCGTTGTCTGTCAAAGTGTGTTGTAGTTCTCTCGTAATGACTTACAATTGTCAAGAAATATAAAGTTTCTTTGTAGTTCGAAACTTCTGTTTAAAATGTCTACCTTGTATTTTTCTGCTAATCATAAAAGAGTCTGCAGATTTCCTCATATAGTGGTAGTGCTACTGATCCCCTATGAAACTTCAGATATCCATCACAGCGCCAGGATTGTTATTTGTGGCAGCTGAAGTGGGGACAAATGATCTTCTAACCGTGTTAAAGGTATCTTTCAACCAAATTGCCTATGCTGAAATAAAACTTTTCTGTCATAATATGTTCCTTTGATTCATATTACTTGCTGATTTTTCATCACCGGATCCACCGCAAACCCTTGATTCATCTCTACGGGTATATGATTGAGATCACAGCATGTTTTATAACCTTGGAACCTAGAACATTTGTGTTTTTCTATATGTCATTATGTAATTGATTCCCTTGACACTCCATTATTCTCACAAACCCTGACTCTTGTATCAGATATCTCATATTATACGCCATTCTTGTGCGCAGAAGAAAAATCTTATCCATATTATATGCATACTATTTCAGAATTATTGTACAATCATTTGGTTCTAAGGAATTACCATCCCCAAATTACAATCAAATTCACAAATGGCCTATTTATCTTGAACATTCACACAAAAACTATAGTTTCTAATCATTCTGTCCATGTAAGAGAAGGTTCAAAACAACTTGGTCAACGTTCTGACAGGAGAACTGATAATGACCTGATTCTTCATCTTTATCTCTGACATCTGATTCTTCATCTCTCTACAAGACTTCTCTAACTCCATTACCCTCCATTGCATTCTTTGCAGGTTAAGCTTCAGCTCCTCCTTTTCCACGGTTGAGTCTCGAAACTTTTCAGTACCAGAAGCTTGCTTTTTTGGGCACAAGATCATCATCTGAGTTTCAGATTGGATTAAATTGTCCTGCAATGTCGTTTTAATTGAGACTTTGCTGGCTTGCTGTGATATTAGGGCTTGAATGGAGACCCTTGGAGGAACTCGTATGTTCTTTGCTAGGTCCTTGCATGCTTCTAGGGTGAGCTTCTCATAGTTGAGACATTTACATAGCCTAGATTTTTCCTCCACTGAAAGTGTTGGATGGGCCTGCAAATTAATGATCTTTGTGAAGTTCAAAGATAAATCATGAAGTGGAGATATAAAGACTGTCATTTGTTCTTACTATTCAATGGTTCAGTGTTTTGATTGAATATTTTCAGCTATGGAAGACAATGCATTGTTTTACCAGTCTGAGCATCTAGAATGAAAATAAAGATCGAAGTATTGCATCCATTTGATGAATCGAGCACTCTTGACCATAGGATATAAGTTGAATTATATATTCGCTGATTCTGATTTGAATCAAGAGGGATGCTCAAGAGTGACATTATTGGAATCAAGAATGATGCTCAGTAAAGAAGAAAGGGTCTTGGACTCTTGGGAATTTAAAGAAGAAATTCTGCATTGTTGTTATTATATACCTATAACTAGAATGTACGGATAGTGTGCTCAAGAGTGACACACTGTTGGTTCTGGTTTTATTTGGAAACAGTCAGATAAGTTGGTTCTTCTTGGTAATCAATTAAGAGAACCACAATCATTGAATTCTGAGTGGTACGTACTTGCTTTTTGCTTCCGACTTTCAGACCAACAAACAAACAAATATAGGGAATTGAAAATAAGATCCTGCAGGTATCCTAACCATGATTGCAAGATTTTCTTTAGTGACACTATACTAATAACATTCAAATATCGTTCACATGCTGCATAGTACTATGGAATGTAAATATTATAGTGAAAATGTTAGAAGAATATTTACCTCAAGATAGATTTCAATAGCTCTGTACACACCATCAAAGCAATCTCTAGCACAATCAGGTAAACTCTCTGCAACAGCAAGAAACTTAGCAACTTTCAAGTTCTGATCAGGTGATATTTCTCCCATGTATTTATCAATCAATTTCCCAACTCTCTTCATTTTCTGGATTGTAACTTCATCATCAATAACAAAAACTCTGATCAATCTCAAAACCAAATCAACATCATAAACATATCTTCCTCCTCCTCCTGAATTATTATTACTACCAGGAACCAACAAATCATCCAGTTTTGCTTCTTCTAACAATCCACCAATCAATCTCTCCAATTCATCTCTACAATTCTTACTTAATCCTAAACCTGAAACCACTCTTAATACCCAGAATACCCCTCTACAAGAAAAGGCTTCTTTTCCCAGTAAAACCACACCATAAACAACTGTTTCTGCAATTCCTGAAACCCCATTACCATTTTTGGCTGCTTTCAAATAATGGAGAAGAAATTTTGTAATAACTAAGTTGTTATTATCACTTCTCCAGAAACCCATTGTTCTAATGATTTTTTCTATAATCTTTGGGGACAGAATTGTCAATTCATCAAACCACCATGGTTTACTTGCTGAACTAGTACCACTACTACTTGCAGGTTTAATGGCAGAATTATCAGGAGTGGTTTTTGATGATGAAGAAAATCTAAACCCAGTTGTGACTGTATCAGGAGATGAATATGAAGATGAAGGAGAAGAAGAATGAGTAACATTTATATCTGAATTTTGAGAAATTTTTACTAAAAGTGAAGAAATGAGTTTCTCAAGAATCCCAGATGATTCTGCTGAAGAGAAAAAAGGTTCACAGCTTTTTAATGAAATCAAAATATCACTCCATGACCAGTAGAACAAACCCTCTAGAAATATTTCTGTTTGTTGAAGAAGATTATAAGGTGAAAGTTTATCATTCATCTCAAGAAAAATTGCAGAGAAATGAAGAACAGAAATATTTGATGGAGTTATTGGAAATTTACCATGATTATGACAAAATCTTGAAATTAACTCAAACCCATTTACTCCTCCTGGGAAATTATCAATTCTGATAACTGAATTATTGATTTTGGTTTGTTTTATCATCATCTTCTTTATTTTTCCTGAATATGCTGTGATGATTTTCTGCAAAAACACACACACACACACAAAAAAAGAAGAAGGATAATCAAGAAATGATTGAAATTACTATATCAAGTAAAAAACAGAAAGAGAGAATTCCATAAATGTGGTGATTATTCTTTACCTGATTTATAAAGAATGTGTGTTCTCCATTAACATGGATTTTGAGCATTTCTTGCATGGTTGAGCAGAAGAACTGGTTAGAAATTCAAGAAACACTTTTTTATTATTATTATTATCATGGAAAAAGAAAAAGAGGGAAGTGGTACTAAATGCTGATTGGGAGCTTTAACAAAGTAAATGCCAGGAGAAGAATTTTGATTAGATATATACTAAGGATAAGGAGAAGTTTGATGAGATCTTGGTAGCATATGCCACGTGGTGAGTTTGATTGCAACCCATCGCTACGAGACTTAAAGATTTTGGTGAAAACCAAATAATATATGTAGGGTCGTTTTACAGTACAAAACAGGAGAGGTTGTAGGTAAATTATTGAATTTGTGGGGTTGCAACAGTTCAACTTGTGAATGAATGGAGGAAGAAGAATTTTTAGGTGTTGAATCTGCTAAATATCAATGTTGGATTTAGCTAAATGAGCAGGACTAATTACTTCTAGATGGGCAAAGGGTTTGGAAAGGTTTTGGTTTTATTTTATGGCATTCCTTTATATACTCCCTAGAAATACTAATGGTACCCATTTATATGTGTACCCAAACAATTTATCTACCTACCCCATCAATCGATAATATCTTTATACCCTCGAACAGAGATTATGAAGTTATTGTTCTTCTCTCCTCTCTTCAAAGATCCAAATAGAAGAACTTCGGAAATACCTAATTATTCTAACCTTTAATTTTCCTAAAGCTCACCAACAACGACTAAATCCTTGTTTATTTTGATTTCTTCTCTTCTTATTACAACAGAGAGGGAGGGTGGGAGAAATGGCATCTTCAAGAGGCAGCAAACAGAAAAATGAAGATAAACATTCAATACCCTAATACGAACAAAGATGTAAGTTTAAATATAAAAGAATCGTTATGTTCTGTTGTTGTAAACCCTAGGGTTAATTTCTGCGATAAACAAATTAGTTACATGGAGGTTTAAAAGCATACTGTGATTTGTTATGGTGATAAAGATCAATGGTTAAGTTAAATGGTATAAGCAATTTTGCTTTATTTTCTCATTTATCCCAAACCACCGTCCAAGTATTCTAGCCCTAACAGTCAAATGCTAGCCCACATTTCTTCCCCAAGTTCATAAGACTTCTACCACTTCGTTACTTTTATCCCCCCTCTCGATTGCAATCACCTTACATTGTCGTTTAAATTGCTACACCTAGCCTAGCTATCGAGTGTTGGGTTCTGATGTATTTACGGTCAAAAGAATGGGTGCGAAATGTTAATTCCATCTTTGGAATTGGATGTGTGGAGACAAATCAAAGCGTTCATGGAAGAAAAAAATGGTTCTCTGAATTTCTTATTTTAAAGCAAATGGCGAGTTGTAACCGCTGCCTCCTAAGTTTGGTGGAAATCAGATTTACGCTCTCTTCCTATTATTATCTTGTGTTATTGCAATAGTGAAGCTCAAGCTACTTAGTTCAAGTATATTGTAACATCTGTTTGAAATTTTCTTGTTTTTTTTTTAAGCAAGTTATTTTTCAATGAAGAAGCAAATTTTGAGACATTGTGATCAAGAAGCAAATATTTGTTTTCTGCTTGTGTCATGTCTGCACAAAGTAACAGTGAGAATAGGTTTCAACCGTACAGTCTTGAGAACACTTAAACAATATGATAAATTGAGTTACCTTTGGTTTCTCTATATTCCTGCGATCCGCAACAAATTTTAGAGGGGGTATGGATATCAAAAACTTCAAACAACTCAACAAATTTCATGATAAACAAATTATAACCAACTTAACTAACTAATGGGGGTACTGTTAGTATTTCTATGGGTATATAAAGGAACGCCCTTATTTCATTTGTATCAGTATGAATTGAGTTATTGCCTGTAGCAATTGCTAAAGAAGGTATCCATATAAAACAAAATCATCATAATTATCAGGTTTTTGTGTTTACTCGTCCTGACAATGATGGTACGTATTAGAGGTAAATGTGTTTACTCGTCCTAGCAACGGTGGTACGTACCTCCTCTAATAATCATGCTATTAATGTAATAATGAAGGAAAGTCTATCGTAAATAAAAATCTGGCTAAGTAAAACAAGGCGAACATGTGTGATTCTGGCATGCCATATTGTGCATAATCTTCTCTACGTTAGATTAAGTCAAGTCTTATGGTGGAACAATTCCATCTCCAAAATTGCATGACATCTCCGCATTTGGAATAAATTATGGAAGTTCAAGTTTAAGGGCGTAATGGTGAAAAATTCCCAAAAGGCTAAAGAAACAACATTTAATGCTAGTTGAAATAAAGTTTTTTAGAAAGATAAAAAAAAAAGTTTGAACTTATCTGAAGATATTGTACAACATATATAAACACTAAGTCTTTTAGTTAGATTTAAAAATTTCTTCCAACCACTGATAAATTTCCACGTTGACACATCACCACTAATATAACATATAAATAAAGCAAAAATAATATTTTGGTTCTCATTATTATAAATTGTGAGCGTGGTTTCAAGTCATGTTTTCCAACACACAGATTGGATTAGCATTTTATGCCAATTAGAATAGCGTTTTTTGATATATAAAATTCTATTTGGATTTGCGTTAAAAGTCGTTTTGTTTCGCGTTTTCATTTGGATTCCAAGTTCCAAGAAAATATTATGGTAGAGGAATTCCATCTTCCACGCCACCTTAGCATTTGGAATCGTTCATGGAAGGTCAAGTGTAGGTGTAGTGGTTGAACCATAGAAATGGTAATAAAAATAGGCTGGACGCTAATGAAAATAACGTACAAAAAACGCTAGTATGAATAGCGCTTGACCTTGTCGACGGTCAAACGCTAATGAGAACAGCGCCAGACGCTATTAAGAATAGTGTTTTCTAGTTTTCCTTATAGAAAATCGACGGGCTCAACTTTATTCTCTGAATCACTCACAACTCTCTTCTTCTTCTTCTCCAAAAGGAAAAAAAAACACACACCTAGTTTCCCCCTTTTGATTTCTCACCACCATGAATCAAATCAAACCAATTGCTTCAAAGGGTTTGTTTGTTGGTTGATAAGGAGTCTAATCATACTTCAATTTCTCAATTTGATTGACAATCCAAAGAGAGGTAAGTTAATTTGTGTTCACCTTTTATTTTGAATTCTTTTCATGATTTGATAAAAAATAGTTGATTGTTTGATCAATGATACGATTGCTGAACCCAAATACGACGAATCTGACATGAAAACTTAGGGTTTAGATGATCAACAAAGTTACTTTGCATGCTTTCTTACTTTCATTTGATGATTCTATATAGATTATGGATGATTATACGTAATTTATTGGAAATAATTGGGAAGAGAAACATATTGCTAAAAGTATTAACCCAACTGATAAATCCCAAGACATTCAGTTTAGAAGTAATTGGGAAAAACTAGACGATTTTTACGATCTTGTGGTAACTAATGATAATGTTAAGGATGTTCTTTAAAGGTCCGGGCTTGCCATTTTTTTTGAAATATGAAAAAAGAGAAGTGATCAACAATTATCTTAAGGAATCTTAGAGAGGTGGTGGTATACCACTAATTTCATTTCCCAAAATTTGAAATTGGTTTCACCCCTTTGGATTTCGTTCACTTATCCGATATTCATATTGGAAATGGTCGTACAACCTTGAGACACACCGTTACAAGTGGATGGGCTCGTAGAGAAAATCAAGAAATATAGGATGCTTTAATCCATTTGCATGGATATCAAAATTACAAAAAAAAAATCCTATTAGTTGCTCACAAAATATGTTAAGGAAAATCCAAACAATGAAGAAAATTGGGGCATGTGACTCGATATTTCTTACTATGGGTGATTTCAAAAGTTTTAGTGGCACGTTCTACTACAAGAGCAGCAAAGGGCAGCTAAAATGCTTGCGTAATTTGAATGTCATTGGTGATTATGATTGGGGCTCGGCTTTTTTAGTCGCTTGTATAATGAAATGAATTCGGCTGTTAGAGGTGGAAAAAACTTCGGTGGAATGTGGATGCTTCTAGAATATTGGTTTTACATATATTTCCATACTTTGATGCCTTTTCTCATAGAAGATGTAGACCTTGATGTATGGCCTACAATAATGATATTCAAGCGTGAAAATCTAGTGAAGTTGCAAAGGGATGGCGCTAGACACTCTCTTAGTACAGCTCGCCAACAAATAGAGTTGAGAACAATTGTTGGAATGGAATAAAAACCATGGTCAAATAGTATATTTCGTGAACATCCTGATATAAGACATGCTCGTGAACTCTCCATGTAAAGAGTGGATTTTTATGATCCGGAATCCAATACTAGTATATTGTATCTTGGTGACCGGTTTTTAAGGCAAATGAAGGGAGATGTATGAATTCCAATAAGTCCACGAGATCGTTTGTAAAACCTTAGTAACATCCCGGATCCTATTGATGTGGTAGAAGGAAAACATTGTACAATAGTCAATGAGACTACTTATGAGATGTGGTGGAAGAGAAAATCTATTGGTTTTTTGCTTCCATACATCCAACGTCAAGATAAAAAAGATAAAGTTGGAGCTGCAAGTACTCAAGATCCAGCATTTGCTGTGAATCAGGTCCCCCCAATATAAGGTATATGTATGACAACGTCTCACGAGTTTCACCAGAATTTCCAAAAATTCAGTGGCATGCGAAATGTTCAGACAGTGATGGCAACCTTGTTCATGTACCTTTACAACCACCCATACCTCCTCCAATTATATATGATGTTAGTTGGGGAACAAGGGTTAGTAAATTTTTGTTTGAACTCCTTATATTATTTTGTTTTCCATATTTTTATGATTTTCTTTACACATTAAAAGTTCTCACCACTATTGATTGTTTTTTCTTTTCAGGAGCAATGAAAAGATCTTGCGCAAAAGCTTGGTATTTTAAATATTACAAAGGATAAGTTTTGGTATGAACTGGATCGTGCACATGTTCTTGGGAAATCACACTACGAAGGGGAAGAATCAACGTCAACCCAATCGTGTTATGATATTGGAGAAAATTCCCAATGGTCAAGTCGTAAAAGACTAGCCACAAGTTATAATGTTACACTAGATGATACACATGGTAATTATGATATAGCAGATGAAATAGTTCAAAAATACACAATTCACTGAATTGTTAACTAGTGAGGGTTTTATTGAAGCTGACATGGATAAACATTTTGGGAATACAAATCTCTATAATGGATAGTAGAGCTTTTTTTTTTTTTTACTTATTAGACTATGATGTTATGCAGAAGTCTATAAAATGGTTATTGTAATGTCTTTTCTTTAATGAATGTGAGGTGTTGCATGTGTCTATAAAATGTATGAATTCAAATATCACGGAATGCTTATGGTGTTTGAATTTTGTTTACATGTGCAAAATGGACGATAACAGTCCGCTACGGAGGTATGTACTAATAACTTAGACGATAACAGTCTGCTACAGAGGTATGTACTAATGACGTACGATGTCGATCTTAGCATTGGTGATGATAGCAAGGAGATAGAAATTGCGGTGTACCAATATATGACTCAAAGAATGCATAGGATCTTCAAACCGGTGCATCAAGAAGTATTAACACGACAAATGGTGGAAAGGCTCCAAGAGGACGGATATGCAAGAATGATGCATGACTACTTTGGACCTAATAGTTATCGGGCCCCAAAGAAGTTCCACCAATATTTGGGTATGTATCGACCTTTTTTCTTACGTATTCTAAGTAAGATTGTTGTTGCGGATCCTGCTTTTGATTTTCAAGTTGATTGCACTGGAAAACTTGTCCACTCTCCCCATATGAAGATGTATCCCGTGATGAAATGTTTGTGTAAAGGTATAGACACTGATAGCACATATGATTATGTTCGTATGGGAGCGCCGACCGTCTATATGTATTTGAAGAGGTTTACTAGGGTAATTGTTTGACACTTCGAAATAGCGTTCAATGCTACTAATAATAGCGTGCAACGAAAGCTAATCAAAATAGCGCTCAATGCCATTATGAATAACGCTTGACTTACACGGTTATTAATAGCGTTCAACGCTATTTTGATTAGTGTATTTTGTCATTTAGCACGCTATTATGAATAGCGTTGAACGCTAATCTGATTACCATTTTCCTGGATTCCACGCAGCATTCTACCATACCATAGAATATGGATTGGAAAAAGTGTGGAACACACCAACTTGGAAGTCATTAGACTTGACATTCCACAGTTTTTCCACACTTGGAATAGGTTGGATTCCACCATAAGACTTGCTCTCATGAAACCTTCAAACTAGATGGGAAAAGTGTGCAAACTCCAACTTAAAAGCTATTATATTTGACATTCCAAGCTTGGAATAGCTTGGATTCCACCCATAAGAGTTGCTCTTAGTCATAACAAGTGTTATATGATACCTTGTTACCTGGAAATTAGTCCACGTGTTTGATATCAACTTAATGCTAACGATCAGTCGGGAATCAATATGTACAAAAGTTACAATTCATGGTGGGTATTATAAAATGACGTGTACATAAAGAGAGTACATAATTATTGTAAAAAACTTACGGGCACTGAGACTTGGAAAGGAATATGCACAAGCTATACTAAGATATTACATGAACAAGGTAAGCCACAATCAAATGAGCATGGAATTTGTTATTATGATTGGATATAGATGAAGAGAAATTTCTGAGGAATATATTTTGGACATATAGTTGGTATACAAAACCTTACATAGAATTTGGAGAGGTTGTTAGTCTTGATAATACTTACTTGATTAAAAAGTTTAACATGTCATTTGCTCCTTTTATTATCTTGAATCATCATGGAAAATTTGTATTGCTTGGGTGTGGGTTCCTATCAGATGGACGAAAATAAATATTTAGATGGATATTCAGTGAATGGTTGGATTAATGCATGTCTTTTGTGTCTTGCAAAAACAATTATAAATACCAAGTTACATCAGTACAAAGTTCCATTAAGTTTCTATTTCATGCCGATAAACATAAGTGGTGTTTTTGGTACATTACGAATAAGGTGCAAGAAAAGTTCAACATGTACTCCAAAAGCGAAAAAAAATAATATTTTCTTTGAAAAAAGTTATGTATGATTTACAAATTCCATATGAATTTGAAGCACGTTATAAGAAGATGTTGGAAAATATTGTTTGAAAGACAACAAATAATTGAGCAATCTATTTGATGAAAAACAAAGATAAATCTCATGTTTAGAGAAAAATACGTTTTTGGCTGGGATGTCGAAAACTAAACGCAGTGAATGCTTTTTTCGTTAGTTTTGTCATTTCTAAAACATCTTAATTTTTTTTTTTTGAGCAATATGAAAAAGCATTGAACTAAAAAGTAGAAAAACAATTGATTGCAGATAATGAATCCTTTTTGAAGTTTATAGAAACAGTTACAAAAAATCTGTTAGAGATACAAATACAATAATTGCTTACTTATGATAAATATAGAGAGTTTTCAAATGAATTTTTATAATCCATTAGTTGCATTATACTTAACACTAACGAGAGCTCCGAGATGACAAAGTATATTATATGCGAGGATATTTGGATAAATACATTCTTCAAGAAAATAGAACTTGCTGTAAAATTTCATAAAACAGATTGGTATCAGGATGAAGTGGAGTATGGGGCACATGAAACATAAACCATTAACGAAGAGACAAAATATGAAAGTGAATGTAATTTGGGTTATTTAACGTTTGGTACCCAGTAAATATCCAGTACCTAGCTTTGGTACCCAATATTTGAAATATTAAGGTTTGGTACCATGACCAACGTTTGACCGTCAAAATCTCTGTTAGACCGAATATTAAATCAGAATTTATAATAAAACTTAGGATTTTACGATTATGCCCTCAAATTTAGTATTATTTACACACTTGACCGTCGAAACCTTCAAAATAAAAATTCCTAATTTCTAAATTTAAATCTAAATTCTCACCCCAGATATCCCCTTATTGCTGCTAATTATTTCCTAACGGCGACCAACAAATTCACCGTAAGAGAACCAGCCACTGATCAAGCCTGCATTGTCTTTATAGCTTTAATTGGACCCAATCTGGATGGCAAGAACAAAACCCCTCTATAATCACAGAAGAATTATCATGACCAAGACGTAATTGTTTACTTCTTCGTTGCAATTTCAGATTCCAACTGCCGAAGCTTCTCAATACAGTTCACAATGAAAAGCCCCAAATTGGATTGAAGTTATAATAGCACTATGAAATGCTCCACTGAGATGAATGAGGATAAAACAAACAAGACCATTGATTGTCATCTCATGTAGCATATGAAATCTCAGTAATTGAATTTGACACTATCAATCAACGCCAAAATTGGGTGAAACCCAATCTCTGCTAGCTACTGCTTCTGCCAAGAAGACCACTAAACACCATTGATCTAAAATCCATTGATTCCATTTAACATCACTCCTATTTGATTAATCACCTGTATCTCTCCATAAGATCTGCATCCCGTCCATCTTATTAAAGCTCACCACCACCCTAATGTGGTTCTACCTGCATATTCCTTCTATCTTGTAAAAACCTAAACTTCAATTGTGATGATTTCTAGAAAACTGAGAAAACCCAAGTTTTGAATTTTACCTGCGATCATCAAAAGTGTCACCGTCGTCCCTGTCTCGGTTACTCTTTTAATAAACGATGAAAACATTAATTCAGAAACTATACATGAAGAAGAAGTATCTTGATGCTTTACGAAGGAGAAAGAATCTAGCGACCCAACAATATGAAAAATAAAATTTTGGAATCGCTAACTTATACCCTAAAACAGAATCGGTACACCAGTTAGGGGCAAATATGGAAAATTTAATAAAAATGGAATTAGAAAAATAATAATAAAAAAATGTTAAGTCAAACCTGGTCTTTGACGGTAAACTGTTGGTCAAGATACCAACCCTTAAAATTCCAAATATTGGGTACCAAAACTAGGTATTGGACATTTGCTGGGTACCAAACATTAAATAACTCATAATTTCGATTTCGTTAAAAGTGATAACGGAATGAAAAAATAAAAAGTAGTCGACTTTGACATTCACTGCAGTTGCCAAATGTTTGAGAGTAAAAAAATTCTTTGTTGACATTCAATAAAGATACTGGTGTTCAACGATAATTGATATATATCAAATAAGTACATATTAAAGAGGTGGAGAACGATAATCGATATATATCAAATAAGTACATATTAAAGAGGTGGAGAAAGGATGTAAAGAGATTGCATACAAAAGTCAATGGGAATTTCACTTTTGGAGAAAATAGTGAAGTATGCGTTATAATCAAATGTGTAGAAAATTCAATGAGATTGCAGATTTGGCTTCCAAGGGTAGCGATTAATGTAAATCTATTAATAAGTGGTTGGACGTGAGATCCATGAGCTCGTTATTGAGCAAAAAGGGGTCGAAATGGTTAAAATGGCTGAGGCTAAAAGGTTGTATCAATGCTCGGCATAAAAGTTCCAAAAGAGACGTCAAGGAATACCTAGTCACTAGGCTCAAAGCCAAGAGGAATAAGAGGAAACGAGTGAAAATAAAATAAATGTCCCAAACAATCCAAGTAAGATTTCTTATGCACATACTCATAGTAAATTATTAGGCCGATCGACCGAGCAAAGTGAGGGAGGGAGGATCTGCTATATGGTCACTTTTTTGTAAAATGTAAGTGATTAATTGACACAAAAAGATTGGAAATGATACGGGTCGAAAAACAAAAAATGCCCCTCTGAATCAAAATTTTCTTTTTTTTCCTTTAGACATTTTCGTAAATAAACCGAAGAGGAAGGGCAAATAGGTATTAGACATTTTCATAAATAAACCAAAGAGGAAGGGCAAATAGGTAAGACATTTTCGTAAATAAACCAAAGAGGAAGGTTAAATAGGTATAAGAGTCAAATTGTATTATAATTCCTTATGTATCATATTTTTTCCGGGGTATAATTGGCAAGCAAAATAGAATATAACATATCTAAAAATCCGTGCCTTCGAATTTTATAAATTTTATCTCGTTGGAAAGATCTTAAAGATATCTACACGATGAGTGCAAACAACAATATCAAACACTACACCAAATTTAGCGAATAGCAACAGTTACTGTCAGTTGCAAAGTGGGGTCGCAACAGTTCTTCTCTGTTACGAAAGTCGATGTTGTAGTTTTTCGCAACGGCTACATTGTCGTTGCCAATTTTTGGTCGCAACAGTTTGGAACTGTTACAACGTCTAAAAGTCGCAACTGTTTCGAACTGTTGCGAAATTAGGTGGACGCAACTGTTTCAAGCAGTTTCGGATTTTTTGTATGGTAAAAAAAATATTGGTTTTGACTGATCAAAATCAGTCAAAAATGGTGGTTTGACCGGTCAAAAAATAGTGGGTTTGACCGGTCAAAACCAGGTCAAAATTATATCTCCCTATAACAAAAACAAGTTACCCCCATTCATTTAAAAATCAACTTAATTCAACAAATCAAGATACCTTTGTTCTAGAACCAAATTTAGCCAAGCAATGTATTTTACAAAAATTGTTGAACAAAAAAATAAAACTAGAAATGAAAAGGACTTCTTTTCCTTAAGATATTTCTATGTTTTGAAGGCGCAGCAATGCAAGAAAATATGACACTTAGCCAAAAAACTGAAGACGAAAGAGTACACAACTTGGTGAATGAACTTGTTTTGTGCCTGATAATAATGTTGAGTTCACCAAAAGGAGTGACCACAATAGTTGGCCCAAATGCATAAGTTGCAAAGTCAGCAACTTCCCGACAACCACTGCAAAAATGAAATCATCCCATTAATAACGTAGTCTTGAAATAAAACATCATGCAACTCAAATTCATTCCTAACATAATATAGATGCATTAACTTCATAAGAGATATTCCATGTTATGAATGTTAATACTTTACTCAGCGGGTATTGAGTTAACCAAAAACACTCAACCTTAAAGAAACCAACATGGTAACAGTACACAACTTAAAAAACAATTGATACAAAAAATAATTATGATGCATTGCCCAAGGCATTATTGACAGGTTACAAACAATCAGTTCCATATTATTAACCATTTCAAACCAATGATTTCAAATGTACAAAAGTTTTTAAGCTCACCTTCGTGCCACCCGTTACAGAACCTATCATAATGCCATATTTAAATTATTACAGGCAACATCAGATGCAGCTGACAATCAAAGTCTAAGCATGCCTCCACAGCCTGCAAAATAAGTAGAATGAAAATAAATAATCAAGTCCCATAAATTAGACATTCAATCTAACTTTACAAGTTTATCCCCATCAAAAATCTCACCAGCAACAAGGTAAATCCAGGTATCGTCTCGAATCCCATTGCATGTGAGATAAGATATACCTGCAAAACAAAATGCTTTTAGAATGCTATTATCAACAATGCCAATAAAAGAGGAGAACAACATTGAATCGACATTATAAGATGTTATTATAAAAAAAGATGAACCGATGTGACACTCCCATAGGAAATGAACCGACAAAAACAAATGAAATTGTATTCTAAGGATACTTTTGCTCTAAGATTACTTACGAAAAGTTACTTGTTTAGAGGTCCATAACAACATCCCTTAAGAGTTCTATGCACAAATTTTAAATTCCACCTGCAAAATTTTTAAACAAAATGAATTCAAAACAATGATATCAACAACACTCAAATAATTCAACAATGTGTGGGTAATTTTTTTTACCTCTACATATGTATAACCAGGAGTCCTTTAAATCCTTTCTCTCATTCTCTAAACGCCATTCACCACCACCAGTTCAGTCCATACAGCCTCTACCACTAGCAACGAGATAGATACCATTACCAACACTTTATCGAACTCATTGATTCCATCTCCAAGCATCCCCACCACCACCAGTTCAGTACATACAACCTCCACCACTACCAGAGATTTTAGATACCATCACCAGAAATGCTTTCTTTAAAACACTTACACCTGCATCTCATACCATAAACGGCCTTACAAGTTCCTGATAGATTGATCAAAGACATTCTTCATGACCTTTGCAGTTGCAAAAACAATTCCACCTCAAAACATTCTCCTGTAACAACATAATCCATCGATAAGAACCCGAATACAATATACTTTGCACTAACCTATGAAAAAGTACGAGATGTAAAGTGCATCCATCAAAATGCAACCATTATAAGCTAACAACCAGAATGCTTATTAAGCTAGTGATAACAAGGTTTACAAGCTTACCATGATGCACAATTAGAAGCCTTAGCATACCCAACTCTCGAAAGCTGCACACATTGAGGCATGCTGAAATTTATAGCAAAAGAAAATTATACAGTACAAATGAACTTGGTATAAAATATATTAAGTTGTGCAAACTGTGAATTCAGCCAAATTTTAAAGTTACATATAGGAAAAACAACAACTAAATATCCAGCTGAAGAATAAGATAATGACCGAAAGGTAACTAGCATATCAGAAGTAAAAGAATACCAAAAATAAAGTAGTCAATATTCAAGCCTTGATCCCTGCCAACAAATCAACTTATAATTGTTAATGCCAATTCAAAACCATAGATACACAGAAAAAATAACAACACCATGGTGGAGTAAAAAGGTTAGACATTATCCAATATCACTCTATTCTGCAACTTGACATTCATGCATTTTTCTCAACTATCTGTCTCAGCTCAAGCCTCCACCAAAAACTATCTAACATCAGCTTCATGTTCTCAGTCATTGGTATACCAACATAACTTGGATCTTCATATCCATCAAACCAACAACTACCCATGTCATTTTATTGAAACATCACTAGTATCCCTGTCACAACCATACAAACTCATTTAAACTCATCAGCGACATAACTCAGCCATGCCTTGTTCATTATCCATATTGTTGTTCAAGGAAACAAAACTAAAAAATCATAAATCAAATAGCATTGTAAGAACATAACTGTATTCGTTGTTCGAAATCAAAGAACCTCTTCTAGATCCACAAGCTCTGAGAATACACTATAAGTGTCTTTCATGCATAAAAAAAAAACAGAAAGAAAACCATTAACAATCACTTAAAGATCCTATACATAATTAAGTGGAAAAATTAAAAACAAAAGTAAAGCGGAATCATCATGAATCAGATCAGATACCACCAATTCCTGCTCCTATAACTCTAGATCAACTTCATTATCTTCACAGCCCTGTAAACCTAACTATGTACTCAAATCGGGTAAACCCCAATCTTCTTAACCTATTAGAACTACTATTTATACTTCAATCACTTCCAGTGATCTGCAAAATCAATACCAGCAAGGTTGTAATTCTTCTATGTTTGCATCAAAACTTCTCCTCCACCACCGATGTCATCTTCTTATCTTGATTTCTCGGCATCACAACAAACCCATCTACGATTCCATCATAACATCTCCTTTTCCCTCTTCTTCAAAATCGAACCAGAACATAGCCCTAATTCTTGGATTTCAATATCTATCCAAAATCCATCTGATTCATCCACCTTGCTGTAGATATCAAACTTGAATCGAACCCAATCTTCCCGACAGTGACCATTAGGTTTTGAGTTTAGGGATTCTGCAGACAGAAAGAGATCTTTAGGGCCTTGAAAGAATAGAGGAAAAAGGATTTGGGGGTTTATGATGTTGATGATCATGATGGTGGTGGTAGCAGAAAGGGGAAAAACTAACTTCAATATTAGGGTTTCAATTTGGTTTCACAGGGGGGACGAGAAAGAAGAGAGGTAGAGAAAGAATGAATGAATTGATCGATCGATAATAACAATAAAAAGATAAGATAACCAAGTCAGACTTTTCAGTATCTGAATGAGCTGAATAGTGAGTCAGTTTTAAAGTGTAGCCAACCACACTAGTTTTTCGCACGCATACAAGTGGTTTTAGTTGTGAATCACAACTGAATCAAACAATTGTGAGTTTCGTAACTATTTCGAACTATTGCGACTTTTTTGCAACTGAAAATTCGCAACAGCTCATAAGCTGTTGCTAATCTGAGTTACTAATCCCTGAATTTGGTGTAGTGAAATTTAAAGTTTTTATGAAAAATTCGGAGGTGTTTATCATTTTAGGCACAATTTTCAAAAATTGATTTCATATCCATTATGCAAACCACCACAAAGGATGCATAACACATTATGTAGCCATATTTTGCTTTATGCATCAACTAATTTTCCATTGTAATTAATAAAAGGATGTACTCCCTTTGTTTCAGGAAAAGTGATACTTTCGCTTTAGACACAAATTTTCTTTTACAGTCCAATTACAGCAATGTTAGTTTTTAAAATTATACCTAAAAAGTGAAAAGTCTAACTAAAGACTAAAAACTCCCTATGCAAAATATATAAATACTCCCCCAAAGTAGAATTCAAGGTGGGAAATCCTAATATGATATGCCAACTAAGAAAAGTAAAAGCAAAAGATAAAAATACAAAACCAATGAGTTATCTCCTATTCAACACTTAGTTTAACGTTCTCGGCCTGACCTTCTTGTTATCGTTCGTATACCATCAATCAGAAACCCTGGGGATCTACCCAAATAACAGTTTGCAGTTCTAATAACAACTTCACACAAATAAAGTGTTTCTGAACTTTTGTAATTTGGACTCTGGGAAGGTTGGTGAACCACTTCGCAAACCATTGATATTTGATGTTCAAAGTATAAGTGGGTTGGAGAACTAGTTCGCAAACCACAAGGTTCTGAATGCGACAGTTCATCAACCCAGTTCACGAACTGTGGTGATCTGAAATTGGTAAAATAGGCAATGGTTGGCGAACCCAGTTCACGAATGGTTGACATTTGAGTTCACATATCGGTGAACGGTTCACGAACCATAGCGCCCTGAATTCATGAACTGCCTAATGGTGTGAATAACAATTGTTCATTGTACACGCATTGCATTACTAGCGGTCATTTATATGATAATAAAATATCCCTGGCGATACACTGATACCCAAGAAGCAGCGGATCCCTTCTCAATATACTTTATCTTATCTATAGGAAGCATACCTTGATGGTGTATATGAGGAACTAGGCACTAACATAGGGAGGTGGAAGCTGCCGAGGGGACAAAGATAGCTAACACGTTCATTCATCATTTAATACAGCAAATCTCTACCCAGGCACATGGAAGAAGATTAGGTGGCATAGCCTGACTGGGGAAGGTACGCGGCTAATGAAGGTACAACTTGTACTAAAGATGGGTAGTTCTCAAGGGAGCGTGGGCGAGCTGAGGTGGCATGGTCCAACTGGAGAAGACACGTGGCCAACAAAGGTATAATATGTACGGAAGATACATCAGGTCCCGATGGACCCAAAGATAACCAAGACATCCCTAATGCGGAAGGTACTATAAATACAGAGCTTCACTTTTAAAAAAGGGACACGCAATAACTGAGATAGATCTAGTCTTAATCTTATACCTCTTTAATGTTTAGAACATAAGTATTTACTCTTGCTTGAGTTTTGTTTATTACTTTGGGAAGCATTTAAGATCTTGTAACCACCATAATCTAGTACAAAATCATCACTCATTAACCCGTGGATGTAGACAAAAGTCGAACCATGTAATCTCTTATGTCTCTTGATAATTTAGTAGCATTTACATTATTATTGTGTTTATATTTATCATTATAGTCACTTGAGTACTTTTATATTCTTATCTATGTCAGTTCAACTGAGATATTATTACTACTTAGTACTCGATTCTCTGAGCTATTCGTATTGCAGACCATGGGAAAAATAGTAGTCACAGTTTGGCGCTAAAAATAGCCTTGTCAGCTTCATTTTTAACTATTCCTTCATTTTTTTCTTCTTACAAATATTATTGTATTTACTGCGTTTATTTTTATCATTATAGTCACTTGAGTACCTTTATATTCTTAGCTATATCAAGTTCAACTGAGATAGTATTACTACTTAGTACTCGATTCTCTGAGCTATTCGTATTGCAGACTATGGAAAAAAATAGTAGTCACAGTTTGGCGCTAGAAATAGCCTTAGCAGCTTCAGTTTTAAATGTTCCTTTATTTTGTCTTCTTATAAATATTCTTTAAAATAGAGATCTAAGCGTAATAAGGATGGATCTCACTTTCTAGTGATATATTCATCTTTTCTTTACGTAAGATTTTTGAGTTCTCAATCTCAAAAAGACTTGTAAACTCTCAGATCTACACATATCCTTGAAACACATTTAAAAAGCATAAAATATTTTATTTTACTCAACATTCTTTTTCTGAGAACATATCCTCTGGATCTGAGAATCTATGACTACTAGGGAATCTCAGTGCAAATCTAAGGATAATAAATTTTAAAAACATTTATGAACTCATGATCTTTAAGGAACTGACACTTTATTCACGGTTTTTGCCAGCATCTTATGTTGCTTTTTCATCTGAGTATTATTTAAGAGATAAGATCCAACTTTTAAAACCTTATTAAATTCAATTTCAGAAAGGAGATTTAAATGTCTTCTTTTACGAGCATTAACTGCTACTTTAACGAGGGTTCAAAGTAGTGCACCCTATTACTTTTTTCTTTGTTCTCAGGACATTGAAGCGAATATATGCAAAAACCAAGCGATGTACCTGTAGCGCCCCCAAAGATAACAACTGACTAATCCAAGAGATTAACTAAATAAAGAGGCACTAAGAATCTAAATCTTCTACTTAAGCATTCAATTAAGAAATCTGCTACAAAATTTAAACCAAAAACTAGCCCCGCTCTGAAATATATATATATACAAGAACTCCTCTCAAATGATATGTATACAATGGTCATTTGGTTTAAAAATAGAATATACAACATAATAAACATAGTTGAAGTTAACCAAAATAGCGTACTCAGCTCCTCGAAGCTTCCGCTGCGCAACTCCGATCTGTCTCTGAAACTGAAAGTGGGAATGGGTGAGCATATGTGCCTAGCAGGAATAACATTTAACTTTCAAGTAATCATTGGAATGATCTAGAAAATAATACATGTTTTTCCTAAACATCAATAGACAATCAATTCACAAATATAAACAATCATGTATATGGAACTAACTCCTTCATCAAATAATGTATAATATTTGTGCTAACCACACTCAATAATAATATTGCGGTGTATTTCCCTAGCCATGTGCATAAATGCTGAATTCATGTAGGTATAAAAGAAGGAGCAGTATCCTATATACCACAGATGGAAATTCTTATTTCCCAAACAATTCATAAAGACAAACAAAACATTACAATTCCTTCCCAAACAATGGAAAGATTAAAAGAAACAACAGTACTTTCGGAATTTTAAATAAAACAATGCATGGAATACATAATCAGACAATGCATGAATTTGTTAAACATAAACTCTTGTAAAAGAAAACAACAATAATCACAAAAGAGCTAAATGTAAATTCCCACATCTTTTGATGACAAGCCACACCTACCTCGAGATCCACGATCCACTGGTTCATCCTTTGAATCAATCGTTGTTAATAGACTAACTGTTAATCATAAAAGCACTCTAAGAATCTAGCAAAAATGGCTCATACAAGAATCATATAGTTCTATCTAATGGTTCTAAGCCCATTTATGACTTTACACCTTTTCATTTATTTATCCTCAGCATATCTAAGGTTTACTAATATCTATAGTCCATCAAACAAGTCTTACTAATATCTACATTTATGTAGAAGAAGCCAAAAGTCGATTCAGACCATAAGAAGTCTAATTCATCAATATAAGTAAACTAGCCTTAAGCCCAAGTCCACTAGATCAACCCATTAACCTAAGGTCCAGTCCATCTGAGTCAAAATAACGGACAAAATAACTGCTTCTGCCGGTTCTGGTAATTTTGTGTGTGAGGATGAGAAACGAGTCCAAACCTTAAACAATGAACTGCATGGGAGTACTTTTGATTCGAGAGATCAATCTGCAAAATCCTAGCCTAAACTAAGAAATGGTCATTCTAGGATTTCTTTAGTCACAAAGTGAATGAGAAAGGTTGGTCTTAGGGAGGGAAGCGAAGAAAGTGTTGAGACCAGAATCGTTGATTCTGAAGGTGTGGTTGTTTACGACTTGTATCAGAAAGTAGAACTGGTTGGCAGAATGGAAAGCTATCAGGTGATTTCTGGATACTATGTTGCTCTCTGACCAAAACTTATTGTTTGGTGGAAATAGGTGAAGCCTATTTATACAAGTCATATTGAAATGTACCCTGGTCTTGTAGGAAGTAAAAACGATTAAGTAGTGGAAGAATGGAGTAACGTATAAATGTCAGAAACCCATGCTTCCATGATGAAGGAAGTGGATCCGTTTAAACCCGTTGCTTATTTTCTCCACTAATTGTCCCTCTTCATGACACTTTCCTATAACGAATGTATTGCACACCGTACACTGTAAACCGCCAGATCAATACCCTGATGAGTATCCCCCAGTTTGTGACATGTTTGATGTCTCGAGTGTTTTCGTGGAAAACGTGTAGCAAGTTGCTATATGTGGCAAGTCAAAGTCAAGAGTCTTGCCGCAGTAAAATAGCATGTGATGTTATTAGACACGTCTTGGCTGGTCGCCTAAAACTTGCCACAATTCCGTCAGTTCGGTGGCGAACTTGGATGGCTAAGATTGCATCTCATAAGGAAGGGTAACCGTTGATTATGACTACCTTCTGTTGGCGCCTAGTAATGGCACAGTGGCGCTTTTGGTGTATACCAGTGGCACTGCGACATGAATGGTATAGATCATGCATGCCAGTGGCATGGTATTATAAGTGGCGCTTGGAGAAGCCATGGCCATGAGATTTAAGCGACTGGTCACCTAAAACTTGCCACAAGTCTGTCAGTTCGGTGACAAAATTGGATGGCTGAGATTGCATCTCACGAGGAAGGATATCCATTGATTATGGCCATATCATGTTGTATAGCAAAGTGGCGCTATTGGCATAGTGGAATGATGGTAGCGCGGCTGGCATAGTTAGCACATGCAAGTGGCACGAAATAACGTATGGCGTAGCCATGGCCGCTAGACTTTGAAACATTGGCGTGGAAACATTGGCCTTGTTGCCATATCAATCCCAATGCTCTGGGAAACATTACTTAGCTTGGTTGGCATAACAACTTTGCCTAAATTAGGGTTTGATGCGCCAAAACCCTGATCAGCACAAACATGCGTGCGGTATGTGGCATGTGGCCATTGCACATCGATGTTTTGTGCAAATGATGTCATAGCCACACCAAAGGAACCATAGCCAGGCCATCATGTGGAAATGACCACAAGAGCAAGATTCCCACGAGTGGCCCTGTTATGGCGCCATTATTAGGGTTTCCCGGGTCATGTACGATTCGTGGCATGTTGTAGGGCCCGAAGTGACATGATTTGTACCACGATTGGAAATTAGGGGTTTGATCATGCAAGGTTGTGTTTCTGGTTAGGTTAACCATATTGAAGTCTGTTATGGTATTATCCACGAATAGAAGGTGGGTTGGCGCGTTCGTGCACTATTTATGACAAGTTGCTACGTTCAGCATGTTTCTGTGGTAAAGTAGCATGTCGGCATGTTGGGTATGTATGTTTGGCATACCAATTAGCGCGTTGGCACAACTTTGGGAAAGCCAATTTGGTATTGGCGCGACTTTGCTTCTCTTTTTTAATATTGCGGCAGGTTTCGAGCAACATGATTGGTCAAACAATATATAGAGCCGGCCGAACATGAGTGTCCACACTTTTTATGTGAGTGTGGCAGGTTTGGGGTGACCTGATTGGTTGAAAAAGAGAGGGTCGTCCAAGCATGGGCGTTGCTACACTTCTAGTGTGAGTGTGGCTGCTTTAGAGCGACCTGATTGGTCGATAAGAAGTGGGGCCGGAAAGTATGGGCCCAACCATAACTTATGTACGTGTGGTGAGTTTAAGGTGACCTGATTGGTCGAGGGAAATAGGGCCGGTTTAGGATGGGGCGTGGCCAATGAAAAATGGCACCTGCTGGCTTAAGGCATGGCCACACCTCCCTTTGTTGTTGCTCATATCGTGCGGCTTCTTGTTTTCTAATTCTGGGCAAGATTTTGCACCTACTAATCCATGGCGGATTAATCACCTAGTTTTCCTAGGCTTAATTTCGACAAGAAAGGTCTGATATACTGCGCAACACACAAAACCCTAACTTTTGCAAATTAGTCAAGGTAATTGATTGAATTCTATGTGCTGATACAAAGCTCTTTTAAGTTCATTGCTAGAGAGCAGCATGCTTTCTGGTCGAATACCTTATGCTAAGACCTTATCCTTGATACTTGGAGATTCATGCTACTCTGTTGCGAGTGAACACAAATCGTCATGCCATATCAATATTAAGGATTCAGCCGGGGAACATAGCACATAAAGCATTCAAAGAAACTTATATTAAGTGAACATAGGCAAGGTGCCAAAATTTACAGAATATCTGGGATTGTTGCTACATGCACCATTCTAGGTAAATTTCACGAGAAAATATTGAGTTGTCCAATAAGTGTGATAGTGAAGAGGTTGAACATTCATCGCTTTTACATGGCTTTGTCTCTTTGCAGAGTGACAGCTGTTAAATGCAGGGTTTTAAAATTTTATCCCTGAACTGAAAGCTACCATAAACTTTAAGTCCCCTGCTTATCATGTAACAGTGACATTGTTGCAGGGTAAGCATGAGATGGTGACAGACAAGAGTAAAACCGAAAGGGAAAGTCGTGAAGAGATTGCTATGGAAACTCGACTAATCTTTGGCAGAAGGCATGGGTAATCCGTGATCCTTACATTGGTAACTCTGCGTAATTTCTGTTTGGCCATAAGGTGATGGTGTTGGTGCTGGAATTCTGGACACTAATCGGCAGAGATAGCGATGCGTCTTGGTTCGCGGATCGGTGGATGTTGCTAGATGGCTAGGTCACAGAACATATGAAGATAACGCTTGGCTTTAGTCAAACAACGAGGATGAAGCCGACTAGGTTCGCAGAATGGGCAGAGATAACACGGCTTTGATCACGGAGTGCTGGAGTTATGGAGCTGCTTGTCTGGTGGAGTGCATGGAGATTGCATTGCTTTGAGATGTGAAGGTAGCGCCCCTTTGGCTATCCGACCGTTTTTCTGCCGATCCTCATTAGGGTTTCGACGAGAGACTTCATCTGGTTGAGGATGATTTTTTGGCCACCGTGTAAACTCATTGTCTTTGCTCAACATCCGTTTCTTTTTAGGGTTTCTACAGTATATATGCTGGTGCAATTAGGTTTTACTTCTTAGTTCAAGACAAATACTTTCTCGGTTGAATCCATATTTTCTTCATCATGTCGAGCAGAAGCGAATCGTCTTCGAGTCATCCAGGTTCTTCAGTCAAACACAGGTGGCTTGCATCCATAGTATGTCTCTAAACATCTCTTAATTTCCGAAATGATGAATTTTCCTTTCCCATAACATTCCTTCTCTCTTCTTTCCTCAATGTGGAAAAATACTTGATTCTGGTGACAACTCCCCCGTCCGGATCATCTGAGTTAAGATGATTATATCGATATGTTTTCATTGACCAAGAGATATTCATTTGTTACCACCAGCGAGTGAGAATGAGAGAGTTTCTTTTGTGCAGAGATATTTATATGGAACATGTGTGACCATTGTCGATGATGATAATCTGACTACCCCCTTCCTTGGAATCCGAGCACAACAACCGCTGCAGATCTGGAAAATGCTGATTTGGGTATTTCTTTCCATGAATATCCTAATGCAGGTTTGTAATTCAAAATCCGTATGAAGTGTTTATCTTCTAGTTACCGAAATATTGGTAGATTCCTAATGCAAAAGGAATTCGTGACTCTGTACACGAAAATATGGAGAAGATATGGCCATATCGCCACCAGGAACGTGGTGCATCATTGCTCGTCTGCCTTGGTTACCATAGTAAACTGTCTCATGCCCATGATTTCTGAAATGGAAGTCACATCTATCCGCGACGTCAGGGAATCAACTATTGAAAAGTGGGAAAGCATGGTGTCCACCCGTGAATCCCCTGAGTTTAATGTAAGTTGGCTGCAGCATCGCCTTGACATTGTGAAGGTTGATAGAGCCAGTATCCTTGCCAATGTTGTTCCTACCATAAAAGCCATTTTGGAAGAAGATAAGGCTCTGACTGTAGAATCCCAAAAGGTGGAAAAGGTAATCCAGGTTTTGAAGAGTAGGACTGAAAGATATCAAAATAGGTTAAAGATGATTCTTTCAAGGAACTACAATCTATTGGATGGACTTTTCTGAGTTATGTAGTTGTGAGACACCTGGTTTTCCTTTTGGTTCTCGAATATATTATTTTTATTTATTTATTTTTTGTATTGGTTTTAGAGAAGTAAGAGAATTTTCATTAATATGCTTAGATTAAATGAAATATGATAACTGGGATATGAAGGAAACGGAAAAATGCCTGGCTAGTCGTGCTATGAGATGATGAGGGGTGGGGTAAGAGTTAGGCGTAGTATGCCTTGAGCCATTTTTCATTGATGACTGCTTCCAGTTTACCTCCATCTTTCTTGATGACCTTGTAGTATCCACTGTTATACGCTTTGGTGACCACATAAGGCCCTTCCCATTTTGGGGAGAATATTGGTGCCGACATGTCTTGTTGGATGTGTTTGGCGGTCTTCAACACCAGATCACCTACTTGAAAAACTCGAGGTTTCACAACTTTTTCATATTCTCGGGAAATTCTATTTATGTATACTTGCGCGTGATCTTCTGCTTTAGCTCTCCTGGAATCTAAAGGGTGTAGCTCCGCTATCATGGAATTCGATGTTTTGACTTCATTCCATTGGACTCCACTTGCCTCGGCAATCCTAGCCGATGGGATTTTAATTTCTACTGGAAGAATGACGTCTGCGCCGTAGATGAGAGAATAAGGGGAGGCACCAGTAGAGCTCCTTGGTGATGTACGATATGCCCAAAGCGTCATTGGAAGTTGTTCATGCCATGTCCGGGGGTTATTGTGAACCGTCCGGCTGAGGATTCGAATTAGAGTCTTGTTGGTGATTTTGGCCTGCCCATTCCCTTGGAGGTAGTAAATGGTGGAGAAGACTTGTTTAATTCCATATTCTTCAAGTAACTCCCGTACTTGCTTGTTGGCGAAAGGAGTGCCGTTGTCGGTGATGATGTGTTTAGGCACGCCGAAACGACAAATGATATATTCCTTAATGAATGCTGCAATTGTGGCTCCAATAGTCACTCGTAAAGGGATGTCTTAGACCCATTTGGTGAAATACTCTGTTGCGGTTATTATATACTCATGCTGTTTTGATGACGGCGGGTTGATCTTTCCAATGATGTCGAGTCCCCAGCTATAAAACGGCCACGGACTACTTACCGAATGTAAGGGAGTAGAGGGTGCATGGTTAAAATTTCCATGAATTTTACATTTGTGGCATCTTTGAACAAAAGCAGACGCATCTTCTTCCATGGTCGGCCAGTAGTATCGCTCGTGTATTTGGAGAAATAACTTATTTTTTCCTTGGTGCTCACCTTCGTGCATTTCTTTCAGTATGATTGGGATTTCTGCCTCACCCAGGCATCATAATAAATCTCTCCAAAACTTTTACGATACATGATTCCTTCATGGAGTATAAATCTCTCGGATCTTTGCTTCACCTTGGTTGCATCTTTCTTGCTTGTAGGGAGTACGCCGTCGCGAAGATAACTGATGTACGACTTTTGCCAGTCCCCAGCGTGGTCAATATTGAAAACTTCTAATTGATGAGGCGGTGCTTGGCAATTGGAGCAAGATCCTTGGAGCAATCGAGATTGAGCCTCCATTTCTATCCAATAGTAGCCAAGGCGTTGCAGACGACGATAAAGTGTTACCACCTACGTTTGTTCGCAAATTTCGCTATGAATACGGTTAAGATGTTGTTGTGCCTCTTCATCTCTGAGGCATTTTGACAGGGAACCATCTAGGTTCCGGCGGTACAACATCCCACGAAGCATGAAGAAGTTTTGTAAGGTTTTGCGACTGACCTTTCCTTAGGAAGGCAAGCTGTTAAGTTCTTGAATAACCAGTGTTGTCCAGTCGCTGGCTTCAATCTCCTTAGATTGCGAAAGCCATGTTGATTCCATGGTTCGTCTTTTAACCATCATGGTTTTTTCTGAACCTCCAAATTGCAGCTTTGATGCTAATGTGGCTAGGCAATCAACATGTTTGTTGTTGATATGGAGAACATGTGTTATGGTCGCGTCAGCGAAGTAATTTAGCAACTTTTGCGCCTCGAATCTATATGGGGACAGTGTCACCTCTTTCAATGCGTATACTCTATTCATATGGTTAAACAGTAATTTAGAATCACCCCATATTTCCAGACATGTGGCTCCAGCTTTCTTGGCTAATGACAACCCTATGAGAAAGGCTTCATATTCTGCTGAATTGTTGGTGCAATGAAAGTCTAGCTTGAAGGAATACGATGTAACTTTACCGGTTGGGGATACTAGAACCACGCCCGCTCCTCTGGTATAATTGCTAGGGGTGGCGGAGCCATCGAAAATAGTAACCACGCTTTTTCTTTGACAAAAGATATTTTCGAAAATTCTCCAGGAAGATCTTCGTGTATTGCTGTGGTACCCTCTCCCGGGAAAGCTTCTAGTAAATCTGTGACCGCTTTTCCTTTGATAGCTCTTGGGGAAGCACGCGTTATATCAAACTTTAACATTTGAAGGAGCCATTTGGCTGGCCTTCCTATCAGGGCCTGTTTTGAATGCAAGAACTTCACAGGATCATACTTAGATATCAGCACCACTTTGTTTGAGAGTAGATAATGCCTGAAATTCTGAATGGAGTGAATCAGGGCTAGGCACGCTTTTTCTTCCTTAGGGTATCTGAATTCAGCATTCCTCAAAGTCCGACTGAAGTAGTGTATAGGATGTTCAATTCCTTCATCATCTTCTTGGGAGAGAATGGGTCAGACAACAATATCACTAAAAGCAGTGTAGAGACACAACAGTCTTCCTTGTACATGAGATTTCATGACGGCTGGGGATGACATTATCTGTTGAATCTTCCGAAAAGCCTCTTGTTGTAGCGTCGTCCAAACAAAACTTGCCCCTTTCTTCAGCAAGGGGGTGAATGAAGCAACAAGCTGAGCTAAACCCGGTATAAAACGCCGGATGTAGTTTACCTTACCCATGAAGCTCTGGAGTTCTTTCACAGTTTGTGGAGGTGGCATCGTGAGGATGTCTAGGGTTTTGGATATGTCGACTTTCATTCCCTCGGCGGTCACCTGGAAACCTAGAAATTTGCCCGAAAAGACGCCAAAGGAACACTTCAAAGGATTCATCTTTAGTTTGTTTTCACGACACCTTTCAAACACCTAACGCAGAACCTCTGTATGGGTCACCCGGGTTTTTGACTTAACCACTATGTGATCCACGTAGTCTTCAACTTTTTTATGCATCATATCATGGAATATTGCGGTCATGACGCGTTGGTAGGTGGCGCCAGCATTTTTCAAACCGAAAGGCATCATGGTATAGTAAAAGTTTTCGAGAGGAGTTTGAAAAGATGTTTTATTTGCGTCGTGCTCATACATTTTTATTTGATTATAGCCGATGTACCCGTCCATGAAAGAGAACATACCGTGTCCACTAGTGAGATCTACCTGCATATCAATGTTAGGAAGAGTAAAATCGTCCTTGGGGCAGCATTGGTTCAGATCTCTAAAATTAACACAATACCTGATTTGACCGCTCTTCTTCTTTACTGGAACCACATTGGCCAACCAGGTGGGATGGTAAATGGGTTTGATAAACCAGCGGCTAGTAATTTTTGAATTTCCGTCTTGATTTGTTCTTCCACATCGTGTCTGAACTGCCTCAGATATTGTTTGACTGGTTTGGATTCGAGTATTATATGTAGATGATGAGTGACCAGTTTCTTATCCAGGCCATGCATTTCCTCGTACGTCCACGTGAATACATATTGATATTCCTTAAGAAGGTCCACAAGTTTTGCACGTTCGTCGGCACATAGAGTTGATATGATGGAGACAGGCCGTGGATATTCCTCGCTTCCGATGTTGACAACTTCGAGTTCATCTGTGGTGGAGTTGGTTCTGTCCTGTAGTTGTCGTGGTGCATCCGGCACCTCCTTCTGTGGCTTAATGCTGTGGTTGCATTCCATTGGGTGGAGAAACTGGGTGGTAGTCTCCCTTCTAATTGCTAACAGCGACGCTAATATACGGTTTTCCCTTTTTTTGTCACGACTTGCAATAAGCCCGCTACCGTTTGGTATGAGTATGAGCCATACTTTATTTTGATGAGGGGAAATTGGCATGCTTTTCCTTTGGAGAGATGGTACGAGATTGGGTCTCTTCGCTCAGCAATGCGAGCCTATTCACTTCTTCGATTGACGTCCATGTCGGGAGTTGAGTACAGTGGAATTTTCCTGACGAGTCCCGCGAATTTTTCTTCCGCTCGAACATCTCCATACCAAAGATCGGTGTATAAGGAGATAATTATGCGGGAATGCGAATAACTTCTTCATCCAACATGGTCTTTAGGTGTTTATGGGTGAAAACTGTTTCTGCGGTTTTTGGTAAATTTGGGTGTGGATGAGAAACGAATCTAAACCCTAAAAAAATGCACTGCATGAGAGTGATTTATGGTTCGAGAGATCAATCTATACGATTTTGGCCTAAACCAAGAAATGGCCTTTCCATACTTGCTTCGGTCACAAAGTGAATGAGATGGGGTTGATCTTAGGGAGGGAAGCAAAGAAGGTGTTGAGATTGTGAAGGTGTTGGATGTTTATGACTTGTATCAGAATATCAAACTAGCTTGCAATAATGTAAGCAATCATCTCTGGTGTTTTCTGGATACGAATGACAACACTTGGTTTTCTGTGCTTGTCTTGTGTTGTTTGGAAATAGGCAAAGGCCCTATTTATACAAGTCATTGAGCGCTAACCCTCATCTTGTAGGAAGTGGAGGAAGTTGATTGATGAAGTAGTGGGTTCATGTGGGTGATTGCACGATCACGTCTTATCCCACTTCCATCATCATCTTAACCGTCCATACCTCCTGACACGTTCTTGTGATGGCGCGTTGCACGCTGTAAACCGCCAAACTAATACCCCAGTAAGTATCCCCTAGTTTGTGACATGCTTGATGTCTCGAATGAGTGGATCGTGGGACCCACAAGAAGTAGCATATAGTGCTAGATTAAAACTGAGTTATTTAGGAAATCGATATTCTTGAAATATCGTGTATACTTTATTCATGTAATGCATCGAATACAATCAATATGTATGAAGCATCGCCATTTTAAAGCTTAACGGAGTAAGTCGCGGATTAATCATATTAAAATAGCTGCATGCCCAACCATCTTCGAGTGATTATTTGGAGGCCGCATGGCGGGCCATCCCTTGGCCGATCACTCCTTGTGGTAGAGTGACAGACTGTAACACCCCGTGTTTTTAGCATGGCGCATGCTGAAAGATGCGCCATGGCCTGAGATGAAGCTTCATCCAAAGCTTCTGTTAGTTGGTAAGAGGTAGATTGGCCTAAGGCCAATACCGCGCCAAAATGGCATATTATGTTTGGAATTTGGCTGAGGGCCAATGTTGCATCATCATGATGCATTAGGCCAGTTGGTTACTGGCCTTGAGCTTGCAGAGCAATCATTGCGATGAATAGTGAAACACAATCATTGCGATGAACAGTGAAACACAATGATTGCGGGGAGTTGATGAAAGATTTTTCCTCCCCTAATCAAAGTTCAAAAAATGTCAAATTAACATATATAGGGAGGGGTAGTTGGTTGAAGGTGCATATGCGTACTATGTACCAAGTAAGTTTCATAGCTTAGCCGGAAGAGTATAAATGATGACTAAGGCTCATTTATAGTTGCGTAGCCTCGCAAAGAGGGCATTTGATGCTTAGGCATCACTATGCCATGTTGCAGACTCGATGATACATATTCCTTATGCATTTTGACGGAACGGCCTATACGGACTAGGCCATTACCACTATTGCTTGGCCACGGCCTAGCAAACGAGTTGGATTAAGTTGCTTGTCCCTTCCGGATGAACTACGGTCTGTGCTTGATCCCTTTAGAGTAGGGAAGGGTACGTAGGAAGCCGCAATGATTTGCATCATTGACGGTCCAGCATGTTGGCCCCTCATATCATCTAAGCTCGGTAGCTCGACGCAAGAGATTATTATGGAAAGACTTGATGTGGCTTAGTTGCATGCCAATAAGTGGATGCTCGTACTTCCTATCAAGTTAAGAAGAGTTGGTAAGCGAAGTAACGTAGAAAATGGCAAGGCCTTGGTGCGTCCTACGCCATGTCCAAGGCTTATTCCTAGACCAGACACGGAAATATGATGGTTGCTCAGCTAGATAGGAAATTCAGTGATGAATTCCCTATGTTGAGGCAAATCCAGAGATGCATGCGAAGTGCATTGGCATTGTCCTTATGGCCATAAACCCTTCCGCGGAAGAGGGTCACTTTGGAACGATGTGGAAGCTTAAATATCTGCATCATGCTCCACCCGCATGCTTGCAAGGGAAAATGAGCGTGCATTTTCCTGGGGATGAGGCCTGGATCGTAGCTTCATCAAGGAGTACCGAGAGAGTTACGGCCTGCGGGGCGATGCGCCAAAGGCGTAATTTTTCGGTCCGTCACAGTTGGTATCAGAGCAAGTTCCGAGAAAACTCTAGGGACTTGTACAGAGTGGACTCATTGGAGAGTATTTTCCTTCATGGAAACTTAAAGTTGGAGAGTAGGCCAACTTCTGCGCGGGAAAGAGTTTGTAACTGCTAGGCCAGTTACTATGTGAATCGAGTTGAGCTTGTTCGAGTACTGTGAGTTTTCCTGGCCTAAGTGGAACCCCACTTATGACTGGATATCCAGAAGACCGTCTGATACGGTAGGTATACAATGGGACTGATCATCCCCACATGTTGGAAACTGTCCAATGGTGTGCGTTGTCAGGCCCGGCTAGCATCCCACTTACGAGTGGCAACCTGGATGACCGTCAGGGACGGTGGGCAACTGGAAAACTGTTCCACACAGTACTGTGCTAAAATATTGTCATTTCGATGACACCTTCCAACTTTTGAACCTTAGGGATTCTTGGGTGGTGGTATGGGATGCCATCTAGGATACCTTGTTGAGATATCCTCTTGGCACTCGCCAATTGAGATTCTTGGTAACGTTGTGGGAACTTTTTGGATTCCTGGGTAGGTGGTATGGGACATTTGCTCAGAAGGTCTAAATTTTTGTTCATGACAACTTGAAGAACCCTATGATTTCTAAGCATCTGGTATGGGACTTTTGCTCAGGAAATCCAAACCGAAGAGTTTGTCCACAATAGTTTTGTTTGGAATTTCTGGGACGAAATTCTTTAAAGGGGTGAAGAGTGTAACACCCCGTTTTTTTAGCATGGCGCATGCTGAAAGATGCGCCATGACCTGAGATGAAGCTTCATCCAAAGCTTCCGTTGGTTGATAAGAGGTAGATTGGCCTAAGGCCAAAACCGCGCCAAAATGGTGCATTATGTTTGGAATTTGGCTGAGGGACAATGTTGCATCATCATGATGCATTAGGCCAGTTGGTTAGTGGCCTTGAGCTTGCAGCGCAATCATTGTGATGAATAGTGAAACACAATCATTGCGAAGAACAGTGAAACGCAATGATTGCGGGAAGTTGATGAAAGATTTTTCCTCCCCTAATCAAAGTTCAAAAAATGTCAAATTAACATATATAGGGAGGGGTAGTTGGTTGAAGGTGCATATGCGGACTATGTACCAAGTAAGCTTCATAGCTTAGCCGGAAGAGCATAAATGATGCCTAAGGCTCATTTATAATTGCGTAGCCTCGCGAAGAGGGCATTGGATGCTTAGGCATCACTATGCCATGTTGCAGACTCGATGATGCATATTCCTTATGCATTTTGACGGAACGGCCTATACGGACTAGGAAATTACCACTATTGCTTGGCCACGGCCTAGTAAACGAGTTGGATTAAGTTGCTTGTCCCTTCCGGATGAACTACGGTCTGTGCTTGATCCCTTTAGAGTAGGGAAGGGTACGTAGGCAGCCGCAATGAGTTGCAGCATTTCCGGTCCAGCACGTTGGCCCCTCATATCATCTAAGCTCGGTAGCTCGACGCAAGAGATGATTGTGGCAGGACTTAATGTGGCTTAGTTGCATTCCAATAAGTGGATGCTCATACTTACTATCAAGTTAAGAAGAGTTGGTAAGCGAAGTAACGTAGAAAATGACAAGGGCTTGGTGAGGCCTACGCCATGTCCAAGGCTTATGCCTGGACCAGACACGACAATATGATGGCTGCTTAGCTAGATAGGAAATTCAGTGATGAATTCCCTATGTTGAGGCAAAGCCATAGATGCATGCAAAGTGCATTGGCATTGGCATTATGGCCGTAAACCCTTCCGCGGATGAGGGTGACTTTGGAACGATATGGAAGCTTAAATAGTTGCATCATGCTCCACCTGCATGCTTTCAAGGGCAAATGAGCGTGCATTTGCCTGGGGATGAGGCCTGGATCGTAGCTTCATCATGGTATACCGGGGGAGTTACGGCCTGCGGGGAGACTCTCCAAAGGCGTAATTTTCCGGTTCGTCACACGGACGGTGATCACCAAGGTACCTCATTGGCTGTTTAACTCTTAGCTTAGGCTGCCTGACCAAGCTGGAAAAGTTGGACGGACGAGATGATCTACGACACATATTTGCGACCGTTGATGATTTTTAGGGTTTTAAAGAGGTGCGCAAGCATCACTCTTCAGCTTGACCGAAATCAAGCATGGACAATGTTTTTGGTGGGACCGACCGGGCATGCGGGTAGAAGGCTTGTCGGTGTACATGTCCATACCATTCTATCTCGCGGAGGTATGATCTAGGCCACTCAATTTGTCTGGCAAAGATGAGTGGTCGTGATCTTTTTGCGGCAGAAATCAGTTACCGCAAAGGTTTTAGAGGCTGCGCGACATACCTCCTTTGGGCGTGCGTTCCGAAGTGCATGACCATGGTTGGCCTAGGACGATCGATCACACGCATAGGTGGGCCCATAGTGATCACATTGATGCTCTCTGGACCCCTTAGTCTATATCTACACCCTTCATCCAAGCTGGCTAAGATGGATGGTCGTGATCGAACTGCGACACATATGCCATGCCGCAAACCCTAATTAGGGTTTTGAAAATAGCACGTATACATGATTTTAGACAAACGGTTTGGCAAGTTATGCTTCTATTTTGGAGGAACCGATTATGTGGGGCCCACATTGGGCTAATGGTGAACATGTGTTCACCTTCATGATGGTCTTAGGCGTGATCTAAGCCATCCAAGCATGTTGGCGAAGTTGGATAGTTGTGATCGATTTAAGACACTAACGGAATTCCGCGACCCTTTAAAGCATCACGCCAACCATGTTTTGAGCAAACGTTTATTGCTCTATGGCTTTGTCGCGAGAAAACCAATCGGTCAGAAAAAGAGTGGGTCCGCCAATGTGCGTGTTTGAGCCTCCTCCATCATTCATGGTGAAATCTAAGCCGTCCAATCAGGCTATTGAAGTTGGACGATCACGATCATTTTGAGACTGTCTTAAGCAGTCTGGCTCATTCGAGCTTCATTCAAAGTAGCGGCCACCCTATTTTGAGGCTGGCATTTTGGCCTTCTGGGAAATAAAGTGTAACATTCGACCGGCTAGGGCATAAATAGCCCCGCTAGTGGTCATCTCGGTGATAGACTGCTCCTTCTAGGGCTCGTCTAGGCTGGTTAAATAATGCAGTCAACCTGTGTGTCCGTGATTGTTTCTGAGACTGACATGGACAACCCATATTTCCCTTAGGGAATTAAATATGCTCGATCGGGCTAGTATAAGCATGCTGATACGAGATTATCTTTGTTAGAGAATGGTATAGCCTGTACAGGTATTTCGTGCATGCCTCACTATTGACACTTGGATATTCATGTTAAAAAAGTGGGGGTCTAACAACCACACCTAATATTTCGATTAGCAATCTGTATGGAAAAGTCCGAGTTACTTTCTAGAGAATCAACTAAACTCAATCAAATAGAAAATATCTCAGGGATTTATTATCTCAATCTCTCGATTTGATTTACTCAAGAAAATACAATCTGCGAGTCTTAATCAAAGAGAGATAACTTGGATGGTACCAAAGACCAATATCCAAGTGTCAATCAATTTAAATTAACAACCAATAAGGTCGGATATTCTAATTAATTGAACAACGCACAACCTGTATTATTTCAATTATATAAAAATATAATGCGGGAAAGAAATAACACAAATATCAAAATTTTGTTAACGAGGAAACCGCAAATACAAAAAAACCCCCGGGACCCAGTCCAGATTAAACATACACTGTATTAATCAGCTACAGAACTAGCCTACTCCAAATTAACTTCGGTCTGGACTGTAGTTGTACCCCAACAAATCTCATACTAATCCAAGGTACAGTTATGCTCCTATTCCTATGATCCCAGCAGGATACTTCATACTTGATTCCCTTAGTTGATCTCACCCACAACCAAGAGTTGCTACGATCCAAAGTCGAAGACTTTAATAAACAAATCTGTTTCACACAGAAAAGTCTACAAGATAGATAAATTCATCTCCCACGAATAAACCTATGAGTTTTGTTCCATCTTTTGATAAATCAAGGTGAACAGGAACCAATCAATAAAACCAGACTTATATTCCCGAAGAACGGCTCAGTTTTATCAATTACCTCACAATAGTCTTAATCGACGCAGCGAAAAAAGATATTGTAGAATCACAAACGATGAGACAAAGATGTTTGTGATTACTTTTATATCTTGCCTATCGGAGATAGAAATCTCAAGCTAATTATTACAATTGTACTCATACAATAGAAACAACAAGATCAGATCACACAACTACGAAAGTAGTATCGGTCTGGCTTCACAATCCCAATGAAGTCTTTAAGTCGTTAACTTGGTTTCAGAGAAGAAAACCAAAGCTTAAAGGAGAATCGTGTCATGTACCTGCATAAGAGAGGAAGGTGGCCCATATCATAATCAGTGTGGTAGTTAGCTTCTAATATTAATTGTTAATTAGTAGTTTAATTATAGTTAATTAGCAGTATAATGGATGGTGGAGATGTAACCATCTGTGTGGTTTAGTGATCGTCAGATCGAGTGAGATAAACCTAGCTTTATAAGGCTAGTGTCTCTGTAATGTAGAGGAATCAATTGATAATCAAAATATCGTTTAATCGATTAAGGCTGTGTTCCTTGTGAACCAGAAGGCTTGATCCTTTGGGATTAAGAGAGGTTTATCCTCAATTTATCTACCCTACCCTGTTATGTACATCTAGGTACATAACAATTGGTATCAGAGCAGTTCGATCATGTGTACCTGAATCATGATGGAAGAAGGCGGTCCAACAATACTGAAGGTTGCTGCTCAACAACAACGTCATGGTGAACGATTATCAGTTTTGGAGACACAAATGAAAGATCTCCAAACCCAAGTGAATTCTCAGTTTTCCTTCTTATGCAAGCATTTGGGAATTCCAAGATGCAGTTGTTCCTTCTACAAATTTCACACCAGATCCGGGTTCAACTTATGATGCTAATTCATCCGAGGAAACAGAACCAATTGATGAAGCACCAACTGATTCTCTCAATTTGGAATTGATTCCTCCATCTGTATTCATCGAGCATGAAGATGTTGACGCGCTTCATGGCATGAGGTTACAAATTGAATAAAATTTAAAATTAGGGATCAATGGCTTCTCAGAGTTCTCTACAGTTATAATTGACAGAATGAAAGACCTAGAGATGCAGTTTGGTGTCAAATTTGTTGAGGAGAATTATGATATTTCTGAGAACTTGATGGAGTTTTTCTTTCTTCATAAAAAGTTACTTCGTATGGATTCTTATGGTCTCCATTTTGATATTAGTCGCTATTTCTTTGATCGAGGTAAGTGCGCCGTGATCTCTACATTCACGTATGATAAATTCCTTGTGCAATTACTTCTTAGCTTGGGGTATGACTCAGATTTGTGGTTTGTACACTCGTTTCCTCGATTTTGTGTTAATGATTTTGCAATTATGGATGCAAAGAAGATGTTCGTTCAAATGCCTGAGAGAAGTAGATTTTCGTCACTCTTGTTTGCTAGAGTAATTATTATTCGGAGTAGCTATGAGCACCTTGCAATCTCAAAGGATATAATCATTCTCGACAGCACATTGAATTATAAGGATTTTGTTACTCTACTTTTTTATCATATTCGTTCATTATTGGATCACAGAAAAGAGATCGAGCTCGGTTTCCAAACTTCTCATATTACTAAATTTTCTGAAATTGTGTCTGAAATTGATGTGTGCTTGAAATCATGGAATGGATACTCTTATTTTACTGGTGCCTATGAGTATGAGTTCAGTTTGGGTTTCACTGCTTTTTGTTTGTTTGTCCTGGATGTTTGTTCAACTGTGAGGAATGCAAACAATGTGTATTTGGTTTATATGCTGTTTCTTAGACATGGGTTTCGATTTCAGTCATTATCTTTGAATTATATCGTGTAAACATTCAAAACTGGTGATATTAGTGATGTTTTTCTGGGGTGTATTCAAATGGTTGAGATATGGAGAGAAGCACTTCTTCCTTTGCAGCTGGAGTGTGGGTTATTTCATGCGATTGCAGTTCCTTGGCAGCTGGAGTGTGTCTTTAAGTTTCTTATGTTCAACATTTTCACAATACTTCACCCTATGATATGGGTCCATCTGGATCAGGGTAATTGGTTTAACCAACTTACTGGAACTAGTGCATTTTTTAGGCAGACATCATCGCAAATGTCCCAGGTGGTCAGTTCAGCTGGTGATTTTCCTTATGAGAACTTGATTTTTGTGTTAATTCTTAGCTTGGGGTACCGCTTAGACTTTTCGGATATACAATTCATTGTTCTTCTATGTGTTACTGATGCTGACATTGTTGATAAGAAGACACTTACTGTTTCAATGGCTGCCAGTGGTGGATTTTTGTGTAACTTGGCTGAGAATGTCTGGTGGAGCTTGAATTGTGGTGATACTTATTTTCTCTTGCAACTTACATTGGGACAAGGTTTACGTAGGGCAACTTCTATTTCAGCAACTGAGTTTTGTGTGACTACTCTAGGTGAAAGTATGCAGGTATATCCATATCCATCCGATCTTCCGCATTCGTATTATGCTGGACTTAAATCTTATGGCTGCTGTCGCATATTGAATCTAATTGACCATCCCTTGAGAGGCTATATCAAGTTTGAGTTCTTGAGAGCGGTCGTGGGAACTCAAATATGGGTCATTGTGCATTATACTCCACCTGTGACTTTCTGTGCTGAATCTGCTGATGCTCATGTCCTGTTGAAATTGTTTACAATCTATTTCACCAAGGTATACTTCTTCATTTACCCGCTTCGGCTTACTTCTATATGTGCTAGTTTACTTATTGATGTATCTATGCGCCTCGTATTTGACCGTGGTAAAGAAATTGCACATGTGGAGTGGTGGTCCTCTTATGCTGGAAATATCTCCAAACTCTATGATACATCTTGTTTGATTGCTAATAATGTGTTGATATTCACGAATGATTATGATGGAAAATCTACTCATGAACTGATTTTGGAATTTGAGTACCATTTCGTTCTGTGGTTTGGGATCTTGCATGTGTTTGAGTTTGTTATACATGGAGAAAGGTGTGATTCTAGTCAGCTGGTTCCTGAAATGCCGCATCACGGTTATATTCTCTGGTCTATTGTGATAGTACAAATGGCAAGGAAAAAGCAGTTTGGCAGTGCACCAGAACGGTATAGCCAGTTGCTTCTCCCAGTTACGAGTCTAGCTCACATGATGAAACTTTGCACGCACAACACGTTTGGCTGGAATGATCAAGTTATTGCTGCTACAGCTGAACCATCTCTAGTCCAGTTTATCACCTATGCTACAATTTTTAAGTGGTTATCAACTTCTCTCAAGGAACTAATTGATCTACCTAACTCTGTAATTGTTAGTTTCCTTGTCAGTCATGGGTGGCAGCAGTTATGTGTGTTTGCAAGAAGCATACATTGTACCAAGTACTTCGTCATGGCACCTGAGTACCCGACACCATCTACTCAACAAATTTGGGCACCACTGGAAATTTCCACAAAGTCTTGGCACACAATTTCTAGAGCAAGCAACTGCTGTTTATTCAACTTTATCCACAAGGGGTCTATGGCTACAACTGTACCTGCAAGTACCACTGCCGAGGAAGAGCCATCTGTTGGCAAACATGCGCTACTTTTTCTATATTGGGTCAACACCTTTTTCAGCCAGCTACCCAAGGGTAATGCTTTGTGGATTTCAAGCAGCTATCTACATTGTTCCTTTGCTCCCAAGTTCAAGGATGTGGATGCCTGAGTTGTTTTCCTTTGTGCTTAACAAGCTGGCAGTTTTGAAACTTCTGGAAGTGTTACAACCACAGATGACTCGTTACTTATGACCCAGATTTCAAAGTTCACATCCTTGAGGACAAGGATGTTCTCAAGGGGAAGGGAATGTCATGTACCTGCATAAGAGAGGAAGGTGGCCCATATCATAATCAGTGTGGTAGTTAGTTTCTAATATTAATTGTTAATTAGTAGTTTAATTATAGTTAATTAGCAGTATAATGGATGGTGGAGATGTAACCATCTGTGTGGTTTAGTGATCGTCAGATCGAGTGGGATAAACCTAGCTTTATAAGGCTAGTGTCTCTGTAATGTAGAGGAATCAATTGATAATCAAAATATCGTTTAATCGATTAAGGCTGTGTTCCTTGTGAACCAGAAGGCTTGATCCTTTGGGATTAAGAGAGGTTTATCCTCAATTTATCTGCCCTACCCTGTTATGTACATCTAGGTACATAACAAATCGACTCTAGCTTAGAACAACTAGTATCACACAGAATGTGTGGGGATTAGGTTTCCTAGTTGCTAGAGTTCTCCCTTATATAGTCTTCAAATCAGGGTTTGCAATCAATGTTAGCTTAGTAACAAAGCATTCATTATTTACCGTTAGATAAAAATCTGATTAGATTCAAGCTAATATTTATCAACCGTTAGATCGAAAACTTAGCTGTCATACACACATGTAATAGACAATTTTAGGTTCGTGTAACCGTACCCAAACTTGTACATTAGTTGGTTCAACACTAGTTAACCAAATGGTTAGCCAAATGATAACTTTCATATCAACCATATTCTTCTTTGCCATAACTAGTCCAAATGACTCAAATGAACTAGTTAGAGAGTTGTTCAATTGATTCGATCTTTATGTACTACACATGACACAATTGAAGCAAAAACGATGTGATTCACTCGAATCGATTCATGAACTACAAAGCCACGGTTTGCAATAGCATTCCTTAGTTTATTATGATAATTCCACAAACATCGTTTTTAGACATAACCTACTCAAGTTCCCGGACGGAGTTCACAAACTCCAGCAGAAATTCTCGGGTTCGAGAACTACGCCAGTTCACGAACTGGGTTCGCGGACTGAGCTTGTATGCTGAGTTCGCGGACTGAGCTCACGCACTACTCCGGTTTCACTTGATCAACAAAGTTCGCAAACTTCGGTTGAAGCAATAAGAACTTATACATATATGTGTTACCACAACAATGCTTGTATCCTCCAATGGTTATATTGTCTAAACTCTCATTTTAATCATTGAAACATTCTTAGAGGACATTATATAGTTGTTATTCATAAACTATTTCTCGTCAGAGCGATTTCCAAAATGATTAAAACATAACATGACTTTCGTCACTAGGTAAAGATGAACTTGGCTAAGGTGAAAGCTTTACCAACACATATTTCGAGAAATACATAAGTGATATATACTCAGCTCGAAATATCATATGTATATAATCTTAGTCTATATAGTTATTAGAGATTTGCTCGGTTGAACCCACCAAGCGTTGGTATGTCAAGTTTGGTTGTCATATTTTAGTGAAGCAAAACTCATTTAAGAGTCGCTTGATTTAAATGTACTAGAGTCAACTTCGTATAGGTTAGATTGAAAGTATTAGGATGAGACATTACAAGTATTGCGAAGACTTGAATAAGTGAAGAAGAACGTAGCTACAACGACAACATAATCATTACACTTGAGGTTAGTGATATTTGACTTGAACTGTTTCATTCCCTAACGTATCTTTCAAGTCGTGCATATTGAAAACATAAAACTGCGAAGCATGAACACTCTAGATAGACATAGTATTAAGGAATACAATATGAAGTTTCTTTCTTAACCATTAAACTTTGTATATAAGACATCGACATAATTGTATGAACGCTATTGTGATTATGTATGGGTATGAGGTGAGGATTTCATCCTAGGGAACAATGTTTACATGTGTTCTAAGGAAGTAAGTTCATGATATGTGTTGTGAACCGAAAAGGAAATCTCCAGGCATTATTGGGACTGTTCTTCATTACATATCTTATGAACGACCAATATGTGTGATTAGTATAACCGCTCATGACTTGTTTGTGTTCTTGGTAAAACTATTCACATGAGGCCTGCCTTTTGTATTGGTATGACTTTTATTAGTGAAACCAATCTTAAGTAATCACCTCGGGTATGATCGGGTTGTGTATGTCTGAACATATTACTGGGAAAAGGGGAACCGATCCTAGTAAGTGGTGCAGTGCATCACAAGGGGAACCGATCCTTGTATGAGGTTCAGCAAGGTTTATGGAAGAAAGGGGAATCAATCATATGAACATGTGCAACAATTTTTTGGGAAGGGAGAACCGATCCTATGGACATGTGCAGTGCATACAAGTTAGATACCAAATATATGTGGGGAACCGATCCTAGTACCTAGTCAGCCGTATCTTTGGTAAGCTAGTGTAACTATGCACAGTACTCACATGGATGTAGAACTGAAACTTGTTTGGTAGAACCGTAAACCCATGAGTTGTGATTGAGTGGAACTTGATCAATCACATAGTTCTTGAAAGTCAGATGAACCAATTCTAAACTTGTTTGGTAGTGTGGTAAATCGATTTCAAGTGAGCAAGCATGGTAAAGACTTGCAAGAGTAAGATGTAGTCACTCTTTGAACACGGTGCATTAATGCTTATTCTATTTGGTTCAAAGATATTCCTTAAAGGCTAAGAAGGAAGTAAATCTCAATATTGAATTTAAATAAGTTAAGAATCTTTTTAATTAAGGGTTTTTAATTATATATGGAAAATAAGAATTAGTAATGTGCATTTGCTAATTAAAGATTTTCCAAGGAGATTTCGATCATTATTTTTGGACAATGCATTCACAGGATTTATGAAAACCGAATTTGGTAGAGTAATGAAAATATCTTGAGAATATTTTCGGTTTTGGAAATTCCTTGGTGTTCAAACTTCCTTGTCTATAAATACTTTGAGCTTGCATTTTTATCAAACTAATCCTGCGTAACCTAGACTTACTCTTTTGTCTTTGTTACTGGTGAAGCCGCCTATCGGAGAGGAGAGTAATCTAATTAGGTGAAATCTCTTACGACCACTCAATTTAAAGTCTTCTTTGGGATTGAGAAGCTCATTCGACCCGTTGGTGGGAAACTAGATATTGTGGTTTATCTTTAGTTTTCGTATTGATCTGATTGACTAACGGTGGTTGAATCTTGATTTCATCTAATTTTTTTATGCTTGAGAATCTTCTCTTCTGATATAAGATTCACTCAAACTAGTTCAAGGTTTCGATAGGGATCTTTAGACTGTTATTAGATCTAAAGACGATCTTGTGATAATCCACTGTTAACAGACCCCGTTGTGTGTGTGATTGATCACAAGAGATTCAAGTGATTGTGTGCAGGTTCTTATTGAATACCTAAGAAGATTTGAAGACAACGAAGATATTGAAGATTTATTACTTGGTGTTTTTATAATCTTTGGTGTGCACAATACTTGTTTGGGAAAAAGAGGATCCAATTAATAATCGGTTTATCCTTGTGGTTGATTGGATTGATTAATTGAGCTAGGAAGATCGGCATCACCACATATCACTTGATTGAAGTGTGTTGTTGGCTTAATCTTAGTGATTACCTTTGGGTGATTAAACGTAAGATAGATCTTGGAACCTGGCAAAGGAGTTTATGTTAAGATAAATAAGGAAACCTTTGTGCAACTTATATCACTTGGTTGAAGAGAGTTGATACCAAACAGATTTGTTGTTCCTTTACTGTTTGGAATACGAACCAAAGGAATTAGTCCAAGCACGTGACTTGTTTACAGGTTGGAGGCGTGGGAATACAGACGGAACTAGGTGAACTATAGGTTTAGTTGCTTGGTCTCAACTATACGAAGTTGTCTTATTTTGTATAGCGGCTTAATTCTGAGAGTATTCAATTCTGGACTAGGTCCCGGGGTTTTTCTGCATTTGCGGTTTCCTCGTTAACAAAATCTTGTTGTGTTATTTATTTTATATTTCCACATTATAATTGTTTTATTATAATTAAAGTAAATTGCACAAACGTTAATTCCTATTTACTTGATACGTGAATCCTATTGAGTTTGGTTAAGTCCGAACCTTTGTATCAAGTAAACACACTTTGTTGTTATATTGTCTCGATATCTTATCCATAGACTATCACACAAAGTGTGAACCGATTTTTTGTATTGTCTCGACTCAGTCTATAAACAATCACTTTCGGGGAAAGGACTTATAGGAAGGAAAAGTTATAGCTTGAGGTATATTTGGGGTATCCTCGCCTTTTTTAATAGTAATACGACTTTTGTCTCAAGATAGGAGATAGAGTATATAGACTTTTGAGTGATAGATAAGTTCAAGTCTCCACATACCTTTTAGTCGATGAAGATCCATTGGTTCCTTGATTTGTCATTCGTCTTGTATGATGATCGCCATGGAGTTCTTGAGCTCAACTACACTTTCTATCCTAGTCCGAGACCTTAGCTATAGTAGACTAAAAATTAATACTTTATAGTTTTGATCACTAACATTGACAAACATGCTTGAGATAACAACGCATGCGAGTTCGACCGAGCAATGCCCTAACAGTCATCATGTCGCACCAATAATGAGAGTCCTGCTGAGAACATCACATGAAATATAAAGCAATTCATGCATTAATTAATAATGCTATAAATTCACAGAATATTGGGATTCTTGCTACATGCACCATTCTGGGTGAATTTTGTATATTTATTGAATTGTCTCGAATAAATAAAACGAGAGGATTTCTGCGCTCATCGTTTGTCAAATGGCCTTACCCTTTGCAGGATGTCGGCACAATAAATCTGGTTTTACAATTTTAGCCCTGAACTAAAATCCATCATTAACATTTGGCATTGGTGATATGTTGAAGGAACGATCCAGTTATCGTGGAACCACGGTCTTCCAAGTATTATGTGGTAGTCTGGCTCCTTCTTGATTACTTCGAACTTTATATTTGACTGGATTGGTCCCACTGACAGATTCAGGTTGATGTATCCATACGTGCTGGTTCGGTTACCTTCGAAATATGTCATCATGGTAAGCTGCCGTATAATTTTGCTTGGCCACACCTTGGTTGTCCTGAGCGTTCTGAGGTAATAACGTTGGAGGATGATCCCGTGTCGATGAGGGCCCTTTTGAACTCCGAATCCTTGATGTGATTAGTGAATTGTAGGGCCCGGTTATGTCCTTCTTCTGCCATCATGTCATCTTCAGTAAATGTAACATTGTTGACGGACATCTCTGATATTCTTGAAGTCTCCTAGCATAAAGGAACCAAACACGTGTCTAGGGCTATTTGATTAATCTAAGTAAATGTCTCCGCTCGCTGGTCCTTTGAAAGGTGTGGAAGTTCACATAAACTTTCCACCAATGCGGCTGCTTCCTGGTTCACCGGTTTATGATTGGTGGTGAAGCTGTTGACTTGAGAACGATCATCTGGGACGTCAGTCCCCAGTGCTAGAATTTCCTGGGAGGGTGAACCACTCACATATGATGTAAATCTGACAAGAAAGTTGAGTATCTTGTTTATCGTCTCCTTTATCAGGTCAATGTTCCTTGTTTGGCCAACCATGGAATTTCTTCATTGGCTACGCCATTAGGTGCCGTGTTTGGAGAAGAGACATAGCCATTCTCTAGAGTCTGAGTGGAATTTGAAATCATGGACTCAGTTCTTAGACCGACCATCTTCTGAAAATTGGAGTTGTAACTAAGAGATTTAATCTCCCACTGTGGTCGCCAATTATTTGTGGGTGAAAACTGCTTCTGCCGGTTTTGGTAATTTTGTGTGTGAGGATGAGAAACAAGTCTAAACCTTAAACAATGCACTGCACGGGAGTACTTTTGATTCGAGAGATCAATTTGTACAATCCTGGCCTAAACCAAGAAATGGCCGTTCCAAGATTTCTTCGGTCACAAAGTGAAGGAGAAGGGTTGGTCTTATGGAGGGAAGCAAAGAAAGTGTTGAGAACAGAATCGTTGATTCTGAAGGTGTGGTTGTTTACGACTTATATCAGAAAGTAGAATTGGCTAGCAGAATGGAAATCTATCAGGTAATTTCTGGATACTGTGTTGTTCTCTAACCAAAACTTGTTGTTTGGTGGAAATAGGTAAAGCCTATTTATACAAGTCATATTGAAACATACCCTGGTCTCGTAGGAAGTGAAAACTATTGAGAGGTGGAAGAATGTAGTAACGTATCACCGTCAGAAACCCATGCTTCCATGATGAAGGAAGTGGATCCGTTTACACTAATTAATTATTACTGCCACTAATTGTCCCGCTTCATGACACTTTCTTGTAATGGGCGTATTGCGTGCCGTACGTTGTAAACCGCCAGACCAATACCTTGATGAGTATCCCCCATTTTGTGACATGTTTGATTTCTCGAGTGTTTTCGTGGAATACGTGTATCAAGTTGCTATGTGTGACAAGTCAAAGTCAAGAGTTTGCCGCAGGAAAATAGCATGTGATGCTATTAGGCACGTCTCAGCTGGTCGCCTAAAACTTGCCATAAGTCCGTCAGTTCGGTGGCGAACTTGGATGGCTGAGATTGCATCTCATGAGGAAGGGTAACCGTTGATTATGGTTACCTTCTGTTGGTGCCTAGTAATGGCAAAATGGAATTTTTGGTATATGCCGGTGGCACCGTGGCATGACTGGTATAGTTCGTGCATGCCAGTGGCACGGTGGTATAAGTAGCACCTGGCGTATCCATGGACACAAGATTTAAGCGGCTGGTCGCCTAAAACTTGCCACAAGTCTGTCTGTTCGGCGGCGAACTTGAATGGCTGAGATTGCATCTCATGAGGAAGGATGGCCATTGATTATGGCCATATATTGTTTTATAGAAAAGTGACGCCATTGGCATAGCGGCGTCTGGCGTAGCGACATGATGGTGGCGCGGCTGGCATAGTTAGCACATGCCAGTGGCACGAAATAACGTCTGGTGTATCCATGGCCGCTAGACTTTGGCACATTGGCATGGCAACATTGGCCCTGTTTCCATATTAATCCCAATGCTCTGGGAAACATTACTTGGCTTGTTGGCATAACAACTTTGCCTAAATTAGGGTTTGATGCGCCAAAACCCTAATCAGCGCAAACATGCGTGCGGTATGTGCCATGTGGCCATTGCACATCGATGTTTTGTGCAAATGATGCCATAGTCACGCCAAAGGAACCATAGCAAGGCCATCATGTGGTAATGACCACATGAGCAAGATTTCCACGGGTGGCCATGTTATGGCGCCATTATTAGGGTTTCCTGGGTCATGTACGATTCGTGGCATTTTGTGGGGCCCGAAGTGGCATGATTTGCACTACGGCTGGAAATTAGGGGTTTGATCATGTAAGGTCGTGTTTCTGGTTAGGTTAACCATATTGAAGTCTGTTATGGTGTTGGCCACGAACAGAAGGTGGGTTGGCCTGTTCGTGCACTATTTATGGTAAGTTGCTTCTTTCGGCATGTTTCTGTGGTAAAGTAGCATATCGGCATGTTGGGTATGCACGTTTGGCATGCCAATTGGTGTGTTGGTGCAACTTTGGGAAAGCCAATTTGGTATTGGCACGACTTTTCTTCTTTTTTTTTAATACTGCGGCAGGTTTCGAGCAACATGATTGGCCAAACAAGAGAAAAATCCGGCCGAACACGAGTGGCCACACTTCTTATGTGAGTGTGGCAGGTTTGGAGCGACCTGATTGGTCGAAAAAGAGAGGGTCGGCCAAGCATGGGCGTGGCTACATTCTAGTGTGAGTGTGGCGGCTTTAGAGCCACATGATTGGTCGATGGGAAGTGAGGCCGACAAGTATGGGCCCAGCCACAACTTATGTGTGTGTGCCGAGTTTAAGGCAACCTGATTGGTCGAGGGAAATAGGGCTAGTTTAGGATGGGGCGTGTTTAATGGAAATAGCGCCGGCTGGCTTAAGGCATGGCCACACCTCCCTTTGTTGTTGCTCCTATCGCGCATCTCCTTTTTTTCTGATTTTGTGCAAGATTTTGCGATTACTAATCCATGGCGGATTAATCACCTAGTTTGCCTAGGCTTAATTTTGATAAGTAAGGTCTGACATACCGCGCAAGGTGCAAAACCCTAACTTTTGCAAATTAGTCAGGGTAATTGATTGAATTCTATGTGCTGACACAAAACTATTTTAAGTTCATTGCCAGAGAACAACATGCTTTCTGGTCGAATACCTTATGCAAAGACCTTATCCTTGATACCTGGAGATTCGTGATACTCTGCTGCGAGTGAACACAAATCGTCATGCCATATCAACATTAAGGGTTCAGCCGGGGAACATAGCACAGAAATCATTCAAAGAAACTTATATTAAGTGAACATAGGCAAGGTGCCAAAATTTACAGAATATATGGGATTGTTGCTACATGCACCATTCTAGGTAAATCCCATGAGAAAATATTGAGTTGCTCAATAAGTGTGCCAGTGAAGAGGTTGACCACTCATCACTTTTACATGGCTCTGCCTCTTTGCAAAGTGACAGCCTATTAAATGTATGGTTTTAAAATTTAGCCCTGAATTGAAAGCCACCATCAACACCTACATCTTTAATTACTCGGACAACATCATCTCAAACCACCAACATAGCTAAACTGATACTACAACTCCAATGACCCTTGCTTATGTGAATCTCAACACTAACAGTTTCACTTAAGTGTATTGACTCCAACAACATATTTATGTTCTTCGTTTCAAATATTAAATCTTCTCCCCTGCCAATTCAATATTAAATCAATCTGAATCCCCACCAATAACTTCTACAGTTCAACAAACCAACCAATTTAACTGTACAACCCTTCCAATTACATTATCTCACAGCCAACACTAACTGCAACTCCGGTTCCAATATCTAATTCCACTCAGTTCAATCCTACTTTGTATCTCAATCACATTACTAGCTACATGAACACAGTCAAAACTACACCACCAAACATCCTCAAAGCCTCATATCCATTCCACACACATCCATCTCAATTCTTAGTTCAATTAACACTCATAAACTCAGTAATGAAAATCAATGAACATTACAAAGTTAACTAAGAAGAACAAGTTACCTCAAAACATCATGTCTCAATCAAATTGAAAGCAATCCCTTATTTCCTCTGATTCGAACAATTCAACACAACACCATCTCCTCCCTAAATCATGTGTTCAATCCTCAAACCCTAATTATTAAATTGGGGAAGAACATGAGGAACCCTAAATCTGCAATTTCTTAATCAACCTTCAGAACAACTCTAAAGCTTCCATTAAACACCGATTAAGAACAAACCCATCTTCTAATTAATCTTCTAAACCTTTAATTTCATCTTCTACAACTTCTCCAAGTTATTTCTATGAAACCCTAATTCACTGATTCTTCGATTCATCTTCATAACATATTTATAATACAAATTCAACCACACTCTTCTATTCTTCATCTAACAGCAACTCAATTTACATCTCAATTCCACACAAATCCTAATTTCAGAAAATACATCTTCTAATTTACTTTTCCCTTTGAGTATGAATCAATAACAGATAACAACACCATCTCTAACAAACACTCCATGATCTTCTACACCTCCTACCGATCACAAAGCTCTTTATTGAACTCTTAATCACTCGCAGAAGAAGAAGAACAAGGGAAGGACAATGAAGAAGAATGGAGAAGAATAAAGAGAAAGATAAGAAGAAATGAATAAAGAAGAATAAGAATTTATCTTCTCGGTGGGTGAAGATAAGGCCGGCCGGATTTTACTGAGGCACCCATGCTCTGGATAAGGGCTGCCAAGGTCCATCAACGAAATGACTAATTTTCCCTTCATACAAATTTGATAATATCTTCTTCGTATGATATCCGAAAGACACGTTCGAGTAGTCCATTATGCGTAACTTTTCGAGATCTATCTAATGTACTAGTTTCATATATAGATCGTTGTTAGATTAATTCTTATTAAATAACGTTCGTGCTAAACTAATCGAACTATTATCGGCTAATTCATCACTTGACTGGTCTAATAGCATTGACGAGCTTGAGGGTATTTGCAGTATCTTCCATCTCAAGATCGGTTGTCACCTGCGGAAGGTCCCAAACTCTTTCACGAGTTCTTTTCATCTCTGACTTTGTGATTTCTCAAGATAGATATATGAAAACTATTCTTAATTGATTAGATCACGATTATTCTTAAGAGGTGGTTAAGAATCCAGGTTTCTCAGCTAACTGAGTTTAAGTGTTTCCTATTTGTGAGGTTTGCTAAATTTGTTCACTACAAAAAGATTTCCAAGCCTTGATCTTTGATCCAAAGGGAAATAAAATAGGCTTATATGTTAGAGGAAAATAGGTATCAAAAGTCTTTACTTATGTTGAAGCAACTCTTAGGCTATAAAGGATGTTAGCTAAGGGAATCAATTGCGTGGAGCCTTGCGAGGTTCAAGAGGCGCAAGGAGCACGACTGTAATTGAATTGCTTGGAGGGTGGATTAGGTATCTACTATATTCTTGTCTGAAGTATGATAGTAGGCTAGTGTTTGTAGCGTCTTAATACAGTTTGGTGCTCAAATCTGGACGAAGTCCCGGGGTTTTCTGCAATTGCAGTTTCCTCGTTAATAAAACTTTGGTGTATTGTATTTTTCCTTTTTTTGCATTACATTTTATTATCTTTATAGTATTATTTACACAAGTAGTACATAATCAATTCTAGTAGATCGATATATCCATATTGAGTGTGATATATTACGAGACTTGTTCTTGTAGAATTCGTATTTAGAAAGATAGATAACAAGTTTCATACTTGGCAGAATTTCGATTGGATTATTTGGATATGACTATGTTAATGTTGGATATTGATTTTTAGATCATCCAAGTACTCTTCTTAACTATCAGGTTCATGGACTATATTGTCTAGACTTCATGATTGAGAAGAGATAGATATATAAACTTTATATACATATATTGTTAATGATCATTAAGTTGGTCTACTTGCAATTGTAATAGATTTTGTCCCTACAGGTTGCCGAACAAAATATTTGGTGGTATACTTGTTATCCTCTCATCTTCAATGCGTACTATTGGATTTCGATATTCCAAATTAGAGGTGGATCAGCAACAGTAGAAGAAAATGAAGAAATACCAATTTTTGTTTGATTTCGTTACTCTCTCTCTTTAGTTTTAGTCAGTGATCCATGTGGACGCCACATAAGTTTAGGTAAACAAATGAGGATCCACAAATTATTTTGTTTAAATGATGAAAATCTCACTCACAAATTTCTTTATGTCATAAAACCTTCCTACTCGTCCTAATAGATCTTCCATACATCCATAATTCTGCTTAAATCACAAATAAAACGTCATGTCATTTGGCTAAACTCCCTTGCACACATAAACAATTCAATTGCATTTCCACACTTGTCAGGACTCCATAAACCATAAATTAACTAGTACAACCGTTGCCACGGTGGAAGGGCCGACCGAAGAAGAATCCGATGATGGAATTTAAATTTGATATTGTTATTTATACTCGTTGCGTAGATTTTTTTATAACCTTTCCAACGAGATAAAATTTATAAAATTCCAAGACACGGATTTTTAGATATGTTATATTAAAGTTTGTTTTCCAATTATACCCCTTCAAGAGTAGGATACACAAAGAGTTATAGTAATTGGACTAAAAGGGAGGGATAATCTTGTCTAGTGAAAAAGTAACCAAAAATAAACCACATGGAAATCAAATCCAATCTTTTTATCAAAATTGTTAGGTTCATTTTACAAAAAAGTGGCCATAAAAGAGACTCCCTCCCATCGAGCCCTCCGTTCGGTCGGCCCAATGAAGTAACAACAAATACATCTCTATCAAGCATCTCTCTAGACATAAGCTGTCTTCGGCTAGAAAAAAATATATTTAATGGTGATACCAACCTAACAAACCTAAGATTAAATCTTGTACATACTATCTTCAATATTCAACAAAGAGAAGGAGAATATAATTCAAAGAAAACCAGTACAAAATAGAGATTATTCAACAGACTGGTGAACAAGTATTTCTCTCATTTTTTTTTTTTGGAGCATTTCTCTAATTTATTATCACCATAGTTTCCTCCTGTTATTTTCATGCCTTCTTCTTGTAGATTTTTGTTTCTTTATCTACAGTTTTGTTTTGTCTTTTCTGGATAATATTGGGTGGGTGTTTCTGTTACTTTAAAGTTTAAACGACAATGATAAAGATTAAAGGGCCATTAACAAAAAGGTCCTACTTTTGTTAATTGAATTACAAAAGGATCATACTTTTGTTAATGGGTTACAAAAAGGTCACAATGTGTCCGAGATAACTGTGGAGGAAAAAAACGGGGTTAAATTTCTCCAAAATGCCCTTTATTTCAACTGAAGGTCTTAAACCCCAGTTAACCATTTAACCCAACCATCTGAGACATGCTGACATGGAGACTCCGTGACGTGGCTAGTCGGTGACGTGGCGAGTTGCTGACGTGGCCTAGTTTTCCGTGACTGGAAAATCAGACCGTTCCCAACGGTCTGATTTCATTTCTTCTTTTCTTTATATTCATGCACACAAGTATACTCATTTTTCCATTCCAACTAGCATTATCCATTCCAACAAGCATTATCCATTCCAACAAACAACAAAGGTATAATGTTCAAACAACAAATGGGTGGAGGCAAAACTGAGTGGTCCTGCAGTTCAGATGAGGCATCAAGCAGTCCTGTAGTTATATCAAGCAACAACACTAGCATTTGTTGTTTATGTGAGATTGGTATGCATGATCCAATTGATTGTCCATGGATCTATTCAAGGTGTAAGAATGTACCTTGCAATGGAGTGAGGAAGTTGTTAAAAGCTCAAACTGATGATCATGTTGGAGAGAAGTTCTTGCGATGCTCCATCTGCTCATACTTTGAGTGGTTTGCAGATGCCACAAACAAAAAAAAATCAATTCCAGTTCATCTCCCAACTCCCCATTCCTGCTTTGTTTGTGGTGACAAGAACCATATGCACAACAACTGTCCATGGAAGAACCAAGCCTGCAAGAAAAACAAGTGTAAGGGAACTGTGATGCTTTTGTTTTGCAAAAATGTACACAACTATAACATTGCTTACCTCAAATGCTCCAACTTTCTTAATTTTAAATGGTTGTCTGATGCTATTTTCAAAGCTGCAAGATCCAATGTAAAACAGATGACATATTTATGCAAGAAAATTGGAGATCTTCAAATGTAATGTAATGACCAAAAGTTTGAATAAAAGAAGAAAATTAGACTGAATCCAACTTCATATTAACATAGCATAAACACAACCATAAGTCTTAATCCAAGTTAACTAACTGCTGCAAACAGAAGCAGTAACACAAGCTAACAAAAGTAGAGTTAAAACATAAAACTTAGACCTACACATAAGCTAACAACAACACCTCATTGAGCAGCAACACTTCATTCAGTAGCCCATTTGGAATGCATCTCATTTGATTTTGGTTTAGGAACTGTGAAAGTTTGTGTCAGTGTTTGGCTCACCCCACCAACACCTGCAATGTCCTGTGTCAGTGTTTGATGCACTTACAATCCACTGCCAGACCTTCCACCTCTTCCACTTCTTCCACCTCTACCACCTCTTGCACCTCTTCCACCTCTTGAACCTCTACCACCTGCAGTTGAAGATGATGATGCACCAGGAGCAGTATTATTTGTTGGTTGAGATGATGCTTCAGCAGCAGAAGAAGATGATGCAGCTGCTCCTCTCTTTCCTCCTCTAGCCCTCCTGCTGGTACTAAGCTCAACTGGATCTGGATAAGAAGTGGAGTGAGATCCACCTTGAACCATGGTTCTCTGCCTCTTTGCTTTTAGATTAGACCCCACAGGTGCACCATCACATGTTCTGATGTTATGACCAGTTGACTTGCATCTGGTACAACTTCTAACTTTCTTCCCAGTGTGACCTTCATCATAAGCCCTTTTACTTTTCTTGCAAGGCCTCCCTGGTTTTCTGATGTCAATTGGAGGTCTTATAACAGCCATGTCTTCTGGCTGCACAATGATACAGAGAAAGAAATTAAGAGAGGATGAAGAAAAATAGAAAGAGACGAAGAAAGGATAAAGATAAAGGGATAAGGATGTTATAAGTAGTGAAAGGGGAAACCCTAAATATTAAAAATATATTTTCCACATAAAGTTAAAGATTCCCTATAAAGTAAATTACATAAAAGGTTATGCACAGTCAAGTCACATGTATATTACCTCATCCCACTCTTCTCTGTCTAGTAGTAGACCCATCTCAGGAGCATATGTAGCTCTCAATGCATCAACAAGATAACACTTGTCACAATAACTACCACCAGTACAACATAAAAGCATTAAATCACTAAACAGAGCATTCAATAAGTTCAACACACAATCAACAATAATAAATAGAGCATTGATATCTAAAAAAAAAATGTATAAAGAAGGTATGAAAACTCACTCAGCCCAATTGACTCTCATATCCATCAATACACATACAACATGTATGCAAGGGATTCCTCTAAGTTGCCATTGAACACAACTGCAAGTCTTCTGAACAATGTCAACTTGAAACAGAGCATTTGTTTCAATGTTCCTCACCTCATATAACCTTCCATAGACAACTCCATTAACTCTCAAGTGAGCTGTGTAATTTTCTATCTTCTTAATCAGCTTCAAAACACAGGGCACCAACTGTCCAAGCTCTAACTTATCAGCCTCAGCTCTTCTTTTATAAAACATACCCATAATGAGTTGACCATACATCATTCCAAGAGTACATATAGGCTTGTCTCTCATTGGGAACACCATGTTGTTGAAGGACTCACAAAAGTTACTATTAGTATGCTCATAACTAGTGGATTGGTCATAGAAGGCCCTAGACCACTGTTCTGGTTTTTCCCTCATCATATATTCAGCAGCAGATGGAGACAACTTCAAAAGGTCATCCATATTTGCCTAGTCATTCAAACATAATGACTCAGTAACCAAAATAATATCAACAAACAAAATAAATTAAACAAATTAAGGAATAAAGACCAATCATTACCTTCCAATGTCTTTCCTTGTAACAGAGGGCAGCACTGCAGACAAGTTGATGTAGCTTTGAACCTTTGTAATATTTCTTGAAATTTGCATACATATGTCTTCATATGAACAAGAAGAATCAAATTAGTTACCACCAATTAATCAAATCAGTTACCACCAATTAAGTACAAATCAAAATAACAAAATGAATGCTTAATCAGATCAGTTACCAACAACTACAAATGAAATAACAAAATAAATGCTCAACCAAGTTAAACCAACCTGAAACAGTATCTTTGAAAATGATCTGGAAATAATGCAGAAATGGACTCTAACAAACCTTTTTGTCTGTTTGAGATAAAAGTTAACTTTCCTCTAGGGTGATTGATAATGTAAGGCTTCAACCATTTCAAAAACAGGTACCAATTCTCACCTACTTCATTTCTAGTTACCATAATACCTAATGGCACTACTCTATTTTCTGCATCCAAAGCAGTTGCTGCCATCAGACACCCACCATGTTTTCCAGTCAAATGGCAAGCATCAAATCCAACAACATTTCTACAACCATCATGAAATGCTTTTAGTGGTGCTGCAAAAGCAATTGTCATGGACTCAAAGCAGTTATCAACACTGCAATAAAAAAATGAAACAGATTATGTAAGCCACTAATTATATGCATTAATGTTTAAAAAACAAAAGAAAACCAACAAAAAAAACGAAAAAGGGAGACACTCCATCCCACACTAAACATACAAAAAAGAAAGGGAAACAACATTCCAGTCTTCCACCCACTAATTCCAACTTTCCAAAAGCTCATACTTTGAAGTTGTTATTCAAACTTTGAAAAACGTTCTCTTTTTTTTTAGAAAAACTTTGAAAAACATTATCATTCAAAAGTGCTTCCACCAACTTTGAAAAACTTTTTCGTTCAAAAGTGCTTCCACCCACTTTTGAAAAACGAAATTAAGTAGCAAAATCCAAAAATGCGTTTACTACTTTAAGAAAAACTACTTCACTGCAAAGAGAAGAACTCACCTTCCATATGTGTAATTTGTTAGAGAACCAGGATTGGTTTTCTCCACCATATCACAAAAAGCTGGAACCAGTTTATATGAATCATCATAACTTCCATTTACTCTTTCTAATGTCTTAGTTCTAGCTCTCCAAGCCACATGATATGGAACACTGGTATTATGAGAGCTGTGGAACTGATCTTTCAAAGTATATGGAACTGGCATTGGATCTCCATTCTTCAACTTGTCATACAAAATTTGTGCTACAAATTCTGCATTAGCTGTCTTGTTTTTGGTTACACCTTCTGTGACACATGTATGCTCCAAATTCATCTTTCTGACAATGAAAGTGGGTTCATGACTTCTAACACTTGCATATATAAAAAATTTACAATTCTGAGACTTTTTATACTTGCAATTAACCTTAATCCTTTCTGCATCATTGGTCTTCAACCTGTACTGAAATTTTTTCTTGACTGCATATCCCCTTAAGTGATTCTTAAAATCTTTCATATCCATAAACTCCATCCCAACAAACATTGTATCAACATCTATAAATTGTTCAGCATTACCAGTATCATCATCAAAGTCACGTGTTCTTTCAGCATCTTCTACATGAGGCCCCCAAATTTGCTCATACTGATGGATCCAAACTGTTTTCTCCCCATCAACCTCTGCAACATCTTGGACTGATAAAGCACCTTCTTCAAATTCAGAATCAGAGCTACTAGAGCTTTCCCCACTTTCATCACAAGATGTTTCATGAAAAATTATTGTCTTTCCTTTTGGGTCATCATTCTCAATAACATTACTTGCTACATCTACAACAAAAGTGAGACAAGTTAAAATGCATAGTAGAGGAATCTATATGAAAAAAATAGTGAGATACAAAGATTACCTGCATTCATTTTCTTATACAGTTGTGGATGTAAGTAATCAAAAGAGTCTACTCCACCAAAATAGTTGTTGACAAATTCTATATATACTTCAATTCCCATTTCTGCATCATCACAATGTGGGCTTCTACAGTCATCAATGGGATGACACACATTTATATCATTATTTGTCAGTTGTATATTGTTGTCATACTCCAGCTGTTACAGTGTTGCTTCAACTGATGTTTCACCATCTACAACCTCATCATCATCCACATTGAAAAATAAGGACTTCTTACCACTCCCAATGACTGCAGCAATAGACTTAGACACCAACCTAGGACTTCTCCTTAATAGCTCAGGTGATTTACTATACAACAATCTCTTCTTTGGTGTTAAGAAACTTGATGGGTCAAGAGTGACTGGTGGTGCATCTCTTTCAATATGTAGAAATGAAATAGTTTTAGCCTTCTGAGGTGTTGAATAACAACTCTGTGCAACTGACAAACCAAATCTTTCAGGGAACTCATCACTAAGAGGAACCTTCCTGTGGGTAGTATTCATGTAAAGATGAATATACCCATCATCTTCAACTACTCCTTTATCCCACATTTCATAAAATTCATCATTACTACCAATGTAAAATAGGTCTGTCTCACTGAACCAGGTTAGGTTAACCTTCTTAATTGGTGGTAATTGATATGAAGCATGAACAACATCACTAAAACCATTTAATCCACCACAATTGACACTAACATTATCCAAAAACCTAACCTTGTTTGTATCAGATTGTTCAACCCTAAAAATTCTCACTGGGTTCTTCACATATTTCCTGCACATCATAAAGACAAAAATCAACCTTATCAGATAACAACCTTATCATATAACATCCCATAATATTTATTAGACCAATCTTCCCTAATAAGGGTTTATGAGAAAAAATCCCTAAATTCCCATTTCCTCTAAATTAGGGTTTACAAAGAAAAAATTGAAAATCAGGAAAAGGGTTTCTGATTACCAACCTCATTATGTTTGCGTACATTGTAAGGCGATCTTGTTAGTGAACAATCGTTCGAAGCTCTGTTATCTTCATATCCACCATTAACGTAACCAAACAGCTGCCATGACTAACTGACCTTCATCATTATATATACACTTACTAAAAATTAGTAAACCCTCACTCTTATTGATCTAAATCACTATATTTTTGATCTAAATCACTCTATTTTTGATCGATCGCCTTTTTTGCCGCGAAGAGAGAAAAAAAAAACCTAGAATGAAAAAGACTGCAACGAAGAGGAAGAGAACCTTATCTGTTATGGACAAATCTTCTCCTGGCCGTAAAGATTAATCTCGAGATTTAACAGGTTAGCGATCTACGGTTACAGATCGGGTTTGGTTAGGTCAGGGATATATTGTTAATCCGACATTACCATTTAACTATGACTTCGCGGGGCCCACCTGGTTAACGCCTAATCTAACGAAAGTAGGACCTTTTTGTTAATTGTTCGTAGCACTATGACCCTTTTGCAAATCGGGTCTTAAATGTGTGACCGTTTTGTAGATTTCCCAAGATTAAAAAGACAAGCAATACTAGTTTCGTCCTTGTTTTCTCTTACTTGTTAAAATCATAATAACATCTCAACTATTATCATTAATCAGATTTTCAAAGATCCGGAATTTTCATAGTTAATGTTCCTTGACTCTAGTACATGTAATTTTTTGTATTTAAAAGTTTGAACCAAGTCTTTTTATATCATAAAATACCCGTATGGATTTCATGGGGAATATTTAGGTTTTTAAACTCCTTAACTCTTTTTTTTTTGATGCTAAAGATGAATGTATTACTTAAACTGAAACCAGTACATTGTCTTGTATCAGAAGATTCTCAATAATACCAGGTGGAGAATCCAACCAGATTTTAGTGACTCTAAACTTCCTGTTAAACTTGGCTAACTTGTCGGCAGGTTTATTACAATACCTAGGAATATAACGACATGACCAATGAGAGATAGATTTTAAACACTCTAAAGCATCAATCAGAATGCTTTCATTTTCCCATGCAATAACTGGTTCGGCTGTGTTGATGTAGCTTTCAATTCCTTGTAGATCTGTCTAAAAAACTACGTGTGTATGGTTCAATTCCTTACTCCAGTTGACAGCATCGACAAACGCCAGGCATTCTGCATGCTATGGAGTCCTTACTCCTGCATAGCAATTTGTTCTGCATCCTCTCCAAGTACCTGCAAAATCACGCCATACAAGTGCAACTCCAGTTAGTCCAGTATTACTATCAAAAGATGCGTCACAATTTATAACATGATATGGTTAAACTCCTTAACTCTAATAATATTGGTTTGCATTTTAAAACTCGGATGAAGTTTATCTAGATTATAACCCATATAGATTTCACGTGGAAAATTAAGGTTTTCAAACTTACGTGGTTTACTCAATAAATACTTTTGGGATTTTTAGAGACTTTAATGGATTTCCAAAGTATTGTGTTTTTAGTTGTCTACTTTTAAAATCTCTTTCAAAGTTCATGTTACTGGTTATATATTTTAAAAAGGTTTTCTAAAGTTTGTTACTCACTATAAACTTTAAATTCATACTTAACTATTCTCAAGACTTTGAATGACTTTTGTATATATATTTTGTCTTGATGAAAGTATGCATATGTTTTTCTTATGATTTTATAAGATAATACTCTTACAACATGTATGTCATATCACATGTACCACATTTATCACATATTTGTATGAATGATTATAGAGTAAAAATTTTATTTGAATGCTATAAATAAAAACTATATTAAAACATATTCATGGTCCCAACTTCGGTTAGATATTAAATAAAAACTATATTAAAACATATTCATGGTCCCAACTTCTGTTAGATATACATAAAAATAAATTTCATACTTATACTTGTGACACCGGCTCCGAACTACTAAGTAGTAACAAACAACAAGCGTTGGTGTTATCAATTATTATCTTTACAATATCGACTTTATCTATTCTCGCAGACCACTGAATTTTCCCTTGCTCCTGGATACTACGTCTCATATGACAACCCCCCTAATGAGACGCACGACATTTTTCCTTGGTAGGGGATCCTTCCAATCATCATATTCTTGATCTTGTTGGCTATTCTGATATTTGTTAGGTGGAAGACTTGGAAGGCACGAAGAGAACTTGTGAGAACACCAGAAAGGCGAGGTGGTGGAGCACATTGCCCACAGTGGCGTACAAACAGAGTGGAGGTTTAGAGAGGCAGGTTGATGAAGATGAAATAGTGGGTTTGAAGGTTTATAGTGACATATGCCTTTATCTATAGCCATGTTTGATGTTCAATAACTTCACGTATACTTGGGAATATTTAAGAATGATTATTGCATTGTCAACATTTGAAAACTCTAAAATCAAATGAAAATTAGTTTGAGCTTATCCAGATTGTTTACTTTTATAAATAATAAAACTTAGTTGTCAAATTAGATTATTTAGATCAACAAATGCCTGCCACATTTATAAAAGAATCAGTGAAAAAGATACTTATTAAAAAAAACAATAAAAAAGAGGTGTAAAAATTAAAAAAACGTCAGGGTTTAAGAATATAATTTTTGAATTGAGAAAAAACTGATTTCAATCTAACTTATTTAACTTCGAGTTAATAATAGATGGATCAAAAAAATAAGTTTTCCCTTTAAGAATAATTATTTTGAATTTTAATTTCTCATATCACACTTTATCCTACCTACATATTAACTGCATGTATGCATCCATCCTACAAAGAAGGATACCAAACATTCTACATGGCAGGCAATCGTTCTAAGTAATTTGAATTATCAAAACCAATGATCTTTGTTATTTGGTATTGAACATAAAAAAAAAATTATTTTGCGTTATAAGATTTTTCCATTGTCAATAGTTGGTTTTGACTTTATTTTTATGAATGCAGGTGTAGATGGGGAAAAACGGTTCGCTGGTTTTTTAGGAAAGTGAAGAGTCGAGCGTGTTGTCGAGACTCCTCGAACCGGAAAAACTGCTTAACCTCACACAGATGCACTGCAAAGGGAGTGCTTATATTCGAGAGATCAATCTGTAGGACTCCGGCCTAAACTAAGTCAACGGCCGTTCCAGATTCAATTCAGTTGCAAATAGGGAGATTGGTTGATCTGTAGGAGGGAAGCTGAGAATTATGTGGGATCAATAATGATCAAGGATTCTGGGTGTGTTGAAGGTTTCTGCAATAATTGGTGAACTTGATGAGTTCGAATAAGTTTTGATGGATTGATGAATTCTTGAGAGTAGTTACTCGAGAAATTCTATGTAAACTTAAAACGTTGTCTGTTGGTGATCGTTCGTTGTTTTCAATCATGGATTCAGAGACTTATTTATACTGTCAGAGTTGTGAACACCTTGATCCCTGTAAGTGTGACGATTTCTTGAGTGGGAAGGGAGATCGTGGTAAAGTCAGTTCCATGTCATGTGGAGACTTGAATGATCGTGCACCCACTACTTTGCTAACTCATTCAACTGTTGACACCACTTACGCACATTACTCATCATGGATGAATCCACGTGCTGTAGGCCGCCAGACCAAAACCCTAGTTGTTATCCCCCAATTTGATGAGATTGATATCTCACGAATCGTGGAGTCTGCATGACAGACGTGTATTTAGTTTGTCAGTTGTTGACTGATTAGGCAATGAGCCTAGGTTTTGTTGAATCGAGCATGTTTGAAAAATGCTCAGCGATTCATGAATGTTAATGTTGTTTGTCTGAGTAAATTCAACGAGTTGTTGAATATTTATGAGTTACTGAATATGTGTGGATTATTAGAGCAACTGAGAAAGTATTGCTGGATTCGACGAAATATTGATAAGTTACTGAATATTGATAGTTGGGAACAATATTCGAGCAACTAAGCAAGTATTGCTCAATTCGACGAATTAATGAATATTAGGAATTTGACGTGCAATTGAGCAAGTATTACTCAATTCGACAAATCATTGATGAATTAATAATTTGACGTGCAATTGAGCAAGTATTGCTCAATTCGACAAATTACTAATAAATTACTAAATATTGATAGCTAGATCAATATTTGAGCAACTGAGCAAGTATTTCTCAAATCGACGAATTATTTATGGGTGACGGGATCCAACTAAAATATTGGTAGATTACCGAATATTATATGATTAATTCATATGATGGTTGTTGAATCAATATAAATTTATTAGTGTTTGAACTTTCTCAGAATAATGATTTGTTGAGCATTTGTTCGAAAACCCTAATTTTTGATGAATTGATGAATTGCTGAAAATAGGTCATGAGCAAAGAAGGGACCGACCACATGATACCATGGACGTCCATGTGATGCCCGATTGCTCGAGTAAGCGTGTACTAGGGTTCTCAGTTGGAGAGTTGGTGAAGGAATGATGATTAAGTGCCGGTTTCATCATTTATTGAATTACTGATGGGTTCAACATTAGGAAAAACCTAAATATGAAAGATAGGGGACCGACCAAGAGAGCATGGGACCATCTCTTGGTGGTCACGGGACCAGATGTTGTCCGTTTGATCAATCCCCAGGTTGGTTGGAGAGAGTTTGGGCCTAATACGAGCAATTCAGCAAATTAGGTCAGAATTATGAAAAAATGTGGGACCGGCTCTGTGCAAAGCCCTAGGAATAACCTTGGTCGGTCATTAGGGCATGTGCGTGTTGCCATGGCATCCGTGTCTCCGTACTGAGAGTTTCAGTATTTTCTGATGTGTGTTCGAGCAACATTGTGAATTTTCAGAAGAGTTTCATCTTGACTGCAATTCTTGATTTTGTTGGAATGAGAATGTATGCTCAATTGATCAATATTTTGTAAATATTAAAATAAGAGTATTTTAACATCTAAATTTTCCGTGAGAGGTGATAGACGCATTTTTGTGTCTGAATTGTCCTTAGTATCTCTATTGTTAGTCTCGATTTTTGTACTTATTATGGTGTTTTTATGTTTGTGTAGGTTTTTTTGGAGGAATACACTTGTGTGGAAAAAGTTGCTCAAAAAGTGTTTTTTGGACCACAGGAGAAATTACTAAAGGCACCCTCAACTTGGATAAGGGGCACCTCAGGGCACCCCCATGTGTTAAAGGCGCCCACATTTTGGATCGGGGCACTCCTTCTTCAACATTCAAATTCTGTTTTTGGCGGGAAATTATTGCAGCACCGGACCAGATTTAGGGTTCGATTTTTGGACATCTTATGGAGAGATTCAATGGCTGAAATTTCGTGGGAAGGCCTGTTTAAACTTAACAGGCAAGGTATGGTCGATGTTATCGGTTAGAATTGGTTGCATCGTGAGTTTGAAGAAAACAGAGCCAACACGTACACATGAGAAGTTCTTCATGGGTCTGCATGTGTTTTGGAGAGTTTTTACGTGTTCAGTGCATGTTAATTGATTCGAGCAACAATTTGGAGCATGTAATAGATGAATAAGGAAGGTTGGATTGATACAAACGTGTGCTGCTACAAAAAGAGAAAGAATATATCCCGAGAATAATATCATTAACTGTCGAGTAATGGGAAGATATTTTGGAGTTATGAGGAGTAATCTTTGGTCCTGTCAAGTATATATAAGTTGCTGGGGTCGAGTAGAAGGGGGACGGGGAGTTAGGAGAGACAACAGAGCAAAGAATCGAGAGTTTGAAAATCTGCTGGTGCTGTCATTAAAGAAGAACTCGAAGAACAAAAGACTACCAGAGGCAGTCGTTTTTTTCATCCGTAACAACGACAATTAGAGCAGGGTCGTAGCGATACAGAAACAGTGACGCTATTGTTTTATCGTTCTTTATAACACTAATTTGCAACAATTATAACTGTTACAAAAACCCGGTTTTAATCATTTTATCCCATTTTTCATCATTTGTAACCACTTTTGAGCATAAATGAAATCAACTTTTGAGTGTGTTTCCAACATGATGAGCGGCTAATTCTCTCACAACCAAGGCAATGGATGAAGCTATCTAAACATGCATAATGGGTAACTATTTCATTTTCTCTAATATTTAATTATAATTCACTCATTCACTGCTTTTGCAGAGTTTTTAATTGTTTGCATAATTTTCTTCATTAGTTGTGATTCAATTAGATAGGTTATGCTTTGTATTAAGATAATCTATGCTTAGGGGATACAATTAATTTTTGAGAATTTGCCTGATTATTTGTGAATTAAGAATTAAAGGATTTAAAGGCTAATTAGAGTTATGAAATATTCAATACCATTCATTCATGTGTAATAGTGGATTCTAGTGCCTTGGTTATTCCTAATATCTTGAAATCAATCTGGAATCAAGTTTTCTTTATTTTGAAGTTTTATTAAGTCTAAAATCTTTTGCTTTCACAAGTCTTACGAACCTTTTTACTACAACATTATTGATTAACATCAATTTTTGGCGCCGTCGACACGGAGCTTGTCTTTAGGCTAGAGTTTTAGATTTTTATTCTTTTTTTTTTGAGGTTTTTATTTGTTTTTATTTTATTTGTTCTTCTTTACGTTTTTGTTTTTGTCTTTTTACTACAGATTTTGGAATTTGGAGCAAAAGGAAAATTTTCCAAAGCTTTTGGTGAATACTTAAAGATTTGGAGTTAAAGAAAAAGTAAAAGGCGAAGCGAAAGAAGAAGATTTTTTTTTTTATATAAAAAAGAGAGAAAAAAAAAAAAGATTTTTTTTAGATTGTATTAGGATTTCTCTATTCTTGTAATTTTCTTTTTCTTTAGCACTTTACTTTACTTTTTTTGGACTTTGGACTTTGGACTTGGACATTTGGACATTCTTTTATTTTTAAACCCTACGGAAGGGTAGTTTAAATATTAAATTGTTTGCAGAGAAGGACGGTGATTACGATATCACCTCGGCCCCTCGGGTTCGTACATGACATAGGAGTCGTGGCCCGAGTCGACTACAACGGTTCATCCCCCGTCTGGAACGGGAGGTAAGTTTGTCGAAACACTCGTGAATCCCCTGTCAGCGAGTTACTGTATTCCTTCGTTTGCATATATATACTGAGGAACTAAAAACGGCTGTTTTAAATTCCTAGTAAAGGGCAAGGACTTGCCATATAAGATAAGGGTTCGGATTTCATCACCGTTCTCTTCTTGCCCGCCTTAGGAAAACGAAACTTAACGCGAACCTAAGCCTTAAAATTTGGAATAAAATGAGAGCGATAGGGTAACGAGCTTAATAGGAAACTCGTTCGAAAAATATTGGTTACTCTTTTGAGCATTCTTCGAAGTTCATGATTTTTTCTGTGAGTTGAATGCGTGACTACGCCGCCCTGTAATGCGGTGAGGCCTTGGGTATCAAAGCTCCAGCAGCTTCCCTCGCCTCTATTCAACTTACTTAAACGCGGATTGATTCCAGAGGGGCTTGCTCAGATTGTAACGAATTCCCTTTCGAAGGATTAGAAGATGGTCTAGAAACAATCTAAGTGGAGCCATCATGCTTTTTGTTTGCTAGAAAATTTTAGGTTTGCTTTGGTGGATTCAGCCTGCTTTGTGTTTTCTTAGAACCTCCCTTCCTTTTAGGATTTTTCTTTTTCTTTTTATTTTGTTTTTCTAGTGTATGCCCGAGGTCATTAGAGAACGGGCTTGGAAAAGAAACACTCTAGGTCGTTTGATTAGTGACAAACCTAGTATTCTTCTTTTGAAGGCGGGAATCTCGAAGACTCTTCTTTTGAGAGACCCATTTTTGGAAACTTCAGTTTTGAGAATCTGTCTCTTTGTGAGGAAAGTACCCCTAGTACGTCAGCTGTGCCAGCAATGACTACTTTGAAAAATTACATGTTCCCAACTAGGGCCAACCGAGCTTCGTGCATTAAATTGCCAGCCAATACGGCTAATTTCGAGATAAAACCTAGTATTATTCAGATGATCCCTATATTCTTAGGAAAAGATGATGAGAACCCTTATTTTCATATTAGGGACTTTGAGGAAATTTGTGGGATAGTTAGAATAAAAGACCTTACTGATGAAGTCTTGAAACTTAAGATGTTTCCCTTTTCCTTGAGAGATAAAGCCAAGACCTGGCTAAACAACCTACCATCTGAATCCATTGAAACATGGCAGGAACTGATTGCAACCTTCTATATGAAATTCTACCCTAAGCATAAAATTGCAGCTGTTAGGCAGAAAATTAGTGCTAGTGTGCAACAAGAGGGAGAGTCTCTTTATAGGTTTTTAGAGAGATTCAATGATCTCCTATCCCAGTGTCCTCACCATGGATTTGATAAGATGAAACTTGTAGACATTATTTATAATGGTTTAGACTATTCGACCAAATACATGGTCGATTCTATGTGCGCTGGTGAGTTCACTAATAAAACTACTGAGGATGCTTTTACCTTCTTAGGAACTATAGCTGAAAAATCCCAACAGTGGGAGCCTTGTTTTGAACCCCCTAAAAGACTCTTAGTCAATATAAGTAGCACCAATGTGGTAGATACAAGCTTCGAGTCAGATGCTAAGTTTCCTGCTTTGTCTAGAAGGTTAGAAGCTTTGGAAATGGGTCAGTCTAAAAATAGGTCCCTTGTTGAATCTAATAGAGCCTCTCAAGTCTCTAGTTGTGGAATAGAGCCCGATAACTCATTTTTGGAAGGTCATGTTAGTGAAGAACAAGCCCATGCTGTCTATAACAACGCTAGGTTTGAGAACCGGCAGAAATTTGACCCATACTCAGAGACCTACAACCTTGGTTGGAGAAACCATCCTAATTTTTCTTGGTCTAAGGGCCAGAATCAAGGCCAGTCTAGTAATTCTCAACCTCCCCCAGGTTTTGGTTATGCTAAGAACCCTTCAGGTCAACCCCAGTTCTAGAACCATTCGGATAAAAAGATCACAAGTTTAGAGGATACTCTCGCTTCGTTTATTAAAAGCTCTGAAAATATCAACCAAATGGTTGTGCAAGGGATAGAAGAAAGTAAGAGTATAGGTTATGCTAACTCTCAGGCTATTTCCGAGTTGAAAACCCAGGTTAGTCTGATAAATGAGTCTTTGAGACGCACGACATTTTTCCTTGGTAGGGGATCCTTCCAATCATCATATTCTTGATCTTGTTGGCTATTCTGATATTTGTTAGGTGGAAGACTTGGAAGGCACGAAGAGAACATGTGAGAACACTAGAAAGGCGAGGTGGTATAACACATTGTCCACAGTGGCGTACAAACAGAGTGGAGGTTTAGAGAGGCAGGGTGATGAAGATGAAATAGTGGGTTTGACGGTTTATAGTGACATATGCCTTTATCTATAGCCATGTTTGATGTTCAATAACTTCACGTATACTTGGGAATATTTAAGAATGATTATTGCATTGTGAACGTTTGCAAACTCTAAAATCAAATGAAAATTAGTTTGAGCTTATCCAGATTGTTTACTTTTATAAATAATAAAACTTAGTTGTCAAATTAAATTATTTAGATCAACAAATGCCTGCCACATTTATAAAAGAATCAGTGAAAAAGATACTTATTAAAAAAAACAATAAAAAAGAGGTGTAAAAATTAAACAAACGTCAGGGTTTAAGAATATACTTTTTGAATTGAGAAAAAACTGATTTCAATCTAACTTATTTAACTTCGAGTTAATAATAGATGGATCAAAAAAATAAGTTTTCCCTTTAAGAATAATTATTTTTAATTTTAATTTCTCATATCACACTTTATCCTACCTACATATTAACTGCATGTCTGCATCCATCCTAGAAAGAAGGATAGCAAACATTCTACATGGCAGGCAATCGTTCTAAGTAATTTGAATTATCAAAACCAATGATCTTTGTTATTTGGTATTGAACATAAAACAAAATTTATTTTGCGTTATAAGATTTTTCCGTTGTCAATAGTTGGTTTTGACTTTATTTTTATGAATGCAGGTGTAGATGGGGAAAAACGGTTCGCTGGTTTTTTAGGAAAGTGAAGAGTCGAGCGTGTTGTCGAGACTCCTCGAACCGGGAAACTGCTTAACCTCACACAGATGCACTGAAAAGGGAGTGCTTAGATTCGAGAGATCAATCTGTAGGACTCCGGCCTAAACTAAGTCAACGGCCGTTCCAGAGTCAATTCGGTCGCAAAGAGGGAGATTGGTTGATCTGTAGGAGGGAAGCTAAGAATTGTGTGGGATCAATGATGATCAAGGATTCTGGGTGTGTTGAAGGTTTCTGCAATAATTGGTGAACTTGATGAGTTCGAATAAGTTCTGATGGATTGATGAATTCTTGAGAGTAGTTACTCGAGAAATTCTATGTAAACTAAAAACGTTGTCTGTTGGTGATCGTTCGTTGTTTTCAATCATGGATTCAGAGACTTATTTATACTGTCAGAGTTGTGAACACCTTGATCCCTGTAATTGTGATGGTTTCTTGAGTGAAAGAGTGGGAGATCGTGGTAAAGTCAGTTCCATGTCATATAGAGACTTGACTGATCGTGCACCCACTACTTTGCTAACTCATTCAACCGTTGACACCACTTACGCACATTTCTCATCGTGGATGAATCCACGTGTTGTAGGCCGCCATACCAAAACCCTAGTTGTTATCCCCCAATTTGATGTGATTGATGTCTCATGAATCGTGGAGTCTGCATGACAGACGTGTATTTAGTTTGTCAGTTGTTGACTGATTAGGCAATGAGCCTAGTTTGTGTTGAATCGAGCATGTTTGAAAAATGCTCAACGATTCATGAATGTTAATGTTGTTTTTCTGAGTAAATTCAACGAGTTGTTGAATATTGATGAGTTACTGAATATGTGTGGATTATTCGAGCAACTGAGCAAGTATTGCTGGATTCGGAGAAATATTGATAAGTTACTGAATATTGATAGTGGGGATCAATATTCGAGCAACTGATCCAGCATTGCTCAATTCGACGAATTACTGAATATTAAGAATTTGACGTGCAATTGATCAAGTATTGCTCAATTCGAAAAATTATTGATGAATTAAGAATTTGACGTGCAATTGAGCAAGTATTGCTCAATCCGACAAATTACTAATAAATTACTAAATATTGATAGCTAGATCAATATTTGAGCAACTGAGCAAGTATTGCTCAATTCGACGAATTATTTATGGGTGACAGGATCCAACTAAAATATTGGTAGATTACCGAATATTATATGATTAATTCATATGATGGTTGCTGAATCAATATAAATTTATTAGTGTTTGAACTTGCCCAGAATAATGATTTGTTGAGTATTTGTTTGAAAACCCTAATTTTTGATGAATTGTTCATTATTCGACGAATTGCTGAAAATAGGTCATGAGCAAAGAAGGGACCGACCACATGAGACCATGGACGTCCATGTGATGCCCGATTGCTCGAGTAAGCGTGTACTAGGGTTCTCAGTTGGAGAGTTGGTGAAGGAATGATGATTAAGTGCTGGTTTCATCATTTATTGAATTACTGCTGGGTTCAACATTAGGAAAAGCCTAAATATGAAAGATAGGGGACCGACCAAGAGAGCATGGGACCGGATCTTGGTGGTCACAGGACCAGATGTTGTTCGTTTGAGCAATCCCCAGGTTGGTTGGAGAGAGTTTGGGCCTAATACGAGCAACTCAGCAAATTAGGTCAGAAATATGAAAACATGTGGGACCAGCTCTGTGCAAAGCCCTAGGAATAACCCTGGTCGGTCATTAGGGCATGTGCGTGTTGCCATGGCATCCGTGTCTCCGTACTGAGAGTTTCAGTATTTTCTGATGTGTGTTCGAGCAACATTGTGAATTTTCCGAAGAGTTTCATCTTGACTGCAATTCTTGATTTTGTTGGAATGAGAATGTATGCTTAATTGATCAATATTTTGTAAATATTAAAATAAGAGTATTTTAACATCTAAATTTTCCGTGAGGCTAGCCGGTCACGTGACCATGTTTGCTCTTGAATTTTCATGATTTGAGAAATTATGAAGAAATCATGATTTTTGCTCAAACCAAGGAGTTTCATGAATTCAAGGAAAATAATAATTATAAAAGACTAGGGATTGCAGGGTGTGGATTCGACCATGGAATAGGAGAAATTGTTATTTCCACTCCATGGGATCAGGCCGTGGATTCGACCATGAAATATGAGCAATTGTTATTGCCATTCCATGGGTTCAAGCCGTGGATTCGGCCATGGAATAGGAGCAATAATAGATTATTCTGGGAATTCAGTGGTGAATGTCACGAAATAATTAATATATGTGCATAGTCAGGATACGGCTAATCCTGAGGGTGTTCTCAAACACTACGGAGAACACCCGAGTCTATACACGTCGCTCTACATGGTCATGATCAGTGAGTATCACTGTCCTGAAGGCGTTGTTTCTCTCAATATGACGGAGAACCGCCCAATCGTTCTTTTATGTAGAGGTGGGTCTCTCTCATGTAGTCAGGGAACAGTGAGTATCACCGACGTCCTGAAGGCGTTAAGCCCTCTCAACAAACAATTATGTAAGAGGATCGCCCAATTCTATTATTCTACATAGAGGTCACAATGAAATGCCAGGGATCGAACGCTCATCTAGTGGAGGCTTTTCGAAAGACATATTCATCATGGCTTCGTAAAATATGAATCGTCACATGCCCGAAGCCGTATCAGAAACATGCAGTATCATGATTTTACGGATTTGACCTTTGTTAAAAATCCACCATCAATATCAAGTCCCCTGCTTAATGAGGGACAGTCATGTTCCGCGATAAGCATTAGATGGTGATTTTCAGTCGACGAGATCGTGGTTGAACTCAGTCTACAAAGGAAGTTTCAGAATCCTCGATTTGATCCAATGGTATCACGTACGAGCAAATATGCAGGTGTGGACCCTGATAGTGTGATATAGTGTTATTTTGTGGACGTGGAGAGGTGACGTGCTGCTGATTTGGTAGGTCAAAATTCCAGTTCTGGTTGATTTAGGATTTACGGCCCGAATCTAAAAAAGAAAACCCGTGTTTTATTAGGTTTTGGAAATAGAATTAATATAAAAGGTAAGTAACCCTAATATTTTTAAAGTTCAGTTGTTCAAAATAAAATTCCATGTGTGCATGTATGTGTAAGTTTCATGAAAATTTATCTTTAGAAAACATATGCACATTCGTTCGTTAGTTTAAGAAACGAGCAATAATCCCTAATATGAAAGAGATGCATGAATTCTTGAGTAGACATGGTCTAGTTACAGTAGATAAAATTTTGTTCATGAAGTTTCATGAAAACTAAAATTTATTTTCAAAGCATGGACTTTCACAAATACTTTTAGGAACGTAGGTTCGTTCATAGTAAAAGTAATAAATAATGATCCTTAGACCTCATAATAAAATTTGTTTGGAATATATGGACCTTTACAAATGTATAAAAAACTCTCGTTTCATAGACGAATGCTCGTTTGAGCAAAACAATTAAAAAAAAAATTATAAATAACTCACGTAGATTTTTTTTTTTAATTTATGAGGTTTCACAAAATGGAATAAACTCTCATTTCAAATACGGATGCTCGTGAGAGGGAGAAAAAATATATATTACATATGTTTTCAAAGTTACATGAGTTTCACATTAAAATATATATTTTTTGTAAAATCAATGTTTTGATTTTGAACAACTGTTGAAAGTAGACAATTATACATGGTGAAATAATGTCTATATGTGAGTTTTCACAATTGTACAATGGACGTCTGTCCAAATTTTCAAAAACCGTTCACACAGTAAAGAGTTACGTGGGTGGTTCACGATTTTATGAAAGATTTTGCCAAATGATTTTAAACAATTGTTAAAAGCAAACAATAATATTTTCGTGAATTTCGTGATTTCATAGTGTATGCACACACGGTAAAAAATCAGTGAATGTTCACATGAAGGGTTATGTGAATTATTCATAGTTTCGTAAAAAGTCAGGTGTCGGACTTTTAAGTAATGGGTGTTGCTCATCTTTGCAGGTTTGAAGGAGCGAGCAAGATTTTTAAAATTTTACGTTATTATCACTAAGTTCGTGAAACCGTAAATAGGTAAGAGTTGAGAGTTATCATTTTTGTAGACGCTGATGTGAGCATCCTAATTCCATGATTCATTGTTTTGTCGAATCCTGCACTTTGTATGAACGATGTGCTGAAATAGACACTTTACAAGAATGACTGACTCCAAGGATGATACTTCCAAAGATGGTGTTTCTAGAGATGACATCTCTACGGATGAAACTTTAAGAAATGGTACTCCTGGGACCTTTGAGTGATGGTGAGAGATCCTTCATACTGAGTTGTACTTCTGCTTATTTCATTATCTTTACCACAAGATGATCGTATAGTGAAATCCCGGATAAATGTAGATCCCACAGAAATGGAAGAAAGTATACGGGACTGGACTACATGATGTTAGCAAATGACGTGCAGTCCCCAGCCATTTCTTTGGTGAGTTGTTAGCGCTCCTTGTGTCATGAATTTTCTATGCCCGTGCAATTAGGATCACGATACCAAGGTTTGTTACTTCTTTTATACTTTTTCTACATCGATTGACGGCCTTCAACTTGTTCTCGGGCAAACAATCCAGCACTATGAAGAAGTCGATGTAAGCATCTCTTTCATGCAGGCGATCGTGGCATCTCCTTGAATGAAATAATAATTATTATTGTTGATGAGTCCAAGAAGAAATCATTATAGATAAGCATCATGTTGATGAAGCGCACTCTTCTTTGGGGCATGGGAATATGGAGAATTCCCGAAATCCCGAACCAAATGGAGATAACGGCATTGTCGAGCCTTCAGATGATTTAGAGACTCCCTTAGTAAGTATATATCCTGTAATATCTTCATAGAAGTATGAAATTGCTTATTTGTGAATGAATGAATGAGAATCCATGTGAGTATACGAGTAATTTCGTCGAAACACGTCACCATAAAATTTCAGACTTAAGCCTTTAATAGAAACGTTGTAGAATCTTCGTCCGAAGTCGGATTTTCACGGTCTGCCCATGTATCCTTATGCCCGAAAAATTTCCAAGCTTTAGTGAAGAATACTTTTAAGTTTTGAGAACGTTTAGGGGTCGAAATCGATGAAACAATAAACTTCCAGGAGACCTTCAAAAAATTTTCAGCTGGCATGTGGTCCAATATTTTGGCCACAACTCTTTGCTCGTTTCTCCAATTGCTGTGGATTTTTGATATGTTGTAGAAGACATTCATACGAAGAGAATCGTATATGACACATCCCTATATTCTTCATCAATTTCTCCCAGCTCTCCTCTTTGTGCATGATAGTGAAAAATCATCTCATATGAGCTTGTTGTAAAACACCCCCGTTGTGTCTTCAGACCTTTTGCTCGTGTCTCTAATGGTTGGTGAAGGATTTTGATGTCATTGATTCATTTGAGATCAGGAACCCTTGATTGATACATGAGAACGGTGGTGCTTGCAGTGCCATCTTCTGTCAGCAGTAGAAACATTACTTCTGAAACCCTGGTCACAGGACCATAGCTGATGTTGCTCTCGAGAGGGGGTGATGTAATGACCATGGTTTCATGCCCTGGTGGTGGCATCCCTTGTATGATGAATGATTAGCACATGAGAGTCTATGTACGCATATCTATATGTATGGATCTGGCTTCCTTCAAAACCTGTCATTAAGATGGGATGACGAACGATCTTTTTCCGTGGGAACTTGGTCGCCTTGAGAGTCTTCATGGTTACAATATTTATAGAAGCGCCTGTATCAACGAGAGCTCTATTGAATTCAGAGTCTTTGATAAAACCGGTTACATATAGAGCTCGGTTATATCCTTCATCTGTCATGCGGTCCTCTTCTCAAAAGGTGATGTTGTTGATTGAATGCTCAGACATCACGGATGTTTCTTCAACTGCCGGAGATGAGGGAGATAATGGTACTTCAGATGATATCTGGTTGAGTGTGGCAAACATGTTCGTTCGTTGCTTCCTGGAAAAGTGCAAGAGTTCACATAAGCCTTCGACCAACTGTGTCACCTCTTGGTCTACCGAATTCTCGTAGGTAGTGAAACTATTGATTTGACGGTCATCGAGTGACGATTCAGTACCCTGGGCTGAGACTTCCGAAGCTGAGATTCTGCCTAACTCGAATATTAGCTTGATGAGGAAATCAAGTATGTGGTTCATTGTATCCTTCATCAGATCCATGTTCCTGGTGTGGATCTCTAGAATTCGTGCTAACTCAGTTAGAGTTGGGACTCTCCCTCCTCCGTGTTGCCAGACATAGCGTTAGAAGGAGGAGGAATCCCGTTTGAAAGATTCTGGATTCAATTTGAAGTATTTGGATCAGTCCTAAGACCAACCATCTTGTGAAATTGAGAGATTGCAACCGAGAGAATGATCTCCCACTGTGGTCGCCAATCTGTAGATGGGGAAAAACGATTTGCTGGTTTTTGCGGAATTGAGGACGACCGTGCGGAGGAGATTCCTTGAACCGAGTGAAATGTTCAACCTCACACAGATGCACCGCTATGAAGGGGTGATTTTAGTTCGAGAGACCAATCTGTAGTACTCCGGCCTAAACCAAGACAATGGTCGTTCCAGAGTAAATTCGGTCACAAGAGAGGATGGGTTGATCTGTAGGAGGGAAGCTGTGAAATGTGTGAGATCAATGATGATCTGAGATTGTAGGTGTGTTGTGATTTTAGCATGAAAATGCTCTGAATGATTGAATCTTGCCTGATTGAGAGTAATTTCTGTGAGTTTGTGTAGACAAAAGAGCGCATGTCTGAACTTTGGTGAGAAATTGCATTGTTGTTCGAATGTTTGAAAGCTCTTCGAATCTTGTTCTTTCAATCAGGATTCAGAGACATTATATAATGCCGGAGATAAAAACACCATGATCCCATGAAGTGTGACAGTTTGCTGGAATCAAAGAGTGGGGAGGTGGGAAATCGTGTTAAACCAATTACTCATCGTGCGGAGACTTGGTTAATTTTCCACCCACTATTTTGTTGATTCCTTCAACTGATTGCACGACTTGATCACATTTCATCGTGTGTTTGAACACACGTGTCGTAGACCGCCAGACCAAAACCTTAATTGATATCCCCCCAAGTGACACGATTGATGTCTCGTGATTAATTTAGTCAGTTGTTGATTTCATGACTTCGTGGGACAATGAGTCCACGTATTTCCTGAGTTAAACATGATTTTGTGAAATGTTCTGCAACTCATGAATTGAACGCGTCTGCTGAGACAGTGATAGGATCCTCACGTTGAGGAGAGCAAGTGTTGCTCAATAATTTATTTAATATTGATAGTTCCAATATTCTTTGATTTAAGTAAATATTGCTCATATGAGAAAGTGTTGCTCGTATGATGAATTATTGGTAGCGTGACCAAAATAAAATATTAATTAAAGCGCTGTTAGTTGAACCGAGCATAATTAATAAGAATATTGATCATGAGATCATTGCAAAATTATTAGTGTTTGAATCTGGAATCATGATCCATGGATTCAGAAACCCTAATTTGATCAATTGATGGCCAATTGATGGTTTATTTGAAAATTAACCATGGAATGAAGGAGAACCGGCTTCATGTGACCATGTATCGACCATGAAATTCTCATATGCTCACGTTAGCAAAAACCAATACCTCTTTGAAGAGTTTGTGAGTTGTTGAAAGAATGATTAAATGCTGGTTTTATCATTTTCTGAATTACTGCTGGGTTCAGCATTAGGTGATAAAACCTAATTAATTATTAAAATATGAGGGACCGACCAAGGGGTTATGAAACCAGCCATGGGTGTTCATGGGATCAAATGATGATCGCTCCGTCAAATTTTGAAATTATTCGGAGAGTTTAGGACCCAATACGCGCAATTGTGCAAATTAGGTCAGATTATGAGAAACATGTGGGACTGGCTCATTGTGGAAAAAAAAGCTAACCCTGGTCGGTCAAGGTAAGATTAGGGTTTTCTGATAAAACCGTCAAAACTTCATCGGATGAAGGAAAATAATGAAAAAGTGAAAATATTATGGAGTGTGGGACCAATCATGACCGTGGTCAAGGCTGTCCAGCCAAGGGATGCATCCCACACGTTTTCCACAATTTTGTAATATTTTTCATGATTTTAGGGAAATATGATAAAACGAAGGAGTTTTGCTAAAATTAAAGAGTTTTGTTGAAATCAAGGAGTTTCCATGAGATGAGGGAAACATAAAAAATCCTAAATAATAAAATAAGGGATGTGTTGGCATGTGGGATCGGCTTGGAGCATGACTGGCCGGCCAGGGCCCGGTCCCGTGCGGTTTTCCTATTTTATGCATTATTTCATGATTTGAAGGAATTTTCATAATTTGAAGAAAATATCATGAAATCAAGGAATTTTCATGGGATTATGAAAACATGAAAAATATGCTAATAAAAGAGTGGGACGTGTGAGCCATCTAGGGTTTGGACGACCGGCCATGGCCCGTGCACACGGGTTTACCTAATTTTTATTATTTTTCATGGGACCAAGGAAATATCATGAGATCAAGGAGTTTTCATGAAATTAGGGAAATAATAATAAAATAATGAGGAATCATGAGGTGTGGGGACGGATGGGACCAAGGCATGGCCGGTTGGCCAATGGTCACGCCCATCACATTTTTCCCTAATTTTATATTATTTCCTCCGCGCGAAGGAAGCACCATGAAATTGAGGAGTTTCCTCAAAATAAAGGATATTCGTTCAAATGAAAGGGTTTTTCATAAACTCAGGGAAAACAACAAAAATATGATAAAAATATGAAACTGACGTGGGATTGACCACGGCATAGTCGGCCGGTCAGTGGGTCAATGCTCCCAACGCCTTGGTCAATTTTATTTATTTGTTATTTTTCATCCTATTTTGCATAGGTTCATCGTTTCATCGTATTTTGAAATACTCGTTCGTGCGGTGGTTATTAATGTATCATTGTTGAATACACTTGCACCATTTGAGACAAGGCTTGCTCAGAAAGCAGCTCTGATGCACGTGCGTCCAATATTTATTACTAATCCATGGATTTCTGCTGGGAAGGACCATGGATTACGTAATGAAATATTTTGCGAAAATATTTGAATATTTTCAGAAATTATGCGGAAGAATCCAAGAATTTAAGTTTGAGACAGGACTCGCTCAGAAGGAAGCTCTCATGCCCGTACGTCCAATATTTATTACTAATCCATGGATTTCTGCTGGGAAGAACTATGGTTTGCGTAATGAAATATCTGCGAAAATATTTGAATATTTTCAGAAATTATGCGGATGAATCCAAGAATTTAGGAATAATTAATTTATGACTTTATACTAGCAGAGCAAACTGTCTAGGAGCATTAATTATTCTGATATGAACTTGCTGGAGATTCATATCTTTTACATATCCAGGGTAAACTCGTTATTTGTATCCTGAAAATGTCATCACTCTATACTAGCAGAGCAAGTTGTTTGGGAGTTGTCCATCCCGTGATAGAAATAATTACTGAAGTGCTCATTACTACTCGTGAGATATGGCGTTGTCCATCTGTGATACTACATATCTATATGCTCTCTGAGAGAAAGTATTCTCAATCATAGAATTCGATGAGAGACCCGTGTCTCGATATTCACGTCTGATTGCTGGATCAGAGGTTTATATAATTATGGGTTTACGATTTTATCCTTTGTCGAAAATCCACCATCTACAGCCGGGTCGAGGTTTGTGCATTTCAGGATTGGTTATCTTTTCTTTACGCCTTTAGAAAATCCTGGGATGTTGGAGAAGCTCTGATGTTGTGTCTCGGCTTTCCTTTCATTCTTTTCAACAACAACGTTTGTTGAAGGCTGGACATTGTACTGATTATTGGCTAGGCATCGGCTGCTTCGAGGTTCCTCGACCTTGTAGGCTTTTCTCTTTACAGTAAAGCGGGTGCAGTAGCCGCTGATCGTTTGGATGCTTCATGAAGCTCTGAGAAAGTCTGGAACTAAAGATTATCCAGCAAGGCTAGCTCTGTAAACCGAGATCATTCCGTTGATGCACAAGTCCACTAGTTGTTGTTCAGTGACATTCGAGTCATGACAATCTAAAGCTTGGACTCTGAACCGCTTCACATAATCATTCGGATGTTCATTGCTTTTATGAGACATTCTTCCTAAGTCGGAGAGAGTAATATGCTCTAAGATGAAGAAGTATTTCATGTAGAAGGCATTAACCATTTCTCCCCAACTAGTGATGCTCCTGGTCCAATATTGTTGTACCAGGCGTATGCTCGGCCTGTCAGAGATTTTGAGAATTCCTTCAGATGGGCGACATGATTGTGTTCGTGCTCTCCTAATGCCTCCAAGAATTGAGAGACGTGTTCTCGAGCATTCCTTATTCCGTTGTATAGTGTGAACATTGGGGAAATGTAGCCCTTTGGGAGAGGAATTCATTGTGTAGTAGAGAGATATGGAGGTTGATGACAATGAACCGATGGTGTCTTGTCTTTTCCTTCATCCTCCATTAAGCGTTCAAGTCTTCACGGGTGATGAAGCCTGCAGGTTTCTTTGTTGGTGAGTTATCTGCATCCTTGTGGACTTCATTATCATCTACTACATGGATCGAAGTGACTTCAGGATCAGCGGCCGAAAATGTTTCTTTGGATTTTCCTTTCTCCTGAGCTTTATTTGACATCTTGTCAGTGAGAGTTTTGAGATAATTGCACAGCTCCTTCTGAGTGGTGGCCATGTCAATCTGATTTTTGGTGAGAGTCTCTAGAACCTGCATGAGATCACCTATGGTAGGTGGATTTTCTCTGATTTTTTCGGGAGACCTGCCGAAGAGAGGATTGTCTCCAATGTTGGTTTGGGTTGGGATTCATAACTGAACTTGACCTAAGATCAACCATTTTGTGAAAATATGGGATTTCAACCGATAGACTAATCTCCCACTGTGATCGCCAATCTGTAGATGGGGAAAAACGGTTCGCTGGTTTTTTAGTAAATTGAAGATTTGAGCGTGTTTTCGAGACTCCTCGAACCGGAAAAACTGCTTAACCTCACACAGATGCACTACAAAGGGAGTGCTTAGATTCGAGAGATCAATATGTAGGACTCCGTCCTAAACCAAGTCAATGGCCATTCCAGAGTCAATTCGGTCGCAAAAAAGGGAGATTGGTTGATTTGTAGGAGGGAAGCTGAGAATTGTGTGGGATCAATGATGATCAAGGATTGTGGGTGTGTTGAAGGTTTCTGCAATAACTGGTGAACTTGTTGAGTTCGAATAAGTTCTAATGGATTGATGAATTCTTGAGAGTAGTTACTCGAGAAATTTTATGTAGACTAAAAACGTTGTCTGTTGGTTATCGTTCGTTGTTTTCAATCATGGATTCAAAGACTTATTTATACTGTCAGAGTTGTGAACACCTTGATCCCTGTAAGTGTGACGGTTTCTTGAGTGAAAGAGTGGGAAAGTGGAAGATCGTGGTAAAGTCAGTTCCATGTCGTGTGGAGACTTGACTGATCGTGCACCCACTACTTTTCTAACTCCTTCAACCGTTGACACCACTTACGCACATTTCTCGTCGTGGATGAATCCATGTGTTGTAGGCCGCCAGACCAAAACCCTAGTTTTTATCCTCCAATTTGACGTGATTGATGTCTCACGAATCGTGGAGTCTGCATGACAGACGTGTATTTAGTTTGTCAGTTGTTGACTAATTAGGAAACGAGCCTAGGTTTTGTTGAATCGAGCATGTTTGGAAAATGCTCAGCGATTCATGAATGTTAATGTTGTTTTTCTGAGTAAATTCAACAAGTTGTTGAATATTGATGAGTTATTGAATATGTGTGGATTATTCGATCAACTAAGCAAGTATTGCTGGATTCGACGAAATATTGATAGTTGGGATCAACGTTCGAGCAACTGAGCAAGTATTTCTCGAGTCAACGAATTAGTGAATATTAAGAATTTGACGTGCAATTGAGCAAGTATTGCTAAATTCGACAAATTATTGATGAATTAACAATTTGACGTGCAATTGAGTAAGTATTGCTTAATTCTACAAATTACTGATAGATTACTAAATATTGATAGCTAGATCAATATTTGAGCAACTGAGCAAGTATTGCTTAATTCGACGAATTATTTATGGGTGACGGGATCCAACTAAAATATTGGTAGATTACTGAATATTATATGATTAATTCAGATGCTGGTTGCTGAATCAATATAAATTTATTAGTGTTTGAACTTGCTCAGAATAATGATTTGTTGAGCGTTTGTTCGAAAACCTTAATTTTTGATGAATTGTTCATTATTTGACGAATTGCTGAAAATAGGTCATGAGAAAAGAAGGGACCGACCACATGAGACCATGGACGTCCATGTGATGCGGGATTGCTCGAGTAAGCGTGTACCAGGGTTCTCAGTTGGAGAGTTGGTGAAGGAATGATGATTAAGTGCCGGTTTCATCATTTATTGAATTACTGCTGGGTTCAACATTAGGCAAAACCTAAATATGAAAGATAGGCGACCGACCAAGAGAGCATGGGATGGGCTCTTGGTGGTCACGGGACCATATGTTGTCCATTTAAGCAATCCCCAGGTTTGTTGGAGATAGTTTGGGCCTAATACGAGCAATTCAACAAATTAGGTCAGAATTATGAAAACATGTGGGACCGTCTTTGTGCAAAGCCCTAGCAATAACCCTGGTCGGTCTTTAGGGCATGTGCGTGTTTCCATGGCGTCCGTGTCTCCGTACTGAGAGTTTCAGTATAATTGATGTGCGTTCAAGCAACATTATGAATTTTCAGAAGAGTTTCATCTTGACTGAAATTCTTGATTTTGTTGGAATGAGAATGTATGCTCAATTGATCAATATTTTGTAAATATTAAAATAAGAGTATTTTAACATCTAAATTTTTCGTGAGAGGCTAGCCGGTCAGGTGACCATGTTGGCTCTTGAATTTTCATGATTTGAGCAAAATTTGAGAAATTATAAAGAAATCATGATTTTTGCTCAAACCAATGAGTTTCATGAATTCGAGGAAAATAATAATTATAAAAGACTAGGGATTGTAGGGTGTGGGACTGGCCACTGCTAGGGCATGGCCGGACGGCCATGTTTCCCGGTCCCGCACACTTTTCCCTATTTTATAATATTATTTCATGGATCCGTGATGTTATGAAGAATCCGTGAGTTTTTGTTGAAACGAAGGAATTTCATGAGTTCAGGGAATAATAATAATTATAAAAAGCTAGGGATTGCAAGGTGTGGGACCGCCCACGGCTAGGGCATGGCCGGCCGGCTATGTTGTCCGGTCCCGCATACCTTTCCCTATTTTATAATATTATTATTATTATTATTTCATGAATTCGTGAAGTTATGGAGAATCCATGAATTTTGTTGAAACTGGGGAGTTTCTTGAAATTGGAGAATGATTATTATAATAGACTAAGGATTGTAAGGTGTGGGACCGGCCGCGGCTTGGGCATGGCCGACCTGTCATGTTGCCCGGTCACGTACACCTTTCCTTATTATATAATATTTTTTCATGAATCCATGAAGTTATGGAGAATTCATGAGTTTTGCACAAACAAGGAAAGTTGCTAAACTGAAGGAGTTTTTCATGAGTTCATGAAAGTAACAAAAATAGGAAAAATATTAGAAGAGGCACGGGACCGGCCACGGCTAGGGCATGGCCGGCCGGCCGGCCCACCCATGGACGCCTCTTATTATTTTATTATTATTTGTTATTTTGCTCCTGTTTTGCTTAGGATTCCTCATCTGTTCATATTTTTGGACGCTCGTTTGTGCATCCGGGTGTTCAATCGTGCATCATTGTCGTATACACTTTCACTATTTTTCGTGGGGCTTACTCGGGGATGGTCCAGATGCCCGGTTGTTGAGTATTTATTGTTAATCCATGAAATTCAGTGTAACATAATTCATGAAACGAGACAATAAAATAAGTAGTTATTTATTATCAATTCATAGGATCGGCTGTGGATTCAACCATGAACTCGGAATAATAAAATAGGCATAACTATTCCATGGGATCGTGGTTTCGACCATAGAATCGGAGTAATAAAGTTATCTATTACTCATGAGATTAGCAGTGAATTCGATCATGAAATCGGAGTAATGAGATAAATTATTGTTGCCATTCCATGAGATCAAGGCGTAGATTCGACCATGGAATCGGAGCAACTGTTATTGCCATTCTATGGGATCAGTCCGTGGATTCGACCATGGAATATGAGCAATTGTTATTGCCACTCCATGGTATCAGGACGTGGATTCGACCATGGAATACGAGCAATTATTATTGCCACTCCATGGGATTAGGCCGTGGATTCGACCATGGAATATGAGAAATTGTTATTGCCATTCCATGGGATTAAGCCGTGGATTCAACCATGGAATAGGAGCAATAATATATTATTCTGGGAATTCAGTAGTGAATGTCACGACAGAATTAATCTATGTGGATAGTCAGGAGACGGCTCATCCAGATGGTGTTCTCAGACACTACGGAGAACACCCGAGTATATACACGTCGCTCTACATAGTTAGGATCAGTGAGTATCACTATCCTGAAGGCGTGTTGCTCTCAATATGACGGAGAACCGCCCAATCGTTCTTCTATGTATAGGTTGGTCTCTCTCTTGTAGTCAGGGAACAGTGAGTATCACCGACGTCCTGAAGACGTTAAGACCTCTCAACAAACAATTATGTAGGAGGACCGCCCAATTCTATTATTCTACATAGAGGTCACAATGAAATGCCAGAGATAGAACGCTCAGCTAGTGGAGGCTTTTCGAAAGGCATATTCATCATGGATTTGTAAAATATGAATCGTCACATGCCTGAAGCCGTATGAGAAACATGTAGTATCATGATCTTACGAATTTGACCTTTGTTGAAAATCCACCATCAACAGCAGGGAATTACCTTGAAATGACCCCATATTAAAAACTGATATAACAATATGCTCCCCTTTTTCTCAAACTTTTTAGAAGGCCTCCACAATTATATTTTCCATCTAACACTACTCATTTGGTCAAAATTTTGTTGACCTAGTTAATTTATCACGAAAAGAGAGAGGCGTGTCGACCAAGTGAGGAAAAGACGCCTCTTTCTTTGAGTTTTTTTTTTTTAATTGATAGTGAAAAATGTAACATGATGTTATTTATGCAAGAAGGTTATGTATTGGTATGACTTTTATTGGTGAAAAAAGCGGGGGTCTAACAACCTCACCCAATATTTCGATTAGCAATCTGTATGGACTAACTCTAATATACTTTTACGAGAATCAACTAGATAGTCAAACTCAATCTTAATAAAAAGTATATCAAGGATTTAATATCTTTATCTCTCGATTTGATCTATACTCAAGAAAATAGAAATCTGTGAGTCTTTATCAAATACAAGAGATATAAACTTGGATGGTACCAAAGACCAATATCCAAGGATCAATCAATTTCCAATCAACAACCAAAGGTTGGATTTCACAATTGATCGATACAACGCACAAACTGTGATATTTCAATTATATAACAAAATATAATGCAGAATAAAAATAACACAAACAACAGAAATTTTGTTAACGAGGAAACCGCAAATGCATAAAAACCCCGGGACCTAGTCTAGATTCAAAACCACACTGTATTAAGCTGTTACAAACACTAGCCTACTACAAACTAACTTCGGTCTGGACTATAATTGAACCCTCATCAATATCACACTGATTCAAGGTACAGTTGTGATCCTTACGTCTCTGATCCTAGCAGGATACTACGCACTTGATTCCCTTAGTTGATCTCACCTACAACCAAGAGTTGCTACGACCCAAAGTCGAAGACTTTAATAAACAAATTTGTAACACACAGGAGGTGTGGGAATTAGTTTTTCCAGTTGCTAGACATCTCCTTTATATAGTTTTCAAATCAGGGTTTGCAATCTAAGTTACCTTGGTAACAAAGCATTCAATATTCACCGTTAGATGAAAAACCTGATTTACCCAAGCTAATATCTTTCAACCGTTAGATCGAAACTTAGCTTGTCACACACAAATGAAATGTATTTCATTTAGGTTTGAGTAACCTTACCAAAATGTGTACATTTGGTTGGTTCAGAAATAGTTAACCAATGGTTATCCATATGAGTACTTTCATATCTACCATATTCATCTTCTTCACAACTAGTTCAAATGACTTAAAAGAACTAGTTGAAGAGTTGTTCAATTACTTAGATCTTTATACATAGACACAATTGAAACAAAATCGGTTTGATTCACTCGAATCAAGTCATGAACAATATAGCCACGGTTTGCAAAGATTGCATTCCTTATTAATTTATTGTTTAAGTTCATGAGCTACCGATTTGAGAAATATAACCAGCTTGGGTACGGGTATGCGTACCTTAGCTACCGGATTTGAGTTTACAAACTCAACAAAAATTTTCATTTCGAAAACTTACGTGGGTAAACTTACCTAAGGTGACTGGTTTAACAGTTTGTAAACTTACAAACTCAGCAGAAATTTTCAGTTCAAAAACTTCCGCCAGTACGCGTACGGGTGCGCGTACTAACCTGTCTCCTTTACCAATATTGTATGCACGCACTTGGTTTTCGGTACATGGATTTATACACTTATGTGCGAACACACTATATATTCTTATATCCATAGATGGTTATGTAATCTCAACTCTACATTTCTATCATTGAAACATTCTTCTATAATGTTATAATAGTCGTTAGACATAAGAATCGACTATCGTCATCAAAGCTATTTTCAAGATTGAAACGTCATCATGACTTTCATCATGGGTAAAGATGGAAAGTGGTTAAAGCGAAAGCTTACCAACACATATTTCATGAAAAAATATAGACGAGTAAACTCGGCTCGAAATAGCAAATGTGTATGTATGAAAACTATCATACTTATACGACTATTGTCTCAAGAGTAGGAGATAGATATACTTTTGAGTGCTAGATAAGTTCAAGTCTCCACATATATTTTGGTCGGATGAAGTTCCACTGGTTCCTTGAGTAGTTCATTGTATTTGTAAGATAATCACCACGGAGTCTGGAGCTCAACTATACTTAACTATCCTAGACCGGGACTTAGTCATAAGTAAACTATAAATCAAGACGTATAGTTTTGATCACTAATATTGACAAACATGCTTGAGATAGCAATGCATGCGAGTTCGACCAAGAAATGCTCTACCAATATACTCCTTTGTCAATTTTAGTGACAAAACTATCAATATATATGGACTACAAAATAGATAAAACTTTGTAGCTTTTCGTCCACATGCTTGATCTCCTTGGTGATTCAACATTACTCGAAAACTTCGTCTTTTCCAAGTACTCCCATGATTCCTTAGATGCTTAGTTCAGCATCATAGTTATTGAATATCCGTAGCCATAACAATGAGAAAACAAAAGCTCTCGATTATGCAGTGTCATAGTATTATTACACAGCATCAAAGTTCTTATATCACAACCTTGACAACAATACTATGGTGATATTGGAAAGGTGGGGGTACCCCAATTATACCTCAAGCTATAACTTTTCCTTCCTATAATTCCTTTCCCCGAAAGTGATTGTCTATAGACTGAGTCGAGATAATACAACAAATCGGTTCACACTTTGTGTGATCGTCTATGGATACTAGATCGAGTTAATACAACAACAAAGTGTGTTTACTTGATACAATGGTTCGAACCTAACAAAACTCAATAGGATTCACGTATCAAGTAAATAGGAATTAACGTTTGTGCAATTTACTTTAATTAAATAAAACAATTACAATGCCGAAATATAAAGTAAATGACACATCAAGATTTTATTAACGAGGAAACCGCAAATGCAAAAAAACCCCGGGACCTAGTCCAGAATTGAATACTCTCAGAATTAAGCCGCTATACAAAATAAGACAACTTCGTATAGTTGAGACCAAGCAATTAAACCTATAGTTCACCTAGTTCCCTCTGTATTCCTATGCCTCTAACCTTTAAACAAGTCACGTAATTGGACCAATTCCTTTGGATCGTATTCCAAACAGTAAAGGAACAACAAATCTGTTTGGTATCAACTCTCTTCAACCAAGTGATATGATTTGCGCTAAGGTTCCCTTGTTTATCTTAACATAAACTCCTTTGCCAGGTTCCAAGATATATCTTACGTTAAATCACCCAAAGGCAATCACTAATATTAAGCCAACAACACTCTTCAACCAAGTGATATGTGTTGATGCCGATCTTCCTCAATTAATCAATCCAATCTACCACAAGGATAAACCGATTATTAATTGGATCCTCTTTTTCCCAAACAAGTATTGTGCACACCAAAGATTATAAAAATACCAAGTAAGAAATCTTCAATATCTTCTTTGTCTTCAAATCTTCTTAGATCTTCAATAAACACCTGCACACAATCACTTGAATCTCTTGTGATCAATCACACACAGAACGGAGTCTGTTAACAATGGATTATCACAAGATCGTCTTTAGATTTAACAAAAGTCTAAAGATCCCTGTCGAAACCTTGAACTAGTTTGAGTGAATCTTATATCAGAAGAGAATATTCTTAAGCATAAAAAAACTAGGTGCAATCAAGATTCAACCTTCGTTAGTCAAATCAAATCAATAAGAAAACTAAAGATAAATCGCAATATCTAGTTTCCCACCAACGGGTCGCGCTAGAGCTTCTCAATCCCAAAGAAGACTTTAAACTGAGTGGCCGTAAGAGATTTCACCTAATTAGATTACTCTCCTCTCCGATAGGAGCCTCGCCAGTAACAAAGACAAAAGAGGAAGTCTAGGTTACGCAGGATTAGTTTGCTAGAAATGCAAACTCAAAGTATTTATAGACAAGGAAGTTTAGACACCAAGGAATTTCCAAAACCTAAAATATTCTCAAGATATTTTCATTACTCCACCAGATTCGGTTTTCATAATTCATGTGAATGCACTGTCCAAAAATAGTGATCGAAATCTCATTAGAAAATCTAATTAGCAAATTACTCATTCTTATTTTCCATATATAATTAAAAACCCTTAATTAAAAAGATTCTTAACTTATTTAAATTCGATCTTGGGATTTACTTCCTTCTTAGCCTTTAAGGAATATCTTTGAACAAAATAGAATAAGCATTAATGCACCGTGTTCAAAGAGTGTCGACATCTTACTCTTGCAAGTCTTTACCATGATTGCTAACTTGAAACCGATTTACCATACTTCCAAACAAGTTTAAAATTGGTTCATCTGACTTTCAAGAACTATGTGATTGATCAAGTTCCACTCAATCACATCTTATGGGTTTCCATGTGAGTATTGTGCATAGTTACACTAGCTTACCAAAGAAACGGATGACTAGGTACTAGGATCGGTTCCCCACATATATATGGTATCTAACTTGTATGCACTGCACATTTCCATAGGATCGGTTCCCCATTCCCAAAACTTTGTTGCACATGTTCATAGGATCGGTCCCCCCTTTCAAAAATTTTGATGCACATGTTAGGATCGGTTCCTCTTTCTTCCATAAACCTTGCTGCACCTCATACAAGGATCGGTTCCACCTTGTGATGCACTGCACCTCTTACTAGGATCGGTTCCCCTCTTCCCAATAATAAGTTCAGACATACACAACCCGATCATACCCCAGGTAATTACTTAAGATTGGTTTTACTAATAAAAGTCGTACCAATACAAAAGTCAGGCATTATGTGAATAATTTTACCAAGAACACACATAAGTTGTGAATGGTTATACACATCACATACATTGGTCGTTCATAAGATATGCAACGAAGAACAACCCCAATAACTCCTGACAATTTCCCTTTCGGTTCACAACACGTATCATAAACTTACTTCCTTAGAACACATGTAAACATTGTTCCCTAGGATGAAATCCTCACCTCATACCCATACGTAATCACAATATCATTCATACGATTATGTTGATATCTTATATACAAAGTTTAATGGTTAAGCAAGAAACTTCATATTATTTAATATTATGTCTATCTAGAGTGTTCATTCTTCGCAGTTTTATGTTTTCAATATGCACGACTTGAAAGATACGATGGGGAATGAAACATTTCAAGTCAAATATCACTAACCTCGAGTATAATGATTATGTTGTTGTTGTAGCTCCGTCGTCTTCTTCACATCTTCAAGTCTTCGCAATACTTGTAATGTCTCATCCTAATACTTTCAAGCTAAGCTATACGAAGTTGACTCTAGTACATATAAATCAAGTGACTCTTAAATGAGTTTTGCTTCACTAAAATATGACAACCAAACTTGACATACAAACGCTTGGTGGGTTCAACCGAGCAATGCTCTAACAATCTCCCCCTTTGTCAATTTTAGTGACAAAACTCTTACAATCATATGGATAAACAAATTACAATAATTCATTACACATACGCTTGATTCCGAATCCACAACAAATAACTTGCATTCATTCAATCCTAAAAAATGCAACAGCTGCACTATAATAACAAAGATTAAACTCCCCCTAAAGGTGAGCTATGTAGATATTCAATCCGCACATCTTTGTTATCCCATTCATATGATATGTTACTCCCCCTTAGTCTGTGCTTTGCCTCATTCTTTAGATAAACGTTCAAGCACCATCGTCCTCTTCCCTAGTGACACCAATCAACCATAGATTGACTCTAGAATCACTTGTTTACTCCATATATTTCTCCCCCTTTTTGTCACAAAAATGACAAAGCAAAGAACAAACAATGGACAACACGAAAAGGATCTTACAAATCTCAAGAATAGACTTGCAACCTGTTGAGTCAATCACGAGGGTTTTACACACCATTTTTGATAACCAATATCAAAACCGAAACTACAAGTAATTACGTTTTGATATGTTATCATGGAAATAATTGCCCGAAGCAATTTTCCCAACTAGTTTAGAAAACCAAAAATCAACTAAGCAACTTAGTTCCTTTGCTAAACCGATTATATAAATACAATCGCTTCATTTGATAAGACCAAAACAAAGATAAACCTCATTTTTCTCATCAAGTTCTAATTATCCATATAACTTAGACCTTTAGATTTCAAACAAGCCAAATACTAGGTTAGTTAACTAGCATTTCCTTGTTCAGGCTTTCGATTAGACTTGAATAACCGAAACCTCCACTTTGATAAGTCTAACTAAGATCATAATTAACTTAGCTTAGCTTATCCATAATTGAATTGGACTAAACACCTCGTCCCGTCAATATATTCATTCATTAAGCCATAAATAATTCATACAAGCCAATAAATCAACATGCATAGTTATTCACCTCAACAGGATACAATAGAAATAACGTACAAACCATAGTTTCACTATTGCACCGAAATTTTGTAAGCTTAAACAATTCATACTACACAATAAAGTAAAGTAACAATTGTTTTACTTAACTGGAAGCAATTGAATCAACATAACATTAAAGCACCACAATTGCACCAACTTTTGTATGTCTAAACTATTGATATCACACAAACAAAGCAAGATAGCAAAAGTTTTAATTAACCGGAAACAATTGAATAACACACATATCCATACAATCATAATGGAATAGACACATCAATTGTACCAACAATTTCTTTTAAGCAAAAGAAATATATATATCAAATAAAAATAGGCTTTTCTTAAAACAGGAAAACAATTAACTAACAAGATTGTTACCTCAATTTCGCATCCAACTTCTCCAAATATGATTCCATCGCTTTCTTCTTCCGAGAGAATTGATATCGAAATACCATCATGTTGTCATTCTCATGCCAAAAACAAAAGAATAACAACAACCAACCTTTATCAGAGAAAGGTTGAAAATCGGTTTTAACAATTGCAAGCAAAAGTTGAAAACCGTCGAAACACATATGCATTTATGCTAAACCAAAACCGATTCAACATATTGTGAATTTTTCACATATTGTTTCTACAGGATTCCCTCATGATCCTTTGATAAAGCTTACCAACTTGGGCTAGAACTTAATCCCGCTAAATCAAAAAGTTACCCAAACCATAAGGGTACACAACATATTATGAGATCGAATATCAAGGCATAAAACCAAAATCAAACATCCCATAAACATAAATAACATATAAAATAAATCATTAAAGTACCGGTTATGTAAATAAAAAACTATCATAAGAAAAATTATAAATCAAATAACTTTATTCATAATATTTTTATTCATAATAGACTCGTACAATCAATGAAAGCGATCAAAAATTGATGACTAATTTTCTAGATTAAGTATTATAACATATAATCTTAATCTCTAGTGGTGCTCTTGTTGTTCACAGATGTTTTTTCAGTGTTCAAATTGTTAAAGTATGTCTCAAGGGACTTGTCTGCAACCACTTCTTGTTTCTCAAGTTCTTCAATAAGAACTTTGAGTTCGCCAAGATCTTATTTTGTTCCTTCGATTCGTTCTTTTAACCAATCCTAATGTCGGACTGTCATAACTAGATCAGTTTCCAATTTTTCAAAACTCTGGATGTATTGATTCATACTATTTGAACAAATCCACTTGACTTTGGTTGGATCTTATTGATTGTAGTCCAACAAACATGACTCATCTTGTGATCCAACCGAACTATCAGAATCATAATCAGACATGATTGATGATCTGCTTCTTTTCCTCTTCTCAGTATTGATTCTTTGACAAATCTTTAACCCTTTGTTCCTCCTCCTTATTAGTCCTCGAGATACTGCGAGTTATTGGAGGCATACTTGGTTATATAAGAATAATGATTGATCAGGGTATTAATAAACTGGAAGGACTAGTTTCCCTTTATAGGGACCCAACACTCGGACCTAAAAACATTTGTGGAATCCGAAAATATTAGAGAATATATTTCACTTCCATTTGTCTGAACTTCATGTTTTTATTTAAAACTACCAAATAAAAATCATGATAAACATGAAAAATTTTAGGATATACAACCATCTAACAGGTTTCAACTTTTCTGATAATCAAATACACAAATTACATGTGCTCCATTATTATTGTGCCATTCTCATCCATAAAAGCGAGCACAGAAGGGGACGAGAATGCACAATTTTGATACAACTAGGTTGTATCGGAATAAGCTTTTTCAAGCTTATATTTATTATCAGAAACAAAGTTCGTGTTTCTTTTAGGGAATTTCTTCCCAATATATTTTCTCCCAAGCCGATGATGTTTTCTAACTCTAGAGATATATAACGTCTGGTATTTTTGAACCCGGGCTTAAAGCCCGTTTCAACTCATAAGAGTTGACATAGTGATTAGTATATATGAAGGTGTACAAATCCTAGCTTATTATTATAAATCTTTGTGATTTGGGGTGAAAATAACCAATTGGTTAGTATATGGAATGATGGGGTCACTACTTACTAGAGCACATGATTTCTATGGCTAGTAATACGTATGGGAAAAAGAATAAGTTTTTCTCTCTTTTGCATCTACTTTTAAGGTTAGTAATATATACTCCCTCCGTCCAATTTTACTTGCCAAAATTGGATTTTGCAAAAACTTGAAAGAAATTCAAATTACTTCCACATACACCATTGATCTTCCAAATTGTTTGTTTAATATACAAATTTTGATATCCTAGTTTTTGTTTCTGTCTTGATAATTAGAAAATTTTAGTGGGAATATTTTAATTTTTTGGTACAAATTTGCTAAAAAAACATAATTTTGGAAAGTAAAGTTGGACAGAGGGAGTATATTGTTTTGTCTTTTTCCTAAAACCCTAGAAAAGAAAAAGAAACCTTCTCTTTCTTCCTCTTTTTCCATCTACTACTTTAATAGAAAAAAAAGGGGGGATCTGATTTATTATTGTACCTGATTGGATTACTGATTGGGTTGGATTTGACAAGAATTTCAGATTTGGATTTGCGTAAGAGGTAGGGGTTTCTCGTAATATGTAAAAAAAAAACTAAACTATTTACATGGTTTGTCGTATGCATTCATGACAGTCTAATCTGTGTAAACATATCTTTGCTGGTCTTTACGAGGTGTAGTCTAGGTTCTTTGTTGAGTCAGTTCTCTCTGCTAATTTCAAAACAGCCTAATCTGTAATTACTCTTTCTTCTTTATATCTTTATTCACAATATTGAATTATAAAAAAAAAAAAACAACAAATCCTTGAATTCTGCAACTAGGCCTACACCCGTTCTGGGATAAAGTGAAGGAAAGTCCTTTTATTTGTCTCTAGCGATTTTAAACCCTTGTCTGATTTGAAAACAAGAGTAGCTCTTTCAAAAAAACAATTAAAAAGAAAACAAATTGTTTAAGCCATGTCTCTTTTCCCATGTGATTTATGGATCCCACATGTTTCAAACCCACTACTACTCCTTTGGTAAATCTCCCTGCTTATTTTATAAATACTCTTTTAATCATTAGTTGGGGTCTACTCCCTTTACACTAAATGTCAGATCTTAAAGAAATTTGGCTTTATATTTGTTCCATGGTTTTTATCTTCAAAACCATAACTACACGTCTACGCGTTTGTTTTGAACTTTTGACCCCACTAAACAGACTTCTCTTGTTTTTCAAATAAGGAGTAAAGATGCATCTGAACATGATAAAAAGAAAAGTGTTTTTGTGCCTCATGCAAACTGATCCCACAAAGTACTTCTTTGGATTATAAATAAATATTCTTTTTAATTAGTGTGGTTTTCTTATATCAAATGCAAACTGGGTTCACTTCATTTCTCTGTTAGAAGATAGCGGCCTTTTTCCTTTTTAATCGTTCCGTGCTGGTGCGCTGGTAATCTTAAATGATTTTAAATCATTCCTATTTTAGTCAGTGTCTTGACACACACCTATTTTCAAATTGATGGGAGTCTGTCTAGGTAGTACCGGTAACCGGGTAAATGCATCTTGATTCATAGCGGTTTTGTGTATGCAGATGATTTCTGTTTGGGAGTATAAATGCATTTTATCACTTAGTATTAATATTATATAAATGCATTGATTTAATTTTATCGGAATATGGGAGTGTTTGAGCTTTGTACGGAATTGAGTGTATTGGTGAGAAGTAAATTTTGATACACATATCTCTGCTGCTGCTGAAATGTCAGGCCTTTATGGCATCCCACCACTGGTGGCTACCCTGGGAAGACTGTTCGGGGAACAATATGGTTTGTTACCGGAATAACTCTGACACTAGATTAGGACCTACAATTAGAGGTTGGCTTATGTGAGTAAAATGAGTAAGTAATTTCAGATGATTTTGACTTACGTGGATTTTATTTATTTCTATCGGCTGCATGGTTTAATTTTCGTTGCACTATATTATTTTTTGAAATTCCTACTGGGCTGTAGTTTGCTCACCCCAAATTCCTTTTTCTCTCCCAATAGAGTTTGAGGAGCAGTTAGCACAGTAAGCGGACTCGGAAGCTTACGGCATAGTACTCAGATGTTAGTATTCTCGCAAGACACTAATATATGATATCATGGGGATAATGGGTACTTTTATTGATTATCATTTTTATTACTTTGGAGTTTTCAAGTATTTTAATAAGAGACATTTCTAGTTAAATACTTTTTAAATTGTTGTTCTTATTTTATAAATTTTAGAACATCATTAGTGATTATTATTATTTGGGAACTTTTTACTTGGAATTTGAGTTGGAAACGACATTTAATAATATCGTCTTTATTCATTTTGTAGTTGTACTTTGTTTTATTAGCATTCTTTATAATTAAAAAAAAAATGAAGCATGTTCCATAGTCATGCCTCAAGGATTCGTTCTTGCTAGTTGGGTTGGAAGTGATCCATTGGGTCAAATCCGGCTCAATAGAGGCCCGAATTTTTGACGGACGTGACAAGATATGATCATGTGGAGAAATTGTACCGATGTGAGAATTCTCAGAGATTGATAGGTCTCTCTTAATTCTTTCAATGAGATTTTCATATGATTTTCTCATTCTAAGGACTTCGTTATGATTCACATCAGTGTGATTATCTGAAACAATAATTGGGAACTCCTCATTGTTTCTTTTGGCAGAGATTCTCTCTTTCCCTTCCTTATGGAATCGTTCTTCATCAAAACAAGAATTATTTCTATATGGATGAGGAGGAATCTTCTTTCATAAGCTATTGTCAACTCTTTTCTCTGATCTTGAGTTGATCTTATAGGGATGTGGCACAGTCTGTCTTTCTACTGAGGAATGATCTTTCAGTTTTTTAAGACAAGAAGTTTCCTTCAAGATCTTTACCACCGAATGTTGAAGAAGAATAAGTTTCATGTCAAGTGACTGAAAAGAGTATTCCTTAGGATCATTATCATGGAACAGGTTCAAAGTTTCCTTTGGACAAGATTTCCTTTGATCATCAGTAGATATAGAAGCTTGTTTCTCATCCTTTTCTGACTTGATGTAGTTCAGAAAACTAACATCATCTTGATCTGTTTTAGATGAGACTAGTACAACAACATCATTTGTCAGAGTCATATGACTTATCTCTTATGAAGAGAATTAACAAGAGCTTCTAATTTGACAGTGAGATTCATATTCTCTTCAATCAGACTATTCAATTGACTATCTTTATCTCTGATCTCCTATTTAAGAAGATTTGACTCTGTCTTTAAAATCAGCAATTTAGAAGACAGAGTTTTTATAGGCTTTAGGAGTTTTACGAACTCTTTATCGGCATCTTCTTTTTCATTAGTAAAAGACATAGATGTTTTCGCAACTCCAGGGTCATGAGTCAACGAGGTATTAACATCTTCAACCTTTGAGTAGTCAAACTCTTGCTCAACGTTAACTGAATCATAAATGGATTCAATTCATATAGGATGGATCGTACCAAACATAAATTGTTAGATATTTTCGTGTTTGCCTGCTCTGATACCAATTGAAAAGGCGAGGGTACCCCAAATATACCTCGAGCTATAACTTTTCCTTTCTATAAGTCCTTTCCCCGAAAGTGATTGTCTATAGACTGAGTCGAGACAATACAACAAATCGGTTCACACTTTGTGTGATCGTCTATGGATACTAGATCGAGACAATACAACAACAAAGTGTGTTTACTTGATACAAAGGTTCGGACCTAACCAAACTCAATAGGATTCACGTATCAAGTAAATAGGAATTAACGTTTGTGCAATTTACTTAAATTATAATAAAACAATTACAATGCCGAAATATAAAGTAAATGACATGGCAAGATTTTATTAACGAGGAAACCGCAAATGCTGAAAAACCCCGGGACCTAGTCCAGAATTGAATACTCTCAGAATTAAGTCGCAAATGTTTGGAAAATGCTCAGCGATTCATGAATGTTAATGTTGTTTTTCTGAGTAAATTCAACAAGTTGTTGAATATTGATGATTTATTGAATATGTGTGGATTATTCGAGAAACTGAGCAAGTATTGCTGGATTCGACGAAATATTGATAGTTGGGATCAACATTCGAGCAACTGAGCAAGTATTGCTCGAGTCAACGAATTAGTGAATATTAAGAATTTGACGTGCAATTGAGCAAGTATTGCTAAATTCGACAAATTATTGATGAATTAACAATTTGACGTGCAATTGAGTAAGTATTGCTTAATTCGACAAATTACTAATAAATTACTAAATATTGATAGCTAGATCAATATTTGAGCAACTGAGCAAGTATTGCTTAATTCGACGAATTATTTATGGGTAACGGGATCCAACTAAAATATTGGTAGATTACTGAATATTATATGATTAATTCATATGCTAGTTGCTGAATCAATATAAATTTATTAGTGTTTGAACTTTCTCAGAATAATGATTTGTTGAGCGTTTGTTCGAAAACCTTAATTTTTGATGAATTGTTCATTATTTGACGAATTGCTGAAAATAGGTCATGAGAAAAGAAGGGACCGACCACATGAGACCATGGACGTCCATGTGATGCGCGATTGCTCGAGTAAGCGTGTACCAGGGTTCTCAGTTGGAGAGTTGGTGAAGGAATGATGATTAAGTGCCGGTTTCATCATTTATTGAATTACTGCTGGGTTCAACATTAGGAAAAACCTAAATATTAAAGATAGGCGACTGACCAAGAGAGCATGAGACGGGATCTTGGTGGTCACGGGACCAGATGTTGTCCATTTTAGCAATCCCCAGGTTGGTTGGAGATAGTTTGGGCCTAATACGAGCAATTCAACAAATTAGGTCAGAATTATAAAAACATGTGGGATCGTCTTTGTGCAAAGCCCTAGGAATAACCCTGGTCGGTCATTAGGGCATGTGCGTGTTGCCATGGCGTCCGTGTCTCCGTACTGAGAGTTTCAGTATTTTCTGATGTGCGTTCGAGCAACATTGTGAATTTTCAGAAGAGTTTCATCTTGACTGAAATTCTTGATTTTGTTGGAATGAGAATGTATGCTCAATTGATCAATATTTTGTAAATATTAAAATAAGAGTATTTTAACATCTAAATTTTTCGTGAGAGGCTAGCCGGTCAGGTGACCATGTTGGCTCTTGAATTTTCATGATTTGAGCAAAATTTGAGAAATTATGAAGAAATCATGATTTTTGCTCAAACCAATGAGTTTCATGAATTCGAGGAAAATAATAATTATGAAAGACTAGGGATTGTAGGGTGTGGGACCGTCCACTGCTAGGGCATGGCCGGACGGCCATGTTTCCCGGTCCCGCATACTTTTCCCTATTTTATAATATTATTTCATGGATCCGTGATGTTATGAAGAATCCGTGAGTTTTTGTTGAAACGAAGGAATTTCATGAGTTCAGGGAATAATAATAATTATAAAAAGCTAGGGATTGCAAGGTGTGGGACCTCCCACGGCTAGGGCATGGCCGGACAGCTATGTTGTCCGGTCCCGCATACCTTTCCCTATTTTATAATATTATTATTATTATTTCATGAATTCGTGAAGTTATGGAGAATCCATGAATTTTGTTGAAACTGGGGAGTTTCTTGAAATTGGGGAATGATTATTATAATAGACTAAGGATTGTAAGGTGTGGGACCGTCCGCGGCTTGGGCATGGCCGACCTGTCATGTTGCCCGGTCCCGTACACCTTTCCTTATTATATAATATTTTTTCATGAATTCATGAGTTTTGCACAAACAAGGAAAGTTGCTAAATTGAAGGAGTTTTTCATGAGTTCATGAAAGTAACAAAAATAGGAAAAATATTATAAGAGGCACGGGACCGGCCACGGCTAGGGCATGGCCGGCCGGCCGGTGGGCCCACCCATGGACGCCTCTTATTATTTTATTATTATTTGTTATTTTTCTCCTGTTTTGCTTAGGATTCCTCATTTGTTCATATTTTTGGACGCTCGTTTGTGCATCCGGGTGTTCAATCGTGCATCATTGTCGTATACACTTTCACTATTTTTCGTGGGGCTTACTCGGGGATGGTCCAGATGCCCGGTTGTTGAGTATTTATTGTTAATCCATGAAATTCAGTGTAACATAATTCATGAAACGAGACAATAAAATAAGTAGTTATTTATTATCAATTCATAGGATCGGATGTGGCTTCTACCATGAACTCGGAATAATAAAATAGGCATAACTATTCCATGGGATCATGGATTCGACCATAGAATCGAAGTAATAAAATTATCTATTACTCATGAGATCAGCAGTGAATTTGATCATGAAATCGGAGTAATGAGATAAATTGTTGTTGCCATTCCATGAGATCAAGGCGTAGATTCGACCATGGAATCGGAGCAACTTTTTTTGCCATTCTATGGGATCAGGACGTGGATTCGACCATGGAATATGAGCAATTGTTATTGCCACTACATGGGATCAGGCCGTTGATTCGACCATGGAATAAGAGCAATTATTATTGCCACTCCATGGGATTAGGCCGTGGATTCGACCATGGAATAGGAGCAATTGTTATTGCCATTCCATGGGATTAAGCCGTGGATTCGACCATGGAAGAGGAGCAATAATAGATTATTCTGGGAATTCAGTAGTGAATGTCACGGCAAAATTAATCTATGTGGATAGTCAGGAGACGGATCATCCATAGGGTGTTCTCGGACACTACGGAGAACACCCGAGTCTATACACGTCGCTCTACATAGTCAGGATCAGTGAGTATCACTGTCTTGAAGGCGTGTTGCTCTCAATCTGACGGAGAACCGGCCAATCGTTCTTCTATGTATAGGTGGGTCTCTCTCTTGTAGTCAGGGAACAATGAGTATCACCGACGTCCTGAATACGTTAAAACCTCTCAAAAACAATTATGTAGGAGGACCGCCCAATTCTATTATTCTACATAGAGGTCACAATGAAATTCCAGGGATAGAACGCTTAGCTAGTGGTGGCTTTTCGAAAGGCATATTCATCATGGCTTCGTAAAATATGAATCGTCACATGCCTGAAGCCGTATGAGAAACATGCAGTATCATGATCTTACGAATTTGACCTTTGTTGAAAATCCACCATCAACAGCAGGGAATTACCTTGAAATGACCCCATATTAAAAACTGATATAACAATATGCTCCCCTTTTTCTCAAACTTTTTAGAAGGCCTCCACAATTATATTTTCCATCTAACACTACTCATTTGGTCAAAATTTTGTTGACCTAGTTAATTTATCACGAAAAGAGAGAGGCGTGTCGACCAAGTGAGGAAAAGACGCCTCTTTCTTTGAGTTTTTTTTTTTAATTGATAGTGAAAAATGTAACATGATGTTATTTATGCAAGAAGGTTATGTATTGGTATGACTTTTATTGGTGAAAAAAGCGGGGGTCTAACAACCTCACCCAATATTTCGATTAGCAATATGTATGGACTAACTCTAATATACTTTTACGAGAATCAACTAGATAGTCAGACTCAATCTTAATAAAAAGTATATCAAGAATTTAATATCTCTATCTCTCGATTTGATATATACTCAAGCAAATAGAAATCTGTGAGTCTTTATCAAATACAAGAGATATAAACTTGGATGGTACCAAAGACCAATATCCAAGGATCAATCAATTTCCAATCAACAACCAAAGGTTGGATTTCACAATTGATCAATACAACGCACAACCTATGATATTTCAATTATATAACAAAATATAATGCAGAATAAAAATAACACAAACACCAGAAATTTTGTTAACGAGGAAACCGCAAATGCATAAAAACCCCGGGACCTAGTCTAGATTGAAAACCACACTGTATTAAGCCGCTACAAACACTAGCCTACTACAAACTAACTTCAGTCTGGACTATAATTGAACCCTCATCAATATCACACTGATTCAAGGTACAGTTGTGATCCTTACGTCTCTGATCCTAGAAGGATACTACGCACTTGATTCCCTTAGTTGATCTCATATACAACCAAGATTTGCTACGACCCAAAGTCGAAGACTTTAATAAAAAAAAATTGTATCACACAGGAGGTGTGGGAATTATTTTTTACAGTTGCTAGACATCTCCTTTATATAGTTTTCAAATCAGGGTTTGCAATCTAAGTTACCTTGGTAACAAAGCATTCAATATTCACCGTTAGATGAAAAACCTGATTTACCCAAGCTAATATCTTTCAACCGTTAGATCGAAACTTAGCTTGTCACACACAAATGAAATGTATTTCATTTAGGTTTGAGTAACCTTACCAAAATGTGTACATTTGGTTGGTTCAGAAATAGTTAACCAATGGTTATCCATATGAGTACTTTCATATCAACCATATTCATCTTCTTCACAACTAGTTCAAATGACTTAAAAGAACTAGTTGAAGAGTTGTTCAATTACTTAGATCTTTATACATAGACACAATTGAAACAAAATCGGTTTGATTCACTTGAATCAATTCATGAACAATATAGCCACGGTTTGCAAAGATTGCATTCCTTATTAATTTATTGTTTAAGTTCATGAGCTACCGATTTGAGAAATATAACCAGCTTGGGTACGGGTATGCGTACCTTAGCTACCGGATTTGAGTTTACAAACTCAACAGAAATTTTCGTTTCGAAAACTTACGTGGGTACATGTACCTAAGGTGACTGGTTTAACAGTTTGTAAACTTACAAACTCAGCAGAAATTTTTGGTTCAAAAACTTCCGCCAGTACGCGTACGGGTACGCATACTAACCAGTCTCCTTCACCAATACTGTATGCACACATATGCACGCACTTGGTTTTCGGTACATGGATTTATACACTTATGTGCGAACACACTATATATGCTTATATCCATAGATGGTTACGTAATCTCAACTCTACATTTCTGTAGATGCATTTTACTACCAACTACATCCAAAGGATAGAAAAGCAATGCTCATCTCAAATGAAAGTAAACACTCCACAATGAACACAAGATTTACGTGGTTCGGTATGATTACCTACGTCCACGGGGGTGAAAGGATGAATCTTATTACTTTGAAGTGTTACAAAGGTGTTTATCTCCGTGGGATTTCCTTACAAGATGCACTTACTAATCACTTTTCTTCTTCTTCGTGTTTACTCGAGTTTCTCTCCTTTTCTCTCCCCCAAAAATACAACCTACCTTTCTTGAATACAAGTCCCTCTATTTATAGGAGAAGTTCTATACAACAAAATTAAGGTGTTGGTCATGTTACATCTATTTAGCAGTTCTGTGATCGGGCCGGTTCACATCGTCTCATGTGGCCGATGTATCCTGACTCCTCGCCTATCCTCCGTTCGGGCCAATCTCTTTAGGTACATTATTAACACGATGTCGCCTATCTTTTCTGTCATCTTTATGGTTATCCGATGTGACCCGTTCTTCTTTATTCGTTTGACCATAGTTCCTCGTTTGACCCACCACGCCTTATCCTGTCAGCTTTATCAGAAGTCTGGGTCAAGTCTTGTCCGACATCATTACGCCCGATCCACGTGGCTCCTTAAATCTCGTGCCCGATAATCTTCGCTCTATACTTCGCGTCTCTTCGTATTTGGGTACACCGGTTCTAGGATGTTGCCACCTGGATCTGTAGATAATTTACACCTACATTTATGCCCCTTTTTTCGCTCGTGTAGCAGACACGAGTGGAAGAAAGTCTTTTCAACCGCCACGTCCTCGTCCATGCCGCAGATCCCGCCATGCAGCGTCCCACTATCCCCACTTTATTACCTGTAACCGTTGTCATCGGTTACAACTTATTCTCTTTAAATAGCCCGCTCCTTTTTTCTTTTTATTTTTCTTCTCCACTTCTCACTTCCGCCATTGCAACCTCTTCTTCAAGATTTCTTCGTTACTTTGCGCTTAAAAACCCTAGCTTTCTTGTTTTTCTTCCTTCATCTCCTCTTCCCCGATTGTTACAGTAGATGTTGTCGCCTCATCTTCTTTTCTTGAAAACCGAGCTTTGCATTATCTCCATTAATGGATTCTTCTCCTTCCATGACTGAGAAAAGGTCTGTTGACGACGTTTTTTCCGAGTTTGATACCCCTCCCCTTGCTTCTCTGTTTTTGCTTGAAAGTCTTTCTAGGTATGATGATCGCGCGATAAAATCTATTTTTGCTGATAGCTCTTCTTCTCTTTCGTGCAGGTCCGAGAAAAGGGTGAAGGATCTCTCTGATGAAGAGTTCATTGAGCAGCTGAAGGAGAAGTACAATCTTCAAAATTACGAAGTGACCCTTCTCTCAGGCCGAAACGGTATCTTGAAGAAAACCGATATGAAGAAGCACGAGAAATCGGATGATTGTGTGGTCATCACCTTGGGTCAACTAGAGCTGGGCCTTCGTCTTCCCTTATACAACCCTGATAGCCCATTTTATTACGAGATTCTGTCCCAGATTCGGCCTTCTCGTGCTTTGGCTCAATGGACTGGCAATACTTTTCGAATTATGAACGAGTAGAGGGATCGCCGCGATGGTCATGGTTCTGATGCTGATTGGTCGTCCAACAAGCCTGAGGACGCTCCGATGTATTCCGTTGCTAATTTCCTTGTCAACTATCGGGCCAGTACTACGAACTTGGGCGATCTTGCTGGGTTTTCTGCTAGTCCTCATCGGGTTAAGGTTATGCCCGAGGGTGTTGAAAGGATGATTCTGGATGCCGATCCCATCGGCCAAACCTGCAACAAGCGACCCCTTCATTCTAATGATCCAATTTATCCCCGAGTTCCACTTCTTGTTCGAGGTCCAATTCTACATGGTGACTTCCCGTCGCCTATTTTCCTGGACGAGCCCTATTCTTTCTGGGTGGTTAATGATGACAAGGCCGATAAGGTATGCATTTTTCTTGATTTGTATCTTGTTAGCTTCGGGCGCCAACTGGTCATCTTTTTTTTTTGAAAATTTCAGGTCGAATCCACCAAGACTGTCGAATCTAGGAAGAGAGGTGCTAGCACAAGGGTTGAGGAAGACCAGGGGAAGGTAACAAACATAATGATTTTCTTATAAGTACATGTACTTGCCCATGTTTTTTGCCTTCACATGTTCTGACGAGACACTTGTGCAGAAACACCCAAGGCACGATGATGATGACGCGGGCGATGTTGACCCCACTCCGCTGAGGCGTAATCCTGGTAGAGGTAAGCAAATTTCTAAGCCACCACTGAAAATGGGCCCCATCATTGATCTTTCCGATGAGGATGAGCTGTTTGGAGAGAATGTGTCGGGTGACAAAAGCGATGAACAAGGTATGGGCGACCAACAGGAGCCCTCGGAGACGCCCGTCGTAGAGAAGGTCGTTACTGATGTACCGGTAGAGCTTCCTTGTGTGCCCCGGATTATTGAGGGATCGTCTTCCAGTGCTGAAACTTCCTTTACTGTCTCTGGCCCGATCATGAACTCCTTGGGTGCGCTTACTTCCTCCAACTTTGGGAAGTATACTGATGAGGAAATGTTGAATGTTGTGCCCCGTTATGGCGACATCGCCCTGACACTTGACATTGTGGTGAGCGACTCGTTTCTGTATGGTAATGCCCCGCTTCTGATTTCTGTTCTTAGTGTCGCTTATGATGCAAACTATTTTGTTTGTGTTAGATTATGAACCGCGTACGCTTGGATGCCGCCAATCGCCTTCGAGATAAGCAGTTAATAGATTCTCTCCAACTTCAACTTCAGAATGAGAAGGGTCGCGCGAACGAGCTGGAGATAAAACTTGCCGATGCTCAAGGTATATGATCATTCTTAACTTGTGTTGATTGAGTTTATCGTGCCAGTATTCTAAGTCGGGTATCCTTCTTCCTAGACGAGGTATCTAGTATAGGTATAGACGCTACTTCGTAGTTTAGGATTATGAAGAGAAAATGGGATATTGAGAAGGATCTAGTGGAAAATCTTCGTCAACGAATGGCAAACAAATACGACAAAATAGACCGTCAAACTGAGGAAATTGCAAGACTTGAAGACAAGTTAGAACGACATCGCCGATTTGATTATGATCCTGCCGAGATGGACAATTTACGGGCTCACTTGGGATCTTTTCAGTGCCTTGCTGCTGAAAAATATGCTTTAGCCACAAGTTTGTAGCAAAGGGTAGACGCTCTACAATTACAGAATCGAGACCTTCACGAGGACCGTCGACGAATACTGAGAGATAAAGATGTGGTGGAGCGAGATAATAGCGATTTACTGGGCCGAGTGAGTGAATTTGATAAAGTTATGGGCGATTTAGAGTGGAGTAGATCGCAGCTTGAAGTGCTCCAAGCGTCGCGTAATCGGTTAATGGACGATTGGACCGAGCATAAGAAGTATTTCCCCAGTAACGAGTTCAATGAGCAACACTATAACGAATTAACCCTGAAGTTTTCCAAGGTCGAGGATGAGTTGTCCAAGTCGGTAGAGTCGCTTCAGTCGGTGTTACCCGCCCTGTCAGGTCTCTTAGACGATGTGTTGAGGCCGTTGTTTTAGATCTAGATTGCGCTTTATTCTTGCAAAACATTCTATCTTTGTGATTTTGTAGCCGAGCCAAAACGCTCTCGGGAGCTATATCTGGAGGTTCGCCGATTGAAACAAGCCGAGGTCGATTTGGGCTCCAAGTTAGCTGAAGCTGAGGAAAACGCTTCCCAGATTACCCAACAACTCAAGGATGAATGCGTCGCCCATGTGGAGGAGTTAGACCAGAAGGTTCAGGCGGGCATTATGGACTGGGTGGAGAAGAAGCGGCTCGAGGTCGCGCAGAGGAAGGCCGGCGCGGCTCCTCCCAAGTCTTAAACTTTCTTTTTGTGGTGTTGCGTCACTATGTTGCCCCTTACATCGGGTTGTAAATCGCTCTGAACACTTCTCCCCTTTTTAATTTCCGCTACCTTGCTTGTTTGTTTTAACGGGGGTGCTATGCCACCGATGTTGTTTGTTTTACTTTCGTTAGACGCTTCGTTTCGCTTGGTCACATGATGCTTTCCGTATTTTCTTAATAGTCGCATGACGCAATCGAGTTCTCCTTTGTTTCATATGTTATTCCTGCAATCATTGTTCAAGTAAGTCAGTATTCTAACCATTTCTGTCGAACACACCCAACAAGGAGGGTCATCGGCCCTATGCCATGTCCTGATTGGGGCATCTCATCACTATCTGTTTGGATTCAGTGGAAGGGTACCAGTCATCCTATTTCTAGGCCCGATAATCCCGAGTGTTTATCGATCAACCGATCTTGGGAAAGTGGACACGCCCACTTTCGATGGTGGTGACCTTTCGGATGTAAGTAGGCCACCTAGATGAGTAGACCTCGTGTCTAAACAACCTTTGGAACTGGTTTCCAACCACCAAAACCTTAGGCTACCTAGGCATTTGCACACTGCCACTGCCCCGAGTTCGAATAGCCAGGCGACTGTAAGGCACCTCGGCACTTCCACACTGGAGTTGCCCCGAGTACGAATGCCCATTCGAGTGTAAGTCACCTCGGCACTTCCACACTATCTTTGCCCCGAGTACGAATGACCATTCGAGTGTAAGTCACCTCGGCACTTCCACACTGGCATTGCCCCGAGTACGAATGACCATTAGTCGCTCATGCCCTATCCCATACCCCTCACGGTTTCACAGAGATAGAAGACACGTTTGGTTACCGTTTTTCCGCATCGCTCGTCAATGATGGTAAAGTTTCAGGAATCAGATGTTCCATGGTTTGAGCTCTCTTGTTCCATCGAGTTGCAGTAGTCGATATGATCCCTCGCCCGCCTTAGATTCGATTATATATGGCCCACCCCACTTTGGTGCTATTTTTCCGCCTTTTTTGTCGCGCTCCCATTCATCCAGAAATTTCAATACCTTCTGCCCGGGATTAAACTCTCTTGGTTGAACGCGCTTGTTGTATTCCCGTTGTAACCTCCTTTGATAATTTTCCATTTTTTGTAACGCCATTTCTGTTATTTATTCCAAGTCGTCGAGTTTATCCAAGATTAGATCGGATGACACGTTTCGCCTCCAAGCTTCTGTCCTTTTGGTAGGGATCATGCCTTCTGTTGGTAGGATTTCCTCGGTTCCGTAGGTAAGCATGAATGGAGAGAATCCCGTAGCTTCTCGTCGTGTGGTTCTGTATGCCCATAGGACATTATATAGCTCCTCACACCAATTGCCATATTCCCAATCTAGTTTTTTCTTCATGTTATCGGCGATAGTCTTGTTGGTGATCTCGGCCTGCCCATTACACTGGGGTAAATCGGGGTAGCTTTGCTCTTCCTGATGTTGTAAGTGTTGAACAGAAGATCAATGTTTTTTCCTTGCAGTTGTTTCCCATTATCAGAGACGATGGCTACTGGGACCCCAAAACGGCAGATGATATGTTCCCAAATAAATTTAAAGACATCTTTGTCCCGAATGTGCCTTAGCGGTGCCGCCTCTACCCATTTGGTAAAATAATCAGTAGCCACGATCAAATACTTCATTTGCTCTGTTCCTACATGTAATGGCCCGACAATGTCCACCCCCCATTTAGCAAAGGGCCCCGGACTTATGATTGAGTTCAACGGTACGCTGGGAGCATGGATTTTCTTCCCAAAACGCTGACATTCTTCGTAAGCTCTTGCCATTTGCTTTGCGTCCTCATTTATATACATCCAAAAGTAGCCCATTGTTTTTGCCTTAACCGACAAACTTCTTCCCGAGCTGTGATTTCCAGCCGCCCCATAGTGTAGCTCATGTAGGATTATATGGCCCTCTTCCCTTCTTAAGCATCGTAGGAGTGGTCCTAGGTAAGATTTCCGATATAATATCCCTTCCCTTCACTCGTAGGCGCCCGATTTTCTTTTGATCTTTTTCATCTCGGGCCAACTCTTAGGTAGCTCACCCGTCTCTAAGTATTGATGTATTGGCTTTCTCCAGTCGCCTTATTTGTATCTCTCGACTGTGCTAACGGCGACCTCGATCCGTACGTCTGGTGTTTCTGGGATAGACGGGTTAAGAAGCCTCATAACGCGTATCCCTTCGATGCTCGGGTCTACTAGTTGTGAGGCGATGTACGATAGAGCGTCCGAGTGTCTGTTATCCTTTTGGCAGATATGGCGGAATTTAGTATCTGGTATTTTCTCGATGTAAAATTGGGCGATCTCCCAATATTTTTGCAGCACCGGATCGTGTGTAGCGTATTGGCCCGTAATTTTCCGGATCACTAGTTGTGAGTCACTAGTCAATCGAACCTCATGCATCCCCATTTCCACAATTATTCGTAAGGCATGGATCACCGCCTCATACTCGGTGACGTTGTTTGTTGCCTTGAATTCTAACCTGAACGAATGCACGATCTTCCTCCCCTTTGGCGTGGTAAACACCAACCCGAGGCCCGATCCATCTTTGTTTGATGCCCCATCAACAAATACTTCCCATCGTGTTGAGCTACTGGCGGCTAGTAGGTCCGCTGGATCCTCTTGTTCTTCTACCATTCCCTGTATATCTTCTACCTCGTCCTCATCACTGAGGGGGAAATCTACTAAGAAATCGGCCACTACTTGTCCTTTGATCGCGGTTCTTGTCTCGTATATCACGTCATATTGTTTGATTATGGCTCCCCACTCGGAGATTCTCCCCGATCGCCCAGCACTATCCAAGACCGCTTCGATAGGCGATTTGGTGAGCACCCGTATTCGATGAGCCTGAAAATATGTTCATAGTTTATAGGAAGCAAAGGCTAGCGCGAGAACCATCTGCTCCATTCTGGTGTAGTTCTTCTCGGCCGGACTTAAAGTTTTGCTAGCAAAGTATACCGGATTCTACACGCCTATCTCTGTTTTGACCAATACCGCACTGATGGCATAGGGTGTCGCGCCTAAGTATAGAGTGAGAATTTCTGACGGCTCAGGCCTTTGAAGAACCGGGAGGCTAGCCAGATGTAGCTTGATATTTTGAAAGGCTTCTTCTCTTGCGTCCGTCCATTGGAATTTTTCTCCTTTCTTCAAGATGTCGTAAAAGGCCTTGCATTTGTCCGATGACCGTGATACGAATCACCCCAATGCGGCTATGCAACCATTTAGTTTCTGCACGTCTTTTACCGTCGCGGGGGATGGCATTTCAATGACGGCTCGTACCTTCTCGGGATCTGCTTCTATTCCCCTGGGGGTGATGATGTAGCCTAGGAATTTCCCCGACGTGACCCAGAAGTCGCACTTGGCAGGATTAATCTTCATCTTGTGTTTCCTCATTGTCTGAAAAATCGCTCGAAGGTCTCGGACGTGGTTTTTTGACTTTCGACTTTTAACTAACATGTCGTCCACATAAACTTCTATGGTATCGTGAATCTTGTCTTCAAACATGTCACCTACCAATCTATGGTACATAGCCCCGACATTCCTAAGTCCGAATGGCATCTTGGTGTAACAATACAATCCTCTTGGTGTGAAGAAGGAAGTATGTTCCTGGTCCTCCGGCGCCAATGGTATTTGGTTGTAGCCCATGTATCCGTCCATTAAGGTCATCACCTCGTATCCCACTATTGATTCTACTAATTTATCTATGTTGGGAAGGTGGAAACTGTCCTTCGGGCAAGCCTTGTTCAAGTCGCTGAAATCAATACATATTCTGACTCCCCCTTTATTTTTCGGTACCACGACCATATTAGATATCCACTGTGGGTAGTGGGACTTCTTTATTATTCTAGATTATTGTAGCTTCTTCAGCTCGACCTCTACCGCCGCTTGTAACTCTGGCGCGATACGCCTCATTTTTTGTCTAATCGGTTTGAACTTCGGATCAATTTTTAAGTGGTGACAGCAGACCTTCGGGTCAATACCATCCAAATCATGAACTTCCCAGGCAAATGCATCCAAGTTTTCTTTTAATAACGTCATGAGTTTACTCGCTTGTTCGTCCGATAGTAATGCCCCGATCCTTACTACCTTGGGTTCTTCTATCGTTCCCAAGTTTACTTCTTTAGTCGGCTCAACTGTCGAGAAGTTTGATTTGGTCTCCCTGACTGGGGACGCTTCCTTTAATTGCTATAAAGGGTCTTGTTCTCGAGTCTCGTGTGCTAGGACCGCTTGTGAAATCACCTCCTCCAATTATTTTGCCGCCTTTACTTCCTTTGCTTTGTTCTTTTCTTTCCTTTGCCGAGCTCGCCGTTCTTCATTTATTTCTACATCAACTTTCATGCATTGTCGTGCCGTCTAGGAGTCGCCCACAACTTCTGCTATTCCCTTGCAAGTCGGGAACCTTAACATTTGATAGTATGCCGATTCTACTCCCTTAATCCCAGCAATCCATGGGCGCCCGATAATGGCCTCATAAGGTGAGGCGACGTCGACCACACAAAAGGTGGTTAGTCTGTTGAGGTAGCCACCACCATATGAAACCCTCAAAGTTACTTCGCCCTTTGGGATGGTTACTGTGCCGTTAAAGACGTAGATGCGATATGTTGATGGGACGAGCATGTCTTCTGAGAGTTTCATTCTTCTGAACGTGTCGTAGAATAGCACCTCGACTGAACTTCCTCTATCTACGAGAATCCTTCTTACTCCCCACTTCTCAATCAATAACGTGATGACCAGTAGATCGTTGTGTGCCTGTCCATTTGCTGGGACATCCTTAGCCGAGAACGAAATGGGCAACGTCATCCAAGGTTCCATTGGAAGGGACTTGGCTACGCTAAATATTTATTTACCTTCACGATCCATTTTATGGATCCTAGTGGTGATTACTGGGCCGAGGGTGTAATTTTGCATAGCCGAATGTGAAATGGTGCTCACGAACTGATTCTCCCTATCGATACGGACTTGATGAACTGGTGTATCGGGTGTTGCTTCCGGCCGAAGGGGGTGTCGGACATACTGCCTCAAATATCCATCGCGGATGAGGTGCTGAACAATATCTTTCACTTCTCGACAGTTGTTGGTGGAATGACCCCTATACTGATGGTAGTGACAGTATTCGGGATGATCTCGGGTCTCTTGGAACTGTACCCCCCTCGATGCTGGGTAGTTGATGTCATTTCTCTTCTCAACTTCCTTGAACACCTCTTCCAAAGAAGCGTTTAGAGGGGTATACGATCGGGATTCCTGCTTTGGCTTCTTCCCTTTGTCCATCCATTCCCTCTTCTCACTGCTCCTCGGGGGAGGGTCCGATCTCTTTTATGATCGCCTGATATGGTCGTCCATGACCGTTTTAGTTTCGGTACCAACTTCAGCGCTGGCTTCTTGCACTCCTCTATCTCTTGATTCGGCCTGAATTTATTCCAAGGCGATGTAGTGTTCTTGCATTCTTCTCATATCCTTTAAGGTTTTAGGTTTTTCAGAAAACATGGCAATCCAGATGGGGTCAGATCTCCCCAACGCGTTTTCAAACCCAAAGATGGCTTGATCCACCGGTACCTTCCCAATTTCAGTACACAGTTTCCTCCACATGTCGGTCAGGGTTCTCAAGGGCTCTCTGAATCTTCGGGCGAGAGTAAACAGCTTGTTCATTCTTGGCCGAGGTCGACTGTTATGCATGTAGGTCTCAAGGAAAGCCTTGACTAGCGTATCGTACCCGTTAATCGAACCAGGTGTGAGCGAATAAAACCAATCTCGCGCCTCGCCCTCCAAACTAGCTGGAAATAATTTGCACATTACTACCGGGTTGTTTCTCCATTGGATCAATGACATGGTATACATCTTAAGATGCTCGATCGCATCGCCCGTTCCATCAAATCTAGAGGGGAATGAAGGTAAAGTACACTTGGGTGGGAACGGCATTTGTTCCAGTTCTTGAGAAAAAGGCGTTTTCTCGGCTTCACTCATAATCTCGGCCAACTTATTCTCTTCGCTTCCGCCCGAGAGTTCCTTGATTTTTGCTTCCAACTCCTCAAGCTTGGCTTTAGTTGTCTGATCTTGTCGCTCATCCCTTCCTCGCCTTTCTTCGTCGGTGGACGAATCCTTGGGTGGCCCATATCTCTGCGTGGGGGGTACCGGAGGTAATGGTGGCTGACCCGATTGATTGGGCTGATTAAGGTTACTTGGCCCCATCGTGGGTGGTGAGTGTTCGGATAAGCCGCGATAACCCGATGTCCCTCGGCTGGACGACCCTCTTGATTTGGTCTGTTGGTTTCTCAGCTGGTAGTTCTCATACTCCAAGGCTAAATTCCACTGCTGGAGTTCCCTTAGTGCCGCTTCTTGTCTCCTCTGACTCTCCAAAATGTCCAACAACGTCGGGTCCGTACTTTCATGACTGGAATGTCCATTGGGTTTGTGTGGCCGAGGATGTAATGGTGCAGATGTGGGTGGTGGGGGTAGTATAGGGTTGGTTACACGATCGACTGCGTGAACGGTTATCGGGCCGATATTACTTGATGCTGCTAGGCCCAGCTGAATCTGTGTAAGACTCTCTTGTTCCCTTCCCAAAGCTTTCTGGTGCTCAACTTGTCGCCTCGTCCTTTGCCTCTGAGCTCGCGCTGCAAGTGCTTCCTCATCGTCATCGGTGTCTGAAGCTATGAGTCCATCGATTTGGTCAACTCTTCTCTGGGTCAATATAACTTGGTCCAGAGGTAGGGTGTTATCCTCTCTCCCTAAATCTACTTCCTCGTCTACAACAGGCATTCCTCGCGTAGCTGCATGAGATTCCTCAGGCGGTGGTTGTCGACTGTCTTCTTTCCTTGTCCCAGTTATCCCTGCCTGGATGCTGCTGCTAGTGACTGTACGATTCCTTAACATCCTAATCGTCCCTGAAGTGCTATCCATCGATCACGTCGCGTGATAAGCCGAGTATCGCCCGTCCCTACGTCAGCAAATACGAAAAAGAACCCCTTACTTTGACCTGATTTTCAAATAAAAATTTCAGACATAAGGGAAAACAGTTCAACTGTACGACTGCTGCCACTGTGTAAGATCTACTCCAGTTGTTAGTTGGGTTCCGTCCTCTACCCTATTTTGTCCCTATGCTGAATCTGTGGCTGACCTCAGTTTCCCTCGCTATCACTCCGTACGACGTCGCTCTCTGTACTCGACCTATGTATTTAAGTTAGTTTTGTCCTTTATTCTACATGTTCCAAATCATTGATCTTATGCACATGATGCTTAGAAAAAAGTACGGCAAGTAACCCCTAGAATAAAATCAAACTTGTACCAGCTCCACTTTCTCGAGATCTAATTATGAACTCTCCGACGACTTATGCTACACCGCCGGCTAAAAAATTCTATACGGTTGACAGTTTATCGCATGATGAAACAGCTACAAACGCAAACTTTTGGTTATTCCAAGCACCCGACTTCATGCCGTATCTAAAAACAACTCGTTTAACGCTAACAATTATATAACTATCAAGAACAAATAGTTGTCCTTTCAACCGATTCTTCACATAGCTTCTAACCCGAACTGTTAGTCGCTGGTGAGCTCGTGAAGTCTCTCTGTTGATCAAACTGTTGAAGATGTTAAGAAAACGCCGCTACTATTCTGGCTTTGAAGTAAATGACTCAAAACAACCGTTATTTCGGCCAACAGAGTTCGTCATAGCTTCAACTTCAACACGTTAATCGTGTATTGAGGAGCTGTTGATCGTCTCTGAAGGTTTTTGCCGTAAGGTATCCGGAGATCTTAGTCGGTCCCCTTAGTCGGCGCCAGAATGTAGATGCATTTTACTACCAATTACATCCAAAGGATAGAAACGCAATGCTCATCTCAAATGAAAGTAAACACTCCACAATGAACACAAGATTTACGTGGTTCGGTATGATTACCTACGTCCACGGGGGGTGAAAGGATGAATCTTATTACTTTGAAGTGTTACAAAGGTGTTGCTCTCCGTGGGATTTCCTTACAAGATGCACTTACTACTCACTTTTCTTCTTCTTCGTGTTTACTCGAGTTTCTCTCCTTTTCTCTCCCCCCAAAATACAACCTACCTTTCTTGAATACAAGTCCCTCTATTTATAGGAGAAGTTCTATACAACGAAATTAAGGTGTTGGTCATGTTACATCTATTTAGCAGTTTTGTGATCGGGCCGGTTCACGTCGTCTCATGTGGCCGATGTATCCTGACTCCTCGCCTATCCTCCGTTCGGGCCAATCTCTTTAGGTGCATTATTAACACGATGTCGCCTATCTTTTCTGTCGTCATTATGGTTATCCGATGTGACCCGTTCTTCTTTATTCGTTTGACCATAGTTCCTTGTTTGACCCGCCACGCCTTATCCTGTCAGCTTTATCAGAAGTCTGGGTCAAGTCTTGTCCGACATCATTACGCCCGATCCACGTGGCTCCTTAAATCTCGCGCCCGATAATCTTCGCTCTATACTTCGTGTCTCTTCGTATTTGGGTACACCGGTTCTAGGATGTTGCCACCTGGATCTGTAGATAATTTACACCTACAATTTCTATTATTGAAACATTCTTATATAATGTTATAATAGTCGTTAGACATAAGAATCGACTATCGTCATCAAAGCTATTTTCAAGATTGAAACGTCATCATGACTTTCATCATGGGTAAAGATGGAAAGTGGTTAAAGCGAAAGCTTACCAACACATATTTCATGAAAAAATATAGGCGAGTAAACTCGGCTCGAAATAGAAAATGTGTATGTATGAAAACTATCATACTTATACGACTATTGTCTCAAGTGTAGGAGATAGATATACTTTTGAGTGCTAGATAAGTTCAAGTCTCCACATATATTTTGGTCGGATGAAGTTCCACTAGTTCCTTGAGTAGTTCTTTGTATTTGTAAGATAATCACCATGGAGTCTGGAGCTCAACTATACTTAACTATCCTAGACCGGGACTTAGTCATAAGTAAACTATAAATCAAGACGTATAGTTTTAATCACTAATATTGAAAAACATGCTTGAGATAGCAATGCATGCAAGTTCGACCGAGAAATGCACTACCAATATCCCCCTTTGCCAATTTTAGTGACAAAACTATCAATACATATGGACTACAAAATAGATAAAACTTTGTAGCTTTTCGTCCACATGCTTGATCTCCTTGGTGCTTCAACATTACTCGAAAACTTCGTCTTTTCCAAGTACTCCCATGATTCCTTAGATGCTTAGTTCAGCATCATAGTTATTGAAGATCCGTAGCCATAACAATGAGAAAACAAAAGCTCTCGATTATGCAGTGTCATAGTATTATTACACATCATCAAAGTTCTTATATCACAACCTTGACAACAATACTATGGTGATATTGGAAAGGTCAGGGTACCCCAATTATACCTCAAGCTATAACTTTTCCTTCCTATAATTCCTTTCCCCGAAAGTGATTGTCTATAGACTGAGTCGAGACAATACAACAAATCGGTTCACACTTTTGTGTGATCGTCTATGGATACTAGATCGAGATAATACAACAACAAAGTGTGTTTACTTGATACAATGGTTCGAACCTAACAAAACTCAATAGGATTCACGTATCAAGTAAATAGGAATTAACGTTTGTGAAATTTACTTTAATTATAATAAAACAATTACAATGCCGAAATATAAAGTAAATGACACATCAAGATTTTATTAACGAGGAAACCGCAAATGCAAAAAAAAAAACCCGGGACCTAGTCCAGAATTGAATACTCTCAGAATTAAGCCGTTATACAAAATAAGACAACTTCGTATAGTTGAGACCAAGAAATTAAACCTATAGTTCACCTAGTTTCCTCTATATTCCTACCCCTCTAACCTGTAAACAAGTCACGTAATTGGACCAATTCCTTTGGATCGTATTCCAAACAGTAAAGGAACAACAAATCTGTTTGGTATCAACTCTCTTCAACCAAGTGATATGAGTTGCGCAAAGGTTCCCTTGTTTATCTTAACATAAACTCCTTTGCCAGGTTCCAAGATCTATCTTACGTTAAATCACCCAAAGGAAATCACTAATATTAAGCCAACAATACTCTTCAACCAAATGATATGTGTTGATGCCGATCTTCCTCAATTAATCAATCCAATCTACCACAAGGATAAACCGATTATTAATTGGATCCTATTTTTCCAAAACAAGTATTGTGCACACCAAAGATTATAAAAACACCAAGTAAGAAATCATCAATATCTTCTTTGTCTTCAAATCTTCTTAGATCTTCAATAAACACCTGCACACAATCACTTGAATCTCTTGTGATCAATCACACACAGAACGGAGTCTGTTAACAATGGATTATCACAAGATCGTCTTTAGATTTAACAACAGTCTAAAGATCCCTGTTGAAACCTTGAACTAGTTTGAGTGAATCTTATATCAAAAGAAAAGATTCTTAAGCATAAACAAACTAGGTGCAATCAAGATTCAACCTTCGTTAGTCAAATCAAATCAAATCAATAAGAAAAATAAAGATAAATCGCAATATCTAGTTTCCCACCAACGGGTCGCGCTAGAGCTTCTCAATCCCAAAGAAGACTTTAAACTGAGTGGCCGTAAGAGATTTCACCTAATTAGATTACTCTCCTCTCCGATAGGAGCCTCGCCAGTAACAAAGACAAAAGAGGAAGTCTAGGTTACGCAGGATTAGTTTTCTAGAAATGCAAACTCAAAGTATTTATAGACAAGGAAGTTTAGACACCAAGGAATTTCCAAAACCGAAAATATTCTCAAGATATTTTCATTACTCCACCAGATTCGGTTTTCATAATTCCTGTGAATGCACTGTCCAAAAATAGTGATCGAAATCTCATTGGAAAATCTAATTAGCAAATTACTCATTCTTATTTTCCATATATAATTAAAAACCCTTAATTAAAAAGATTCTTAACTTATTTAAATTCGATCTTGGGATTTACTTCCTTCTTATCCTTTAAGGAATATCTTTGAACAAAATAGAATAAGCATTAATGCACCGTGTTCAAAGAGTGTCGACATCTTACTCTTGCAAGTCTTTACCATGATTGCTCACTTGAAACCGATTTACCATACTTCCAAACAAGTTTAGAATTGGTTCATATGACTTTCAAGAACTATGTGATTGATCAAGTTCCACTCAATCACATCTCATGGGTTTCCATGTGAGTACTGTGCATAGTTACACTAGCTTACCAAAGAAATGGCTGACTAGGTACTAGGATCGGTTCCCCACATATATATGGTATCTAACTTGTATGCACTGCACATGTCCATAGGATCGGTTCCCCTTTCCCAAAACTTTGTTGCACATATTCATAGGATCGATCCCCCCTTTCCAAAATTTTGATGCACATGTTCATAGGATCGGTTCCTCTTTCTTCCATAAACCTTGATGCACCTCATATAAGGATCGGTTCCACTTTATGATGCACTGCACCTCTTACTAGGATCGGTTCCCCTCTTCCCAATAATAAGTTCAGACATACACAACCCGATCATACCCCAAGTGATTACTTAAGATTGGTTTTACTAATAAAAGTCGTACCAATACAAAAGTCAGGCATTATGTGAATAGTTTTACCAAGAACACACATAAGTTGTGAACGGTTATACACATCACATACATTGGTCGTTCATAAGATATGCAACGAAGAACAACCCCAATAACGCCTGACAATTTCCCTTTCGGTTCACAACACGTATCATAAACTTACTTCCTTAGAACACATGTAAACATTGTTCCCTATAATGAAATCCTCACCTCATACCCATACATAATCACAATAGCATTCATACGATTATGTTGATATCTTATATAAAAAGTTTAATGGTTAAGCAATAAACTTCATATTCCTTAATATTATGTCTATCTAGAGTGTTCATTCTTCGCAGTTTTATGTTTTCAATATGCACGACTTGAAAGATACGATGGGGAATGAAACAGTTCAAGTCAAATATCACTAACATCGAGTAGAAGGATTATGTTGTTTTTGTAGCTCCGTCGTCTTCTTCACATCTTCAAGTCTTCGCAATACTTGTAATGTCTCATCCTAATACTTTCAAGCTAAGCTATACAAAGTTGACTCTAGTACATATAAATTAAGAGACTCTTAAATGAGTTTTTCTTCACTAAAATATGACAACCAAACTTGACATACCAACGCTTAGTGGGTTCAACCGAGCAATGCTCTAACAATTTCCCCCTTTGTCAATTTTAGTGACAAAACTCTTACAATCATATGGATAAACAAATTACAATAATTCATTACACATACGCTTGATTCCGAATCCACAGCAAATAACTTGCATTCATTCAATCCTAAAAATTGCAGCAGCTGCACTATAATAACAAAGCTTAAACTCCCCCTAAAGGTGAGCTATGTAGATATTCAATCCGCACATCTTTGTTATCCCATTCATATGATATGTTACTCCCCCTTAGTCTGTGTTTTTCCTCATTCTTTAGATAAATGTTCAAGCACCATCGTCCTCTTCCCTAGTGACACCAATCAACCATAGATTGACTCTAGAATCACTTGTTTACTCCATATATTTCTCCCCCTTTTTGTCACAAAAATGACAAAGCAAAGAACAAACAATGGACAACACGAAAAGGATCTTACAAATCTCAAGAATATACTTGCAACCTGTTGAGTCAAGCACGAGGGTTTTACACACCATTTTTGATAACCAATATCAAAACCGAAACTACAAGTAATTACGTTTTGATATGTTATCATGGATATAATTGCCCGAAGAAATTTTCCCAACTAGTTTAGAAAACCAAAAATCAATTAAGCAACTTAGTTCATTTGCTAAACCGATTATATAAATATAATCGCTTAATTCGATAAGACCAAAACAAAGATAAACCTCATTTTTCTCATCAGGTTCTAATTATCCATATAACTTAGACCTTTAGATTTCAAACAAGCCAAATACTAGGTTAGTTAACTAGCATTTCCTTGTTCAGGCTTTCGATTAGACTTGAATAACCGAAACCTCCACTTTGATAAGTCTAACTAAGATCAGAATTAACTTAGCTTAGCTTATCCAGAATCGAATTAGACTAAACAACTCGTCCCATCAATATATTCATTCGTTAATCCATAAATAATTCATACAAACCAATAAATCAACTTGCATAGTTATTCACCTCAACAGGATACAATAGAAATAACGTACAAACCATAGTTTCACTATTGCACCGAAATTTTGTAAGCTTAAACAATTCATACTACACAATAAAGTAAAGTAACAATTGTTTTACTTAACTGGAAGCAATTGAATCAACATAAAATTAAAGCACCAAAATTGCACCAACTTTTGTATGTCTAAACTATTGATATCACACAAACAAAGCAAGATAACAAAAGTTTTAATTAACCGGAAACAATTGAATAACACACATATCCATACAATCATAATGGAATAGACACATCAATTGTACCAATAATTTCTTTTAAGCAAAAGAAATATATATATCAAATAAAAATAGGCCTTTCTTAAAACAGGAAAACAATTAACTAACAAGATTGTTACCTCAATTTCGCATCCAACTTCTCCAAATATGATTCCATCGCTTTCTTCTTCCGAGAGAATTGATATCGAAATACCATCATGTTGTCATTCTCATGCCAAAAACAAAAGAATAACAACAACCAACCTTTACCAGAGAAAGGTTGAAAATCGGTTTTAACAATTGCAAGCAAAAGTTGAAAACCGTCGAAACACATATGCTTTTATGCTAAACCAAAACCGATTCAACATATTGTGACTTTTTCACATATTGTTTCTACAGGATTCCCTCATGATCCTTTGATAAAGCTTACCAACTTGGGCTAGAACTTAATCCCGCTAAATCAAAAAGTTACCCAAACCATAAGGGTACACAACATATTATGAGATCGAATATCAAGGCATAAAACCGAAATCAAACACCCCATAAACATAAATAGCATATAAAATAAATCATTAAAGTACCGGTTATGTAAATAAAAAACTATCATAAGAAAAATTATAAATCAAATAACTTTATTCATAATATTTTTATTCATAATAGACTCATACAATCAATGAAAGCGGTCAAAAATTGATGTCTAATTTTCTAGATTAAGTATTATAACATATAATCTTAATCTCTAGTGGTGCTCTTGTTGTTCACAGATGTTTTTTCAGTGTTCAAATTGTTAAAGTATGTATCAAGGGACTTGTCTGCAACCACTTCTTGTTTCTCAAGTTCTTCAACAAGAACTTTGAGTTCGCCAAGAGCTTCTTTTGTTCCTTCGATTCGTTCTTTTAACCAATCCTAATGTCGGACTGTCATAACTAGATCAGTTTCCAATTTTTCAAAACTCTGGATGTATTGATTCATACTATTTGAACAAATCCACTTGACTTTGGTTGGATCTTATTGATCGTAGTCCAACAAACATGACTCATCTTGTGATCCAACCGAACTATCATAATCAGACATGATTGATGATCTGCTTCTTTTCCTCTTCTCAGTATTGATTCCTTGACAATCTTTAACCCTTTGTTCCTCCTCCTCATTAGTCCTCGAGATACTGCGAGTTATTGGAGGCATACTTAGTTATACAAGAATAATGATTGATCAGGGTATCAATAAACTAGAAGGACTAGTTTCCCTTTATAGGGACCCAACACTCGGACCTAAAAACATTTGTGGAATCCGAAAATATTAGAGAATATATTTCACTTCCATTTGTCCGAACTTCATGTTTTTATTTAAAACTACCAAATAAAAATCATGATAAACATGAACAATTTTAGGATATACAACCATCCAACAGGTTTCAACTTTTCTGAAAATCAAATACACAAATTACATGTGCTCCATTATTATTGTGCCATTCTCATCCATAAAAGAGAGCACAGAAGGGGATGAGAATGCACAATTTTGATACAACTACGTTGTATCGGAATAAGCTTTTTCAAGCTTATATTTATTATCAGAAACAAAGTTCGTGTTTCTTTTAGGGAATTTCTGCCCAATATATTTTCTCCCAAGCCGATGATGTTTTCTAACTCTAGAGATATATAACGTCTGGTATTTTTGAACCCGGGCTTAAAGCCCGTTTCAACTCATAAGAGTTGACATAGTGATTTGTATATATGAAGGTGTACAAATCCTAGCTTATTATTATAAATCTTTGTGATTTGGGGTGCAAATAACCAATTGGTTAGTATATGGAATGATGGGGTCACTACCTACTAGAGCACATGATTTCTATGGCTAGTAATACGTATGGGAAAAAGAATAAGTCTTTCTCTCTTTTGCATCTACTTTTAGGGTTATTAATATATATATATTATTTTGTCTTTTTCCTAAAACCTTAGAAAAGAAAAACAAACCTTCTATTTTTTCCTCTTTTTCCATCTACTACTTTACTAGAAAAAAAAAGGGGCGATCTGGTTTATTATTGTACCTGATTGGATTACTGATTGGCTTGGATTTGACAAGAATTTTAGATTTGGATTTACGTAAGAGGTAGGGGTTTCTAGTAATATGTAAAAAAAAACTAAACTATTTACATGGTTTTTCGTATGCATTCATGACAGTCTAATCTGTGTAAACATATCTTTGCTGGTCTTTACGAGGTGTAGTCTATGTTCTTTGTTGAGTCAGTTCTCTCTGCTAATTTCAAAACAGCCTAATCTGTAATTACTCTTTCTTCTTTATATCTGTATTCACAATATTGAATTATAAAAAAAAAACAAATCCTTGAATTCTGCAACTAGGCCTACACCCGTTCTGGGATAAAGTGAAGGAAAGTCCTTTTATTTGTCTCTAGCGATTTTAAACCCTTGTCTGATTTGAAAACAAGAGTAGTTCTTTCAAAAAAAAACAATTAAAAAGAAAATAAATTGTTTAAGCCATGTCTCTTTTCCCATGTGATTTATGGATCCCATTTGTTTCAAACCCACTACTACTCCTTTGGTAAATCTCCCTGCTTATTTTATAAATACTCTTTTAATCATTAGTAGGGGTCTACTCCCTTTACACTAAATGTCATATCTTAAAGAAATTTGGCTTTATATTTGTTCCATGGTTTTTATCTTCAAAACCATAACTACACGTCTACGCGTTTGTTTTGACCCCACTAAACAGACTTCTCTTGTTTTGCAAATAAGGAGTAAAGATGCATCTGAACATGATAAAAAGAAAATGGTTTTTGTGCCTCATGCAAACTGATCCCACAAAGTACTTCTTTGGATTATAAATAAATATTCTTTTTAATTAGTGTGGTTTTCTTATATCAAATGCAAACTGGGTTCACTTCATTTCTCTGTTAGAAGATAGCGGCCTTTTTCCTTCTTAATCGTTCTGTGCTGGTGCGCTGGTAATCTTAAATGATTTTAAATCATTCCTATTTTAGTCAGTGTCTTGACACACACCTGTTTTTAAATTGATGGGAGTCTGTCTAGGTAGTACCGGGTAAATGCATCTTGACGCATAGCGGTTTTGTGTATGCAGATGATTTCTGTTTGGGAGTATAAATGCATTTTATCACTTAGTATTAATATTATATAAATGCATTGATTTAATTTTATCGGAATATGGGCGTGTTTGAGCTTTGTACGGAATTGAGTGTATTGGTGAGAAGTAAATTTTGATACACATATCTCTGTTGCTGCTGAAATGTCAGGCCTTTATGGCATCCCACAACTGGTGGCTACCCTGGGAAGACTGTTCGTGGAACAGTATGGTTTGTTACCGGAATAACTCTGACACTAGATTAGGACCTACAATTAGAGGTTGGATTATGTGAGTAAAATGAGTAAGTAATTTCAGATGATTTTGACTTACGTGGATTTTATTTATTTCTATCGGCTGCATGGTTTAATTTTCGTTGCACTATATTATTTTTTGAAATTCCTACTGGGCTGTAGTTTGCTCACCCCAAATTCCTTTTTCTCTCCCAATAGAGTTTGAGGAGCAGTTAGCACAATAAGCGGACTCGGAAGCTTACGGCATAGTACTCAGATGTTAGTATTCTCGCAAGACACTATTATATGATATCATGGGGATAATGGGTACTTTTATTGATTATCATTTTTATTACTTTGGAGTTTTCAAGTATTTTAATAAGAGACATTTCTAGTTAAATACTTTTTAAATTGTTGTTCTTATTTTATAAATTTTAGAACATCATTAGTGATTATTATTATTTGGAAACTTTTTACTTGGAATTTGAGTTGGAAAAGACATTTAATAATATCGTCTTTATTCATTTTGTAGTTTTACTTTGTTTTATTAGCATTCTTTATAATTAAAAAAAAAATGAAGCATGTTCCATAGTCATGCCTCAAGGATTCGTTCTTGCTAGTTGGGTTGGAAGTGATCCATTAGGTCAAATCCGGCTCAATAAAAGCCCGAATTTTTGACGGACGTGACAAGATATGATCATGTGGAGAAATTGTACCGATGTGAGAATTCTCAGAGATTGATAGGTCTCTCTTAATTCTTTCAATGAGATTTTCATATGATTTTCTCATTCTAAGGACTTCGTTATGATTCACATCAGTGTGATTATCTGAAACAATAATTGGGAACTCCTCATTGTTTCTTTTGGCAGAGATTCTCTCTTTCCCTTCCTTATGGAATCGTTCTTCATCAAAACAAGAATTATTTCTATATGGATGAGGAGGAATCTTCTTTCAGAAGCTATTTTCAACTCTTTTCTCTAATCTTGAGTTGATCTTATAGGGTTGTGGCACAATCTGTCTTTCTACTGAGGAATGATCTTTCAGTTTTTTAAGACAAGAAGCTTCCTTCAAGATCTTTACCACCGAATGTTGAAGAAGAATAAGTTTCCTGTCAAGTGACTGAAAAGAGTATTCCTTAAGATCATTATCATGGAACAGGTTCAAAGTTTCCTTTGGACAAGATTTCCTTTGATCATCAGTAGATATAGAAGCTTGTTTCTCATCCTTTTCTAACTTGATGTAGTTCGGAAAACTAATATCATCTTGATCTGTTTTAGATGAGACTAGTACAACAACATCATTTGTCAGAGTCATATGACTTATCTCTTTATGAATAGAATTAACAAGAGCTTCTAATTTGACAGTGAGATTCATATATTCTTCAGTCAGACTATTCAGTTGACTATCTTTATCTCTGATCTCCTATTTAAGAAGATTTGAATCTGTCTTTAAAATCATCAATTTAGAAGACAGAGTTTTTATAGGCTTTAGGAGTTTTACGAAATCTTTATCGGCATCTTATTTTTCATCAGAAAAAGACATAGATGTTTTCGCAACTCCAGGGTCATGATTCAACGAGGTATTAACATCTTAAACCTTTGAGTAGTCAAACTCTTGCTCAACGTTAACTGAATCAGACATGGATTCAATTCATATAGGATGGATCGTACCAAACATAGATTGTTAGATCTTTTCGTTTTTTCCTGCTCTGATACCAATTAAAAAGGCGAGGGTACCCCAAATATACCTCGAGCTATAACTTTTCCTTCCTATAAGTCCTTTCCCCAAAAGTGATTGTCTATAGACTGAGTCGAGACAATACAACAAATCGGTTCACACTTTGTGTGATCGTCTATGGATACTAGATCGAGACAATACAACAACAAAGTGTGTTTACTTGATACAAAGGTTCGGACCTAACCAAACTCAATAGGTTTCACGTATCAAGTAAATAGGAATTAATGTTTGTGCAATTTACTTAAATTATAATAAAACAATTACAATGCCGAAATATAAAGTAAATGACATAGAAAGATTTTATTAACGAGGAAACCGCAAATGCTGAAAAACCCCGGGACCTAGTCCAGAATTGAATACTCTCAGAATTAAGTCGCTATATAAAATAAGACAACTTCGTATAGTTGGGACCAAGCAACTAAACCTATCGTTCACCTAGTTCCCTCAGTATTCCTACACCTCCAACCTGTAAACAAGTCACGTACTTGGACCAATTCCTTTGGATCGTATTCCAAATAGTAAAGGAACAACAAATCTGTTTGGTATCAACTCTCTTCAACCAAGTGATATGAGTTGCGCAAAGGTTCCCTTGTTTATCTTAACATAAACTCCTTTGCCATGTTCCAAGATCTATCTTACGTTAAATCACCCAAAGGCAATCACTAAGATTAAGCCAACAACACTCTTCAACCAAGTGATATGTGTTGATGCCGATCCTCCTCAATTAATCAATCCAATCTACCACAAGGATAAACCGATTATTAATTGGATCATCTTTTTCCCAAAAAAGTATTGTGCACACCAAAGATTATAAAAACACCAAGTAAGAAATCTTCAATATCTTCTTTGTCCTCAAATCTTCTTAGATCTTCAATAAACACCTGCACATAATCACTTGAATCTCTTGTGATCGATCACACACAGAACAAAGTCTGTTAATAATGGATTATCACAAGATTGTCTTTAGATCTAACAACAGTCTAAAGATCCCCTTCGAAACCTTGAACTAGTTTGAGTGAATCTTATATCATAAGAGAAGATTCTCATGCATAAACAAACTAGGTGCAATCAAGATTCAACCTCCGTTAGTCAATCAAATCAATAAGAAAACTAAAGATAAACCGCAATATCTAGTTTCCCACCAACGGGTCGCGCTAGAGCTTCTCAATCCCAAAGAAGACTTTAAACTGAGTGGTTGTAAGAGATTTCACCTAATTAGATTACTCTCCTCTCCGATAGGCGCCTCGCCAGTAACAAAGACAAAAGAGGAAGTATAGATTACGCAGAATTATTTTGCTATAAATGCAAACTCAAAGTATTTATAGACAAGGAAGTTTGGACACCAAGGAATTTCCAAAACCGAAAATATTCTCAAGATATTTTCATTACTCCGCCAGATTCGGTTTTCATAATTCCTGTGAATGCACTGTCCAAAAATAGTGATCGAAATATGATTGGAAAATCTAATTAGCAAATGCACATTACTAATTTTTATTTTCTATATATAATTAAAAACCCTTAATTAAAAAAATTAGTAACTTATTTAAATTCGATCTTGGGATTTACTTCCTTCTTAGCCTTTAAGGAATATCTTTGAACAAAATAGAATAAGTATTAATGCATCGTGTTCAAAGAGTGTCGACATCTTACTCTTGCAAGTCTTTACCATGCTTTCTCACTTGAAACCGATTTACCACACTTCCAAACAAGTTTAGAATTGGTTCATCTGACTTTCAAGAACTATGTGATTGATCAAGTTCCACTCAATCACATCTCATGGGTTTCCATGTGAGTATTGTGCATAGTTACACTAGCTTACCAAAGAAACGGCTGACTAGGTACTAGGATCGGTTCCCCACATATATATAGTATCTAACTTGTATGCACTGCACATGTCCATAAGATCGGTTCCCCCTTCCCAAAACTTTGTTGCACATGTTCATAGGATCGGTTCCCCCTTTCCAAAACTTTGCTGCACATGTTCATAGGATCGGTTCCCCTTTCTTCCATAAACCTTGATGCACCTCATATAAGGATCGGTTCCCCCTTGTGATGTATTGCACCTTTTACTAGGATTGGTTCCCCTCTTCCCAGTAATAAGTTCAGACATACACAACCCGATCATACCCCATGTGATTACTTAAGATTGGTTTTACTAATAAAAGTCATACAAATACAAAAGTCAGGCCTTATGTGAATAGTTTTACCAAGAACACACACAAGTTGTGAACGGTTATACACATCACACATATTGTTCGTTTATAAGATATGCAATGAAGAACAACCCAAATAACGCCTGGCGATTTCCCTTTCGGTTCACAACACGTATCATGAACTTACTTCCTTAGTACACATGTAAACCTTGTTCCCTAGGATTAAATCCTCACCTCATACCCATACATAATCACAATAGAATTCATACGATTATGTTGATATCTTATATACAAAGTTTAATGGTTAAGAAAGAAACTTCATATTTTATTCCTTAATACTATGTCTATCTAGACCGTTCATGCTTCGCAGTTTTATGTTTTCAATATGCACGACTTGAAAGATACGATAGGGAATGAAACAGTTCAAGTCAAATATCACTAACCTCGAGTGGAAGGATTATGTTGTTGTTGTAGCTCCGTCTTCTTCTTCACATCTTCAAGTCTTCGCAATACTTGTAATGTCTCATCCTAATACTTTCAATCTAACATATACGAAGTTGACTCTAGTACATATAAATCAAGCGACTCTTAAATGAGTTTTGCTTCACTAAAATATGACAACCAAACTTGACATACCAATGCTTGGTGGGTTCAACCGAGCAATACTCTAACAGATATGTATCACTTCCCCCTAGTCAATACTTTCGTCTCAACACGAAAACCACTCCCCCTTACATAATAATCTGAAAACCATATGTATTTGTAGTGTGAACTACATATTAATTCTCCCCCTTTTTGTCAATAAAATTGGCAAAGGTACGAAAACAGGATCCTAATGAAACTTTCATGGAGACGCTTCAAGACCAAAGAAAATGATTTATCAACTTTGTTTAGATGCAATCATAAATCCAAATCTAAATGCATTCATCAAGAATTTATAAAGATACAAGATAACTCCTAAAAAATTCCACAGCCGCACTCCCCACAAAGATATGAAAATTAAGTGCAAGTTCAAAAGAACTCTACCCCATTTGATATCATTCCCGAGAGAACAACAAAAGCGACCTTACTTTTACAAGAAAAGAAGGATTTCTTTGGACACCAAAAACCACAAAAATGATTTTGTATCCAAAATTCTCAATTAAACTAACCATAAGAAAACCCATGATTAATTTAATCGGAATACACAACCAAAATAACCACAAATGTAGTACCAGAATATCGCCACAACGATATTCTCGTGATAAGAACGACATTTCCACGAGAAGGTTGAATACTCCCACTACAAGAATGACATCTTTCACGAGAGTGTCGTGAGAATTCTCCAACGAAATTTGGTGAGCAACATGAGAAAGTATCAAGATAGTTGACAATTGAAGAAGCATGATAAAAGAATGTTGTTTCACGAGGATTACGAAAGATGGCGAAAATAAACAATGTAACTGCCACGATGAGATCGCAGAATAGATCCGAAAGAAGGGGAAAGCTTAGCTGTCTTCCATTATGTAATTTCCTATATAAGGAGATCAGGTAAGTCCAGAAGAGGGGGATGTATTTTTTAGAGTTGAGAAAATCTTGAGGAGAGAGAAACTCCAGAAAAGAAAGTTGTAATTTTGAGTTTGAATATTTTCTGTAAACATTTTTGAGATCTAAATAATAAAAGTGTCGTTTAATTTTTTAATCTTCAACTAGTTTCACTTAGATTTTTATAAGATCTTAATAGGGGTGTAGTGTGGGAAATCCTGCTACTACATTTTGGCGCCGACTAAGGGGATCGTTGAATTAGCAAAATCGAAGAAAAGGTAAAAAAGAAGACATGAATTATTCAAGATCAAGGACACTTTGAAGAAGATTGGTGAAATATTCAGAAGAAAAATGATTAGAATTAAAGAAAATTGTAGGAAATTGAAGTATGAATTAGTGTCAAGAGAAATGATCGATAAATTTCATGAAAATATTAAGGGGAGGATACATAAACGTGATTTTGAAGGGAGAAAAATTATGATGGTAGAGAAAACGCCATTATTAAAGAATTGGGAAAAGCAGGAAATTACATTTACAACAACATAAGTTTTAGAAGAAAATCTAGATCATACATCTCCTTTGGTGATTACGGTACCCATGATACCAATAAGGAAGGAAAAGTCAATAAAATCTGTAGAAAAATGGGCTATAAATAGAACTCTAGTTGACACAGGAAGTTCTGTGGATATAATGTTCTATCATGCTTTTAGGAAAATGGGGTATAAGGATGAAGAAATGTCTATTTCATCATATCATATTCATGGTTTCGGAAAATCTATAACAAAACCAAGAGGAGAAATAATAGTACGATTACCACTTGGAGAAATTGAAACACAAGTAACACTATGCGTGGTGGATATGGAATCACCATACAACATGATATTGGGAAGACCATGGATACACGCAATTAAAGCTGTAGCGTCAACCTTACATCAACGCATCAAATTCCCTATGCCTAGCGGAATTGGGGAAATTAAAGGAGATACAGATCTTGCGAAGACATGCTATCAAATTGAAGTAAAAAATTGTGAAGAACGTCCTAAGCAGCGAAAAGCTCACAGAAAATTGATGAGAGAAACAAGAAAAGAAGAAGAATTTAAAATTTACATGATAAGAGCAAAAGAGGGAAAAGGGATACCCAATGAATTTTCGCGAGAAGGAGATGAACGTGCGAGAATCATAAAAACACCAGCACCAGAAGCCAGTTACACTGCAGCTGAACCAACAAAAGAAGTAAATGTTGGGAGTGAAGAAGAACCTAAAATACTGAAAATTATGACTAGAATGGAGATAGACGAGGAAGAAAGAACTATAAATCTTTTGCGAGAATACAAAGACATTTTCGCATGGAGAATGGATGAAATGCCAGGGATAGATCCATCGGTAGCATGTCATAAATTAGAAATCAACAAAAATGTAAGGCCGTTCAAGCAAAGAATAAGAAAAATCGCAACAACATACCATTCTTAGATAGAAGAAGAATTACAGAAGATGCTTGATGCAGGAATAATAAGGCAAGCAAAGTATCCAGAGTGGATTGCAAATATGGTGGTGGTCCCAAAGAAGAATAAAGGAATAAGAATTTGCATAGATTTTACCGATTTAAATAAAGCTTGTCCTAAAGATAGTTTTCCACTACCAGATATTCCTCAAATGGTTGAGTCAGCAATGGGAAATGCAAGAATATCTTCGTTAGATGGATATAAAGGATACAACCAAATCCCTCTCGCTGAAGAAGATCAAGAACATACTGCATTTTTTGCTCCAAGAGGGTTATATTGTTATACAAAAATGCCCTTTGGATTACGAAATGCTGGTGCAACATACCAAAGAATGGTGGAGAAGGTATTTGCAAAGTGGATCCACAAAATACTGGAGGTATATGTAGATGATATGTTAATCAAGAGCAAGGAAGCTGAAGATCATGTACAAGACTTGAAGGAGATTTTTGAACAAATGCGGCAATTTAATATCAAAGTAAATCCTGACAAGTGTACTTTTGGAGTGACTTCAGGAAAGTTTCTGGGGTATATTGTATCAAAGGAAGGAATACAAGTTGATCCAGAAAAAGTGCAAGCGATTCGCGATATGCCCACACCAGCTACAGTAAAAGATGTGCAAAAATTGAATGGGCTGTTAGCCTCGTTAGGAAGATTCATCTCGCGATCCTTTGATAAATGCAAGCATTTTTTCGATATACTCAAAAAGGGAACAAAATTCAAATGGACAGATGAATGTGAGAAGGCCTTTCAGGGAATAAAAGAGCATTTAATGGATATAACCATTTTACAGAAAGCTGAACCAGGAGAAGAGTTATTAATTTATCTCGCGACAACGGCATATGCGCTAAGTCCGGTATTTCTGCGAGTAGATGCTGGGATAGAGAAACCAATTTACTATATTAGTAAAACATTCAATTCAGCAGAGAAAAATTATTCAAAGATTGAGAAATTAATCCTAGCATTGGTACATGCAACTTTCAAGCTTCGCATTTACTTTCAAGCACATAAGGTCAAGGTGTTAACAAAAGTGCCAATTGAATCGGTAATGAAGAATTCAAAAAGATCAGGAAGAGTAGAAAGATGGAATGCACAAGTGGGACATTTCGATATTAAATATGAAATTCTATCTTCGCCAAAATCCCAAGTCATCGCAAATTTCTTAGCTGAATTTCCTTTGGAAAATGACGAAGCTGTGGAAGAAATGATGGAGGCAGAAGAAGAAGAACATGGAGATCCAAAAGAATTATTGACAGAACCCAATAGATGGGAGATATTAGTGGATGGATCATCTAATGGAGAAGGAAATGGGATTGGAGTTGTTTTTATTTCACCAGAAGGAGAAAAAACAGCTTTCTCATTTAGGTTAGAATTTACATCCACTAATAATGAGACAGAATATGAGGCTGTTATCCACGCTTTGAAATTTGCAATAGAAATGAAGTTGGAAAATGTTAGAATCACAAGCGATTCTCAATTGGTTATTCGTCAAATAACTGGAGAATATATAAAAAATGAACCTTCTTTAAAGAAATACAAGAGACTCGTGGAAGAATTATCTGCGAGAATTCCAAAGATAAAATGGAGGCACATATCAAGGAAAGATAACCGGCTTGCGGACGCTTTTGCCTTCATATCTAGCATGATGACAAACCCACTTGCGAGATGCATAAAAATTCAAACACTCTTATTACCTTCAGTAAATAAAGAAGACGAAGATGTGGATGGGAATTCCGTCGAAATTGACGAAGAAGGAGAGAAAGATGTGATGATTGTAGAAAATGGCGAAATAGAAGCAAAAGAGAGAAACAAAGATTGGCGAGCGGAACTTCTTGCTTATTTGGCGAAAGGAGAAACTCCAAGAAATAGACTGGATGCACACAAGCTAAGAAGCAGGGAAACTAATTATGAGTTAAGAGACGGAGTGTTATATCGCAGATCTTTTAATGGACCATCGCTAAGATGTTTGACAAGGGAGGAAGGAGAAAAGGTGTTAAAAATGCTGCACAATGGAGATGCTGGTAATCATAGCGGAGGTAGATCTTTGGCATATAGAACGAAGATGCAAGGGTATTACTGGCCTTACATGCATGAAGATGCGAAACAACATTCAAGGCGTTGTGAAGAATGTCAGCGATTTGGAAAAAAGATACATGCACCAGGAGCACCACTATCATCCTCAACAAGTGTATGGCCCTTCGGAAAATGGGGATTAGATATTGTGGGACCATTTGTGCCTGGCTCTGGACAAAGGAGATACCTCATTGTGGCTACAGATTATTTCACAAAATGGGGAGAAGTAAAAGCAGTACAACATATTCGTGATAAAGATATTTTCACATTCATATTCGAGAATATCATCTGCAGATTTGGAATACCAAAGACAGTTGATGTCTGATAATGGAAAGCAATTTGAAGGACAGAACATAGAATTACTACTCAATGCATTTAAGATAAAGTGTGGAAAATCTACTCCTTTATACCCACAAGCAAATGGTCAAGCTGAGGCAACTAATAAAACAATCGCAGATATTCTGAAAAAGAAATTAGAAGGGTATCACAAATCATGGTGTGAGCAAGTACATAATGCAATATGGGCCTATAACACCACTAGAAGAGAGGCTACTGGAATGTCACCCTTTTGTTTAACATATGGGGTTGAAGCTGTATTACCAACAGAAGTTGCTATTCCTACAACAAAAAGAGAAGCGTGGGAAAGGAATTTAAGTGCTGGTATGATTTTACATAAACTAGATGAATTGGAAGAAAAAAGGGAGAAGACTCTACATCATATGGAAAACTACCAGCGAAGGTTAGCTCGCGAATACAACAAACGTGTCAAAAAACGAGAATTCCAAATTGGTGATTTAGTTCTGCGAGAGACACCGAGATATCAGCGAGAGAATGGTGGAAAATTGGCGAAAAAATGGGACGGACCTTACTTAATTAAAGAAATAATTGGAAATGGGGCATACAAATTAATGGATCCTGAAGGAAGAGATGTTGGCCAACGACTTGATAGACCATGGAATAGACTATTTTTGAAAAGGTATTATCAGTGAAAAATACTTAAAGGTAAGAAATATTGGCATAATTAAAGGTTATTATCAGTGACTATTTTTATTTTAAAGATTACGCGAGCAATATCGCGAGAAACGCGAATGAAATTTTGCAGAGATTAAGAGAATGGGACAAACCTTTATGGCGTGCAACTTAGTTCGCGAGTACAATTTCGTAAGAGGCAAATGTAAGACCAACAAGCACGTTATAAAGGGGGTATCTCTTTATATGATTCAGGGATAAGGTTATACCGCTACTGGAACCTGAGTCATACAGATGTAGGGGTTAAAGAAAACCTATCCGGGAGAGAGATCTTGGATTTATAGCTTTATAAGGTTATACCCTGGTTGGACGACTGAGAGTCTCTTCAAAGAAGTGCAGAGTATGATCAAGGCGCCGAGGTACACGGTTTAGCCAAGGATGCCCGGGACGGACGAACCTACCCTGACCATCTTTGGTAAGTCTTGACTACAATGCATTTGGCCTGAAGAAAACCCCACCTAGGGTGCAGTCTTGTAACTATAAGCCATATAGGCATAAAGGACAAGAGGCTGCGAAAACAACTGGTTGTTGGTAAATATGGATGGGAGGAGCTAGTATTGTATGGCCGATGTGCCCTCCTTGAAGGGGCAGCCAGGGGGAAGATAAGGGCGGCACCCTCCATTAGGGAGATGATAAGTGTCTTAAGACGGCAATGTCATGGGGCTCTAAGATCGCAAGATCATTTAGGCCTGTCATATTGTCGCGTAAATTATATAGAGGCAAAAATCCATAAGAGAAAAAAGTTAAGATGAGGTCAAGGGGTTTTTACATGCAAATGTGAAGACGTCCTGCGATTTCATCGCAAGACGGCAATGTCACGAGGATTTGTTTTCGCGAGAAAACTTAGAATCATCATATTGTCGCAATATAATAAAGAAATATAGATAAGGCAAGATCAATGGGTCAATACATGAAAGTGTAAAGACGTCCTGCGATTTTGTCGCAAAAAGAAAAAATTGGCAAAATAAGACCTTTAATTAGGAAGGCAAAATAAGACCAATAGAATAATCTCAAAAATTAATTCTTCTTTGTTAAGCATGCAGGGAAGATTTCTTTATCACAAGAAACAAGTTGAATTCAACAAGTCTCAAGAAATTTAATGAGGAGGCAAGCAAGGGAATAAATATGTAGGATTTCATTAAGTTTCTTGAGAATATTATAGTTCAAAAAAGGTTATATCATTTGTGAAAAAGAAGAAGAAAAAAGAAATTAAAAATAGAACTCAAGCTTCAAGCGGTAGTCTCGCCAGATTTAGAATTGTCAGGATTGTCATCATCACCAATATTTCTTTCATCGCGAACATCATCGCCAAAGTTCTTTTTTTTTACGATCTTCTCCTTCTTTTAGAGGGTTTTCTTCTTTTCCTTGATCATCTTCTTCTTCAGCGTCTTCTTCAACATCTCCTTCAGAAGACGGATATTCTAAATCTTTATCCATAGGAAGAGGGACTTCATCATCGTCAACTTTCAAAGGTAGAACTGATACAGGAGAAAGATAGTTGGAGATCAAAATTTCGTTCACGAGAACTTCAGCACTAAGATGAACTTGGCGAAGGAAACCTTTGTCACGATTTCTGATCTCTATATTCTTGAAATACTCAAGATAATCAAGTCTTCTTTCTTCTTTATCACGAGTTTCTAAAAGGTTGAGAAGAAGAGTCTTGTTTTCTTTGCGAACACTGTCTAGCTCCTTAGTAAGATTGGTGATAGTAGAATGAAGGCTTTTTTCAGATTCTGCGAGCAACAAAATAATGAAAGGTTATAGAAATAAATATATCGTGAGAATATCAACAAGTGAAATATAACATAAATTGTGACAAGGGAAATCAACAAGTGAGGCAGTCATAATTGACTACCTTCTTTTTGCGAAGTTAAGTTTTGGATTAATGAAAAGAGGCAGTTCTCCCATTGGTTCATAGCATCATCAAATTTGTCGCCAACTATGCTTTTTACACGAGATTTCATGTTCTCTTCTTTGGTGCGTAAATATGAATTTTCTTTTGACAATGAGGAATGAGACTCCTTTAGTTGGGAATATTCATCTCGAAGCTTGCTGGCATTCAAACTAAGAGTTAGTCTACCCTTGATAAGTTTGTCTATTTCAGCGGAAGATGATTCAGTTACTTCGTCAAGTTTATTTTTAAGAGAGCGGAGATACTTCTTTTGGTCATCACATATCCCTTGAAGATTGTTTACTTTCTGCGAGGAGATCGCCAACAAGCTTGATAATTTGTGTTTCTCTTGAGATAAAGTTCTATTCTTGTCTGACAAAGATTCTATAGACAAATTAGTCTTGGATAACGAATATGAGAGGCGAGTAACCTCGTTGTTTAGAAAACTGTGATTTTGCAATAATTGATTATTCTCATTTGTGAGATTTCTTATTTGATCAACTGAATACGTATAAAGATTATCTAATCTACTATGCTGGTCCATCCAAGAATCTCTTTCAATGCGAGCTTCATCAACTATGGTTTCAGATTTAAGTTTTTCGATGAAACGATTTCGGTTGGAAACTAATATATAAACCAAGAATTTAAAGGGAGGATTAAGTACGAAGAATATGGAAATAGAATAAAAAGATAAAAGGACAGAGGCAAAAAGAAGCTTACTTTTTAGCTCATCAATCTTTCTAGCGAGATTCTTGGGATCCAGTACAGAGTTATTGAGCTTGTGGTTTAGAGTTTCACATTCAGAAGTCTTATCTTGAAGACTTTTTCTCAAAGCAGCATTTTTATTCTCTAGAGAAGCTCGTGAAACATAATTGTCTGAGCCAAAATATTTGAGCAGAGTTTCGCAAACTCCGCTTTGGAGAGAATCAGTAGAAGAATCTCTAGCATTATTTAGAATGTTAGATAAAATTTTGAAAGCAACATCAATTCCTGCGATGGTCTCATTTGATGAAGGAAGGGATGTAGAAGGTGAAATAGAGGAAGTGAGGACAAGTTGATGATTTGAGTCATTAGCAATGGTTGTATCATCAGAAGGAGGAGTTTTCGGGAAAGTAACATTTGGAGGAAGTAAAGGGCTAGAGGGAGTTTCAGGTATGATGGGTTCTGCAATTTGAATTGGTGAAGGACCAATAGAGGCAGTGGTAGTGAAAGCGAGCTTCTCGCCAGAAGAAGGAGGAAGATCAGATTGCACAGGTGTAGGTGAAGCTTTCGCAGATATTAAGGGAGGAATGACGAAAGTACTTCCAAAGGTATTATTTAATTGGCGAGATCTTTTAGGAGGATTAGCATTACCCTCGTCATTCTGGAAACAATAATCTAGATAAGAAACAGAGGCAACAATATTGTTATTAAGAAATAGAATGTGTTTCTTACTACCTTATTGCTCGCAGAATTTTCTTTCCTTTTTCCAGTCGGCCTCTTATGAATAATAGGTTTTTGAGTCGAGGATTGGGAAATAGATGTAGCTCCTCTGAAGAATACATAATATGGGGTAATAAAGAATTAAGTAAGAGAAGATCGAAGAATATAAATAAAAAGTTTGATCTAAGAAAATACCATGATCAAAAATATACCTCGAGGACTCCATTAATACAGTAGCAGAAGAATGAGAAGGAGAAGAAGTTGCAGAACAAAAAGCAAAGAAACTAAGTAAAGAATAAAGAGAGTTAAGAGAAGAAAACTAGAAATGAAATTCGACTCTTCCTTTTATAGGCAAAGAAGGGAGTAAATTATGTGAGACGTGTCAATACAAAAGGACAGATTTACAACACGTGTTAACAAGGAAAGCTGAATTAGCGGAATATTGCCGGAGAAAAAAGTTCAGATATTCTTGCGATAGTTAAGAATTCTCATGATCGTTTCTTCTTCGCAGAAAAGACATGAGAAGAGGCAAGATGTAGTACCAGAATATCGCCACAACGATATTCTCATGATAAGAACGACATTTCCACGAGAAGGTTGAATACTCCCACTACAAGAATGACATCTTTCACGAGAAATTTGGTGAGCAACATGAGAAAGTATCAATATAGTTGACAATTCAAGAAGCATGATAAAAGAATGTTGTTTCACGAGGATTACGAAAGATGGCGAAAATAAACAATGTAACTGCCACGATGAGATCGCAGAATAGATCCGAAAGAAGGGGAAAGCTTAGCTGTCTTCCATTATGTAATTTCCTATATAAGGAGATCAGGTAAGTCCAGAAGAGGGGGATGTATTTTTTAGAGCTGAGAAAATCTTGAGGAGAGAGAAACTCCAGAAAAGAAAGTTGTAATTCTGAGTTTGAATATTTTCTGTAAACATTTCTGAGATCTAAATAATAAAAGTGTCGTTTAATTTTTTAATCTTCAACTAGTTTCACTTAGATTTTTATAAGATCTTAATAGGGGTGTAGTGTGGGAAATCCTGCTACTACAACAAACGAATCTATGATTACTCTAGTTGGGAATGCCCACACAAGAAGACTTATGGATCTACACAGTATATACATAAAATATGGATCAGGGAAGATCAATACTGCAGAATAAACAAGGATTCATCATATTTTCCATCACTATTTGCACAATGACATACAATAGACATAATCCTCGTAAACAAAAATTCATCCTATATTCCATCAATTATTTGCATAATGACATAGTAGGTTCAATTTTTGTTTGTCAAAAGTTCATCTATCTTGTATCAATACTTGCATATTGACATATAAAAGAGATAACTTTTGACATTGTATGGGACAATAATAGTTCACGGACGCAAACACACACATCCCATAACATATTGCAATATATAAAACTATAAAGATTAATACTACAAAAATCATCTTCCAAACAATTTTAGAGTTTAAATAAATAAATCTAAATAACAAAGATGAAAATATTGGACATAGCTATGTGTAATCACAATAATGGATATTCCAAACTCTAGTTATTCTTCCTAAAACACAAGAATAAAATTCTCATAAGAAGACTTCCAAGACAAAAAGGCACCATCTAACCAAGACGTGCAATAAGAGATCGAACACAAGCAAGTTCCTCATTAGCTTACTTCAGCTTAGTCTTTACAAACTCGAGATTCTTTATGGCAATCACCAATTGTTCACGTACAACATTAATATCTTGGAGAAGGTTTCCAACCAGTTGCCGTGACATCTGGACATGTTGCTTGTTTACATGATCAATTGCATAATAGAAATTTATAAGAACAAGGTTCTCATAAAACTCAGCAATATTGTTTCCTTCATTCTCAACTTCCTTTTTGTCTCCATCCATAGTTTGCACCATTATCTCACAAGAGACTATTTCCGTTACCGCGCGAGTATATACCAAGAAGAACTTCATGATATATATATATATATACTAGGGAATGACCCGTGCCGTATTTCGCACTGTCCTAAACCGGGGAATTAAACAATCTCTAATACACCATATGCTTTCATTTTACTTCCATTTTTGAAATTATCTTTTCTTTTTCTAGGGCGCTTATATTGATCTTTTAGTCATGTGTTTTGGTGGAATAAATAAGATAGTCAAGCCTAACTACCAAAGGCTCACCCAAATTGGCAGTTAACGTCGTATTGTGGTACAATGGAAATTATATATTTTCATGTACAATAAGTAATATCCTTTGAAATCTCAATGATTGTCCCAAAACCTTGTTATAAAATGCTTAAACTATAACACCAAAGTTGGTACCCAAAACGATAACATAGAGTTATATATCTAATTCTTCTGAATAACACAGGTGGAACTAAAAATACAAAATGATCACTAATAATGTTTTTGTTAGATTTTGGCTAGAAGTAACAGCTCAATGGTCATTCTTAATTTTTAAAATCATTGGAAAGGACTTCCATGAATTTTTCCTATCGATCCATTCTGCTCTCCCAAGTCCTCACCGGTTTTTATCTTGCTCTTGGATAGCATAGTGGAGTTGTTATTACCCTGTGTACCACCGGTGAACTGGATGCAAGTTGCCCTGAATGTTTATGGGGCTTTTTCTTGCTAACTAAAACATCAAACTTATCAGGTAGTTGACATCCTTGAGGATTTATCAGTTCAAAGCCTTCTACAACACTTCCAGGCCCAATTCCTTGCATATTAAATTAAAACATGGACTTAGTGAGAATTTAATGAGACATGTTTTTGAGCATACCAAAAAAATATCATGCATACTTGGTATGCCCAAAAACAACCCTCAATTTAATTATGAACATGAACTTGGGTAACAATTGAACAATTGAAAAACGGAAATGCTTACTTGGAAGATACCCAAACTAATTGAATGACTAGTCTTAACTACTGGATCAAAGGTTATAATTCCTAACATGGGCCAAAAAAATACAGTAGGACAACCTCTGAACTTTGAAGATTGATCAACTAAACTCTAACTACGCAACTTTAGAAGACTAACCGGCTTTGTTGTTACCGGCTACTAAAGATTGTAGCACTTCTGAACCATATTATTTCATGGGCGGTAAACATGGTACCTAAGCAATTTCAGTATTTGAAACACCTGATAAAAGAGGGAAGAAAGGGAAAAAAATACAAAAAAAATATTAAGTTAATCCTTAGTGAAAAACAGTAACAAACACAAACAGTCTAGTAGAAATTCTTGATCTCCAATCGCGAAAGGAAACACACAAAAAAAACAAAAACAGAAAATACAAACTAAATTGTGCTTCAACCTTACCCTTTTCTTTTTTACCATTACCAACACTACCACTGGCCGAGCAGAAAAACAAATAATCACTGACATCACCGCCTAAATATTAAAAATCGACTCCGTAGCTTTTAATATTTAAGTCATGCTGAATAAAATATCTTAATAATCTCACCTGACCAAGTCTCTAGTGAGGTTTGTGTGATTAAATAAACAGTATCCAAGCTTATCTTAAGAGTAGTACTCATTCTTGAGGTTAAAAGTTCGAGTCCCCAAGTTGACCCTCCCTAAAAAGAAATTAAAAAAAATAAAATCTTAAGAAGAATAAATCATTGAAGTTCCTACATGCAGCATTCAAAAATCAACAAGTATCCATCACTAATTATATTTTAATACTAAAAAAGGAAAGGAAAAGAAAATAAAAATGCTAGCATGTCAGAAAAAAATTAACATTCCTGCAGGTGATTCCCAAGAAGACAAATCAGATAACCTAGGATGGAAAATTATGTCAAGGAAGTGCCTTAGGAGAGCAAACATGGTTAGTAGGGAATATACCTCTATTTGGGACAAAAACTTAATTGATACTGCATTTTCCCTTCACTTTAGGATCTGAACGCATTTTCCACTATCTCGTGCCTGTTGATGGTTTTTTTGAAAACAAAATGTCTAAGATGAGTTAAACAAAACCTTCAATTCAAAGTTAAGTCTTTTTTTTTTCAGCTTCAACATTATGAAGCCCTCCTAACATATCAGCAATCAAGTGGTTTCGTTTTAAACCTCACAAAATGGAACTGAACATTCCAGAAACTTTAAACTTATCCATATCATATAACTGAAAACTTATAAAAGAAAAAAGCGATATAGAGATAAAACCAAAATCACCAACCTGAAAGTGCATGGTTACTGGATTTATTTTGAGCATTTGGATTTCATAGTATACTTTGACCTGATCATTCACAAAAATTATCCAAGTGATCCGTTTGAACAGGAGAAAATAAAATCCTATAAAGCAAATGATTATAGGAAACACGCGGCTGCTTTGCACATTGTCTTGGGAAGATATTGTCAAAATAAAACACTTGATTTCCAACAACTAAGATAATGTTTTCCTATTCTCAGTCATTTCATTTTATGGTGTTGGCATCCCTCCTTCCTTTCTCTGGTTTGTGGGTCCATACGCCAATGTTTGGGTGTTGATATGAACAGCTCCTCCTGATCCTATTTTAACTTGTTGTAGTCGTGTAGGCAGGTTTAGTGTCATGTAAAGAAAATCAACAAAATAGCATATTTTTGTTCGGGTTAGTGTTTTTGAAAACAATTTATATTTAATACAAATGTTAACCAATAAGTCATCTGGAATTGAAATTCATATTTACCGACCTCTCAAAGCATGGTATCAACATATGGCAAGATCTCCTTATGGTTGATGCTGGAAATAAAGTCTTGGTGTTATCAGAGTATACTTTTCCAAGACATAAGATAAATTCAATCTCTTTGTGTAAAACCTCATATATTACCTCAAATACATGTCCCGCCAAAAGCACCTGTGCAGGAATAAAGAAAATCATATGTTACATTAAAATTAATTTGCTAGTGTAATTGTGTAACCATATGTTCCTTCTCATCCTGTGAATGCTCATTAGTGTATGCACGGTACATCGAATAAAATCTACGGCCTCCTTCCAATCAACCACAAAAATAGCAGTGTCTGTCAAATCTTGCACCTCCATTAAGAACTGCAACCCAGTTGTGGGTGGGACGTTTTAGTTTAACTTTTTCAAGAAAGACTATGAAAATGACAACACTGTTATTCTTATGATATCCAGCTACATTTGTGTTGGTTTGCATGTTTCTTAGCACACGCAATAGGTTGAAAAAAACGGTATTCGGACAGGCGTAACACCAAGCTTAGCTAGAGATGAAGTAATGGAAGGTTTGATATGGCATTAATAGACAATAAAACGCAACAAAATACATACACAAAGCTTAGCTCGAGATGAAGGAAAATAGAATCCGCCCGTCTAGGTTGCTTAACGGTGTTATACAAAATGGAAAAAAAATCGTAAGAACTAAATGACGTGTATTAAAATGTAGCGGCCTTGAAATTCCTCCGATTATACACCAACTTAACAATAAAGCAATAGATTTAAACTTTTACTTCTGAGAATAATGGACTTTAACTTACTATACCCGAAAGAGTTTATCGATTTTTTAACTCTGATTATCATAGGCTCTTTGTTATTATTTTCTCCCAGTCATAGAATCAATGAATTCATGTTTCTGAAAGTAGCTATCCCAATATGTAAACTAATCTTTTTCCGGAAAAAACGGTTTTGACATCAAATGCAAACTAAACTTGGATAATTTTTTTAACCTTTTTAATCAGTTTGATGTCGTAATTCAAATTAACAATGGGAAACACAATAGACTTTATGTTACCTCTATTTTAGGTTTGTGAAAGAGTTGTAGCAACTGATTGGCTTTGGACATGACAACTTAATTCCCGCCGGATAATCCACCTAAATTGTTTGGATGTCCAGAGCTTTCTGCACCGTTATCTCCGACTCTGCATATCATTCATGTTATACTATATCCAACTAATCGCATACATGGCTACTGGTTTAGTTGAAATCATAAGCAAACCTGGAAGACAGTAGCTTCTAGTGCTTTGTCTCGCATGGAGATAAAAAGAGAATCTTTTGTACACGTCAAATTGCACCTGGTTTGATGGCCATTGTTGTCATCTGCAATTCAAGAACAAAAATAATATTACCAACATTTTTTGTAGTATTTTTAGAACACAGGGGATATGGAGGAAAAGTAAACATGTAAATCTCAATCTCACTATATTTTGTTTCTAAAACATAGGGTATATGGAGGACAAACATTCAAGTAAATTTGATATACTCATTCTGATGAAGAGTGATACAGAGACAATGATGCATGCCACTGATCTAGCCCGGTTGAGAAACGCTCAAGTTTTAGAGAGTAAAATTGCCTTTTGTTTGGGAATTTTGTCGGAACATTTTAAAAGTATTACTTGATTTTACAATCTTTTCGCTATTGAGGAATCAATCCTAGGGAAGGAAAGAAAGAAAAATCTATAAGCAGATCACATACATCTCCAAAATCAGATAGACAACCCAACATAATTTAAAGAACTAAACAATCTTGAAATTCAAACTAAACCCCAATGGCAGACAAAAATGATTTGAAGAAAGTATACCACAGTCGATAATAAATTAAACAAATCCAACAAAGATGGAGAGAGAAATGAGAGAAACTTACTTGTTTGAGTGGTAGAACCGATGTTGTGTTGAATTGGATGACAGATTATATACTAAAAAGCCATGAAATTCACAGGCTATTCAATTAATTAAATGGTGAAAACAATCGAGGAAAGGGAGATGAAAGGGTTACACGATCTTATGGTTTAAGCTGAAGTTTCTTATTAGCCTGAAACTAAAAGGTGTAACGATAGACATAAATGGAAATAAGGAATTCCCGGAGGTAGAGAAGGAATTAATTCTCTTTCGATTAAAGCTTTTCGTGCGCAGAGAAGATGCACAACCATTAATTAGATTTGTCATATGCATATTACACGGGATGGGAGTAGGGAATCCCAGCCGCCAGTTAGAAAAATGGATATATCTAGACCGTTGTGTGACACACCAAACACTTCTGTATTATAAGCATCCAATACAACCAATGGATTAACCAATCCAGTACGTTATTCTAGGAAGGGAGGGCAGATCTCAGCCAGTAGTTAGAATTTCCAATGTATCCTAGCCGCTGGGTGACACACCAAACCCTCCTATTGTATAAGCATATATATATACATGTATAAGACACAAATAGTGAAACCCTACTCATTTAAGAATTGGTAATGGGTCAGGTACACAAACGCTCACGGTTATGAACCAGTTTCTAACCGTGTAAGCAAAGGAGCCTTATTTCAAAAGGGCTTTGTCAAGGAATTTTAAGGCAAGGAAGGAGTACTGAAAAATCAGTGTTTTTAACAAGGTATGGTTTTCTCAAGAGTTTTGATTGATCAACTATGCTTTATTATGAAGGGAGGGCCAGAAAAGAATTCTACATAGAGGGAATCATTTTTAAAGAATCAAACGAATATTTTAATAACCATTTTTTGTCAAGACAAGTTATATCGTGAATTCTATGTGCATTCTCCTAAGGTTGATATGAGAATGCACAAGGAAAAAAAATGGTTAAGTTGTAAGTTGAGCATGTAGCTCATTATCGTTTTCCTTCTCAGAGGAACAAGAAGCAATGATAGGAATAATTTCAAAAGAATTATTACAAGGAGAACAAGACATACCTGAAGATGCTTTATTCCTTAATTTTTTGATTTTCCGCTTGAGATTGTTTATACTGGTCCTTAGCTCAGATGCATGATTATTAATGTGCATGTAATCAGAGCCCGATTATTAGGAAACAATGTGATTCTTGCCAATAGATGATATTCCTTCCTTGATTGAACCATCCTTCTTCCTTTGGCATTTTTCTTCTTTACTGGAACATCAACCGTCTTAGTTTTCTATATGACATTCTTTACTCTACGATTGTATAAGAAGTTAGTATCATACATATAACTAAGTGAGGACTTATCATAGTACTCTTCCTGATTTTGGGCTATGATGTTCTCAGCACGGAGAGAAACAGGTTTGATTAATTCTTTTGACATCCATATGAGAATGTTATGAAGTTTTTCATCCCTTATTCCGAAACGACATTTACGTTCAACATGGCCTTTGTTTCCACAATAGTAACAGTTGAATGTAATGTTTTTACCGGATCTCCTACGCCCTTTCTTCGAAGTATGACAGTCTTTTTTTATAGGATCATCAGCTGTAATAGGTGATTTTTCACATAACAAGTTTATATTAGCACAAACAAAATTGATCTTCCCAGTATTTGGAGTGTCTATTCCTTTATAGCCCAGACCACATGTATCACAATGTTCTTTACATGCTCCTAACATGGAAGATAATTTTGTAGAGCTACCATTGAATCTTTTCAGATTCTCTTCTATTGATTTTACCTTGCTGACAGTTGTAGACAGATCATTCTTCAATTGTTTTTCTTTGGCAAGAAAAAGGCATTCTCTGTCGTTGTAGTATTTATGTTGAGAGTCACACTGTAGGAGCGGAATCTCGCAACAACAACGCTCTTGCGAAAACTTCTACCACACATGGCAAATGTCGCAAATTAATTACATAAATGACGTAATAGACAACGACAGCATAAAACACAAAAAAATGTGAAGATTTTATGGTTGTTATAGAGAAAACTCGCGAGAATAAGGCGGGAGCTCGAAAGAATAATGCGGGAGATCGCGAGAATGTAGCGGAGCTCCCGAGAATGAAGCAGATCCTGAGAGAACCTAGCAAAGCCTGCAAAATTATGGAGAGAGTTATGGAGAGAGTCTGCGAGAATGTAAGAGAGCCTGTGAGATTCTTAGCTGTACTCCACTACTTGTGAGCTGTCATCCACTAGGCAAACACCTATATAAAGAGAAGAGAAGGAGAGAGAAAAAGGGGGGATACATATTTTTTGTAAATCAGAGATAGACATTTTGAGAGAAAGAGAGAGAGAGATTTATTTTCTTTTATCATCTTCTTCCCCTAAAACTAAATTTAGAGCTCCAAATACTCATTAATGGAGTCTCAATGTAACCCAAATGTAATTTCAATAATCAAAGTGAAGAACCCTAACCCCTTGGATGTAGATCACATTGATCGAACCACGTAAATCTTGTGTCTTATTTATAATTTTAGCACTTTAATCTTTATTTTGGTTATGAAATAGATTTAGATCTAGAAATTATTATCATGATATTATATGAGGTGTGTTGTGGGATTTCCTGCAACTACATTTTTGGCGCTAGAAACACTACCTGCTATTTGATAGATTGAAGAAGATTCAAAGAAATTAGCTACCGGGAGAGTTAGAATTCGTGGGATCTAAAAGTTTGAGAGGAAAAGTGGAAATTTCAATGGAGAAATTGTATCTTCAAGCAAACACCGACAACACAGTGAAAGAAAGTAAAAGAAAAAGATAAAGATGACGATGCAAAGCTATGTCAAAAGGACAAATCTCTACATCAGCAGAATCTACATCTTAAATCCTTCTTCTAACCTTATTTCTTTCTCTCTTAACATTTAGATCTGATTATCTATATCAAAATTCTTCAAAACATTTCATAGAAAACTACAATCTGTCTCAATTAAATTTTGATTTTCTCACAAAAAAAAAAAATTTACAGAAAACTTATGAAAAAATTTAATGCGAATTTTAAATTTTTTAGATTGTGCAAATTTCTCGAATTTCAGAGCATCAAAAAATTTCGTACTTTTTAGGTTATGCGATTTTAAAATTAAAATAAAATTGATGATTATCCTTGTTTTCAATTTTATGAAGTTGATATAAAACTTGCATTACTCATGGGTGATTGCTCGCAGGGAATGAACTCTCACAAGAAAGAAAGATAAAATTGCATGGCTAGAAAAGAAAATAGAAAGGGACAAAGAGAAAGCTTATACAAAGGACAACTAAAAAGAATAAGTCATGTGAATCTCGCCACTCTTTTACAAGTTGAAGACAGTACAGTTGGTCAAACCAGAAGCGTACAAGTTTAAGGTCGCGGGATCGATTCTTCCTAACTGCAATATTTTCGCATATTTTTGATGAAATACGAAGGACAAATAAAATAACAAGTAATAAGTGTTATGCGAAGATATCGCAAAGAAATATTAGAACAGATGGTTCAAGGTTCAAAGAACAAACAAGAGGTCACGGGTTCGAATTCACAGAGACTCATATTTTTCATTTTCTTCTCATTTTCATTGGCGAGTAAAAGAATAAGGAAAAAAGTTATGCGTTAATTTCTTGAACAGATGGTCCAGAGAACAGAATGGGAGATTGTAGTCACACGTTCGAATTTTCCTGCGAGCATAATTTTCTTCTTTTTACAGAGGGTAAAAAAATAGATAATCTCTCAGTATTGTTTCATTATTTGTTAAGCAAGAGGCAGCACAGTTGGTGATCTGTGAAGTTAATGAGTTCATGATCGCGAGTTCAAGTCCCAACACATGCATATTTTTCGCGAAATCCTTGATAATTTCGCAGGTATATTTCACACATAAGAGAGTTCATGATAATTTCGCAGAGAAATCTCACAAGCAAGAGAACTAGCACAGTTGGTTGAGAGGCTTGAATGCAAGCAGCAGGTCGCGGGATCAATTCTTGATTCTCGCAAGTTTATTTTTGTTATGTGAAATTCGCAAGTCAGCCTTTGATTATTTCGCAGATAAATTTCGCAAGAAAGAGAACTAGCACAATTGGTTGGGAGGCATGAATGCAAGCAGCAGATCGCGGGATCAATTCTTGCTTCTCGCAAGTTTATTTTTGATATGCGAAATTTCTACATAATTGTCTTTCGAACAGTTAAACTTTGATTACTTCGCAAGATCTTTGATTAATTCGAAAGATATGGCTAGCACAGTTGGTTTGTTGCGAGAAAATGCAAGAGGCAGGTCAAGGGTTCAAGTCTCATCTCTCACTCTTCTTTTTTCTTCGAGACATTCAGACAACTCACATAAGAGCTAAGTACCCTTTCCTAGAACATTTTACTTGCCACAAATAAAAGATTTTTGATTTAATTTACAAAAAATGATACAATCGCAAGATTTCAAAAAAGATTTCTAAGATTTCAAAAGATTTTGATTTAATTTACAAAGCGTGATACTATCGCATAATTACAAAAATTTCAGAACTACAAAGATTTCAGAATTACAATGTCTTAGAATTTCTCTTGAATATTTACTTTGCTTCAAATGATATGATATTATCAGAATGAAAGAGTGAATGGAAGAAATGACAGAGATGAAAGAATGAATGAAAGAATAAAGAAACACGAAAATATCGCAAGAAACGCGAATAAAATTTCGCAGAGATATTAGAATGGGGCGAACCTTTATGGCGTACACCCTAGTTCGCGAATAAAATTTCGCAAGAGGCAAATGTAAGACCTAAATTGCGTCATATAAGGGGGTATCTCTTTTCATGGCTCAGGGATAAGGTTATACCGCTGCTGGAACCTGAGTCATGGAGATGTTGGGGTTAAAAAAAACCTATCCAGGAGAGATACTTTGGATTTCCAACTATATAAGGTTATACCCTGGTTGGACGACCGAAGGTCTCTTCTAAGGAGTGAAAAGTATGACCAAGGCGCCGAGGTACACGGTTGAGCCAAGGGTGCCCGGGGCATACGAAACTACCCTGGCCATTTTTGGCAAGTCTTGGCTATGATGCACTCGGACCGAAGAAAACCCCACTTAGGGTGCAGTCTTGTAACTATAAGCCATATAGGCATAAAGGACAAGAGGATGCGAACACAACTGGTTGTTGTTAAGACCATATGGGAGGAGCTAGTCTTGTATGGATGATGTGCTCTCCTTGAAGGGGAAACTAGGGGGAAGATAAGGGCGGCACCCTTGTCTTAAGACGACAATGTCATGGGGCTTTACGTTCGCAAGAACATTTTGGCCTGTCATATTGTCGCGTGACAAATATTATACAGAGGAAAAAAGCCATGTGAAAAAGATAAGATGAGATCAATGGGTTTTTACATGAAAATGTAAGGACGTCCTGCGATTTCATCGCAAGACGACAATGTCATGGGCCTTTTTTCTCGCAAGAAAACTTAGGCCTGTCATATTGTCGCAACAAATTGACAAAACAAGGATAAGGCAAGATCAATGGGTTTTTGCATGCAAATGTAAGAACGTCCTGCGATTTTGTCGCAAAGAAAGAAAAAAAAACGTGGCGAAATAAGACCTTTAACTAGGAAGGCAAAATAAGACCACATAAGAAAGTAAGCAAATAAGCTTGCGAAAATGATTATATGTAAGCAAACAAGCTTGCGAAACATGTATGATTATATTATATTTTGATATTTTGATTATATTATATTATGCGAGACTAATAGTGCAGGAATAAACAGTAGAGACAATAAAACAATGAGATACAATGAGCAAGAAATATGAGGCACAATCAAATGAACTTGCGAGAACATTAAATATGCAAATAGTAATGCATATACTAGAGAAAAAAATAGAGAAATGAAGAACGGAAGCAATTTAAAGCTACATCAATTTTACCGCGGCAAAATGAGCTAAGTAACATAACCTTTAGATATACATTGCAAAAGATAAGCATTCTCATCATACTCGCATCATAAAAGCATTGCATAAGCATTTCATGGCATAAGCATCGCATACACTTTTCATAAAAAAGCATTATATTCGCACAAATATTTTACAAAACTTTACAGAATAATACCGCAGGATTATTCATAATTTCGCAGCACTATTCACAACACTATTTCAGGAGCACTATTCAGAATTTCACAGCATTTCTCAGAATATGATTATAATTTCGCAGAATGTATCAGGATATCGCATAATGCGATTATTATGCAGAATGTGATTATTTCGCACAATTAAAAGTAACTTGAAGAGATCATACTATCGCATGAGCGCCAAACATGAGACAGAGGCAAGATAAGAATAAAGATATAATTTACTCATTCAACACTTTTTCAAGGATTCTACCTCCATAGATAAAGAACAGAGGCAACTGTGGATTACCAAGAAAATTTTTTATGTTCTTTATCTTCTCGGCAAGAATCATTTCCAAAGTAGACGTTCATAAATGAACAACAAGAATCCTCACCAAAAACGGAGTAATAATTTCGCATGAACAAAGGCAATACTTATTACTCTCATTCAATAACTGATACTTCTTATATTTTGAGGATTAAGTACTTCTTATATTTCTTCAAGGATACTTCATACTTCGTAGAGATGATACTACTTATTTACATCGCAAAGCTTCGGAACTTCACAAAATAATATAGGGAAGTACGTACTTTTCAAGTCCAATATTCTTTTGCTCATTCCTTCATCAACAAAGATCAAAGACTACCACAACAGCAGATTTTTTCTTAAAGATTGCTTTTCAAACAATATTTAAGAAAAAAGAGGCAAAATGTAGGAGAAGAATCTCGCAACAACAATGCTCTTGCGAAAACTTCTACCACACATGGCAAATGTCGCAAATTAATTACAGAAATGACGTAATAGACAACGACATCATAAAAAACAAGAAAAATGTGAAGATTTTATGGTTGTTATAGAGAAAGTTCGCGAGAATAAGGCGGGAGCTCGAGAGAATAAGGCGGGAGCTCGCGAGAATGAAGCAGATCCTGAGAGAACCTCGCAAAGCCTACGAAATTATGGAGAGAGTTATGGATAGAATTATGAAGAGAGTTATGGAGAGAGTCTGCGAGAATGTAAGAGAGCCTGCGAGATTATTAGTTGTACTCCACTACTTGTGAGCTGTCATCCACTAGGCAAACACCTATATAAAGATAAGAGCAGGAGATAGAAAAATGGGGGATACACATTTTTTGTAAATCAGAGATAGACATTTTGAAAGAGAGAGAGATTTATTTTCTTTTATCATCTTCTTCCCCTAAAACTAAATTTAGAGCTCCAAATACTCATTAATGGAGTCTCAATGTAACCCAAATGTAATTTCAATAATCATAGTGAAGAACCCTAACCCCGTGGATGTAAATCACATTGATCGAACCACGTAAATCTTGTGTCTTATTTATAATTTTAGCACTATAATCTTTATTTTGGTTATGAAATAGATTTATATCTAGAAATTATTATCATGATATTATATGGGGTGTGTTGTGGGATTTCCTGCAACTACACATACTTTGCCTCATACTCAGCAAGTCTTTGTTTCAACACACAAAAACTCTTCTGAAGGTTTTCACATTTAAAAATCTTTGAATGGATTTCTTCATCACGATATTTAAGGATAGATTGTAAAAGTCTATAACCATTGTCATATCCTTTAAAGAGTTTTTTTAGTTTCCTATTTTCACGACAGAGAGGAAACAAATATTCTTCCAAGTAGGTAGTTGATCCTTTTTTTCTATGATATTTTCAAAAAGTATAATATACTGTGGGACTTCTTCATCAATACTTTCTTGCTCTTCTGAGTCACTTTCATCTGAAAGTTCATCTAGTTGATCTCCTAGATGAGTTTCCCAGTTGATATCGGTCTCAGTCAAATGGGAAGTAATGATAGATTTCTTTGAGGTCTCAGAGCACTGAATATTATCAAGAGGATCCTGTTTTGGTTTTGCGAGGTCAGAGATATCACTACTGTCCATAGAGTCAGATCGCTACAAACATTGATTGATAAGGTCTTTAAACGTGTTTGCCTGCTCTGATACCAATTCAAAAAGCGGGGGTCTAACAACCTCACCCAATATTTCGATTAGCAATCTGTATGGACTAACTCTAATATACTTTTACGAGAATCAACTAGATAGTCAGACTCAATCTTAATAAAAAGTATATCAAGGAGTTAATATCTTTATCTCTCGATTTGATCTATACTCAAGCAAATAGAAATCTGCGAATCTTTATCAAATACAAGAGATATAAACTTAGTCGGTACCAAAGACCAATATCCAAGGATCAATCAATTTCCAATCAACAACCAAAGGTTGGATTTCACAATTTATCGATACAACGCACAACCTATGATATTTTAATTATATAACAAAATATAATGCAGAATAAAAATAACACAGACACTAGAAATTTTGTTAACGAGAAAACCGAAAATACAGAAAAATCCCGGGACCTATTCCATATTGAACACCACACTGAATTAAGCCTCTACAGACATTAGCCTAATACAAACTAACTTCGTTCTGGACTGTAGTTGAACCCTAATCAATATCACATTGATTCAAGGTACAGTTGCGCTCCTTACGTCTCTGATCCCAGCAGGATACTACGCACTTGATTCCCTTAGATGATCTCATCCACAACCAAGAGTTGCTACGACCCAAAGTCGAATACTTTAATAAACAAATCTGTATCACACAGAAAAGTCTACGATAATAGATAAATCTGTCTCCCATAGATAAACCTACGAGTTTTGTTCCGTATTTTGATAAAATCAAGGTGAACAGGAAATAATCAATAACTCGGACTTATATTCCCGAAGAACAGCCTAGTATTATTTATCACCTCACAATAATCTAAATTATATGGTAGCGAAACTAGATATTACGGAATCACAAACGATGGGACGAAAATGTTTGTGATTTCTTTTTATCTTACCCTATCGGAGATATAATCTCAAGCCAATTATTCAATTGAACTCGTACGATAGAAAATGGCAAGATCAGATCGCTCAACTACAAGAGAAGTAGTTTCTTCTGGATTCACAATCCCAATGAAGTCTTTTAGTCGTTAACCGTCAGGGTCTCGAGAAGAAACCTACGGTTAAAGGAGAATTGACTTTATCAAAACCAACTAGTATCACACAGGAGGTGTGGGGATTATTTTTTCCAATTGCTAGACGTCTCTTTTATATAGATTTCAAACCAGGGTTTGCAATCTAAGTTACCTTGGTAACAAAGCATTCAATATTCACCGTTAGATGAAAAACCTGATTTACCCAAGATAATATCTTTCAAATGTTATATCGAAACTTAGCTTGTCACAAACAAATGAAATGTATTTCATTTATGTTTGAGTAACCGTACATAAACGTGTACATTTGGTTGGTTCAAAAATTGTTAACCAATGGTTTAGCCATATGAGTACTTTCATATCAACCATGTTCATCTTCTTCACAACTAGTTCAAATGACTCAAAAGAACTAGTTGAAGAGTTGTTCAATTGCTTAGATCTTTATACACAATTGAAACAAAATCGGTTTGATTCACTCGAATCAATTCATGAACAATATAGCCATGGTTTGCAAAGATTGCATTCCTTATTAATTTATTGTTTGAGTTCACGATCTACCGATTTGAAAAATATAACCATCTTGGGTACGCGTACCTTAGCTACCGGATTTGAGTTTACAAACTTGGCAGAAATTTTCGGTTCGAAAACTTTCATGGGTACACGTAAGGGTACGCGTACCTAAGGTGACTGGTTTGACAGATTGTAAACTAACAAACTCAGCAGAAATTTTCGGTTCGAAAACTTCCGCCAGTACGCTTACCTAACCTGTCTCCTTTACCAATACCGCATGCACACATATGCACGCACTTGATTTCCGGTACATGGATTTATGCACTAATGTGCGAACACACTATATATGCTTATATCCATAGATGGTTACGTAACTCTACATTCCAATCATTTTAACATTCTTCAATAATGTTATAATAGTCGTTAGACATAAGAATCGACTATCGTCATCAAAGCTATTATCAAGATTGAAATGTCATCATGACTTTCATCACGGGTAAAGATGAAAAGTGGTTAAAGCGAAAGCTTACCAACATATATTTATAGAAAACGATAGGCGAGTAAACTCGGCTCGAAATAGAAAATGTGTATGTATGAAAACTATCATACTTATACGATTGTTGTCTCAAGAGTAGGAGATAGATACACTTTTGAGTACTAGATAAGTTCAAGTCTCCACATACCTTTTGGTCGGATGAAGTTCCACTGGTTCCTTTAGTAGTTCTTCATCTTCATAAGATAATTATCATGGAGTCTGGAGCTCAACTATACTTAACTATCCTAGACCGAGACTTAGTCATAAGTAAACTAGAAATAAAGACGTATAGTTTTGATCACTAATATTGAAAAACATGCTTGAGATAGCAATGCATGCGAGTTCGATCGAGCAATGCTCTAACAATTAGTGTAACCAATCCTAAGTAATCACCTAAGATGGTATGATCGATATTTTAATTGGTGTGATTGATTCTAGTAATTGGTGTAACCGAACCTAGTAATTGGTGTGACCAATCACAAAAGAATATGTAATCAATCCTTGTAATTGGTGTAACTGATCCTGGTAACTGGTGTGACCGATCACAAGTAATACCATGAGAATATGGTAACCGATCCTGGTAATTGATGTAACCAATCCTGGTAGCTGATGTAACTAGTCCCAGTAACCATATTAAGGTAGAATCGATCCTTGTGTTTGGTAGAACGTAAACCCATGATTAGTGTAATGATATGATCAATCACATAGTTCTTGTAAATCAGATGAACTAGTTCTAAACTTGTTTGGAAGTGTGGTATAATCGGTTCCAAGATTGTAAATATGAAAAAGAATTTACAAAGAAATAAGATGTCGGCATACTTTGAACATGTTCAGTAATTCTTATCATTTATTGTTCAAAGATATTCCTTAATAACTCAAGGAGAACCCCGACCGAAATAAGTTAAGAATATTTTAATTAAAGTTGTTAATTTTATATGCTTTTAGAGCTTCTCCAATGGAATGTATGTGAAGATAAATGTCTAAGTCCACATAGGATAGACATTCAATTTCTCTAAAATTCTTCTCCAACCCCAACTTCTTAAAGCAATGTAAAGATGACATGGCCTCATTGTTGTTAGACAATGTCAAGGTGAATGTCAAGTTTTAGACATTCACCTTGAAAATGTCAAGTTATCCTAGTGTAGATGGTGGATTTTCAACAAAGGCTAAAATCGTAAACTCATGATTGTACGGACCGCCGGTTCAGCAATCGCATGTGAGTATTGAGACACGAGTCTCTCATCGAATTCTCAACGGAGAGTGCTTTCTCTCAGAGTACATGTAAATGTGCAGTCAACGTCTAGACAACGGCATAATCTCATCAATACTGAATACTTTCAATCATTTCTATATAGTATCACAGGATGGACGGCTCTACGGGGAAATATCGTCTTCAGGAACAAACAACGAGTTTAACCTGACTATATAAAGGATATGGCTTAACGGCAAGTCATGTCAGGATAATTAATGCTCCTATAGTAGTCAGTTTATTCTGCTAGGCATAGACCCATGAGGTTAATTATCCCTTCATTGCTCCGATTCCATGGTCGAATCAACGACGATCCCACGGAATGGCAATAAGATTGCTCCGATTCCGTGGTCGAATCAACGACGATCCCACGGAATGGTAATAAGATTGCTCCGATTTGGAATGGCAATGATCACCTCATTGTTCTGAGTTCATAGTCGAATCTTCTGCTGATCCTATGAATTAACAGTAAACATCTATCCATTTTATTACTCGTTTTATGAATTATTCTCCATCAAATTTCATGAATTGGTAATAAATAATTAACATGCATCGGAGCTACTTTTGAGTAAGCCCTGTTTCAAATGGTGCAAGTGTATTCAACGATGATGCATTAACAATCACCGCACGAACGAGCATATCAAAATACGACGAAACGATGAACCTATGCAAAATAGGGAAGAAAATAATAAATAATTAAAAATATTTGACCAAGGCGCTGGGACACGGACACACGATCAACTCATCGTGTCATGGTCAGTTCCACGCTAATTCTATATTTTTAATACACTTTTATTATTTTTCATGATTTGATAAAATTCTCTCGTTTGATCAAATCTCCGTCTTGAGGAAATTCTTCGGATTCGTGGTACTTCTATGAGTCCGTCAAAAAATAATTAAGGAGAGTGTGTGGGGCGTGACCATTGGCCGACCGTCCATGCCTTGGTCCCAGCCGGACCACACCTCACGGTCCTTATTATTTTATTATTATTATTTATCTCTAATTTCATGAAAAACTCCTTGATTTCATGGTATTTTTCCTCAAAAAATTCCTTTAAATCATCAAAAATAATAATAAAATAAAATAAATTATGAAAACTCGTGGGACCGGGCCTTGGCCGGCCAGCCATGCCCTAGACGGTCCCACACGCCCTGTTTTATTTATTTCATTATTAATTATCTTATTTTTCCTTGATTTCATGGTATTTTTCTCAAAATTCCTTCAAATCATCAAAAAATACCCAAAAATTATTTTAAAAATTATTAAAATTCGTGGGATTGGGCCATGACCGGTCGGTCACGCCTCCATGATCTCACACGGCCGAATTTTATTATTTTGATATTTTTCAAAGACCATGATCTCATGGAAACTCCTTCAATTCATGAAAACACTCTAAATTTATCAAATTTCTCAAAATTCATGAATCCTTCATAAAATCATCAAAATATGTAAAACTAAGGAAGAGACACCACGGGACCGTGGTCATAACTGGCCGACCGTGCTTTGACCACCGGCGTCCTAGTCTCACAATTCCTTATTTTATAAATATTTTCCATCGTCTCATGGTGTTTCCTTCGTCTAATGGAAACTCCTTCGTTTTATTGTGGGACCGGCCCCTTAAATCTTTCCTGAATTTTACTTTCGCGCCGTTTTATCCTCCCGAACGAGCTCAAAACCTAAAACTTCCAGCATAGGGAGATAGGAAATTCTTTTCCGTATGGAATGAAGGGGCGGACCATCAAAATCCGAGTCCGTATGAGAATTCTACATCAATTCTAGTAAAGGACGTTAATTAGGGTTTGGGGGTTGCTCAAGCGACCAACAGTTGGTCACGTGATCACTGTGACCGGTACACACTTCATAACTCCCTCACTTTTCATTATTTTCCCTCGTCCGATGAAGTTTTGACGGTTTTATCAAAAAACTCTAATTTTGTCATATTTTCTCAAATGGTCGCTCAAACATGCACCAGAAAATATCAAAATTCTCAAGACTGAGACGCGGACAATTTAGGGACACGAGCACATTATCTTGACCGACCAAGATTAGCTCTTCAGCTTACGGAGGCCAATCCCATCGATTTTCATAGTTTTGACCTAATTTGCACAATTGCTCGTATTAGGTCCAAAACTTCCAAACACTTTGGATTTTTCATGAAGTGACCATAAGACGGTCACATGACAACCCATGGACGGCTCCATGACTCTATGGTCGGTCCATCACTCTCCCATAATTAATTAGGTTTTCACACCTAAGTCTCAGACGAGCATTTTGAATAATGATTGAACCAGCATTTAATCATTCTTTTACCAACAAATCATGAACTCTTCGTGAATTCATCATATTTGATCACGTGAGCATATGGATACTACATGGTTGATCCACGGTCTCATGTAGCTGCTCCTCATCCGTCCCATGGTTAAAACTTATGACCATGAATTGATCATCAATCAGTCAAATTAGGGTTTCTGAGTTCAAGGACCATGCTTCCGGACTCTAACCTTAATAATTCTATGACGACCTCATGGTCATGAATTAATACTAATAATTCTACGGTGACCTCATGATCATGAATTTTATTAATTATGCTAGGTTCAATGACCAGCACTTTAATTAATATTCTTGGCACACCGCCAATCATTCATGAGAAACACATGCTCAGACGGTCAAATATTCAACAAATCATCACGAGAGCAACACTTGCTCAGATGATCAATATTTGCTCGAGTTAAGGAATATTGGTTCAACAATCCACCAATATTCAATAATCCATCAAATGAGCAATACTTGCTCGCTTCATCGTAAGAATTATACCTCTGTCTCATGACACGTTCAATTCGTGAGTTTCAGAACATCTTGTTCGACTCAGCGATTACATGGACTCATTGTCCCATCAAACCACGAAGTCATCAATTGACTAACAAACCACGAGACGATCAATCGTGTCACTTGGGGGATATCACTTAGGGTTTTGGTCTGGTGGTCTACGACACGTGTGTTCAAACACACGATGGAATGTGAGCAAGTCGTGCAATCAGTTGAAGGAATTCACGAGGTAGTGGGTGGAAGGTTGACCGAGTATTTACACGTTGGACAACCGGTTTCGAACACGATTTCCACCTCTCCACTCCTTGATTCCATTAACTGTCACACTTCATGGGATCATGGTGTCTACAATTCCAGCAATATAAATAAGTTCCTAAACCAAGATTGAAGGCAGAGAATCGAAAACAGAACGAATATACAGAATACTCAGAGTAAGAATCTCACGTCTCTTTGACAACACGAGATCATCAAACTCATCAATTGAGCAATTTCTTCAAAATCATTCAACTTCAATCATTCAGAACTTATCATATTCAGAATTCACACACCCACAATCCTTATCACTATCGATTCCACACATTTCTCATCTTCTCTCCTACAGATCAACCCATCCTCTCTTGTGACTGAATTTACTCTGGAACGATCGTTGTCTCGAATTTAGGCCGGAGTACTACAGATTGATCTCTCGAATCTAAGAACCCCCTTTGCAGCAGTGCATATGTGTGAGGATTAGCATTTTGCCTGGATCGAGGAACCTCCTCCGTCCGGTCGTCTCCTCAATCCCTTAAAAACCAGCAGATAATTTTTCCCCATCCTTAGATTGGCGACCACAGTGGGAGATCATTCTATCGGTTGCAATCTTTCATTTTCACAAGATGGTTGGTCTTAGGTCAGGATCGGTTACAAATCCTAATGAAAATATCGCTAGCACTAGCAACAATGAAGACATCCCAGAAACTGTTCCGGCCACCAACACTGATGGTGGTGGCATCACTCCTCCTCACACCAGTGTGAAATGTCATCCTTTGTTCGTAGACATCCCGAAGAAATCAGAGGAAATCCACCACCTACCATGGATGATCTCCTCAAAACACAATAGACTCTTGCAAAGAATCAGGCAGACATGGCTACTACATAGAAGGAGTTGTGTAATTATCTCAAAACTCTTACTGACAAGATGTCAGGGAAAACTCAAGAGAAGGAGAAAGCCTCTGACGCCAATCCTGAAGTAATTCCCGTTGATAACGAAACCGACAAAGCTGCAGACGACTCGTCAACAAATGGATCATCAAGCTTCATTACTCGTGAAGATTTGGAGCGTCTTCTAGAGAACCATGGAAAAGACAAGACCTCACACGTCCATCGTCACCAACCTCCGTATCCTGCCGCTACACAGAGGATTCCCCTTCCGAAAGGCTACGTCTCTCCAACGTTCACCCTATATGATGGAACTGGAAATACTCGAGAGCACGTCTTACGCTTCCTCGAAGCCTTAGGATAACATGAACACAATCATGTTGTTCATCTCAAATAATTCTCAAAGTCTTTGAAAGGAAGAGCATACACCTGGTACAATAACATCGCACCAGGGACCATCAACAATTGGGGAGAAATGATCAATGCATTCTAAAGGAAATACTTCTTCGTGTCAGAGCAAGTCACTCTCTCTGATCTTGGGAGAATATCTCAGAAGACAGGTGAGAACCCCAACGATTACATGAAGAGGTTCAGAGTCCAAGCCTTGGACTTCCATGATCCAAACGTCACGGAGCAACAACTGGTGGACTTATGCATTCACGGCATGCTCCCAGCCTATAGAGCTTACTGGAGAACCTTCGTTTCCATACTTTCTCAGAGCTCCAAGAAGCCGCGAAGAGATCAACAACTACTGCACCTGCTCTGTTGGAAAGAACAAAATCTACAAAGACTGAAGAATCGAGATACACTTAAGGAAGTAGGCGTCTGATCAACAAGCAGTACAACCTCCAGCCTTCCACAAATACTATTGCAGAAAGGAGAAAATGGGAAGACAAACTTCCACGCAAGCATACCTCAGCTCCTTCAAAAGCACAAAGCAAGAATAATCAAGATGCATAAGCCTCTGACCAACGTACAAGAGTTCTTGATCAAGAAGCACATGACTTTCCTTTTCTATTGAAGAGGTGATCGAACTCCTGGATGTCTGGATCCAATATGGTGCAATCAAGTTGTCATATGTCCAGAAAGAACCAACTGAAGAAGACATGGAAAGTCCTCGTTACTGTCGCTTCCACAGGTTCGTCAATCATCCCACAAAGAAACTGCGCAATTTTGAAACACATTTTCAAAGAGAAGGTTGATCCACAATAGCTTTAACTGGGTACTGAAGGAGTACACAAGAATTCTCTCCCAGTCAGAACCTTTACACTCTTCGGATAACCTATCAAAGAAGCAGTTCAAGACGAACATGAATTACGAAGGCACAAAGGGGAGACATGTTCACAATACTGAACCACATCGTGTCAAGAAGTCCATCCCGAAAATACTTCTTGAGCCTCCAGCCACAGATCAAGAGATGTACGACTGGGGACTTATTACCACAATCAATCTTAGAAGGAACGAATTTGGAATAACGTTGATCGATGATGACACCACCATCAACAACATTCAATTGAAAACCATCGGATCTACATGCATCGCTTGGCAAGAAGATACTCATTCTCCATCTCAATCAGAGACCTCGAAGGAGCGCTCGGAAATACTCATGGCTACATCACATAAGTCCAACTTGGACAGAAACCAAGTTTCGCATAATCAGGTAGATCCAGGATATGACATGTACTTCAGACGAGCGTAGGTCCACACTGAAAAGATGGATACCTACAAAGCATCTTTGGCTACACATCTCTCCAATGAAGAAAGTTGTGATCCAGAAGGTTTTGCGGACATTCCATCACCAGAGTACTTTGAGGAATTTCAAACTTCAACGAGGTTGAAGCAAGAACCTGCAAAAGATGCATAGATATTCGTCAAGAGGTTCCACACTCAGGAAAGTCTCATTTATTTCATATCTATGTCATTTATTTCCTCACATGATATCCTAGCACGGGGACTCAATTCTGCTAGCAACTCTGCAAGATGTTATGAATGGTAGCTTCACCGGATTAGTATGACATTTCTCCGAATTGAGCATTGAAATATTCATTATTGAGATGATGTCCAACCATGGAAAAGAACACTTTGGGCATTTCTCCAGAGCCTTGCAGGAGTGTCCATGTGTCCTAGAAAATCAGAAAGCTCTGATGTCTGCACAAGTGTTGAATCCCACTACCGCAACGAAAGGGATGATGAATCAACGGAAGATACTCGGGGCCGAGATGATTAAGCCTAAGACATTCAAAGCTCGAAGGATATGACACTTTAACACTAAAGCATCTAAGAAGTATTCAAATTGTACTCCCAATCAAAGAGTACACCTTCGATAATGACGCCTCTGGCTTCAACATAAATACCTCGAGGATGACATATTGATTCGTCACTAGTGCAATCAAAATGAAACAAAACTACAATCGCTGAGTCTTCACTATCTCCACGACAAGACTTCTGAAGCAGATGCAATATCATTCACCCATAGATGGCACGAATTCCTTCAACATACGCTGGTGACTTGATCTTACTGGAGAAATCGGTTTTATTTCAATAAATGTTATCCACATAACAAGTTATTGCAACCAAATATGATTCCACGAAACTTCATCAACGGGATCTCTCTACATCACAAGCTCCTGCATGACTGAGGAACTTCTTCTCTTCACCGATCACACCCATAATGAAGGCTGTTGATGCAATACGCCGCAACATCGTCGACTCACTAACGAATCCAGTTCACAGTAAAATCATATTGTTCAGGAGAATTCATGTTGAAATCCCAGAACACCTTCATCTTAGAGATGCTCAACCCACCAAAAGGCTCACTGGAAGGAGGAGCAACTACTATGTCTATAATCATAGTTCTATCCTTTTCGGTCTTTGAAGTAACTTCAACCGTGGTATCAGCGTCAATAATAATCTCTAAGGGAACACCATCCATGATCTCAAAATCAACAAAGATCTCTGGAGAGTCATCATTCATGGTCCCAACACCAACAACGGTCTCAAGAGCAACATCCTCAAGGATTCATCAACTAATCATTCTCTGAAGTAGTACACATGAAGCGGACTTCTCTAAGAACCAATGATTCATATCAATATGTATATACTTGATAACATGTTCACATGAAGTCTTCCCAAAGCTGGCACGACTGGTGGGCATAATCCAAAGTCTTCTACAAGATGTTCTCGTCACCTCTACAGATGAGACACAACACACTTCAGGTCATGGGTTTGCAAAAACGTGCCAATGGGTGAGGAATGGAACAATACTTCCTCAACAAAAGATGTTCTTCTGTGTCTCTTCAACAACATACCAAAAAGTCGCATTAATTGGACATAGAAGATGGAAGATATGGCCTTTACCGCCAGGTCTAAAAAACCTAAGATATTTGTACGGGATTACAAATTGCAAATGTGCACTCTTCGTTGGAGGACTTATAAACTCCAGATTGAGTGATTCTTCTATCATTTAATAACTCAGTCTCTTAGCTTCAAAAGTTGGGGTCAAGCATTGAATTCCGACGACGTGTGAGGTTCCTACAGCTTCTAGAACATACTACATGCAAGAATTCATGGACGGGATTCATAACCTCTACAGTCGATCGATGTCCACCAGTTATTTTCGCTAAGTCCTTCATCAAGGTACCTCCAGCTTCCTGGTTAGCTCGGCTACTTCATCTTCTTCAACACAACATCACTAGTAAGGAAAGGAGTGTCACCCTTTTCTGCTTTCTTGATAACTTCAAGTCTTTCACGGAGCCACTTCAGATTGAAGCCAAGTTCTTCAGCATTCTTCAAATTGTACTCCCAATCAAAGATTAAAACTTGGGAAACAACATCTCTGGCTATAATCCGGATATCATCTATAACACGCAAGATGGCCTCTACTTGTTTCGTCAAGAAATAACTACTCCCTGGATCCCAAGTAACAACAAAGTGTCCATACATTTCCCACAGTTCCATGTATATAGAAACATATACGATGGGAACGCTAAAACCTCCAACAAGCTGGTGATATGGGAGTAACTCACTAAATTGAGGATCAAAGGAAATCCCTGCAGTAGGATACTTATGCACTATCATCTGGTTCTCAGTTACTGGAGAAATTTCAATGATCATAGAAACAACTTTAGGGGAAGTAACTTCTGCTATTTCGGGTTCGGTCTCCACCGTCTGAGGAACAATTGGAGTTTCCACCACCTTCACGGTATCAGCGACCAGCACTTCATCATCCTGAGGCACAGCTATGGAAGTATTGTCACCAACAACTCCTGGATTACCCAAATCATCATTGGATCCATGATTCCCAACTTCGTCATTCGGCACCTAATGCGAAGATTACATGGGATTAGAATGATTTAAAGGAGATATACTTACTGGGGGAGTCTCTAAATCATTTGAAGGCTCGAAAATACCAGAATCTCCATTGGCAACGCCTCTATCTCCATTCGGTTCGGGATTTCGGGAATTCTCTATATTCCCATATCCCAAAGAAGAGCACGCTTCATCAACATGATGCTTACCTACAATGATTTCTTCCTGGACTCATCAACAATAATTATTATTTCATTCAAAAGATGCCACAATCGCCTGCATGCTTACATCGACTTCTTCATCAGTGCTGGACTGTTTGCCCGGGAACGAGTTGAAGGCTGTCAGTCGATGGAGAAAAAAGTCTAAAAGAAGTAACAAACCTTGTCATCGTGATCCTAATTGCACGGGCAGGGAAAAGTCATGACACAAGGAGCGCTAACAACTCACCAAGGAAACGGCTGGTGACTGCACGTCATTCGCTAACGTCATGTAGTCCTTACTTCTGGTTCTCCGCTCTTGTAGACTTTCTTTCATTTATGTGGAGTCTACATCTGTCCAGGATTCCACCATATGATCACCCTGTGGTAAATCTAATAAGATAAGCAGAAGTACAACTCAGTATGAAGGATCTCTCACCATCACTCAGAGGTCCCAGAAGCACTATTTCTTGAAGCTGCATCTGTAGAGATATCATCTATGGAAATATCATCTTTGGAAGCATCGTCATGGGAACCGGTCATTCTTGAAAAGTTGCTGTGACGTCCATACAATATTCCTACTTCAGTATATCATCCATAGATGTAAATTTCATCAAAGCAGTGGAATTATAGCACAACAGAAATGATCAGGATGCTCACATCAGCATCTACAAAAATGGTAATTCTTAACTCTTACCTTTTTACGCTTCCACTAACAGTAGTGAGAGTAATGCTAGAGTTGACACTCCAAAATCGTCCGTTTCTTCGAAACCTACAAAAACGAACAACTCAGATTTTTCCATAAAATCATGAATATTTCTACTGTGTGAACATTCACCATAGAATTATGAAAACTAAAACATTATTTCATCATAAATATTTGTTTACTTCTAAGCAATATCGCACAAAACTCAAGTTTTGATTTTAGAAAAAATAATATATATTTGCATATATATATACATAAAGAAAACGTTTTATTTACTCATGTAAATAGATAAAAAATATTTTCAACATGAGCCAGGCTCATGAAAATAAATTGTGGACACTCCACGGTTTCAAAAAACAAAAATCCCATGAATTGACCATGGTTTTACAAAAAAAAAAAAAAAACTCATTTCCTTCGTGTCGTCGTACGTATTTGAAACGAAGGTTTATTTCAACTTTGTGAAAGCTCACACATTACGAGATAAAGTTTTGATTTATGTGAAAGCTCATACACAAAATTTTATCACTGGACACAAGTTCATATATACGTAACGAGAGAAACTCTTTCCTCCGTATCATCATTATTCCCTAAAACGAAGATTTTACTTTTGTGAAAATTCACTTTTTTCATGATCAAACTTTGACTCACATGGAAGCTCATAAACATAGTTTTATCGCTGAACCTAGATATTCATATATGAAGGAAAACCTCTCCTAAATCAGGGATTATTATTAGTTTTCAAAAACTAACGATCAAACGAACATACGTTTTCAATAACGAAGGTTTTCGACGAAACCCACAATTATATATACACACGGGTATATGATTTTATCATGATCAATATGTGAACAACCCATAGAACTCATGAACATTAACAAACATCAGCAAAAAAAAAGGGGGTTTGGACGCATACCTGTCGGCGCCTCCAGCAAACGGACAGACGGTGACGGCGGCGGCGCTGGTGGTCCGGCAACTTTTCCTCCTCTTGATGCTGGCGTGAAGGTGATGGAGAGGGCTCGGCCCGCGAATCCTAAATGACCAAGGACCCGTCGTCCAAATCAGCGGTTCAACACTAATTTATGCTCATCAAATGACGCTTTAGCATGCCGCTGGAATCTTCATTCAAGTTATGGTATGCTCGTACGATCGAAATCCGGTAACATCTTAACTTACGAATAAGTTCAATTACTTATATTGTTTATGGCCTGAAAATCACCATTTAATGCTGACTGAGGAACACGACTTTCCTCAGTAAGCAGGGGACTTAATGTAGATGGTGGATTTTCAACAAAGGCTAAAATCGTAAACTCATGATTGTACGGACCGCCGGTTCAGCAATCGCATGTGAGTATTGAGACACGAGTCTCTCATCGAATTCTCAACGGAGAGTGCTTTCTCTCAGAGTACATGTAGATGTGCAGTCAACGTCTAGACAACAGCATAATCTCATGAATACTGAATACTTTCAGTCATTTCTATATAGTATCACGGGATGGACGGCTCTACGGGGCAACATCGTCTTCAGGAACAAACAACGAGTTTAATCTGACTATATAAAGGATATGGATTAACGGCAAGTCATGTCATGATAATTAATGCTCCTATCGTAGTCAGTTTATTCTGCTAGGCATAGACCCATGAGGTGAATTATCCCTTCATTGCTCCAATTCCGTGGTCGAATCAACGACGATCCCACGGAATGGAAATAAGATTGCTCCGATTCCGTGGTCGAATCAACGACGATCCCACGGAATGGCAATAAGATTGCTCCGATTTCGTGGTCGAATCAACGATGATCCCACGGAATGGAAATAAGATTGCTCCGATTCCGTGGTCGAATCAACGAAGATCCCACGGAATGGCAATAAGATTGCTTCGATTCCGTGGTCGAATCAACGACGATCCCATGGAATGGAAATATCATTTCTCTTATTCCATGGTCGAATCAACGTCGATCCCATGGAATGGCAATGATCACCTCATTGTTCTGAGTTCATAGTCGAATCTTCTGCTGATCCTATGAATTAACAGTAAACATCTATCCATTTTATTACTCGTTTTATGAATTATTCTCCATCAAATTTCATGAATTGGTAATAAATAATTAACGGGCATCGGAGCTACTTTTGACTAAGCCCTGTTTCAAATGGTGCAAGTATATTCAACGATGATGCATTAACAATCACCGCACGAACGAGTATTTCAAAATACGACGAAACGATGAACCTATGCAAAATAGGGAAGAAAATAATAAATAATTAAAAATATTTGACCAAGGCGCTGGGACACGGACACACGATCAACTCATCATGTCATGGTCAGTTCCACGCTAATTCTATATTTATAATACACTTTTATTATTTTTCATGATTTGATAAAATTCTCTCGTTTGATCAAATCTCCGTCTTGAGGAAATTCTTCGGATTTGTGGTACTTCTATGAGTCCGTCAAAAAATAATTAAGGAGAGTGTGTGGGGAGTGACCATTGGCCGACCGGCCATGCCTTGGTCCCAGCCGGCCCACACCTCACGGTCCTTATTATTTTTTTATTATTATTTTTCTCTAATTTCATGAAAAACTCCTTGATTTCATGGTATTTTTCCTCAAAAAATTCCTTTAAATCATCAAAAATAATAATAAAATAAAATAAATTATGAAAACTCGTGGGACCGGGCCTTGGCCAGCCGTCCATGCCCTAGCCGGTCCCACATGCCCTGTTTTATTTATTTCATTATTAAATATCTTATTGTTCCTTGATTTCATGGTATTTTTCTCAAAATTCCTTCAAATCATCAAAAAATACCCCAAAATTATTTAAAAAATTATTAAAATTCGTGGGATTGGGCCATGACCGGTCGGTCACGCCTCCATGATCTCACACGGCCGAATTTTATTATTTTGATATTTTTCAAAGACCATGAACTCATGGAAACTCCTTCAATTCATGAAAACACTCTAAATTTATCAAATTTCTCAAAATTCATGAATCCTTCATAAAATCATCAAAATATGTAAAACTAAGGAAGAGACACCACGGGACCGTGGTCATAACTGGCCGACCGTGCTTTGACCACCGGCGTCCCAGTCTCATAATTCCTTATTTTATAAATATTTTCCATCGTCTCATGGTGTTTCCTTCGTCTCATGGAAACTCCTTGATTTTAACAAAACTCCTTCGTTTTATCGTGGGACCGGCCCCTTAAATCTTTCCTGAATTTTACGTTCGGGCTGTTTTCACCTCCCGTACGAGCTCAAAACCTAAAACCTCCCGCGTTAGGAGATAGGAAATTATTTTCCGTATGGAATGAAGGATCGGACCATCAAAATCCGAGTCCGTGTGAGAGTTCTACATCAATTCTAGTAAAGGACGTTAATTAGGGTTTGGGGGTTGCTCAAGCGACCAACAGTTGGTCACTTGATCACTGTGACCGGTCCACACTTCATAACTCCCTCACTTTTCATTATTTTCCCTCGTCCGATGAAGTTTTGACAATTTTATCAAAAAACTCTAATTTTGTCATATTTTCTCAAATGGTCGCTCAAACGTGCACCAGAAAATATCAAAATTCTCAAGACTGAGACGCGGACAATTTAGGGACACGAGAACATTATCTTGACCGAACAAGATTAGCTCTTCGGCTCACGGAGGCCAATCCCATCGATTTTCATAGTTTTGACCTAATTTGCACAATTGCTCGTATTAGGTCCAAAACTTCCAAACACTTTGGATTTTTCATGAAGTGACCATCAGACGGTCACATGACAACCCATGGCCGGATCCATGACTCTATGGTCGGTCCATCACTCTCCCATAATTAATTAGGTTTTCACACCTAAGTCTCAGACGAGCATTTTGAATAATGATTGAACCAACATTTAATCATTCTTTTACCAACAAATCATGAACTCTTCGTGAATTCATCATATTTGCTCACGTGAGCATATGGATACTACATGGTTGATCCACGGTCTCATGTAGCTGCTCCTCATTCGTCCCATGGTTAAAACTTCTGACCATGAATTGATCATCAATCAATCAAATTAGGGTTTCCGAGTTCAAGGACCATGCTTCCAGACTCTAACCTTAATAATTATATGACGACCTCATGGTCATGAATTAATACTAATAATTCTACGGTGACCTCATGGTCATGAATTTTATTAATTATGCTAGGTTCAATGACCAGCACTTTAATTAATATTCTTGGCACACTGCCAATCATTCATGAGCAACACATGCTCAGACGGTCAAATATTCAACAAATCATCACGAGAGCAACACTTGCTCAGATGATCAATATTTGCTCGAGTTAAGGAATATTGGTTCAACAATCCACCAATATTCAACAATCCATCAAATGAGCAATACTTGCTCACTTCATCGTAAGAATTATACCTCTGTCTCATGACACGTTCAATTCGTGAGTTTCAGAACATCTTGTTCGACTCAGCGATTACATGGACTCATTGTCCCATCAAACCACGAAGTCATCAATTGACTAACAAACCACGAGACGATCAATCGTGTCACTTGGGGGATATCACTTAGGGTTTTGGTCTGGCGGTATATGGCACGTGTGTTCAAACACACGATGGAATGTGAGCAAGTCGTGCAATCAGTTGAAGGAATTCACGAGGTAGTGGGTGGAAGGTCGACCAAGTCTTTACACGTTGGACAACCGGTTTTGAACATGATTTCCACCTCTCCACTCCTTGATTCCATTAACTGTCACACTTCATGGGATCATGGTGTCTACAATTCCAGCAATATAAATAAGTTCCTAAACCAAGATTGAAGGCAGAGAATCGAAAACAGAACGAATATACAGAATACTCAGAGTAAGAATCTCACGTCTCTTCGACAATACGAGATCATCAAACTCATAAATTGAGCAATTTCTTCAAAATCGTTCAACTTCAATCATTCAGAACTTATCATATTCAGAATTCACACACCCACAATCCTTATCACCATCGATTCCACACATTTCTCAGCTTTCCTCCTACAGATCAACCCATCCTCTATTGTGACCGAATTTACTCTGGAATGGTCGTTGTCTCGATTTAGGCCGGAGTACTAAAGATTGATCTCTCGAATATAAGCACCCCTTTTTGCAGCGGTGCATCTGTGTGAGGATTAGAATTTTTCCTGGTTCGAGGAACCTCCTCCGTCCGGTCGTCTCCTCAATCCCTTAAAAACCAGCAGATCGTTTTTCCCCATCCACACCTAGTAAGCTTTTGCTTACCTAAATTAATTTCAATATATTAAATAACCATTTTTAGCTGTAATAAAATCTAAAAACTACTAAAAATAAAATTTACATTTAATCCATAAAAAATCTCAAACAACACCATTGGAGATGAAATGTTTTTCCTCCCTAAACTTAAGGAAAAATTGGAATGAGGATGTCTAGTTTATGTTGCCACCTAGGAAACACACACAACCACTATTGGAGAAGCTCTTAATTACCAGCAATTAAAGTGTATATCTCTGGAAAATAAAAATTGGTAATGTGCATTTTGCTAATTGGAGATTTTCTAGTAGGATTTCAGTTATATTTGGACAGAGAATTTCTAGGAATTATGAAACCCGATTTGGGAATATATTGCATATCTTAAGAATACTTTGATTTTGGAAATTCCTTGGTGTCCAAACTTCTTTGGTCTATAAATACCCAAGTTTTCATTTCGAGCAAACTATCCTAAGAGCCAGAAAAACTACCTTATTGTGTTGTTACTGGTGGAGTCATATATTCGGTAAGGAAAGTACCCTAATTAGATGAAATTTCTTACGACCGCTCGTTTAAAGACTTATGTGGGATCAAGAAGCTCTACAAATACCATTGGTGGAAAACTAGATAATTGCAGTATTATTAGTTTTCGATTTGATTTGATTGAGTAATGGTTGTTGAACTTTGATTTCACATAGTTTGTTTATTCTTGAGAATCTTCTCTTATGATATAAGATTCACTCAAACTAGATCGAAGTATCGACGAGATCTTTAGAATTGTTTATAGATCTAAAGACGTCTTGTGATAATCCATTGTTAACAGACTCCATTCTGTGCGTGATTGACACAAGAGATTCAAGTTGTGGTGTGCAGGTGTTTATTGAAGATTTAGAAGATTTGAAGACAAAGAAGATTTCTTATTGGTTTCGTAATCTTTGGTGTGCACAAAACTTGATCGGTAGGGATCCAACTATAATCGGTTTATCTTGATTGACTTGATTAATTAGTTGCGTAGATCGGAATCAGTATTTAGTATCTTGGTAGATCCTATTATTAATTGCAAAATATAAACTCGACTACTTTGGTAGTTGTTGGTTAGATAGATCTAAACCCGAAAAAGGAGTTTATTGGATTAAAAAAAAGAGCCTTTGTCTAACTTATATCACCGAGATTGAAGAGAGTTGTTACAGAACAGATTTGTTGCTCCTTTACTATTTGGAATACGAACCAAAGGAATTTTTCCAGTGCATGCACTAATTGAATGTTGGAAGCACAGGGATACTGAAAAAACTAGGTGAACTATAGGTTTAGTTGCTTGGTCTCAACTATACGAAGTTGGTGCGATTTTGTATAGCGGCTTAATTTTGAGAGTATTCAATTCTGGACTAGGTCCCATGGTTTTTCTGCATTTGCGGTTTCCTCATTAACAAAATCTTGTTGTGTCATTTACTTTTGTTTTCCTCGATTATAATTGTTCTTATTATAATTTAAAGTAAATTACACAAACGTTAACTCCATATTACTTGATAGCGATCCTATAAATCACTATCACAATAATTTTATAAAATCAATACAGATTATTGTGTAGAAATTTAGGTTTTTCTTATGTACGAGTTTTTCCATTAAAATATATAAAAGTGTTTTTCTTAAGCACTTCCAATTATGCCAGCTTTCAAAAGTCGTGAAAGGAGCTTTTAAAAGGCATTTGAAAGAACTATGGACTTATAAAAGCATTTATGTGTCTATTTTGCTCTCGATTTTCTATATTGTTAGTACTCATTTTTGTATTTATTTTGTCATTTTATGTCTTTGTAAGTGTTTTTGGAGAAATAAGCTTTTGCGGAGAAGTTGGCTCGAAAATTGGCCCCGGGAGAAAATTATTAAATGAGCCCGAAAGACTACTACAGGCACCCCAGAAGTATGTTGGAGACGCCTTAGAAAAATATTATTGGAACCCAAGTTTGGTTATCTACACCCCTCAAATGGATAAGAGGCACCCAGTTGATAAGGGACACCCACATGGAAACTACTATTGGCACACCAGGAATGGATAGGGGGCATCATCTTCTACCTTTTGAAAACAGGATTTGGTGGGAATTTCAAGTTCAAGTTGCGTAACTTTCTGGCAGTGATTTGAGTGTGATTCTGTTGGAGATTTTCTTAGGAATGAATTTCTTTGGGTTTGTTAACGCAAAAAAGGGATAGTATAGGCCTTTACTTCAACTAAAATTGGCTAGATATCAATTGGAAACAAAACATGGCAGTTGAGTTATTCTCGGCTTTTATCTTGAAGTTACGCGCGAAAGGGGAGATTTACTCGGAGATTTTATGCAGTTTGGATTGGGCTGAGCCTGTTTAGATAAAACATGGAAAATATGATCCTTAGTTGCGAATAAAAGGGAGTGTTCATCCCATTAACGACAAAGCAGAGACGAAAGTGATTCCAGGAAGTTTTAAGGTAAATATGGAAGTTGTGTGGGAGTTAAGAGAAGAATATTTTCTCTGCGAGATTTTGATCTATCTAAAGGAAGTTTGAGTATAGAAAGGAAACAATGGATGTATCAATAAAGAGAATAAAATTGTCGTAACCCGGAAGAAAAGAAGAAGAAGAAGATATCGGAGGATCTGTGAGAGATTTTTGAGGTCTGTTATATATAAAAGGAGTTGTACGAGTTCAAGAGGAGGTATCGAGACTTTGGAGGAGTTGTAGAGGAGAAACTAAGGCTGCAGAGACATGTTTATCATCAACATAGAAAACACAGTCGAGAGGAAGAAGAAGGCCAGATTTTCCCATGATGTGCATATAAGTATGTGTATCACACAAATCTAAAAGTTGATATATAGCTACTTCCCTACGTGTACGAGTACATGTAATACAACTTCAGACATATAACAGTTATCTCAGTCTGTAAGACTGGTAGCACTATCTTGTATTCTGAATATAGTAGTTTTATATTTCTCTAAATCAATTCGAAACATTCCCGAATAACATCAATGACACATATCACTGTTCCAGGATATTCTCGAATGATAAACTTGAATCATGATTTGGTTCCGAACATTAAATTTTTCTCCACCGAAATTGATCAAGTATGAACAAATGTTCATTAAGCTTAGTCAATATATTTCGATAAATTCTTAAACTAAATAATTAGTTCTTGACTCGAAATTATTGTATGTGCAAGCTAGTATAATTAGTTATGTGACAAACGTCTCAAGGATAGAAAGGTGTATACTTTGAGAAATTGGTGGTTCACTTTTCACTTACCTTTTGTTGATGAAGTTCTCCAAAAGCTTCGGTTGATCTTCGCCTCCAAACGGTAGAACGCAAATGATGATTGATTCGTTTCTCAACTACCTCTATCCTAGACCGAGACTTAACTAATTGTAGACTAGAAATCAAGATATAGTTTTGACAACTAAATTTGACAACAAGATTGATATAGAAACACTTGTGAGTTCGACCGAGCAATTCTCTAACAATCTCCTCCTATGTTAATTTTAGTGACAAAACTATTAATACATATGGATAACAAAAATAGAGCTTCAGAAAACTCCTCGATCCATCATGTTTTGATTTCCTTGGTTTCTTCAACTCTCCTTGAACTCTTCGCTATTTAAAGTCGCAATGATTCTGAACGTGTTCAACTCAACATCGTTGTTGTTGAAGATCCGTAGCTATAACAACTCTCATGGTTATACAGAAACATAGTTTTATTATCTTTTCTCCAAAGTTCAATTGTATCTCAACTCTGAAGTAATACTACGGTGATATGTTTCTCCCCCTTAGTCAATACTTACACCTTTTGTATAATAGGTAAGATCTATAGTTTAATGATTCACTCCCCCTTACATAATGATCTGAAAACCATATGTATGTAGTACAAAACTACTAAATAATTCTCCCCCTTTTTGTCAATAAAATTAACTAATGTACGAAAATCGTGGGATCATAATGAATACAACCAAAAGATATCTCAAGTTTTAAGGAAGATGTAGATACTACATAATAACATAGTTAAAATATAACTCCTCAAATCAACTTATTTAGATGATATCACATAGTAATAAATACGTCTCGCCCTTCACAAGTGAAGGAATTCGCTCTTTCATCCCCGGAAAAGCCTTAGCTAATGCGGTCTCTCGAAAACACGCTAAGTACTTGGACAAGTGTTTCACATGGCCATGGTTTGGGTGTCTTAGCTTTCACTACTTTAGGAGAATTGGGTGAGGATACTTTATATTTTTTCAAGCATTTGAAAAATTGTTTAGTTAGTAATGACGCTAGTAGTGGTATTGGTAGTTTTATTTTTCATAGATTAGGCATTGCTATCCAAAAGGGTTTTGGAACCCATCTTGTTGATAGGTTACCAACCAAAAGCTTTATATAATTAATTTATTCCAAACAATTTTAGAATTTAAACAAATAAATCTAAAAACATGAATATGAAAATGTTGGACATAGCTATGTGTAATCACAACGATGGATATTCCAAACTCTAGTTATTCTTCTAAACAAAAACAAGAAAAATAGAAGATTTACTAGGAATTAAGACCTTTAAAGAATTCTTTATCGTCCCCGAACTCCTTGTCATCAACATCCATTGGAACATAAGGTTTATTAAGATAGGAGTTTATATCAATAAATGTTGTCGAACCAGGGCCTTATGAATCTCATGAGTCTTATACATAAAAGCCTTTATTTGTTGAATCTCCTTTCGCATCTCTTTCAACCCATCAAGAACATCAGAAAACTTCTGAGAATTTGAAGGAACGACTCTTGGCTTCCTCACATTCCTTCTTTTTCTTTTCAATGTTAGAGATAGCATATATTTTTCTTTTTCCTTTATAATTGATAGCTTAACAATCAAATTAACATCCTTTTCCATCAGAAGATATCATGCTTGGAGTATCCATAAACGTATGGGTTTGTGAGAGGAAATCACAATTTTCTCAACAAGTAGTCTTGAGATAAAAAGAGGTTACAGAGAAGGAAAAAAGAATGTAGGGTTTTGAAAACTTTAAACAGGTTCGTACATGATCAACTCTCAACCCTATGAAGAGTATAATTGTCGATAGTACCCTTTCTTTTGTTTGATAGACAAAAAAGAAAGAAAATCTAAGAAAAGAGAAAAAAAAACTTTTTCTAAAGCCTAAAGGATACAAAATCATTGTCTCTTTTGATCAGGCACATGAGACAAGATTTCAAAAATAACACAATCAAATTGCGTTGTGGTGAACAACAATTTTTCCACCATTTTTCCCTTGAAAGGAATCCACAGACTTTTGTCTATCAAAACGACTTAACCATACTTTCTTCTCAACCGGTCTAGCCATATCCTTGGAAACTAACTTCTTAAACGAAGATAAAATCCTACATACCCCAGCGGTCTTCTGAGCAAGTTTAAGCTTTCTTGCTAAATGATTTGCTCTTCATTGAAGTTTGTTGAGGTGCCTTTGTTGGTGTTTGTACTTGTAACACCTTAAAAGTTCATGACCCTTTAATAAACAATAAGAACACGTCAAGTTAGGATAAAAATCAGGCTTTTGAGATGTGCAAGCAGCTAGGCACATGGTGGAACCTGAAACATTACAAACGGAGTTTCCAAAGGATGGGTCAACTTTATCTTCCAGAATAGCTGGATTATCTTCTGAAAGAATATCAAGATTGATGTATGTATTGCTAAAATTATCAAAATCAATATTTTCACCAAGAAGTGCAACACTTGATTTCTCGTCTTTATTAGAATCATAATTGTCAGACATTTCATCAAGAGTTGCCGCAAGACCTTTGTTCCCAGTGTATTTTCTATGATTTGGACACTCATTTGCAAAATGACCAAATCCATTACACTTAAAGCACAGAGGCATATCCTCATCATCAGTTTAATCAATATCCCTATTTTTAGGAGGAACATGATTATGAGGTTAGACTGATGCCTTAGGATTATCTCTGGAGAACTGTTTACTTCTCTTCAGCAGAAGATCCCTAAATTATCTTGTGATTATCGAGACTGATTTGTCAAGATCTTCATCTGATGAATCTGTCTCAGAGTGATCATCTTCAGAAATATACACTTTTTTACTTTTATCAAGTAATTTAGTGTCCTTTAGTGCTTTGAACGCAACATCCTTAGATTTGGATGAATGTTCATGATCAAAGATCTTAATCTTTCTAACCAGCGTATTTCTGGAGAGATTATCAAGGTTATTTCCCTCAACGATGGCATTCTTCTTATAATCGTATCTAGATGGCAGCGATCTGAGAATTTTCAGCACAATGTCCTTTTCAGGAATAGTCTTACCCAATGCAAAAGATGCATTAACAATTTCAGACACTTTATAATTAAACTCATCAAATGTTTTTTCATCTACCATACGAAGGTTTTCCCAATCGGAATTAAGGTTTTGAATCCTAGCTTCCTTTTCACTGGTATTACATTCAAAAACGGTTTTTAATATTTCCCAAGATTCTTGCGACTTAGTGCAATTAGACACATGGTGCTGAAGATTTTGGGTAATAGCATGTATGATGGCATTCAAACAATCGGAATTTTTCTTTGCAGCAAGTATCTCGGCAGGGGTGTATTCACCAATATTCTTGGGAACGTTTACATCTCCAACTGCCACAACGGGAGGATCATAGCCATTAACAACATATACCCATGATTGAAAATCACGCGCTTGAAGAGTATCTCGCATAACAATTTTCCACCATAAGTAATTAGAGCCATCGAAGACTGGTGGTAGGTTTATTGAGATAGCACCTCTGTCTATAGAGTCAGATCTCTACTAACACAGACTTGTAAGGTCTTGAACGTGTTTGCCTGCTCTGATACCAATTGAAAAATTAGGGGTCTAACAACCACACCCAATATTTCGCTTAGCAATCTGTATGGACAAACTCTAATATACTTTCTAGAGAATCAACTAGACAGTCAAACTCAATCTAGATAAAAGTATATCAAAGAGTTTATATCTCTCTCACTTGATTTGATCTTTACTCAAGCAAATAGAAATCTGCGAGTCTTTATCATATACAAGGAGATAACTTGGATGGTACCAAAGACCAATATCCAAGTGTTAATAAATTTAAATCAACAACCAAAAGGTCGGATATTCTAATTGATTGAACAATGCACAACCTGTATTATTTCAATTATAACACGAAAAAAAAATAACACAGACATCAGAATTTTGTTAACGAGGAAACAGCAAATGCAGAAAAACCCCGGGACCTAGTTCATATTAAACATATACCGTATTCAGCCACTAAAGACACTAGCCTACTCCAAAATAACTTCGGTCTGGACTATAGTTGAACCCCAACCAATATCACACTGATCCAAGGTATAGTTATGCTCCTACGTATCTGATCCCAGCAGGATACTATGTACTTGATTCCCTTAGCTGATCTCACCCACAACTAAGAGTTACTACAACCCAAAGTTGAAGATTTTAATAAACAAATCTGTATCACATAGAAAAGTCTACGGTAATAAATAAATACGTCTCCCACGAATATACCCATGAGTTTTGTTATGTCTTTTGATAAATCAAGGTGAAAAGGAACTAATTGATAAAACAGACTTATATTCTCGAAGAACAGCTCAGTATTATCAATTACCTTATAATAGTCTTAGTCGACGCAGCGAAAAAAGATATTGTGGAATCACAAACGATGAGACGAAGATGTTTGTGACTACTTTTTATCTTTCCTATCGGAGATAGAAATCTCAAGCCAATTATTAAAATTGTACTCGTACGGTAGAAACATCAAGATCAGATCACACAACTACAAGAAAAGTAGTATCGGTCTGGCTTCACAATCCCAATGAAGTCTTTAAGTCGTTAACCTGGTTTAGAAGAAGAAACCAAAGGTTAAAGAGAATCGACTCTAGATTAGCACAACTAGTATCACACATAATGTGCGGGGATTAGGTTTCCTAGTTGCTAGAGTTCTCCCAGCCCTTATATAGTATTTCAAATCAGGGTTTGCAATCAATATTAGCTTGGTAACAAAGCATTCGATATTCACCGTTAGATGAAAACCTGATTAGATTCAAGCAAATATTTATCAACCGTTAGATCGAAAACATAGCTTGTTATACACACATGAAGTGCACGTTTATAGGCTTGTGTAACTGTACCCAAACTTGTACATTAGTTGGTTCAATAATAGTTAACCAAATGGTTAGCCACATGATAACTTTCATATCAATCGTATTCTTCTTCACCATATCTAGTTCAAATGACTCAAATGAACTAGTTAGAGAGTTTTTCAATTCCAAGGAAATCTCATGTACTATACAAGACACAATTGAAGAAAAAACGATTTGATTCACTCGAATCGGTGCATGAACTATATAGCCACATTTTGCAATTGCAATCTTTAGTTTATAAAGATAAGTTCACAAACATTTTTTTTAGACATAACCTACTCAAGTTCGCGGACTTAAGTTCCCGGATGGAGTTCACAAACTCCAGCATAAATTCTTGGGTTTGAGAACTTTTCTAGTTCGCGGACTTAGCTCACGCACTTCTCCGGTTTCACTTGATCAACTAAGTTCGCAAACTTTGGTTCAAGCAATAAGGACTTATACATATATGTGTTTCCACAACAATGCTTATATTCTCCAATGGTTATATAGTCTAAACTCTTATTTCAATCATTGAAACACTCTCAGAGGACGTTATATAGTTGTTATTCACAAACCATTTTCCGTCAGAGCAATTTTCAAAGTGAATGAAACTTAACATGACTTTCGTCACTACGTAAAGATGAACTTGGCTAAAGCGAAAGCTTTACCAACACATATTTCGAGAAATAGATAGGCGAGCTAAACTTGTATCGAAATACCAAATGTGTATAATCTAAATCTATATAGAAAAATGACTTTTGTCTCAAGATAGGAGATAAATAGACTTTTAAGTGATAGATAAGTTCAAGTCTCCACATACCTTTTAGTCGATGAAGATCCACCAGTTCCTTTAGTAGTTTTTCCTCTTGTATGATAATTTCCATGGAGTTCTTGAGCTCAACTACACTTTTTATCCTAGTCCGAGACCTTAGCTACAGTGGACTAGAAATCAAGACTTATAGTTTTGACCACTAACATTGACAAACATGCTTGAGATAACAATTAATGCGGGTTCGACCGAGCAATGCTCTAACAAAAAGCGGTAACCTTCTCAGACCAATTGGCTATGCTATTTGGTGCAATGTTGTTGTACCAGGTGTATGCTCTTCCAGTGAGTGATTTTGAGAATTCTTTAAGGCAGAGGACGTGGTTGTATTCATGCTCTCCTAGTGATTCCAAAAAAATGAGAGATGTGTTCACAAGCATTACCAGTTCCGTCATAAAGGGAGAACTAAAGAGAGAAATATCCTCTTGGAAGAGGAACTCTTTGCACATCATGAGGGTAAGGAGGTTGATGCTGATGAATGGTAGTCGGGTTTTCCTTGCCTCGATTCTGGAGAATTTGTTCCAGATTCTAATGTATGATAAAATTAGATTGTTGATTCCTTTCTAATGGACGTTCAGGGGAAACGCGTGCCTCTTCATCTACAAAGGCATGTCCGGTTGTAGTGCTCGCTCCAGGAGTCATGAAAGCATTCATTGTATGCTTCACTTGGGTTTGACGCGACTCTGGTGGAGCCGCTTTGTTAGCGTCTTGAGGAAAGTGAGTACTTCTCTTTGAGTTGTAGCCATGTCCGTCTGAGCCTTAGCAAGAACTTCATATCTCTCCATTAAATCGACAATGGTAATGGGAGGTTAATTTCCTAGGGATCCTTCATCCTCCCGTCCTGATGAATAAGTGGAAGCAACTCTGGTGGTGATTGGAGGTGTCACGCTCAAATAAATATTAGGAAGAGTAGCAGCGGCTCTGGCTCTGGTGATAAGAGGCGTCACGACAGATGGAATGTTTCCGGCGCTGCTAGTGTTGGTGGTAGAGGATATAACACCATGAGATGTATTGACTATACTAGCAGGCGGTACATTGGTGTCAGCAAGAGGAATAGTGGCGCCAGGAGTATTATCAGCGCCAACAGCACCATGATTGTTAACTGACCCAGACCTAGGATCCACCATTTTGAAATTGAGAAAACTGAAATAAAAATTGAGAAATTGATTTTGCAACCGAGAGATTAATCTCCCACTGTGGTCGCTAGTTGTTTTGGGGTAAAAATTGATTATGTTGAAAATGGTAAATTGGGCGTGCCGCCGAGAAACGGATCTAAACCTTAAACAAAGGTACTGCACACGAGTACTTTATATTCGAGAGATCAATCTGTACAATTCTGGCCTAAACCAAGAAATTTCCGTTACGGTCTTGCTTCGGTCACAAAATGAAGGAGAAGGGTTGATCTTATGGAGGGAAGCGAAGAAGGTGTTGATATCAGGATGATGAATTATGAAGGTGTGGTTGTTTTATGACTTGTATCAGAATGTCGAACCAGCTTGCGGAATGTAAGCTATGAGTTCTTGATGTTTTCTGGCTAGTTGTCACTACAAAACAGAATGCCTCTAGGGACGGTCATAAAAATGTCCCAAGAACCCGAAAACCGTCCCAAAAAGGTATTAGGGACGTCTGTTGCAGCGTCCCCAGATCCACCATCACTAATACCTCTAGGGATGATTATGATTGGCCGTCAGTAGTAATATTAGGGACGGATTCATCTTCTAGGGACGTTTATTTTTGGCCGCCACTAATACTTCTATGGACGGTTTTGAAACCGCCGGAAAAAAAAAAGTTAGAACCGTCCCTACTGCATATTAATAGGGATGGTTTAGTAAAACCGTCCCTAGTATAATCTGGAACAATGGGGACGGTTAATGAACCGTCCCTAATATTTGAATAGAACTTAATCTCCATTTCCCTGCTTTAATTGGCAGAATGCCATCCCCTCATACATTCACATACCAGGATTAGATGGCATACGTCATAAAACCAGAGACAACTAGAATGCCATGTATCCACAAAACAGAGAATCAGAGACAAATTGATAGAAGATTTTTTTTATATAGATACTCAAAAACCAAGTTATTTTTTTACAAAAGAGATCCACCCATTCTCAAAAAAAAAACAAGCAAAAATTTAGATGTTCATATACTCTCTATAGTAAATGGTGTCTCTGTTTATCATCTGTTAACTACAATTAGTGGCCTGCGGCGTTTGAGTGATATTTTATCATCTATTAAAATCTGGAAACTAACCCTTCTTGCACCTTTCCATGTCACATATCCTGCAACAAACAGAAATATACTCCATAAATAATCGATAGTTATATTCTTCTCAGTTAGGAAGAAAGAAAAAAAGCTCAACACATTCACAATCAGTTCTACAAAACAGTGTTGTAGTAATGAAAACTCCAGTTCATTAAAGTGAAATACCATTTGTTAGTTCTTCACCATCATTCTTGTGTAGATTTTGGTCTTCAAAAATTTGTTAAGAATGGCTTTTCTAAGCTAAAGATGGCAATTTCTTCCATTGGATCCTATATCAGGTCTAATGTTTCGGTTTCTAGCACAGAGCTATCTCTGTAAATTGTTTAATTGAGATGTTCTACCTAATTTGTTTATTTTGTTCTATTCAGTAAGCCAGTTGTGTCGTCACGTGGGTAAGTACAACAACATAGTACTGCTAGTAGTAGTAGGTTATAACATTAGATGAAACGGTAACTAACTCAGGAATTAGGAGGAGTAGTTTATGGAAGAAGTGAATGATGCACGATACCTCGAGTCCTTCGTTGTTCTGGTTTGGAGGTAATACTGCAACTTGAGCCTCCAATTCTGTAACCCTTCGTTTGAGCATTGCATTTTCCTCTGTCAATTTAACAACTTTACTTGATGATGATGACTCGCCCCAAAACTGTTTCGGCTTAGATGTGCTGCCAAAGCAACGAACCCAACCACGTCTATCTGGTTTACAGCCGCAAATGCATTATTTCATCCACCTAAAACGACTCCAGATCCAGGTTGTGTATTTCCACCATTCAATCGTACAAGCAAATTAATTTCTAAAATTAAGCCAATTCAAATTACAAATGCAAAAAACAGATGACCCGAAAGAAAACTTAAAAGTATAAAGGTATATGTATTGTTCAGCAGCAACATGATCCATCACTTCTTCATTTGGATCTGATGTTTTCCTTTTCTTTGTCCTGGTCATACGAAATATTTCGTGTCGTTCAGGGAACCTTCCTGTTTTGGCTAGCATCTGCAAAATGAAATTTTGTGTTGTTGGTTGCATATAACATATGAAACATCCTCACCAAGATCAAACTGGACAGAAGCTTTACCTCTTTTGCATATTCCATATGTGGCTTGGAGCCACCAGTGTGTTGAATTGTTTGTTTGGACCTATTTTGTTTATTCTTAACCGCCAACTTCTGTTTCAAAACAAAATCATAATAGCAAACGGTTTTTTGGTTAATTAGCCCTTGGATTTGAATTTCTGGGTCTAAAAGATGAGTAAAATATTTGGTTGGGTCTAATGACCAAGTATCTCTAAGATACTTTTTTAATATCCAGATTGTATATTTCACCAAATTTAACGTGATATGCAATAGTGTTAACCCGTTTGAACATTCTTTTGGTTTGAGGTATAATTGTATTACTCACTCTGTCCATTTTCATCTTTCCTAATTTCTACTTTGGTTTGTCCATTTTTATCTATCCGCTCTGTTTATAGACATACTTTTCCCTCAAACTATCAAATATACCCTTTCTTTTTTATAATTATAAAATCATAAAACTTAATTCAAAATCATAAATATTATCACCATATGTAAGGAAAAAATCGATTCAATATTTTTTTATATTAATTGCCATTCCTTGTTTAAATAAAACATTTATGGGTAGAAGGAGTAATTGATTATGGGTACGGGTTAACATGGCTATATACATGGCAAAGAATCAAAAAACATTATGACAAAATCTCAAATTCATGGTAGAGTATATCTAAAGAAGAAATAATCTACAATTTCAAAAAAAATTCCCTCTCAAATAAAAATTCCAAAGGCTCCAAAGTTTTAGTGCGGGAAACCAAAATCAAATGGAGGAAATAAAAAATTCTTAAATTTTGGAGTATAAGTTTGCTTTTATTTCTTTACAATATTTCCTAAAACAATAATGCTATCCAAATTAGAATAATTTTAATTTTGGTAATAACGTAATATTAAATAGGCTAGTCAAGGGGTAGTCATGACATTTTATCGGATTTCTTTAATATCTTGACAAAATCAAAGCGGACTCTTAAAAATAGACGGAGGGAGTATTTAATTAGGAGCTAGTTTTAATTCAGTTGTGGTAAGAAATTATTTGACGAATTCAATTCGAATTCTAACATTTTGTTTAATTTTTTATTTTGGTTAATGTAGGCTAAACAACAAAGTTGAACTTATATAGTAGTTTGTCTTCTTTCCCTGTCTCACCTTCTTTATCTTTTTTCTCTAATCTGACTACATATGTTAGTTTTTGCATTAGCATGTATTGATTTATTTCAAATATGTGGGTATGTTGAGTAAGTACTATTAATTGTGATACCAAACAAATGGAGGGCATTGATGGCTATGAATGAATGTTAGTTTAGAATTTGTATTAATTTAGGAAACTAGTTATCGAAAATTAAAATGGGTTATGAGAACACAGTAAATGCACAACTCAACTCCTGCAACATGCACACAAGGTGTTTGCTTAAATGCCTGAGTGGGCTGTCTTGATTACCAAGACTTGTTGTCAGCTAGTCATGGTGCTGGTTATGTTTGGAAGGGTTAATATAAGTCAAGAAGGATCAGCAGCTGAAGTTGGAAATTGGGTTTGGACAGTGAAGTAAGGTGATGGTGATGTTATCCATTGTGGTGATTACGGGTTGAATGATGGAGTATTTTGCAACTTAATAGGATAAACCTAGATTTATTCACGAAATACACAAGATGCACCCGAGTCATGATGTATATTCTGACATAAAAATATGTTTTGGCCTAGATGTACTTGAGTGCATAATGTATATATTTCTTGAATTTTTTGTTGTTCCTCTTATTTTTGTTTTTTAATACTTGTTTTTAATTGATGCTTTAATAGTGAATGTAATGGTAATGGTAGTGGATTTATTGCTTAAAATCATGAATTAGTGATTATGGTTTATATCATATATCCTAGGTGATTACTAGGATAAACCTAGATTTTCCCACCAAATAAACAAGATGCACCCAAGTGCATAATGTATATTCTGAAGGGAAATAGGTTTTGTCCTGGTTGCACCCGGGTGCATAATGTATTTTCTTTTGATTCTTATATGAAATAGGTTTTGGCCAGGTGTACCTGGGTGCATAACGCATATTCTTACAGAAAATAAATTTTGGCCAGGTTGCACCTGGGTACATAATGCATATTTTTATAATAAAATAATTTTTGCAAGGTGCACCTAGGTGCATAATGTATCCTGGTTTAAAATTTAAAAAAAAAATCGAATTTCATATCAACAATTGATCTTGTTTTGTATAGATTTTTGAGCCCTTTCCAAAAATATAAATTTTATTAAAATCAGACTTATATTTCGGAAGTTAAGACTTTTTTTTTCGCGATTAATTTTAAATAGGAGATGGAAAATAAATAGGAGAGAGAAAAAGATATCATAAAGAATAAAGTTTAACGTAAATGGTATATATGCCTAAATTTTCTTGTGTCTTTTTCACCTAGACCTATATTTTACAAGTCCATTATTCCCATACTTTTATGAGTGTTGGTCATATGACCCATTTTCCGCATAACAAACGATGTTTGATGTGAGCCTTGCGCTAGTGGGTAAATGATAGAAGGGATAATAAGAGCATGGATAACAGCAAATACGTACTTTATTTTTTTGGGTACTAGTTTCTCACCCGTGTAATGCACGAGTCTGTTTCTTTCTTGCTTACGAAATATTGGACGCGCTTGTTATAACAAAATATTATAGAAATCGGTAACAAATCAGTAAGTATGATGCTTTTTTTACAAATAACAAAATCAATACGCTAATATCAAAGTGGGTGTGTAAGGAAATAAAATGAATATAAAATGACTAAAATAGATTCTCCTTTATCATGGTAAGGAACGATCATTGGGATGTAAAGCGCTCTTTCATCACTTTTAAATTGCACAATTTAATAAATCTCACCTCCAAGTAATTTGTACTTGCGAAAAACATCAAAACAAACATGAATAAGAGTTCTTTTATAGTTTAGAGTGAAAAAAAAGTATGAAAAGCTCCATATATTATCTACCTATAAATGTCTTTGTTTCTTTCTTATGCTACTGATCCGGGCTGCATGCAGTACTTTAGTGTCTCTGCAAGATACCGAAATCATTGTATAAAAAAATAGCCAGTAATGGGCAAGACCTCCTAATTAAAAATTCCTAAAGGTACAAACGCTCTCGCTTTTTAGGAAAGAAATACATAGTATGATTGCATCGAGAAGACAATAATAATCTCCATGACATATCTCAAATCCTTGACATAACTATTGAAAGATAATTGCAAATTGGAATCCTTGACATAACTACCACGGGTCTATTTCTTGGTCGTATAATATTGAAAACATGTTTTAAAATAATTTTAATTAGAAACCAATAATATTTAGAAAAAAACTAAAAAAAGTTTAGCACTCCATGAAGCATTCAATAAATTAATAAAAATTTAATGCAATAGTAAAAATAAATAAATAAATAAATAGTCATGGACTTGTAACATCTTCAGAGCCTGTAGTAATTAGGTAGAATTAAAATTGCGCATGGATTTTGCTTGGCTCCTCAATGTTGTTATTTTGTTTTTTCTTTTCTCCATATAAACCTAAAAATATTTTTACTTGGAAATCATCAAACGAAAAATAATATAGAAAAAAAAAATCGAATACTAAATGGGGAGACAAAATATAGAGATAATGGTAAAAAAAATTACCTACATAGTTCATTGACATGGAAAGTGTAATCTTAGATATATGTGGACATGCCTAAGGGTGCACACGGTACGGTTCGGCTCGGTTCTTTCAGAGGCCGAGTACCTGTACCTCCCTAGCCTCGGTTCCAAAATTTTGGACCGGTACTTGTACGTTGTACATCGGTTCCGGTACCATTCGGTACACGTATGGTACCAGGTACGGTACCGGTACCAATCGGTACTTTCTGCTAGAATTTCATTTTTATCCTCATCAATTTCACACCATGTATGTCCATTGATCTTCATCAATCACCAGCAGCTCCGCCACCACCTTTAGGGACAACACCTCTATCACCAGAACCACCACCTTCGCCTACACTAGCGGAAACAACACAACCACCACCACAAACCACATAGACATCATTCCCTTAACTATTTAGATTTTAGTCTCTATTAACAACTTCCAGGTATCTTCCCTGCATCTACAACACCACCATTTCACCACCAACATCATCCCACACCCTTAACTTCCCTATGAATCATCTCCAATATCATCAGCACAACACAATAGCATTCACATCTAGTTCAGTTTCTTCACCTATTATCTGTTATTTCAAACTAAGAAACCCTAGTTCCTAAATTGGGGAAGAACACGAGAAAATCTAATCTATGACTCTCAATTTCAAAATTAAACAAAAATTGAATCTTCATAACTCCAATTCAAAACAAACCCAGCTAAGATTTATCAATCCCTACCTAATTTTACTTAAACAGATTCAAATAGATGAGACCTTACCTTTTATTGATTCTCTGAGTTTTGAATGATCTCCTGAATCAATACTACCACCATAGGTTGTTTTTAATTCTATTTCCTCTTCACTCAATCTTGGTCTCATAATCTTCATCTTCGTAAATTCTTCATCCACGAACTCCACGGAAAAAAAAAATGAGAACCCTAGCCCTATCTTTCTATTATATACCAACATTTAATCTAATGGTTGTTATTGATTTAATACCCCTAAATCTAATGTGTAGTATTAGTCGGTACAAAAGGGACGGGAAGGGATGGGACATGCATAGAACCGTGTACATGTACCCCCCAAACCCTGGTTCCTATTTTATGGACCGGTACATGTACCACGTTCCTCGGTTCGGTCTAAAATCAGGTACGGTTCCACCAGTACCGGCACGGTCCGGCTCGGTTCTTGTGCACCCTTAGACATGCCTATATTTTTAGTTGAAAATAAAAACCATTAAGTGTACCATGACTTATATTTATCTCATTAAGATTTTTCTTATAATTTTCATATTGTCTTGTTGAGATAGTAACTGGACATATACGTTCTTCATGTCTAGTGTTTAGCTATTTTTAAAAGAACCATATATAGAAATTAAGAGAACATAGTAAAAACTATTTATGTTTTTGTGGAAAAAAATCATATTCAACCGGATTTTTTTTTTTTTTTTTTTTTGCTTGAATTTTAGGAATTAAGTTAATACTAAGTTACAAAATATTGATCTCTATTTGACGGAAGATTAGACATAATCTGGATACACATTTCAAAGTAAAATTATTAAAAAGAATTTTGAGAAATAAAATTATTAATAGCTTGACGGTAATTATTGACTAAGATCTGCACTTCATAATTATGTCAACAACAAATTAGGCAATTATACACTCTATTGCATGCTTATTACTTATTGTATGCATGATGTATAAAAAATGTATAAATAGCTTCTAGGATGCTAAAATTTTCATTTATTTACGAAATTTATCGGGTTACACACACATCCTAAAACCACCTAATTGCGGATGCATAAGTTGTTAAGAAAGGTGCAACACCAAAATTTGGGGCAATGAATAACTTAATAATTAGTTTTTCCTATTTACTACCCTTATTTTTCCTATTTCCCATCCCTATTAATTTTCATCCCCAATTATCCTATGTCCTACTAAAATTAGATTTTGTATCTCCCAAATATTATCCCTTAACTTTTTTTATACACCCAAACAACCAAGATAAAACTTACTTACCAGTGAACATAAAGGATCATAACCACTTCTACTACTCCTCCTCCTCCAAAAAATAAATAAATAAAAATCTTGTACATGTGCGATCAAGCTCTATAGGCCATGGCTAGCTAATGGCTCAGGTTCCCATCACCTATAATAATTATTTTAAGAATGACTACAACAAGGGTGTATAGCTAGTTGAGAAAGGAGATATAAAGTTGAGAATGGAGATATAAGACATCACCAAGATGTTACACAGAATTAATTCATTCAACTATTCCGAATCATCATATGTAAGGGTTGCGTGATTTACCAAAAAAACGTCGCTTTCCACATTGGGAATCCATATGTACTTTCCTGGCAAGTATCTTTTAATCAATCGTTTAATTAGTTTAATTGCATATTGTTCGAAAAACCTAATCCTAGCATGGATTGGTAGCAGAGAGAACCATATAAATTTGTAAGCTAAATGAAAAATCTTTGGTAAATAATTAGTGAGATGAAAATCACTACATGATCGGTCAAAAAATAAATAGATCACTACATGAGCGATGTAGTAAAGGCCAAAATGCTGAAAAGAAAAAAGAAAAATGAAAAAAACCATGATAAGTTCTTGCATTTAAGTATAAGCAGACTTTGCTAAAATCTCTTGTGCCACCACCAGGCACCACCACCAAACCTACAACAAATGCACCTCCACTATCCACACGAATGGCAGTGCCAAACTAACACGCACCATAGAACTGCGAGGCTTCCCACAACTATTCCACACCCACCAAGTCGTTCACTTACATCTCTACCTCCATCGTACAATCTTTCACTAACTATGTTACTTAATACGGATCACAACAAACCAATAAATCCAATTCTTAAAACCATAAAATCGGAAGATCTTCATAACAACTCCTTAAGGACCTTAACAAACAATTGTTGTCAAGTTCTAGAAATTGTTTGGATGGTACCAAAAGATGAAGATGGTAAATACATATCTAAAGGAATCGGAAGTACGTACATTAAACATTTTGCAAAATTAAGCGATGATATTTACTCCCCTCAGGTACATCATGAGCCAGTAATGCCCAGTTCCATGATTTACTTACAGAAAAGCTATAAAAAAAAACAATAAGGAAAAGAAAAAGAAAAAACAGTTCCAAATACGAAGAAGAAAATATCAGGGTTGTAACCAATACACACATTCCTAGATATTTGTTAACTCTACTTGTGAAAAAGATGGTGCTAATGACATTATGAAAATAATATTAAAGATAACAATGATAGTGAGGAATGTTCTGAACTCTAAAGCCTGTATTGATTTTAATTTTTACCAGTGTATATGGTCTCATTAGCTCAGTGTAGCCTTCACAAATAAAAGAGACCATATAATACAAATAAATCGGAACACTTAAAAACAGTCTGAAGAATGAGCTCATTGTTCAAAATGATACTTCCTACTTTTTCATTTCTTTTCCAAAAAAAAGAGAGGGAGTATTACTTTCCTAATATGAAAAAATATATCAAGGTCAAGTCACCAAAGCCAACAGATTAAAACTTAAGTAGATTTTTTTGCACTTAATTACATCAAGTGTCAGAGTTTTGTAAATGGGTAACCATGTCTGCGTTTAGCCAAATTCAAGCATATACCAAAGAAACTTTTTAAATATTAATATTCTTGTATTTGTTCCCATTGAATACCATCAAATAAGTAAAAGTGAGTTTGCATTATAAGAAATAACATGTGAAATTTAGAATCTTATATATTTGGTTTCATCTTACTGCAATTAATCAAACATATTACTTACATTTCATTAGTTTTGTAATCAGATAGAGACGTGACCATAAGTAGCAGCACGCCAACACAAAAAGAGGACAATGTCCAAAATTCTCCAAGAGATGGCAAATATATATTACATGAAAGTCAATTAGCAAGTACAGAAAGTGATATGAAGCAAATGCATTCGTTAATAGCTTCACAAATCAAAAATCATAACCAAGACTCTTTGGTTGGATGGTATTTCAAGATTGTTACAGGCGAACCCTTCCTATGAGACTGCTAGTTTTGGTGACTTTAGTTTTCTTACCAATAGAAATATCATGCAAATGAATCGAAACTGGTGTTGAGGTATAAGAAATACCTCAAGTAATCCCCATCAAGCCCTTCAACAATTCCAGTCTTTGTATCATGATCAACTGCCTTACAACAAAAATCATAAAGGTTGTCAAATCTCATCATGATGAACTGCCCTACAACAGAAATTATAAACGCCATCAAAGAGTAAAATCAAATGAACATGAATTTAAGAATCTTGTTATGCAAATTCAAGTAAGCTGAGTAGGATGATTTAAATGCAGCATATATGAGCAAAATGTTCCAAACTAAAACCGATTTCGGGGAAATATGCAACCAAGAGATACTATCAAATGCCACATGCACAGTTGTAATGAGCAGGAAAAAATATATTTAATATCAGCCATTTTTTCCACATATTCACACAGAAATGTAATTGTCTATTATTGCCTACAAGTTCAGTAAATCTGCGCAGTTGCGCGGGATAGATTTATTAATATGATTCACCCACTCATTTTAGTTGTCTTGGCCTCTCTAGCTTACACTTATGAGCAGCTTCTTGTCAATAATTTTTCCCAATCCAAAATGTATATTGCGTACTAAATGTGATATCTAGGTTTCCTCATATATATTGTCACCGGTATGTAACAAAAAGTGGGGTTCTTATCAGTATCCGGTAGCGACAATAAGATTACCTAAGTGTTTAAATCAAGGATTAAGAGGGAATGCAATGGGACATCCAAAAACAGTGGTACAACATTTCCATAGGTCATACAGTAAATGTGCAAATTAATTAGATCTATATGTATGACTTGACAATAATTAAAGACAAATTTGTATTTAAAGGTTAACTCACATTCCATAATAGGAAGGGACAAAAAAAAAACAGATAGCACGTTTGAAATATATATCAAGGAACCTGTACACGTTTATGGTAGTCACTAACAAAAGAAAATAAGGTAAGGTATCCATGAAAGATAAAAGAAATATGGATTTGAAGAGCTCGCCTCAAGTGGTTTGTCATTTTTAGAAAAAAAATTCTGCTAAGTTCTAGCAACTCTAAAAGATGGCAGAGTATTGGCAGAGCACATCCATCTTAAATATGAGTGAGATAGAGATACCTGAATCAAGGAGTTGGAAGAATAACTTGTCTCACCGCTGCACCATTCATCTGAAAAATTGGAGGGACCTCCATTTGTATAAAAGCTTGCAAAAGAGAAGAATTTAATCTTATTGTTATTTTTTTAATAGAGTTTTGTGACCATGAAGAATTAAACCATCCAAAAAGGCTTGAATTTGAACCTGTGAGAAGATCGCCTCTCGTCATTCTTTGTTGCTACTTTTCACGTAATTGTTTGTAAGTCTTCATTGCATTACATAGAACACAAAAAACAACAAATTTTGGCCATCCATCTGTGATGACGGTTAGATGAATTTAGTTTAAGTTGGAGTCTTGCCTCCTCAATCAAAAACTAGAATGTAATCCATCTGTATTTGATCCTTTAGGAAAGTAAGAATTTTCTTCCACTCATAATTTGTACTCATAGGCTTTTTCCGGCTTCTTTTCGAGCTTCTTTTCGACAATTCTTTTCGACAACTTTCTCCAAGAATGTACAGACACACAACCAAAATATGAATTAAACTATCGAAGATTACGCATCATAAAGCTTGAATTCGACCATGTCACCACGTGCTGGCAACAAAGGCACACACCAACCTACCATCTTGAGTCTGAATAATCATTTCCTAATTCTTCATCCTTTCTAATTAATGGTGTTGACATTTTGACATTTTCTTAATTTGATGCTCCTTGTCCTTCTGTTGTATATTTCCTTGGTGATGAACCTTCATGATCTACTGCTGGTGATACTTACACAAATGCCTCACTTGCCATTGGAATCAATACTTCATCCGTAAAGATTTTATGGCATTCCGAACATTTTACATTCAAGATGTGGGATGATACTAACCGCGCGAATTGGTAATGTCCAGCATCTAGCAAAAACCTACAAAAAAAAATAAAAAAATCAATTGTTACTCAAATCAGTCCAAATATCACAGTCATCTGGGTTTGGACGATTTCCTATAGATTTTGTAGAGTTGTTATTAGGTATTGTTTGTACCCCCATTAAAATGGTGCACGTGTGTACCGCACAAACTATTCAATACTGGTGAAACATGGTTTATTGGAGAAACCCGTTTGGTTTATTATGGAAACCCATCGGTTTATTAAAGAACCCCACATGGCTTATTATAGAAGCCAAATTGGCTTATTTTGGAAGCCCAGTCGGTTTATTAAAGAAACCCAAGGCTTATTAAAGAAGCCTAGTTGGCTTATTTTAGAAAGCCCATATGGCTTATTATTGAAGCTCATTTTGTTTATTATGGAAACATAATTGGCTTGCCCAGTTGGCTTATTGTTGAAGCCCGTTTGGTTTATTATGGAAACCCATTTTTGCTTAATATGGAATCCCAGATAAATCCTAACAGGAAGAGGACAATTATCTTAGGTGGTTATAATTATTATTCAAGATAATTGCAAAATCCTAACAGAAAGAGGATAATTATCTTAAGTGGTTATGATTATTATTCAGGATAATAATTATTTAAGATAAATAAGGATTATGATAAATATTAGAGGAATAACAAACTTTATCATGAATCTGGTTGTTTTCTTGGATTTATACAGGGAAGGGAAGTTATACAGATAACTATGAAACCCTAAAGCTAGATCTATTTTCTGCCTATAAATAGAGGCTAAATCCCAACTAGGGGGGGATGAAGAAAATCTCAACCGGAGGAGAAGGGGCTACCCATTTTTCACCATATTTCATCTTCTTAGATATGTTTTCTATCAAAGAGAAAATCCATTGTAATGCTTATATCAATAAAGCTTCTCTCCCTAATGGGATTCATCCGTGGACGTAGGCATTACTTGCCGAACCACGTAAAATTCTTGTCTTCATTATTTAATTATTTATGGTTGTCTTACTTCATCATCATCGTCAAATCGATTGTGTTTTGTACTTAATAGAAAATTTTAGTACAAACAGGTATCAACAAATCTAGATATATATAAAATAATTAAATAAAAAGGAAAATTTAAGAATCATAAACACGTATATTTGTAGTAACTCACTGATGTATAAATGATGATGACATTCAATTTAATCAAAAGGAAGAGGCAGAATAAAATCCGAAAGTTTAAGAGTCTGTTCAACTACGTACGGCTCTTAGCATTTCAAGTTAATACCGCTAATAAAATTTCCTTTCAATTATTCTCTCTAAATGCTTGGGAACTGGCGATGGTTAAAATGATGTTTGCACCATAATATTCGGATACCGATACGGGCTAATTACATCACTTTTAGCGGGGAATATTTATCGGCCCAAGCCTAATAGCCAGTAAAGGTCGGTCCAGTTTGCTGACCCATTTCCAGAGGCTCGTTTCCACCTGAAACCCTAGAAGAAAGTTCTAGAACATCCACAACCGTATAAATGCATAAGATAATAACCCTAAGAGGGGGGAGAAAAAAAAGATTCTAGAGAGAAACCTTTGTAATGGAATCAAGAAAATAAAATACTCTCCTTAGGGAGATTCATCTGTGGACGTAGGCACAATGCCGAACCACGTTAATTTCTTTGTCTTTCTTGTTTTTTCCTTCGATTCATTGCTAGCCCTAATTTTTCCCTAATTCCCAATTATCATCATCAAATCATCGCGTTTGTGCCTAAAAGTAATTTTAGGTACAAACATTGGCGCCGACTAAGGGGACTACGAGAAAAGATAATCGTGTTCTCCCAATGAAGAAGGTTTAACAAGAGTTTGTAATTGTGTTCATGAGAGAAATCCATCGTACTTTGGACCTGCTCATATAATCAGTTCGTGGAAGATCCGGCTGAATATGGTTCGTGGATAAATACGGTAGTTCAACAAGAACTATCGTACGGAAGGATTAATTATAATCATACAATCCACAAACACAATCTCATCTCGTCACTAATGTTTAGACTGGGTTTGCATATTTCAAATCTTTTTATTTTTTATTATACACATGATGGTATGTATACACAGCGCTTATGTGTGTAGGAAAATCAAGAGGTTTTGGTCCGTAAGTGCGTAAAAATGACCAAAGTTGATGACTTTAGCTTGTTAGCTTTTATGACGTGAAGGATCCACATATAGGCTAGCAGTCCACAACGTTACATTGATTTTTTAAAAGAAAAGAGGTCTTTTAAGGGAAGCGTTCTATGTTCGATCTACGCACACCCCAATTCAGATCGTGTTCAACTTGGAGTAAAATCACAGGTCAAGGCATCAGAACATCATGCTATGCAAAAGCAGAAAAACAACAACTCCATTACCACACAACTCCATGGAGTCTTCAAAAGCATTGATGTTCACCCTGCCATGAAAATGTCCGTTGTCATATGATAAACTATGCAAAAGTTCGAGGACCTACAATGCGACAAGTTCGAGGTCCGTGGCTCAAACCATGCAGCACAGTACCAAAGTTCAATTACGGAAATAATTTTTTGCTAGAAAGAGAGCAGGCAGTTCTTCTCTCAGCCAGAGGATTACATCAAACTCTAGTTGCACGATATGTCCTGCTCACGTGCTCTTCTTTTCCACCGCGGAAATACCAAAGCTTACAAAAGAGATAAGTCATACGTTACTTTCCTTAAAATCTCATTAAATTAGTTTTAATTTAATTCCATAAATTAAGTCATACGTTACTATCCTTAAAATCTCATTAAATTGGTTTTAATTTAATTCCATGAATTAAAACTTACATTTCTATTCCATGAATGAAATTACGCAATGAACAGGCGCATGCTTAAGCTGAGTTAATGATGAGTAACATATTTATCCCGTATTGAGTGTATGTTATTTTGCATACGCGTCCTGTTATGCAAAGCATTCATTTATTTGAAGTCCTAATAAACTAAAGGTGTTTCCTACGTGTTTTTAAGTTTGTAGTACGAAAATACTGAACCACTGTTAGTTTTCACAATGCTTGTACATAAAAGTTGAAAAACGCAACTACTCCTAGAGGTTTTAACATGGCTGTATATGTTAATATAGCCCCTAACAACTTTGATACTGCTCTGTTAGATCATCTAATAAGTTACAATCGATTGATTTTATTCAATAACGCAATCAATCTATCTAGTTTATCCAGAGTTGCTATTTTAGTTGTCGACTGGCCAAATAACAATCTTACTTGACTCAATATTGGACCTGATATTTCTTTGAGTAACAGGTTGCATCAAGAGGTCGACAGTAATCCTTTACAGATGAAGGATGGGTACTGGTGCATAAAATAGGCTAAATCTTAGCCACGAACACATCCAGTGAATGGGTAGCAGTGTGCAAAACCAGTATATCGAAGAGCGGCAATAAAACAACAACCACTTTGTCATGCGTCCATATGGAAGATGGGCATACGTCAAACGACCACATGCTAGAAGGTCACGCCACAGGATTATGCACATTTCAGTTTATTTTTCAGCAGAGACACTGTGTGCATTTAACGCCCTAAAAATCAGCTCATTTCACTCGTAATCATTCCCGTTAAGGAAGAAGCTCTGATGGATTCCCAATGTCTGAGCGCAAATGCTTCTTCTGAAAACTAATTTTTCGGTAAGATGTTAACCTCGTTTAAAAGTACCTCTTATGCCTTTGTCTCATTTATGACATTTTTGATTCTCAAATCATAATAAAATGCATATGCTTGCTCAACCACTAATGATTTAATTGAAAGTACATCCAAGTTTTGGCCCCGCAAACCTATCCGTCGGACTGTGCCCGGAGATTCAAGTCCGACGGTCCGCGCCCGAAACTCATGTGTTGGCCCCACAAACCTATCCGTGGACCGTGCCCGGAGATCCAAGTCCGACTGTCCGCGCCCGGAAACTCATGTGTTGGCCCCACAAACCTATCCGGCGGACCGTGCCCGGAGATCCAAATCCGACGGTCTGCGCCCGGAAACTCATGTGTTGGCCCCACAAACCTATCCGGCGGACCGTGCCCGGAGATCCAAGTCCGACGGTCCGCGCCCGGAAACTCATGTGATGGCATGCGAAAAACCTATCCGGCGGACCGTGCCCGGAGATCCAAGTCCGACGGTCTGCGCGCGCCCGGAAACTCATGTGATGGCATACGGAAATGCATACATCTCGATTATGCGCGCATCTTGAATAGTAGGATTGGCCCCCTATGCAAATTCAAGATAGCAGAAAACTCTTAACACTCTTATCATGCGCGAGCAAGATGCAGCAAGGAGGTGCACCCTTGTGTGAGCATTTAGCAAAGATGACAATTGTCAAGGCGAGTTACGTATCACTCCAACACTTGGGGGCGAGGTACGCAACACCTTGGCGCAAATAACAATTTTTTAGGGCGAGTTGCGCGACACTCCGAACAACATGTTTGGGGGCGAGTAGCGTGACACCTAAATGCAAAAGTCACTCGTCCGCAACCGTCCGCTATGATGGTTAGACCGCAATGCATGAAGCATTTGAAGCGGTCATATTCATTCTTAAATTTCATCTATCTATGAGGGAATCGCTACATCGCTATTGGTACTAGGCCAGGTCTTTAGTAGGTGAATATCTTGAACACAACATTCAAGAAATCTTAAGGTCAGAGCTAAAAACTTTCTAGCCTTACTTTGATTATACTCACCTGGATTAACCAGTGAACGGTGCGGCATCAAGTTATCCCATAAATTGAGAATTTATCTGGGGAAGACATGCAAAAGCTTGTTGATGTTCGATCCATTACCATTAATTATCAATCATCACGCCAAGAATTTCAGCTTAATTCAACTACAACTCGGCAACACCAGCACAACTTAGATCATGATACTGGTCATGTATTGCAGCAAGCATAAAAGTACGAAAGCATCGACAACACGTAAACAACTACTAGCATATAACGAATACTTCAATTTTTTCGCATTCGTACATGCCAGTGGGGGCGACTACACTATAATATTCAAGGAGTTTTTCTAGTTCGAGTTAATTCAGATTATATATGTGGATTTCATTTCTTCAAAAATATGGCTGTCGTCCTATGCCAAAAATCATAGCATGGAAAATCTGATGCTAAAGACGGGGAATGTGAATGCATAAACAAGCCATAAATAGATACACATTTACTAGATGGAAGAAGCAGCTCATGGTCAGAGATCTTTTGTCTAGACTGTCTACCTTTGAGATCGAGAGAAGATCCTTACTATAGTAGAGGTAACCCCCTGAGCATAACTTAAATTATGCATACTAGCATCAAAACCCATCGGTCAGTGTATCAAGATTTCTCGTTATCTAAATTTTTATCTCAATCCTTCTCGAAGTTATGGTTTCCTGCGATAACTAGGGGGGTAGTTTAGAAGAAATGTAAAGACATTCAAACAGTTTCAAAGAAAGCTACCAGTTGCCAGCTTAGAATGTTTTTAAACAAAAATAGGGATCATATACTCTGGTAACCTATCTTCACTTAATATATACAAGAAAGTGTTCCCACCAAAATACTATGAGATACCCCGGCCTGGTGAGTTCAAAAAGATGCAGCTTGACGAAAAGGGAAATTTCTGCGAATGGTGGAATAAGTAAAGGACAGACTACCCTTACCAATTTTTACTACCGGGAAGCAAGTCAGTACTCCCAAGAATCTGGAAGTACATCTTCATTTTCTTCCAAGTATAATTGCAGCTGCAATTCCCGGAATTTGGAGTTAGCTAATTCCTGGCGCGCTCCAGCCAACTCTTCGGTCAGCACCCATATAGCGGCGGACAACTCAGCATTTTTACTCACCAATCGTGACATTTCTTGTCTCGCATCAGCGTCAACACCACTCGCCAAAGAGCGTTGGTGATGAGCCTCTTTTAGTTGATTTACAGAGTTCATAAACTACAAGGATAAAAGGAGATATTATTTGGTTGCCAGCATATACAAGGAGCGTGCCTACATTTCTCACTGGACATTGGGGGGTGCTTTTAAATCAAGTAAATCTGAGCTAAGCTGATCAAGTCTACAAGTTACTATTTAACGAAATAAACAGGAGTCCGAGAAGAAGACGGGCAGTTCCCACCGTCAACATCAGGTATCGGGACTGAAGGAGTCTGACGAAGACTCCCATCGTCAACATCAGATATCGGGATTGAAGGAGGCCGGCGTAATCTGGCATTCTCACTAGCCAATCTTGGGATAGTGGATCCACTACCCAGCAGATCGTGGTCAGAAAATACATGTAAATTCACTGAAGATCCTATTGGAAAGGTTGAATGAATAACCTTTTCTACGTTATCGCAAGTTGGCTCCTTGTGACCTGCATCACATGTGAGAGAATGTTCACTCAGAAAGATGGACTTCGTTCCGTTATCTCAGAAAGCAACCTATAATTAATGAAGAAAAGTGAAGTGCGCGTACCTGGTGGCATAAAATCATTACGAGCAACCGATGTATTGTCATCACTAGGCGAGCTATCGTCAATAAAAACGGTGTTAGAGAAGTCATTTCCTCTCATGGCTTGTCTCCCTAAGTGGGCACGAGCTGTATTCAAGTTGGGGAAAGGGCTTGGAGGACCACCTGACGAAACGTCTTCAGAACTTTCGTTTTCAAATCCAGGATCATTATTACTAGAATCAGAATTCGTGGTTTCTCTATTTCCAGCGAGGCCATGGACAAATGCACCACTCGAAGCACATACGCTTTCTTCTACGAAATTGTAATTTTTGTGAAACAAACGTTGACAGCGGCGAGCAACTTCGCTTCGACATGACATCAGGGATCTGAATAACATTTCTGTTCAGGAGTCCTGCAGCTCTGTTCACGTGGTGGACCTGAACTGGGAGGAGCAGGATATTGAGCGACGGGAACGGCTGGAATGGCTGGTACTTTCGCTGCGATATATCAACCGAACAATGGAGTCTGGATATGAAACATTGAATAAATCAACGGGAAGGTCGAAGATTTTCCGGATTCCCTCGTCACTTTCAAAGTCAGGTGGCACTCGAGCAACACGACCAGATTTCTGCAGCTGGATTACTGCCCAGTAGTTGACAAGATAAAAAAATTGAGCAACTCGTTACAAATCAAGATAAGCAAATGCCAAAGTAAGACACAAATCGACAAGAGGAAATCAAATTTAAACATTCTCAGAGTACATACATGAGCAACAGGCATGGAATGAGGAATAGGGTGCTATTAATTGGGACCCCAAACAAGAATCATTTATTCTGACTTCTTCTTTCACGGGAATTCAAACTATGATGCTTAAAAATTGACGGTCATATATGACTACATACCTGATACTCGAATGGAGCTGTGAATTAATGGAAGCAAATGAAGTCCTGATGATAAAGTCTCTCCGGTAATAATTTTTCGTTCCCCTCCTGCATAATCAAGTGAGAAATTGAGAAAAGCCTAAAATTTTGGTTTTAGGGATTTTACTTACAACACCAATTGGGGCTTTTTCTCTAATCGATTATGGAATAGAAAATAAGGAGGATACATACTTTGGTAGTTCGTAATGAATCGGTAAAAAGGGTTGATCATGGATTAATTGCATGGAGCCATGGTGACCTCAGATGAATTACAGACCTTCTCCAACGCGACGATTTTCTTTTAGTGGGTACGCAGAGATGGATAAGAAAATGAAGCCCCGAAGACAAAATAAGGAAGTATTACAGGAAGAGACAAGATTACCCTTGGAGATTCATTTGATGGTTTCAAAAATGAAAATGAATTAAAACAGCGGAAGTTGGACAAGCCCAATGAGTTCGAGGTAATAAGCTGTACACCAGATTGGAAGGCGCAACACCGAAAGCCCAACGTGTCTACCAAGCCAATGACCGGTGCACTGGAACTTGTATTTGAAATTCAAGAGGAGACTTCGCAGGAGGTTTCAACAGCTGCGGAACATGCTTGGGGGCGAGTGGCGATGCACTTCAATAAACACGGTTCAAGAAGAATCCAATCCAATTGTCTTAATCCCATAATAAATTATAGGTTAAGAGGGGGCGATGTTTGCACCATAATATTCGGATACCGATACGGGCTAACTACATCACTTTTAGCGGGGAATATTTGTAGGCCCAAGCCTAATAGCCAGTAAAGGTCGGTCCAGTTTGCTGACCCATTTCCAGAGGCCCGTTTCCACCTGAAACCCTAGAAGAAAGTTCTAGAACATCCACAACCGTATAAATGCATAAGATAATAACCCTAAGAGGGGGAGAAAAAAAAAAGATTCTAGAGAGAAACCTTTGTAATGGAATCAAGAAAATATAATACTCTCCTTAGGGAGATTCATCTGTGGATGTAGGCACAATGCCGAACCACGTTAATTTCTTTGTCTTTCTTGTTTTTTCCTTCGATTCATTGCTAGCCCTAATTTTTCCCTAATTCCCAATTATCATCATCAAATCATCGCGTTTGTGCCTAAAAGTAATTTTAGGTACAAACAGTCTTATCGGACAGAAGAAAGCTGCATGAAAGTAAGCGACAATTCGAAGTGTATTTCCTCATGGCCTCTGGCCTTCCAAGAAGTATAACTTATGAATTACCGAAGAAGTCCTGGTTGTTATTCCACCCAAGATTTATTTAAAACAGGGAATCTAAAAAATTGTATCTTGTCATATATCGTAGAGATTGTGAATAATAGAAGACTATCTAACAAAAGATATTTCTCTTCGTATCTAACATCTTGTAAGACCATTTGTTAGAGCGCTGCTCGGTCAAACTCGCATGCGTTGCTATCTCAAGCATGTTTGTCAATCTTAGTGATCAAAACTATATAGTCTTGATTTCTATTGTACTATAGCTAAGGTCTCGGACTAGGATAGAAAGAGTAGTTGAGCTCAATAACTCGATAGGGATCATCATACAAGACGAAGGACTACTCAAGGAACCAGTGGATCTTCATCGACTAAAAGGTATGTGGAGACTTGAACTTATCTATCACTCAAAAGTATATCTACTCTATCTCCTATCTTGAAACAAAAGTCGTTTTACTATATAGACTATAGATATGCACATGTGATATTTCGAGCTGAGTATATCTCGCTTATCTATTTATCGAAATGTGTGTTGGTAAAGCTTTCGCTTTAGCCAAGTTCATCTTTGCCTAGTGACGAAAGTCATGTTATGTTTCAATCACTTTGGAAATCGCTCTGACGAAAACTAGTTCGTGAAAACAACTATATGACGTCCTTTGAGAATGTTTCAATAATTAAAATGAGATTTTAGACTATATAACCATTGGGGGATATAAACATTGTTGTGGCAACACATATATGTATAAGTCCTTAACACTTGAACCGAAGTTTGCGAACTTTGTTGATCAAGTGGAACCGGAACGTGAGCAGCAACTCAGTCCGCGAATTGGCGTAAGTTCTCGAACCCGAGAATATCTGCTGAAGTTGAAGCTCAGGAAGCTCGGTCCGCCAAAACATGAACTGACGGAAGTTCTCATCCCGAGAAATTCTGCTGGAGTTTATTAACTTCAACCGGTTAGTTTGAGTCCGCGAACTCAAGAGGTTATGTCTGGAAACGTTGTTCATGAACTTATTCTTGAATTACTAAGGAATGCTCTTGCAAACCGTGGCTTTATAGTTCATGATTAATGATTCGAGTGAATCACATCGTTTTTGATTCAATTGTGTCTCTTGTAGTACTTGACATCTCATAGCAATTGAACAACTCTCTAACTAGTTCATTTGAGTCATTTAGACTAGTTATGGTGAAGAAGAATATGGTTGATATGAAAGTTATCATTTGGCTAACCATTTGGTTGACTAATATTGAACCAACCATTGTACATGTTTGGGTACGGTTACACAAACCCAAAAACTTCAAGTACATGTGTGTATGGCAAGCTAAGTTTTCGATCTAATGGTTGAGAGATATTAGCTTGTATCTAATCAGGTTTTCATCTAATGGTGAATATTGAATGCTTTGTTACTAAGCTAACATTGATTGCAAACCCTGATTTGAAAGACTATATAAGGGAGAACTCTAGCCATTAGAAAAACTAATCCCCACGCATTCTGTGTGATACTATTTTTCTAAAGCTAGAGTCGATTCTCCTTTAACCTTTGGTTTTCTTCTTCTAAAACCAGGTTAACGACTTAAAGACTTAATTGGGATTGTGAAGCCAGACCGATACTACTTTTCTTGTAGTTGTGTGATCTGATCTTGCTATTTATATCGTACGATTATAATTGTAATAATTGGTTTGAGATTTCTATCTCCGATAGGCAAGATAAAAGTAGTCACAAACATCTTCGTCTCATTATTTGTGATTCCTCAATAATCTTCTTCGTTGCGTCGATTAAGTTTATTGTGAGGTGATTGATGAAACTGAGATGTTCTTCGGGAATATAAGTCTGGTTTTATCGATTGGTTCCTGTTCACCTTGATTTATCAAAAGACGGAACAAAAGTCATAGGTTTATTCGTGGGAGACGAATTTATCTATTACCTGTAGACTTTTCTGTGTGAGACGGATTTGTTTGCTAAAGTCTTCGACTTTGGGTCGTAGCAACTCTTGGTTGTGGGTGAGATCATCTAAGGGAATCAAGTGTGCAGTATCCTACTGGGATCATAGGCGTAGGAGCATAACTATACCTTGGATCAGTGTGAGATTGGTTGGGGTTCAACTACAGTCCAGGCCGAAGTTAATTTGGAGTAGGCTAGTGTCTGTAGCGGCTTAATACAGTGTATGTTTAATCTTGACTAGGTCCCGGGGTTTTTCTGCATTTACGGTTTCCTCGTTAACAAAATTCTGGTATCTGTGTTATTTCTATTCCGCATTATATTTTGTTATATAATTGAAATAATACAGGTTGTGCAATGTTCAATCGATTAGAATATCCGACCTTATTGGTTGTTGATTTAAATCGATTGACACTTGGATATTGGTCTTTGGTACCATACAAGTTATCTCTCTTTAATTAGGCTCGCGAATTATATTTGCTTGAGTAAATCAAATCGAGAGATTGAGATAATAACTCCTTGAGTATTTTCTATTGATTGAGTCTTGTTGATTCTCTAGAAAACAACTCGGAGTTGTCCATACAGATTGCTAATCGAAATATTGGGTGAGGTTGTTAGACCCCCGCATTTTTACCATTGGCTCACCTGTTATTTTTTAATGTAATCTTGGGTTTGCAATAGTCGTTGAATTAATTTCACAAATGCCCGTGCTTGTTTTTGTATTCACCGCTCCGTCGGTATGGACTATGGATTATGAGTATGTGTTCCTCGTAGAATTCTCTATTCTGTTATGTGTTTGATTCTGTTTTTGTTTCTATTTTGGTGCAGAAAAACCTTTTTTACGAAGATCAATATTTTTTATCTGGCATCAACTGCATCCTGTTGGTTTAGTGTATCCATGGCAACCAGATGTTGTTTGTAATATTAGAGGTCAATTTAATGATTCGTGAGTTATGTAGTGATTCTAATCCGCAAGCAGAACAAAACTGTAGAGGAAATTAATTTTCTTTGGTCCTGTGAAGGCAATCTTTTTATATTGATTTCCACGAAGGCTGTTCAATAGCTCTATACGGGATGCCCAAGAGTTGTGTCTTTTCGCATTTAGAACTGAAGTAACGATTTTGTGGCCCTACTTAAGAAACGCGAGAATTTTCATCTCTACGGAAAAGGAAATCATATCTTTTCGAAATGGTATCTTTTCAGAACGGTGACATCTCTTTTATGATTTTCCACATGACATATGCGTATTGGACAAAATATGAGGGTTGTTGTGGTTTCGACATGTCAGCAAAATCATTCTCCTTCATATTAAGAAGAATTGATTACCTTATATCTTTTATACAACGAAATTTAGCATGTTATCAGAAAAATTATATTACGAAAGGCTCGAACGGAGTCTCTAAATTTGGCATACTCATTCTACCCTATCAGACTCTGTAACGGACTAAATTATATCATAGTTGATGATCATAATCTTCTTCAACGAAGAAACTAATCGAAATATGTATTCTAGAACTATCGTAAATCATGAAAATCAAATTATTCGCACTGAAAATCCAACTAACAAAAAAAAAAATCAACACTATTCAAAAGTGAGAAATAAAAATTGACCTACTTACCTCAATGAAGCCCCGACAATTTTCAAAAGAGAGAAGCAATTCCATGCCTCAGTGTAACCCAATCCACAACCGGACATTTCCAAAGCAGAAAGAAAAACCAAATCAGAATCAGACAAAAAACTCGTCTGAAAAGAACGATAAATAAAAAATAATACAGATTCACGAACGGAAGAGAGAAGCAGTGAAAAAATTAGCATTTGATCGAACGTCTTATATAGAGAGAAAAAAATTATCTTTAGAAATATTTTTTTTAGAAATCTAAAAATATCTAGAATTTAAGGTATTACCTTAAATTATAAATGCCATCTTTAGAGTCTTTAGAAATCAGAGTTTTAATGGTAAAAAGAAATCAATGTAAAAAGGGAAAAAGAATCTCCCTTAAAAGATTTGTTACTCGATTTCATAAGATTTCCATTTAAATTATTAAATTTAAAATATAGCTAATACACCAATTACGTGTAAAATACACCTAAAATAGCCTACACCTTTAACATGTCAAGTAAACGGAATGCTACCTAAAATATTCATTAAGATTTTCAAGTTTCTATTATAGAAAAATATCATTACCTTTTTATGGAATGAACAATATTGAGAAAAATAATCTTTAAGCTAATTCATTCTTGATCTATTAAATTTTTGTTTTTCTGTTCTGAACGTTTTGCATGCATTGCTTAGCTCGATTTTCTACTAATAACTTTGTATTTTGGTCATTCTGCAGAATTAACGATTGATTTTTTTGCTTTGTAAAGGATTAACAAACCCTTCACTCTATTCAGGTGTGACTCCCTAAAACCAGGTATTTCCTTTTAATCGCTGATCTAATTTTTTTCTTTTAGTCAGGTTCATGCTTATGATTTTTTTAGGTATTCCGAAAGTGTAATTGCAAGCATTTTTCTTTTACCCGTAGTTTGGAGATGTAATTAAGGGGACTTTATTATAAAAACTATAAATGGACATTGGTTTATTTATTTATTTCATTTATAAGATTGATTTTTTTTAATCATATGATTGATCTATTATTACGATGAAATCACGATGAACATTGCATATTTTATTTTATCATGATGGATCTTTTTTTTTTGGTAATATTTAAATTGCTTATTTTTGTTTTGATATGTTTCTTAGATTAAATAAGATTTAGTAATTTTAGGAAATTATTTTCTAAAATGTGATTGGCCAAAAAATATTTCGTCGGCCCAAAAGATTTTTATTGGTTGAAATTTAGAATGGTGGGGCCAGAATCAACCAGAAGCTTCGATTAACCACGTCGCTCGAAAAAAACTCTGTTTTTATATAAAGAATTCCACATTTTAACTAAATGCACCCACTGAATTTCCACAACATCTGTAGGTCGGTGTGCAAGATTTTGCGCCTCACTTCTATTCGGATCATACCCTGCTGATTTCATTGTATGTTTGTGATCCCTCTAGTAATTATTAAGCTTACTCATGATGGTAGCATCAAGTTCTTGGGGGTAGTCAAATACATGTTGTCATTAAATATAGAAACAACACAATTATTAGGAAATGAATGGTTCCATCAATAAACTTGATGCAAACTTGAACAAAATGAAACCAATCAGATGTCAACTTAAACTATTGTCCTGAATTATTACCAAATAATTTTAAGGACAACGAACTTCACCTTTATATCATCCAAAGCTTTTTGAATCCGGTTAGGCGCCATATACTTCCAATTGGATACAGACAATGGCAGCAAGTGACCATCTCTAGATAGACAACCGACATAATGATCTAGATCTTTTCGGTGCTCCCCGGAAGGCTGACTCGTGAATTTTTCCACTGGTAGCTTCCTTTCCCTTGAACGCCCTTTCCATTTGTCCCTTCTTGATCAGTCATCCTACAACACATGGAAACAAATGACGTAAAGGGAACCAATGATGTTAGTACAGAAAATAATTCATTTACTAGATCAAAATCATAAAACAATATCACAAATAATAATATAGTATAATAAGCACAAATAATAATGTAGTATTATAAGCACAAATAATGGTTCAAAACTTGTACAAAACTAGTCCGCAAAAAGAAAATCCTAATTAAGCTACAAATGATGAACTTAATCATCATCGATTCAGTTGTTCAGCTCAACACTATCACCATCATCTTCACTATCGCCATCACTATCACCATCACCACCATTATCATTATCTGTAACCCCATCTACGTACTCTTCATTTTCTGATTCTTCTTTGTCCCGATGTATTCTTCTTCGTCGTCGTCTTCTTCTTCTTAAATGTTTTCATTAACACTTTCGTTTTCTACACCTTGTTTACTATCAACATTCCTTGCTGGAGCATCAACAAACACCCCACTCCCTTCATCTCTAACAACGATGATATCATTATCTTCAATACCGACTTGCTCAGAATCCCTTCCAAATGTATCAGTGTTAAGTAGTTCATCAGTATTACCCTCACCCATGTCAAAAACATCCCTGGGTTTACTCCTTACTACCACGTGCCAATCTAAGTCTATAGGATCTTGAGAATAAAAAACTTGCCGCACTTGAGAGGCCAAAACGAAAGGTTCTTCTTGCTGTGTTGGTATGCGATAATTGAAATTTACGAAAGTGAACCCTAAGCTATCAACTTTCTTACCTCTACCCGATCCACTAATAACATCAAACCAGTCGCACTCGAATAATATAAATTTACGACCTAGTCTATAAGTCAGCTAAATTATGTCTTTAACTTGTCCATAATATGTGAGATGAGTATCATTGTTCGGGTTCTGATCCGCTACATTCCTATAGAAAGGTGTTGTTGACTCTACTACAATACCATTATTTCTTGTCTTTTCTCTAAAATCCTTACTTATTGTTCTGAAGTTATAACCACGAGTAGTATAACCGTTGAATCGTCTCTCAGTTGTGAATGGACCTTCAGCTAGCACGTCTAATCCTTCTGGAAATGGTAAATTAGCTTGACTAAGTAACATGATATTCTCCCTGAACCAATCAGCAAACTCATTTTTGTGTTTCCGTTGGCGCTGACGTTGATTCATTTTAGGGGGTAACATAGCCAGAGTGGCCTTGTGTTGCCTACATCAAAGAAACAAGAAGTTAATTATAGATAACTTGTCCATAATATATTTAATTAGACCAGCAAATACCTAATTAGTTATATCATTAGAGATCCAATTACAGAAAACATATATCTTACTCTGTGTATGTATCCACATTAGTATCATTGAAAAGGATATAGTCGTGTAATAACTTTTTTTGATTGCCACTTAGAACAATCCGCGCAACATTCCAAATGTGTGTATCATCCACGTATCTAACTGGTCTGTTTGTTCGTAACTCTACATCTTTGAGGTACCTCGACAAAAATGTCACACATTCATCAGCCAAATATCCTTCAGCAATGAATCCCTCGGGATGAGCTTTATTTCTGACATATTTCTTGAGAGTGTACAAATACCTATCCAAGAATGCACATCGAATAGTTAGATTTACTGATTAAAAACAATACTAAAATATAGCATAAGTTTAAACTCAAGTTTCAGTACTATAGTTACAGAACACCTCACACACACTTAGCAAACCATCACAATCTAAAAGGTAACAAAGAACCATAAGAAACAAGATAACCTAGTTCACAAAGTTAAGTTTCCTCACGTCTCACAATCTAAATGGTAACAAAGACCCAAATTTGAATGCCAAAAGAGAAAGAGAATACGAAGACCATATACCTTTCAATCGGGTACATCCATCGATACTGAACAGGTCCACCAATACGCGCCTCTGTTGGAAAATGGATAAGCAAGTGTACCATAATGTCAAATAAGGCAGGAGGAAATATCTGCTCCAAGTTACAGAGAATTAGTGCGATGCACTTTTCCAATTCTTTAAAGTCTTTATGTCATGAACCTACATGGGCAGGCCATATCTAGTTAAGCGTCTGGTGCCATTAGTAGTCTAGTATGGTTATTCATGCGAGTGCCACGTGCTCTGCACGATATAGCTAGTTTTGCTTCTAGCCTTATATACAGACTATTGTACACCTATCTGAGTTAGCTAATGAAATGTAAAACTTATCTTCTTCCCTAATTTCTCTGCAACTTCTTTTCTACAATGTTTTCTTCTTCTTATTCCCCTAATTCGTCTAAATCTTCTCCTAATTCATCTGGTTCTTCTCCTAATCCTATAATCCCCTCTATCTATTCCCAATTATCTCAATCCATAGAGATGAAAGTTGTTTCTGATTATCCAATTTGTAATGAGTTCACTACAAGTGGTATCAGAGCAGTCGGTTATGAGACTGCTATCATGGTTGACAAAGCTGCAGTAGATAAAACTTCATAACTAGAAGAAGAAATTTCAAAGAAACGGGATTATTTCCGTAGGTTAAGGAGAGAAAATCACGACAAATCTTCACCGGAGTTTGAAAAGGCTTTTAATGATCTCTTCTTAGCTATTCTGAGAAAAAATCATAACCAGGATGATACAGACTCCGATCAGGATGCTAAGGTCATCGTTGGTACCGGTGTTGATTCTCAATTGGGTACTGATACAGGAATCGTGAAATCTGGATTTGAAAACATCGGTTTAATTGAATCCAAGTTTATTGATTTGAACTGACCGAGGACGAAGTTGATGTTAAATTGAAATCAATTTCACTTGACTCAGATGATTTAAGTTCAGTAAGAGATTCAATTCAAAATACTTCTACTCCTGGTGCAACATATGAAGTTGGAAGGGTTACAAATATTGAGGTAAATGATTTCAAACTCATTAAGAGGTATTCTTATTTGGTTGGTGTATACGAATTGGGGTTTGATACAGCTACTTCTTGCTCGTTTGCACTCTATGTGTGTTCTTCTTTAATGGCCAACTACAATGGCATTTCTGTTCATGACCTGATTCACAAACCTGGGTACCAATTAGATTGGTTGTTTGGTGACACAATTATCGATATGTTAGTTGAATGTGGTGTTCTTAGTACTGCAGAACCATTGTTGGATAAAATACCTAAGAGTGCAGTTTGGAATTTATGGGATGTTGGAATTGATTTCCTATTGCAGCTAAAAAGGAGTAAGGTATTTGATCGTAGGAAAACAACTGAACTCATTATGGGATACTCATATCTTGCTGGTAAATATAGATTATATATGTGATGTGGTTGCTTTTCATTCATTTATATTCCTTGTGTGTTCAAATTTAATGGCCGAATACTACCAAATGTTCATTCATGAGTTCGCTCTTGAAGATGGGTATCAAATAGAATTGGAGTTGACAAATTTTATGGTGTTTGCGTTTATTAAGAATGACAACAGTCGTGATAGCAGTCAGCTGTTTATGAATAGAGGTAGTATATCTCAATATGTATTGATGCTTATGTGGATACAATTGAGTGTAATTCAGAATGCTTATCAATGGGTTGATCAGCTGACTGAGAGAACTTGAGCTTTATTACTCTTGTTAGCCAGAGTGGTAGAAAATGAGAAGATAATGCATGACGATATTGTATGGAAGTTTAACAGTGGTACAAGCTGTTATGGATTCTTTACAGGACAGCCTAAAGTTTTCTTCATTGTGTAATTCTATTGAAATCATTTGACGTACTTAGAAGTGGGTATTCAGTGTATGATCTAATTCTGGAACTTGGGTTTTGTTTTGAATTCTCATTCAAGTACCTGAATGTGGTTTTGTTTGTTAAAAATGGTGATTGTGGTGATTCTAGGAAGCTATCTGACACACTGCAGCTCCAAGTTGATGTTCTTTGGACTACTAACTTGAGTCTCACACCATTTCCTGGTTTTAGCAACGCTTGGATTTCGGAGGTGTGCAACGGATATATACGTTGCACCCTTTGGAACGTCTATATCCGTTGCGCATAAAAATATCCGTTGCATAAATTATATAATTTTTATATTTATTAATAGAAACTAGTGGTGCAACGTTTTGGAAACTTATATAACGTTGTACATCATCACATTTCCGTAAAATAAGATAGTTGCTTTTTAATCTTCAGATTTATTTTTCGGACCGAATAAAAAGAATTAGAAAAAAGAAATACCCCTCTCTCTCCCTCTTTATCTCTTTGTCTGTCGTTCCAACACCATTTTTCCAAAACCCTAGATTTCATATGATTTCATCAGAAAAACCACAAATCGAAGTCCATCATTTCTTCATCTTCATACCCCAATCAATACCTTCATATCATAAATCCAGATCTATATATTTTTAACTTGAATTTTCCAAGCCCTAAAGCTAAGTGTTTCTCAATCATTTATCTTCTCAAATTCCGAGAAGTATGAAATATAGGCGCTGGTGTCTGAACAGCAGAAAGGAATGATGAACACAGAGATGGGGGATGATTGTAGAATCAGGAATGAATAACGAAAAGGGGATCTGGTGAAGTTAGGGTTGGTTGTTGGCGGAGATTGAGTTGAAGGCAGTGGAGGAGGAAGGTTCTCGAATTCAAGCAGAAAGTGTGACTGAATTTGTGGTGGAATGAATTAGCTTCTGAAATTGGTTAAATTTGGGTTCTGAACTGAATTGATATTGAGTCATTGTTGTCTCTGGTGATGAACATGGAAGAATGAGAAGTCTATTGTTTATGAGCTTGAAGTTAGGGTTTGGATTGAGAGTTCAATCGAGAAGAATTGATGGGTTCTGTGATGATAGTTTGATGTTGATGGAAGAAATCTGAGTTAGGGTTTCAGATGATTATGAATCTGGAGTGGATTTGCTGTTGAAGATCGATGAGCGTTGAAGTTGGATTTGTATGCATAGAGACTGCTCGAGATTGAAGCTATGTAGACTGAGATGGAGATTCAATGGAAAGGGATGTTGCTGTTAGTATGTAGAATGGTGGTACAGATGGTTTGAGTTCAAGACTGCAGGATGGTGCTGAATTTCTATTGGAAATATTAATCATCCCAAAGAACTATGGATTTTATCAGGTATAAACCCTCAATTTGTTGTTTATATTTTATATGATGTCTGATAACCTATATCTGTGAATATATCCCACAGAACTATGGATTTTATTTTGATATAAGTTATTTTGTAAAGACTTTTATGTTTCGTATATGTTCTTTGTATTTTGTTTTAGTTTCAAAGCATGGGTTTGCTATTTCCGTTTACTTGTTGTGTACTTGGAGTGGAGAAGGGTGTTCCTGATTTTTGGCTCAAATGCTAGGAAGTCAAATGAAGTAATAGCAAAGGAGGTAAGTGTTATGATTGCTAAACGATTGCAAGGAATGCTATGAAGTCAGAAAGCCATTGCTCTGTCTTAATCAGCTTATGGCTCGCTATGATGGCTACATCTTCATATTGTTATTCTGTTAATTATTTGCTCGAGTTCTCAAATTCTCTAGTTACTAGGGACACATTGGTGAGAGTTGATCAAATTGTTTCTGTCCCTTGTAATAATACTTTGTTACTTTTGATTATTGGCTCAGAAGATCGATCTTGAGTACATGGATGTTGAAGGTATTAAGAAGCTTAACAAGAACAAGAAGTTGGTCAAGAAGCTTGCAAAGAAGTTCCATGCTTTTTTAGCCTCGGAAGCTGTTATGAAGCAAATTCCCCGTCTTCTTGGACCTGGTCTTAACAAGGCAGGCATATTTTTCTACCAAGAACTATGTACTTATTAATTTGTTGTTGCTGCTTTGTCTTGCCTTTTTGTTATTATGCTCTTGTTTACTAGGAATTTGCCAACATAGTCATTGATAATTGTGTTCTTTTAATACTATGTAATGCATGTAAGTTCCCAACTCTTGTGACTCATCAAGAATCATTTGAGGCCAAGTTGAATGAAACCAAGGCTATGGTTAAGTTTTAATTGAAGAAAGTGCTTTGTATGGGTGTTGTCATTGGTAACCTTGGTATGGAGGAGAAGCAGATCTTCCAGAAGAACGTTCATCTCAGTGTCAACTTTATAGTATCATTGTTGAAAGATAATTTGGAAAATGTTAGTTTTCTTAGATTTATTCTTGGTGGGTTTGAATCATGTATTCATGATTTTGCTCTGTTATATGCCCTCCTTAAATCTATATAGTATGATTTTCAACATAATTGTTTATGGTCCGCCATCTGTAAGAGTATATCTTTGTCAAATATTGTTTGTTTTTTTTATTGTTGTTTGTTGAATCAGGTGAGGTGCTTGTACTTGAGGAGTACCATGGGAAAGCCAGTCCGTATCTTCGTGAGATACCTGAAGAGTTAGACGTATGGAATGCCCTGCGAGTCTGTAACCAGATAAAGGTAGGAACCGTTTTGCATGAGTAGTAGACTTTTTTTCTGAAAATGCTCAGTAATATTTTTGTTTAATTCCTGAATTTGTTTTTTCTGTTTTCTACTCGTAGTTCAGGGATACTTATATCTTGAAAGAGTGATACATGTGCAAGATGATCCTGCACCAAAAAGGGATTGACATTGGTTCACTAATGCTATTATAGTAGGAAATTGTAGGATTTTATGTTTGCATATCCCCCTGATATGTCTTACCTGCGATGTTGAATGTATCTAAGCTGATTGTGTATTGTCATTGTGCATTTTCATGAATTTTCATACAAACATGTCCTACCTGCGATGTTGAATGTATCTAAGCTGATTGTGTATTGTCATTGTGCATTTTCATGAATTTTCATACAAACATGTCCTACCTGCGATGTTGTACGTATCTAAGATGATTGTGTCATGAATGTGCAGTTTCATGTTAGTTAGCATCTATCCTAGTAGAATAAACTAGATTATAATGCATTTTTGTTTTTGATGTTTATTTGTTGTTTATATAGGAAGAGGAACTCGGGGTTAAGAACATTGAAAAAGCTTCAAAGAAAAAGGTATATATGTTTATAATTATTTGAGAATTTCCAAGAGTTTGATGCATTTTTAAGCCTAAGCCAAGTTAGGTTGTTTTTTCGGTGGAAATTTTCTTGGAGTTGTACGGAATCAGGGAAACTGATAAAAAAAATCTTGGTTTGCTTACCAATTTGTTTTTAGTTTTATTGTCATACAAACTTTCTTGTCATATTACTGAACTTACATTGTGTGTGTTATTTTCCATTTGGCTAATACCGTTGGGAATATGCAATGACTGATTTAGCACACAAGAACAACTGATGTTATGAGTAAACTGCAGCTCCGGTTTCACATGGCAATGATATTTTAAGAAATCATATTCAGTTAATTAAGATTTAGGAGATCACTAGTTCTTCTTTCCCTAGCAGTTAGTTCGGTAAAATCTATTGTTGGTTGTTTCATTTTTAGTCTTTGGTGTAGTTGAACTATGGTTTGTTAACATACAGTGAGACTGCTTTGCGTTATCATGAGCAGCATTAATTCAGAAGTTTATAATTTTATAGATTTTCGAAGATTATCTCAAGGATAAATGAATTCTGTTGCAGGGGGTGTGCCAAAAAACACTCCAGCAAGGTCAAATCCTGCTGGGGATGCCAAGACACCGAATATTACTGGCTTAGGTGGGTTTGGACTACCTCCATATATGGAACAGGTGCTTAGTGGCGCATAAGATCCTTCCCAAATGAATCAAATTCTGCAGAATCCAGTTGTTGGCCAGATAATGCAAAGCATTCTTTTTAACCCTCAGTACATGAATTAGGTAAGAGTTTATCAAATATGTCAGGCAGGTTGTAATTGATCTATTATTGAACATGTAACTTTTTCTCATATTTTAGCGCTGCCTTTTGCTTGTTAGGTGTTGGGACTCAATCCCCAACTGCGAGGCATGCTTGATTCCAGTCCTCAGTTGCTAGAAATGATGTAGAATCCAGAATTTCTTCGCCTGCTAACCTCTCCCGAGACAATGCAGGTAATATCTCTTAAGATAACAAACTACTTTGTCCGATTTTTTTCTTCAGTACAGTATATGTCGGCCTGCATGTAGCCATCAGAAACAACAATATGGTTTCATTTTGATAGCTCTTTATGTTTTCTTTGGGTTTTTCAATTTTGGAAATCAATGCTTGCTTGATCAGTTCAAGTGGGTTGATTTTTTTAATTGGGTGATATATTCTGTTTTATCTTCACCATCGGGCAAGTTGGATAACAGATGACCCTATTCTTAGACTAAGTCTTATGGGCTAGATCGGAGGTGCTAGATTAGCACTTAAGTGTTTCAATTCAAAAAAAAAAAAGTGTAGCAAAAAAGTTAACACTAGTTCTCTCTCCTACCAGTTGCTAGCATGTGAGCTAGCATGCTAGATAGTTACGCTGAATGATCCAGCGTTTGAAAAACCACCTTTTCGCGGAATGGTTCAGCGCTGAGAGATTTATTTTTTATCTGACGGCTGAGATTGGTTGCGCTGACATGGACTGTTAATCTAGATGCTAGATTAGCACTCCCATAAGACTTAGATGGTAGTACTGATTGCTAATCTAACTGCTAGACTAGCACCCCATAAGACTTAGTCTTATCCAGCCAATTTATCTTTTTCATTTCCTGCAGCAAATGATGGTGTTCCAAAACCAACTGGTAAGCACAAGAATGTCTGCAGTTCCAATTGTTTTTGATTCTGAAGGTTCTTAGCTCTGTCCTTTACAGTTCTACTTCCATCTTAACTAATCGACAGATCATATGAGTTAGTAGTTCCCTTTCCCCGGATGAGTTAGTTGATATATGAAATCTAAATTTTCGATTTTGTAGGAAGTGACTCAAATTCGTTCACTCTTGATGCATTATCCGTTTTCATCTTTCGAGAAAATCACCCTGAATTCATCTTTCGTTCACTCAGCCCCTGCTTGGATGCAACTGCAAAGGAGTTTGTATCGATTCAAGGAAATGTGCCTGCGCAAAGCTTCTCAGAATGTAACAACAATAGGTTAGGGTTTTCATAGTTTCAAATTCAGAAACTTTATGTTTACAGCATTTTGGATTTTGCATAAGTTGTTTAATCTATATGGGTTTATGGTTCATCTATCTAGCTTAGCTACTTTGTTGATGTATGAATCGCTCTTAATGGATTGTGATAATCAATAATTGTTCTTGATCGATTGTAATTTAGGAACAAAAATATGCCGGAATTTATGCCGGCGTTAACTTTTTTTTAACTTGAAAATTATTGTGCAAACGGATATAATCGTGGGATAAGTATCCGTTGGACAAATCACCTGAAATGAGCAACAAATTTAACTGCCACCAAATAAATAAAACGTTGACAGAATACACAATGGACCCACAAAAGTGTTATTCTGTAAATAATAACCGTTGCACAAATTAAATTATATGTTGCACAAATAAGAAAAGGTGCAACGTTTATAAACGTTGTACAAATTAACTTGTGCAACGGATTTAATACATTGCACATCAATGCGCAACGCCGTTATACCAACGTTTATTTCCGTTCCACAAATTATGCGCAACATTTATAAATGCCACAAAATGGATGTTTTGGTGTAGTCAAATGCCATGGCAAGGTGGAAGTATATCAGCCCGTGCTCCAGTTGTGTGGTATTCACAGGTTTTTACATTGTATAAACTAGAAGCTGGTGTTCCTTGGCTCCACGTCTATCATCATATGGTGCTTTTCTTAGTTGCTGAAAGTTACTGCGAGCTCTTAAGGCTCAAGAGAATGGGATTCAGCGACAGACTAGTGAGAATTAAGATAATACTTGTATTAGTTAATGGTAGCGAGAGCATAACACAACTGCTGGAAGTACTCAGTGACGGAGTGGTTGGTGTTTGTACACTACTGGAAATTGAAGTTCTGAGTCGTGCTTTCACAATGACTAAGGTATTTATGAACCCTGTTATAGGTGTTGTTCTCTGTTACCTGCACTATGCCCTACATGATTTATATGCCTATTATCGATTCTTGAGTCGATCTTATCAACCAATGAGAATTGGCAGTGGTTATATATTAGATATTGTTGAGTTTCATATGGAATTACCTAGCTCTATGGGATGTGGGGGTAATAGATGGTGTTCATAATGGAAGGACTTACTATTAAGAGTGGTAGGAATCATGAAGATGCTCATAGTGTTGAAGGGCGGTGAGAGCAAAATACAAGAGCTGTTGGAAAAATGAAGGTTATTTAGTGCTGGTGATGAGAGTGGGAAAATGTCAGATTGTGCTTCAGGTTTGGAAATTCATAAAAGAAAGTTGTATAGTACAATGGGTTCTGGTAGTGACAGTCATGTCAATGGGAAAACGTCAATTCATGTTTCAGGTCTGGCGATAAATTCTTCTTATTCATGTGATACTTGTTTGCATGTGAAGATGGATACAAGGAGAGAACAATGTCAGAATTATTATTGTTGTAAAGGTTTTAAACTAAAGCTTTACTGTGGCCAGCAACCTCCTTTGTCTAAGGAATGCGAAAAGTAAATTGTTACTGTAGGTCTAATAGTCGAAGCACTAGTACGTAAAGGGATAATTGCAGAACTTTTCGTTCACATCCTTGCTGGCAGTCGAAAAGCATCATTTACTTATTGGTTTGAGTATCATATTTGGTGGGCGACTCAAGATGGTTTACCTGCAGTACTGTTTTGCTTTACACTGTTAAGAAATCTCAGGTTGGAAATGGATATCAAATGGGTCTTCATGTTCATAATCACTAGAAAGATAAGTTTGTAATTTGATTTACAAAAGAATGTCAAATTCGTTGAGTTTGGTCACATTTTTGCAGAACCCTTCTCAGTTAATGTATGGACATGATCAATATTATTATCTACAAGTATCTACAGATTCAGCTGCAGAATTGGAAATGGTGATGAGTTCAGATATAAGGTTGTACAACGGGTTATACAGGGCATTATAGAAATAGACCTGCTGATGATAGGTACACTTTTATCCAGTCTTGTTACGCTTTTCTTCAATTTCTGTAACTGGCCTGGGATTCCTGCAAGTAACACCAGTTCAGTTTGAATATGCCAACTGTTAGAAAGAACGTTTTTAAAAATTTAATTAAAAATGCATGAACCATGTTTTGATCCCAAGACCTTATGCTCCCTAGATGTTTTTTCATGTGAATAAATAAAACATTAGTCCCATATAGACTATTACATTTAGAGTTTTAGACTTAAATAGCATTGGTTTAGCCTTAAGGGCATGGCCCTTTGGATCTTTAGACCTTTGTGTATGGGGAAAGCCCTAGACTATGGCAAGGTTGCCTAAACCTTATTGCATTTCTTATTTCCTTTCCCGTTCGCGTGGTGCTTCGCACAGAAGCACGCACGCTCGCTCGGCGCGGGGCCGGGGGCGGGGGCGGGTTTATCCGACCCTATCTTTTTACTGAAATTTACCACACGTTTCTCCCACACATGTAAAGAATTTTATTCTTTGCCTTCTCGGTTTTGGATATCCGACAGCCTCGAGAAGCATCTTCCTTCACGCGTGTCACACGGTGCATTTGACACCTGTGCCTCGAAGAGAATCTCAAAATTTTGAACGCGTGTACACCGTGCTTTTCACTTCTGCTTTTACCCTAACTTTTGTAACGTTCGAGAAGCGGGTTTTACGGATCTTGTCGTGCATTGGATTCTTATCCGAACGTTTAGTTTTTCCACCTATAAATACAAGAGAAGAATTTCATTTTCATCTCATACCTTTCAGAACTCTTCTCTTCTGAAATTCTTCTTCTTCTTTTATGCTTTCAGAAACAATTTATTTTTAAGTTTACAGAAACATAAATTCAGTTCTTGTCTGAAACAAGTTGTAGTTTACAGAAACATAATTTTGTATAACTACTTCTTTGTTTACAGAATATTAGTTTACAGAATATTAGTTTACAGAAACTTTATTTACAGAAATTGTTTTACAGAAACATAAATTAGTTTTTACATTTCTCTGAAACTATTTGAGTTTCGATTTGTATTTTTGTTTTATTTCACGCCAAGTTCTAAGGGTTCTCTCTGTGTATGTTACACATAGAGGAGAACTAACAGTAGTTGTATCCTGGAGGTAATTTTTAATTGCTATAGCATCTCGAGAGAGTAGCAGGCAATATTACCTTTAGCTCAGCGTATCTCATACGTGCCTCTACTAAGTTTATTGAGTTATTTGTTACTACTATCAGTGTAATCTAAGTATTATTTCCCATTTGCATTCGATTAATGTAATTAATTCCAACAATCTAAAGGTAATATCGTGCCTTATTGTAATATTGTAATACTGTAATATTCGTTGTTGTAAGAACATGGGAAATAATACTGTAGAAAAACCACCAAAGTTCAGTGGTAAGGACTTTAAGAGATGGCAGTATAAAATGCTATTCTTCCTAAACGACCAAAGGTTAGATGGATATGCTTTAGAAAAACCCTCGAGAAAACTTCATCGCCGTGGTAATGAAGATAAATTGGACAGGTGGAATAGGAAGAATTATTTGTGCAAGAATCATATTCTTAACTGTCTTGATGACTCCTTGTATGACTTCTATAATGCAAAATAAGATTTTAATGCTTTTGATTTATGGGAAGCTCTAGAAGAAAAATATCATGCTGTGAAGTCAAGCTTTGGAAGTAAGAAGTTCTTGATGGCTAAGTTCTTAGAATACAACATGACTGACGAAAAGCCTGTGGTAGAACAGTTCGTCGAACTTCAACTCCTCATTAGCGAGATTCTTGCTGAAGGCATGACTTTTGATGAAGCTCTACAAGTATCGGCTGTGATTGAAAAGCTTCCACCCTCATGGAGCGAATACAAGAGGAGGCTGCGACACAAGACTCGTGAAATCACCAAGGTGGAGCTTGGCAAAAAGATCCAGGTTGAGGAGCTTATGTGCAGCAAGGACAAGAGCATGATGCTGAGCAAAAACATGTCCAACAAAGCTCATGTTTTGGATGATAAAGCTGCTTCAAAGAAAACTCCTGGAGAATCCAACAAAATGGGTAATAGACGTAATGACGTCGAAAACCCGAGGTAACAATTTTAAGCCTAGAGGTGGTGTCACTAAGCACACCATCAAAGGCGACTGTTTTAATTGTGGTAAACCTGGACATATGGCTAAAGACTGTAAGGCCCCTAAAAGGATCAAATATGATCCAAAACAGAAAAATAAGGCAAACATAGTAGAGGACTCTGGATATTTCACTGGCATGGTATCTGAAGTCGACCTTGTCTCTAGTATGACTAATGTGAGAGACTGGTGGCTTGATTATGGAGCCACCAAGCATGTCTGTAAATTCAGAAATGCTTTCTCCTCCTATGCCATAGTAGGAGATGATGAGAAACTGTTCATGGGAAACTCTTCCACCGCGAAAGTAGTGGGGAAAGGCAAGGTCGAACTGAAGCTAACTTCAGGAAAAACTCTCGCATTGAATGACGTATTCTACGTCCCAGACATATGCAAAAATCTTATCTCAGAAACCATCCTGCTAGGAAAAGGTTTTAAAATTGTTGCTGAGTCTAATACTGTTGTGATTTCTAAACATGGTGAATTCGTAGGAAAAGGTTATGTTACTGATAACATGATTAAGCTTAGTGTATATGATTTGAAATTGAATGTTAATGCATCTTCTTCTGCTTATGTTTGTGACTCTTCACATGTTTGGCATGATAGACTTGGGCATGTAAATTTCAAATCTCTAGAAAGACTTGCTAATTTAGGTTGCATACCAAAAATAAACTTTGACAAAAAACAAAGATGTGAAATCTGTGTTGAATCTAAATATACAAGAAAACCATTTAATAAAATTATTGAACGTAAAACAGTTCCTTTGGAACTAATACACTCGGATTTAGGAGACTTGAAATCAACACCAACAAGAGGTGGTAGAAAATGGTACATTACTTTTATAGATGATTACTCACGATACTGTCAGGTTCATCTTCTTAGAAGTAAATATGAGGCCTTAGAGGCTTTCAAGTTTTATAAACTTGAAGTAGAAAACCAAAAAGGAGTTAAGATTAAAACTCTTAGGTCTGACCGTGGCGGTGAGTATGTGATACCCATAGGAGAGTTTTGTAAAAATAATGGAATCATTCATGAAACCACTGCACCATATTCACCTGAATCGAATGGTGTAGCCGAAAGAAAAAAATAGAACACTCATAGATATGGTAAATGCTATGTTGACAAGTTCAGGGTTATCTTCGAACTTGTGGGGGGAAGCTATCCTCTCGGCATGCTATATTTTGAACCGAGTTCCATTTAAAAACTCAGATAAAACTCCCTACGAATTTTGGAATGGTAAACAACCTTCCTATGCATACTTTAAAGTGTGGGGGTTGTTTGGCCAAGGTGGCTATTCCTCATCCCAAGAAAACTAAAATAGGTCCTAAAACAGTCGACTGTGTTTTCTTAGGGTATCCTGAGCATACAACTGCACACAGGTTTATGGTCATCAGCTCTGACCATAATAACATTGGTCAGAATACCATATTGGAATCTAGAGATGTTGTGTTTTATGAACACATATTTCCTTTAAGGTCTGGACCTCGAAAAAGGGTCCATGATGACCTCTCGGATGTTCCATCAACTAGTCAAACCCCAACTTTAGAGTATGAGACTGAACCAAGAAGAAGTAAGAGGGTTAGAACTGAAACAAGTTTTGGCCCAGATTTTTTGACTCTTACGGTAGAGTCTGAACCCCAAACCTACAAGGAAGCTATGACTTCTCCAGAAGCTCCTTTCTGGGAAGAAGCTTCATTAAATGAATGGGAATCCATTCAGCAAAAAGAAACTTGGGAGCTTGTAGACTTGCCTCCTGGAAGTAAATCCATAGGTTGCAAATGGGTGTTCAAAAGGAAACTTAGAACAGATGGAACTATAGATAAATATAAAGCTAGGTTGGTAGCTAAAGGCTATAGACAACAGGAAGGATTAGATTTCTTTGATACTTATTCACCAGTCTCTAGAATCACCTCGATTAGGATGTTGATTGCTATTGCTTCAATTTATGATTTGCATATACATCGAGATGGATGTTAAAACATTTTTTTATATGGTGAATTGAATGAAGAAATTTATATGGACCAACCTGAAGGCTTTATTGTAAAAGGTTGTGAAAACAAAGTATGCAAGTTGAACAAATCTCTATACGGTTTAAAACAAGCACCTAAACAATGGCATGAAAAATTTGATCATGTTATGATAACTAATGGTTTCAAGGTGAATGAATCTGATAAATGTGTTTACATTAAATCTGTGGATGATTCTCATGTTATTATGTGCCTATATGTTGATGATATGCTCATATTAGGCAGTAACCTTGATATTATTAATACCATTAAAAGCATGCTTAGAGATAATTTTGACATGAAAGACTTAGGCCCTACTGATGTAATCTTAGGGATGAAAATCAGAAAGACGTCTGATGGATATAGTCTTAGTCAATCTCATTATGCTGAAACCATATTAAAGAGATTTAATTATGAAAATGCTAAACCTGCATCTACTCCATTTGATCCCACTTGTAAATTGAAAAAGAACAAGGGTGAGGGTATTGATCAACTTGAGTATTCTCGCATTATTGGTAGTCTTATGTATTTGATGAACTGTACAAGACCTGATATTGCTTACTCTGTGAGTAGATTAAGAAGGTATACTTGCAACCCAGGGCTGGATCACTGGAATGCTCTCTTCAGAGTTCTACGTTACCTAAGAGGGACCTCAAACTATTGCTTAATTTTTGGGAAGTATCCTGCTGTACTGGAAGGGTATTGTGATGCCAACTGGATATCAGACTCAGTAGAGTGCAAGTTTACTAGTGGGTACATCTTCTTACTTGGAGGTGCGTCTGTCTCATAGAAGTCTACCAAACAGACATGTATAGCTAAATCCACTATGGAGTCTGAATTTATAGCCTTGGAAAAAGCTGGAGAGGAAGCTGAATGGATACGATGTTTCCTGGGAGGAATTCCACTCTGGCCCAAGCGTGTGTCTTCAATCGCAATCCACTGTGACAGTAAAGCTGCTCTTGGTTGTGCAAAGAATAATGTATACAACGGGAAGTCTATACATATACGAAGAAGACACAAGACGGTGAAACAACTACTCTCTACTGGTATTATCTCGATAGACTTTGTAAAATCCAAAGATAATCTTGCAGATCCTTTGACGAAAGGCTTAACCAGAGAGGAAGTTAAATTTACATCGAGGGGGATGGGACTTAAGCTCATTGAATAAATCACCATGAAGGATACTCAACCTTGAGATTGGATTTCCAAGATCAAGGTTCAATAAGACAACTAATTTATGGTGATATTGGGAAAGCACTATCTATGTCCCTCCCTATGGTGTAACCGTGCGATAGTGCTGCCTGCAGAATTACAAGATGATCTTTTGTGATCTTAATGGGTACCATGGCTTTGATTAAAGCGGGGTGTGGCAGGACACTCTTTATGGACTCACCTTTGTGGATGTTGGAAGTGGGGCCTGATTCTCTAGAGACATTCATTAAGTCCGGGATTTTAGCCCACGGCCAAAATGGGCACAACCGCAAGAGCTTGGCAGCTGTTTTCTTCGGTTGAGGCATCAAGTGTGGCTGTTATTTCTGAATTGCATTCATTGTTGGCGGTTCAAGACATTGCGTTCACCGTATCAACAAGCAGTTCAGGTAACCTCTCATTAAGTTAAGGTTCAATCTTTGGGACACCTTAGCCTATTTTGTTGCCTTATGTTTTATCGTGTTTTATCGACATGTTTTATTATTCATGTGGGGGATTGTTAGAAAAAACGTTTTTAAAAATTTAATTAAAAATGCATGAACCATGTTTTGATCCCAAGACCTTATGCTCCCTAGATGTTTTTTTATGTGAATGAATAAAACATTAGTCCCATATAGACTAAAACATTTAGAGTTTTAGACTTAAATAGCATTGGTTTAGCCTTAAGGGCATGGCCCTTTGGGTCTTTAGACCTTTGTGTATGGGGAAAGCCCTAGACTATGGCAAGGTTTCCTAAACCTTATTGCATTTCTTATTGCCTTTCCCGTTCGCGCGGTGCTTCGCCCAGAAGCACGCATGCTCGCTCGGCTCGGCTCGGGATCGGGCGAGGGCGTGGGCGTGGGCGTGGGAGTGGGAGTGGGTATGGGTGTGGGTTTATCCGACCCTATCTTTTTACTGAAATTTACCACACGTTTCTCCCACACATGTAAAGAATTTTATTCTTTGCCTTCTCGGTTTTGGATATCCGACAGCCTCGAGAAGCATCTTCCTTCACGCGTGTCACATGGTGCATTTGACACCTGTGCCTCGAAGAGAATCTCAAAATTTTGAACGCGTGTACACTGTGCTTTTCACTTCTGCTTTTACCCTAACTTTTGTAACGTTCGAGAAGCGGGTTTTACGGATCTTGTCGTGCATTGGATTCTTATCCGAACGTTTAGTTTTTCCACCTATAAATACAAGAGAAGAATTTCATTTTCATCTCATACCTTTCAGAACTCTTCTCTTCTGAAATTATTCTTCTTCTTTTATGCTTTCAGAAACAATTTATTTTTAAGTTTACAGAAACATAAATTCAGTTCTTGTCTGAAACAAGTTGTAGTTTACAGAAACATAATTTTGTATAACTACTTCTTTGTTTACAAAATATTAGTTTACGAAACTTTATTTACGAAATTGTTTTACGTAAACATAAATTAGTTTTTACATTTCTCTGAAACTATTTGAGTTTCGATTTGTATTTTTGTTTTATTTCTGCTGCCAAGTTCTAAGGGTTCTCTCTGTGTATGTTACACATAGAGGAGAACTAACAGTAGTTGTATCCTGGAGGTAATTTGTTAATTGCTATAGCATCTCAGAGGAGTAGCAGGCAATATTACCTTTAGCTCAAATAGTATCTCATACGTGCCTCTACTAAGTTTATTGAGTTATTTGTTACTACTATCAGTGTAATCTAAGTATTATTTCCCATTTGCATTCGATTAATGTAATTAATTCCAACAATCTAAAGGTAATATCGTGCCTTATTGTAATATTGTAATACTGTAATATTCGTTGTTGTAAGAACATGGGAAAGAATACTGTAGAAAAACCACCAAAGTTCAGTGGTAAGGACTTTAAGAGATGGCAGTCTAAAATGCTATTCTTCCTAAACGACCAAAGGTTAGATGGATATGCTTTAGAAAAACCCTCGAGAAAACTTCATCGCCGTGGTAATGAAGATAAATTGGACAGGTGGAATAGGAAGAATTATTTGTGCAAGAATCATATTCTTAACTGTATTGATGACTCCTTGTATGACTTCTATAATGCAAAATAAGATTTTAATGCTTTTGATTTATGGGAAGCTCTAGAAGAAAAATATCATGCTGAAGCTGCTGGAAGTAAGAAGTTCTTGATGGCTAAGTTCTTAGAATACAACATGACTGAAGAAAAGCCTGTGGTAGAACAGTTCGTCGAACTTCAACTCCTCATTAGCGAGATTCTTGTTGAAGGCATGACTTTTGATGAAGCTCTACAAGTATCGGCTGTGATTGAAAAGCTTCCACCCTCATGGAGCGAATACAAGAGGAGGCTGCGACACAAGACTCGTGAAATCACCAAGGTGGAGCTTGGAAAAAAGATCCAGGTTGAGGAGATTATGTGCAGCAAGGACAAGAGCATGATGCTGAGCAAAAACATGTCCAACAAAGCTCATGTTTTGGACGATAAAGCTGCTTCAAAGAAAACTCCTGGAGAATCCAGCAAAATGGGTAATAGACGTAACAGACGTCGAAAACCCAGAGGTAGCAATTTTAAGCCTAGAGGTGGTGTCACTAAGCACACCATCAAAGGCGACTGTTTTAATTGTGGTAAACCTGGACATATGGCTAAAGACTGTAAGGCCCCTAAAAGGATCAAATATGATCCAAAACAGAAAAATAAGGCAAACATAATAGAGGACTCTGGATATTTCACTGGCATGGTGTCTGAAGTCGACCTTGTCTCTAGTATGACTAATGTGAGAGACTGGTGACTTGATTCTGGAGCCACCAAGCATGTCTGTAAATTCAGAAATGCTTTCTCCTCCTATGCCATAGTAGGAGATGATGAGAAACTGTTCATGGGAAACTCTTCCACCGCGAAAGTAGTGGGGAAAGGCAAGGTCAAACTAAAGCTAACTTCAGGAAAAACTCTCGCATTGAATGACGTATTCTACGTCCCAGACATATGCAAAAATCTTATCTCAGAAACCATCCTGCTAGGAAAAGGTTTTAAAATTGTTGCTGAGTCTAATACTGTTGTGATTTCTAAACATGGTGAATTCGTAGGAAAAGGTTATGTTACTGATAACATGATTAAGCTTAGTGTATATGATTTGAAATTGAATGTTAATGCATCTTCTTCTGCTTATGTTTGTGACTCTTCACATGTTTGGCATGATAGACTTGGGCATGTAAATTTCAAATCTCTAGAAAGACTTGCTAATTTAGGTTGCATACCAAAAATAAACTTTGACAAAAAACAAAGATGTGAAATCTGTGTTGAATCTAAATATACAAGAAAACCATTTAATAAAAGTATTGAACGTAAAACAGTTCCTTTGGAACTAATACACTCGGATTTAGGAGACTTGAAATCAACACCAACAAGAGGTGGTAGAAAATGGTACATCACTTTTATAGATGATTACTCACGATACTGTCAGGTTCATCTTCTTAGAAGTAAATATGAGGCCTTAGAGGCTTTCAAGTTTTATAAACTTGAAGTAGAAAACCAAAAAGGAGTTAAGATTAAAACTCTTAGGTCTGACCGTGGCGGTGAGTATGTGATACCCATAGGAGAGTTTTGTAAAAATAATGGAATCATTCATGAAACCACTGCACCATATTCACCTGAATCGAATGGTGTATCCGAAAGAAAAAATAGAACACTCATAGATATGGTAAATGCTATGTTGACAAGTTCAGGGTTATCTTCGAACTTGTGGGGGAAGCTATCCTCTCGGCATGCTATATTTTGAACCGAGTTCCATTTAAAAACTTAGATAAAACTCCCTACAAATTTTGGAATGGTAAACAACCTTCCTATGCATACTTTAAAGTGTGGGGGTGTTTGGACAAGGTGGCTATTCCTCATCCCAAGAAAACTAAAATAGGTCCTAAAACAGTCGACTGTGTTTTCTTAGGGTATCCTGAGCATACAACTGCACACATGTTTATGGTCATCAGCTCTGACCATAATAACATTGGTCAGAATACCATATTGGAATCTAGAGATGCTGTGTTTTATGAACACATATTTCCTTTAAGGTCTGGACCTCGAAAAAGGGTCCATGATGACCTCTCGGATGTTCCATCGACTAGTCAAACCCCAACTTTAGAGTATGAGACTGAACCAAGAAGAAGTAAGAGGGTTAGAACTGAAATAAGTTTTGGCCCAGATTTTTTGACTCTTACGGTAGAGTCTGAACCCCAAACCTACAAGGAAGCTATGACTTCTCCAGAAGCTCCTTTCTGGGAAGAAGATTCATTAAATGAATGGGAATCCATTCAGCAAAAAGAAACTTGGGAGCTTGTAGACTTGCCTCCTGGAAGTAAATCCATAGGTTGCAAATGGGTGTTCAAAAGGAAACTTAGAACAGATGGAACTATAGATAAAGATAAAGCTAGGTTGGTAGCTAAAGGCTATAGACAACAGGAAGGATTAGATTTCTTTGATACTTATTCACCAGTCTCTAGAATCACCTCGATTAGGATGTTGATTGCTATTGCTTCAATTTATGATTTGCATATACATCAGATGGATGTTAAAACTGCATTTTTATATGGTGAATTGAATGAAGAAATTTATATGGACCAACCTGAAGGCTTTATTGTAAAAGGTTGTGAAAACAAAGTATGCAAGTTGAACAAATCTCTATACGGTTTAAAACAAACACCTAAACAATGGCATGAAAAATTTGATCATGTTATGATAACTAATGGTTTCAAGGTGAATGAATCTGATAAATGTGTTTACATTAAATCTGTGGATGATTCTCATGTTATTATGTGCCTATATGTTGATGATATGCTCATATTAGGCAAGTAACCTTGATATTATTAATACCATTAAAAGCATGCTTAGAGATAATTTTGACATGAAAGACTTAGGCCCTACGATGTAATCTTAGGGATGAAAATCAGAAAGACGTCTGATGGATATAGTCTTAGTCAATCTCATTATGCTGAAACCATATTAAAGAGATTTAATTATGAAAATGCTAAACCTGCATCTACTCCATTTGATCCCACTTGTAAATTGAAAAAGAACAAGGGTGAGGGTATTGATCAACTTGAGTATTCTCGCATTATTGGTAGTCTTATGTATTTGATGAACTGTACAAGACCTGATATTGCTTACTCTATGAGTAGATTAAGAAGGTATACTTGCAACCCAGGGCTGGATCACTGGAATGCTCTCTTCAGAGTTCTACGTTACCTAAGAGGGACCTCAAACTATTGCTTAATTTTTGGGAAGTATCCTGCTGTACTGGAAGGGTATTGTGATGCCAACTGGATATCAAACTTAGTAGAGTGCAAGTTTACTAGTGGGTACATCTTCTTACTTGGAGGTGCGTCTGTCTCATAGAAGTCTACCAAACAGACATGTATAGCTAAATCCACTATGGAGTCTGAATTTATAGCCTTGGAAAAAGCCGGAGAGGAAGCCGAATGGATACGATGTTTCCTGGGAGGAATTCCACTGCCCAAGCCTGTGTCTTCAATCGCAATCCACCGTGACAGTAAAGCTGCTCTTGGTTGTGCAAAGAATAATGTATACAACGGAAGTCTATACATATACGAAGAAGACACAAGACGGTGAAACAACTACTCTCTACCGGTATTATCTCGATAGACTTTGTAAAATCCAAAGATAATCTTGCAGATCCTTTGACGAAAGGCTTAACCAGAGAGTAAGTTAAATTTACATCGAGGGGGATGGGACTTAAGCTCATTGAATAAATCACCATGAAGGATACTCAACCTTGAGATTGGATTTCCAAGATCAAGGTTCAATAAGACAACTAATTTATGGTGATATTGGGAAAGCACTATCTATGTCCCTCCCTATGGTGTAACCGTGCGATAGAGCTGCCTGCAGAATTACAGGATGATCTTTTGTGATCTTAATGGGTACCATGGCTTTGATTAAAGCGGGGTGTGGCAGGACACTCTTTATGGACTCACCTTTGTGGATGTTTGAAGTGGGGCCTCTTCCTATGAGAATTTGAGCTGATTCTCTAGAGACATTCATTAAGTCCGGGATTTTAGCCCACGGCCAAAATGGGCACAACCGCAAGAGCTTGGCAGCTGTTTTCTTCGGTTGAGGCATCAAGTGTGGCTGTTATTTCTGAATTGCATTCATTGTTGGCGGTTCAAGACATTGCGTTCACCGTATCAACAAGCGATTCAGTAACCTCTCACTAAGTTAAGGTTCAATCTTTGGGACACCTTAGCCTATTTTGTTGCCTTATGTTTTATCGTGTTTTATCGACATGTTTTATTATTCATGTGGGGGATTGTTAGAAAAAACGTTTTTAAAATTTAATTAAAAATGCATGAACCATGTTTTGATCCCAAGACCTTATGCTCCCTAGATGTTTTTTTATGTGAATGAATAAAACATTAGTCCCATATAGACTAAAACATTTAGAGTTTTAGACTTAAATAGCATTGGTTTAGCCTTAAGGGCATGGCCCTTTGGGTCTTTAGACCTTTGTGTATGGGGAAAGCCCTAGACTATGGCAAGGTTGCCTAAACCTTATTTCATTTCTTATTGCCTTTCCCGTTCGCGCGGTGCTTCGCACAGAAGCACGCATGCTCGCTCGGCTCAGCTCGGGCGAGGGCGTGGGCGTGGGTGTGGGAGTGGGAGTGGGTATGGGTGTGGGTTTATCCGACCCTATCTTTTTACTGAAATTTACCACACGTTTCTCCCACACATGTAAAGAATTTTATTCTTTGCCTTCTCGGTTTTGGATATCCGACAGCCTCGAGAAGCATCTTCCTTCACGCGTGTCACACGGCGCATTTGACACCTGTGCCTCGAAGAGAATCTCAAAATTTTGAACGCGTGTACACCGTGCTTTTCACTTCTGCTTTTACCCTAACTTTTGTAACGTTCGAGAAGCGGGTTTTACGGATCTTGTCGTGCATTGGATTCTTATCCGAACGTTTAGTTTTTCCACCTATAAATACAAGAGAAGAATTTCATTTTCATCTCATACCTTTCGAGAACTCTTCTCTTCTCAAAATTCTTCTTCTTCTTTTATGCTTTCGAAACAATTTATTTTTAAGTTTACGAAACATAAATTCAGTTCTTGTCTGAAACAAGTTGTAGTTTACAGAAACATAATTTTGTATAACTACTTCTTTGTTTACGAATATTAGTTTACAGAAACTTTATTTACAGAAATTGTTTTACAGAAACATAAATTAGTTTTTACATTTCTCTAAAACTATTTGAGTTTCGATTTGTATTTTTGTTTTATTTCTGCTGCCAAGTTCTAAGGGTTCTCTCTGTGTATGTTACACATAGAGGAGAACTAACAGTAGTTGTATCCTGGAGGTAATTTGTTAATTGTTATAGCATCTCAGAGGAGTAGCAGGCAATATTACCTTTAGCTCAGCGTATCTCATACGTGCCTCTACTAAGTTTATTGAGTTATTTGTTACTACTATCAGTGTAATCTAAGTATTATTTCCCATTTGCATTCGATTATTGTAATTAATTCCAACACCAACCAGCCCAAGAATCTTAAATCAATTACTGGATCCTCTGCCAAGCTGAAGTTATGATATTGGTAGCTCACATGGGTTATTACAGGAAGGAAAACATGAAGATTAATGTACAAGCCTATATAGTAATGATGAAGGTATGTTTAATAATGCTTATACTGTCTGTCACAACATTATGTGCTCAAGCTCGCACTTTCTCAAGGGTGTTTATCCAGTCAATTGCGACTACAATGGAACCAAGACTCATATTGCAAGAGGTATTTCCATGGGTGTTTTTACGATTAGTGGCAGTGACATTTTTAAAGTTATTCGTAATTGTGGTGAAACCTTGGCCAATACTGGCACCACTTTATGCTTCTTTTAGTACTTACTGGGCAGTGACTTATGAAGATATTGGTTGGTTTAACCTTGAGATAATAAGCACCAGTGGCTCGATTCCGCTGATTATTTTTGAAGAAGAAACCACTAGCATGTATGGTTCCCACAGTTCACAAGAGGAGACCAGTCGCTATGGATGGGTATTGAGATCATAAGAGTCACAATGGTTCAGGTGTCCGTTATAAAGTTGCGGCAACAGTGCTTTCCGTTAGACGAGCTTACCTACATCTTCTACAGCCGAGGTCATTTCACATTTTTACATCCTTGAGGACAAGGATGATTTGGAGAGGTCGGTATTTGTCATGAACCTACATTGGCAGGCCATATCTAGTTAAGCACCTGGTGTCGTTAGTAGTCTAGTATAGTTATTCATGCGAGTGGCACATGCTCTGCACGATATAGCTAGTTTTGCTTCTAGCCTTATATACAGACTATTGTACACCTATCTGAGTTAGCTAATGAAATGTAAAACTTATCTTCTTCCCTAATTGATCTACAACTTCTTCTTCTTATTCCCCTAATTCGTCTAAATCTTCTCCTAATTCATCTGGTTCTTCTCCTAATCCTCTAATCCCCTCTATTTATTCCCAATTATCTCAATCCATAGAGATGAAAGTTTTTCCTGATTATCCAATTTGTAGTGAGTTCACTACACTTTAGGCCGTGAATTCTTGGAGCATAGTTCTTGGAAGAATGAACTTAACTCAATTAATACAGAAATAAGTCTATCTGGCAGCGTCTTTCGGATTGCCAAAGGCAATAGCTGCAGCATTATCACATGTGAATCATGACTCTTAAATCCAAAAATCTTACACTGTTTCATATTCACACATCTTGCAATGAGTGAAGAGTAACCATCTGGGTCTTTAAGTTCTTCAAGACACAAAGGAATATCTCCTTTTTAGCATTATCCATAAAGTAACATGCATTTGGTAAGAAGAATTTCTTTCCATTTGCAGTCATAATTGGGTGAAGCTCAGGTCTGAGATTTAGGAGCTAAAGAACAAACCTTGCATTTAGACCATCCTTGGCTTTCTTATCCATATCCAGCAGAGTACCAATAACGTTATCGCACATATTCTTCTCAGTGTGCATGACATTGTGTGTTTGAGTATATTATCTCCCCAATACGGCAATTCATAAAAAATACTCAGTTTCCTCCAATTGCCCGGCATATTACTCGTAGCTGTATTTGAAGCTCGTGCTTTTCGCTTGCGTGGACGATCACCCCTCAGACCATCCTCAAACTGTTTTCTGAATACATGTGGAATGTGTTGTAGCTTCTGCAAGATATCTGGACCTAGCAATGGGTTTGGTGGTGAACCGAATTCCATATTACCATTGAATTCCTTCGTTAGAGAGTGAAACCTATGACCCATTTGCAAGAAGCATCGGTGTCCCATGTAATAGGTTTTTATTCCATGCTTCAACTAATGCCGTGTATCTTCCTGACACGTTGGATATGCCAAATTGCCTTTGGTACTCGATCCCGATAGCATCGCCAGTCCAGGATAATCACTTATAGTCCATAATAACCTACACGCATATTAAACATTTTATTTCTTGAAGAATCATATGTATTTTCCCTTCTTCCCACAACTCCTTGAGCTCGTCTATTAAGGGCCTCAGGTATACATCAATATCGTTACCTGGGGGAATAATAATCTAAAATTATTATACTCAGACAAGTTCACAAAACTAAGTAAATGTTCTCCTAAATAATAATTTCGAAGGGAAAAAATGGACCTCGGACGTAGATAGAATGCCAAATGAGATACATAGAGATAGATAAATAAGATCATATGTTCATATCCTATATAGATTTTAAAAAAATAACAAGTCAGAGATACAAAAAATGGCATACCTGGACTATACGGGCCTGGTATAAGCAAAGATAAGATCACGTTAGGTTGTTTCATGCATAGCCATGGGGGAAGATTGTATGGTAAAAGCACCACAGGCCATGTGCTATGCGGATTTCTCGTTGAATGATATGGACTAAAACCATCTATTGATAAACCCAGTCTGATATTCCTAGATTCAGCAGCAAACGTCGGATTCATCTCATCGAAATGCTTCCAAGCTTCAGAATCAGCTGGATGTCTCATTTTCCCATCCCTTGGACGCTCTTCAGCATGCCATCTCATATATCCTACAGTCTTAGATTCCATGTACAACCACTGTAGACGAGGTCTCAAAGGGAAGTGGCAAAGAATCTTAGCTGGTGTTTTGGTTCCATATTTATAACGAGAAGCTTTACAAACAGGGCATATTTCCCTATCGGCGTACTCCTTATAATAAAGAATGCAGTCATTCAGACATGCATCAATCTTATTGTAAGTCAATCCTAACTCTGAAAGTATTTTCTTGCACTTTGTGAAATTTTCTGGCAAATTACAACCATCAGGAAATGAATCCCTCATAAGTTGAAGCATATCCTTGGCTGACTTCTCAAACATCCCGCCAACACATTTATAGTTCCAAAATCGGACAAGAAAAGACATCATTGACATTTTGTTGCAGTCAGGATACAATGGTATCTTTGACTCCTCGAGCAATTTATAAAACCTAGAAGTTGTACAATTACTTGGTAAACCACTCACTCCTCTATCTCCATTATCCATATCTTCATCGTCACCCCTATCATCCATACCTTCACTATCACACATGTGTTAATAACCTATGTTTGTTGAAATAGATTGAAAACCTATTTAATTAAGTCATAGTCGAACACACCCAATAGGAAGTGGAATTAGTTGAGTGATGGAGAAGTGGGGATCGTGTAAAATAGTGAAAACCACATCCTAACTATGAGGGGAAGACTGGTCTGTTTACGCCCACTACTTCTTAAAAAGACGAGGGTACCCAAATATACCTCAATCTAAAACTTTTCCACCTATTAGTCCTTTCTCCGAAAGTGATTGTCTATGGACTGAGTCGAGACAATACAACTAATCGGTTCAAACTTCATGTGATCGTCTATGGATACGAAATCGAGACAATACGACAACAAGATAACTTGTGTGATTGACTATGTATATAAGATCGAGACAATACAACAACGAAGTATGTTTACTTGATAATAGGTTCGGACTTAACCAAACATAATAGGATTGCTATCAAGTAAATAGGAATTAACGTTTGTGTATTTTACTTCTAATTATAATAAAACAATTATAATTGCGAAAATAGAAAAGTAAAAGACACGGCAATATTTTGTTAACGAGAAAACCGCAAATGCAGAAAAACCGCGGGACCTTGTCCATAATTGAATACTCTCATGATTAAACTGCTATATCTAAACCAACTTCGTATAGTTGAGACCAAGCAACTAAACCTATAATTCACCTAGTTCTGTCTGTATCCCTGCGCCTCCAACTTGTAATAAGTCACGCACTTGGAACAATTCCTTTGGTTCGTATTCCAAGCAGTATAGGAACAACAAATCTGTTCGGTAACAACTCTTTCCAAACAACATGATATGAGTTTGACAAAAGGCTATTCCGTTTATCCCAATAAAATCCTTTGTCGGGTTCTTAAATCTATCCAATAACAACTACCAAAGTAATTATCAAGATTTTGCAATCAATACTTCGAATCATAAACAAGCGTATTGATTCCAATCTACTCAACTAATCAACCTAGATTATCACAAAGATAAACCGATCATAGTTGGATCCCCATCCGATCAAGTTTTGTGCACATCAAAGATTATGAACCCAAATCAGAAATCTTCTTCGTCTTCAAATCTTCTTAGATCTTCAATAAACACCTGCACACAATCAACTTAAATCTATTGTGATCAATCACACATAGAAAGGAGTCTGTTAACAATGGATTATCACAAGATGTCTTTAGATCTACAAACAGTCTAAAGATCCCCATCGAAACTTCGATCTAGTTTGAGTGAATCTTATATCAGAATAGAAGATTCTAAAGCATAAACAAACTAGGTGCAATCAAAGTTCAACAACCGTTAGTCAATCAAATCAATCGAAAACTAATAATAAACTGCAATTATCTAGTTTCCCACCAACTGTACTCATAGAGATTCCCAATCCCAAAGAAATTTTTAAAACAAGTGGTCGTAAGAGATTCGCCTAATTAGGGTACTTTCCTCTCCGAATTGACGGATCCACCGATAACAACACAACTAGGTAGTTTTGCTGGCTCTGAGGATTAGTTTGCTTAAAATGCAAACTTCAATATTTATAGACCGAGGAAGTTTGGACACCAAGGAATTTACAAAACCGGAAATATTCTCAAGATATGCAATATATTTCCAAATTCGGTTTCCATAATTCCTGGAAATGCTTTGTACAAATATTGACCGAAATCTCAGTAGAAAATCTCCAACTAGTAAATGCACATTACTAATTTTTATTTTCTAAAGATATGCATTTTAATTGGTGGAAATTAAAAGCATATAAAACTAAAAACCTTAATTAAAAGATTCTCAATTTATTTCGATCCGGGATTCTCCTTTAGCTATTTAGGAATATCTTTGAACAATAAAAGATAAGAGTTACTGCACATGTTCAAAGTAGTCGACATCTTTAATTTGTAAATCCTTTTTCATATTTACAATCTTGGAACCTATTTGTCACGCTTCCAAACAAGTTTAGAATTGGTTCACCTGACTTCCAAGAACTATGTGATTGATTTTCTTATCAAATCACCAATCATGGGTTTAAACGGTTCTACCAAAACAAGTTTCGGTTCTACCTTCATGTAGGTACTAAGATTAGTCACACTAGCTTTCCAAAAATTGGTTGACTAGGTACTAGGATCGGTTACCACATATATATGGTATGTAACTTGTATTTGGTTGCACAAGTCATAGGATCGGTTCCCAATCACTAAGATTTTGTTGCACCTCTTACAAGGATCGATTTCCCTACTTGTGATATGTTGCACCTCTTACTAGGATTGGTTCCCCAATGTCTAAATTTGGTCATACCAATTATAGTAAATCGATCATACCATCTCAGGTGATTACTTAAGATCGGTTTCACTAATAAAAGTCATACCAATACAAAAGTCAGGCCTTGTGAATAGTTTTACCAAGATACATAAACAAGTTATGAGCGGTTATACTAAACACACATATTGGTAATCCAAAGATTTGCAATGAATAACAATACCAATAAGCCTAGTGATTTCCCTTTCGATTCATAACACAAGTTTACATAATCACAAATAGCATTCATACGATTATATCGATGTCTTATATATGAAGTTCAAAAGATAGACGTTATACTTCGTATTGTAATTCCTCAATACTATGTCTAACTAGAGTATAATCATTCACAGCTTCGCATTTATTTTTTCAATATGCACGACTTGAAAGATACGTTAGGAATGAAAAATTTCAAGTCAAATATTACTAACCTCAAGTGGAAGGATGATGTCGTCATTGTAGTTCTTTACTTCTTCACATTCTTCAAGTCTTCACGTAATACTTGCAAGTCTCATATCCTAGTAACTTTCTAGCTAACCTATACGAAGTTGACTCTAGTAAATAATCAAGTGACTCTTTAAATGAGTTTTGATTCACTAAAATTTGACAACCAAACTTGTCATACCAACGCTTGGTGGGTTCAACCGAGCTATGCTCTAACAATCTCCCCCTTTGTCAATTTTAGTGACAAAACTCTTACATCATATGGATAAAAAAATTACAAGAATTCATTACACATACGCTTGATTCTAAGTTTCTACAGCACAATAACTTGTATTCATCCAATCCATAAATGTCGTCATTGACATTATAATAACAAAGCTAATACTCCCCCTAAAGGTAAGATAGGTAGATTTTCAATCCGCACATCTTTGTTATTTTCATCATCATATGATATGTTACTCCCCCTTAGTCTATGATTTACTCTTTCGTTAGATATAACATTTAAGCACCATTGTCCTTTCCTTAGTGATACCAAATCACTTGTTTACTCCATATATTTCTCCCCCTTTTTGTCATAAAATGACAAAGGTACGAGAAAATAAAAGACAAACCGAAATGATCTTACAAATCTCAAAAGACTTGCAAAACCTATAAGAGTTAAGCATGAGGGTTCCACACACCATTTTTGATAACCAATATCAAAACCGAAACTACAAAGCAATTTTGTTTTGATATGTTACCAAGGAAACAATTGCCTGAAGCAATTTTCCCTAATAGTTTAGCAAATCAAAAATAGACTAAGCACCTTAGTTCCTTTGCTAAACCGATTGTACAAATACAATCGCTTTTTCGGTAAGACCAAAATAAAGATCAGAATTAACTTTATTTTTCTCATCAGGTTCTCATTATTCAAATAGTAACTTAGACCTTTCACTTTTAAACAAGACAAATACTAGGTTAGTTAATTTTTCATTTCTTGTTAAGGCATTTGATTAGACTTGAATAACCAAAACCTCCACTTTGATAAGTCTAACTAAGATCAAAATCAACTTAGTTTCTTTTTTCCGGAATCGAATTGGACTAAACAATTCATCCCGAAAACCTTTTCGTTAAGCCATAAACAATTCATACAAACCAAAAATCAACTTGCATAATTATTTACCTCAACCGGAAGCAATTGAAACAAACAAAGACATTATAGTGCCGCAATTGCACCGAAAATTTGTAAGCCTAAACAATTGATACCAAACAATAAAGCAAGATAACAATATTTTTTATTAACCGGAAACAATTGAATCGCACATACATCCATACACAAATAATAGAATAAGCATCAATTGTTCTAAAATTTTGTTAACAAAAGCAATAAATATATGCAATAAAATCAGGCTTTTCTTAAACAGGAAAACGATTAACTAACAAATTTGTTACCTCAAATTCTGCATCCTATTAACCCTAGAAAGATATATCATTAAGCTCCAGTTCAAGATAGAACTCTCCCCCGTTGTATTTTCATCCTCTCGCAAGACAAAAGAACGATAACAAAGACCAACCTTTACCAGAGAAAGGTTGAAAACCGGTTTTAACTAATGCGATGCAAAAGTTGAAACCCCGAAACTCATATGCTTTTATGCTAAACCAAAAACGATTCAATATATTGTGACTTTTTTACATATTTGTTTCAATCAGAACCCCTTATGATCCTTTGATAAAGCCTACCAACATGGGCTAAAACTTAATCCTGCTAAACCGAAAAGTCACCCAGACCATAATGGTTCACACCATATGAGATCGAATATTAAGGTTATGAAAACCGAATTCAAACATCCCATAAACATACATAGCAATAATATAAAGCATTCAAGCACAGGCTATGTAATCGAAAACTATCACAAGAAAAATTATAAACTAATAATTTTATTCATAAATAAGATAGTTTTATTCATAATAGACCTTATACAATTATTGAAAGAAATCAAAATCTGATGTATATTTTTCTTCCTTTTGAACAAGAGATTAACCTTATTCATCTTTATTATCCTTAGTTTCCATGATTTCATCAAGGTTTTCTTCAAATAGTTCCAGATTGGCAGAGTGAAAGCTAATCATCTGAAGATCATGAAAATCTCTATAAGATGCCCAGCAAACAGCATGAAAAATAATTTCCTTCCGAGCAACTGAGGATAATTCCTTCAGAAGTTCCTTTCTTCCTATCAGTTCAAGAACTCCTTCACATAGACTTGTAGCCCTTACTTATGTAAGAGAGGGAATGATCTGATATGAGCACAAATCAGAACAGATTTCGAATCTTCCCTTATTAGAGGAACCCAAAACACTTTCCACTTCCTGGACACAGTATTCTCCCACAAATTCACTGTATGACCTTTTGTTCTCAATGAAAAGAATTATGTGAATTTTTGTAGTTAATAGATCATGAAATCAACATGAGTATATCAAATCAAATATAGCATTCTTTAGGTCTTTTATTATTGAAAACCATGAAAGATTCGAATATGAGTTGAGTTCTTATAAGATTTTTAACCTCTTATAAAAAGAAACTTTTTTATTATTTGAAGATTTTTAGGAATTCTTGCTTAAGAGGAAATAACTGGAAATACCCACATTAAACATATTTTTATAACACAAGGACTGTTTGGGTACGGAGAAATCTATTCTTATGAAATAGTGCATTATTTTTTACTGTTTTTCCTCTTCCATTTCTTGAGATATGATATATCACCATAATCAAAGAATGATTCAGAGATTGTTCCTTTTAAAGGATAAGAGACAAATCTTGCCCGTTTAAAATCATTTTTCTTATGCCCCCCTTTTAAATGGTTTTGGAGTATACTGGGTAGACCAGGAATCAGCATAATAGTCCTTTACTCTATTTGTTAAGAGTCGAGGAACAAAGTCCATCTTTCCCAATTCCTTTGAAACAAAACGGAGAGCCTTTTGCATTTTACGAATCTTGCACATTTTCTGAACATGTTTTTTACTACCACAAGAATAACAACATTTGGTATTATAAGAGTTATAATGTTGGCTGTTACCTGTTTGTGCAAGATTATTGAAGACTCCTTTGTTTTTCTCTACTCTTTGTGGCTTCGATTTCTTCATTTCTTCATGATCTTTCTTCTTCTGGGTTGAGTGATAATCAATCATTTGTTTGTCCCTACTAGTTTTTCTACCGCTATGTTGAGCATTTTCTTTTAGAGAATCCTTTGTTTGAGTACACACGGATTTGACAAACTTTATTTTATTGTTAGGAGCTACAGTATTACTACCTTCAAATCCTAAACCACGTGTGTCACCATGACTTCTCACTGTTTCCAACAAGGAAGATAAGTTGTTTGAGCTCTCATTAAGTTTTCCCAGCATAGAGATTTCCTCTTTTAATGAATTATTTTCATCCAAAGTAGAGTTAAAAGTTTCCTCTAAACATTTGATGTTGGAAAGAAAACTTTTTTCTTTTTCATTGAAGTATTCTTGTTGAAAGTTCAATTTTATTTTAGAGTCATCAAGATCTTTTTCTAAAAGATATATCTTTTCTCGAGTTTTATCCTGATCATTTTCACAAGTTTTTACATGATGACGTTCAGTATACATGTTTTCTTCGTAGTCACAAACTTGTTGTGTGATTTCTTCTTTTAGCAATTTATGCTCTTCATAGAGATTTTCAAACTTTAAAGTTAAATCTCGTTCTCTTTCAAGTGTTGAAAGAAGTTTATTGAAGCAAAAAAGAAATTGTTTACTTAATTCCTATAGTTCAGAAGTTTTCACACTTGATCTTTCATTTGAGATCTCAAGTATAGAACTCAAATATGTCTCGTTAGAGATCTCATAAATTGAAGAGAAATCTCCTTTTGAGCACATATCTTGTAATACGTTAACTGAGCCTTTCTTCAGTTTTCGCTCTCGCTTAATTTTACTTTGGCCCATAACTTATAGGTTGGATCGCACCAAACACAAATTGTTAGATCTTTTAGTGTTTGTCTGCTCTGATACCAATTGAAAAGACGAGGGTACCCAAATATACCTCAATATAAAACTTTTCCACCTATAAGTCCTTTCTCCGAAAGTGATTGTCTATGGATTGAGTCGAGACAATACAACTAATCGGTTCACACTTCGTGTGATCATCTATGGATACAAGATCGAGACAATACGACAACAAGATAACTTGTGTGATTGACAATGAATACAAGATCAAGACAATACAACAACGAAGTATGTTTACTTGATAATAGGTTCGGACTTAACCAAACACAATAGGATTGCTATCAAGTAAATAGGAATTAACATTTGTGCATTTTACTTCTAATTATAATAAAATAGTTATAATTACTGAAATAAAAAAGTAAAAGACACAGCAAGATTTTGTTAACGAGGAAACCGTAAATGCATAAAAACCGCGGGACCTTGTCCAGAATTGAATACTCTCAGAATTAAGCCGTTATACAAAATCTAAACCAACTGCGTATAGTTGAGACCAAGCAACTAAACCTATAGTTCACCTAGTTCTTTCTGTATCCATGCGCCTCCAACTTACAATAAGTCACGCACTTGGAACAATTCCTTTGGTTCATATTCCAAGCAGTATAGGAACAACGTATTTGTTCGGTAATAACTCTTTTCAAATAACGTGATATGAGTTTGACAAAAGGATATTCCATTTATCCCAATAAACTCCTTTGTCATGTTCTTAGATCTATCCAATAACAACTACCAAAGAAATTGTCAAGATTTTGCAATCAATACTTCGAATCAAAAACAAATGTATTGATGCCGATCTACTCAACTAATCAACCTAGATTATCACAAAGATAAAACGATTATAGTTGGATCCCTAGCCGATCAAGTTTTGTGCACACCAAAGTTAATGAACCCAAATCAGAAATCTTCTTCGTCTTCAAATCTTCTTAGATCTTAAATAAACACCTACACATAATAAACTTGAATCTCTTGTGATCAATCACACACAGAACGGAGTCTGTCAATAATGGATTATCACAAGACGTCCTTAGATATACAAACAGTCTAAAGATCCCCGTCAAAACTTCGATCTAGTTTGAGTGGATCTTATATCAGAAGAGAAGATTCTCAAACATAAACAAACTAGGTGCAATAAAAGTTCAACAACCATTAGTCAATCAAATCAATCGAAAACTAATAATAAACTGCAACTATCTAGTTTCCCACCAACGGTACTCGTAGTGTTTCCCAATCCCAAAGAAGTCTTTAAAATGAGCAGTCGTAAGAGATTTCGCCGAATTAGGGTACTTTCCTTTACGAATAGACGGCTCCATCAGTAACAACACAACTAGGTAGTTTTGCTGGCTCTGAGGATTAGTTTGCTTGAAATGCAAACTTCAATATTTATAGACCAATGAAGTTTGGACACCAAGGAATTTCCAGAACTAGAAATATTCTCAAGATATGCAATATATTTCCAAATTCTATTTCCATAATTTCTGGAAATGCTTTGTCCAAATATTGACCGAAATCTCAGTAGAAAATCTCCAACTAGTAAATGCACATTACTAATTTTTATTTTCTAAAGATATGCATTTTAATTGCTGGAAATTAAAATCATATAAAACTAAAAACCTTAATTAAAAGATTCTCAATTTATTTCGATCCGGGAATCTCCTTTAGCTATTAAGGAATATCTTTGAACAATAAAATATAAAAGTTACTGCACATGTTCAAAGTATGTCGACATCTTTACTTTGTAAATCCTTTTTCATATTTACAATCTTGGAACCGATTTTCCACACTTCCAAACAAGTTTAAAATTGGTTCATCTGACTTCCAAGAACTACGTGATTGATTATCCTATCAAATCACCAATCATGTGTTTAAACGATTCTACCAAAACAAGTTTCAGTTCTACCTCCATGCGGGTACTAACATTAGTCACACTAGCTTTCCAAAAATTGGTTGACTAGGTACTAAGATAGGTTACCACATATATATGGTATCTAACTTGTATTCGGTTGCACAAGTTATATGATCGGTTCCCAATCACTAAGATGTTGTTGCACCTCTTACAAGGATGGATTCCCCTACTTGTTATTGGTTGCACCTCTTACTAGGATCGGTTCCCCGATATCTAGAGTTGGTCATACCAATGAAAGTAAATCGATCATACCATGTCAGGTGATTTACTTAAGATCGGTTTCACTAATAAAAGTCATACCAATACAAAAGTCAGGCATTGTGAACATTTTTACCAAGATACATAAACAAGTTATGAGCGGTTATACTAAACACACATATTGGTAATCCAAAGATTTGCAATAAAAAAAATACCAATAAGCCTAGCGATTTCCCTTTCGATTCATAACACAAGTTTATGAATTATACTTCCTTTAAATGAATGTAAAAACATTGTTTCCTAGGACAAAATCTTCACCCATACCCATACATAATCACAATAGCATTCATACGATTATGTCGATGTCTTATATACGAAGTTCAAAAGATAGACGTTTTACATCGTATTGTAATTCCTTAATACTATGTCTAGCTAGAGTATAATCATTCACAACTTCGTAGTTATGTTTTCAATATACACGACTTGAAGGATACTTTAGGAATGAAAATTTTCAAGTCAAATATCACTAACCTCAAGTGGAATGATGATGTCGTCGTTGTAGTTTTTTACTGATAGGTGTCTAAAACACCGTAATATTTATCTATTATTTATTCTTTCTCTGCTATTTTTCTTGTAAATTATGTATCTTATGTTTTTCTTTTGAGTATTTAGGTACTTTGGAGTCATTTGGAACAAAAGAAGAGGAAACATGCAAAAAGGTGCAACTGCGGTTGGACTAACTGTTTCTCATTATTTGCTTTTATTTCTTCATCTCTGTCTGAAAAGTATGTCGGCTTTAGTGATGCAAATTCTGTCTGAAAAGCACGACAACTTTAGTGATGACTCTCATTGAAGAGAAGAAGTAGATTTGAGAAGTAAGAGGCGACTGTTGTTGGAGGAAGGCAAAAGAGAGCGTTCATTCAGAGCATAAAGGGGCAAAGATATCATTTCCGTGGAGGACTCTATCCGGAGCCGAAGCAATTACAACTGTGTTGCTGTGCAGGATTATGGAATTGAAATGTTGCAATGGAAAGTTTAACATGATGTTGTTGAAGGTCAAGGAAGGATGGTTGCTATGCAGTTGGTGGTTTTGTATGCTGCCATTGGCTGATATTGTTGGAGTTGAGTTAAGATGGGAACTGACATGGAAGAAGAAATGTTGATGTTGCAGTTAGCGCAAGGAAGTGGTTTGTTGGTTTGATTTGGAGGTGGATTCTGAGCAGTTCAGGCAAGCTATGTAAGACAAGGTTCTTGTGTTCAATTTTGTGCATATTGTGTGTCTAGTTCTGAACCTAAATGGGTATGGGTAGTCCAAAGATAGTGGTTGTAGTCATGGCTGCTGTATGGAGTGAAACATCTCAGTCGCAGAAGATGGACTGTTATTATGAGTCTGTACAAGGAGGTGAAGTTTGGGTGGAGTAGCTGCGAGTACCAAGGTGGTGAGCTGTGTAGCAGGGCATTGCAGGTGCGATTGCAGGAATCTTTGCAGTTGGAGTTATTGTTGTTGCTGGTGTTCGGACGCTGAGATTATGAACTACAGCTGAGCTGAAAAGGTAGTGACATTGTAGGTGGGCGTAATGATGATGTTGCTGCCTGGAATGAAGGATATGGCAGGAGCAGACTGAAAGCCATCTTGGCTGTGAAGTGTAAGATGGTGCAACACAGAACGGGGCCCTCATGGCTGGAACTGAAGCTGCAGAATAGCAGGGAAGGCACAGCCATCATGGCTGGATACACCAGAGAGTTTGGCATGTGCAACAAGCCTGGCCTGGAACCGAGTTGACTCGCTGAGCTTGACCGAGTTGACCCGGTTGACTGATTTGACCCAGTTGACTGATTTGACCCGGTTGACTGATTTGACCCGGTTGACCGATTTGACCCGTTCATAGTTTGACTTTTCAGGTTGCCGGTGGCGACTTTCCGACCTATTTCCGGCCAAAACCCCAGTTTTCCGGCGAGCGATTTTGGGACATATTTTTTACATGGGTTTCTCACATATATGGGCTTGGTGGATTTTCATCTAATGGACTTTGAAGAGTTGGACCTAATTTTGGAGAAAAGCTACAAAAGGAGAAGTTTTACTTTTTTTTGGATATCACGTATTATTCTTGGAGCAGAGGAGAGAGCCGCTGAAACTTACGCTACTAGGGTTTGCTTTTGTTTCATCTTCCTTAATTCATTATTATTGATTATGATGAACTCCATAGCTATGAGTAGCTAAATCTGATATTATTGGTTAAGGATGTAGTCTTATATCTATAACTTGTGCTTGATTAATGCATTAGTTTTCTCTCTTGATTATCGTTCATATCTCTACTAATATCACATGATTGATGTATTGTGATAGGGTTTTGATGTTTGTTTAGTTAAGTGGCCAATTAATTGAACTTGCATCTTGTCCATAGCTATTTTAGGGTTTTCATCGAGCGATAACCCCAAATACAAGTAGCATGATATGATTATAGTTTGTAGTGATACACTCTTATAATCATATGTAGAGTTTGACCATTGTCCGAATTGTTATGCGCAATGTATGACAATTGCATTGATTAGCCCATTTCCAAAACTTAATGCTCCTGGGAATTGAACTTGATTAGCGCAAGGCGTTAGGTTATTCTTTAGGTAGAATTCACATACGCAGCTCTAATGTGTGTGTTGATTAACTTGGGAAATTATTAGATTATCTTGCTCTCTTGATATTATAGGCTTTTGATAATAAAAGAGATTAAATCGTAATTCTAATCATATATGCAAGCACATGTTTAAGATTGAAGATGAATTCCTTGACCAATATCTTTTTCTCTCATTGATTACTTCCAACTATTTACTTTGCTTTAATTTTACTTTTATATTACAAAAATCAGAAATCCCCCCTATTGGTTACTAAGAAACTAGAATTTGATAACAACAATCGCCTCTCCGTGGATACGAACTTTTCCTTACTTTATACTACATTCATATTTTGTTAAGTGAGAAAGTTGAATTATTTTTGACGCTTACGACAGCGATCAAATTTTGGCGCCGTTGCCGGGGAGGCATTCGGATAATTATTAAGTTTTTAGTTTCTTTTTATTATTTCTGCTTGCATACTTGCTTTTCGTTTCTTGTCTTGTTTGTGAGAATTGTTTTCAGGTACCTAATCCCTGGCTTCTAAAGATTGGAATTACCCAAGGTGCGGGATAGCTACTCGAAAAGGCACAATACTCCAACCAAGGCAAGGCATAATGGAAGAAGAAAACTTGGAAGTAGAACACGATACTTTCCAGCAAGTAGAAGAAGAAGTTGTAGAACAAGAGATTTCGGTTGTACGAGAACCACCTTTTGAAGAAGAAGAAGCAATGGGTGATGCAAATCGTACACTCAAGGACTTGGCTTCTTACAAGCTTGATACTCAGCAGGGTTGTATTCAAACAAACTCTACTTTCGAGATCAAGCCGGGGTTGCTTAGAGAATTGCCTAAGTTCCATGGCATGGTGAATGAAGATCCAAACAAGCATCTTATGGACTTCCACTCCATTGTCACGGCCATGCTTCCAGATGATGTTGAGGCGGATGGTGCTATGTTGAAAGTGTTTCCATTTTCTTTGGCGGATAGTGCTAAGGATTGGTTATACTATTTTCCTTCCGGAAGTGTCACAACTTGGAATGGGTTGAAGAAACTCTTTTTAGAGAGATATTTTCCTGCATCTAAGGCTACTCAAATTCGCAAGGAGATTTTCGAAATGAAGCAAAATGTGGGAGAATACTTATATGATTGTTGGGAACGATATAAGAGATTGGTGGCAAGCTGCCCTCACCACCAATTCAGTGACGCGATGATTATCCAATACTTCTATGAAGGACTCCAATTAAGCGATAGGAATCTTATTGATGTTGTGGGTGGTGGTGCACTAGTGAGAAAGATGGTGGCACAAGCTAGAGAGTTGATTGAGAACATGGCAGCAAACTCCCAACAATTCTTGAGTCGTGGCTCGGATGTGCTTCTTAGGAGAGTAAATGAAGTAAGCAAGGTTGAGGAACTTCATCAACAAATGGGTAACATAACAGCAATGCTGCAACAAGTTTCAGCTGCGGTGATCCCAAGTTCTCATCAAGGGTATGAAGAAGCCAATGAACAAGCTAATATGGTCTTTCCAAGTCAGCAAAGATGGTATGATCCATATTCAAATACCTACAATCCAGGATGGAGAGATCACCCCAATTTTAGCTATGCCAACAAGCAAAGTGCAGTCCAACAACCTACTTTCAACCGTTCGAGTGGATTTCAACCACAACAACAACAATTCCAGGCGCAACAACAACAATTTCAGAAACCACAACAATCAATGAAAAATCAAGGTTCTGATATCGACTCAAAGCTTCAAACAATGATGCAAGGCATTTCTACTATGTTTAAAGACAGCCAACAAGAGACTAAGAGTGCGATAAAGGATTTGCAGACACAAATGGGTTCCATGGCTACTGAGTTGAACCAAGTTAAGGAATAAATTGGTGGGAAACTCCCTTCTCAACCTATCAACCCAAAAGAGGGTGTCAATGCAATTACGTTGAGAAGTGGTACAACACTTGTGCAACCCGAAGTTACTGATTCAGGCAAGGTGGAAACACCAAAGGAACCTTTTTTGGAGGAGAAGAATGAGGATTCTCCCCAAACTTCTGAGGTACCTATTCCTAACTCTAAAACTCCGGTTTCTACTTATGTTCCTCCTTTACCCTTTCCTCGCAGATTTGAAAGTTCCAAGAAAGAGGCACTAGAAAAGGAGATTTTAGACGTTCTCAAGAAGATTCATGTGAACATACCACTCATAGATGCTATAAAGCAAGTTCCAAAGTATGCAAAGGTGTTGAAGGACTTGTGTACCAATAAGCAAAGGCTCAAGGGTAATGAAGTGCTAAGTGTGGGGGAGAATGCCTCGACAATCTTACAACACAAACTCCCACTGAAATGCAAGGACCCTAGTAGCTTTGACATTCCCATCACAATTGGTAACACTATATTTAATAAAGCTATGTTGGATTTAGGTGCATCCGTAAATGTTATGCCTGCATCTATTTATAACTCACTTGATCTTGGTCCTCTTAAAAAGGCTAGAATTGTGTTTCAATTAGCCGATCGCTCTAATGTCTACCCAATGGGTATTGTTGAGGATGTTCTTGTGCAGGTTAATCAACTTGTATTTCCAGCTGACTTTTGTGTCTTAGAGATGGATGAAGGCGCACCGAACTCGTCTCTTCCATTGCTACTTGGGCGTCCCTTCATGAAAACGGCTAAAACCATTATTGATGTTGATAAGGGAATGCTGACTATGGAGTTTTATAGAGAAATAATACGTTTCAAAATTTTCGAGACGATGAGATATCCTAGTGATGTCCACTCTTGTTTCTCCATTGATGTGATGGACACATTGGCGCAACAAATGTTTGAGTTGAATGGCGCTGATTTTTTGGAAACCGTGCTCACTACACCTATTGATAACGGTTTGGAGTACGGTGATGAGATTAAGGAAACCATTGGTTCTCTTAACTCATTACCGGAAAAATCTACACTTAAGAATATTTCATATGTTTCTTTACCGTGCAATGATGAGAAGCTTGTACCTTCAATTGTTAAATCTCCAAAGTTGGAATTGAAACCTCTTCCAAGTCACTTAAAGTACTTGTACTTGGATGACAATGAAGAGTTGCATGTGATTGTTTCTAATGAGCTTAGTGAATTACAGGAGCAAAAACTTCTAAGGGTGCTAAGGAAGCACAAGACGGCCATAGGATGGACAATTGCCGATATCAAGGGTATAAGCCCTGCCGTTTGTATGCACAAGATCCGTTTGGAGGACGATGCAAAGCCTACAAGGGAAGCGTAACGTCGTTTGAACCCTTCCATGATGGAAGTTGTGAAAAAGGAGATACTCAAGCTTTTGGAAGTGGGTGTTATCTACCCCATATCCGACAGCAAGTGGGTAAGCCCGGTACAAGTTGTACCAAAGAAATCAGGTGTGACGGTGGTGGAGAATGATAAGAATGAACTTGTCCCAACTCGTGTGCAAACTGGTTGGAGGGTTTTTATTGATTACAAGAAATTGAATGCCACTACTAGAAAAGATCACTTTCCTTTACCATTTATTGATCAAATGCTTGAACGTTTAGCTGGACACTCTTATTATTGCTTTCTTGATGGCTATTAAGGTTATAATCAGATTGTGATAGTGCCAGAGGATCAAGAGAAAACCACTTTCACTTGTCATTTAGGTACTTTTGCTTATAGAAGGATGCCTTTTGGCTTGTGCAATGCTCCAGCTACTTTTCAAAGGTGCATGGTAAGTATCTTTTCAGAATATGTTGAAAACATAATCGAAGTGTTCATGGACGACTTTAGTGTCTTTGGTGATTCATTTGACCTTTGCGTGAAAAATTTGTCACTAATCCTTGAACGATGTGTTAAAAATAACCTTGTGCTGAATTGGGAGAAGTGTCATTTTATGGTAACTCATGGCATAGTTTTAGGCCATATTATATCTTCTAAAGGCTTGGAAGTTGATAAATCTAAAATAGACCTTATTCGTGCTCTAAACCCTCCCACTACGGTGAGGGAGATACGTTCTTTTCTTGGTCATGCAGGTTTTTATCATAGATTCATCAAGGATTTTTCCAAGATAGCATCACCACTTTGCAACTTATTGCAAAAAGATGTGGTTTTTAACTTTGATGAAAAGTGTGTGGCAGCATTCAATCGTTTGAAAGAACTTTTGATTTCATCCCCTATCATTAAACCACCGGATTGGAGCAAGCCTTTTGAGCTCATGTGTGATGCAAGTGACTACGCGGTTGGTGAGGTGCTTGGGCAGCGTGTGGGGAAGATACCTCATGCCATTTATTATGCTTCTAGAACGTTAAATGAAGCCCAACAAAACTACACAACCACTGAAAAAGAGTTATTAGCTATTGTTCTTGCTTTGGAAAAGTTTCGCTCTTATCTAATTGGTACAAAAGTTGTTGTTTTTTATGATCATGCAGCACTTAGGTACTTGCTTACAAAGAAAGAGGCGAAACCGAGGCTCATACGATGGATTTTACTCTTGCAAGAGTTTGATATTGAAATCAAAGACAAGAAAGGAATCGAGAACACCGTTTCGGATCACTTGAGCCGTATTGCTGTGGACAAGGAAGCTATCCCGTTGCATGAAAGTTTCCCGGATGAGCAACTATTCTCAATTGCCTTTGGAGAACCATGGTACGCTGATATTGTTAATTACTTAGTTTCTAAACATCCCAAAGAACTTGTCTCGTGCTGAGAGGGACAAACTTAAGAAGTTAGGAAACCAATACATATGGGATGATCCATACTTATGGAAGCATTGTAGTGACCAAGTAATATGAAGGTGTGTTCCCGAATCCGAATTTAACTCTATCTTGTCTTTTTACCACTCTTATGCTTGTGGAGGACACTTTGGGAGAAAGAGAACCGCTCTCAAGGTACTAGAATGTGGTTTTTATTGGCCGACTTTGTTTAAGGAAGGGCATGAATTTTGTATCACATGTGATAGGTGCCAAAGAACGGGGCAATCTAGGTGCCTGAAATCAAATGCCACAAACTATTATTCAATTTGTTGAGATCTTTGATGTATGGGGAATTGATTTTATGGGCCCTTTTGTCAATTCTAATGGAAATTATTATATCTTGTTTGCTGTTGATTATGTCTCGAAATGGGTGGAATCTAAGGCCACCCCAACTAATGATTCTAAATTTGTTTCAGATTTTGTGCAAGCAAATATTTTTGCAAGGTTTGGAATTCCAAAAGCTATAATTAGCGATGGAGGTTCACACTTCAAAAACAGGTTTTTGCAAGGCTTGTTAAAGAACTACAATGTGTCACATCGGATTGCAACACCATACCATCCACAAACAAATGGACAAGCCGAGGTTTCCAACCGAGAGGTGAAATCCATTCTAGAGATGACGGTGAATCCAACAAGGAAAGATTGGAGTTTGAGACTCAATGATGCTTTGTGGGCGTATAGAACCGCATACAAGACACCTATTGGGATGTTTCCCTTTAGGCTTGTGTATGGTAAACCTTGTCACTTACCCGTTGAAATTGAGCATAAGGCGTTTTGGGCTATTAAGCAATGCAATATGGAGTTGGATGGTGCTGGAAAGAAAAGGAAGTTGCAACTCCAAGAGTTAGAAGAGATTCGCAATAATGCATTTGAAAGATCAAGGATTTACATGGAAAAGACGAAAGCATTTCATGATAATATGATTACAAAGAAATAATTTTGCATTGGGCAGAAAGTGCTTTTGTTTAATTCTCGCTTGCAATTATTTCCGGGTAAATTAAGGTCACGTTGGATTGGACCTTTTATTGTGACTAATGTGTTTTATCATGGTGCAGTTGAAATTCATAGTTTAGCTATAGGAAATGAACTTAAAGTGAATGGGCACCGGTTGAAACCATATTATGATAACTTCTCTTCGGATGTCGTGGAAGGAGTTAACCTTGTGGAAGTGCTCCCTCTGGAGGAGTCTTAGTAAACAAGGAGACCGTCGGGCTGACGACTTTAAACCAAGCGCTAAGTGGGAGGCAACCCACCGGTTTTGTATCTTTACCTTTATCTTTTTATTCTTTAAGCATTTTATCTTTATTTTCTTGTTTTTGCATATCATTTGCGGAATTTCCCACCTTGAACTTTCTTTGGACGATTCAATTTTACATTGAGGACAATGTAAAGTTTAAGTATGGGAGAGCATTTATATGTTTGTATAATTTCTTTTAAGTTTGTTTTATACCTTTAAAAAAAATCAGAAAAATAGAAAAGCCAAGAAAAAATTTGTGCTTTTTGAACTCCGAAATCTAGAAACTTGTGCCTTTAGGATGACACCATTAGTGGATGGAACCATTTTGAATGCATGAGTTGAGGAACCAATTAACTAAAAGGGACGAACATAGCTCAGAAATTAAAAATAACATGATAGTTGTTACCATATCTCGGAATATCACCATATCACATTCTATTTTTATTTTTCCATATTTATCTATTATTTTCTAAGTGTTTTGGTGGGTCACTAAACATCGACTTGTTATTACTGCTAGGATGAAATATATTGATTGAGTTGCCAAAAAAAAAAGACCGACCAATTAGACCAAACGGAATAAAAAGACACTTGAATAGCAGTATGTGTGAAACGTTTTCCCTGTCTCCGTCGCCTAAACAAGCGTGGAATGCAGGATCCAAGGCAACTATCACGTACTTGCTGACAAGAAGCATGCACTTGGATCCAAAAGATTTAATCATGTTGTCTAAAACAAAAACAAAAAAGAAAAAAGAAAAAAAAGTGAAAAAGAAAAAGAAAGGAAAGTTTTATATTAGTTGAATAAAGTCACTCCTGGTTCCATTGTATATGCCAGTGAGTTGATGTAGAATTCAAACCAGTAGATCAATCCAATAGGATGCATAGGTTCATCTTGGCAGTAACCTTCAGACAGATATGTGAAACATCGATCACTTGTGAACATTCGCCAACATCTACATCTATATCCATCTTCTTAATCTTTTCATTGTGATTGTGGTTTGTTAGTTTCCGAGTATTATTGCTTGTTCGACTATCTAATTAAAGCTTTATTTACTAATATATGAATTGAATTTGCTCAAGGTACCTCCTCCTGTAGTCATTTTGGATTCGTTCATTGATTTGTCACAACTAGACGGAGTTGGAAATATAGGTTTTGTAGGCAGACCTCTTGTAAACCTTCACGAGACTAAAACTCGTCCACTAGGGACACCTAGGGGTTCAAAGGCTTGTTATTTATGCTAAAAGTGACCGTAGCCTCGACGAGACGGAGTTGTATGTATGTTTTATAATTATTTTGTTTGATTTGCTCGAGGACTAGCAAAGTCTAAGTGTGGGGGAATTTGATAGGTGTCTAAAACACCGTAATATTTATCTATTATTTATGCTTTCTCTGCTAGTTTTCTTGTAAATTATGTATCTTATGTTTTTCTTTTGAGTATTTAGGTACTTTGGAGTCATTTGGAACAAAAGAAGAGGAAACAGGCAAAAAGGTGCAACTGCGGTTGGACTAACTATTTCTCATTATTTGCTTTTATTTCTTCATCTCTGTCTGAAAAGTATGTCGGCTTTAGTGATGCAAATTCTGTCTGAAAAGCACGACAACTTTAGTGATGACTCTCATTGAAGAGAAGAAGTAGATTTGAGAAGTAAGAGGCGACTGTTGTTGGAGGAGGCAAAAGAGAGCGTTCATTCGGAGCATAAAGGGGCAAAGTTGTCATTTCCTTAGAGGACACTATCCGGAGCCGAAGCAATTACAACTGTGTTGCTGTGCAGGATTATGGAATTGAAATGTTGCAATGGCAAGTTTACCATGATGTTGTTGAAGATCAGGGAAGGATGGTTGCTCTGCAGTTGGTGGTTTTGTCTGCTGCCATTGGATGATATTGTTGGAGTTGAGTTAAGATGGGAACTGACATGGAAGAAGAAATGTTGTTGTTGCAGTTAGCGCAAGGAAGTGGTTTGTTGGTTTGATTTGGAGGTGGATTCTGAGCAGTTCAGGCAATCCATGTAAGACAGGGTTCTTGTGTTCAATTTTGTGCATATTGTGTGTCTAGTTCTGAAGCTAAATGGGTAGTCCAAAGATAGTGGTTGTAGTCATGGATGCTGTGTGGAGTGAAATAGCTCAGTTCCAGCAGATGGACTATTGTTATGAGTCTGTACAAGGAGGTGCAGTTTGGGTGGAGTAGCTGCGAGTACCAAGGTGGTGAGTTGTGTAGCAGGGCATTGCAGGTGCGATTGCAGGAATCTTTGCAGTTGGAGCTGCTGTTGTTGCTGGTGTTCGGACGCTGAGATTATGAACTGCATCTTAGCTGAAAAGGTAGTGACATTGCAGGTGGACGTAATGATGATGTTGCTGCATGGAATGAAGGATATAGCAGGAGCAGACTGACAACCATCTTGGCTGTGAAGTGTAATATGGTGCAACACAGAACAGGGCCCTCATGGCTGGAACTGAAGCTGCAGAATAGCAGGGAAGGCACAGCCATCATGGATGTATACACCAGAGAGTTTGGCCTGTGCAACAAGCCTGGCCTGGAACCGAGTTGACTCGCTGAGCTTGACCGAGTTGACCCGGTTGACCGATTTGACCCGTTGACAGTTTGACTTTTCAGGTTGCCGGTGGCGACTTTCCGACCTAATTCCGGCCAAAACCCCAGTTTTCCGGCGAGCGATTTTGGGACATATTTTCTACATGGGTTTCTCACACATATGGGCTTGGTGGATTTTTATCTAATGGACTTTGAAGAGTTGGACCTAATTTTGGAGAAAAGCTACAAAAGGAGAAGTTTTACTTTTTTTTGGATATCACGTATTATTCTTGGAGAAGAGGAGAGAGCCGCTGAAACTTACGCTACTAGGGTTTCCTTTTGTTTCATCTTCCTTAATTCATTATTATTGATTATGATGAACTCCATAGATATGAGTAGCTAAATCTGATATTATTGGTTAATGATGTAGTCTTATATCTATAACTTGTGCTTGATTAATGCATTAGTTTTCTCTCTTGATTATCGTTCATATCTCTACTATTTTTAATATCACATGATTGATGTATTGTGATAGGGTTTTGATGTTTGTTTAGTTAAGTGGCCAATCAATTGTACTTGCATCTTGTCCATAGCTATTTTAGGGTTTTCATCGAGCGATAACCCCAAATACAAGTAGCATGATATGATTATAGTTTGTAGTGATACACTCTTATAATCATATGTAGAGTTTGACCATTGTCCGAATTGTTATGCGCAATGTATGACAATTGCATTGATTAGCCCATTTCCAAAACTTAATGCACCAGGGAATTGAACTTTATTAGCGTAAGGCGTTAGGTTATTCTTTAGGTAGAATTCACATACGCATCTCTAATGTGTGTGTTGATTAACTTGGGAAATTATTAGATTATCTTGCTCTCTTGATATTCTAGGCTTTTGATAATAAAAGAGATTAAATCGTAATTCTAATCATATATGCAAGCACATGTTTAAGATTGAAGATGAATTCCTTGACCAATATCTTTCTCTCATTGATTACTTCCAACTATTTACTTTGCTTTAAATTTACTTTTATATTAAAAAAATCAGAAATCCCCCCTATTGGTTACTAAGAAACTAGAATTTGATAACAACAATTGCCTCTCCGTGGATACGAACTCTTCTTTACTTTATACTACATTCATATTTTGTTAAGTGAGAAAGTTGAATTATTTTTGACGCTTACGACAGCGATCATTTACTTCTTCACATTCTTCAAGTCTTCACGTAATACTTGTAAGTCTCATATCCTAGTAACTTTCTAGCTAACCTATACGAAGTTGAATCTAGTAAATAATCAAGCTACTCTTTAAATGAGTTTTGATTCACTAAAATATGACAACCAAACTTGACATATCAATGCTTAGTGGGTTCAACCGAGCTATGCTCTAACACTTCTCTAATGCCACTAAATGTCCGCGCTTCCTATCTCTTTATCATAATGGGCGTGTTGTAAACCTCCAGTCCAATACCCTGATGAACACCCCCCTAGTTTGTGACATGTTTGATGTCTCGAGTATTTTGTAGAAAAATATGTAGTAAGGTCTATTTGAAGCAATGCCATTGGTCGGAGCTATCATTGAGCTTGCGCTTGTGAGCATGGTCGTCGATATTATTAAAATATCACATTATTTGATGCATATAAAGGTTGCTTAAAATCAGATCTAGGTATTAAGAGAAGCCGGCCAACCATCTTTGGGAAGTCGATTCGGCTAGCGATCGTCTCTCAAAGTTGGACGGCCACGATTGATTTGAGATAGCCAAGCCTTTATTTTATGGAAGTTATCTTAATTCGATTAAACTCTTTTATATCCGCGCGACTAGCCTATTTTTGCTATCGATCCTAGGCGCTGCTTGCAGGCTATAGGAGTTTAGATTGGTTGGAATAGACGTGGTCCCACCGGTGAATACCATGGAGCTCGTCTAGTCACGTCAGGAGGCCGCCAAGCTTGATAAATTGGTCGTCCAAGTCATGCGGCCGTGATCGTTTTAAGCATGACATGGACAATCTAGGTTCAATTTCTTAAGGAGTTAAGTGTGTCGACCAGCCAACTTTCACCTTTAATTAAAAGTGTTGGTTGTGCATTTAGAGAGATTTTATTGGTCGGTGGGAAATAGGGGTCGGCAGGCAGTAATATGGGGCGTGGCCGGTCGTCCATGGGCGACACCAACTAGGGAAAACCGTCCGGCCAAGCGGCGTGGTTGCGCCACTTTTGCTGCTGCTTTTATTTTCCGCAGTTTCCCTTTATTTCTATTTTTCCATCTTTTAATAGGATTTTTATCCTACCAGTTCCATGATGGATTAACTTCCTAGTTTTCCTAGGTTTAGTATCGACCAATAAGGATCAAGATATTGCGTAGACCGAAAGAAACCTAATTTTTGTAAATTATAAAATTAGGTTAGAAAAATTGAATTCTGTGAGCTGACACAAAATTAATCAATTTCTGGTGAATTTTGTGTGTTCATACAAAATCATTAATTTTTATCTCGGAGAGCAGCGCAGCTTGCGCGCCTCTGATTGAGTATTTTCATGCACACCTTAATCCTGACACTTCGGGAACTCGTGTTGCTCAGCTACGAGCGAACATTAGTTGTCATATCATGTCAATATTAAGAGTTCAGATGCGGACATAGCATAGGGAAAATACTCATCAAGCCATGCATTAGTGAATAATGTTGGTGGGAGATTAATAAAATTTACAAAATATCTGGGATTTTTTGTAGGATCAGAATATCGCCACTACAACACTTCTGCGAGATTTATAGCGACAGTTCTGCGAGTTCTTCAACAACACTTTGCGAGTGTCACAAGATAATTTAAAGAGTGACGTAATAGCTGACGAATGAAGAAACATGAGAAGAGCATGATTGCCTTGCGATGGGAACGACGCTTGCGAGAATGGACATTATAACTAATGGCCTTGTTTGGTAAAATTTATGATTATAGATAATCATAAATTGATAAATGATTTTGATATAATCATTTTTAAAATAAATTTTTCCAAACACTTTTTTTCAAATAATTGATTATCATAGAACGATGATCTCAAAAAGGAGAAGAAAAAATAATGATCTACGATAGTTTAGAGAAAATAAAAAGAAAAAATTCAATTTGAGTTTCTTAGAAAAAATAATTGATTATAATAAATTTTCAAAACAACTTTTTCCTGTTTATGGAAATAATGGATTTTTTTCAATTATGATTAAAATAAGAAATTATTATAATGGTTACCAAATGCATATAGAATCCATTATAATTTGCATAATGGATTATGGGCTGATAATCCATTAAAATAATGGTTACCAAACAGCCCCAATGCGATAATATCGCGGGTCAGATCCGAAATTAAAGGACAACTTAGTTGTCATCCACTATGTAACTATCCTATATAAAGAGACCCAGTAGATTCAGATTCAGATGATGTATTTTTGAGTGTTGAGAAAGTCTTGAGGAGAGAGAAAATTCAAGAGAGCGGTTGTATTCTAGATTTCTTCCATTTCTTGTAAACATTTCTGAGAATCAAATGATAAAGTGTTGTTTTTAATCTTCAAATATGTGTTAAATACTGTGAATTCTTATCAAGGGTGTAGTGTAAGATTTCCTGCAACTACATTTTGGCGCCCGAAACAGGGATGAATTGATGATTATTTGAAGAAAAAGATAAAAATTGGCATTGTGATTGGAAGGAATTTGGAACAATTATTGAAAGATCTTGCGCAACATCCAACAGATTACTAAGATTAACGGCTAGAAGAAGAAGAAACACATCAGAACCACCAACAACCGAAAGGAGGAGTAAAAGACTTGCAGGTGGAGAAACAAATGAAATAGGAGAATCTTCAAGGATAAAAACAAGAAGAAATAAAACAAGGAATGAAGGAGAAAATCAAATTCAACAGCCGAATCAACAAACACCAATACAAGATAAAGCTGTGGATTATGACAGAGTGAGTGTGCATACTTGGCGATCAGATTTGATGGAAAAAGCAGAAGATCGACAATTAAGAAATGAAAGGATAGAAGAAAGATATCAAGGATTGGTTGAAGGATTAATTCATGGAGAATGCGAAAATGAAACAGCAGATGATTTAAGACAAAGAATACAGGAGGAAAGGAGGATAGAAGCGGAAGAACGTGCGAATCTAACAAGATAAAATCACGAGTTAAGAATAGAGAATTTGAGATTACAAAGAAGGAGATCAAGAAGTACTGCTAGATCAAGTTCAAGATCATTTAGGGAAGAACCAAGGCGAAATTCCCCTATGAGAAATGCTGGAGAAAATATCCGAGAAGAAATGCAAAATCCAAATGAAGAGCAACATCATGGAGAAGAAGATATGATTAATAAACGCTACATTCCACGCGGTGAAACTATGAATGGTAGACGTGATAACAGAAATCAAGAGGGTGGAAACAACCAAGATAGTGAAGAAAATCGAGAAGAAGGCAGAATAATATTACATGGGCGAGAAATCCAAAGAAATCAAAGAATCATTGAGGACGAAATTGAGAGGCATTATGCTGAGCAAGCACGTCTAGCTTGTGAAAGGGAAAGATTAAGAGCAAAAGTGGAAGAACAAGAGTTTCAAGAAGCAATACGACAGAATAATCATGACAATTGAGAAAGGAGGCGCACACAAAATCTCCATAACAATAATATCAATGAGGAATATGATAGAACACAAAGGAGAATAGAAAGACAGCGAAGAGAAATGAAGAAACTCGCAGAGAAGAAATTGGAAGGCATTATCAGTTGTGAATTCAAGAAGGAGGTGAAGAGGAAAATCACAGAACAATGCAAAATGCAGATGAAGATACACAAAATCTCGCAAGACAAGAAAGACATGAACGCAGAAGAAGAGAAGCTGCACTGAAATACCAATTGAGAAAAATTCAGCTAGGAATGAACAAATTTTAAGAGAGTTAGCAGAAATGAGGGGAATGTTGAATAACAGAAGAGAAGGAGGCAGAAGGAAACTTGATGAAGCCATTGAAGAAGCTGCGAGAACTCCATTCACTCAAGAAGTACAATTAGGAGGAATCCCTCCAAAATGCAATTTACCAGCATTAACCAGTATATTCGATGGGACTACCTGTGATGTTCAACATGTCAAGGATTATGTTAGGTGTATGCTACAATGGGAAAACCATGATGCTGTGTTATGCAAATACTTTGCATCTAGTTTGACTGGTGAGGCGTTAAAATGGTTTGAAGGCTTACTTAAAAATACAATAACTTCTTTGACCATTTTCAAGCTACATTTCTGGGAGCATATATAAGCAACAATTATTCATGGCCCGGCATTGAAGATGTATTTGGGTTAAAACAGAGGATTGGAGAGAGTCTGAAACACCTAACCATAAGATGGAAGAAAATGTGCAGTGAAATGGAAGGAAGATTGGATGAGAGATACCTCATTTTATCTTTCATTAATGCAATATTCGCAACCAATCTGTTGTACATACAAATTTTTAGAATCAAAAATACCATCACAATGACTGAGCTACGATAACTACAAGAAGAATACATTGCTTTGGAGGAAAAACAAAATGAGATGGAATCATATCCAGTCGCAAACACCAGCTTAATAGCGGCAAACGGGATTTTACTTCCTAAAATGATTAACAATGTGGCGAGCACCTCGCAGCCACAACAAGAGAAAGTGGTTATTGAAAACCAACAGAAGTTAGTAGCCATGGGAAGTCGAGATCAAGAGGAGTATGAAAGAGAAAGGAATTATTACAATCGCGGTGGAAATAATAAAATTCCAAGACTTGATCAGCTACAAGAGACTTATGGCGGTCAGAGTCAAAATAATTTTAGAGGGCAAGGGAACCAGAGAATAATATGGGAAGAAATTAAGATGCCACCCTTGAATGCTAGCATAGAAAAAATTTGGGAGGCTATCATTCTGATGGAAAATATACCATCACCCTGGAATATGGGAAAAGATCCACATCAAAATAATCGAAGTCAAGAATTTTGTCCTTATCATCATTTTCATGGACATTCAATAAACGATTACAGGAATGTAAAAAGAATAATTTTGAGGATGATTGATCAGGGAAAGTTAAATCATTTTCTAATAGGACATCCGCAATCTCAGCAGTTACCACCAGCACCAGATATTCGCAGAGTGAATACCGTAAAAGGAGCAGAAACATTTGTGATATAGGTTGGAGCCAAGGCGAAGAATTTGTTTTGTAATTCCATCGTACATTCATACAAAACTATTGAGGATTTTGATCGGTTGTCAGCCGGTCAAATATAATTTCACTTTCTTGCTCAACTAAAATAAATGTAGTAGTGATAAGAAAGAGTTCGTATCCACAGAGAGACTTTCGTTGTCAATATGTTTCGGTTTCCTAAAAGTAACAAGGGGGGATTTTTCTGATTTTTAATAAAGTAAAATAAACTAAAATCAAATAAAAAAATAAATCAAGTAGAAAAGATATTGGGCAAGGATTCATCTTCATTCACAAACATGCTTTCAAAACAATAATTAGAATTGATATTTAATCTCTATTTTATCAATGGACCTATAATACCTTGATCGCAAGAATATCCCGCTAATTTCCTCTTGTCATCAACAATCACATTAAAAGATGCGAATATGAATTCTATCTAAGAGAACAACCTAACGTGTAAAAGCACTAATCAAGTTTAATTCCCTAGATGCATTAAGTTCTATGAAATCAGGCCAATCAAAGTAATCGAACGTGTAAAAGCACTAATCCGATTTAACAAAGGTTATGGTTCACATATGGTTACTAGGATATATCACTACAAGAAATAACCATATTTGTGCTACTTGCAATCAGGAATTATCACTTTTGCGTATAATAACCCTATTCTAGCAAAAGATATGCATGTGAGTTCTACCAATTTGCAACTTGACAAAACTAACATTCAATCATGCAACAATATTAATGGTGAATCATAAACGATAATATGAGACAATACTAATTTATTGAACAAGAAACATGTTTATGTGAAATCAAATCAATCCATCACCAATAATAAAATTAGCTCATGCTCATGGAGTTCATAACAAGGATAAAGAGAAACCCTATCATGTTCACTAAACCCTAGAAACAAAAGTAAAGACAAAAAGATATATGATATGAGATAAAAGTTTTGAGAAAAGTCTTCTCTTTTATAGCTCTTCTTGTTCCAAAATTAGGTCTAGCCTTCAAATCTTCAAGTCCACGTCCATCTACTAGTCCACCAAGCCCAGGTGTGAGTAATATGTCTCTGGAATTTTTGGGTCCAAAACTGGCCGCCGGACTGCTGACGCCATCGCCAGAATCCGGTCGCCGGAAAATTGTCTCTGGCCGCTTTTGTCATCAGAAACTGTCACCAGTACTTCCAGAAACTCATCTTTCCTTCTCTGCATTTCAAACATTCACAAAAATCATCCAAACTAATTCTTTATCTCTTGCGAAAACGTACCCAAAAGCGTGACGCGTAGCTCATATATCCGGCCATCGATTCTTGCATCCGACTCATACCCCCTTCGTGATTCATTGAAATATTGCGATTCATGGTTCAAGTTCCGAAATCCGACAACCGGAACTAATACCACCGGCACGCCATTTTCGCTCGCTTTTCGCATTGTTTCTGCAGCTCCAAACTTTGTATTAGCCCTGCAGCTTCAGTTCAGTCACCAGCACCATCCTACAATCCAGACCTTCAACACCATCACTGGCAGTAATAACCCAGCTGCATAGCACCAGAGCCTAATTTGTTTGCTGCCAGTTCAAGACCAAGAGTGACAGAACCAACCATCATAAGCCTTCATATCGCAATGTCTCAGCTGCAAACTCAGCTGCATCATTTCTTTGCCTTCTACATAACCACCAGCTCTATTTCCTGCGGCACAACACTACCATCTCTTAACCAGCTTCAACTTCAATTCTGTTTCAGCAACTCAAGTCACGGCCATTGTCTTTGCTGCAACCTTCCTGTACAACAGCTTACTCTCACAACAGCAAAACCTCCAGATTACAGCTGCAACACCCATTGGCAACAACCTACTCATTGCAGCTCAACGCACTTCCCTTGTTGAATAGCAACCACCAGTTCCATTCTTCATATTGCAGCAACCACAACCCCTGTAATGCTATCCTAACATATATCTACTTGCAATTCAGTCGTTCATATGCCTTACCTGCAATTGCGCATCAAGCTCAGATCAAGCCACCAAAACTGCACCAATTCCTGCATTCTGCAGCTTCTCCCAAAGCCTCAATTCAGCTTCACAACACCAATTGTTGCACGTAATTCATCTTCTACTTTGCATACTCTTAGGCTTGTCCACCTGCTTCACTGCTAGCCCATAACACCATGACTTCAACAGCGAACACATCTTGTTGTTCTTGTTGTTTCTTCATTTCCTTGGTCGAACAGCGACCACCATTTTCTGCATCTTCACCAGCTCTTCCATTCAACCATCAATCAAACCCTTGTATTCTCCATTATTCAAACACAAACTTCGACAATGGCATCAACCAACAGCTCCCAATTCCATTTCAGGCACAAAAAGCCAATTACTGCACATATAAGCCGCTGCAATAGACTCAACCATATCTGCTCTATAACACCCAGCACCTGCTCCATTCCGCTGACTCATTGCGGCATCCAAAATCCTCACTCCTGCCTCATAATTCCACCAGTACCAGAACCCATTCTCTAATCGTAACAAATTCACCTTACTGCTCCAACTCTGCTTTCCTGCTCCTCCAACTCTATAGCATCTCCGCCTTGAATTGTGCCTGCAAATGCTTCCACCTTACCCAAACAACCTGAATCATCTAATTACAGCACCACCTTTCATCACCAACTGCCCATTCAGTCTTCTATGCATATCACTTGGCTACAACCACCAACTTCTCCTCCTTGTACTGTAGCTTACTTCAACTCCATACCAACACATCCACTCTTCAACAATATCAACTCACTGCAGAAGCCAACCCAAAATCCTATTTCTGAATTTGTTGTAGAACAATTTGACAACCCATTTTGGATTCCATATCAACTCCACCTGTGACTTCTAAATACTTCAATTCTGGGAATCAAAGCTTCATTTGTAATAACACCCATCATTCACAATTCCTTCCTGCAGTTTCATACACAATCATCACAGAAAACCCATCTCAATTTAGTTGCTTCGCCTCTCAACAGCGCCACCAAATCCATAGCATGAGTACCTTCCTCTCTATCTCAATCACTCGAACTGATGAATCTCTCGCACCATCTCTCAGATTCAATTGAACCCTAGATTTTACTTACAGCAGTAGATAACAACATAGGGAGGGAAAAGTGACTAATTTCACTATTTCGATCTAGATAAGACCATGTGAAGTGGGATTGCTATTAGCACCCCAAGAGTAAATACATGTCACCCAACAATTGCCCCTTAACCTGTGACTGGCTCCAGATAGCACTTGTGCAGAAAATGACAGTTTTACCCTTTTACGCTTATTTGGGCGGTTTCTTCTTCTTTCGCTCAAATGACTCCAAAACACCTATAAAATGCAAAAGTAAACATAATAGATGCATAATTCTCACGAAAACTCGCAAAAAAAGCATAAATACTAGATATAAAATTAGGTATTTTAGACACCTATCAGATTTCCACGATAATGTTCTAAGCAGAGTCTTCGCGAGAGACACAGATGGAAGAGAGATAATGAATATTGCGAGAGTCTCTCCATTAGAAGAGTGGCAAAAGCAAACTATTTCTTTCACTGCGCAAGAAGTACCAGAGCCTGGCGAGATGCATGACAACCCACTGGTGGTAATATTAGAAGTAAATCCAAAACAAATAGAAGATGAAGATGAAGAAAATGATAATGGTGAAACTGAGGATTCCTGGGCATTAACAGAGTTCTAATAGATACTGGAAGTTCAGTTGATATTTTATTTTATCATACTTACAGAACCATGGGTGGAAGAGACGAGGATTTGATACCATCAACATATAAGATTTATGGTTTTAACGGTACTGCCAACAAGCCCAAAGGAAAAGTTACAATGAGAATTCCATTAAAGGGGCTATCTTCTAAGATCCTATTCTGTGTTGTGGATATTGAATCACCTTATAATGCCCTAATTGGCCGACCTTGGCTACATGGGATATTAGGTGTGGCGTCAACCTTCCACCAATGTATTAAATTTCCTCATCCTAATGGTATTGGAGTAATAAAGGGAGATTGGGATGATGGGAAGAAATGTTATGAAATTGATATGGAATCTTACGAAGAAAGGGCAGCGAGGAGTAGAAATTGAAAACATAACATCAAGCAAAAACAAAGAGGTGATAAGCTGATGGTTGATACAATAGAGCGGCGAGAGGAAGGAACACTGCGAAATCAACATGAAATGCAAATAGTAGATGGTGAGCGTCTCGCAGATAGAAAGAAAATAGAAAAATGCAACAAAAGGGCAGAAGCAGAAAGTAGTAAGTAGAAAGGTAAAATGATGAAATTTAAGAAATTTATGAATGATTTATTGAAGAAAATATTTCAAAAGAATATTTCATTTGAATAAAAAAATAATGAAATTGAGAAGTTATACAAGAGTTGGAATGCAAATAAAGAAAAGATCAAAGAAAAGAAATTTTATCATAATTGCAATACTCGCAAGAAACGCGAATAAAATTTCGCAGAGATATAAGAATGAGACGAACCTATATGGCGTACACCCTAGTTCGCGGATACAATTTCACAAGAGGCAAATGTAAAACCTAAAGTGCGTCATATAAGGGGGTATCTCTTTGCGTAACTCGGGGATAAGGTTATACCGCTGCTGGAACCTGAGTCATGAAGATGTTGGGGTTAGAGAAAACCTATCCGGGGGAGGTACTTTGGATTTCCAACTATATAAGGTTATACCCTGGTTGGGAGACCGAGGGTCTCTTCTAAGGAGTGTAGAGTATGACTAAGGCGCTGATGTACACGGTTGAGCCAAGGGTGCCCGGGGCGTATGAAACTACCCTGGCCATCTTTGGAAAGTCTTGGCTATGATGCACTCGGCCGAAAGAAAACCCCACTTAGGGTGCAGTCTTATAACTATAAGCCATATATTCATAAAGGACAAGAGGCTGCGAAAACTGCTGGTTGTTGTTAAGGCCAGATGGGAGGAGCTAGTCTTGTATGGCCGATGTGCCCTCCTTGAAGGGGAAACTAGGGGGAAGATAAGGGCGGCACCCTCCATTAGGGAGCTTATAAGTGTCTTAATACGACAATGTCATGGGGCTTTATGATCGCAAGAACATTTAGGCCTGTCATATTGTCGCGTGACGAAATTTATACAGAGGCAACAACCCATGATAAAAGGTTAAGATGAGATCAATGGGTTTTTACATGAAAGTGTAAAGACGTCCTGCGATTTCATCGCAAGACGACAATGTCATGAGGCTTTGTTCTCAAAAGGGAACTTAGGCTTGTCATATTGTCGTAGAGAAATTGAAAAAATAAGTATAAGGAAAGATCAATGGGTTGTTACATGTAAATGTAACGACGTCCTGCGATTTTGTCGCAGATACGAAATGTGGCAAAATAAGACCTTTAACTAGGAGGGCATAATAAGACCACAAGAAATCAAAATTGAATGACTGCGATATTGGCGCAGAGATAATAAGACTTGCGATATTATCGCAAAAATAGAGGCAAGTATTTAAATATATTTTATTCACAACTAATATCTAAGTTCTACTTAATTTTTTCATATTGCAGATGAATAACAAGAGGCAAGTATGGGAATGAACAGAATGACAAAATTGTTATTCATTATCATATGATAAATTTACGTAGAACATTATTATATAATACATCTACACAGATAGTTAAAGATTAAAAATTGTATTGATTAACTATATTGTAGAAAAGAATTGTTTTCTAATTTATACAGATAGAAGCAAAAGAAATTTATACATCAAGGAACCTTGCAGTAATATCATAAGAAGAAGGAGATGAATGTACAAATATTACAAGGAGATTAAAAATAGGAAACAAAACTAGTTAGATCCATCATCATTCTCGCCATATTTTTCTTTTTTATCTTCGCCAGATTCTTCATCTCCGCCAGATTCTTCAGCCTCACTGTCAGAGATAACAAGGTTTGGAGTATTTGTTGGAACCTCCTCAATGAGAAAATGATACAAAGAATGAGGAATGTTATGATCATCACAAACACCCTTGACGGAGTCATTGCGAACACCAACAAGGATATTACTAAAATTCGAAGTAGTGATCTTTAATTGTTCCTTCAATGTTGAATATTTTTCATTGCGAGCAGCGAGAGTCTTTGCGAGTTGATTCTTATCAGCTTTGAGTTCTTCAATTCTTTCAGTATATCTCTTCTCAGCTCCCGCGAGTATATAACAACAAATTGAAAATTTTGCAAAGATAAGAAGATTAATAACTAACAAGAAATTAATGAGGAAGAGCAATTAGCAACCTTCTCTTTCAGAAATCATATCTTTAATTAAGGTCGTTTGTTCAACATGAAGACTAACATCTACACCTAAGTTAGCTCTGCCGTTGTCAATAATCTTTGCAGCCCAAGCAAATTCATCATCATCATTAATAAGAATACGTGAACGGATTTGGCTTTCTCTTTCAATAAGAATCTCTTTATCGCAGATAAGTCTATCTCTTTCAATTTGAACTTCAAGAAGGGTTTTATGAAAATCCGCTAAAGTTTGAGCTCCTTGTCTAGATATACGATCTTTATCGTCTAAGAGATCATTGTTCTTGGCCCTTAACATTCTAATTTCTTCCTTAGAATTGTGGTAAAAGCGTTTGAATTTGTTATCCATGTTTAAACAAGATCTATGGTCAGTTTCTAAGAGGCGTAGCTTAGACCTGAGTTAATCTATGGAAAGAGAATTGATTCTATCATTGGAGTGATTATTCAAAGAAATATTGAGAAGCTCTAAGATAGTAACATCGTCTATTGGATTTGTAAAAGAACGAAGGAATACAGTTTTTCAGAAAGGCCGTAAACATCTACGAAGAAGAAAAACAAGAAAAAATGCAAAGGGATATAAGATTAACGAAAAAGAGAGAGATTTATTACCAAAAAGTTGATTGTTCGCAGCTTGGAGGCTTGCGGCCTTATTTTGCGAGAAGGAAAGTTCAGTTTCCAACTGCTTGATCTTTTCTTGAAGGTCAATATACCCAGATTCCAATTGCCCGCGAAGACTAGCGGACTCAGATTCCAAATCCACATTCTTTTTACGAAGAACAATATTCTTCTTGTGAAAAGAGGCGCACCTCCTCTCCAAGTCTGAGGCAACAGCAAAGGAAGCTCTTCCAGTCTGCGAGGGAACAATGTAAATTAAGGCTTGGCGAGGAAATGAATACATAAATATAGTAAAGAAATGAGAACGTACCAGAATACCAAGAGAATTTAAGAGACTGGGAGATATTGATCTAGAGATTCCTTGGAGGGAATCATTATCAACCAATATGAGAGCATTGCAGATCTTGGCAAGAGCCTGAGATACCCCATTAAGAACTTCATTTCCATAATCATTTGCGATACCATGAGTAATATGGCCAAAAATGTTAGATAGTTGGGCCATGGAAGAATCAGATTGAGGAGACTCCATTGCAGAAGGGATATCAGCATCAAAATCATCATTGTTGTCATTATCAGAATCATCACTTGAATTTTCTGGATTAGGTTGAGGAGTTGAAGAACAAGATAATTGGGTTTTTCTTTTATTTAAGGGAGGAGCATCAGATTTCTCTCTGCGAGGAGAAGTAGACTTCTCTTTGAGAGGGGCAGTAGATTTCCCATTGCGACCAACTGTGGATTTCTCTTTAGTTCTCGCAGGTTTCACGGGCTCTCTTTCTTCAATTTCCTGCGAACACAGGTAAAGATAAGAAATAGAGGCAACAATATATTGTAAAGAGTTATAAAGAAATATTTCTTACTTCATCTGTGAGAGATTTGAGAGCTAAGTAAGTAGCAGGTTTCCCTAGCCTATCGTAGCTGGCTTTCAACCTTTCAATCTGATAAAAAGGAAATAGTCAGCGAGAATCTAAATACATGAAGAAAATAATAATGGTAATTTATTATGCAAAAAATTAAGAAAACATACTTCTTTATATCTCTCAGGCCAGTTGAACACCCACGACTGGTATTCTGTGAGATTCGCAGGTAAAGCATGGGTACCAGAGATATATGGACCCTCTAAACATAATGGAAAAATGAACCATTTGTCATCATTGGAATAGAGAGGGCCTTGATTATTACCCGTATTCCAGTCGATATCTAACATAAGAGCTTCATCTTCAGCGATGCTATCTTTCTTTTATAAGCGGACACCCCAGCAAGTGTTATCCTTTTTACAAGGGATTATATCATAATTTGCGAAGAAGTTCTCCACAATATACTTCGCGGAAACAATTGGAACATCTTTAAATTTAGGATTCTTCGCAGCATCAGGGTAGCGAGATTTTTTACCAGCACCGCGAGTAGCATACTCAAGTATTAAGTGAATACAATCCCCACTTAATTGATATACTTCTCGCAAGAACTTCTCGTGAGAGAGTATCGCATAGAATAAAGGAAGTTCAAGGTTGTAGAGAATAATGGGAAGACCAGCCTCAAGTTTGCCTAGCGAGACTATGATCTTCTCACGATTACATGGAAAATCAGAAAATAATGAAACAAAAAGTTCAAATTTAGGGTTTTGATTGGGAATGGTGGATAAAGTAAAACCTTTGTCTTGAAATTCTTTTTGGATATTCTCGAAAGCGAACATATATTTGTGACCAGCTACAACCATTTGAGTATGGGAATGAAGAACTGAAAGAGTAAAAATCTAAAGAAAAATTATAACAGTAGCAGATCCGGAATTTACGGAAGAACAGTAAAATTGCAGAGAGGATAAAGAAGAAAGTAAAAAGAGGGAAAGGAGTATTTATAGAAGAAGAAAATTCTCGAGAAGATGAATGTATTTAATGCGAGGAGAATACGTGAACGGTTGGAATACAACGGTTGAAAGGAACGTGTCAGAAGTTGAATGGAAGAAAAGACACATGTAATAAATCTGGCAATAGATGCAGAAATGTGTCAGAACAGTAAAAAGTGAAGAGATGAACAGCTGCGGCATTTTGATTCTCATGATATTTCCCTCCTCGCAGAAAAGACATGAGAAGAGGCAAGATGTGGGATCAGAATATCGCCACTGCAACACTTCTGCGAGATTTACAGCGATAGTTCTGCGAGTTCTTCAACAACACTTTACGAGTGTCACAAGATAATTTAAAGAGTGACGTAATAGCTGACGAATGAAGAAACACGAGAAGAGCATGATTTCCCTGCAATGGGAACGACGCTTACGAGAATGGATATTATAACTACTGCGATAATATCGCGGGTCAGATCCGAAATTAAAGGACAACTTAGTTGTCATCCACTATGTAACTATCCTATATAAAGAGACCCAGTAGATTCAGAGGAGGATGATGTATTTTTGAGTGTTGAGAAAGTCTTGAAGAGAGAGAAAATTCAAGAGAGTGGTTGTATTCTTGATTTCTTCCATTTCTTGTAAACATTTCTGAGAATCAAATGATAAAGTGTTGTTTTTAATCTTCAAATATGTGTTAAATACTGTGAATTCTTATCAAGGGTGTAGTGTGGGATTTCCTGCAACTACATTTTTGCAACCAACACTATTCCGAATAAATTTCATATATAAGTATATTGAATTGCTCAATACATATGTAAGCAAAGAGGCATAGGCACTTATCACTTTTAAATGGCTCTATTTCTTTGCAGAACGACGGCACATTAAATACAGGGTTTTATAATTTTAGTCCTGAACTAAAAACCACCGTCAGCAACCTTAAGACAATAAAAAGTTCGAGTTCACATAAATTTGATGGTACGTGTACCGGTATAGATACCAAACCGGTTCCGGGACCAACAGTTCATTTCTAGTACGCATACTAGTTTGCGTATCGATCCGGGTTCACGAGTTCACAAACTTTTTAAGGTGTGCATACGAGTATGCGTACCAAAAGTCTATCGTCGACATATAGCTACTCTGTTACATGTACATAGTACATGTATTACGGCTTCAGACCTTTACAGTTTTCCCAGTTTATAAGACTGGTACGTACACTGTCTTATATCCGAATTTACAGTAGTTCTATATTTATCTCTATATCGATTGGAAACATTCCCGAATAACGTCAGTGACACATATCACCGTGTTAGGCCATTTTCGAATGAGATCCTGAATCATGATTTTGATGCGGCAATAAATTGTTCTTAACCGAAATTCATCAAGTATGAAATCTTCATTAAGCTTAGTCATATATTTTGAGAAGTTTCTTCACTTGGTAATTAGTCCTCGACTCAAAATTATTGATATGTTTAGGATAGTATAATTAGTTACACAACAACGTCACAAAGATAGAAAGGTGAATATAACTTTAGAAATAGGTGGTTCATTCTTCACTTACCTTTTTTTTAACAATTTCTCCAAAAGCTTCATTTGATCTTCGCCTTCAAACGGTAGAACGCAATGATGACTGCCGTGATGTCTGTTTCTCAACTACATTTCTATCCTAATCCGAGATTTAACTAATAGTAGACTAGAAATCAAGATATAGTTTTGACAACTAAATTTGACAACAAGCTTGAGATAGCAACACTTGTGAGTTCGACCGAGCAATACTCTAACAAATATTATTAAATTATTTAATAGTTGATAATAGTATAATAAATAAGCTATGATAGATATTATATTTGTATTTTTCATGTCAGTTTTTTATATAATTCTTTAGATTTTTACGGATTTTTATATAAAATTTGTTTTTACAACTCTTCGGGATTCTGCAAAACTATGTAAGACATTAAATAACTTTGCGTAACTCCGCGAGATTTTGCTCAATTATGTAGAATTATCAAAAAATTATTAATTTGCATGACTCATTTTAAATCTCTACAAATATATAAAAGTATTTATTGAGTAACTCTGCGTATCTCAAAAGAACTACCACGTACTAATACCAAGTATTGGTGTCATCGATTATTAAAAAATTGTAATTACACTCTTCCTATAGAGTATTTATAGACTTACATGTTTATATGTTTGTGCAGACTACTGTATTTTATCCTGAATACCACTTCAAGCCCATCAAGCGCCCTAACGAAGCATGTCATACTTTCTCTTGGTGAGGGATCCTGATCATCGTTACATTCGTAGTACTATTGCTCATCTTGATTTATATTGGGTGGAAGACTTAAAGGCACGCAGAACACCTGTATGAATACCAGAAAGGCAGAGTGGGAGAACACCTTGGTCAAGTGGCGAGTCAAAGAGGTGTATAGAGGCGGATTTATGAAAATGGAATAGTGAGTTTGGAGGTTTACAATGACAATTATTTTTTTATTTTTATTTTGAAGTATCAAAATTGCCTTTATCTATAGGAAAGTTTGATGTTCAATAACTTTACGTGTACTTGAAACTATTAGAGCATTGCTCGGTCGAACTCGCAAGCATTTCTATATCAAGCTTGTTTGTCAAGTTTAGGTGATCAAAACTATAATTCTTGATTTCTAGTCTAATTATAGCTATGTCTCAGATTAGAATAGAATGTGTAGTTGAGATTTAGACTTCACGACGTTCATCGATTGAAGACGAAGATCTACTGAGGAGAGATTGGAGGAACTTCATCAACAAAAGGTATGTGGAGACTGAAACTTATCTATCACTTGGAAGTCTATTATATTATATCTCCTAATAAGACTAAGTCATATAGTTATATAGACTCTTATATTATACACATTTGATATTTCAAGATGAGTTTATCTCGCTTATCTATTTCTCGAAATATGTGTTGGAAGCTTTTTGTTTTAGCTACGTTCATCATATTCTTGACGAGTTTAGTTGGAAACAATTTATTTATGGGAAACTAAATAATAAGTCAAAAGATGATCATGTGAAAATTGTCTTGAAACATCTTACATGATTTGTGTCAGATAATCATTTGATGTCGACTCGGAAAGTTTCTTATTGATCATTCGATCACTTGAAAATTACTTATAAGCTAATAGTTAGTGTGAGACAACTATTGTCGTCTTCTAAGGATGTTTCAATGATTGAAATGGGAGTTTAGAACAATTAACCTTTGTCTGGATATAACACAGTATGCTTACTAGTATGAAAACTGTTTTGGTACAATTCAGGTCCGGGAACCTAGTTTGCATACATAGTATGCGAACGGTTTTAACTGTTAAAGTCCGGGAACCAAGTTTGCATACCAGTATGTGAACGGTTCTACCTGAGTTAGGTCCGGGACTGCTATTTGCATACCCGTTTGCAAACGACTGGACAAGACCAAAGTCCGGATGCTGTAGTTTGCATACCAGTTTGCAAACTTAGTGGTTAAAGTTCTAAAATCGGTTATGTATGTTATCATACTCATGAACATATACATTTATAAATTAAGGAATGCAATCTTTACAAACCGTGGCTTAATGTTCATGAATTGATTTCGGTATAAGTACTTTGTACGATTATAAATCAATCCGATTTTGTTTCAATTTGTTCAATGAACAATTGAACAACTCTATTTCTAACACAATTAAATTCATTTGATTATTTGTCATGATTAATTGATCATCATATTTGATCTAGGAGTATTAGATGAATGTGGTTAAGACAAAAGTGTTCATATATTTAACTTCGGTTAACTATTGTTGAGCCAACTCAATATACATGTTTAGGTACGGTTACCCATATCTAAATGAAGGAATATTACATTTGTGTGAAACAAGATAATACCATCTAACGGTGGAGAGATATTGCTTTGGTTTTAAGCAAACTTAGCTTGAATCTTAAATCAGGATTTCATTTAACGGTGAATATTAAATGCTTTGTTTCTAAGATAACTTAGCTTTGATTAAAAGCAAACCCTGATTTTAAAGACTATATAAGGGAGAACTCTAGCAACTGAAAAACCTAATCCTGTCACTTTCATGTGTCCTTGTATAACTAGAGTCGATTCTCCTTTAACCTAGGTTTTTCCAAAACCATTATAGGTTAATTACATGAAGACTTCATTTGGGATTCGTGAAGCCAGATCCAACTATTTTCTCTGTAGTTGCGTATTATGATCTTACTTATTTTATCGTATTAAGTACTATCTTCTCTAAGATTTTCTCGAGATTTATCTTCGATAGGTAAGATATAAAAAGTAATCACAAAGCTCTTCGTCTCATTATTTGTGATTCCACAATAACTTCTTCTACTACCATATAGTTAAGTTATGGTGAGGTGATTGATATTTCTAGGCTGCTTTTCGGGAGTATAAGACCGGATTATCAGTTGGTTTATGTTCACCTTGATTTATCAAAAGACGTGACAAAAACTTCATAGGCACTTATGTGGGAGACAAATTTATCTATCAGAATAGACTTATCTGTGAGAGACAGATTTGTTTATAAGTCTTTGACTTTGGGTCATAGCAACTCTTAGTTGTGGGTGAGATCAGCTAAGGGAATCAAGTGAGCAGAATATGGCCTGGTTCTAGAGGCATAAGGAACGCGACTGTATCTTAATCGGTGTGAGACTCGTTTAGGGCTCAACTACATTCTAGTCCGAAGTTAACTCATAGTAGGCTAGTGTCTATAGCTGCTTAATACAGTGTGGTATTCAAATCTGGACTAGGTCCCGTGGTTTTTCTGCATTTGCGGTTTCCTTGTTAACAAAACTTCTGGTGAAAGTGTTATTTCTTTTCCGCATTATATTTGTTTATATAATTAAAATATCACACGTTGTGAGTAGTTCAATCAATTGGTAAATCCGAACTTAATTGTTGGATAGGAATTGATTGGTACTTGGGCATTGGTCTTTGGTCTTTGGTACTGTCCAAGTTATTTCTCATATCAATCGGGCTCACAGATTTCTATCTGTTCGATTACAGATTGTATTGAGAAATTGAGATATAACTCTTTGATATATTTCTTGGTTGAGCTCGCTTTATAAGCTGGTGCTCTTGGAATTATATTGGAGTTAGTCCATACAGATTGACATACGAATTATTGGGTGTGGTAGTTATACCCCTATTTTTTCAGATAGTAATGGACAAAGTATAGCTACATCAAAATCAGGACTTATGCAACCCGAAGTGCAAGCTATATTATTATTCACCTCACAAGTATAAAACCTGTGGAATAAACAAAGTTTGAGATGAAGAGAACTTTGATTTCTATCTACCTTGATCGATGGATCTAGATCAACAAACAATCCAGATCAGGATACACGAGTTATCAGGGAAAGATAGTTGTACATGGCTCCACGAATCCCTATGAAGACTTTGTAGTTCCTAAACGCTAAAATGGTTAGGAAGAGGACGTATCTAAATACAACTAGGACACACCAAAAAGTAGTGTTGGGATTCAAAGATCCTAGTTGCTTGAAGTTCCCATTTTATATACATTTAAAGCATAGGTTGCTTTAGGTTTAAGCTAAGATAGCTTTGAAAACAAGCAATCAATATCCACTGTTAGATGAATATTTGAATCTGATTTGCATAAGCAAGATATACACTCTGGTTAGGTGAAACTGTAACTGAACCGTGTACAAATACTATGTTCAACATGGTTAGCCGAAACTAGCCGGTTTGAACTTAAAAGCTTAATATTCATTTTCATGAACATATAAGGCATTAACTATGAGTCACAAACATGTGATCAAATAAGTCTAATGTTTTTAGAGAATTGATCAAATGCTAATTATCTCATAGAAATAATTTAAGCACGCTTGAAAATATAATCGACATGGTTAGTAGGTGTACAAGGTACAAATACTATTGTCGTTCGTGAGTCGGTTCAGTCACATTATGTGTACCGGTTTGTAAACATTTATCCAAACCAAGTTATGGAGTTAATAAAACTATTTAGGTTTGCGTACCAATTTGGAAACCTTAAGACTGTCACCGGTTCCAGAGTTCACATAACTAAATCGGTTTGCGTACCGGTTTGGATACACTGCCTAGTTCGGGAACACATAAATGTTTTAGTTTGCGTACCGGTTTGGAAACTAATCCTGGTTCCATAAACATAGTAAAAAAATGGTTTGCATACGAGTATTCGTACCATCTGGTTCATGAGTTAAACAAATTTTCACATGATATACATAAAAATATGCGTAACACAAATCTATAAGTCGATATATAGCTACTCCGCTACTTGTACGAGTACATGTAATACGGGTTTAGACATATAACAGTTTCCCAATTTGTAAGACTGATAACACTGTCTTGTATCCGAATCTATAGTAGTTCTATATTTTTTTCTTAATCTATTCAAAATATTCCTAAATAACATCAATGACACATATCACTATTCCAGGCTATTTTCAAACGATAAAATTTGAATCATGATTTTGATTCCGAACAATAAATTGTCCATATCCGAATCAAGTATGAACAAATGTTCATTAAGCTTAGTCATTATATTTCGAGAACTAATTATCAAGATAAACTTGAATCGAAATTTTTGTTTATGTATAATAGTATAATTAGTTATGCGACATCGTATCTAATGATATAAAATGAATATAACTTGAGATATAGGTGTTCAGTCTTCACTTACCTTTTGTTGATGAAGTTCTCCAAAATCTTCGGTTGATCTTCGACTATAAACGATAGAATGCAATGATGACTGTCGTGGTCCACTATTTCTCAACTACATTTTTATCCTAGTCCAAGACTTAACTAATTGTAGATTAGAAATCAAGATATAGTTTTGACAACTAAATTTGACAACAAGCTTGAGATTCCAACACTTGTGAGTTTGACCGAGCAATGCTCTAACAGACTCCCCCTTTGTCAATTTTACTGACAAAACTATCTATTCATATGAATAGAAAATAAAGCTTCGACAACTTCTTGAATCAAACATGTCTTGATTTCTTGCCATCTTCAGGTCCTTGAACTCTTCGTAATTTCAATCTACAATGATTTTGAACGTGTTCAACTCAGCATCGTTGTTGTTGAAGAACCGATTCCATGGTGATAACAACTTTTGAAATTCTCAATTATGATTATACAAAAACATAGTATTATTCTTTCTCCAAAGTTCAATTGTATCCCAACTCTGAAGTAATACTACGGTGATATGTTTCTCCCCATTAATCAATACTTACATCTTTTGCATATTAGGTAAAACCTATAGATTATTGATTCACTTCCCCTTACATAATGATCCGTAAACCATATGTATGTTGTATGAATAATTCTCCCCCTTTTTGTCAATAAAATTAACAAAGGTACGAAAATTGCGGGATCGTAATGAATACAACCAAAAGATATGTCAAGTTTTAAGGAAGTTTTGAGATTCCACATTATAACATAGTTAAAATGAAACTCCTCATATCAACTTATTTAGATGATATCACATAGTAATGAATACTTAGCGCTCATCTAAGAGGTTAAAAAGATACACGCATCCCTTTTCAAATTCCAGAGCCACACTCCCCACAAAGATATTGCAATTAAGCACAAATTCATTTAATAACTCTCCCCCATTTGATGTCATTCCCAAGAGAACAACATGAGTGGCCTTGCCTTATAAAAAGAAGGATTTTGTTGGACATTAAAAAATCACATGGATTTGTATCCGAAATCGAATTAAAATAATCTCAACATCAGTTACGGGAACGAAGATAATTTTGATCGATATGACTCAACATAAGAGAATCTTACAAAGTGTGTAAAGCAATAAAAACACAAAAGTGTGATCACAAGTAGACCAATACTGCGAGAAAATTTCTCAAAGAGTTTGTTCTATTTTCTGTTTATAAGAAACAAAAATCATAACAGATTTAACTTCTGAGCATATATAAAATGTCATCTCGATTCACAAAAACGTAAAGGCACATATATTTAATAAGACATTTGCAATAATTAAACCAATAATGATTACATACTACAAGTTCATCTTCCAACAACTCTAGAATTTAAATAAATAAATCTAAAAACATGCAAGGTAAAAAATGTTGGAAATAGATTGTATAATCACAATTTTTGCTATACCAAACCCTAGTTATCCTTCTCAAAAGTAAGAATAAATTCCCACAAGAAGTTACCTAGTAATAAAAATCTTTGAAGAATTCTTTATCATCTCCAAACTCTTTATCAGCAACAGGCATAAGAACATATGGTCATGAATGAAGGTGTTAGTTCCTGCAAACCTGGTAAGTTGTAGATTAGCAAGAGCTTCTTAAAGTTTGAGAGAATATTGTAGAATCTTCTTTAGTCCCTGCATTTTTTTTTAAGAATCTACCCATGGAAAAGGCACACTGGGAGCAATTTTATTAAAATCAATAAAAAAGAATAAAGGGGGCTAGGCCTTACCTCCAACAAGAGAAGAAGAAAAAGAACAAAAAATAAATTACATATTTATAAAACGATACAACGGTAAAGTAGATCTATCTATATGAAGCGCTCGTTTAATAAAATCAGGGGGATCGATCCACCAACGAGACTCCGTCTGAGCCCCATGTTTAACCAATAAATACGCAACTGCATTTCCTTCATGGTACATATGAGTGCACACAAAATGGATGGTAGATGCAAACTTCAAACAATTTCTCTAGTGAGTATAAAGAGACCAAGGAACCAACCTAAGGTTAGCAATGGCATGTAAAACAAAGGTAGAGTCGCACTCGAGCCAAAGTATTTGAACTCCTTTAGATTAGGCCAATCTAAGAGCATAAATGGCACCCCAAATCTCAGCTATAGTAGAATTAGTGATTCCCAATTTCTGAGCTAAACAACCTCTGGCCATGCTTCGGAAGTCACGAAACACCATGCCACGGCTAGAGGGACCCGGATTACCAAGAGAACATCCATAAATATTAGACTTAATCCAGCCAGAAAGTGGTGGCTGCCACTTGACCGGGATGGCTTTCGGCAACTTTGGAGCTAACCTTTGAATGTTCAAAAAGTCCAGAATAGGCTTGTCTGCAGATGTATAGAAAGAGAACCCGCCACTATATTTTCCAGACTCGGCAATTAAGCATTTCAAATGAATCACTGCTAGATTAGAAGGAATTAGACAATACTCAAACCTGAGTTTATTACGAAAGAACCAAATGAGCTAAATGCAGCTTATCAAACTACCCAAATAAGGTTTTTGGTTTGAGAGCAACCCTTAACATTCTGACAGAGGCAAAGAGTGAGCTAATAAAATTATAGTCCAGCTGATGACTAAACACCTACATAATCCAACTCCAAAGATAGTTACCAAACCTGCAATTGAAAAATAGGTGATTTTGAGTTTCACTACAGTTAGGGGAAGGACATAAGTTACAACAATTAGTCATGTCTATCCCTTGAACCTTCACATTGTCCTCAGTAGCGATTATGTTATGTAGCAGCTTCCAAGCAGTTCAAGCGCGCCTATGAGGAATTTTTATAGCCCATAAATCCTCGAAGTCAGAAGTTTCATAAAATCTAGGTCTATGATAATCGTAAACATATTTCATTGTAATGATGCCGGTTTTACTCTCAGCCATCACTTGTTTATCAACTTTGTGAGAAGAAAAAGGGGTCTCCCTTAACATCTATTGCACCCGACCCTCAAGCTCTGGCATATAAGGAGGAAGACACCACATTCCTTCTTCAATAAATCCTACAACAGTGTTATGTAAGTTAGAATTATCCAGATATAAATAATATGCAATGGAGGAACCCATATTGATGCACCAAACATCATTCTAAAAGTCTATGTTACTACCATCACCAACTAACTAGACCAAATTTTCCTAAATGATACTCCACTGCTCCTTAAAACCATGCCATACTGAAGATTTCTTATAAGCAGAGCCCTTAAAATGAGCACGAATGAAATTGTCAAATTCTAAATTTTCAGTCATTATCTTCCATGCCATCTTCATAAGAGCTGCATTATTAAGACTTTGCATAGATTTGATGACCAAGCCACCTTTATTCACATGGATACAAACCTTGTCCCAAGCTACATCGTTATGACGAGTAGAGTTTATATCACCAGTCCACACAAAATTACGAATCCACTGCTCCAGATTTTTTATGCACGAACAAGGCCACTTGTAAACATGAAAGATGTATAAGGTAAAACTTCCTTCTTGGTTTTCTTAAGTTCTTCAAGAAGATTTTCAAACCTTTTCTGATTGGAGTAATCCATTTTAGGTTTAATCTGATTATTCATTTTCCTCCTAAGAGATGAGAGAAAAGTAAATGACATCTCTTATTCCTTTTTGGTTGGATAAGTATCAACAACCATTGGATCATAGGTTCCACGAGAAGATGTTGTGATTGGAGCCTCCATGAGAATAAAATGAATTTGTGAAACACATATATATGGCTCAATAGGCAAAGCTTTTTGTGAAAGAGATATGAGTCTTGAAGTAGAAGATATTTACCATGCAGGATTTCAGAATCATAAAAGTTCACACACTAAAATACAAAACTCCTAAAATGAAATAAAAATATCATTTTATCCTTATATAGGTTTTGGGGATTAAAATTTCCAATACCATCACTTGGGACATAGATTAAGATGCACAAATACGAGATGAAGATCCAAACAATATTCAATCTTGATCCAAAGCCCTGATATGCACAGTTCTTATCTCTTTTAAGGGGCACATGAGATAAGATGCACCTTTCAACATAATTAGATTGTGTTGAGGTGAGCAATAGATTGATCACCACTAGATTCCTACACGAAATTAATAATATCCTTCAATACAGAGCATTTAGTATGGATTTTTCTCTTTAACTGAGATTTTACCTTTTCCTTAGAATCAATCAATCTTTTAGAAGAAGAAGATTTAACTTTGAGTACCTCAGGATTGGACTTTTGAACAAGTTTAAGCATATTTGCCAAACGACTAGCCCTATATTGTAGTTTATTGATCTACCTTATTTTATGTTTGTACTTGAAAGATTGTGTGAGTCTGTGACCCTCAATAGAACAATAAGGACATGTGAGATTGATTCAGGAACATCATTAGTGTCTAGACACAAGGTACCTGGAATATTAATAAAATATTCTTTAGTATACAAAAAATACATTACATCCTCCAATGGTTTGGATGAAGAGTCATCAATTGAATTACTAAGATTGATATGAGTATTGATACAATTATCAAAATTGACAATTTCTCCCAAGAGTGCTACACTTGAACCATCATCCTCTTCGGAATCATAATGTTCATATGTTTCATCAAGTGTTGCAGAAAGACTCTTATTTCCGATGTATTTTTTACGATTTTGGCACTCATTAGCGAAGTGACCGAATCCTTTACACTTGAAACACTGTGGCATATCCTCGTCGTCAGTATCATTAGAATCTCTGTTTTTAACAGAAATACGATTACGTGGCTTAGCTGACGTTGGAGGTTTTTCTCTGGAAAATCGTTTATTTCTATTCCTAAAAAGTTATTTAAACTGTCTTGTGATCAGTGATACTGAGTTATCAAGATCTTCATCTAAAAATTCAGGATCAACAAGATCATCTCCAGAGTTCTCAACACTTTCATTTTTGAGAGCTTTAGTGTTTTTCAGTGCCTTGAATGCAACATCCTTTCCATCTTTGGATTGAAGTTCATGATAAAAAATATTCAACTTTCCAACAAGAGTATTTCTGGAAAGAGTTTCAAGGTTATTCCCTTCCATGATGGCATGTTTCTTAGATCCGTATCTAGCTGGTAAAGATCGAAGAATTTTCATCACAGTGTCCTTTTGGGAAATAGTCTTTCCTAATGCAAAACAAGCATTAATAATACAGACACATTTTAATTAAATTCATCAAACGAATATTTATCAGATATACAAATATTTTCCCAGTTAGAATTTAGGTGTTGAATCCTAACATCTTTCTCTAAGGTATCTCCTTCAAATACGGTTTCTAATTAGACTTAGTGCACGAAGTCACATGGTGCTGAAGATTTGGGCTTATAGCTTGGATAATAGCGTTTAACCTGTCATAGATATGCTTTGCAGCACTTATCTCGGATTTACTATAAGTTATTAACGGCTTGGCAACATTGTCTCCATATCTAATAACTGTTGGCTCCTCGTATCTAATAACTACAAGTTTTCATGTCTCAAAGTCACAGGCTTGTAGAAAAGAACGCATAACAATTTTCCACCATAAGTAATTTGTGCCATCAAATGCTGGCGGTATATTTATCGAGATCGCACTCTTGTACACGTAGTCAGACTGCTTCAAACATCGACTTGTTAGGTCTTATCGTGTTTTCCTGCTCTGATACAATTTGAAAACGCGGGGGTACCAAAATACACCAACACTTTTTTCTTAAGCAATCTATATGGACAAACTCAATACAAATCCGAGAGTCAAACTCAATCAAGGAATAATATCTAGAGTTATATCTCTCCCTCTCTTGCGATTAGAACGTTTACAAAAACAAATCCGTGAACCTAATCACAAAGAGATTACTTGGATGGTACCAAAGGCCAATGTTCAATAATTAATCAAGTCATATCCAACAAATTAGGTCGGATGTGTCTACTATATATGATTGATCAATGCACAACCTGTGATATTTCAATTATAAAGATAAACTATATAATGCAGAAATAAAAATAACACATACACCAGAAGTTTTGTTAACGAAGAATTCGTAAATACAGAAAAACCCCGAGACCTAGTCCAGATTGAACACCAAACTGAATTAAGCCTCTATATACACTAGCCTACTACTAATTAACTTCAGACTGGAATGTAGTTGAGTCTTAAAAGTATCCCACCGATTAAGGTACAGTCGTGCTGTTTATGCCTCTTGAATCCCAATAGGACTCCACGCAATTGATTCCCTTAGCTGATGTCACACCAACTAAGAGTTGCTTCAACTCAATTAAAGACATTGAACCAATTTACCTCCCACAAATTAATCATATATATGATTTCCTTTTAAAATCAAATAGTTTGATCAAAGGTGTGGAAATCGATAGCAATAGATAAATTCTAGCTAACCTCAAAATCCGAACTTATGCAATCCGAAGTGCAGCCTAGATTATTATTCACCTCACAAGTATAAAACCTATGGAATCAACAAAGTTTAAGACAAATAAAACTTTGATGATTTCTATCTATCTTGATTGAAGGAACAAGCTCAATAAACAATCAAGATCAGGATACACGAGTTATCAAGTAAAGATAATTGGACCTGGATTCACGAATCCCTATGAAGACTTTGTAGTTGCTACACCTTAAAAGTGTTAGGAAGAGGACGAATCTAAATACAACTAGGACACACCAAAAAGTAGTGTCGGGATTTAAAGATCCCAGTTGCTTGAAGTTCCCCTTTTATAGACATTTAAAGCATAGGTTGCTTTAGGTTTAAGCTAACCAAACAATCAATATCCTCCGTTAGATGAATATTTGAATCTGATTTACATAAGCAAGATATACACTCTCGTTAGGTAAAACTGTAACCGAATCGTGTACAAAGACTATGTTCAACATGGTTAGCCGAAACTAGCCGGTTTGAACTTTTTTTTTTTTGATTCAAATTAATTTTTTATTAATTATGGAGGTAAGATTTGATTAGTATCCTTCATATCTTCCTCTAACTGGTTATAGATAAAACTTGGGGGTGTATCCTCCCAAGGCCAAGATAACTTATGCTTCCTAGAGTGTTTAGCTATAAAGTCTGCTGCATGATTACACTCTCTTATTACATGTCTTATTTCCCAGAACTTAATACTATTAAGATAAAATTTGACATCATAGATAATTGGTAGATTTTCCCAGCATATTCTTGCATTGTCTCCATTGATCGCAGCAGCAACATTTGATGAATCAATTTCTAGAATCACATACTCCAGCTGTTGACTCATTGCCCATTGTACCGCCTCCAAAGCAGCAATGCATTCTGCTGTCTCTGCACTCAGGTTTCCATTGCTGTAGATGCACTTTGATCTTTGATGTTCCCCTGCAAAATTCCTCGTAATTAGACCTATGCCACAATCTTTAGATAAAAGCTTAAAAGAAGCATCAAAATTAATGGTAACATAAGGTGCAGCTGGTGGTTGCAAATGTCTATTTCTTGGCAGAGTAGTTGCTGAGTTAGATACTCTAGGAGATGTGTTGTCAGTCTTGATAAATTGATCAAGATTTTGGGCTCTCCTGATGCATGAAGTTGGGTTTGGTTTCTGCTTCTCAAAGACTGCACTGCACCTCTCCTTCCAGATTTCCCATAAATAACAAGAAATCTAAATAATCCAATTTTCATTAGCCTGTCCATCAGAATTAAACCAACTAATGACCCAATCCTGGACTCCATCTATTCCATTCATGGAATTAAGACCATTTGGAACAGAAGTAAGAACTGTTTTTGTGAAGGAGCATCTCATCAGCAGGTGTTCAGTTGTCTCCCATTATTTTTGGCAAAAATGGCAGTATGACACTTCTCCTCCAGTATTTCTCTTGAGTCTCTCACTAGCCGGTTTGAACTTAAAAGCTTAATCTTCATTTTCATGAACACATAAGACATTAAATCCGAGTCACAACACATGTGATCAAATAAGTCTAGTATTTTTAGAGAATTGATCAAATGCTAATTATCTTATAGAAATAATTTAAACACACTTGAAAATATAATCGACATGGTTAGTAGGTGTACAAGGTACAAATACCATTGTCGTTCGTGAGTAGGTTCAGTCACAGTACGTATACCAGTTTATCCAAACCAAGTTCCTGAGTTAATAGAACTATTTAGGTTTGCGTACCGGTTTGGATACACTGCCTAGTTCGGGAACACAAAACTGTTTTAGTTTGCGTACCGGTCTGGAAACTAATCACGGTTCCGTAACCACAGTTGAAAAATGGTTTGCGTATGAGTATGCATACTGATCCGGTTCATGAGAAATAAATTTTCACATGATATGCATAAAAATATGCGTACCACAAATCTATAAGTCGATATATAGCTATTTCGCTACTTGTTCGAGTACATGTAATACGGTTTCAGACATATAACAATTTTCCCAGTTTGTAAGACTGATAACATTGTCTTGTATCTGAATTTATAGTAGTTCTATATTTCTCTCTAAATCGATTTGAAACATTCCTGAATAACAACAACGACACATATCACTGTTCCAGGCTATTTTCAAACGATAAAACTTGAATCATGATTTTGATTCCGAACAATAAATTTTCCTTAGGTGAGATTCATCAAGTATGAACAGATGTTCATTAAGTTTAGTCATTATATTTCAAGAACTAATTATTAAGATAAACTTGACTCGAAATTCTTGTCTATGATTAATAGTCTAATTAGTTATGTGACATCGTCTCAAATGATAGAAAAATGAATATAACTTGATATATAGGTGGTTCAGTCTTCAATTACTTTTTGTTGATAAAGTTCTCCAAAAGATTCGTTTGATCTTCGCTTCAAATGGTAGAACGCAATCATGATTGCCGTGATCCACTATTTTTCAAATACATTTTTATCCTAGTCCGAGACTTAACTAAATGTAGACTAGAAATCAAGATATAGTTTTGACAACAAGCTTGAGATAACAACACTTGTGAGTTTGACCGAGCAATGCTCTAACACCAGATTTTGTAACTGTCAACCCAATCAATCATGGTCCTGTGACCCAAACTCGAATATTAAACTCTTTAGGACCTCAATGCAACAATGGTCACAAAGTTCAAACCCGAGGTCAAAATATTCCTAAAAATAAAAATAAACTAGGAAAAAATTACACAAGATGTTCAAAATTATTTATAGGTTTCCATTAAACAGGTCATTGAACTCTTATTGCGTAAAATAGGATGAATTATAAGAAAGATAGACCAAAATAAATTAATGAATTGTACGTAACCAACATAACAGGGAAAAATAAGGGAAAACAATGAAAAGAGAAAAATAAAGTTATAGGTGGAAGAATAATTAATGAAAAGAGAAATAACGGTGCATTTAGAGCATCCACATGGGTGTAAAAGTTATGCCAATCAATACTTTTGAAAATAGTATTCTTGTGTTGTTCGGAAGTGAGGATCTGGAAGGCTATAATCTGACGGTTTTTAAAACAACCTGATACGTGGGCATAATTTCAAACCGAGCCTAAATATTAAGCGCAGTTTTATACAAAACCTATAGTAATTTAGACTCCAGATGGTTTTAAACATCATTTCACATTCGGTGCATGTAAAACACCGAGTTATATTTTAAATTTGGCCTGTCAAATTTAAGAATAACTAAATTCGAATGATATATATACCATTTGAATTTGCCGTAGTTTTTTTTTTAAGGCGCCGAAAACACATTGTCTTGTATAAGTTCATTCAACGAAACAAAGTAAAAGAATTTTATCTTAGAGCAATTCCTATGGGATGAACAAACTCAGAGTTTGTTCATTTTGCTCCCACAATGGCATGAACAAACATGAAAAATGGATGTTCAAATCATCAAATATGTTGCTTTAAACATTGAGTCGTAACATCCAGCGCGCGTCTGTGTTAAAGACGGGCGGTATTGCTACCTACGCTGGCGTCCGAAGAAATAACGCCCACGTTATTATTTCCAATGTGCATATTCATATATAGCATCGGAGTCCGTATCAATAACGCCAGTGTCAGTCACTATGGCGCCAACATCTCAATCTGAACAGCTGCAGAACCCTTTGATCCAATGGCTACATTTTCTGAAATTTATAAATACTCCTCATTCCAACTCTAAATTCACATATTCTTCCCTCTTAAATCATTTACAAAAATGCCTCCCAGAGTTCGTTATGTTAGATTCACTAAAGAAAATGATTTAGCTATTTGAAGAGCCTACGTTTTTCAAACAAAAGATGTTGCCGCTGATGTTGCTGCTGGTAGGAATGTATCACAATCGGCGTTTTGGCAGAATTTTTTTGAAATATTCGCTGCTGAAACGATGAATATTAATATGCGTGATTGTCGGGGATTGGCACACCATTTTAGTGTAATTAGTTGTAATGTATCGGAGTTCATCGCTCAATTAATGGAGAATCACAAAAATAAGCTCAACGGTGAAGCCGAACATGAAGTGGAACCCAGAACTCTAGCGATGTGGCCATCATCTCACCGCGGTCGTCAATTCGAATTCCATGCTTGTTTCAACATTCTTAGGGTGCTCATCAATTACGATCCCCACATCGCTCTAGGAATTCCACCACCCGCCGAGAATTGCCACCGCCTATGTAGTAGTTGTTTGAATCTGATGTATTTCTTTTATTCTCATGTATGGTGTGGTTGTTCAATGCAGTATGTTTTTATTTATGAAATTGATGGTTCAATGTTTAATCGAGGAAAAATTTAAATTACTTGATATTGATGGTTTTAGTGAATCGATTTGTCCAACAACTTCAATCAGCCCACTCCACCAAAAAACACCTGGGACATTCCCAAAAATGCCTTCCATATGTGTCTTCTTCAGAAGACGTCCACAAATGCATAAAAGTCTTGCAACCGGGCTTTGAGCATGCACTGATTCTCCGTGGACAATGTTTGTATTCGTGATCTTCATATCCACAATGCTTGCAGTGTAATAACTCCTTCTTCAATTTGGATTTAAGTTTGAAGTTTTTGCAGAGTGTTGCAATCTTTTTTTCTTCTTCTTTTTTAATCTTCATAGTATCATCCAACATATGTGGTTCCTCTGGACAGTTAGGATCTTGACATTGCAAATACCTGAGATTTTTCGGTTGTGATTCAATCACCATTCTGATGCGTGAACAACCTTCCCGCGGACACTTTGAATACATCCAAGGACATTGCATAAGACTGTGGTTATCCATGAAACATAATGGACAAACCTTTTTTGCTTCGACACATAATATTTGCTTCGCCTTGCCTTTAGAAAACATGGTGGATGTTGAGAAAGAAATCAAATGGTTTGGTTTAGAATAAAACCTAAAGGCATATTTATAATAGAAAATAGGCATTGGTAATTCAAATGGGCGGTTTTAGTAAAGTCGCGCGGTTTTACTACAAGCGCCAACTTCTATGTAATTCAAATGGGCGCTTAAAGGAAGGACGCCAACGCTTTTACTTCAAACACCAACGACCATATTTCCAACGGCTCACTTTTATTTCTTGACCTATAAATTTCATTCCTCACATCTCCAAAATCACATCTTCTTCTTTTTCTTTTTTGCTAAATCTCTCTCCCTTTGCAGAAATGTCTGTTAGAAATAGTGGTCCCAAGTTTACTCAAGAAGAGGATATAAGTCTATGCAAAACATATTTCTTTCATAGGGTAATCACTAGTGTTGTTATTTCTCGTGACAATTCTTTTTGGGAGAACATTTTTTCAATGTTCGTCTCACTGACGGGAAACCCAGGAAACCGAGATGCTCGTAGATTGCATACTCATTTTCATACTATTAGGCTTGCAGTCCACCCATTTCTTGCTCTGGTAATATAAATTGATCGAGAAAAGTTCATCGGTGTAACTGAAGATGAAGTGATCCAAACAACTCTTGATAACTGGGAGGAAGCTCACGGTAAGCCTTTTCCTTACGAAGCGTGTTTCATAATTCTAAAAGATGGTCCATCTCAAGCACATCGTTACTGCACTCGAATGCCGCTCCCGGTCTTTACAATGGAAGAAGATGTTACTATTGTTCGATATTGGATACAACCTTTGATGAGACCAATGAACAATGACCATTTTTGGGAAAAAAAATGTTAGGACATTTTGTAGCATCACGGAACGAAAGCATAAGAAACACTAAGAGCCTAGAACTAAGAATTGCATTCATCACTAATGAAGTCAAACATTATACATAAGTTTTATGGATGTTTCACCGTAGCTATTCTGGATTATCCAATGAAGAACTGGTGAGTATCTTCCCCTTTTCCTCACTGATCAACTGCATTATAAATATCTGAACTTGTTTTTTTCTATGTTTTACAGAAACCCATCGCTCAAACCAAGTTTACTGAAGAAAACGGAAGAGAGTTTAAGCATTTTGAATGCTATGAACTCTACAGAGAGAATGTCGCTGGATTTGATGTAGTTTGATGTTTTTGTTGTGGTTTATTAAAATGTAGTTTGATGTTATTTGCAAGTTTAAATTGTAATAAATTTCACTTAATCTGAAGTGGAAATCTATTTTAAAATATAAACACTTTCATTCATTGATATTACTGCTAATTCTTTTACAAGATATAAACTTTAGACAATAATAAAAACTTCAATAAAAATCAAGTACAAGTTTTGGCCTCCTGTTTATCTTCATTTGACGTATTTTACATTCAACGCGCTCTGTGACAGTTTCACCTTTGTTTTTGGATTTTTTATTGTTAACTTTCAAAACTTGAGCTTTTCTTTACCTTTTAGCGGAACATTTTCTTGGAGCAAATTCTAAAACTTGCACTTCCCTTTTACAATTTTCAATGTTTTTAAAATTCCCACATATCTTAGAAACAACAAATTTAAGTTTTGCATCGCAAAAAAGTGTGATCGCCTTTTCAGCCATTTTATAAGAGAAAATTCAAGTGAATTTTGGTGTGAGTGAATTGTTTGAAGATGGTGTTAATTTATAGAGGTAAAAAGTGAAATTCAAATTTTTAAAAACTACCCGTTGGCGTTAGAAGCAAAAATGCCGGAGATATATCTTGTGACGCCACGTTGGTTATTCTGACGCAAGCGTTTTTCCTTCCAACGCTAGCGTTCAATTTACAGACGCGCTAGCGTTTTTACCTACATCACACGCCTATTGATCTAACGCTCAGTGCTTTACCATAGTGGAAAACCTAGTTTGGCCATCCACCTGGCTCAACAAACGAATGAGTTTGTTCATTCCCATAGGAATTGATCTTACTGGTTTATATTTGCTAGGTCAAACAACACACATTTTGCAGTACCCTTGTAATTCATCAGAGGGATGGATTGGTGTGCCAAACTTTGGGCGAAAAGAAGTAGGTCATCAAATAACATTACCTCTACGAAACCCTAATCCTATCTCAAGAAAACCCGAACAAACCAGTCCCGGTTTTATTCACATTTTATTCCTATCAATATCAATATAAATTGTTAAGGCGTTTGTGAGTAAGCCCTAGAACACCCTAAAAGCAGAACTTATTCTCTGAGTTGAAGGATACACAGCGGCAGAAGAAAAAATGGTTTCCGGGAGTGGGATCTGTGCTAAACGAGTTGTTGTTGATGCTCGTCACCACATGCTTGGAAGATTATCTTCAATTATTGCCAAAGAACTTCTTAATGGGCAGAAGGTTGTAGTTGTTCGATGTGAAGAGATTTGTCTTTCTGGTGGTCTGGTTCGCCAGAAAATGAAGTATCTTCGTTTTCTCAGAAAGAGGATGAACACCAAACCTTCTCACGGTCCTATTCATTTCAGAGCTCCTGCTAAGATCCTTTGGAGGACTATCCGTGGGTAAGTAGTTTCTCTTATAAACCCTAAACCTAGTTTGATTTTTGATTTTTAGATTTGCTATAAACCCTAATCTTAGTTTGATTTTGAGATTTGTATTTGATTTAATGATTTTTTTTTTTTTTTGGTTGTTTGTAGTATGATTCCTCACAAGACCAAGCGTGGGGCTGCCGCACTTGCTAGATTTAAGGCGTATGAGGGTATTCCCCCTCCATATGACAAGATTAAGAGGATGGTTATCCCTGATGCTCTAAAGTAAGATCTGGGTTTTGATTTTTCGTATGATTTAGGGTTTTATTTGATGTATTTTGGGTGTTAATCTGAGTTGTTTTTCTGTTATGAATTAGGGTTTTGAGACTTCAACCTGGACACAAGTACTGCTTGTTGGGACGACTATCGTCTGAGGTTGGATGGAGTCACGCTGATACCATCAAGGTGAGATTTCTGTGCTTTGTTACATTTGGCTATCTTCATTTCTTTTACTGTTGAACTGTTGAGTTTGCATGCTATATGTTGCTTGATCAATGGCACTGGTGCTGAAAAGCTAAATGTTTGGTTCCTTTATTCATATTATAAGTTACTATCAAAATTGCTTTCATACTGTTATCAGTTTTTGTTTTAGTAATTAAAAGTGTTGTTTGGTTAGAGCTTGCTTAATAAGTTAGTCTACACGAGGAGCACACTTTTAAGTGTTGGTTTAACTTGTAACTGGGTTATATGTGAGTCACTTTTCCTCTTTAGTTGGTTTATATTTAGTTGTTTGAATTGTTTCTCTACCCTGGATAATGTCGTTCTGTTTGTGGTGCATGTTATGATCTGAATTCTATTGTTGATTAGGTCTTGTTTTGGGTTTAGTAGTCCTATTTAGTTGTTAAGCTTCTTGTCTACAAAAAGCCAAATTTTGTTAAGATTTTCATGAACACAGTCAATTATTTGATGTTGTTGTAAGTCTTTGTTTTGTTGCTGATTACCATCTTGTTAAAATGCATGTTTTTGGAATGTCTTGCAGTTTATGCATTTTCAGCTTAAAGCAATTTCTATTGTTTGTATGCTCTTCTCGTACTACGAAGTTGTTAATTGAGATTTCCTGGAGGCTGCTGTAAAATTGTTTTTGATATGTTTAAGTTTGTTCTTATGTCATCTTTGTTTTCAAAATTTCAGGAACTTGAGGAGAAGAGAAAGGCAAGATCCCAGCTTGTGTATGAAAGGAAAAAGCAGTTGAACAAGTTCAGACTTAAGGCTGAGAAGACTGCTGAAGGGCAGCTTGGTGCACAACTCGAAATTCTTGCCCCCGTCAAGTACTAGATTATTTCCCCGTTATTAGTATCTTTTTTTGGTGACGATTTTGAGGATTTTGGCGCCTGACATTTGCTTTCTTTCTGGTTTCGAGACATCTTCCTTGTTTGATTGCAGACACTTTTAAGGTGGTATTGTTAATATACTATAGGGCCTTGGTATTTGAATTCAAAAACTTACCTCTTGATAAAGTTTTTAGTTACTTTTGTTCGACGAATCATTAGTGGTTTTTGCCTAAGCAATATGTGCACCTTGCTTTTGGTCCTTGCCCAAAGAGAAGTTACAGTCCATCAAAGGAGAATTTTAGGACGTTATATTGGTTGGGGAACTGCATTTTTAGGAGAATGTTAGTTTCGAGACATCTTCCTTGTTTGATTGCCCCCGTCAAGTACTAGATTATTTCCCCGTTATTAGTAGTATCTTTTTTTGGCGACAATTTTGAGGATTTTGGCGCCTGCCATTTGCTTTCTTTCTGGTTTTGAGACATCTTCCTTGTTTGATTGGCACACTTTTAAGGTGGTAATGTTAATATACTATAGGGCCTTGGTATTTGAATTCAAAAACTTACCTCTTGATAAAGTTTTTAGTTACTTTTGTTCGACGAATCATTAGTGGTTTTTGCCAAAGCAATATGTGCACCTTGCTTTTGGTCCTTGCCCAAAGAGAAGTTACAGTCATCAAAGGAGAATTTTAGGACGTTATATTGGTTGGGGAACTGCATTTTTAGGAGAATTTTAGTTCGGTTGGGGTACTGCTTTTTTGTAGGTGAATCTTAGTTTCTCGGGCTTGGACTACGGTTGTAGTGAAATTGGAAAAGTCTACAACTTGGACAACTACCATAGTCCAATCCTAGGACTGTAAATCCAAGCCTTTAATCATTCCCCTCATTACACCATTATCAATCCCGATACTTGGACAACTACCATAGTCCAATCTTAGGACAGTAAATCCAAGCCTTTAATTATTCCCCTCATTACACCATTATCAATCCCGATGCTAGAATCATTTCCCTCTCCACCGCTCAGATTGTGCCACATCGGTGTCCCAAGATTGGACTAGGACAGTTGTCCCAGCTGTAGACACTTCCAGTGAAATTGTAGCATGACAGGTACGGATGGATTTGAATGTTTTGTTTATGTAGAATTTTTACTGTCACTGTCAGTAAAAAAGTTGTATTCCACTACGATGTGCTTGGGCTTGATCAAAGTTCCTGTCGTGTCCCTCTCGACAGTTTCTGATCGAGATATATTTTTGGGCATATCAAAAAATTATCGAGCATATTCAAGGTTCGGCTCACAACTTTTTTTTTACTTAGGTTTGTTAGGTTAACCTAGACAAAATGTATGCCCGATAATTTTTTGGTATGTCCAAAAACAACCCTCTTTTGATCTCCCAAATTGACGAATCCATTATCTATGCTCATTCTATGTGAGGATATTACAGTACCAAACCTGTTATACTCGGGCTTGTAAAGATCCGTATCAGCTGGTTTGCGGTGCACTGATGAGTCATATACAACAGAATAAGTATGGCCGTCACAATTTGATCTGCTGTCACAGTTTGATCTGGCTTCAAATGTCGTACAACAAAGCACTTTTTGCTGAAATAGTTAATGTCCTCCTAGAGTTGCTGACCAGTGAAGAGCTGCTGTCAATATTGTGAAATGGTGATTTATTCGAATGTTTTGGCAGATCTCTATCATTCAGAGAGCAATCGTCAGGGAAATCCCAAGGTTTCTCTTTTACCTTATAGAAACTTTTGAGTCAACCATTGTTGACGGACAGCGGGCGCACCATGAAATCCAAAGGTGCTGCTTCACGCGAATGAGGAAACACATGTTTAAATTACACATGAGTGGATAGTGATGATGACAGATACAAACTAGTAAACACTCAAGTTTAAATAGTTCTGTTAACAATATTTCAGATTCTAGAACATGTCGTTTTTGGAATCGGGAAGCAGTATTTATCACTTAATAATAAGTCTAAAACGCCAGAAGTATCAAAAACCTATATAAACTGGGTTGCCTAACTAAGTTCACTGAATTATCTTGGTGAACTTGTGTTGCAACCAATAATTACATTTGAACAAGCTGAGCAGTAGCTCTCAAAACTAAGTACCTGATCATAATCAATGTAACCAGTGCTCTCATTCAATCGGCATGGCATTATCTCAAAAAACATTCCTACATCGAATATCTTTTTGGTGTCAGCCTGAAGAGAAAAATACAAACATAAAGATCAATCCGAAAAACTCTGCGTTTCCACAAACATATTGCTGACTAGTGCTTGATTGAACATGGATGTGATAGCCGCGTATGAGATCAAGTTTTCAATCTAGTTGATATCAATTATAGTTGGAAACAGTTGAGTGAGAATAGCTATAGACGTACCTGATACCCATGGGAAAGTGCCATAATTCTCTCATGGGCTTCAACAATGCAGTGTAGACTTGGAAATTTGCGGAGACTGCATGTTAACTGCAGAACACAAGACTAATTAGGCTCTTAAAAGATTAGTTAGTACAAAAATAATTCTCCAAAATTCAGATAAAACCATTTTAATTATCTTCAAACACCAGCGAATACTCAAATTAATCCATGAATTAACATCTGATCAATATAAATTAGCAGATATAGCCTAATCCAGTGTGCACCTTGCATCCGACCATTGGCATTGCGAGTTCCTCTATATTCTTCCAAAACAACACCTCTTTCTTTTCCCAAATCTTCTGTTGAAACTCGAACCCATACTGCATAAACGAATAAACAAGTAAACATCGAAGTTCACAACGAACCTGCATTTTTGACTGGTAGATCAGCCTAAAATTCTGCTAGGACTGATATAGCTTGTGATAATAGTTTAACAGACACAAGCAATTCATATATCGTTTCATCTACTGACGTTGTAGCATTGTGACAAACACCATTCTCTTCCCCTACACTTTATAGAAACTTGACAGTATCATGATTTGTGTATTTCTTTGTTGCACTGAAAGAAAGATGTTCGACAATGTGAGAAACTCCACGACCATCATCCTCTGCACAACCGATCAGCCATGGAAAAAATTAACTCGACTATTCAATCAAGACAATAATTATACACATATAGAAGAGAACATTAGTGCAGAACCAGAAAATATTGCTACGACATCAAATCCAAAACCAAATCGCGCTTCTAAAATCACCAACATGTTCTCAAAACTTATACAATTGAAAGAAAGAGAACAAACAAATCCTTTTTCTCTCTTAATTATCAGTAAATTCTAAGTTTAATCAATTTTCAAATTAAGTTCATCAAGTTGCCCATGAGGAAAAGATCCCGGTACAAAACTCTAATTAAACCTTCAACCACTTGGTCAAAACCAGTTGATAGCAGAACCTTCTATCTAAATCACCCAATCATCATTTTTAATCTTATCTAAATTAAAACATAATAGACTCTAGATTCTTTAACTTTCAAATAGATTCAGATTAAGCATAAATATAAAGATTAAAACTATCTTTTCACATTATCACACTGACCCTAATTGATTTCTACAATAAAACCCTAATTAATAAAGTCCAAGCATAATAGTGGAAACCCAAACTAGGTTCGATTAGAAAATAACTAACTTCGTCGACAGGAAACTATACACACGCTTAATAGAAACATAATCACAAGTCAGAGAAAAAAAGTAGCTTTGGATCACCTGGAGGATTTCCGTCCATCTCTGTTACTATTTTCCTCAACCAGAAAAGAATGAGTAAAGTGAGAGGGTTAACAGGGGGAGTTCGAAATATAAAGAAGAGGAATAAAGAATTGCATTCGGATTCTGATAAACGGGTATGAATTTTTGAGCTACTCATTTCCAACAGTGGTTGAGTTAACTACTGAGGGCTAAAACGTATTTTGAATATCAACCATCTTGACCGATTTAACACAGTCTGTCAATATTAATTGATGAATACCATGTCCGTCCATAAGGTTTTTTCAGCGAGGATAGCTCTTAAAGTATCAGTCAACCCACCGATCCGGCCAACATTTCAGTCAACCTAAGTTGACGGACAAACTCGTTTGTCCTTCTGTGATTGAGTAAGTATTCTATTTATCTTCCAAGTTAACCCCTTAATCATAGTTAGTTACACAACCATAGTTAGTCTTTGTTTTGGGTATGGAAGAATACGGTTTGTTAATACCCGAATCGATAACTTCTTCCCCTTATTTTTATTTTCCTTTCTTTACTTTCTATGGTAATTTCTCTCATTCTGTGAAAATTTAGAGAACATGGTTGAAGTCGCGAAAATTAGTAAGCTTCGGGGGTACATGCACATCTTGCTGATGGACTTCATGTTGATTGAATTATAAATGGGGAAGAGGAATTTTTGTTTTTCAACTCTAAATTTTGATTTTGTGGTAAGTGGTGCTCTCCCAAATTGATTTAATGATTCTTATCAATTTGCATGTTTATGTATCACACTAGATACATGTTAATTAGAAAATTTTATGTAATTTCTCGCTTGAATTTAAGTTGTGAAAAACATAAAAATTAGGGTTCTTATTGATTTTGAGGGATTTTGTTCCTCATTTCAAATTCATGACTAATGATTGAATGGGGTTGTACGGATTTATATTGGTTTGGAAATCTAACTTGATCATGATAATAGTTGTAGTGATAGTGGAAGCTGTTTGATTTTGATTGCTTGTGGTGGATTGATGCCTAGAGAGAACAAAAGTAAAGGTTTGTTGAATTGTACTGTTGGGTATATCTTACTTATGGAATATATGTTTGTATACATCCGTGCTTAACTTTTTTTTTTATGAAGATAAATAAACAAGGGAGCAGAGAAATAGGGAAAAGCTGGGAGTGAAGTTTGATGGTGCAGAAATGGGTGATTGGGGATAGTTAATGGTAGTTTTATTTCAATGGCCATCATTTTTATTTAATTAAGGTAAACCCTTTACATTTATGAGTTTCATTTTGAATGAATTGATGATGGCTGATCATTTACTTTGGTTCCTAACTATGAACTAGTATGGTTATTAATTTGTTGATAGTGTAGTTCTGATTGTGTTATAATGATTGGTTAACTTAGAAATTAGTTAAGCTTAGTAATTTTACTCAATAAACGGTAATCATAATTGTATATATATATGTGTGAAATCATCCATGTTAGTGAAGATGCATTTTTGGTCAAATTAGATCCTTGGTCGTGTATTAACTTTGACATAGAAAATGAATCTAGCATTAGTTATATTTATACAAAACATTGCTACTAGAGTGACATGGTTAGATGATGATGAGATGATGTATAGATGTTTGAAATGGTTGGTATCTAAGATATGCTGATGCTAGTATGAGGATTTTCTAGTCGGTATGCCTAATGTCTTTGTGGAGTTGCCTAAAGTCCAGTATTTAGTGGTAATGGGGCACTGCAAGACATTGGGGTTGAAATTAGAGCATCATGGATTGATCATTTATGGAACTCTTGATAAAATATTTTCTTTAGATTGGAAAATGTCTAGCAGTTCTACTTTGGAGCCAAGTTACCTCTTCTGAAGTGGGTAGTCTACCATGTCGAGAAAGAAAGTAGCTAAAAGTATGCATATGATTTCCGTGTATACTTAATTAAAAGTTGTATTCACCAAACCCCAAAGATGGATACTTATAGCATTATACTCTTGGGTTTTTGATGGGATCTGAAGATATACTAGTGCATTCAGTTTGGCCCTTAGACAAAATAGTTATAGTAATTTTGAGATGGTTGATGGTGATAAAGCTTACTTCTTGTTTTTGGCAATTAAATTTAGTTTTGTGAAAGATATAACTCCTACACATTGGCTTAATATCTGTTTAGTGTTTCTATCTGACAAGATTTTGAGATTCTCTGGTCCAACAATGCATGTTTTATTTTTTTGGGCTTCTAGTATTGGCATCCATTATGAAAACTGGCAGATACACCACATTATACATATGTAATTCCATGAAGTTTGAGTACCTCATCCCCTTGGAAAATTTTTCATGTGCAATAAAATAAACTGGGAAGCCTTCTAATATATCATATATAATAAATTGGGTAGAAACTATATTGATCGTATAAAATAAATTGAGTTTTATTTCTTGTATTTTAAGAAGTTTATTAGTGTGCCACTTTTGTCAAAAGTAGATTTCTTTTAAAAACTGAATGCGTAGCCATAACTATTAATAATTTACACCAAATGGCGGACATTAAGTGGTGGTAAAAGTAGCAAAATGGGATAGGAGTCGGTAGTTCTGTGGTACACTCTTTTCGAATATTTTTCTACATTAATGCATAAATTATATGTCTCTTTTGTATGCTACATGACACCATGGCAGTGAGGGTTAGTCACAGTGATTTCGCTTTAATACTCCTTGATTTATTTATAGTTCGAAGTTCGCAATGTGATCCATATATCACTTGGCAATGTACTTTAGTTTCATGTGATTGCAATTGACGATGAAATTGAGTTAGACTAACAAATTATCTTGTTGTCCTATTTTTTGCAGGATTTCATCTAAGAATATACTTGACATGGAGCATTCATTTGGAATTCAGAAAGTTGCAGGAATTAGTTACGCTGTAAGAGCATATCACGTGCTTAGAATTACCCCTTTTTTTAAACGACAATCTCAGATACCCATTTTAATTTATAGCACCGTATGAACCAGTTACCCATTTTTATTTATACGACCAACACACCAGTAAACCCAATTTATTTTATGCGACTGTGTGGAAAACGATATATGTTCTTCTTTTCAAGAATTTTGTTGTCTAGATAGTACATTTATGAAGAAATGTTATGGTATCACTAATTGTGCCAAGCAGATGTATCCTTTGTATGATTTTTTTTTTGTTGCTATACTTTGTTTATGGTGGGTATGACTTACAAGTTCATATTTAGTTTGGGTCATAGTTTTGACTTGTGAAAATGTCTTAGTGCTCTCTTGATTTCATATTGCAAGACCCTTTGTGTTTTCATTGGCTGTTGAAGGTCAGGCTGGGTATAAGAAAGGTATCCCAGATGCTTCGCGCTGTATTTTAGTTGACAAACGAAGAAGAAGAAGAAGAAGAAGAATAAGAAGGTTATAGACTGAGATAGGAAGTTGGGTACGATTTTAGATAAACATGTATATAGCTTACCCATTTCAGGTTTGGTTAAGTTATCCACTTGAGGAGGGACTATAGAGTCATTTTGATCCAGTAGAACCTATCTGAATATGTCCGTCAACTATAGATGACCGAAAGATTGTCCTCTAAATTATTGACAGCATCGTCTTTTGGGGAGAATTTGGGTTAATTTTTGGTGAGAATTTGTAAAATCTGCCTGGACTCGAATGTATCTAAGATTTGACATCTATTCTGAAATCCGAAATAAAAATAAGAAACCTATTATAGGTTAGTGACCTTCCAATAGAGGGGCTTCACTAATAAGACAAAAACGGGTCATCCGTTAGTAATTTCAAAAGCCCCTTATCTAAGATATTTTCCTGATTTAGTTAGTGTTATTGTATTGATTTATAGTTTGAGTTATTAGATTAGATTAGACTATTGTATTGATTTATAGTTAGATTTAGTGTTTTGGGTTTTTGGAGGAAAGATGAGTAGAAGGAAAAAATTAAAGAAACATAGATTTTTTACAAAGACCCTAAATTTTGATTCACTCATCTAAATGAGTGATTTCCTTGAGAAATTTCAGGTGAGTTATAGGACAAAGAGAAATCAAATTGGTTAAACTACGTTAAAGATTGATTTTTTTTTCCAAACGGGTTTACGGTTGGGTTTTCCCATAGGTAACCTGGAAGAACCCAATCTAGAAAAAACCAGTTACGGTTGGGTATTAGAAAAGAAGCCAACGAAAAAACAAAAAACATCCTAATAAAGTAGGAAATTATAAAGTAGGCCAAGTGAGTTAGCATCGCGGAAGTCGGACTAATGAAGAATTCATAATCTGTTATCTAATTGTTTGTAGGTGAAAATGGTTTCTGCTGATTTCGGTAATTTCGGGTGTGAAATCGAGAAACAATTTAAACCATAAACAATGTACTGCAAGGGAGTACTTTAGATTCGAGAGATCAATCTGTACAAGTCCAGCCTAAACCAAGAAATGGCCGTTACAGACTTGCTTCAGTCATAAAGTGGAGGAGAAGGGTTGGTTTAGGGAGGGAAGCGAAGAGAGTGTTGAGGCCAGAATAATTCTGGAAGAGAAGTACTTGACTTGTATCATAGGGTGAGAGATTTGAAAAAGCTAGCAAGAGTTGCCTTCTGAGTGTGGTGTTTTCCCCTGACCAAGAACTTGTGTTCTAGTGGAAATAGGTAAGCCTATTTATACAAGTCAAAAAAGAAACGTACTCTGGCCTCATAAGAAAAGAAAATGGATGAGTTAAATGGGAAGAGGTGGTAACGCCTGGTATTGATGGGATTTGATGGAATTGATGTCCCAAAATGAAGGAGCGTTTCACCGTTGCTTCTTGCATTTACTAACCGCCTTAATCTTATTATGCTATCTTGAAATGGGCATTTGTGTATACCGTACGCTATAGACCACCAAACCAAAACCCTAATGAGCATCCCCCAGTTTGTGTTGATGTCTCGAATGTTTTTGGAAAACATGGAGCATGTTTTTGTGGCTTGGAAAGCCATTGGAATGGCATGGTTTGGCGTGACCAAACTTGGGTTTTCGGGCCAAAGGTTACCATGTGTCGTCTGGTAACCTTGGATGGCTAGGATTTGCTCCTGGGATTGAAGACCGTTGATTGTTGCACGCCTTCATTTTGGTAGCCGCGTAGTGAGGGCCAACGTGGTGGCGCGGATAGGGTGTGTTTAGGCTTGGCATGTGGGGCCAAGGGTTCGCCTTGGGCGTGGATAGCTTTGGCTTGGTGCGATTTTGGCTTGGCATGCAGGGCCAAGGGTTTGCCATGGGAGTATGACATGGCCAGGGCGCTTGGCTTGGCATGACGTGACTAGCATAGTTAGGGCCAAGGCAGAGTGCATTTGGCATGGCGCGACTAGCTTGGCTAGGTTTGTTTTGGCTTGGCATGTGGGGACAAGGATAGTGAGGTGACCTTAGACGGCCATGATTTGCTCCTGGTATTGAAGGGAAACTGTTGATTGTTGCACGCCTTCACTTTGGTAGCTGCGTGGGGAAGGCCAGCATGGTGTCGAGGCATGGGGGTCCATGGCGAGATGTGTTTGGCATGACGTGGCTAGCTTGGCTAGGTTTGGTTTGGCTTGGTATATGGGGCCAAGGGTTTGCCATGGGCACATGGCATGATTAGGGCCAAGGTAGGGGCGTTTGGATTGGCATGGTGTGACTAGCATAGCTAGGGCCAAGGCAGAGTGCGTTTGGCATGGCGCGGCTAGCTTTGGCTAGGTGCGTGACCAAGCTAGGGTTTTGGGCCAAAGGTCGTGAGGTGACCTTAGACGGCCAGGATTTGCTTCTGGGATTGAAGGGAAACCGTTGATTGTTGCACGCCTTCACTTTGGTAGCCACGTGGGGAAGGCCAGCATGGGGGGCCATGGCAAGATGTGTTTGGCATGGCACGGTCGGTGTGGCTGGCATGTTTTGCCATTGGCACAGAGGTGTGGCTAGCATGGTTTGGCGCGGTCGATGTAGCTGACATGATTTTCCATTGGCACAAAGGTGCGGATAAAATGGTTGGCATGCTTTGGCGCGGTTGGTGTGGCTAGCATGATTTCCCATTGGCACAGAGGTGCAGCTAGCATGGTTGGCATGCTTTGGAACGGTTGGTGTGGCTGACATGATTTTCCATTGGCACAGAGGTGCGACTAGCATGGTTGGCATGCTCTGGCGCGGTTGGTGTGGCTGTCATGATTTTCCATTGGTACAGAGGTGCGGCTAGCATGGTTGGCATACTTTGGCGCGGTTGGTGTGGATGGCATGATTTTCCATTGGCACATAGGTGAATTAGGGTTTTGCTTGTTGTAACCCTAATTTGAAAAAGGTACCCCGGTAATTATTTAGAGACACATTAAAGGGTTTTCAATAAATGCACCTAGTAAAATCATTATCACTTAGATGTTGTGGCATCACTGTCTGCTAGGGTTTAGTGTTTTACGATTTTAACCCTAAACTAAAAACCACCATCAACATTAAGTCCCCTGCTTAGCTCGGAATAGGTGCCTTGTTGTGAGGTAAGCATATGATGGTGACAGACGAGGACGGAATCGATATGTAAATCATTGCAAAGATGGTCAGGAGAATCCGACTAACCTTTTTGAGTGGTGAGGAGAGTTTTGGCTTCCCGTGTTGGCGGCCCTGCGTAAGTTGTACTTGGAATGCAGACCGTGGAGTGGTGAGATGAAATTTACAGAATTGATCTGGTCGTACATCTCCAAGGCAGAGGGGCGCAGTCTTGGAAGGAGAAGCAAGTTGATGGCTTGGATCGAGGGGGCAAGAGGTGGCGTGGTACTGGTCGCGCCGATGGCATGGTGGAACGTGCAGGGGAGGCTAGGCGTGGTGGGGCCACGGTGATGGAGCGAGGGCTTGGCTAAGGCCGCGTCAATAGAATACACGGGTGGATAGGCGCGATGGGGCCGTGGTATGGCGTGATGGGGCCGTGGCATGGCATGCGTGGTCTTGGACGTGGAAATTGGTCTTTGCGGGACCGGTTTCCCCTTTTCCTTCCTTGGCTCAAAATTGGAAATCCTTTCCTGGTTCGAACTCCCAAGTATCACGCCTATAAAAGGATGGCCGGTCTCTCCCTTACGCCTTCATTATTTCTTCTTTTGTTCCTTGGAAGCGGTGAAGTGGACGAGCGGATTAGGTATGTCTTCCAATACTTCCCTTTGACTATCTTTTCTTTTGCTCTTTTTTTTTTTTGAAAACCCTAGTTGCAGGCGTACCTTTCTACGTCCGTAGTAAGTTGACCACTCCAACTCATTATGCAAAGTAGGCACGCGATAGTAATTGCCATTCCTTTTCCCATGAAAACCTAGTTTTTAGGGTTTACTCATTGTCTTGGTGTAGCCATGTGCATGATCTCTTTTTTGTTGTTGGGTGCATCTATCTGGCCGGGCGCGAGTTTTCGGGCTGCGTTTAGTGGTGATGTAGAGCCAGTCGGTTTATGCCTAGGGAGGCTCCCTTGTGTATGATAAAAATAATTTCTACATGCTTTATGTAATAATACATGCTCCTCTTGTTCCTTTGTAGTTATCGCAGCAGTGAAAAACAACGTAAGAGAATTTTGTTAAGATGTCAACAGTTTCTGTGGTACCGAAGGATGTGAGTAATTCCAAGCCAAACATAGATGACGAGTTCTTCACGGCATCGGCCACGGTTAGGAGAAACCATCCCCAATACATGCCGATCCTACTGACCGGTTCGGAGAGTAAAGGAGAGGATCGATCGGTTCGTCCAGGAGGCATAATAAGGTTTTGCCTTCAGAGGAAATAATATCATGCCTCTCTTATCGACTTTAAAATCACTGCAAGTCCGTTGCATTCCTTTGAGAAATGGGTGCAATTCATGATGGACCAGGAGCCTGTAAAGACCAACTTGACCAGGGCGCATATTGTTGATACTGTTGCGGCTTCCGCAGTGCTTCAAATTAGGAAAGATATTCCAGGCTCGGTCGCTTTTGTTTCCAGATGGTGTCCAGACACCCATACGGCCGTATGCAGGTAGGGAGAAATGACTATTTTTTTGGAGAGCGTGGTTGTGTTGTGCGCCACCCTGGTTGGAAACCTCGACGTCAGGCTGTCTGCAGATGAAGAAGAAATGCGCGCCACCCTAGTTGCGAAGTCAAATGGATTCGTTCGGAAGGAAAATGAGATGAAGTGATTTTATGACTGGCGGGTGTTTCAGTGGTTTCCTGATGAGTTGGATACGGACTAGAAAAATAGCGTACTTCATGTCGCGGTGTTCTTGGCTCTTTGGCTATCCAGGGATATTTTTGACGACGGCTCGGGCTAGAAAGAGATAAGATAGGAACTTATCAAGTTTTCCATAAAATTGGCAAAGGGCGTCGTTCTCCCTATCGGTGGTTTGTTTCTTGGTTATCTGTATGAACACCTGGATCAGCTGGTTTCGGACATGCGTGCCTCGAACGGCCATATGAAGGTGGATTCGTATGTTCATACCGTTTTTCTCTAAGCATGGTTGTGGGAGCATTTCGAGAAGTATGCCCCGAAACCATTGGCCATACTTCCCGAGTCTTGGGGTGGCTCCAGAATACTGCGTTGGTCGAACAGGCGCCAAAAAACTGGTCCGAAACTGATTAGGTTTCTTGACAACTCGTATGCAGTTAATTTTCGTCCATGGGCTCTGGTGCATGCGTCCATAACTCAGGTTAGTACCTTTGCTCCCGCTTTGAACATGTCTTTGTCTTCTGATGATGAGGGCCTGAGCATTGGAGAGATGGTGTTCATGCTCAGCTGCACGCCTGGTCACGTGCCATCTTTTTTCCGAGGATCTTGCAAAGCGATTTCTTATAATGTTGATAGGGCTGCTCGACATATGGGTTTTGATCAAGGGGTCCCATTTGTTCGACAGCCGATTGTTCAAGAAATCTCGTTATCAACTATTCTCGATGCTAGTGCTCTTGTGTCGGGTAGAAGTATGCCTTTTCTCGCAAAACGGAATCCATCAACGACCTCCAAATACAACATATTTTGGCAGGATGAGTTCCTTGTTATTCATGGATTCGTGAGTGATGTGGTAGAGAATCGTTAGGATAAGCCTTCTCCTGCGGTTTTAGCGGAACATCCACTACTAAGGTATACCAAGCGGAAATCCGTTAGTCCAAATGCAGATAGTCCCAAAGTGAAGGTACGAAGATCTAAAGATCGCGCAGGAGGCTTTCAGTCGGGCTCCACGATTCTGCCGACTTTTAGTTCGTCCAATATGCGGGTACGTACGGCTCTTTTCTTGACTTTAGCTTGGAATGTTTATATATTTGTTCCTTTTCTGAGAATGCGTCCTTGTATTCTGTCCAGGGTCTCAGTAGTACGAACGCCTTTGCCAAACTCGCGAGCAGTAAAAAAAAGCACCATTTTTCGAGACAAACAGTGGCGTTGTCGAGCCTATCCATAGTGATGAAGAATCCGAGAAGGATGAAAGTTCCGAGTCTGGTGATGGTGAGGGCAATTTTTCCGATATCAGTGTTGAATCTTTGTCTAGTCAGTCTGAAACTGAATCGGTGAGTCCCCTCCATATTTTTCTTCTTCTTCTTTTTTTTTTGCAGTAAAACTAAATTCTGATTATTTTTAGGAGGAAACCGCTCATGGGGATGATCTTGAAGTGGAATACCACCAGAGTAAAGACGTAACCGTACTTCCTACTGCGGAAACTGCACTAGCTACCGATTTGTACATGGAGATTCATCGTCCCGATGGCGCTGCCGTGACTCAGGTGGAGGAGAGCACTTCAGGGGGTGAAATTATAGTTAGGGATCTCCTGCCAGTTGCTGATTTAGTTGCAGGTGACACCTTCAATCCTACGTATCTGGCCCCTTTTCCAGGTCATGTGTTGATTGGTGGATTCAGCGTGCCAGCTAAACATGCGATATTGTACACCAAGATTTGGGAAAGCTACGGTCACATTTCCACGACTAAGAAGATCACCAATCGACATGCGTTGGTCAAGCGTGTGGAGGAAACCTTGTCTTCTATTGATGAGATGTGCAGCGTGACTGGTCATACAGTTTTTGAGGATGTAATCTCGAGCTGGAAGTTCCATCGTGACATGTGCATGGGCTTCGTATTCAACGTTCCTTGGTTCATTGAAGGTCTCTCTGATGTTGAAAGGTCGTTGGCCGGAGCATTTGAAGGTCCTTCTGCAGACATGATGAGGAAGCAGGAAGCGGAATTTAAGAAGTTATGCAGGAAGATGAAACTTAAGAGGGCGGCTCTCCAAAGCACGAGGGAGGCCTTTGCCAAAAGGAGCAAGCCGCTGTTGGAAAACTTCCCTTGAATATATATATGTCTTTTGGACCTCTTATCGTTAGGTTTTTTTTTGAAGGCTAATGAGACGCCTGGTTTTTGGTTTTTAACTTTCTGATTTTCTCGGGTTAATAGATAAATGCTACCTTGACGGTTTTGGATTATATATATTTTTGAATGAAATGTTTAGAATTGAATCGTCTTGGTTATGATTGAAAGTGACACAGACATCCCAGGAAAAACCTTAGAACCGTTTTTTGGTAGACGACATGGGGTAAACTATGTATCTTGTCTTGAAAACTTGAAATAGCAAACCATGTATCTTGTCTAGGTAAGACTTACTCGGTTTTTAGGTCTCCTGATGAAAAGTGAACCTTTCGGGTGTAAGACCGTGTTTTATGGGAAACACCGCCATGGAAAGTCCCCAGTCGTTACTGAGCCGTCTGATAACCGAGTCGTTGATCCTTGGGCGGATCGTCTGCTTCTATCCTCTGGGAAGTCCCCAGTCATTACTCGGTTTTTAGGTCTCCTGATGAAAAGTGAACCTTCCGGGTGTAACACCGAGTTTCATGGGAAACACCTCCATGGAAAGTCCCCAGTCATTACTGAGTCGTCTGATAACCGAGCCGTTGATCCTTGGGCGGATCGTCCGCTTCTATCCTCTGGTTCGAAGAACGATATTAACGGTCGAAAATTGACATTATAACCGAAAGATCGAACCTCCCGCTGTGGTCGCCAATTGTTTGTAGGTGAAAACGGTTTCTGCTGATTTTGGTAATTTCGGGTGTGAAGGCGAGAAACAATTTAAACCCTAAACAATGTACTGCAAGGGAGTACTTTAGATTCGAGAGATAAATCTGTACAAGTCCTGCCTAAACCAAGAAATGGCCGTTCCAGACTGTCTTCGGTCACAAAGTGGAGGAGAAGGGTTGGTTTATGGAGGGAAGCGAAGAGAGTGTTAAGGCCAGAATAATTCTGGAAGAGAAGTACTTGACTTGTATCAGAGGGTGGGAGATTTGAGAAAGCTAGCAAGATTTTCCCTTCTGAGTGTGGTGTTTTCCCCTGACTAAGAACTTGTGTTCTGGTGGAAATAGGTAAGCCTATTTATACAAGTCAAAAAATAAACGTACTCTAGCCTCATAAGAAAATAAACGGATGAGTTAAATGGGAAGAGGTGGTAATGCCTGGTATTGATGGGATTTGATGGAATTGATGTCCCATAATGAAGGAGTGTTTCATCGTTGCTTCTTGCATTTACTAACCGCCTTAATCTTATTACACTATCTTGAAACATGCATTTGTGTATGCCGCACGCTATAGACCACCAAACCAAAACCCTAATGAGCATCCCCCAGTTTGTGTTGATGTCTCAAATGTTTTTGGAAAACATGGAGCATGTTGTTGTGGATTGGAAAGTCAAGCTAGGGAAACTTGCTAGCCTGGTGACTTTCGACGGTTGAGATTTTGCATCTTGACAGGAGGGGCAACCGTTGATCGTTGTACAATGCACGCCTTTGTTTTGATAGCCGCGTAGTGGTGGCGCGACTAGGTTGGCATGGCCAAACTTGGGTTTTTGGGACAAAGGTTACCATGTGTCGTCTGGTAACCTTGGATGGATAGGATTTGCTCCTGGGATTGAAGGGCAACCGTTGATTGTTGCACGCCTTCGTTTTGGTATCCGCGTAGTGAGGGCCAACGTGGTGGCACGGCTAGGGTGTGTTTAGGCTTGGCATGTGGGTCCAAGGGATCTCCTTGGGTGTGGCTAGCTTTGGCTAGATGCAATTTTGGCTTGGCATATGGGGCCAAGGGTTTTCCATGGGAGTATGGCGTGGACAGGGCCAAGGAAAGGGCGCTTGGCTTGGCACAACGTGACTAGCATAGCTAGGGCCAAGGCAGAGTGCATTTGGCATGGCGTGGCTAGCTTGACTAGGTTTGGTTTGGCTTGGCATGTGGGTCCAAGGGTAGTTAGGTGACCTTAGATGGCCAGGATTTTCTCCTGGGATTGAAGGGCAACCGTTGATTGTTGCACGCCTTCACTTTAGTAGCTGCGTGGGGAAGGTCAGCATGGTGGTGAGGCATGGGGGGCCATGGCGAGATGTGTTTGGCATGGAGCGGCTAGCTTGGCTAGGTCTGGTTTGGCTTGTCATGTGGGGCCAAGGGTTTTCCATGGGCGCATGGCATGACTAGGTCCAAGGTAGGGGCGTTTGGATATGCATGGTGTGACTAGCATAGCTAGGGCCAAGGCAGAGTGCGTTTTGCATGACGCGGCTAGCTTGGGATAGGTATAGTTTTGTCTTGGCATGTGGGGCCAAGGGTTTGCCTTGGGCTTATGGCGTGGCTAGCTTTGGCTAGGTGCGTGACCAAGCTAGGATTTTGGTCCAAAGGTCGTGAGGTGACCTTAGACGGCCAGGATTTTCTCCTGGGATTGAAGGGAAACTATTTATTATTGCACTCCTTCACTTTGGTAGCTGCGTGGGGAAGGCCAACATGGTGGCGCGACATGGGTGGCCACGACGAGATGTGTTTGGTATGGCGCGGTCGGTGTGACTTGCATGTTTTGCCATTGGCACAGAGGTGCGTCTAGCATGGTTGGCATGCTTTGGCGCGGTCGGTGTGGCTGACATGATTTTCCATTGGCACAGAGGTGCGGCTAGCATGGTTGGCATGCTTTGGCGCGGTCGGTGTGGCTGGCATGGTTGGCATGCTTTGGCGCGGTCGGTGTGGCTGGCATGATTTGCCATTGGCACAGAGGTGCAACTAGCATGGTTGGCATGCTTTGGCGTGGTTGGTGTGGCTGGCATGATTTTCCATTGGCACAGAGGTGCGGCTAGCATGGTTGGCATGCTTTGGCACGGTTGGTATGGCTGGCATGATTTTCCATTGACACAGATGTGCGGCTAGCATGGTTGGCATGCTTTGGCGCGATTGGTGTGGCTGGCATGATTTTCCATTGGCACAGAGGTGAATTAGGGTTTTGCTTGTTGTAACCCTAATTTGAAAAAGGTACCTTGGTTATTATTTAGAGACACATTAAAGGCTTTTCAATAAATGCGTCTAGTAAATGCTTTGTCACTTAAATGTTGTGGCGTCACTGTCTGCTAGGGTTTAGTGTTTTACGATTTTAACCCTAAGCTAAAAACCACCATTAACACTAATAAAGAAAGTTCTTGACACTTGGCGAAGTTTTGAACAAGGGTGAGCTTTGGGACTTTCCATGTAAGTACTTTGGTTTCTTAATTAGCGGAAAAGCATATTAAAATTTCAGTAATTATGTTTATCCCACTAAGTCAAACCCACCACTGAGGTGGCGATGACGTGGCTTGAATATTCACCTTTCCATGTTTTCTTCTCGCTTCTTCAAGTTTATTGCGCAAAACCTGAAAAAGAAAAGAAACTGTGCTACCGCTCCCCTGTCATGTTAAAGAAGAACTTATAACATTAAGGAAGAAGAAGAACCACCATTAGATAGTTTGTATACAAGCTCTTACATTAAATATAAAACTTGATCTTGTTACTCACAAATCATAAAAAAGTTATTAGGGTTTACAAATCATAATCGAGTCTTTACATAAATTTTTGATTTGAAAAGATATAATTGATTTAGATTTTACTTTTCAGATTCATATTCGATTGATCTTCCATGGACTTATTTTGCCTACAGAAGACAGCTTGCTTAGAAAAGCTTCTGAAACCATGCAATTTAATATCTTTCCACTTTCATTATGCTTTGGAGCGGACATACTGTGTAAAAACCAACTGCCGGTGTAACAAAATATAGCTAATTTTATAAATTCTGATATAAAAAAGAATCTATACATATACATGAGTACATAAAGAATACCCTTCCAAAAACTAACAATATATACAAAATACACCTGAAAAATGGAAAACCTTGTTCTCCTGGACTTCTCCTGGACTTCTCCGGTCATAGTCTTTAGACATTAGTTCTTACAACATTTTGCATTGTCATAGTCTTGATCACATATCCAATTGGTGTGCTCGAATTAGCATGTGCAACTTTTTCACTCAACCTCAAGTTGAGAACCTTCCACCTCATATTTTTTTATTAAGATCAGCAATGAAGCTTGCAGTATACCTTCAATTATGGTTGATTGCTGCTAGAATACCAATTTCTTTCTCGACTTCCTGACCACCCACAAAAATATTGGCACCACAAAAATACTTTCCCCTTAGCAGCTCCAGCTTATCATCATGAAAATGCTTACTTGTCCTGAAATGATTAGAATAAACCGGTGTAATTAAAATACAGTATTGCCTAAAAAACCAAAAAGAACAAATTTCAGTTTTCAAATAACCTAAACATGCACCAACGTTGGAAACTTGATATCAACGTCTGGTATTTTTATTAAGTTCTCTTCATATGCTTAACAACCCATTGGTGGTTCAGAATTTAGTGGCGCTAGCATTCCTTACATAAAAAATGAACAACTTAGAAATCCAATTATCTTTGACTTGGTATCATACTGAATGTAATGTTTTTGCTTTTTCCTTTTTGTTCTTGCTGTTGTGTTTGTTTTTTGTGCCTCCTTGGCACATGGTTATCAATTTTAATCTTTTATCAAAAAAATCAACCTTAGCATAGGTGAAATGCACTGTTAAAATGAACGAGTGTAGTTAAAATGCAGTGTGGCATTTTTGATGTACAATCACTTTTCAATGTACACTTAAAATCCAGAACCGATAGTACCAAAATTGTCATCTGGTTTTACTAAGGTCATAGAAGAAAAGAAATTCCCCAAATAGGAATACCCGCGAAAATAACATAAGATTTTAAAACATAAAGCCTCATTTCGGGAACGAGATTACAATGAAGAGTTTCCACCAAGTCCAAAGGCATATCTCTACAAAATACTACCATTTAGTTAACGACAGACGTAATGCAGATTAAGTCATTCAAGACTATAAGAAAATTATAAACACCTGATACAGGTATTACGGGGCCTCAAACCTACGAATTTCACTTTTTAAAATTCTTCAATTAATTTCTAGGGTTTTAGAGGAACAAAACTACGAATTCAAAGATCAATAGCATAACCCAAATACTCAGAAGCGGGAGAAAAGAATACCTTTGCTAAAGGAGTGTTGAAGTAATTAGCCTTATTGTCAGTTGAACTAGCCTAGTGTTATTGTCAGTTGAGTTAGTCTATTGAAAAATCCCTATTGTTCAGGTTTTAGTTGTTGATTTGTTCTTCCTGTTATGTTACCAGTAGCACCACTACTCAGTCGTGGTTTATGGTTATTTTGATCCTATTTTCTAGTTCATGTAAGGATATATATATATATATATATATCCATCTCTCTACTGCTTTGAATAACAAGAAAGTTTAATACATTTCAGTTTCTAGATTTGGTATATAGAGCCAGCTCGAGCTGGTCTGTGAGGAAACATCAGTTTTTTATTGGGTGTGAGAAGTTTTTAAAAGTGTGAAAGATTTAAGTGTGTGAGAAGCATCAACTTTCTCTTAGATATTTGAGTGAAGTATTTAGAGAATGCCGATAGAGAGCAATTTTTTTCAACCATCAATTCCAAAGTTTGATGGATTTTATGATCACTGGTCTACGTTAATGGAAAACTTTCTTAGATCCAAAGAATATTGGAGTTTAGTAGAACGAGGAGTACCAAGTATAGCAACAGGAGAGAAACCAACAGATGCACAATTGAAGGAGAGCAATGATGCAAAGCTGAAAGACTTGAAGGCGAAGAATTACTTGTTTCAAGCTATTGATCGTAAAATTTTACAAACTATTCTGGATACCGAATCAGCAAAAAGTATTTGGGATTCGGTAAAGAAGAAGTATCAAGGGACATATCGCATCCAACGTGCAAAACTACATGCTCTCAAGAGGGATTTTGAAGTTCTTAACATGAAGGCAGGAGAATATGTAAATGGGTATTTTTCGCGAACCTTAACCATTGTCAACAAGATGAGACAGCACAAAGGGAAGGTAAGCGAAGAAGATGTTGTTGAAAATATATTGAAGTCCATGACTCCTAACTTTTATTATGTGGTTTGTTTAATTGAAGAGTCAAAAGATCTTAGCACTCTCTCAATTGATGAACTACAGAGCAATTTGTTGGTTCATGAACAACGTATGAATGCTCATGTTGAATAAGAACATGCCTTGAAAGTTACATATGGTGAGTCTTTAAGAGGAAGAGGACGTGGAAGATTTCGTGGTCGAGGCAGAGGAAGTGGAAGGCATAACTTCGATAAGTCTACGATCGAATGTTACGGGTGTCATAAATTTGGACACTTTCAGTATGAATGTACAAACAAGCCTGATAAGAAAGCACGTTATGTAGAAACATGAGAAGAGATGTTGTTGATGGCTTATACAGATGGAGTTGTGAGAGACCATGATGAAGAATGCATGTGGTATATCGATTATGGATGCAGTAATCATATGTACGGCAAGAAAGAGATGTTCTCAACCATGGATGAGAATTTCAGACAGATAGTTAAGTTGGGTGACAACTCAAAGATGAAGGTGATGGGAAAAGGAAGTGTTGTAATGGTGGTGAATGGTATAACTCAAGTTATCACAGGTGTATTTTATGTTCCATATTTAACAAACAATCCGATGAGCATTGGAAAACTTGCTGATAAAGGCCTGAGGATTATTATCGAAAGAGGAAAGTGTGAAATATATCATCCTCAGAGGGGTTTGGTTGCAGACATTGCAATGTCTACAAATCGAATGTTCAAACTGTTTGCAAGGATAAAGCAGACGGAGCAGATGTGTTTCTATGTCTCTAAGGATATTACTCACACTTGGCATCGTAGATATGGTCATCTAAATCACAAAGGGCTAAGAAATCTTCAACATAATTGAATGGTAACTGGTTTGCCTTCTCTTGGAGCCATGACAAAGGTGTATGAAGTGTGTTTACTTGGAAAGCAACATAAATTTCCATTTCCAAAAGTAACTACTTGGAGATCCACTCAACTTTTACAACTCATACATGCTGATATATGCGGCCCTATCAAGCCTATATCCAACAGTGGAAAGATGTATATCATTATTTTTATCGATGATTTTAGTCGTAAAACATGGATATACTTTCTTGTGCATAAGTCAAAAGCATATGATACTTTTAGACTGTTTAAAAGTCGTGTTGAAAAATAAAAAGGCATGTTTATTAAAGTTCTTTGTACTGACCATGGAGGGGAATTCACCCTAAGTGAGTTTAACAAATTTTACAGCGACAATGGCATACAAAGACAACTGACAGCTGCATACACTCCACAAAAGAACGGTGTTGCAGAGCAAGAACCAGACTATTATGAATATGGTCTGTAGCTTGCTCATTGAGAAGAAAATTCCAAAAACCTTTCGGGCAGAAGCAGTGAACTGGGTAATACATGTGCAGAATAGAAGCCCCACACTTGCTGTGAAGAATAAAACTCCAGAAGAATCTTGGAGTGGTGTTAAACCATCAGTTGGCCACTTTAGAGTTTTTGGTTGCATTTTACATGTTCATATACCTGATAGCAAGCGCACCAAACTTGATAACAAGAGTCTGAAGTGTGTACTTCTTGGAGTTAGTAAGGAATCAAAAGCATATCGACTCTATGATCCAATCTCTCAAAAGATCATAGTTAGTCGAGATGTTGTTTTTGAGGAAGATAACAGCTTACAGTGGGACAAAAGTATGAGCAAGATACTCTTGTTGATATAGAATGGGAAGAAGAAGGTGATCCAATTACAGTTGATGAATATGCAACAGTTGAAGCAATTCAACAACCTGATGCAGATACACCTGAAGCTACTTCAAGCAGTAAAACTTCAAATTCCAGTGACACTTCTTCATCGCCAACTTTTCAAGGTCGAGCAAGGATACCACCAACATGGATGAGGGATTATACAAGTGAAGAAGGGCTCTCAGAAGAAGAAGAATAAGATGCAACTTTATTTGCAATTATGGCCACTTCATCAGATCCAGTTCACTTTGAAGATGTTGTAAGAAGCGCATCTTGGAGGACAACAATGGATGCTGAGATTGCATCCATTAAAAAGAATAATACTTAGGAATTGACTGATCTTCCTCCTGATGCAAAGAATGATGCATGTCGTAAGTGCAACAAATTATTTAAGATATTTCCCACTAATTAACTGGTAATATAGCGGTAATAAGAGATCGTTCCCACAGAGAGCTGTGTAATTGATAGGTTATTTGATTGAGAAAAAATAAAGTAAAAAGGGGGGATTGGTTTGATGAAAGTAAAATAAAAATATGATAAGAAAGCAAAGATGATTAAGGAATCATTCGCCGTCACTGAAAATAAACTTAATAAAATACTTGTTTATTTCTTGTAGAATTTCCATTGTCACCAACCGTAGAATAGCAATAAACTCTGCTATCCCCGGAATCCTGTTGCCACTGGATACGAAAGCGCTCGACTACCAGATTCTATCCATCTGAGCCACCATGAATAATCTCTCAAGGTGTAACCCAAATGAATGCATTATGTTTTGTGAATTAGGTTGATCCTAGCATCAGACGCATAAGCTCGGCCTGCTTACTAGTGCCATCTCTATACACAATTGCTTAACAGAATCCCTCTGTCAGCTTTTGCGATTTACTACTTGTGTATGGAATCGAGTGACTATTACACGTATCACCAACCCCAATACTAGTAGAAGAATTACTATCAGGTTAATTTAAATGGCCAATTGAATAACCCAATAGTAATCTTAGACACTAAAAATAATAGAGACAATCGATAAAAGAAATCAACTTAAAATAAATTTGTGAAAATAATTAAAGTTTCATAAATCAAGACTTTGAAATCATACCTTAATCAGTAAAAGATTAGCTACACATGGATTTACTAAAACCCATGAAAAATATATGGAAGAAAAAGAAAATACTTGGTTTCCCCCTAAAGGGGTAAACCCTAGAATAGAATATAACCTCTCATCTCTCTTTTTTTCTCTCTGTATTTCTCTCTCTTGAAGTTTTTTTTTCTTTCTCGTAACTAAGCCTTATATAAGCTTTCCCACCGATATCATTCTCTGTAATTTTCTTATTTGATAACAACTCTTAGTCGGTCAACTGTGTTTCAGATGCGATAGAAAACAGCTGCTGTTGATTCTGTGTAACAAGGAGCGTCTTAGTAGAATGGGCACGACTTTTTTTTGGTTGGATCTTCAGTGGGGATGACGTGGCTTCTTAACATCCAACCTTGCATCCAACTTGGTGTACCCTGTTGTACCAAAATCCCATTTTACCATACGCGCTAAATATTTCACCTGCTCGGAAATCTTCTCATATTTATCGTACTTTAGCATCTTCTCAGCTAGTTTATCGGTCACGAAAACTAGTTTCCTGATGTAGGACATCCTTTACTCCTAGACAGCATCAACATTGACAAGTTAATCCCTATTCAACTAAGGCAACCATGACTAGTTGCCTCCATTTTTCTGAAGCAACTCTGACAAGTTGTTCTCATTCCTTTATTAAATTTTCTTGCTTTACAAGTCTTTTAGCTATCCTAGTTTAGTTATCTTTCCTTTTCTTTTATGTTTTACGGTTCTTGTGAACCTATATAAATGCCAAGCCTTCTTGTTTAGAAAAGACATCTTATTATTATTATTATCATCAATCAAGATTATTTATCTTTATAAACTCTTTTAATTCTCTTATTCTTAATATTTTGATTTCATCCAATTCGTATCTCTTTCGTCTCTTTGTATCACTTGCAATCTCCGTATTGCGTTCTTCTCAACAAGTTCTTAACATGTTCTACATTAGTTGGTACCATATCCAACGTTTCTAGATTCTCATCTAGAAACCGGTCCATAATTCGCTTCCGCAAATCTCAAAACACTAATATTCAATATCTTTAGTTTTAGTTTCGTGCAAAAGTTCTATGTCAGATCAACCTCTTACCAAAGCTGACCTTGTTGAACTAGAAACAAATATCATCACATGATTAGAAAAATCTTTGACAGAGAAGTTAAAAATATCTTTGACAGAGAAGTTAGAAAAACCTGTGACAAAGAAGTTATTTAAAAAATTTGATTCTCATGAACATTATCTTATCAAGTTGCTAAAGGACACAGGATTGGATGAAGAAGGTATTCCAGATTTAACTGATGACACAGAAGGAAAAGAAAAGAAAAGAAAACAGGAGAAAAAAAGATGATGAAACAAAGAAAGTAAAAAATTCTTTTGTTACAAATACTTCTATTCCTGAGGAGATTTCACAACTTCTTACGTTCAAAAAAAAAAATTGAGGGTTATCTACAAAGTCATCATATGAAGCTTGTCACTGTGAATATCAAAAGTGATGAAGAAGAGGACAAGATTGAAGAAGCTCAAAGACAAACATGGGAAGATGAGAAGAGACTAAAATCTAATATAAATCCTTATGGATCTTTACCAGAGTACAAATTGAAAGCTGATATTCCCAACTTTCATGGTGGTTTACAAATAGAAGAATTGTTAGATTGGTTTTATGAAGTAGAATCATTCTTCAACTTCATGGAAGTGACTGATTCTACAAGGGTGAAACTGGTGGCATATAAACTAAAAGGTAGAGCTGCAACTTGGTGGGACAAACTCTGTGAAGATCGAAGTAAGTATCATAAGCCCCCTATACGTACTTGGAAAATAATGAACGACTTATTAAGAGATAAGTTTTTACCAAAAGATTTTATGCAACAACTGTTTATCAAACTACAAAACTGCAGACAAGGTGCTAGGCTTGTTGAAGAATACATAGCGGAATTTTATAGCTTAGTGGCACGTAATTAGTTGAATGAATCTGAAGAAAAGTTGATAGCACGTTTTATTGAGGGTTTGAATAAGATTGTACACCAGGGAATGACTCAATCCGTCTATACAATGGTTGAATCTATTCAACAATCTATTAAGATTGAAAGGCGAGTACTTAGTAGTTCTAACCAAGCATATCCATGACAAAACCATGTTCAAGGCTATTACAGAACTTCTAGACCATCTAATTTTCCTCCAAGTAACCAAGATGGATATTCACATGCTCTTGAAAGAAGTTTTAGTCGACCTATTCAACAAGCACCAGCACCAAACTTTTCATACAACCAAACACCTCTTCTAACTAAAAATTCACCCTTGCTTGATATCCCACCTGCTAAGTCACCTCAGACTTCAAACCAAAGGGATACTGCTCCAAAAACTAGAAGTAATACGTACCAACAACAATTTCCTCCCTTATCAAAACCTACTAATCCTTATTCCAAGTTTAGAGAAGATAGGTGTAATAAATGCAATCAAATAAGTCATACTTCTAGTGACTGCCGAAAGTTTCATGCTTATATTAATGAAACTTAAGAAGAAACACAAGAAGAAGAAGTATTTAAAGATGAAGAGCATACTTACTTAAATGCACATGAGTCTTATGATGCAGATTTTCTTGGAGTTATACGACCAATATTGATCACGGAACCATGTCTTTTACAAAGACATAGTATCTTCAAGTCTCAGTGTATTATAGAAGAAAAAATTTGTAGTATGATCATTGACAGTGGGAGTACTGAAAATTATATAGCTGCAAAGTTGATTGTGAAATTGGGATTACCAGTAACTCCTCATCCAAATCCATACTCTGTTGTATGGATAAACAGTTCTTCTACACAAAAGATAACTCATCAGTGTTTGGTTAAGTTTTCATCCCTGGATATGAAGACTATGCTCTTTGTGATGTGATTAATATGAATGCTACAAGTCTACTTTTGGGAAGGCCATGGAAGTATGATATTTGTGCAGTTCACAACTGCTATGAGAATACATACACATTCATTCATGATGGATTTACTAAAGTATTATGGCCTTTACAGTCTTCTACTTCAACAAGAGAACAGTCTGAACCGGAAACAACTGCTCTAGGTGCTTTCATTACTCGTTCTTTACAATCAACTCATACTTTGAGTTCTCATGAGTCTACTAAGCCGATGGTGGAGATTCCTTCTAAGGTACAAATTTTACTATCTTCTTTTGGTGAATTATTTCCTGATGAATTACCTAATACCTTACCTCCATTAAGGGATTTGCAACATCAAATAGATTTTATCCCAGGAACTTCTCTTCCTAATCAACCTCACTATAGGTTGAGTCCTATGGAGCATGAGATTTTACAAGGACAAGTTGATGATCTATTACAGAAAGGATTGATTAGGTTAAGCAAAAGTCCTTGTTCTAGTCCAGCATTCTTAGTAGACAAGAAAGATGATGGTCATCATATGTGTATAGATTGCAGAGCATTAAACAAGATAACTATACCATATATATTTCAAATACCTAGACTAGATGATACGATTGATATGCTTTCTAGTGCTAAGGTATTTACAAAACTTGATATACGAAGTGGTTATCATCAAATAAGAATTCGTATAGGAGATGAATGGAAGACTGCATTTAAAACTCGTGAAGGATTATATGAATGACTTGTGATGCCATTTGGTTTGTCAAACGCTCCTAGCACGTTTATGCGTCTTATGGATCAAGTATTGCAACCTTTTCTGGGAAAATTTGTCATCGTATACTTCGATGATATTTTGATCTACAGCTGTACTGAGGAAGAACATCTTGAACACTTATCTCAGGTATTTTATGCACTACAAGAGAATGTGTTATATGTGAATTTAAAGAAGCGCACTTTCCTTACAAATAAAGTGACATTCTTGGGTTATGTAGTTTCAAATACTGGTATTTCTGTTGATGATTCAAAAGTTAAAGCCATTGTTGATTGGCCCACTCCTACTTCTATTCGTGAAGTGCGAAGCTTTCATGGGTTAGCTTCTTTTTATAGGAGATTTGTCAAGAATTTCAGCACTATTGCAGCTGGTCTTAAGGATTGTTTGAAGCGTGACACCTTTGTATAGACAAAAGAAGCAGATAAGAACTTCAATTTGCTCAAAGAAAAGTTATGTAGTACTCATGTTCTTGCTATGCCAAATTTTTAAAAGCCATTTGAAATACATTGTGATGCTTCCATTATTGGTATAGGAGCTATACTGTCTCAAGAAGATCATCCAATTACTTATTGCAGTGTTGATGATTTTCTCATTCAGGATAGCTTTCTTTTTAAAGGAAATCGTCTTTGTATTCCACATTGCTCTATACGCCTTCATCTAATCATGGAATTACATGGCAGTGGTCTTGGTGGACATTTTGGACGAGATAAAACCATTTCTTTGGTTGAAACACGTTATTTCTGGCCTTCATTGAAATGAGATGTTCAGAGGTACGTACAAAAGTGTATGGTTTGTCAATAATCTAAAGGAACTGTTCAAAATACAGGTTTATATACTCCACCACCAATTCCAGAGGCTCCTTGGGTAGATATTAGCATGGATTTTGTGCTTGGTTTACCATGTACTTTTAAAGGGAATGATTCTATATTGGTGGCAGTGGATCGTTATTCAAAAATGGCTCACTTCATAGCTTGTAAGAAAACAACAGATGCTTCACATGTTGCTTACTTATTTTTCAAGGAAGTTGTACGTCTGCATGGAATTCTCAAAACTATTACTTCTGATAGAGACACTAAATTTTTGAGCTATTTCTGGAAATCTTTATGGATGCGGTTGGGAACTAAGCTTCAATATAGTACAACTGCTCATCCCCAGACAGATGGACAAACTGAGGTGGTTAATAGTTCTCTAGGTAATCTGATTCGATCCAAGATACTTGAAGGCAAAGAAAAACAATGGGATACTCTTCTTCCTCATATGGAGTTTGCTTTTAGCACTTCAGTTAACAGATCTACAGGTAAGACACCTTTTGAAATTGTTTATTCTAAGGTTCTCAACCATATTTTGGATTTGGTAGTTCTTCCAAAGTTGCAACAGTCAAGTGCAAGAGCTGATACTGTGCTTGAGAAAGCTTCAAAAATTCATCAAGAAGTGAAAGCAAAACTAGCAGTTTCTAACAACAAGTACAAAGAAGATGCAGATCACCACAGAAGACATAAAACTTTTAATGAAGGAGAGTTGGTTATGATTCATTTGAGGAAAGAACGATTTCCTACTGGAACTTACAACAAGACAAAGATGAAGAAATATGGACCATTCAAAGTACTAAAGAAAATCAGTGATAATGCTTATATTGTTGATCTTCCAACAGATTGGAACATCTCTAATATCTTCAATGTTCAAGAAATTTTTATGTTTCATGGAGAGAATGAAGTTCTCTTTACCAACAAACTTGAGGACGAGTTTCTTTCAAGAAGGGGGGACTGATGTAGGACATCCTTTACTCCAAGACATCATCAACTATGACAAGTTGATCCCTATTCGACTAAGGCCACCATGACTAGTTGCCTCCATTTTTCTGAAGCAACTCTGACAAGTTGTTCTCATTCCTTTCTTAAGTTTTCTTGCTTTACAAGTCTTTTAGCTTTCCTAGTTTAGTTATCTTTCCTTTTCTTTTATGTTTTACGGTTCTTGTGAACCTATATAAAGGCCAAGCCTTCTTGTTTAGAAAAGACATCTTATTATTATTATCATTAATCAAGATTATTATCTTTATCAACTCTTTCAATTCTCTTATTCTTAATCTTTTGATTTCATCCAATTCGTATCTCTTTCGTCTCTTCGTATCACTTGCAATCTCCGTATTGCGTTCTTCTCAACAAGTTCTACATTATTTCCAAACCAAACACGATTTCCACTTCCCTGTTCCGTATCAACTGCCAAACATTGTTCTAGCTCGGTCCCACCATCAAACCATTCTCTAGCCTTCATTCTCAGCAGCCACCAGCATCATCACTACTTGTGCCATCAATGGCATAACCCAGACTCAACTCGGTCCATCTTCATGCCTCTGCCAAGCTCGACCATCATCTTCGTTTTGTAACTCGAGCTCTCTTTTCATCTCCATTATTCTATCACCGTTATCACTGCCCTCGTCAATCATTGCCACTGCATGTTTCATCATCTCCGGCAGTCATTCTGTCACCGAGATGGTACCATCTTCTCATTGCCTTTCAACTCGACTAACTCTTCCATCATAACCGGTCCATCATCTACTGTCGATAATGAAAGCAGCCTATCATTCTTTCTCGTTCTCTGGCTTCATGGCAACAACAACTAAACACCATCATTCGAACATCACTGTCATGCTAACCCATCTCCGTTAGATCCACATGCAATAACCGAGACTTCCCTGTTCTAGCCATCGCTGCCATCATTCGTTCTCATATTCTATCCACACTCAGCAGCGAGCATTGATCATGTCCTACACATCTCTGATACAGCTCAATGATGTCCAAGTTCGTACTCTATCCAGACTCAGCCAATCAGCATTACCAACAACAGAAGCTTAATACTCCTTTTCATTCTCGTCTCCCTGTCCAACAACCAGCTCCAATTCTTCTCAATCACAACTGCCGATAATCAACGGCAGTAGCATCACCGATTTGTTAACTTCCATTTCCAAGCACGACCCATCTCTTATAACTGCCTCAGTATCCCATTGATTCATTCAAATTCTAAAACTACCCCAAAACCGTCATATCTTGATCATCACGATCATCAGTATCACTGACCGGTGATTTTCTGTTAAAGTGGAGGAAGAAGTTAGTCGTGCCCTGAGTTAATATGTAGGGTGCCTTTAACAACTTTTGAATTCCGGCTTCCCTCCAAGTAAAATACCTGACTGCCTTTAGTAGTTCCTTTGAAATAGGACACCCCTTAACATGATGACTTCCCCTTAACTACAGTGGGGTGCCAATAGCATTTGGCCTATAAAATGACCATTTTTCCCTTGTAGTCTTCTAAGTTCTTGTTTTGCTCATAATTTCTTCATATGAACTCAGAATGACTCTGTTCTTTCACCATTGCCTTCATCTTCTCGTCCTCTACATAATGAAAAGTAGAAATCTTGTACTTGAACGAGTTCCACTTGGTCTTTGGCCTTTCTCCACTTGTAGCTAGCTTCTTTCCTTACACAATTAAGTGCAAATTCACTTCTTTTGGATGATTAACCTAACAAAACATAAATGAGAGAAAACAAGCGTAATATATAATAATTTGCAAGAAAACCAACAAATACTAGAATGGAATGGACACCAAATCTATGTGAAATATGCACTTATCAAATTCCCCCACACTTGCATTTTGCTAGTCCTCAAGCAAACTAAACTAAACAAATACAACAACTCTCTGTCGTTGAGGATACGGTTGCACTTAGCATGTGCAACAGGCCTTTAAACCCCTAGGTGTCCCTAGTGGACGAGTTATAGTCTCGTGAGGGCTTACGAGAGATATACCCACAAAACAAAGGCTTTTTTGGGATGAGAAATAAGAAAGTTTTGTTAAGATTTGGGTTAAGTTTTTTAGTCTTGAAGAAATCTTGTATTACTGCCACCAATTGAGGGCCAATCGTTTCCCAGTTATGCTTGAAGAAGCTAACAGGAAAACCATCAGGCCCCGGTGCTTTGTTAGACTTAAGTTTTTTAACAACATCCCATATCTCCTTAGATGAAGTAATTTCTATTAGTGTTTCATTTTCTTCGAAAGTTATGCAAGGTTTTAAATGTGAGAAAAATTTTGTTTCGGAAATCAAAGAGGATTCATTAAAAAGATCAGAGAAATTTGAGGTTAAAACATCTTTTTTTTTTCATTTCTAGAGGGTACCACCTTGTTTTGATTATCTTGAATGCAGTCAATATTATTTATTTTTCTTCTTTTCAATGTTTTTACATGATTTTTTTTTTTTTTTGTGTTTCTTCCTCCTAGAGCAATAATATTGTTTCTAGATTGTTGTTTAGCAATCTCATCTTGCATGTCATACAGAGATTCTAGTTATACAAGTTTTTTTTTTTAAATCAATCTAGTGTGGGAGTCACCCTGGTTCTTAGCCTCTAAGTTTTCGATGATCTTTAGAAGGTTTTATTTTTTTTGTTTGGCTTCCCAAAAACATCTCTTTTCCAAATCCCTAAATTTTCCCCTAGAGTTGTAATATTGTTTAGCAGATCTACATCTGGATTTGCAGTTTTTTCATGATTCCAAGAACTCTTTATGACCTATATGCTGCCTGGTATCATAAAATTTTAAAGTGGGACTCAGTTATACCTGATTATATTTTATTGAAAGGCATATATTCCCATGATCAGAGCCTAGAGCCACCAAATTTTGAAGAGAGGCTTCATGAAATTCAATATTCCACTATGCATTAGCGATAGCTATATCAAGCCTCTGTTTAATGTTTGATGTGCCATCTCTTTTGTTATTCCAGGTAACCCCCCCCCCCCCCCCTTTTTTTCCTTACTATTGAAGATTATGTTTAAGTCACCTATTACCAACCAAGGAATCTTATTAAAGTAAACTCTTTGAGCCATGTCTTCTAAATAACCCATAACTTATATTTTATTTTCATGTTTTGGAGCTCCATAGAAACAAGTTAGTAACCACTCCCGTGTGTGGAAGTTATTTTTAACAATGATGTTAATCATATTAAGGTTGCATTGAACCACTTCAAAATGAAAGCCATCCACCCAGGAAATTGCTAGTCCCCCAGCTATTCCATATGGGTCTACAATGTGGGTGTGGGAAGTAATTTAGAATGTCTCACATTAAGATCCTTAGAGACTAAGTTTAAGATAAAAACAAAACTTTTGTGTTAGAGCACTGCTCGGTCGAACTCGCAAGCGTAGCTATCTCAAGCTTGTTTGTCAAATTTAGTTGTCAAAACTATAAGTCTTGATTTCTAGTCTACTTATAGTTATGTCTCAGATTAGGATAAAATGTGTAGTTTAGCTTTAGACTTCACGCATCGATTGAAGACGAAGTACTACTAATGGGAGATTGTGGAACTTCATCAACAAAAGGTATGTGGAGACTTGAACTCATCTATCACTCAGAAGTCTATTTTATTCTATATCCTATTGAGACAAAGTCGTATAGCTATGTAGACTTTACATTATACACATTTGATGTTTCGAGATGAGTTTAACTCGCTTATATCTTTCTCGAAATATGTGTTGGAAAACTTTTTTCTTTAACTACGTTCATCATTATTCTTAACGAAAATCAAAATATGATCATGTGAAAATCACCTAGTAACATCTTACATGATTTGTGTGAGACAGTTATTTGATGTAGACTCGGAATGTTTTGTATTGATCATTCAATCACTTAACTTATAATCTAATATTTTGTGTGAAACAATTATTATCGTCTTCTAAGAATGTTTCAATGATTGAAATGGGAGTTAAGAGATAAAACCCATGTTTGGATACATTACGGTTTGTGTACTAAGTGTGCGAACTGTTTTTATAGAATTTAGGACCGGAAGTTAAGTTTGCATACCCGTTCACAAACTTATTCAACTGTTTAAGTCGGGTTACTTAAGTTTACATACCCGTTCGCAATGATTTAACTGTTGAAGTCTGAGAAAAAAGTTTGCGTACCCATTTATAAACGATTTCAACTGAGTTCGGTCCAGAGCTAAAGTTTACGTACCCGTTTGCAAACTGTCGGCTTGTGACCAATATCGATAACTTAAGTTTGCGTACCCATTCGTAAACTTAAGTGGTTCAATTTTTAAAATCAGTTAAGTATGATTTCATACTCATGAACAAATACATTTATATATATTAAAGAATGCAATCTTTGCAAATCGTGGCTAAAATGTTCATGAACTAATTCTTTTGAATCAATTCGATTTTGCTTCAATTGTGTCTTGTATACTTCTATGATAATATAAACGATTGAAAAACTTTATGAGTAACACAAGTAGATTCATTTGATTATCAATTGATCTAGAAGTGTTAATATAAACATGGTTAATACAAAAGTGTTCATATGGCTAACTTCGATTAACTGTTATTGAGCCAACTCAATATACACGTTTAGGTACAGTTGCCCATATCTAAATGAAGGTATATTTCATTTGTGTGTAACAAGATATGACCATCTAATGGTGGAAAAATATTAGCTTGAATCAGGTTTCATCTAACGGTGAATATTTATTGCTTTGTTCCAAAGTTATCAAACCATGATTTGAAGACTATATAAGGAAGAACTCTAGCAACTGGGAAATCTAATCCCCACACCTCCTGTGTGATACTAGTTGCGATTAGAGTCGATTCTCCTTTAACCTAGGTTTTTCTTAAAATAATTATAGGTTAACGACTTAAAGACTTCATTGGGATTCTGAAGCCAGACCCAACTATTTTCTCTGTAGTTGCGTGTTCTGATCTTACTTGTTCTATCATATTAAGTACTATCTTCTCTAATATTTTCTCAAGATTTATCTCCGATATGTAAGATATAAAAGTAATCACAAAGCTCTTCGTCTCATTCTTTGTGATTCCGCAATAACTTGTTCTACTACCATATAGTTAAGTTATTATGAGGTGATTGATATTTCTAGGATGTTCTTCGGGAATATAAGACCGGATTATCAATTGGTTCCTACCTTGATTTATCAAAATACGGAACAAACTTCGTAGGTATTTCAGTGGGAGATAAATTTATCTATCAGAAAAGACTTTTCTGTGGGAGAAAAATTTGTTTATGAAGTCTTCGACTTTATGTCATCGCAACTCTTAGTTGTGGGTGAGATCAACTAAGGGAATCAAGTTCGTAGATTCATGCTGGGATTCAGAGGCGTAAGGAACGTGATTGTACCATAATCAGTGTGAGATTGGTTAGGGATCAACTACATTCCAGTCCGAAGCTAACTTGTAGTAGGCTAGAGTCTGTAGCGGCTTAATACAGTATGGTGTTCAAATCTGGACTAGGTCCCGTCGTTTTTCTGCATTTGCGGTTTCCTCGTTAACAAAACTTCTGGTGTTTTTGTTATTTCTTTTTCGCATTATATTTTTTATATAATTAAAATATCACAGGTTGTGCGTAGTTCAATCAATTGGTAAATCCAACCTTTGGTTGTTGATTGAAAATGATTGACACTTGAACATTGGTCTTTGGTACCGTTCAAGTTGTTTCTCATAATAATCAGGCTTGCGGATTTCTATCTATTTGATTTGCTGATTACATTGAGAAACAGAGATATAACTCTTGTATATATTTTCCTTGATTGAGTCTGACTGTCTAGTTGATTCTCTTGGAATTATATTGGAGTTAGTCCATACAAATTGCCCAAACGAAATATTGGGTGTGGTTGTTAGATCCCTGCTTTTTCAATATGGTTTTTCAAAATTTAGCATGTTTGCAATAGATTTTGGTGTCATATTTTGGCTTCTAAGATAAAAAAATTCTAAAAGATACTAATATGTTTCCTTTCCGCAAAACGTTAGGTCCTCAGCTGTTACGAGGACCACACTACTATTTTCCTATATTTCCTACATGCTATATATTAGCTTAATTTGGAAATGGAATTTCAAAATTTGGAAACGGCATAGCGAGATGCCATCATTAGAGTTCTTTGTGTCTGATAGACAGGTCATCAAAAGAAAACCAAGGTCTTTTTCGTGTATGTATTCTCCAACCTTGGCCAATTATGTTAGTGGAGAATAACTTGCATCAACCCTTATCAATTGTAGTAAGTGTGCAACTTTTGTTATCAAGTTTCCCCTTCCAATGTCTTTGTAAACAAATTTTATACCTTTTGAGCTGCTAAAGGCTGTTGGCTACCGAAAACAAGGTTCTCTTAATTCCTTTCTCCATTCTGGTTACGTTGGTTTTACTGTCAAGGGTAAATTCATGTTTTACTAATTCGATACTATTTCTCCGACAATTTTATATGTAACCCGATCACCGATAATTATTCAGGCATGTTTCTATTCCAGAGGGTACAAATGCTGCCTTGAACCTTAGTGCGACTCCTACTATGGAAATACATCAATACCAGGCATTAGACATAGGCTTTCTACTTTGAGCAAAAATTATTAATGAACCTAATAAACCTTGAGCAAGTATCTTCATTTATTGGGGTTGTTGGTGATTATCTTCCCCGCTTATTTCCATAGTAGGAGTCACACTAAGGTTCAAGGCAACATTTGCACCCTCTGGAATAATAACATGCCATAATAATTATCAGTGATCGGGTTACATATAAAACTGTCGGAGAAATACTATCGAACTAGTAAAACTCTAATTTTCCCTCGACAACATAACCAACAAAACCAAAATGGATAAAGGATTTAAGAGAACCACGTATTCGGTATCCAGAGACCTTGAGCAGCTCAAAAGGTATAAAATTTGTTTACAAAGACATTTGAAGACTTTATTTCGATTTTCATGGAAGTAAGATGCTTATCTTCCATAAAATTATGAAACTAAAAAGGAGTACAAACTCTTAATTCCCTGCAAACCCAAGGGAAAAAAAACTACATATTCCAAAACCGAAAAAGAACTCTCATATATATATGCAAGAATCAGATGAAAATTTAGAGAGAAACCAAATGTTTATGCTTCTCCCTCTGGATTTTTCTTATTTCTCACTATCCTCTTCCTAACAACAAAGGTATCTCAAGTTCTCAATCAAGATTACGTATTTGTTGCACTAATCAGAAAAATTGATATAATAGGGATGTTGATGATCGATGTAAACAGTAAGAAATAATCTGATCAACAAGATTTTTTTCTTCAAAATAATTAATCAACCTAAGAACAGTCAGAGTTCAAGCAAAGGAGAGAACTTGAAATTGTATAGTGGATGTCCCACTGATACAGTAGAACCACCAAACCATTTTGAGTTTTAAGAGAAAATTCAAAGTTGATTTAAGTTTAGAAGATATTTCAAAGTTGAAAAACAAAAGATTAAGCTACAAGTTCAAGAATCAGGTAAGTATGAAAACAAAATTAAGATTACATAATTGTTGCTCTAATCAAATACCATTCTTTCTTTCTGTTTATCTATAAAAATTATTACGAGTTAAGCTCTCAACAAGATAACAATAACAAACATGTGCATTTAGTAATCAAGCCATGATGAAATAAATGTTGTTTAAAGCTAGCTGTTGTGACTTGAGAAATGAAACTTACGAGTGTTGGGACTATAAAATACTCTTATAGGGAGGCTATTCTTATATGGAGGTGTAACTTGAATAGACTAAGAGAAATTTTCATGCGTGTATTTGGACATATTCATGCATATGCATAGGAAACACAAAATGTATCTAAGTATATACAAAAACTATTTAAATGAGGATTTTATTTTATATTTTTATCTACATACATATTTTGTAATAAAAAAAATTCACATACATCACAATTATCACATCGAAAATTGACAAATGAAATCAAATGAGTATGAAGATATTCGTATTAAGTTGTGCACAAAAAATCAAAAATTCATTTTGAAGCAAAATGAACTTGTAATATAGTTACAAGAATCTCTTCATCTTAAATTTTGATGTATGACAAGTGTTATATATTTATATTATGATGTCAATATCAGGCACCAGAGATAGGCTTTCAACTTTGAGCAAAAAAATATTACTGAACCTAACAAACCTTGAACAAGCTATCTTCATTTATTGGGGTTGTTGGTGATCATCTTCGCCGCTTTTAATAAACTTTATACTCCCAACACTCGTAAGTTTCACTTCTCAAGTCACAAAAGCTATCTATGAATAACAACCAAGTATTTTTTTTTCCTTCACTCCTCTCCTTCGCATTTTTTTCTTCTTCAATTAATGGAAAAAATAAATCCACCACCACCTTTCTCTCTGACGCACCACCACCACTATCACCACCGGTTTGACATTAATGGAATAAAAGAAAATTAATCGCAACTAGCCTTTCTAATTATTCTAACTTTATTTAAACAACATTTATTTCATCATGGCTTGGTTACTAAATGCACATGTTTATTTTTGTTATCTTGTGGAGAGCTCAACTCGTAATAATTTTTATAGATAAACAGAAAGAAAGAATGGTATTTGATTAGAGCAACAATTATGTAATCTTAATTTTGTTTTCATGCTTACCTGTTTCTTGAACTTGAAGCTTAATTTTTGTTTTTAAACTTTGAGTTATCTTCTAAAACTAAAATCAACTTTGAATTTTCTCTTAAAACTCAAAATGCTTTGGTGGTTCTACTGTATCAGTGGGACATCCACTATACAATTTCAAGTTCTCTCATTTGCTTGAACTATGACTGTTCTTCAGTCGATTAATTATTTTAAAAAAATCTTACTGATCAGATTATTTCTTACTATTTACATCGATCATCAACATCCCTACTATATAAATTTTTCTGATTAGTGGAACAAATACATAATATTGATTGAGAACCTGAGATATCTTTGTTGTTAGGAAGAGGAGAATGAGAACTAAGAAAAATGCAGAGGGAGAGGCATAACACGTTTGATTTATCTCTAAATATTCATCTGATATTTGCATATATATATATAAGAGTTCTTTTTCGATTTTGGAATATGTAGTTTTTTTTCCTTTGGGTTTGCATGAAATTAAAAGCTTGTAATCCTTTGTAGTTTCATAATTTTATGGAAGATAAGCATCTTACTTCCATGAAAATCATAATAAAGTCTTCCAATGTCTCTGTAAATAAATTGTATACCTTTTGAGTTTCTCAAGGACATTGGCTACCGAATATGTGGTTCTCTTAATTCCTTTCTCCGCTTTGGTCTTGCTGGTTTTGTTGTCGAGGTTGAATTCGTGTTTTACTAATTCGATACTATTTTTCCGGAAGTTTTATATGTAACCCTATCACTGATAATTGTTCTGGAGTGTTTCTATTATATAGGGTGCAAATGCTTCCTTGAACCTTAGTGCGACTCCTACGATGGAAACACATCAATATCTGGCACTAGACATATGCTTTATACTTTGAGATTTTTTTTATTAATGAACCTAACAAACCTTGAACAAGCTATCTTCATTTATTGGGGTTGTTGATGATCATCTTCCCCGCTTCTAATAAACTTTATAGTCCCAACACTAGTAAGTTTCACTTCTCATGTCACAACATCTACCTATGGATAACAACCAGTTTTTTTTTTTCCTTCTCACCACTCCTTCGATTTTTTGTTTTGTTTCACTTTTTTTCTTCCATTAATGGAAAAAAAAAAATCCACCACCGCCACCATTCTCTCCGACGCACTACTGCCACTATCACCACCGATTTTCCATTAATGGAATAAATGAAGATTAATCACAACTATACTATCTAATTATTCTAACTTTATTTAAACAACGTTTATTTCATCATAGCTTGGTTACTAAATGCACATGTTTGTTTTTGTTATCTTGTTGACAGCTCAACTCGTAATAATTTGTATAGATAAACAGAAAGAAAGAATGGTATTTGATTAGTGAGACAATTATGTAATCTTAATATTTTTTTTCATACTTACCTGATTCTTAAACTTGAAGATTAATTTTATGTTTTTCAACTTTGAATTATCTTCTAAAACTCAAATCAAATTTGAATTTTCTCTTGAAACTCAAAATGATTTTGTAGTTCTACTGTATCAGTGGGACATCTGCCATACAATTTCAAGTTATGTCCTTTGCTTGACCTCTGACTATTCTACGGACGATTAATTATATTGAAAAAAATCTTGCTGATAAGATTATTTCTTACTGTTTATATCGATCATCAACATCCCTATTATATAAATTTTTCTGATTAGTGCAACAAATACGTAATCTTGATTGATAACCTGAGATGTATTTTTTGTTAGGAAGAGGAGAATGGGAACTAAGAAAAATGCATAGGGAGAGGCATAACACATTTGGTTTATCTCTAAATTTTCATCCGATTCTTGCATATATATATATATATATAGGAGACTTCTTTTTCGGTTTTGGAATTTGTAGTTTTTTTTACCCTTGGGTTCGCAGAGAATTAAGAGTTTGTACTCTTTTTTAGTTTCATAATTTTATGGAAAATAAGCATCTTACTTCCATGAAAATCGAAATAAAATCTTCCAATGTCTCTGTAAACTAATTTTATACCTTTTGAGCTGCTCAAGGCCATTGTCTACCAAATACGTGGTTCTCTTAATTCCTTTCTCCGCTTTGGTTTTATTGGTTTTACTGTCGAGGGTGACTTCGTGTTTTACTATTTCGATAATATTTCTCCGGAAGTTTTATATGCAACCCGATCACTGGTAATTATTTTGGCGTGTTTCTATTCCAGAGTGTGCAAATGCTGCCTTGAACCTTAGTGCGACTTCGACTATGGAAATACATCAATATCAGGCACTAGACATAGGCTTTCTACTTTGAGAATTTTTTATTAATGAACCTAACAAACCTTGAACAAGCTATCTTCATTTATTGGGGTTGTTGGTGATCATCTTCCTCGCTTCTAATAAATTTTATAGTCCCAACACTAGTAAGTTTCACTTCTCATGTCACAACAACTAGCTATGGATAAAAACCAGTTTTTTTTTTCCTTCTCACCACTCCTTCGTTTTTTTGTTTTGTTTAGTTTTGATTTGCAATTTTTTTGCCATTAATGGAAAAAATTAAATCCACCACCACCATTATCTCCGACGCACCACCACCACCACTATCACCACCGATTTACCATTAATGGAATAAACGAAGATTAATCGAAACTATCCTTTCTAATTATTCTAACTTTATTTAAACAACGTTTATTTCATCATAGCTTGGTTACTAAATGCACATGTTTGTTTTTGTTATCTTGTTGACCGCTCAACTCGTAATAATTTGTATAGATAAACATCAATAAAGAATGGTATTTGATTAGTGCGACAATTATGTAATCTTAATTTTGTTTTCATACTAACCTGATTCTTAAACTTGAAGCTTAATTTTTTGTTTTTCAACTTTGAATTATCTTCTAAAACTCAAATCAACTTTGAATTTTCTCTTGGAACTCAAAATGCTTTAGTATTTCTTCTGTATCATTGGGACATCCACTATACAATTTCAAGTTCTCTCCTTTGCATGAACTCTGACTATTCTTCGGTCGATTAATTATTTTGAAAAAAAGCTTGTTAATCAGATTATTTCTTACTATTTATATCGATCATCAACATCCCTATTATATAAAGTTTTCTGATTAGTGCGACAAATACGTTATCTTGATTGATAACCTGAGATGTCTTTTTTGTTAGAAAGAGGAGAATGAGAACTAAGAAAAATGCAGAGGGAGAGGCATAACACATTTGGTTTATCTCTAAATTTTCATCCGATTCTTGCATATATATAGGAGACTTCTTTTTCGGTTTTGGATTTTTTAGTTTTTTTACCCTTGGGTTCGCAGAGAATTAAGAGTTTGTACTCCTTTTTAGTTTCATTATTTTATGGAAAATAAGCATCTTACTTTTATGAAAATCGAAATAAAATCTTCCAATGTCTCTGTAAGCAATTTTATACCTTTTGAGATGCAGTTGCTCAAGGCCATTGGCTACCAAATACGTGGTTCTCTTAATTCCTTTCTCCGCTTTGGTTTTGTTGGTTTTACTGTCGAGGGTGAATTCGTGTTTTACTGTTTCTATAATATTTCTCTGGAAGTTTTATATGTAACCCGATCACTGGTAATTATTTTGGCGTGTTTCTATTCCAGAGTGTGTAAATGCTGCCTTGAACCTTAGTGCGACTCCGAATATGGAAATACATCAATACCATGCACTAGACATAGGCTTTCTACTTTGAGAAGTTTTTATTAATGAACCTAACAAACCTTGAACAAGCTATCTTCATTTATTGGGGTTGTTGGTGATCATCTTCTCCGCTTCTAATAAACTTTATAGTCCCAACACTCGTAAGTTTCACTTCTCATGTCACAACAACTAGCTATAGATAGCAACCAGGTTTTTTCGCCTTTCCTTCTCTCATCTCCTTCAATTTTTTTTTGCCATTAATGGAAAAAATAAGATCCACCACCACCATTCTCTCCCACGTACCACTACTGATAGGTGGCTAAAACACCTTATTATTTATCTATTGTTTATGCTTTCTATGCTAGTTTTCTTGTAAATTATGTATCTTATATTTTGTTTTTGAGTATTTAGGTACTTTGGAGTTGTTTGAAGCAAAAGAAGAAGAAACATGGAAAAAGCGTTGGAGGCGGATTGCATCTCATGATTTGCTTTTATTTCTTCATATCTGTCTGAAAAGTATGCCAGTTTTAGTGATGCGAATTATGTCTGAAAAGCATGGCGACTTTAATGATGTTAAGATATTAAAGAGAAGAAGTGGACTTGAGATGCAAGAGGCGGTTGCAGCTGGTAGAAACCACTCAAATTATGAAAGAAGGGAAAAAATGTCATTCCACTGGGCAAACACTATTGGGAGCTGAGCTAAAGATAAGGGGCATTCATAGAAAGTACTAAAGGCACCCAGTCGGGTGGCTCCTATCCTTGGGGTGTAAGTATCCGTCCTAAGCTAAAATTGAGAAATATCCTTTCTCAATCATTTGTACCCGACTCTGAAATTGAATAACAAGAAAACTAAAATGGCAGCTGCTGCTGGTTGTCTGAGAAATTGAGAGAAACATCGAGAAATTGAGATGGAGGTAGAGAAGCTGAGATCAAGATGAAGATTCAGGGAGAGATAGGAGCAGTATTTGATGGCAGAGAGTGAAATTTATTGTGCAGTTAGGGTTCCTAAAGATAAATTCGATGGAGTTTAAGATGATGTTTCTGATATGGGTTGAATCTGTGATGAAATGGGTTTGTTCTTGGAAATGCTGCTGTTGAGAGAGTTACAGATGAATCGAGACCAAGGGTCTGTTGATGGTTGTTCAATTGAAGCTAATATGGACTTGAGTCTTTGGTGGTGAACTGATTCAGGGATAATGGGTTTGAGAGATTCATGAAGATGTTGCTGTTGCAGGGGTTGAATGAAATGCTGCCATTTACTGCAGAACTGGTGAAGATGTGATAGAGAAGATGGGTTGCTTCCAATGAGTTCTGAGAAGAAGGAAGATGAATGGGAGAAATGGATGTATGCTTCTGAGATGAATGAGGGTTTGATTTGTAGATCTGAGAATGATGTTGAATGGGTGTGAGCTCAATCAGATATGGGTTGTGATGATTGTTGAAGATTGAAGTCACTATGGATTTTAGCAGTGAAAAAAGAATGTCAGTCCATTGCTATACTGCAGTGAAGGATGATTTGAACATAATTAGAGGTATGTTAGGAGTTGGTGATGAACCTGATTTCTAAGAAGGAACTGAGGATAAGTTTATAGTGGATTGAACTGAAATTGCTGATGGAGTAGCTGCAGTGTTGTAGATGTTACAAACTGAGAATGGTGGATGTGATATCTTGTGTTGGTGAATGCAAAGATATGTCATGGAATATGGAGGAGATGAGAACTGATGGTAATACAGTTGGAGCTGCTGTGCAACTCAAATTTGAAGCCAAGGATTACAGTAGTTAGTTGCAGCTGTTAATGGGAGGAGAAGGTTGTAAGCTACAGGATGCATGAACTGCAGTGAAGCCTAGGCTTGGAATTACAGTTATAGGGAATAATTTGTTGAGTTTGTGTGAGTTTCCGCTGCAATTCCAAGCAACTGAGCAAGTCAGAAAGAAGCTAAGGGAGGATGTATGACTAAATTCTGGGATTGGTTTTGGTGATGATGCTGTCAGGTTGAGCCGGTGATTTGGTGTGAGTAAATGGTAAGGATGCAAAATGGTTTTGTCAGCTGAAACAAGGTGGTTATGACTGAGAATGCGCAGAGATTCCAGCTGGAGAATGAACTGAAGCTACAGCGCATAGCCATCATGGCTGGGATTAAAATTGGCAGTGATGCACAATGATAGTGCAGCAGAAAGTTTGGCCAGTGAAAATGGCTCATGGCCTGGAAACTCAGTCAGAGCCGAGTTAGCTAGCTGACTCGGTTCTGACTCAGTATATTTTGACCAAGTTGACTAACAGAAGACCGTTAATTCAACGGTTAGTCCTAACGATATACTGACGGAGTATTCCGTCAACGGGATGAATTTTCAGGTGATCGGCGGCTACTTTCCGGCCAAGTTCCGGCCAAAAACCTAGTTTTCCGTCGACCAATTTTGGGACATAATTTCTACACGGGTTTCTCTCACTCGTGGGCCGGGTGAATTTCCAACTAATGGACTTTGAAGTCAAAACCTAATTTTGGAAGGAGAAAAAGCTACAAAAAGAAAAGTTCTACTAACTTTTGGAGATAACGTTTTATTCTATTCTTGGAGCTTTTGCAGAGAACTACTTCTAGGGTTTCCTTTCTTTTATGTTTCATATTATTTTTTTGAATATTATGATGATGAACTCCATGAATATGAGTAGCTAAATACTATTATTGGTTATGGGATAAAAGTTGATTTCTTCAAGCATGTTATTTGATTTTATGAATTAGTTTTGTCTCAATTTTATCGTTTGTGATTCATTATTTATATTATCATATGATTTGAATGCTAGTTTGGTTGAGTCCGGAATCAATTGGATTTGTTTTCATCTCTATAGCTATATTAGGGTTTTCAATACGTAAAAGTTGTTTATCTCTGATTTCTAGTAGCATCTTGTGGTTAATACTTGTAGTGATACATCTTTTTAATCGCATATGAATCATAACCTTTGTTAAAACGAATTAGTGCTTTTACACGTTTGTTTGCATTGATGAGTCTTATTTCATAGAACTTATTGCTCTTAGGGAGTTAAATCTAATTGTGATTTTGCACTTTAGGTTGCTTTTTAAGTAGATTTCACAATAGCATCTTTTAATGTTGTTTGTGATAAAATCAGGAAATAAACGGGATACTCTTGCGATCAAGATATCCTAGGACTTTTGATAATTGCGAGATTAAATTACCAATTCTAATCATTGATGAAAAATACATGCTTGTGAATGATACTATCCCTTGACCAATATCTTCTCCTTATTGATTATTCCTATTATTTACTTTGCTTTATTTAGTTTTATTATTTTGATAAAAACAAAACACACTCTTGGGTTATTTGGTTACTTAAGAATCTGAAAATTGCATAACAACAATCGCCTCTCTGTGGATACGAACTCTTTCTTATCACGTACTTCATTCATATTTAGTAGAGTGAGAAAGTGAAATTATTTTGACGCATACGAAACACATCAACTACCACTATCACCACCGATTTTCCATTAATGAAATAAACAGAGATTAATCGCAACCATCCTTTCTAATTATTCTAAATTTCTTTAAACAACGTTTATTTCATCATGGCTTGATTACTAAATGCACATGTTTGTTTATGTTATCTTGTTGAGAGCTCAACTCGTAATAATTTGTATATATAAACAGCTCGAAAGAATGGTATTTGATTAGAGAAATATTTATGTAATCATAATATATTTTTCATACTTACCTGATTCTTGAACTTGTAGCTTAATCTTTTGTTTTTCAACTTTGAAATATCTTCTAAACTCAAATCAACTTTGAATTTCTCTTAAAACTCAAAATTGTTTGGTGGTTGTACTGTATCAGTGGGACATCCATTATACAATTTCAAGTTCTCTCATTTGCTTGAACTCTGACTGTTCTTAGGTTGATTAATTATTTTGAAAAAAAAATCTTGTTGATCAGATTATTTCTTACTGTTTACATCGATCATCAACATCCCTATTATATCAATTTTTCTGATTAGTGCGACAAATACATAATCTTGATTGAGAACCCGAGATACCTTTGTTGTTAGGAATAGGATAATGAGAACTAAGAAAAATGCAGAGGGAGAGGCATAACACATTTGGTTTCTCTCTAAATTTTCATTCGATTCTTGCATATATATACATGAGATTGTTTTTTCGGTTTTGGAATATGTAGTTTTTCTCTCCATTGGGTTTGCAGGGAATTACGAGTTAATACTTTTTAGTTTCATAATTTTATGGTAGATAAGCATCTTACTTCCATGAAAATCGAAATAAAGTCTTCCAATATCTCTGTAAACAAATTTTATACCTTTTGAGCTGCTCAAGGCCGTTGGATACTGAATACGTGGTTCTCTTAATTCCTTTCTCCGCTTTGCTTTTGTTGGTTTTACTGTCGAGGGTGAATTCGTGTTTTACTAATTCGATACTATTTCTCCTTCAGTTATGTATGTAACCCGATCACTGATAATTATTTTGGCATGTTTCTATTCCAGAGGGTGCAAATGCTGCCTTGAACCTTAGTGCGACTCCGACTATGGAAATACATCAATATCAGGCCCTAGACATAGGCTTTCTACTTCGTGCATTTTTCTAATGAACCTAACAAACTTTGAACAAGCTATCTTCATTTATTTGGATTGTTGGTGATCATCTTCCACGCTTCTAATAAACTTTATATTCCCAACACTCGTAAGTTTCACTTCTCAAGTCACAACAGTTAGCTATGGATAACAACCAGGTTTTTTTTTTTTTGCCATTAATGGAAAAAATAAGATCCACCACCACCATTCTCTCCGACGCACCACCACCACTATCACCATCGATTTGCCATTAATGGAATAAACGAAAATTAATCGCAACTATCCTTTCTAATTATTCTAATTTTCTTTAAACAACGTTTATTTCATCATGGCTTGATTACTAAATGCACATGTTTATTTTTGTTATTTTGTTGAGAGATCAACTCGTAATAATTTGTATTGATAAACAGAAAGAAAGAATGGTATTTGATTAGAGCAACAATTATGTAATTTTAATTTTGTTTTCATACTTACAGGATTCTTAAACTTGAAGCTTAATTATTTTTTTTGAATTTTGAATTGTCTTATAAATTCAAAATGCTTTGATGGTTCTACTGTATCAGTGGGACAAACACCATACAATTTCAATTTCTCTCCTTTGCTTGAACTCTGATTCTTCTTCGGTTGATTAATTATTTTGAAATAAATCTTGTTGATCAGATTATTTCTCACTGTTTATATCGATCATCAACATCCATATTATGTCAATTTTTCTGATTAGTGCAACAAATACGTAATCTTGATTGAGAACCTGAGATATCTCTGCTGTTAGGAAGAGGAGAATGAGAACTAAGAAAAATGCAGAGGGAGAGGAATAACACATTTTGCTTCTCTCTAAATCTTCATCCGATTCTTCTGATTTAAGATCAGAATCAATAAAATAAGATCAGAACACGCAACTACATAGAAAATAGTTGGGTCTGGCTTGACGAATCCTAAATGAAGTCTTCAAGTCGTTAACCTATAATGGTTTTGAAAAAACCTAGGTTAAAGGGGAATCGACTCTAGTCGCAACTAGGACACATGAAAGTGTCGGGATTAGGTTTTCCAGTTGCTAGAGTTCTCCCTTATATAGTCTTTCAAATCTGGGTTTTCTTTCTAAGGTAGCTTAGTAACAAAGCATTTAATATTCACCGTTAGATAAAAACTTGATTCAAGATTCAAGCTAAGTTTGCTTAAAATCAAAGCAATATCTCTCAACCATTAGATGGTCTAAGGTTGTTACTGTAGTTACCTAAAATCTGAGAGAGGTTAGAAGTGGGATTCTAGGGTTTCTGAATGTGAGTTACGGGAGGTTGAGCACGAATAGACTTCGCCTAAACCACGCACAGTGTCCGTTCAAAACTTGCTTCAGTCACAAGGAAGATATTTAGGGCTGGCCTTAGGGAGGGAAGCAGATGAAGAGAGAGATCAGAGAATTTTAGGGTTTGAAGAAGAATTGCTCTGAGAGGTTATGAGAAAGATGCTCACAGCTTGGAGAAATAGATGACCTATTTATAACTGAATTATCTAATCTCAGGTCGGTGAAGATAAGGATTGGTTTCCATGCCATGTGGGGAAGTTCTCCCGTCTCTTCAGGAATAGATATAGATAAACTAGGTTGAGTTTATCTTATCATTCCACCGCCTTTACTCTCTTCTGCGGTGAGAAATAATCCGGTTATTTCTCACACGTGCCGTAGACCGCCAGACCAAAACCCTAATTGTTATCCCCCTATTTGTGTGAATCTGAGTAAGTCTTTGTGATGATGTGTTGAGATAGAGAAATATTCTCTTTAGACGAGTTGGCCAAGATAGAGAGATATTCTCCATCTAATAAGAATGACTGGGATGAGTCAAGTGAAAAGGCATGGGATGCCTCAGAATTCGTGTGGAGTCTGAAAAAGAAACTTGATTCCTACATGAGGCTCGTGCCTACTATAGGGAATATTCAGCCTTATCTGAATTTCCCGAGAGATTTGAATATCTCTGAGATTTTGAAGAGAGATTTAAATATCTCCAAGATTTTTCGAAGAGATTTGAATCTCTCCAAGATTTTGTGGAGAGATTTGAATCTCTATAGGATTTTAAGGATAAATGTGAAACCTAACTTCTTCCTTGATGAAGTGAAATTTCCGTTTTGAGAGACCGGACTTGCGAATTAGGGTTTCTTTGATCAAAACCCTAACTTCTTCCTTATGTGCAACCTTGAGCTTGGAATTGACCCTGAACTTGGAATCCTTTTAGACTTCCGCGTTGGGAGGCGTCTGATCGCTGTCGTATGCGTCAAAAATAATTACACTTTCTCATTAATCAAAATATATTATATAGCAAGGGAAAAAAAGGATCGTTCCTATAGATAGGACAAAGGTTGTCAAGTTGTTTCGGTATCCTATAAATAACAATGAGGGGTTTTCTAATTTTTATAAAACCTAAACTAAAATAAAAGCAAGTAAAGAAAAGTAAACAAATCAAATAGAGCAAGAGAAGATATTGGTTAAGGATATCGCTTTCATTCACTAACATGTTCTTATCTTAATAACTAGAATTGATATTTAATCTCTCATTATCAAAATCCCTAGGATACCTTGATCGCAAGAATATCCCGCTAATTTCCTATTGTGTCAACAAACACATTAAAAGATGTGAGTATGAATTCTACCAAAGAAACAACCTAACGTGTAAAAGCATTAATCAAATTTAATTCCCGAGGAGCAATAAGATTCATGAAATTAGGCTCATCAATGCAATTGGAATACATTGCAGAAACAATTTAATAAAGGTCACGATTCACATATGATCATAAGGATGTATCACTACAAGCTATACTTGTATCAAGGATTATCGCTTTTACGTATAATAAACCATAAACTAACAATAGATGTGATTACAAGTTCTACCAATTTGCAACTCGACAAAACAATCTATCAAATCATGTTATAATACGTCAATCATATAATTATATTTTCAAAGAATAGTAAACGATAAATATGAGACAAAACTAATATATCAAACCCAAAATCATGTTATGTGAAATCCAACTAATCCATAACCAAAAGAAAATTAATTACTCATGCACAAGGAGTTTATAACAAGAACAAAAAGAAAGGATTTTATGTCTAAACACTAGAACAAAAGTAGAAGTCAAGATAATCCTTTTCTTAATTGTTGTGTGAATTGGTTTTATACCCTAACTCCTAAGACTTCTCGATCTCAAATATCCGCCAACTCTCACGATTACCATACCCAGGCCAATCCCTAACCGACTCTGCCAAAACTGTCTGCCTCCAACCAGTCCATAATATGTAAAGCCCAATTAATATTTGGCCTGTCAGTCGAACTGACAGCCTAATTATCTCAGTTGTTAGTTCTAGTGAAACTGACCATTCTTTCTGCACTTCCTTCCATACTCAACATTAAACCAACAGAAGCGCTACCATCTTCCTCTCTGTAGTTCTTCACATCACCATGTATTTATCTGAAACTCCAATTCTCTTGCCATCACTCAACTCATTAAACCCATTGCAGATTTGCATCCATCTCACTGCCAAAACTTCAGTCAAACCAACAGCACCAGATTGATTCCATTATAGTACCAGAGAGTCAGCTAACTCCATTTTTTGCTTCCTTTTCTCAGCTCTTGCACAGCCATCACCATAACCTGATCACCAGAACTGTCTCCATTGGCATCTGACACTGCTTCCCTTGCAACCCATTCCTTTTGCACCAGTCCTTAACTGCAATACTAGCACCAGCCATTCAACATCAGCCACTGCATAATTCCATTTCTTGTAGCTCCATTACCACTAATCCTCCAATGCCAATAGTTGCATCTTCAGGTCAACTGACACTCACAACATCACCAGCACCTGCTTCACTATCTCCATAAGCAAACCCATGTTCTGCACCACCTTGTATCACCAGGTCCATCTCAGCTTCATTGCAGAATCCACCAGGTACAACATACCTCCAACTGTATCATCTCTTAATTCATTCTAAGCTAAACCACAAAACTTAGCCATAACTTCACCTGCAGGTTCTGTTCCATTTCAGTCACCACCATTGACTCACTGCAGATGCACTTCTCCTTACAGCACCATCAGTAGCATCACATTTATTCTTACCTTCATCTCAGTCTTATCCACCATGTCCCTGTAATACTTCTTAGCTTCATATGCTCAAGAGACATACCACCAATACCAGTTGCTCAAGACCCATTGTCACAGCCATTAGCATCTCCATATCATCGTACCACCTGATTGTAGCTGCACATTCACCATAACCTGTATCTCAACTCACACAGAACTTGAGACTTCAATACCAGCAACCACCAGTAGTGCATCACTAGAAACAACACTTCTTGAGACAAACCCATATCTCACTGCCTTCTACAGCCTTGTCTTACACCACCAGAACCAACAACAACATCATGCTTTCTTTTTTGTCTTCAACATCACCTGTAGAAACATCATCTCTGCAACTGTAACTCCTAATTCCACTAGTCTCCGCCATAGCACCCATATGCCCATATGCCATCAGTTTCATATTCACACAGCATAGACCCAAGCATCAACTTGAACACATACCTTCACAGGCTCTGAATTTTGGTTGTTGTCTTCACGGAAAATCTCAGACCACAAAATTCCTTACTTCTGAGTTCAAGAGTTTGAAATCAATCACAGTACAAATTCTTGAAATTAAGCACACACCCACATTTAATCAACCCTTGAATCAATCATTAAAATCACCAGATTCTTAAATCGATCGTCTTCAGCAAAACCCTAACTTCTCTTAACTGAAATATTAAATCTCCCATCTGTTCTTCACCAGTTCATCTTATCTGAGATCTCCTCCATCACCAATGTCAACAGTAACCAACTGCTTCTGAGAACAGCCATCGTCGATCCCTGGTTCTTCTTCATTTTCTCAATTCTATCTCTGAATTTCTCAGCATCTCTAACTCTCACAGCGCCTCCCTTTTCTGAAATTGAGAATGAATAATGATTGAAACATAACCCTGAATTCTAGGGCTTGGTAATAGGAAGTGAAAATGACTGTGGCACCCAGTTATTTGGATTCAGGCCACCAAACTGAGGATGCCTCATGCTTCATGTGTAGTTTGTCCCTCATCATCAACTGGCTCCGAATATCGCTTGCCAGTGAAATGACCAAATGACCCTTCTTGCTCAAAATGAACGCTTTTCTTCTTCTTTCGCTCCAACTTACTCCATTGCACCTAATAAACTCAAAAGCAAGCATGCGATACATAATTTACATGAAAACTCGCAAAGAAAGCATAAAAAATAGATAATATCAAGGTGTTTATGACACCTATCAAATTCCCCCACACTTAGACTTTGCTAGTCCTCGAGCAAATCAAACAAAATAATTATAAAACATACATACAACTCTGTTTCGTCGAGGTTACGGTCACACTTAGCATGTATAACAAGACTTTGAACCCCTAGGTGTCCCTAGTGGAAGAGTTATCATTTTGTGAGAGTTTACTAGAGGTAAACCCACAAAACCTACTTTTCCAACTTACAAGTTCTCCGAAATGATAGCATCCAACGCGCTAAGAAGACATAGAGATTCTGCACAATAGTAATATGAAGTTAGACATATATATATATATATGAACACAATCTCATCCTTAAAAGTTGAGAGACAAATAACCATCCCTTATCGAAAGAAATCCAGGTTCGATAGTAATCAAAAGTCTCGACTCTGCCTCACCAGAAAGGGTTTTATGAAGTTGCTCTCAACAATAAATAGCTTTTTATGGGTCACACATGTGTCCAGGTAGGAATGAAGAGAGAATCCTAAAACACGTTGAATAGTAGGAAGACAAAACCCTCCGAATTATTTTTGTTAGAGCATAGCTCGGTTGAACCCACCAAGCATTGGTATGTCAAGTTTGGTTGTCATATTTTAGTGATTCAAAACTCATTCAAAGAGTCGCTTGATTATTTACTAGAGTCAACTTCGTATAGGTTAGCTAGAAAGTTACTAGGATATGAGACTTACAAGTATTACATGAAGACTTTAAGAATGTGAAGAAAAAAAGAACTACAACGACGACATCATCCTTCCACTTGAGGTTAGTAATATTTGACTTAAACTGTTTCATTCCTAACGTATCTTTCAAGTCGTGCATATTGAAAAAATAACTGCGAAGCTGTGAATGATTATACTCTAGTTAGATATAGTATTAAGGAATTACAATACGAAGTATAACGCTTATCTTTTAAAGTTCGTATATAAGACATCGACATAATCGTTTGATTGCTATTGTGATTATGTATGGGTATGGGTGAAGATTTTGTCCTAGGAAACAATGTTATTACATTCGTTTAAAGGAAGTACAATTCATAAACTTGTGTTATGAATCGACAGGGAGATCGCTAGGCTTATTGGTATTGTTATTCATTGCAAATCTTTGGATTACCAATATGTGTGTTTAGTATAACCGCTCATAACTTGTTTATGTATCTTGTTAATACTATTCACAAGGCCTGACTTTTGTATTGGTATGAATTTTATTAATGAAACCGATCTTAAGTAATCACCTGAGATGGTATGGTCGATTTACTATAATTAGTATGACCAACTCTAGACATTAAGGAACCGATCCTAGTAAGAGGTGCAACCGATCACAAGTAGGGGAATCAATCCTTGTAAGAGGTGCAACAAAATCTTAATGATTGGTAACCGATCCTATGACTTGTGCAACCGAATACAATATAAATACCATATATATGTTGTAACCGATCCTAGTACCTAGTCAACTAATTTTTAGAAAGCTAGTGTGACCGATCCTAGTACCCACATGGAGTTAGAACCGAAAGTTTTTTTGGTAGAACCGTTTAAACCCATGATTGGTGATTTGATAGGATAATCAATCATATAGTTCTTGGAAGTCAGATGAACCATTTCTAAACTTGTTTGGAAGTGTGGCAAATCGGTTCCAAGATTGTAAATATGAAAAAGGATGTACAAAGTAAAGATGTCGACATACTTTGAACATGTGCAATAACTCTTATATTTTATTGTTCAAAGATATTCCTTAATAGATAAAGGAGAATCCCGGATCGAAATAAATTGATAATCTTTTAATAAGGTTTTTAGTTTTATATGCTTTTAATTTCCAGCAATTAAAATGCATATCTTTAGAAAATAAAATTGGTAATGTGCATTTACTAATTAGAGATTTTCAAAGAGATTTCGGTCAATATTTGGACAAAGCATTTCCAGGAATTATGAAAACCAAATTTGGAAATATATTGCATATCTAGAGAATATTTTCGTCTTTGGAAATTCCTTGGTGTCCAAAGTTCCTTGGTATATAAATATAGAAGTTTGCATTTCAAGAAAACTAATCCTCAAAGCCAGCAAAACTACCTAGTTATGTTGTTACTGGTGGAGCCGTCTATTCGGAGAGGAAAGTACCCTAATTAGGCGAAATATCTTACGACCGCTCGTTTTAAAGACTTGTTTGGGATTGGGAAGCTCTAGGAGTACCGTTGGTGGGAAACTAGATAGTTGAAGTTTATTATTAGTTTTAGATTGATCTGATTGACTAACGATTTTTGAATTTTGATTGCAACTAGTTTGTTTATGCTTCAGAATCTTCTCTTCTGATATAAGATTCACTCAAACTAGATCAAAGTTTCGACGGGGATATTTAGATTGTTTGTAGATCTAAAGATGTCTTATGATAATCCATTGTTAACAGACTCCATTCTGTGTGTGATTGATCACAAGAGATTCAAGTTAATTGTGTGCAGGTGTTTATTGAAGATATAAGAAGATTTGAAGACGAAGAAGAATTCTGATTTTGGTTTATAATCTTTGGTGTGCACAAAACTTGATCGGTTGGGGATCCAATTATAATCGGTTTATCTTTGTGATAATCAAGATTGATTAGTTGAGTAGATCATCATCAATACATTTCTTTATGATTCGAAGTATTGATTGCAAAGTCTTGACAATTACTTTGGTAGTTGTTATTGGATAAATCTAAGAACCTGACAAAGGAGTTTATTGGGATAAACGGAAGAGCCTTTTTTCAAACTCATATCACGTTGTTTGAAAAGAGTTGTTACCGAACATATTTGTTGTTCCTTTACTGTTTGGAATACGGACCAAAGGAATTGTTCCAAGTGCGTGACTTATTGCAAGTTGGAGGCGCAGGGATATAGACGGAACTAGGTGAACTATAGGTTTAGTTTCTTGGTCTCAACTATAAAAAGTTGGTTTAGATTTTGTATAGCGGCTTAATCCTGAGAGTATTCAATTCTGGACAAGGTCTCGGGGTTTTTATGTATTTGCGGTTTCCTCGTTAACAAAATCTTGATTTGTCTTTTACTTTTCTATTTCCGCAATTATAATTATTTTATTATAATTAGATGTAAAATACAGAAACGTTAATTCTTATTTACTTGATAGCAATCCTATTGTGTTTGGTTAAGTCCGAACCTATTATCAAGTAAACATACTTCGCTGTTGTATTATCTCGATCTCATATCCATAGACGATCACACGAAGTGTAAACCGATTATTTGTATTATCTCGACTCAGCCCATAGACAATCACTTTCGGAGAAAGGACTTATAAGTGAAAAAGTTTTAGATTGAGGTATATTTGGGTACCCTCATCTTTTCAATTGGTATCAGAGAATGCAAACATGAAAAGATCTAACAATATGTGTTTGGTGCGATCCATCCTATAAGAATTGAATCACATGAACGATTCGATTAATGTTTCAAAGATTTCAGATGGTCTTAAAGAAGATACTGAAGAATATTTCTCAGCTCTTGTTAAGATGTTAGAAAAAGAGATCAAACAAAACCAGTCACATACTGATGAGATCGTTAATATCATGATTGATAGAGAACTGGTGGAAAACATGAAAGATCCTAAAACAGGAGATTCTCAAAGATGTTCAATTCTAACATCCTGACATTTTGAACATATTAACAAGAGACTACCCAGGAAGCCTTTTAAAAAAGGATGGAATTATTTAATTCAGAGGATTTGTTTTACAAAACGTCTGATTGAACATGTTATCAAACTTTATATGAACTTAACGATTCATCCTAAATCTGGTGAACAATGTCTTGGAGCATTTTCACTTAAAACAACTTCACCATTCCAATAATTTCTAGATAGTGGGTGTAGTAGACATATGACAGGTGATCTTTCTTGGTTCACAAAGACGGAAGACTACAATGGATGATCGGTAACCTTCAGAGATAGAAGCAGATGTCTGATTAGCAAAAAGGGTACTATCAAACTTCCAGGTATTCCCGAAATTCATGATGTTGTTTATGTTAAAGGAATGAAAGCAAATCTTCTGTCAGTTAGTCAAATTTGTGATAAAGGTCACAAAGTTATCTTCAATATGAGAGGTTGTGATATTGAAGAAAAGTCCGGAAAAATAGTTTTTCGAGGACATATAAGTATGAACAATTGTTATCTACTTAATATACAGTCCAATTTAGACTATAACCTGACTAAGGTTGAGTCAACTCATTTATGGCATGAACACTTTGGTGATATCAACTACTGAATGCTTTGACAGCTCATTAATCGTGAACTTGTCAAAGGCGTTCCAAAAATAAATACTAAAGTAGAAGGTGTTTGTGGTGCGTGCCAAAAGGGTAAGCAAGGAAAAATTCTACACAAACTTTCTCGAGACATAGCCACTCGTGCTCCTCTCGATCTAATTCATATGGATCTATTTGGTCCAATCCAACAAGCAACTGTTGAAGGAAATAAGTATGCTTTAGTAATGGTAGATGACTACACATGTTTCACATGGGTTGTTTTTATGAAGCACAAGAATGACACTCTTGAGGAGTTCAAAATTATTGTGAATAAAATTCAAAATGAACAAGGTCGTGAACTTAAGAAGATAAGGAGCGATCTTGGTACAGAATTCAATGATACGAAAGTATATGAATACTACAATAATCTTGGAATTATTCATCAATTCTATGCCCCTATTACTCCTCAGGCAAATGGTGTAGCTGAGAGAAAGAATAAAAATATTCAACAAATGGCAAGATTAATGTTTCACAATAAAGACCTACCATTAACCTTCTAGGGGGAAGCCGTATTTACAGCTTGTTATCTTATAAACATAATTTATTTAAGATCCAAAACTCTAAATACCCCATATGAATTATGGTATGGAAGAAAATCCAATCTGACCTATTTAAGGGTTTTCGGAAGCTAATGCTATATTCTTAAAGACATAGAACATATAGGAAAATTTGATTCCAAAAGTGATGAAGGAATTTTTCTTGGCTATGCTTCTGACAGTCGTGCCTTTCGAGTATACAATCTCATAACCAAAGTCATGATGGAATCAATTAACATAGTTATTGATGACATTAGCAACTTTTGTCAAGACAATCACACTGCAGCAGAGCTTCCTCCCCCTGAAACTGTTATTAAAGAAAAACAGACTGAAGAAGAACCATCAGTTGTTCCTTTAATTAGTGACACAGATAATAAAGAAAATAATGAAAGTATTGTTGAAAAACCTAGTGATACTGAAAATATTGTCCAAAAACCTGCTAAGTGGGTACATCAAAGACACTTTACTGAAGACATCATTGGAGATGCTAATGCTAGAGTAATGACTCGAAGAGAACTTCATAATATCTGTCACTATTCATGTTTTCTCTCTGCAATAGAACCGAAAAAATATTGGGGAAGCACTCAGTGAACCTGCTTGGGTTAGCTCAATGCATGAAGAACTTAACCAGTTCAAAAGATAAGAAGTGTGGGAACTTGTTCCTAAGCCAACAAGAGTAAACATTGTTGGAACAAAGTGGATCTACAAGAACAAATCAGATAAATTCAGAACAATTTTCAGAAACAAAGCTAGGCTCGTTGCTCAAGGATATTCTCAAATTGAAGGTATTGATTTTGATGAAACTTTTTCTCATGTTGCCCGTTTAGAATCAATAAGACTTTTACTTGCTTATGCCTGTTATCTTAAGATAAAACTATTTCAAATGGACATTAAATCTGCATTTTTGAATAGGGATTTAAAAGAAGAGGTATTTGTTGCTCAACCCAAAGGATTTGAAGATCCAGTATTCCCAGATTATGTATTTAAACTCAAAAGGGCCTTATATGGTTTAAAACAAGCTCCAAGAGCTTTGTATGATAAGCTAACATCCTCTTACTTCAAAAAGGATTCTCTAGAGGTGGTGCTGATAAAACACTCTTCACCAAATGGAGTGGAAAAATGTTCTTGTAGCACAAATATATGTAGATGACATCATCTATGGATCCACCTTAAAATCTCTAACAAATGAATTTCTGAATCTTATGAGTGGAGAATTCGAAATGAGCAATGTTGGAGAATTATCATACTTTCTTGGGTTGCAAATACAACAACAAAAAGACAATATTCTTCTTTCTCAAGAAAAAATATGCAAGGAATTTAGTTGGAAAATTCAAACTAAAATGTGCAACACCTATGGCAACCCCAATGCCAACTACCGGAAAAATTCAATCAAATCCAGGAGAAAAATTAGTTGATCAGAAATTATACATATCTATGATAGGAAACTTGCTATACTTAACTGCAACAAGACCAGACATTGCTTTTAGTGTGGGATATTGTGCAAGATTTCAAGCGGATCCTAGAGAATCACATCTAAAAGCTGTAAAACGAATCATAAGATATATTAATGGTACCTTAGATTATGGTTTATCATACTCTATGGATACGAACAACAGCCTTGTTGCATATTCAGATGCAGACTGGGCAGGATATGTATAAGATAGGAAAAGCACCTCTGGCGGATGCTTCTATGTTGGTCAAAATCTTGTAGCTTGGCACAACAAGAAACAAAATTCACATTATTTGTCAACTTGTGAAGCAGAATATATTGATGCCGGTACATGTTGTTCTCAATTTTTGTGGACGAAATAAATGTTCATTGATTATGGAATAAATATTTCAACTATGAGCATCCTTTGTGATAACTCAAGTGTTATTCGCTTGACTGAAAATCCAGTTGAACATTCTCATACTAAACACATAGATATTAGATATCACTTTATTAGAGAATTATATGAGAATGGGGTTATCAAACTGGAATATATGTCATCTGAACGTCAACTTGCTGATATTCTCACTAAAACCTTATATAGGGAAATATTCAAAAATTTATGGAAGTCTATTGGCATTGTCAAGTTACATTAGTATCTTGTGTTTCGGGGTTTCAGTTTTTGCATTGCAATAGTTAAAACCGGTTTTCAACCTTTCTCTGGTAAATGTTGGTATTTGTTGTAGTTCTTTTGTCTTGCGAGAGGATGACAACACAACGGGGGAGAGTTCTATCTTGAACTGGCGTTTAATGTCATATCTTAAGGGGAGAAGAGGATGCGGAATTTGAGGTAACTAATTTGTTGGTTAATCATTTTCCTGTTTAAGAAAAGCCTGATTTTATTGCATATATTTATTGCTTTTGCTTAATAAAATTTCGGTATAATTGATGTTTATTCCATTATGTGTATGGATGTGTGTGTGATTCAACTGTTTTCGGTTAAGAAAAAATATTGTTATCTTGCTTTATTGTTTGGTATCAATTCTTTCGGCTTACAAAATTTTGGAGCAATTACGGTACTATATTGTCTATGATTGTTTCAATTGCTTTCGGTTGAGGTAAATAATTATGCAAGTTGATTTTTGGTTTGTATGAATTGTTTATGGCTTAACGAAAAGGTTTTCGTGATGAATTGTTTAGTCCAATTCGATTCCGGATAAGAGAAACTAAGTTAATTCTGATCTTAGTTAGACTTATCAAAGTAGAGGTTTCGGTTATTCAAGTCTAATCGAATGCCTTAACAAGAAATGCTAGTTAGCTAACCTAGTAATTGTCTTGTTTGAAAGTGAAAGGTCTAAGAAAATTATTTGAATAATGAGAACCTGCTGAGATAAATAGAGTTAATCTTCTCTTTATTTTGGTCTTATCGAACAAGTGATTGTATTTGTACAATCTGTTTAGCAAAGGAACTAAGGTGCTTAGTCTATTTTTGGTTTGCTAAACTATTAGGAAAATTGCTTCGGGCAATTGTTTCCTTGGTAACATATCAAAACAAAATTACTTTGTAATTTCGGTTTTGATATTGGTTATCAAAAATGGTGTGTGGAACCCTCATGCTTAACTCTTATAGGTTTTGCAAGTCTTTTGAGATTTGTAAGATCCTTTCGGTTTGTCATTTATTTGCTCGTAACATTGTCATTTTGTGACAAAAATGGGAGAAATATATGGAGTAAACAAGTGATTTGGTATCACTAAGGAAAGGACAATGGTGCTTAAACGTTATATCCAACGAAAGAGTATAGCATAGACTAAGGGGGACTAACATATCATATGATGATGGAAATAACAAAGACGTGCGGATTGAAAAATCTACCTATCTTACCTTTAGAGGGAGTATCAGCTTTCTTATTACAATGTCAACAATGACATTTATGGATTGGATGTATACATGTTATTGTGATGTTGAAACTTGGAATCAAGCGTATGTGTAATGAATTCTTGTAATTTGTTTATCCATATGATGTAAGAGTTTTGTCACTAAAATTGATAAAGGGGGAAATTGTTAGAGCATAGCTCGGTTGAACCCTCCAAGCGTTGGTGTTGATGGTGGTTTTTAGTTCAGTGGTAAAATTGTAAACCTTACATTTAATATGCCTTCACTCTACAAAAGAAACGGATCAAGGTGAAAGTGATGAGTGTTCAACCTCTTCACCGGCACATTCATTGAGTAACTTAATACATATATGAAATTTATCTAGAATGATGCATGTAGCAACAATCCCAGATATTCTGTAAATTTCGGCGCCATTCCCATATTATTCAATTAATATAAGTTTCTTTGGGATACTTTCTGTGCTATGTTCCCTGGCTGAACCCTTAATGTTGATATGGTATAACAATTTGTGTTTACTCGCAGCAGAGTAGCATGAATTTCCAAGTATCAAGGATGAGGTCCTTGCATAAAGTATTCAACTGGAAAGCATACTGCTCTCTGGCAATGAACTTAAAGAACTCTGTTTCAACACATGGAATTCAATCAATTTTGTGATAATTCACAAGATTCAGATGTTACCCTAATTAATTTGCAAAAATTAGGGGTTTGCTCCCTGCAATATATTAGACCTTGCATGTCAAAATTAAGCCTAAGAAAACTAGGAAATTAATCCGCCATGGATTAGTAAGTGCAAAATCTTGCCCAGAATAAAAAAATAAGAAATAAAGAAGCCGCATAATAGGAGCAGCAGCAAAGGGAGGTGTGGCCGTGCCTTAGGCCAACCAGCGCCATTTGCCATTGGTCACGCCCCATGTTTCCTAACCGGTCATATTTCCCATCGACCAGTCAGGTTGTTTTAAATCCGCCACACGCACACTAGAAGTGTGTCCACGCCCATGCCTGGACGGCCCTCTATTTTTTGACCAATCATGTCACTCCAAACCTGCCACACTCACATCATAAGTGTGGCCACTCGTGTTTGGCCGGCCCTCTCTTTTTCGACCAATCAGGTTGCTTTAAACCTGCCATAGTATTAAAAAAGAGAAGAAAAGTTGCGCCAATACCAAATTGGCTTTCCAAAGTTGTGCGAATGCACTAATTGGCATGCGAAACGTGCATACCCAACGTGTCGACGTACCACTTTGCCACAGAAGCATGCTGAACCTGGCAACATACCATAAATAGTGCACTTATTTGCCAACCCACCTCTTGTTCGTGGCCAACACCATAACAGACTTTAATGTTGTTAACCTAACCAGAAACACGGCCTTGCATGGTCGAAACCCTAATTTCCAGTCGTGGTGCAAATCACGCCACTTCGGGCCCCACAACATGCCACGAACCGTACAGGACCTAGGAAATCCTAATAATGACGCCATTTCATGGTCACCCATGGGAATCCTTGCTTATGTGGTCCTTTCCACATGATGGCCTGGCTATGGTTCCTTTGGCGTGGCTATGGCACCATTTTCACAAAAACCATCGATGTACCATGGCCACATGCCATATGATGCATGCCGTATGCGCTAATTAGAGTTTTAGAGCGCTAAACCCTAATCTGGGAAAAGTTGCTATGCCAACCAAGCCAAGTAATGTTTCCTAGAGCATTGGAGTTGATGTGGCAACATGGAAAATGTTGCCATGCCACATTTGGGTCTAACACCAATGTGACAAAATCTAGCGGCCATGGATACGCTAGGCACTACTTCGTTCCACTAGCATGCGCTAACTATACCAGCCATGCCACCGTGCCACAGCCATGCCGCATGTGCTAATTAGGGTTTCGAAATGCCAAACCCTAATTTAGCTAAAAGTTTCCATGCCAAATAGGTCAAGTGATTCTCCTAGGCCTTAAGTTTAACTTAGCAATAGTGCCAATGTTGCCGAAGTCATATTTGGGTCTAACACCAATATGCCATAATAGCTGCCATGTCTACGCCATGCTCCACTATGCCAATAGCACCATTTTACTATACTACATGATGTGGCCATAATCAATGGCCATCCTTTCTCATAAGCTACAATCTCAGCCGTCCAAATTTGCCATAGAATTGACAGGCTTGTGGCAAGTTTTAGGCGGCCATCCAAAGTAAGCCTAATCGCATCACATGCTATTTTTCTACGGCAAGTCTCTTGAATTTAACTTGCCACACGTAGTAATATGCTACACATTTTCCACGAAAACACTCGAGACATCAATCATGTCACAAACTTGGAGACAGAGTATTGGTCTGGCAATTTACAGCGTGCGGCTTGCATCACGTCCATCATAAGAAAGTATCAGGAAAATATGGAAGTTGGTGGTGGCAATAAGTAGTAGGTGTAAACAAAACCGCTTCCTTCATAGTGGGGGCGTGGTTTCTGGCAGTTACACATTACTCCACTCTTCCATCACTCAATCACTCCCACTTCCTACGAGACCAGGGTGTGTCCAATTATGACTTGCATAAATAGGTTTTACCTATTTTCCACAAAACGGCAAGTTTTGGTTAGAACAACAACATAGTATCCAGAAAAATACCAAAGAACTGATAGCTTACTTTTTGCAAGCCAGTTCCAAATTCTGATACAAGTCATAAAATAGCCACACCTTCAGAATTAACCATTCTGGTCTCAACACCTTCTTTGCTTCCCTCCTTAAGACCAACCCTTATCCTTCACTTTGTGACCGAAGCAAGACTGGAACGACCATTTTTTGGTTTAGGCCAGTATTGTACAAATTGATTTCTCGAATCTAAAGTACTCATGTGCAGTGCATTTTTTAAGGTTTAGGCTCGTTTCTCATCAACACACCTGATCGGTTGTCAAGCGACACAAATAATTTACACTTTCTTACTACTCAAAATATAAATATAGCAAGGGAAAGAAAGGATCGATCCCACAGAGAGGTCTAGGTTGTCTCGTTGTTTCGGTTTCCTATATAAAATACCGGGAGTTTTCTGATTTTTATATACTAGAATAAAATAAAAGCAAGTAAAGAAATAAGCAAACAAATCAAATAGAAAAGATATTGGTTAAGGATTTCGTTTTCATTCACTAACATGCTTTTAACAATAACTAGAATTGATTTTTAATCTCAACTTTTATCAAAAGCCCTAGAATATCTTGATCGCAAGAATATCCCGTTAATCTCCTTTTGTCATCAACAAACACATTAAAAGATGCGAGTATGAGTTCTATCTAAAAGAACAACCTAACGTGTAAAAGCACTAATCAAGTTTAATTCCCTAGATGCATTAAGTTCTATGAAATCAGGCCAATCAAAGCAATTGAACGTGGAAAGCGCACTAATTCAATTTAACAAAGGTTACGATTCACATATGATCATAAGAATATATCACTACAAACTATAATCATATTTATGCTACTTGTATTCAAGGAATATCACTTTTACGTATAATAAACCCTAAACTAGCAATATATGTGATTAGACGTTCTACCAATTTGCAACTTGACAAAACAATCAATCAAATCATGTAACTATATTTTCAGAGATTCGCAAACGATAAATATGATACAAAACTAATATATTGAATCAAAGAATCATGCTTTGTGAAATCCAACTATTCCATAACCAATAATAAAACTCTAGCTCATGTTCATGGAGTTCATAACAAGAAGAAAGAGAAACCCTAACATGTTGCAAACCCTAGAAACAAAAGTAGAAGAAGATATCTCTATTTTTTTGCCTAGGCTTCCCTATATATGGAGTTTTTTAACCTCCTCTTGAAAAAGTTAGGAAACCTAGTAAAATAGGTAAGTGCACCTCCTTAGAATTGTGTCCCGCGCATTGAATCCCGTGCCAAAGGATTGCCAAAACAAAAAACTAGTAAAATTCCCAAGGTCACGGCCAAATAGCCGCACCCTTAATTTGGGCTCGTGAAGCAGCTGTTAAATCTAGCCGGCCCACTCGTCTGGTCATGTAAATATTGCTAGATAGACGTTTGGGCATATTTAGCCCACTACGTCTCATAAAAATCAGCCATTCACCATCAATCATTGTTTCTCTTACTCTCCTCTTCACTGCCATGCATCACCAACTGTCACAGCAACAACCTCCATCATGCAATCACTGTTCAGAAAAACTACTCAACTTCCCAGCTCGAGCTCTTGACTTCCACCATGCTCAACAACATCAGCAACACAGACTCGCACCATCTCTCGTGACTTTCATCCATATCCAACTGTAGTCATTAGTTCGTCCTTTCAACGTTAAACCTATTACTGCCAACTGAGATCGGATCCCAACAGACATACTCTGTCTTCATTGCTTACTTAAACGAGCAAGTTATCTACCACCACAGCACCTCAAACACGAACTCCAACTCCTCATGTATATCGATCATCACAACCATGCATGCCATAACCTCCTATGGTTGTCAACACAACAGTGTTTAACTCGAGCTGAGAATCACAGCACAAGCCATCGCTGACAACACCAACTCCAAACACGTCCATCTTTGACCAAAATAATAGCAGGGAATGTTTCATGTATTCGAGATCAAACCAACTCCCATAGATCTCTTACTCTTCCCTGTCTTTGTTCTCATCTCCACACTGATTCGACTCGTACTAACCGTAGCACCATTGAGCATTCAACGAGAAGCAACCGCAGGAGCAGATGAACTCACTTGTTTCTCCCGTCAGTCACCAGCATCACCGTTAATGGCAGCAGCTCCCTTTCTTTCTCAACTGAAATATTCAGCAACACAGTGGAATTCACAGCTCCAACGTTTTAGTCAGTATCACCATTTCAATAATGGTAGCAGCTCCATTCCAGAACTGATGGAAAAACCTTATCGACAGCCAACTCCTGCCAAAACTCATCAAATATCGTTCACAGCCAAGTCTGGCTAGTCATTTTTCCGAAACTGACAGCCTAACTCTCAATTCCATCTTTCTCTCTCGTCTCTGTTGATGTTTTAGTTTTACTAACAATTCCTCCCATTTTGAATACGCCTGCCAAGAGTAACCAGGCTTCTAACTGGTTTAAACTGTTGCTCTTAATGAGCTCGTCTCCATATAGCCCAATAGCTCATAACCGTTGTTCTAACTCTCTTCATCTCCGGAGGCACCACCAATGTCTTGTGGCCTTCAGCGAGTTCATTGACACGAGCTTCTAGCGTTCGATACGCCTACGTGAATGCCCGTAGTAGATTTCATGCAGTGATAATTCTGCCTCTTTCGTGGCCTATTGGACGATTTTTATTTTCTTTTCGGGGATAAGCTCCAGAGTACCTAATAACTCAAAAACAATCATAAGATACATAATTCACACGAAAAGTAGCAAAGAAAGCATAAATACTAGATATAAAATTAGGTGTTTATCACACCTATCAATACCCAAATTTACCAAAACTAGTAGAAACAATTTTTACCCATAAACAATTGGTATGTCAAGTTTGGTTGTCATAATTTAGTGAATCAAAACTCATTTAAAGAGTTGCTTGATTATTCACTAGAGTCAACTTCATATAGGTTAGCTAGAAAGTTATTAGGATATGAGACTTACAAGTATTACGTGAAGACTTGAAGAATGTGAAGAAGTAAAGACCTACAACGACGACATCATCCTTCCACTTGAGGTTAGTAATATTTGACTTGAACTGTTTCATTCCTAACGTATCTTTCAAGTCATGCATATTGAAAACATAACTTTAAAGCTGTGAATGATTATACTCTAGTTAGACATAGTATTAAGGAATTATAATACAAAGTATAACACTTATCTTTTGTACTTCGTATATAAGACATCGACATAATCGTTTGAATGCTATTTTGATTATGTACGGGTACGGGTGAATATTTCGTCCTAGGAAACAATGTTTTTACATTCATTTAAAGGAAGTACAATTCATAAACTTGTGTTATGAATCGAAAGGGAAATCTCTAGGCTTATTGGTATTGTTATTCATTGCAAATATTTGGATTACCAATATATGTGTTTAGTATAACCTCTCATAACTTATTTATGTATCTTGGTAAAACTATTCACGAGGCCTGACTTTTGTATTGGTATGACTTTTATTAGTGAAACCGATCTTAAGTAATCACCTGAGATGGTATGATCGATTTACTGTAATTGGTATGACCAACTCTATATATTGGGGAACCGATCCTAGTAAGAGGTGCAACCGATCACAAGTAGGGGAATCGATCCTTGTAAGAATCGCAATAAAATCTTAGTGATTGGTAACCGATCCTATGACTTGTGCGACCGAATACAAGTTAGATGCTATATATATGTGGTAACCGATCCTAGTACCTAGTCAACCAAATTTTTGGAAAGCTAGTGTGACCGATCCTAATACCCACATGGAGGTAGAACCGAAACTTTTTTTGGTAGAGCCATTTAAACCCATGATTGGTGATTTGATAGGATAATCAAACACATAGTTCTTGGAAGTCAGATGAACCAATTCTAAACTTGTTTAAAAGTGTGGCAAATCGGTTCCAAGATTGTAAACATGAAAAAGGATTTACAAAGTAAAGATGTCGACATACTTTGAACATGTGCAATAACTCTTATCTTTTATTGTTCAAAGATATTCCTTAATAGCTAAAGGAGAATCCCGGATCTAAATAATTTGAGAATCTTTTAATTAAGGTTTTTAGCTTTATATGCTTTTAATTTCTAGGCTCCAGCAATTAAAATGCATATCTTTAGAAAATAAAATTGGTAATGTGCATTTATTAATTGGAGATTTTCTAAGAGATTTCGGTCAATATTTGGACAAATTATTTCCAGGAATTATGGAAACCGAATTTGGAAATATATTGCATATCTAGAGTATATTTTCATTTTTGGAAATTCTTAGGTGTCCAAACTTCCTTGGTATATAAATATATAAGTTTGCATTTCAAGAAAACTAATCGTCAGAGCCAGCAAAACTACCTAGTTGTGTTGTTACTGGTGGAGTCATCTATTTGGAGAGGAAAGTACCCAAATTAGGCGAAATCTCTTACGACCGCTCGTTTTAAAGACTTGTTTAGGATTGGGAAACTAGATAATTGCAGTTTATTATTAGTTTTCGTTTGATTTGATTGACTAACGGTTTTTGAACTTTGGTTGCATCTAGTTTGTGTATGCTTGAGAATCTTCTCTTCTGATATAATATTCACTCAAACTAGATCAAAGCTTCGACGGGGATCTTTAGACTGTTTGTAGATCTAAAGACGTATTGTGATAATCCATTGTTAATAGACTCCGTTCTATTTTGGATTAATCACCAGAGATTAAAGTTGATTGTGTGCAGGTGTTTATTAAAGATCTAAGAAGATTTGAAGATGACGAAGAATTATGATTTAGGTTCATAATCTTTGGTGTGCACAAAACTTGATTGGCTGGGGATCCAACTATAATCGATTTATCTTTGTGATAATCTAGATTGATTAGTTGAGTAGATCGGCATCAATAAGTTTCTTTGTGATTCGAAGTATTAATTGTAAAATCTTTACAATTACTTTGGTAGTTGTTATTGGATAGATCTAAGAACCTGACAAATGAGTTTATTGGGATAAACGGAAGAGCCTTTTGTCAAAATCATATCACGTTGTTTGAAAACAGTTGTTACCGAAAAAATTTGTTATTCCTTTACTGTTCAGAATACGAACCAAAGGAATTGTTCCAAGTGCGTGACTTATTGCAAGTTGGAGGCGTAGGGATACAAACGGAAATAGGTGAACTGTAGGTTTAGTTAATTGGTCTCAACTATACAAAGTTGGTTTAGGTTTTGTATATCGGCTTAATCCTGAGAGTATTCAATTCTGGACAAGGTCCCGGGGTTTTTCTGCATTTGCGGTTTCCTCGTTAACAAAATCTTGATGTGTCTTTTACTTTCCTATTTCCGTTATTATAATTAGTAGTAAAATACACAAGCGTTAATTCCTATTTACTTGATAGCAATCCTATTGTGTTTGGTTAAGTCCGAACCTATTATCAAGTAAACAGACTTCGTTGTTATATTGTCTCGACCTCGTAACCATAAATGATCACGCGAAGTGTGAACCGATTAGTTGTATTATCTCGATTCAGTCCATAGACAATCACTTTCGGAGAAAGGACTTATAGGTGGAAAAGTTTTAGATTGAGGTATATTTGGGTACCCTCGTCTTTTCAGTTTTGAAAACCCACATATTTTATTGTTTTGAAAAACCCATTTTTCTGATGATCTCTACGAAAGGAAATCAACCACTTAACGAAGGTGGGAATATGCTTACTTACCTCATTATATGTTCGACATGCATTTAGCACCACTCTCACAACATCCATAGAAACGTCTTTGGTCTTCAATCCTTGTCTTCATCTTCGTCTTCGGTTTTCAACTCTTGATGATGAAATCTTGAACTTCGTAGAATCTTGACAATGCAATTCTTTCCTCTAATTCTTTATTGCTTGAAACTTCATTATGAATATTTCTTCTTCCATTGGCTTTATTGAAAGAATACAAAATTAAAAGTGAACAAACCAAAATATGATGCAATGCAATGAATATTTTTTTCTCTATTTTTCTCTATTTTTTTTTTGTTTTTGAGAAATAAAAAATAAATTAAATACATAATGAAAACAAAACAAAATATTGAAACTAATGATGAACCTAACAAAATTCTCTCTTGTCCTTTTTTTTTTGAGATAAGAGAAAATAACACAAATAAAGATAAAATAAAAATGCAAGTACAAATGCCATGGTGTAAGTACTTTACCGCTTAATTCTTCACAACTTGTATGTCTTGATATCATAATATTCGATCTTGTACATAAGTCTTCAACTTGTAAAAATTATGCTCCTTGTCTAGTTGTAAAAATCTGCTCATTTCTGTACCGTTGCTTGTAAACCTTGAACATCTTCAACTTTCCTTCGAATTTGTGATGTTCCTCTTGTTGTTAGTGATGGTGTTTCTATGGACCTGTTGGTGTAGAGAGAAAAAAAGTGGATGGTGCTAATTGCAAACAAGATTACAAGTGGTATGTAAGTTAGCAATTCTATGTCACCACCATGATTGATAAAATAGCACTCAAGAGATCAAAGTAGTGCTTCTATTGGTGGGAGGTTGGGTAGCTCACCATTCTACCAGGAGTTTACGCACGGTGACACACATTCTAAAATCACATATTTAGACACGTACAAAGAAGTGAAGGTCGGTGCCTCTCATGATGTAACATGGGTACTCTTCACTATAGGGGATCACAACTCTAATACCGAATTCGGTCAGCACCTCATTTTCCACTAGCATGGTTAAATCCAACTACTCTCATACAAGCAAGAAACCCCGATCAAGTTCTCTGGCATCTCTAAGTTTAGTCACTCTTGTGAGAATTTCGATGTAATATTAGCGACATGTATACTATGTGACTCTAAACTAAAAACAAGTTGGAGTTTTTCATGCACTAACTTACACAGAAGTTGAATTTTTTTAAAATTTACAATGCAAATGCTTAACAACTCCCCCCACACTTAAACTTTACATTGTCCTCAATGTAAATTGAGTTATCCAAGTAGAGTCAAGGTGGGAAATACTACATGAAATGTGACAAGAAAAACATAAAAAGTAAGTTCAAGACAAGAAAAAAAAAACTAAAAACAAGACAAGAAATACTCATCCCGTGGGTTGCCTCCCATGCAGCGCTTGGTTTAAATTCGTCAGCCCGACTATGTCCTCGGAAATTCACTCCCCATATACCAACAATCTGAAAAGTTGGGGATCCATCCATATAATCTGTTTTGTAAATAGTAACTTCACACAAACATTAGTATGATAAAGCAAAAGTAAATCTATCGCCTCATAGAAGTTTTACCCACACTTATTCTTATCTACACTTGGAAGTGTATACAGAGCATAAAATTCAGGAACTATGGTTGCTTCTTTACAAACCTGCATAGTATGAGAATCAAATGTTTCTAATGGCGGATATCGAGAAACAAAATCATCCAACAATATTTTCGAAGCTCATACATTCAAGCCAATAAGAGGTAAATGATAACGATTAATAGGTAGAGGGTTAGACAAACCTTGAAACTCTTATGTTATGGTATTCTCTTCGTCCTTCAATAATTCAAGTGACTTACTTACCTCTTGCTTATCATGGTCCTCTATCAAACCTTGCAAGCATTCTTCATCCGTTTCTTCCTAACCAAAATCTCGGCATCAACATCATCATTACAATCATTTGCAAGCTCAACTAGGTCTTCCACAATATTGGTCATAACGGTCTCATTCTCAACACACTCATCTTCATTAGACTCAAACCATGTTTCAAGAAAATTCTATAAAACACTAGTTTCATCATACTCATGTGCCTTTTGAATAGGTGTTTGATCATTATTAAGATCAAAAGTTGAGTCAGCTACACAAATGTCATCAAATATGTCCAAAGGTTGGTCATTTTCAACACAATCATCTTCATTTTCAGACTCACCGTTATAGATGGGGAAAAACGGCTCGCTGGTTTTTTAGGAAAATGAAGAGTCGAGCGTGTTGTCGAGACTCCTAGACCGAGCAAACTACTTAACCTCACACATATGCACTACAAAGGGAGTGCTTAGATTCGATAGATCAATATGCAGGACTCCGGCCTAAACCAAGTCAATTGCCGTTCCATAGTCAATTCGGCCGCAAAGAGGGAAATGGGTTAATCTGTAAGAGGGAAGCTAAGAATTGTGTGGGATCAATGATGATCAAGGATTGTGGATGTGTTGAAGATTTCTGCAATAATTGGTGAACTGTTGAGTTCGAATAAGTTCTGATGGATTGACGAATTCTTGAGAGTAGTTATTCGAGAAATTATGTGTGGATGATTGCTGATAGCTAGTGATTATTCATTGTTCTTTCAATCATGGATTCAGAGACTTATTTATATTGTAAGAGTTGTGAACACCTTGATCCCTGTAAGTGTGAAGGTTTTATGAGTGGAAGAGTGGGCAAGCGGAAGATCGTGGTAAAGTCAGTTTCATGTCGTGTGGAGACTTGACGGATCATGTACCCACTACTTTGCTAACTCCTTCAACCGTTTACATAACTTACGCACATTTCTCGTCGTGGATGAATCCACGTGTTGTAGGCCGCCAGGACAAAACCCTAGTTGTTATCCCCCAATTTGACGTGATTGATGTCTCACGAATCGTGGAGTCTGCATGACAGACGTGAATTTGGTTTGTTAGTTGTCGACTGATTAGACAATGAGCCAAAGTTTTGTGAAATCGAGCATGTTTGACAAATGCTCAGCGATTCATGAATATTAATGTTGATTGTCTGAGAAAATATTGTAAATTCGACGAGTTGTTGAATATTGATGAGTTACTGAATATATGTGGATTATTCGAGCAACTGAGCAAGTATTGCTTGATTCAACGAAATACTGATGAATTACTGAATATTGATGGTTGGATCAATATTCGAGCAACTGAGCAAGTATTGCTCAATTCGACGAATTACTGAATAATGAGAATTTGACGAGCAACTGAGCAAGTATTACTCAATTCGACAAATTAACGGATGTTGAAAATTTGATGTGCAACTGAGCAAGTACTGCTTGATTCGAAAAATTACTGACAAATTACTAAATATTGATAGCTGGATCAATATTCGAGCAAGTGTTGCTTAATTCGACGAAATATTTATAGGTGACGTGACCCAATAAAATATAAAATATTGGTAGATTACCAAATATTATATGATTAATTCAGATGCTGGTTGCAAAATCAATATAAATTCATTAGTGTTTGGATCTTGCTCTGAATGATGATTCGTAGAACATTTTTTCAAAACCCTAATTTCATATCATTGTTGATGAATCGCTGAAAATAGGTCATGAGTGATAGAGGGACCGAACACATGGACTAGGGACATCCATGTGATGCCCAATTGCTTGAGTGAGCGTGCACCAGGGTCCTGAGTTGGCCAGTTGGTGAAAGAATGATGATTAAATTCCGATTTCATCATTTACTGAAATATTGCTGGGTTCAACATTAGGTGATAAAACCTAGGTATGAAAGATGGGACCGTCTCTTGGTGGTCATGGGACCAGCTGTTGTCCATTTGAGCAATCCCCAGGTTGGTTGGAGAGAGTTTGGGCCCAATATGAGCGATTGCGCAAATTAGGTCAAAAGTGTAAAAACGTGTGGGACCGGCTTTGTGCAAACCCTAGGAATGACCCTGGTCGGTCATTAAGGCATGCATGTGTTGCAGTGGTATCCGTGTCTCCGTACTGAGAGTTTCAGTATTTTCTGATGTGCGTTTGAGCAACATTGTGAATTTTCAGAAGAGTTTCATCTTGACCGAAATTTCTGGATTTTGTTGGAATTAGCATGTATGCTCAATCGATCAATATTTTGTAAATATTAAAATAAGAGTATTTTAACATTTAAAATTGTCGTGAGAGGCTAGACGGTCGTGTGACCCTGTTGGCTTTAGGTTTTTCGTGATTTGAGCAAAATTTGAGAAGTTATGACGAAATCAAGATTTTTGCTCAAACTAAGGAGTTTCATGAATTTAGGAAAATAATAATTATAAAAGTCTAGGGATTGCAGGGTGTGGGACCGTCCACGGATAGGGCATGGCCGTCCAGCTATGTTGCCCGGTCCCGCACACCTTTTCCTATTTTATAATATTATTTTTCATGAATCCGTGATGTTATGGAGAATCCATGAGTTTTGTTGAAACAGAGGAGTTTCATGAAATTGGGGAACTATAAAAGGCTAAGGATTGTAAGGTGTGGGACATGCTGACTAGGTTGCCCGGTCCCGCACACCTTTCCCTATTTTATAATATTATTTTTCATGAATCCATGAAGTTATGGGGAATTCATGAGTTTTGCACAAACAAGGAAAGTTGCTAAATTGAAGGAGTTTTTCATGAGTTCATGAAAATAACAAAAATAGGGCAAAATAATGGAAGAAGCATGGGGACCGGCCACAACTAGGGAAAGGCCGGCCGGCGGCCTTGGCCTCTGGGCGCTTCTTATTATTTTATTATTATATGTTGTTTTCTCCTATTTTGCGTATGATTCCTCATCTGTCCATATTTTTGGATGCTTGTTTGTGCATCCAGGTGCTCAGTCGTGCATCATTGTCGAGTACACTTACACCATTTTTGTGGGGCTTACTCAGTGATGATCCAGATTCCCGATGGTTGAGTATTTATTGCTAATTAATAAAATTCAGTATAGAATAATTCATGAAACGGAACAATAAAATGAGTAGTTATTTATTATCAATTCATAGGATCAGCTGTGGATTCGACCATGAACTCGGAATAATAAAATAGGCATTACCATTCCATGGGATCGTGGATTCGACCATAGAATCGAAGTAATAACATTATATATTACCATTCCATGAGATTAGCAGTGAATTCGATCATGAAATTGGAATAATGAGATAATATAGTGGTTTATTGTCATTCCGTGAGATAAAGTCGTAGATTCGATCATGGAATCATAATAATTGTTATTGCCATTCCATGGGATCAGGCCGTGGATTCGACCATCGAATATGAGAAATAATAGATCATTCTGGGAATTCAGTGGTGAATGCCACGGCAGAATTAATCTAATACATAAAAGATATTAGACAGTTAAAGCGTCACATCCATTCTGAATGGTGCATAGTCAGGGAGTCACGGGTGGTGTTTACGACCTGAAGGCGTTAATGCTCTCAATCTGCGGAGAACCACCTGAATCTATGCACGGTCTCTCCACATAGTCAAGGAACGGTGAGTGTCACCGACGTCCTGAAGGCGTCTGCCGCCCAACTATTCTTCTATGTGGAGCGGGGTCTCTCTCCTGCAGTCAGGGAAAAGTGAGTGTCACCGACGTCTTGAAGGCGTTAAGCTATCAATCTACATAGAACCGCCCAATTATGTTATTCTGCATAGAGGGCATGATGAAATGCCAGGGATCGAATCGCTCAGCTAGTGGGGCTTGTCGAAAACATATTCATCTTGGCTTCGTAAAATATGAATCGTCGCATGCCCGAAAGCTGTGTCGAAACATGCCTCATGATTTTACGATTTTCCCCTTTGTTGAAAATACACCATCAACATTAAGTCCCCTGCTTAGTGGGGAACAATCATGTTCCGCAATAATACATTAAATGGTGATTTTCAGTCGATGAGATCGGTGGCTGAACTCAGTCTACAAAGGTAGTTTAAGAATCCTCGATTTGCTCCAATGGTGTCATGTATGAGCAAATACACAGATAAGGACCCTGATAGCAAGGTAGAGTGTCATCTCGTGAGTATGGAGAGATGAGACACTGCTGATTTGGGCGCCCGAAGGCTTAGTTTTTGGTCAGTTTAGGATTTACCGGCCCGAGCCCAAAAAAGGAAACCCATGTTTTATTAGGTTTTGGAAATAAAATTAATATAAAAGGGAAGAAACCCTAAAATTTGTTTTAAAAGTTCAGTTGTTCATGAGTTGTTCAAAAATAAAATTCCATGTGTGCATGTATGCGTAAGTTTCATGAAAATTTGTTTTAGAAAACATATGCCCGTTCGTTCGTTAGTTTAAGAAATGAGCAATAATCCCTAATATGAAAGAGATACATGAATTCTTGAGTAGACATGGTCTAGTTACAGTAGATAAAATTTTGCTCATGAAGTTTCATGAAAACTAAAATTTATTTTCAAAGCATGGACTTTCACAAATACTTTTAGGAACGTAGGTTCGTTCATAGTAAAAGTAATAAATAATGATCCTTAGAGTTAGAGGAATTTTTGAAAAGACCTGCACCTCCTTATAAAATTTATTTGGAATATGTAGACCTTTACAAAAGTATAAAAGACCCGCGTTTCATAAACGAACGCTCGTTTGAGAAAAAAAAAATTCATAAATAACTCACGTAGAATTATTATTTTTAATTTGTGAGATTTCAGAATAAAATCTCATTTCAAAGACGGATGCTCGTGAGAGGGAGCAAAATATATATATACATATATTTTCAAAGTTACATGAGTTTCACATTAAAATATATATTTTTTGTAAAATCAATGTTTTGATTTTGAACAATTGTTGACAGTAGACAGTTTACATGGTGAAATAATATCTATATGTGAGTTTTCACAATTGTAGAATGGATGTCTGTCCAAATTTTGAAAAACCGTTCACACAGTAAAGATTTACGTGGATTGTTCATGATTTTATGAAAGATTTTGCAAAATAATTTTAAGCAATTGTTAAAAGCAAACAATAATGTTTTCGTGAATTTCGTGATTTCATAGTGCATGCATACACGGTAGAAAATCAGTGAATATTCACATGAAGGGTTATGTGAATTAATCATTATTTCGTGAAAAGTCAAGTGTCAGACTTTTAAGTAATGGGTGTTGCTCATCATTGCAGGTTTGAAGGAACGAACAAGACTTTTGAAGTTTTACGTTATTATCAATAAGTTCGTGAAACCGCAAATAGGTAAGAGTTCAGAGTTACCATTTTTGTAGACGCTGATGTGAGCATCCTAATTATTTTTGTTGTGCTTTACTACTTTGATGAAATATGCATCTACGGATAATATACTGAAGTATGAACGTTGTATGGACGTCACATCAACTTTACAAGAATGACTGGTTCCCATAATAATACTTCCAAAGATGATACTTCCACAGATGATATTTCTACTGATGCAGCTTCAAGAAATGGTGCTTCTGGACCTTTGAGTGATGGTGAGAGATCCTTCACACTGAGTTGTACTCCTGATTACTTAGTATCAGTAATGCACGGAAAGTCTCTGATGGAGGAATATAACATCGAGAGCAGCTCGACAAATGGGTCCTTGTTCGATTGATGTGGATTACCCAGAAATAGCAGTAAGTCTTCGGAGTGGAGAATCCAGAAATAAGGATCATAGAATGATATCGATCACTGTAAAGTCCCCGGCTATCTCTTTGGTGAGTTGTTAGCGCTCCTTATATCATGACTTTTTCTTGTCCGTGCAATTAGGATCATGAAACCAATGTTTGTTACTTCGTTTCAGAACTTTTGGTCCATCGAGCCTTGACAGTCTTCAATTCATTGTTGTTGAACAAATAATTTCTGAATCGAGCACCAAAGAAGAATTCGATGTAAGTACCTCTTCGTATAATCGTTTATGGCACTCCTTGAATGAAATACCACTAATTGTTTTTGATGTATTCAGGAGGATATTTCCATGGAATAAGGGAGTACTAACGATTCTCATTCGTCTTCAGAGGATGGTGAATAAGAAAACCCCGGATTTCGAAACCGAGTGAAAGCAATGATGTTTCCAATGGTGATATTGGCAATTCTAGTCCTTTGAGCACTTTAAGGACTACTCCAGCAAGTACCCATCGTATATTTTCTTCATAAAAGTATGAAATTTCTGATTTGTTGATGAATAAATGAAGATTCTCATGAATAAGTGAAAAGTTTTACCGAAATACGTCACCAGAAAATTCAAAACTCAGCCTTTTAGCAAAAACACCGTAAAATCTTCACCCGATGTCAAATTTTCGCGATCTACCCATGTATCCTTGTGCCCATGAAATTTCCAAGCTTTATTGAATAATACTTTTAAGTTTTGAGCACGTTTAGGGGTCGAAATCGATGAAACAGTAAATTTCCAAGAGACCTTCAGAAATTTTTCAGATGGCATGTGGTCCAATGTTTTGGTTACAACTCTTCAGTCATTTCTTTAATTGTTGTGAATTTTGTATATGTTGTAGAGGACATCCATACGAAGAGAATGTTATATGACCCACTCCTGGATTCCTCACCAACTTCTCCCAGCACGCTTCTTTGTGCGGGATAGTGTAAAATCATCTCAGACGAGCTTGTTGTAAAACCCTCCTGTTGTGTCTTTAGACCATTCGCTTGTGTCTTGAACGGTTGGTGAAGGATTTTAATGTCATTGATTCATTTGAGATCAGGAACCCTTGATTGATACATGAGCATGGTGCTTGCATCCATCTTGTTTTTGTCAGTCGTAGAAACATCACTTCTGAAACCCTGGCCACGGGAACATAACTGAGGTTGATCTCAAGAGGGGGTGGTGTGATGACCATGGTTTTATGTCCTGGTGGTAGCATCCCTTTTATGATGAATGATTATCACATGAGAGTCTGGTGCCACGGGTCTTTGACTGTGAAACTGATCGTCATGTTCAGTGGACCGTCAGTCCCCAGTATTTTGTTAAATCTCTCCTTTTCGTTTTCTCTCCTTCTGGCAAGGCATGGATAGAGGACCCAGGTAGAAAAATTGATGTAAATACCTATGTGATCGAATTTGGAGGTACCTTGATAAAGTACTTAGTGGAAATACCTGGTAGACACCGATCGACTGAGGAAGTTATGAATCCCGTCCAAGAATTGATGCGTGTATGTTGTACGCTCTGAAAGCTGTAGGGACCTCATACGACATCGGAATTCGATGGTTGACCTAAACTTTTGAATCTAAGAGACTAAGTTATCACATGAGAAAAGAATCACTCAATTTGGAGTTGTATAGGTTATCCAACGAAACATTCACATTTGTAATTTGTAATCCCGTACAAATTTTTCATATTTCGTAGACCTGGTGGTAAAGGCCGTATATTTCATCTCGTATGTCCAATTGATGCGACCTTTTGGTATGTTGTATAAGAGACATAGACGCACATCTTTCGTTGAGGAAGTATTATCCTATTCTTCACCCATTGGTACGTTTTTGTAAACCCATGTCCTGAAGTGTGTTGTATCTTATTTGCAGAGGTGATGAGAACATCTTGTAGAAGACTTTGGATTGTGCCCACCAGTCGTGCAAGCTTTGGGAAGACTTTCATGTAAGCATGTTATCGGGTATACACATCTTGATATGAATCATTAGTTCTTGTAGAAGTCCGCTTCATGTGTAACACTTCAGAGAATGGTTAGTTGATGAAGCCATGTCATGAAGATATTACTCCTTAGACCGTTGTTGATGCTGAGATCACGATTGAATTTTCTCCATAAGTTCTTGTTGATGCTAAGACCATGAAAGGATTTCCACCAGATATCCTCGTTGATGTTGATACTATGGTCAGAGTTGCTTCAGAGATCGAAAAGGCTAGAACCATGATTATCGACATAGTCGTTGCTCCTCCATTCAGTGAGCCTTTACATTCACGAACTAGTTGGTGGATTGAGAATCCCTAAGATGATGGTGTACTAGGAGTTCAACCCGAATTCTCCTCCACTACGAATTTACTATGAAGTCAGTGAGTCGACATTGTTGTGGCAGATAGCAGCAGCAGTCTTCATTCTTGATATTATCGGTGAAAGGAGGAAGTTCCTCAGTCATGCAGGGGCTTGTGTTGTAGAGAGATCCCATTGATGAAGTTTCTTGAAATCACATAAGGTTGCATTAACTTGTTATTTCTTGAATATTTTCCAATAAGATCAAGTACCCAGTACATGTTGAAGAAATTCGTGCCATCGATGGATGAATGATGTTGCATCTGCTTCAGAAGTGTTGTCATGGAGATAGTGAAGACTCAGTGATTGTAGTTCAGTTTCACTTTGATCGTGTCGGTGGTGAATTAATATGTCGTTGTCGAGATATTCGTGTTGAATCTAGATGCGCCATTGTGTACTCTTTTATTGGGAGTACAATTTGAAGGCTTCTTAGATGCTTGAGCGTTGAAGCGTCATATCCCTTAAGCATCGGATGTCTTAGCTTTGATCGTCTTGGCCCTGCGTATCTTCTATTGATTCAGCATTCATTTCGTTGTAGGTAGTGAGATTTAGCACTTGTGCAGACATCAGAGCTTTCTGATTTTGTGGCACACATGGACACTCCTGCAAGGCTATGGAGAAACACCCAAAGTATTCTTTGCCATTCTTGGACATCATCTCAGTAATGAATGTCGCAGTGCTCGACTCGTAGAAATGTCAGATTCTACCACTTGGTAAAATACTAGTCCATGCTAGGATAACATGTGAGGAAATAAATGACACAGACATGAAATAAATCAGACTTGCCTGAGGGTGGAACCTTTTGATGAATGTCTATGCATCTTTTTCTGGTTCTTGCTTCAACCTCGTCAAAGTTCAAAATTCCTCCAAGTGCTCTGATGATGGAACGTCCGCCAAATCTTCTGGATCAGAACTTTCTTCATTGGAGAGATATGCAACTAAATATGATTTGTCAGTAGTTATCTTCTCGGCATGAATCCACGTCCATCTGAGAATCATGTCGTATCCTGGATCTTCCCTAATTATGAGAAGCTTGGTTTCCTTCCAGGTTGTGCCAACTTTCATTTTGAGAGTGATGAAACCGCATGCATCTCTGAGAATTCCTTCATGGTCTCTGATCGATATGGGATCACGAGTAGCTTCTTTTCAAGTGATGCCTGCGGATCTGAGGGTTTTCAGTGGAATGTTGTTGATGGCGGTGTCAGCATTGATCAACATTCTTACAAATTAATTTCCTCTGAGATGGACTGTGGTAAGTAGTCCCCAGTTGTGCATCTACTTGTCTGTGGATGAAGGTTCAAAGAGTATTTTCGGGATGGAAAAACGACTGATACTATACAATTCGGTGTTGTGAACATGTCTTTCCTTTGTGCCTTAGACATATAGAGAAATTTCACAGATATGCTCGATCAATGATTGGACTGATTCTTTGACGGGTTGTTCAGAGAATGTAAAGTTTCTGATTGGTAGAGGATTCTTGTGTACTCCTTCAGTCCCCAGTTGAAACTATCATGGATCAACCTTCTCTTTGAAGATGTGCTTAAAAATATTGCAGTTACTTGTTAGATGATCGATGAACCTATGAAGGTGACAGTACCTGGGATTATCCATTTTTTCTTCAGCTCTCTCTTGATGAACAACAATTTGATTACGCCATCTTGAACCCAGACTTCCAGTAACTCGATCACTCCTTCATGAGAAGAGAGAAGTTTGAGTCTGTCTGATCATTCCCCCGTTCGTTGATGTTGGGTCGAGGTTTGTGCAAGATTAGTTATCCTTTATTTGCGCTTTCGGAAGAGCTTGGGATGTTGGAGAAACGTTCTTATGTTGTTGTACTTCGGCTTCTCTCTTGCTCCCTTCAATAACATTCATGGATTATACTGCTTGTTGATCAAGCGCCTAGAACTGCCTCGAGTTTCTCGCGGTTCCTCGACTTTTATGGCTCTTGCTCTTTCCAGTAAGGCCGGAGCAGTAGTTGTTGATCACTTGGCTGCTTCATGAAGCTATGAGAAAGTATAAAACCGGAGATTTTCTAGCAAGGCTCTTGATTGCTGTCGTATGCGTCAAAAATAATTTACACTTTCTTACTACTCAAAATATAAATATAGCAAGTGCAAGAAAGGATCGATCCCACAGAGAGGTCTAGGTTGTCAATATATTTTCGGTTCCGTATATAAAACACCGCGTATTTTTCTGATTTTTATATACTAAAATAAAATAAAAGCAAAATCATAAAAAGTAACACGAAAATCAAGGTAGTGAGAATATTGGTTAAGGATTCATCTTCATTCACAAATATATTTTCTTCACAATAAGTAGAATTGATATTTAATCTCAACTTTTATCAAAAGCCCTAGAATACCTTGATCGCAAGAATATCCCGCTAATCTCCTTTTGTCATCAACAAACACATTAAAAGATGCGAGTATGAGTTCTATCTAAGAGAACAACCTAACGTGTAAAAGCACTAATCAAGTTTAATTCCCTAGATGCATTAAGTTCTATGAAATTAGGCCAATCAAAGCAATCGAACGTGGAAAATGCACTAATCCGATTTAACAAAGGTTATGGTTCACATATGATTATAAGGATGCATCACTACAAGATATAACCATATTCATGCTACTTGTAATCAGGAATCTATCACTTTTACGTATAACAAACCCTAATCTAGCAATAGAGATGAACACAAACTCAACCGATTCGCGACTCGATCAAACAAGCATTCAATTCATGTAACAATATAAACAGTGAATCATAAACGATAAAGTATGGAGACAAAACTAAATTATCATATCAAAACCCATATTATGTGAACTCCAATTATTCCATAACCAATAATAAAGCTCTAGCTCATGTTCATGGAGTTCATAACAAGAAGAAAGAGAAATCCTATCATGTTCACAAACCCTAGAAAACAAAAGTAGAAGAATAGATATTTAATATAAGATATTAGGTTTTGAGAAAAGTCTTCTCTTTTATAGCTCTTCTTGTTCCAAAATTAGGTCTAGCCTTCAAAGGTCCAATAGATAGAAGTCCACCAAGCCCACAAGTGAGAAAAACCTATGTAGAAATTCTGTCCCAAAAATGCTCGCCGGAAAACTTTCTCAGGCCACTGATCCATCGGAAACTGTCACCAGACCAACTGTATACTTCCAACAACTCATCTTTCCTTCTCTGCATTTCAAACATTCACAAAATATCATCTAAACCAATTCTTTGTTCTTGCGAAACGCACCCAAAAGCGTGACTCGTAGCTCATATATGTCGCGGCCAACTCTTGTATCCAATACATACCCCCATCGCGATTCATTGAATCTTTACGATCCCCACTTTCGGCTCCAAAATCCGACAACCAGAACTAGTACCACCGGCTCACCATTTTTGCTCCGTTTTCGCACATTTTCTGCAGTCCGGTTCAAGCACTGTCCACAACCATCTCCATTCTATAGCTTTTCCAGTCATGACTCCTTGCTGCTATAAAAACACCACTTCATTACTTCTTCAAGCTCCTACGCAATCTCCACAGTACACACCACTACCATTGCATCTTTACATCAAGAACCTGCAATCTCCAGTCCATCAATTATTCATTTGATATTCCGGCCATCAACACTTTCTTACCTCGCAGTACACTCACTTGCACCTGCAACTATTATAGCACCAGCTTGCACCATTCCTTCTCAGCTTCTTTCCATTACATGCAATTCCAGTTATATCTCAGCTTACCCTTATTCTCAGCTCACTGACACAAGTCAGTTGCACCAATTCTTCTCAGCTGCGATTAATCCCATGGAACTCAACTCCGCTACAACAAAATTTCTAACCTAGCTAATTCAGCTGCTAAGCACAGCACCACTGACCAACCTGCAGTCAATTATCTCCACTGAAATTCACTCCCAGTTCCAATTCCATTGCTTCTAACTCTCAGTTCTACAGGTTTAACACCATTATTCCTTGTACCCTGCAACTCCTGCTAGCACCATTATCCATTGTAACCATCTTGTGAAGCTTCCTTGCCTTCAAATGCTCATAATTCAACCCTGCACACAACATCAGTTCCATTTACTTCATTACAGCACCTAGTCTTGCAACCACTGCAATTCAACCTCCACCAACATAGCCAGCAACAACTCCATTATTTCCGTTTACAAAACCACCAGCACATGTAACTTTGGAATAGCTCCATTGAGAACCTAAACATACATCTAATTAGAATCTTTCAACCATTCCCTTCATTTATCGGTTTCCACATCTCAAGCCTTGTCATCCCAACAACACAACTCATGTAGCTCCAGTACCATGTCCCATGATCAATTCTCAACTGCACCCATTCTAGTATTGCATCACCGCCCCTGCAACATCATTCCTCCATCCACATACTCTTGACCAACTTCCATGTAATTCCAGATGCAACTCCTAAGCATTCATCTAAACTTAACCCGTGAAAATCTTCATCACCCAATCCTCACTGTTGTAACTTCAACTTGAATTCATCACCACCTGAGCTTCATTGTCACCAACTAGACTTACAACATCATCTTCTCGATTCACAGTTGCATCATCACCCAATTGCACAACATCCAAGCCTCAAATCCTGCAAGTGCACACCATTCAGGATCTTCCATTTCATATCACCACTTCCATTTTCCTGGTCAACAAACACAAACAATCACCCATAAATTCAACCAAAACCACCACCTCAATCACTGCCACCAAACCCATGAAAGTATTCCACACAACAGAATCATTATCGTCTCATAAATTTCAGATTCAAAACCCAACAGAACTCGAATTCATCCTCAACAGAACAAATCTCCTCAAGCCACCAGTTCATCTATAATTTCTTCCCTGAACTCTCACAGTATCAGTTCGACCACGAGATTAACTTGAACTCAATCCATATTCTTTGAATCATTACCATCAACAACACAATGGATTCGATTCCAGTACCAACAGCTACGAGTTCATCCCCTTTTCGATTTCCAGCAAACCTTAAGTTCAATTTCTTCTCTCAACTAAAGCCACCAGATCAACTGCAGCTTTACTTTCCAGCACACACACCCATCTGCTCAAAACCCATTGTTAACACCAGTTTCAACAACCTTTACAGCTTCACTTCCATTTTCATTACAACCAGTTCTCTTTCCCTGCATTTCCCATTAGCTCAAACCAACTTGGTCATTCAAACATTCATTCAAGTTCCTCCAGTTCTAACTTCTATCACCAAAGCCACCATTGCCATCCATGTTGTCTTGCCCTTGCAATTTGTACCTAGCCAGTTCAGCTGCTAAGCACAGCTCCTGCCCAACTGTGACTGCAACCACCAAGACCACCAGAATAGTACCACTATCAACTGCACTTCAATTTCACCCAGCATTCCATTTAACCATTAGCACACATCACATCTCCATAACCACATCACCATATCTTTCTTCTGCAATTTTTTGTCTCAAGAACACCTTTGAATCATCACCATCCCTGAATACATGACACACCAGTTACACATCTCAGTTGCAAGCAACCCCCAAAAGATCCCTTTTAAGCAGAAGTAGCTCAATTACTTAGAACCACCACCAATTTCTCTCGATCTTTCTAAATTACAGCTCTCTGAATCACAACCACCAACTTCAGAAGCAAACCCATTTGAATACTCGCCCTAATTCTGCATCTGAGCTTGAATCTTGCTCATTTGTTCTTCATCCGTCCCTTGTTCTTTTGGCTTCAAGATCTTTACATAATTCTGCGCTCGTTTCTCTTGATTTAAGTTAAAATCTCTCTAGACCTATCTTCATCCTCTCTCACAGAAGCACATAAATTGGGGAAGGAAATGATTTTCTTCTTCTCAACCAAGTTGATAAGGTTGTAACTTGTAAGCACTGCAGGTATTCAGGCGGCCCGGCTGATGGATATGGGCCACCCAGTGACCATTTGGCCTGTCAGTTCCATGGAACCGACAATCTAATTCTTCCCATCTCCTTGCGCAATCTCATCCGGCTCCATGACTCGCCTATGAATTGACCTTCTCGCTCTATTTAGATCAAATTAGGTGATTTCTTCTTCTTTTCCTCCGTGCGACTCCAGAGTACCTAATAACTCAAAAGCGAACATAAGATACATAATTCACACGAAAACTCGCAAAGAAAGCATAAATACTCGATATAAAATTAGGTGTTTTAGACACCTATCAGATTCCCCCACACTTAGACTTTGCTAGTCCTCAAGCAAATCAAACAAACTAAAATATACATACAACTCTGTGTCGTCGAGGCTACGGTTAATTTTAGCATAAATAACAAACCTTTAAACCCATAGGTGTCCCTAGTGGACGAGTTATAGTCTCGTGAAGGTTTACTAGAGATATACCTACAAAACCTATATTTCCAACTCCGTCTAATTGTGACAAATAAATGAACGAATCCAAAATGACTATAGGAGGAGGTACCTTGCGCAAATTTAGTTCATATTTAAGTAAATAAAGCTTTAATTAGATAGTCGAACAAACCACAATACTCGAAAACTAACAAACCACAATCACAATGAAAAGATTAAGAAGATGGATATAGATGTAGATGTTGGCGAATGTTCACAAGTGATCAATGTTTCCCATATCTGTCTGAAGGTCACTGCCAAGATGAACCTATGCATCCTATTGGATTGAGCTGCTGGTTTGAATTCTACATCAACTCAATGGCATATACAAGGGAACCAGAAGTGACTTTATTCAACCAATATAAAACTTTCTTTTCTTTTTCTTTTTCACTTTTTTCTTTTTTTAGACAACATGATTAGATCTTTTGGATCCAAGCGCATGCTTCTTGTCAGCAAGTACATGATAGTTGCCTTGGATCCTGCATTCCATGCTTGTTTAGGCGACGGAGACATGGACAACATTTCACACATACTGTTATCCAAGTGTCTTTTTACTCCGTTTGGTCTAACTGGTCGGTCTTTTTGTTTTTTTTTATTCTTTTTTTTTTCTAGCAACTCAATCACTCTATTTCATCCTAGCAGTAATAACACGTCGATGTTTAGTGACCCACCAAAGCACTTAGAGAACAATAGATAAATATGGAAAAATAAAAATAGAATGTGATATGGTGATATTCCGAGATATGGTAACAACTATCATGTTATTTGTGATTTCTGAGCTATGTTCATCCCTTTTAGTTAATTGGTTCCTCAAATCCTGCATTCAAAATGGTTCCATCCACTAATGGTGTCATCCTAAAGGCATAAGTTTCTAGATTTCGGAGTTCAAAAAGCAAAAAAAAAAAAAAATCTTGGTTTTTCTATGATTTTTTTTTATAAACAAAAGGGAAAACTAACAAGGCTAAAAACTCTATATGAGAACACTCCCCCACACTTAAACTTTACATTGTCCTCAATGTAAATTGAATCGTCCAAAGAAAGTCAAGGTGGGAAATTCATAACATGATATATATACACAATAAGAAAAGAAAATGCATGATAAAAACTCATTAATCCAACTCATAGTTACTTCGGAACAATAGAGAATAAACACTAAACAAGCTATTTAGTTGGCATCTAATCTCAACTCAGCCAATATACACCTCACCGCCAAGAAAAAATTTCATCTACTTAGAAAGGAAAGTGTTTATTCTAAATTGTTCAAAAATCTCTAAAAGTTGGAGTTTTGATATGCAAATATCCAAAATAAGAAAATAAAGATAAAAGAGTTAAACATAAAAAAAATAAATAGAGATAGATAGATACACAAAACCAGTGGGTTGCCTCCCATCAGCGCTTGGTTTAAAGTCGTCAGCCCGACATGCAAGTTGAATTCCCCATACACCAATAATCGGAAAAGTTGGGGATCCACCCATAGCACCTGTTTTGAAAACACTAGCTTCACACAAATATTAGTAATATAAAACAGAAACGAAGCTATTGACCGATAAAATCTTCCCCCACACTTATTCTTGTCCACACTTGGAAGTGCATAAAGAATATATGAGTCGGGTACTTCCACGGTTTCTTGTTCACAAACCTGCATAGTATGAGAATCAAGTATCTCTAATGGAGGATATCGAGAAACAAAATCATTCAACAATGTTCTCGAAGCACATAAATTCAAACCAATAAGAGGTAAAGGAGAAGAGTTAATATGCAAAGGGTTAGACAAACCTCACACAATCTCTTGTAGCACGGAATCCTCTTTATCCTTGAAAAATTCAAGTAAATTATTCACCTCTTGTATATCATGGTCCTCTATCAAACCTTGCAACCATTCTTTATCCGTTTCTGCCTTAACCAAAGTATCGACATTAACATCATCGTTACAATCATATGCAAGCTTAACTGGGTCTTCCATAATATTGGTCTTAACGGTCACATTCTCAACACACTCCTCTTCATTGGACTCAAACCATGTTGCAAAGTTCTGAAAAACATTAGTTTCATCATCCTCATGTACCTTTTGAATAGGTGCTTGATCATTATAAAGATCAAGAGTTGAGTCAACTACACTAATGTCGTCAAATATCTCCAAAGGTTGGTCCTTTTCAACACAATCATCTTCGTCTTCATCTTCAGACTCACCATAATCAGAATCGTCGTCGGTTTCCCAACCTTTATCACGACATCGTTTAAGTTCCATATGAATGGTCCTACTAATTTCATCGACAAGCTCTTCCGAGTATCCATAGTATTCCAACTTGTATAATTTCTGCGAAAGTTTCCTGACGTTCACACGCTTACCACCATTTGATACATTAGGTGCTCTTTCCCATGACTCTTCCCTTTGAATGGGTGAATGATCATAAATACGATCCGGAGTCGGGTAAAGTGGAATGTTCCAGAAATTGGTTTGTGCGACGTTCTCTCTATTACGGTCAAGTTGGTCTAGCCTTTGTTGCATATCTTGCAATCCATGCATAATATGCATACAACTCGAATAAAGCCAATTAGAAGTAGAATTATCCCACCTAGGTGCTTGACTTACATACCCACTACAAGGTTGTTGTTGATATGTATGAAAATCACCATAAGGTTCTCTAGGATATGCATCATAGCCAATAAATTGGTTTTGATTGCATTCCATAGATGGTGGGAAATCGTCATAGTGTTGAGGAGGTTGAAAGCCGTATCCATTTTTCCAATATGCTCCTTCCATAGAATTGGTACCTGAAATACGATTCCCAAACCAAGGTTAAAAACCAGATAATAAGAAAAACTAAAAACAAAACAAAAAACAAAAATAAGAAACCAAAAACAAGTGACAACCGTTGCCTCCCCGGAAACGGCGCCAAAATTTGATAGGTGTCTAAAACACCTAATTTTATATTTAGTATTTATGCTTTCTTTGCTATTTTTCGTGTGAATTATGTACCTTATGTTCTCTTTTGAGTTTCATAGGTGTTTTGGAGTCATTTACAGGAAATACATGAAATAGACGCTCAATTCGTTGCTTGGGGTCAATGGCTGTGGATTGAAGTGGAGCGGGCTAGGTTGCGCAAGACAGAGGAGAAGAGTGTATTGTCAGTTCCCCAAAACTGACAGTTGAGTTGAACAAAGATTTAAGTGGTCGGTTATTCGGAACCGACAAGCCTAATATTTCCGGATTGCCCTTATCCAGCCTGGGGTGTCTAATAGTGGGGAATTTAAATCCATCCCTAATCTATACCCTAAATCGAGATATTCCTTCCTCTCATTCACAAATTTCACCTGAAATTAAGAGGAAAGAAAAGTTGTGGCTGCGCTGTTGGATCCGAGAGATCGAAATGAAAATTGAATCTGGAGGAGGAATTGCGAGAGAAAGATCAAGAGAGGTTTGATTTTGCGTCTAAGAAAGAAGGGTTTCATTTGGAGCCGTATTATGTTTGATTTTGATTTTCCCCGGCAACGACGCCAAAATTTGATCGCTGTCGTATGCGTCAAAAATAATTTACACTTTCTTACTACTCAAAATAGAAATATAGCAAGGGAAAGAAATGATCTATCCCACAGAGAGGTCTAGGTTGTCAATATATTTTCGGTTCCGTATATAAAACACCGGGTATTTTTCTGATTTTTATATACTAAAATAAATAAAAGCAAAATAATAAAAAGTAACACGCAAATCAAGGTAGTGAGAATATTGGTTAAGGATTCATCTTCATTCACAAATATGTTTTCTTCACAATAAGTAGAATTGATATTTAATCTCAACTTTTATCAAAAGCCCTAGAATACCTTGATCGCAAGAATATCCCACTAATCTCCTTTTGTCATCAACAAACACATTAAAAGATGCGAGTATGAGTTCTATCTAAGAGAACAACCTAATGTGTAAAAGCATTAATCAAGTTTAATTCCCTAGATGCATTAAGTTCTATGAAATCAGGCCAATCAAAGCAATCGAACGTGGAAAATGCACTAATCCAATTTAACAAAGGTTATGGTTCACATATGATTATAAGGATGCATCACTACAAGCTATAACCATATTCATGCTACTTGTAATCAGGAATCTATCACTTTTACATATAACAAACCCTAATCTAGCAATAGAGATGAATACAAACTCAACCGATTCGTGACTCGATCAAACAAGCATTCAATTCATGTAACAATATAAACAGTGAATCATAAACGATAAAGTATGGAGACAAAAATAATTTATCATATCAAAAACCATATTATGTGAAATCCAATTATTCCATAACCAATAATAAAGCTCTAGCTCATGTTCATGGAGTTCATAACAAGAAGAAATAGAAATCCTATCATGTTCACAAACCCTAGAAAACAAAAGTAGAAGAAGAGATATTTAATCTAAGATATTAGATTTTGAGAAAAGTCTTCTCTTTTATAGCTCTTCTTGTTCCAAAATTAGGTCTATACTTCAAAGGTCCAATAGATAGAAGTCCACCAAGCCCACACATGAGAGAAACCCGTGTAGAAATTCTGTCCCAAAAAAGCTCGCCGGAAAACTTTCTCAGGTCATTGATCCATCGGAAACTGTTACCAGACCAACTGTATACTTCCAGCAACTCATCTTTCCTTCTCTGCATTTCAAACATTCACAAAATACCATCTAAACCAATTCTTTGTTCTTGCGAAAACGCACCCAAAAGCGTGACTCGTAGCTCACATGTGCCGCGGACAACTCTTGTATCCAACACATATCCCCTTCGCGATTCATTGAATCTTTACGATCCCCACTTTCGGATCCAAAATCCGACCACCGGAACTAGTACCACCGGCTCACCATTTTTGCTCCGTTTTCGCACATTTTATGCAGTCTGGTTCAAGCACTGTCCATAGCCATCTCCATTCTATAGCTTTCCCAGTCATGACTCCTTTCTTCTATAACAACACCACTTCATTACTGCTTCAAGATCCTACGCAATCTCCACAGTACACACCACTACCATTTCATCTTTACATCATGAACCTACAATCTCCAGTCTCACAGCTCAACTCACTCCATCAATTCTTTATTTGATATTCCGTCCATCAACACTTTCTTACCTCGCTGTACACTCACTTGTACCTGCAACTATTACAGCACCAGCTTGCACCATTCCTTCTCAGCTCCTTTCCATTGTCTTCAATTACAGTTATATCTCAGCTTACCCTTCTTCTCAGCTCACTGCCACAAGTCAGCTGCACCAATTCTTCTCAGCTACGATTAATCCCATGGAACTCAACTCCGCTACAAAAACATTTCTAACCTAGCCAATTCAGCTGCTAAGCACAGCACCACTGACCAACCTGCATTCAATTATCTCCACTGACATTCACTCCCAGTTCCAATTCCATTGCTTCTAACTCCCAGTTCTACAGGTTTAACACCATTATTCCATGTACCCTGAAACTCCTGCTAGCACCATTATCCATTGTAACCATCTTGTGCATCTTCCTTGCCTTCAAATGCTCATAATTCAACCCTGCACACAACATCAGTTCTATTTACTTCATTCCAGCACCTAGTCTTGCAACCACTGCAATTCAACCTCCACCAACACAGCCAGCAACAACTCCATTATTTCCGTCTACAAAACCACCAGCACCTATAATTTCAGAATAGCTCCATTGAGAACCTAAACATACATCTAATTAGCAGCATTCAACCATTCTCTTTATTCATCTGTTTCCACAGCTCAAGCCTTGTCATCCCAATAACACAACTCATGTAGCTCCAGTACCATGTCCCATGCTAAATTTTCAACTGCACCCATTATAGCATTGCATCACCATCCCTGCAACATCATTCCTCCAGCCACATACTCTTGACCAACTTTCCTATAATTCCAGATGCAACTCCTAAGTATTCATCTAAACTTAACCCGTGAAAATCTTCATCACCCAATCTTCACTGATGTAACTTCAACTTGAATTCATCACCACCCGATCTTCATTGTCACCAACTAGACTTACAGCATCATCTTATCGATTCACAGTTGCATCATCACCCAATTGCACAACATCTAAGCCTTCAATCCTGCAAGTGCACACCATTCAGGATCTTCTATTTCATATCACCACTTCCATTTTCCTGGTCAACAAACACAAATAATCACCCTTAAATTCAACCAAAACCACCACCTCAATCACTGCCACCAAACCCATGAAAGTCTTCCACACAACAGAATCATTATCGTCTCACAAATTTTAGATTCAAAACCCAACAGAACTCTAATTCATCCTCAACAGAACAAATCTCCTCAAGCCACCAGTTCATCTACAATTTCTTCCCTGAACTCCCACAATATTAGTTCGACCACAAGATTAACTTTAACTCAATCCATCTTCTTTGAATCATTACCATCAACAACACAATGGATTCAATTCTAGTACCAACAACTACGAGTTCATCCCTTTTTCGATTTCCAGCAAACCCTAAGTTTAATTTATTCTCTCAACCAAAGCCACTAGATCAACTGCAGCTTTACTTTCCAGCACACACACCCATCTACTCAAAACCCATTGTTAACACCAGTTTCAACAACCTTTACAGCTGCACTTCCATTTTCATTACATCCAGTTCTCTTTCCCTGCATTTCCCATTAGCTCAAACCAACTTGGTCATTCAAACATTCATTCTAGTTCCTCCAGTTCTAACTTTTATCACCAAAGCCACCATTGCCATCCATGTTGTCTTTCCCCTGCAATTTGTACCTAGCCAGTTCAGCTGCTAAGCACAGCACCTGCCCAACTGTGACTGCAACCACCAAGACCACCATAACAGTACCACTATCAACTGCACTTCAATTTCACCCAACAATCCATTTACCCATTAGCACACATCACATCTCCATAACCACATCACCATATCTTTCTTCTGCAATTTTATGTCTCAAGAACACCCTTGAATAATCACCATCCCTGAGTCCATGACACACCAGTTGCACATCTCAGTTGCAAGCAAACCCCAAAAGCTCCCTTTCAAGCAGCATTATCTCAATTACTTAGAACCACCACCAATTTCTCTCGATCCTTCTAAATTACAGCTCTCTGAATCACAGCCACCAACTTCAGAAGCAAACCCATTTAAATACTCGCCCTAATTCCGCATCTGAGCTTGAATCTTGCTCATCTGTTCTTTATCCGTCCATTGTTCTTTTGGCTTCAAGATCTCTACATAATTCTGCGCTCGTCTCTCTTGATTCAAGTTAAAATCTCTCTAGCCCTCTCTTCATCCTCTCTCACAGAAGCAACAGAAATTGGGGAAGGAAATGATTTTTTTCTTCTCGACCAAGTTGATAAGGTTGTAACTTGTAAGTACGGCAGGTATTTAGGCGGCCCGGCTGATGGATATGGGTCACCCAGTGACCATTTGGCCTGTCAGTTCCATGGAACCGATAGTCTAATTCTTCCCATCTCCTTGTGCAATCTCAGTCGGCTCCATGACTCGCCTATGAATTGACCTTCTCGCTCTATTTAGCTCAAATTAGGTGATTTCTTATTCTTTTCCTCCGTGCGACTCCAGAGTACCTAATAACTCAAAAGCGAACATAAGATACATAATTCACACGAAAACTCGCAAAGAAAGCATAAATACTCGATATAAAATTAGGTGTTTTAGACACCTATCAGCTCTGTAGACCGGGATCATTCCGTTGATGCACAAGTCTACCAGTCGTTGTACAGTAACATTCGGGTCATGACAATCCAAAGCTTGGACTCTGAACCTCTTCACATAATCGTTCGGATGTTCGTTTCTCTTCTGAGACGTTCCTCATAAGTCGGAGAGAGTAATATTCTCTGAGACGAAGAAGTATTTCCTGTAAAAGGAATTAACCATTTATCCCCAATTAATGATTCTCTCAGGTGCAATGTTGTTGTACCGGGTGTATGCTCTCCTGTCATAGATTTTTAGAATTCCTTCATACGTATGACATGATTGTGTTCGTGCTCTCCTAGTGCCTCAAGGAATTGAGAGACGTGTTCTCGAGCGTTCCCTGTTCCGTTGTATAATGTGAATGTTGGGGAAGTGTAGCCTTTTGGGAGAGGAATTCTTTGCGTAGCAGCAGGATATGGAGGTTGATGATAGTGAACATATGATGTTTTGTATTTTCCTCGATCCTCCATGAAGCATTCCAGGTCTTCACGAGTGATGAAGCCTGCATGTTCCTTTGTTGGTGGGTTATCTGCAGCCTTGTGCACTTCATCATCATCATCTACATGGATCGGAGTGACTTCAGGATCAGCAACCGTAGATATTTCTTTGGATTTTCCTTTCTCCTGAGCTTTCTCTGACATCTTGTCAGTGAGAGTTTTGAGATAATTGGACAGCTATTTCTGAGTGGTGGCCATGTCCATCTGATTTTTGATGAGAGTCTCTTGCACCTTCATGAGATCATCTATGGTTGGCTGATTTCCTCTGATTTCATCAGGAGACCGGCCGAAGAGAGGATGGCTTTTGTTTATTTGAGGAGGAGTGGTACTGCGAGTACCGTTGTTGGAAACATGAATAATTTCTAGAGTACCACCAGTGTTGATAGTGATAGCATTGTTTATGTTAGGATTTGTAACTGAACCTGACCTAAGATCAACCATTTCATGAAAATATGAGATTGCAACCGAGAGATTAATCTCCCACTGTGGTCGCCAATCTGTAGATAGGGAAAAAAGGTTCGCAGATTTTTTTAGGAAAGTGAAGAGTCAAGCGTGTTGTCGAGACTCCACGATCGAGCAAACTGCTTAACATCACACAGATGCACTGCAAAGGGAGTGCTTAGATTCGAAAGATCAATTTGTAGGACTCCGGCCTAAACCAAGTCAATGGCCGTTCCAGAGTCAATTCGGCCGCAAGGAGGGAAATAGGTTGATATGTAAGAGGGAAGCTAAGAATTGTGTGGGATCAATGATGATCAAGGATTGTGGATGTGTTGAATATTTTTACTTTAATTGGTGAACTATTGAGTTCGAATAAGTTCTGATGGATTGATGAATTGTTGAGAGTAGTTACTCGAGAAATTCTGTGTGGACGATTGCTAATAGCTAGTGATCATTCGGTTTTTTTTTCAATCATGGATTCAGAGACTTATTTATATTGTTAGAGTTGTGAACACCTTGATCCCTGTAAGTGTGACGGTTTTATGAGTGGAAGAGTGGGCAAGCGGAAGATCGTGGTAAAGTAAGTTCAATGTCGTGTGGAGACTTGACGGACCGTGCACCCACTACTTTGCTAACTCCTTCAACCGTTTACATAACTTATGCACATTTCTCGTCGTGGATGAATCCACGTGTTGTAGGCCGCCAGGCCAAAACCCTAGTTGTTATCCCCCAATTTGACGTGATTGATGTCTCACGAATCGTGGAGTCTGCATGACAGGCGTGTATTTGGTTTGTTAGTTGTTAAATGATTAGACAATGAGCCTAAGTTTTGTGGAATCGAGCATGTTTGACAAATGCTCAGCGATTCATGAATGTTAATATTGCTTATCTGAGCAAATATTGTAAATTCGACGAGTTGTTGAATATTGATGAGTTACTGAATATATGTGGATTATTTGAGCAACTGAGAAAGTATTGCTCGATTCGATGAAATACTGATAAATTACCGAATATTGAAAGTTGGATCAATATTCGAGCAACTGAGCAAGTATTTCTCAATTCGACGAATTACTGAATAATGAGAATTTGAAAGCAACTGAGCAAGTATTGCTCAAATCGAAAAATTAATGGATGTTGGCAATTTGATGTGCAACTGAGCAAGTACTGCTCGATTCGACAAATTACTGACAAATTACTAAATATTGATAGCTGGATCAATATTTGAGCAACTGAGCAAGTGTTGCTCAATTCGACGAAATATTTATTGGTGACGTGACCCAATAAAATATAAAATATTGGTATATTACCAAATATTATATGATTAATTCAGATGCTGGTTGCTGAATCAATATAAAAGTGTTTGGATCTTGCTCAAAATGATGATTCGTAGAATATTTTTTCGAAACCCTAATTTCAGATCATAGTTGATGAATCCTAATTCATGAGTGATCAACCACATGGACTAGTTGATGAATTGCTCGAGTGAGCGTGAAAATAGGTCATTTCATCATTTACCTAAATATTGATGAACATATGATAAAACCTAGGGACCAACCTAGCTCTTGGTGGTCATGGACAATCCCAGGGGTTGGAGAGAGGCGTCCAAAGTGTGATGCCCAATGACCCCTGCGGTCATTAAGGCATGTGTTTCCATGGTGTCCGTGTCACCGATTTTTTGATGTCCACGAATTTTCGTTTTCATCTTGCAAATTCTTGATTTTGTTGGAATGAGAATGCTCAATCAATCAATATTTTGAATGATGATTAAATTGAGAAGTTATGATTTCATTTTTTCAAACCAAGGAGTTTCATGAATTTAGGAAAATAATAATAAAAGGCTAAATATTGATGGGTTCAACATTTTTGTTGAGGTGATAAAACCTAGGTATAAAATATTCCAATTTTCCTTAAGTTTAGGAGGAAAATAGTTCATCTCCAATGGTATTGTTTGTGATTTTTTATGGATTAAATGTAAATTTTATTTTTAGTAGTTTTTAGATTTTATTAGAGCAAAAATGGTTATTTAATATATTCGAGATCATGGGACTAGCTCTTGGTGGTCTTCACATTGATTTAAGGACCTATCCTATGTGGACTTAGACATTTATCTTCACATACATTCCATTGTTCATTTGAGCAATCCCAAGGTTGGTTGGAGTTTTGCAGAAAGTTTGGGCCTAAAATAACAAAATGAAAAGAATAATGGAAGAAGCATTGCGCTAAATTGGGTCAAAATATTTTTGGATGCTGTTTGTGCATCCAAATCATTTTCGAGTACACTTACACTATTTTTATGGGGCTTACTCATTGATGATCCAGATGCCCGATGGTTGAGTATTTATTGGTAATTCATGATATTCAGTATAGAATAATTCATGAAACATAACAATAAAATGGCAATTCATAAGATTAGCTAGATTCGAATGAATTCCAGGCATTACCATTCCATGGGATTGTGGATTCGACCATAGAATCTATTACCATTCCATGAGATTAGCATGATCATAAAATTGGAATAATGATATAATATAGTAGTTTATTGCCATTCCGTGTTTCCATGGTCGGAACAATTGTTATCCATTCCATGGGATGTCTGGAGTAGGAGCAATTGTTATTGCCATTCCATGGGATTGTTTCTATTCACGGGTGTCGTTTACGACCTGAAGGCGTTATTGCTCTCAATATGCGGAGAACCGCCTGAATCTATGCACGGTCTCTCCACATAGTCAGGGAACGGTGAGTGTCACCGACGTCCTGAAGGCGTCCGTCGCCCAACTATTCTTCTATGTGGTGGGGGGTCTCTCTCCTGTCACCAGGGAACAGTGAGTGTCACCGACGTCCTGAAGGCATTGTAGGTATCGAATATCGCAAGATAATTCGATAATAGAAGAAACAGTTTCGAGAGGTTCTTTTTGGTGAGTGTGAGAAAATATTTTGGGAAAGAGAATAGAGAAAGTTGTAACATTTATTTAGATATTTCTTGTAATCAATTGAGAGCATTAATAAGAAAATTGTTATTCATCATCACGAACTTCTTAAGTTTTACCAATTCTACTAAGGGTGTAGTTGTAGGATATTCTGCAACTACATAATTGGCGCTAGAAGGAGGGTACTTGAAGATTGTTCTAGCAAAAATTCTAAGGAGTTTTGGAAATCTGAAATGACTAGAAGAAGAAATACATCAGAACCATTGACTGCAGTAAGAATAAGTGCAAGGCTCGCGGGTGGAGAAGCAAATGTAACAGGAGAACCTAGTAGGAGAAGGAATAATCGAAGAAATCAAACTCAACAAACAGAAGATCATGATCGAGTGAGTATACACACTTGGAGAACTGATACACCAGCAGAAACATACAGAGAACCACAAATTAGAGAAAATGGGAGATTGATGGGAGGAACAACTCGTGAAAGAGAAAGGGAGATGTTAGAAACATTGAGACAAGAAATTCAAGAAGAACGAAGGTTTGAAGCTGAAGAACGTGCCAATCTAACAAGACAGAATCAAGAATTGAGAAGGGAAAATGAGATGTTACAAAGAAGGAAATCTCAAAGTGTTGTAAGATCAAATGCTAGACCAAGAAGAGAAGAACAAAATTCGCCAACAATCAATAGTGAAAGTGAGATGCAAGAACAAGCACAGAATCAAGTTGAAAGAAATCGAGAGAATCGTTTCATTCTAGTGCCAAATCACGAACAAAATATGGAGAATGTACAAACAAAACCATTTTTAAGAGAAAATAATCAGAATGGCGAAGAAAATCGAGAGGAAGAGCGGCAACTCGTGGAAGAAATTGAGAGACAACAAGCTATGCATAAAAACAATTACGAAGATGGAGTAAGAAGATGTGAACAAGCTCGCAATAATCAAAATCTTGGGTGTGATAGAATTTGGAGGAAGATTGGGAATCAACGAGAAGAAATAACAAGGAACGAACCAAATCTTCGAATCAGAGTTCAGGCAAACCAGGAAGAAATAAATCACAGAAGAAGGAGAAATGAAGAAGAAGAAATTCCAGATATTCATATGAGAAGGATGAGGAGAACAGAAATGGAAGAACAAGAATTTCAAAATGCTCTGCAACAAAACAATTGTGACAATTTGGAAAGGAGATATTTGCAAAATCATGCAAATGAAAACATTAACGAAGAGTATGATAGAATGCGAAGAATCGCAAGAGAGGAGATGCAAGAACGTAGAAGAAGAGAAGCTGCGTTGAAGAGGCCAATGGAGGAGAATTCTGAAGCAAATGCATGAATCTTTCGAGAATTAGCGGAAATGAGAGGAATGATAAGCAATAGAGAAGGAGGAGATAGAAGGAAATTAAATGAAGCAATAGAAGAAGCTGCGAGGACTCCTTTTTATAGAGAGGTACAGTTGGGAGGGATTCCACCAAAGTGCAATCTTCCTACGTTAACCAGCATCTTTGACGGGACTTCATGTGCTATTCATCACATTAAAGCATATGTAAGATGCATGCTACAATGGGAGAATCATGATGTTGTATTATGCAAGTACTTCGCATCAAGTTTAACAGGAGAAGCTCTAAAATGGTTCGAAGGACTTCCCAAGAACACTATCACATCATTTAATCATTTACAAGTAACTTTCTTAGGAGCATATATCACGAATCATTCCTCGCGACTTGGCATTGAAGATGTGTTTGGTTTAAAACAAAGAATTGGTGAAAGTTTGAAGCATTTGGTAAGAAGATGGAAAACTATGTGCAGTGATATGGCAGGACGTGTGGATGAGAGATACCTGATTTTGTCTTTCATAAATGCGATGTTCGCAACTGAACAGTTATATGTTCAAATCTTCAGAAGAAAGAATTCGATTATGATGACAGAATTGCGAGAATTGCAAGAGGAGTACATTACATTAGAAGAAAATCAAAACAATATGGAGTCATATCCAGTGGTAAACACCAACAATCAAGATACAGGAGCAAACTTACTTCCTAAAATAATCAATGTTGTAGCAGGTACTTCGCAGACACCCTCGCAAACATCTTCGCATATATCAGAAGAAAAGAAAACCAACAATAGCAAGACAAAAATGGTAGCAATGGGAAGTAAAGATCAAGAAGAGTATGATAGAGAAAGGAATTTCTACAGTCGAGGAGGAAATAACCAGATCCCAAGATTAGATCAACAACAAGAAAATTATTGGGGACAAAGGCAGAATTATTTTGGACAAGGGAATCATAGATAAAATTATAACAATGGTCAAGGAGGTCAAATAATGATAAGAGAAGAAATAAAGATACCACCTTTGAATACAAGTTTAGAAAAGATATGGCAGGCAATTATCTTGATGGAGAATATACCAACTCCATGGAATATGGGAAAGGAACCACCATTGGGTCCAAGAAGTCATGAATTTTGCTTATACCATCATTTTCATGGGCACTCTACAAATAGCTGTAATAATATCAAAAGGATTATCTTGCAAATGATTGATCAAGGCAAACTAGATTACTTTTTACTCAAGCAAGCACAATCGCAACAATTACCACAATCCCCAATGGAAACTCGCATGGTGAATACAACACAAGAAAATGGAAAAGAAGTCTTACACATTGAAGTGGGATCAAAAGCAAGAAATGTTTTCTGCAATTCTATAGTTCACTCATATAAAACCATAGAAGATTTTCATGATAATGTGTTAAGTAGGGTATATGCGAGAGATGGTGAAGGAAGAGAAATAATGAACATCGCAAAGATTTCATGACTTGAAGATTGGCAGAAGCGTGAAATCTCTTTTAAAGGTACAGAAATTCCATAAGGTTGCGAAATACATGATAATCCATTGGTAGTAAGATTGGAAATTTGCCTGAATATGGAAGAAAGTGAGGATGATACAGATGAAGAATCATTTGGTCTTAATATAATCTTAATTGATACAGGAAGCTCTGTCAATATTCTCTTCTATCCTGCTTACAAAATCATGGGGGGAAAGGACGCAGATCTAATACCTTCTACTTACATAATTTATGGCTTTAATGGAACTGCCAATAAACCTAAAGGAGAAATAAGCATGCGAATTCCATTAGGGGGAATGCGAACTGAAATCTTATTTTGCGTTGTTGATGTTGAATCACCGTATAACGCTTTGACAGGGAGACCTTGGCTTCACGGGATTTTAGGCGTAGCTTCAACTTTTCATCAATGCATAAAATTTCCTCATCCTAAAGGTATTGGAGTTATCAAGGGTGATTGGGCAGAAGGGAAGAAATGTTACGATACTGAAGTAGAAGTTTGCGAAGGAAAAACTGTTGAGAAGGAAAGTTGGAGAAAAAGAGAAAAGGCTGCAAAGAGAAGTGAGAATTTAATGGCTGAAGATTAAGTCATGAAGGAATGATGTTACAATGATTAAGCATACAAGAAATTTACGAAGGTAAAGAATAGGTATGATTTACGAAGGTAATCAGTACATTTCTTCACAGCGTACAATAAAATGCATTTTGAAAAAACAAGAAAATGAAATGAGGTATTTCGCAACGTGAAATATTTGTGAAGTATTTTTACGAATACAATTTTTTTTTTTTTTTTTTGCGATTAGCTTTCATTGAAGAAAGACGCAAAACATATTTGCGAACAAAAGACCGCAAACTGTGATTAGCTTTCAAAAAAGAAAGAGAGCCGTAGAAATTTTACACAGGCAAACCTTTGTGGCGTACACCCTAGTTCGCGAAGAAACATTTCGTAAGAGGCAAAGTCCTAAAGTACGTCATTTAAGGGGGTACCTATAAGCATGGCTCAGGGAAAACGGAACACCACCAAGGAACCTGAGTACATGGACATTACGGGGTACAACCCAAAATCGGGGTACCTATCCGGGTTAGACACCTTGGATTCTCAACCTAAACTTGCAATGTACCAGGATATAGGTTGGGCAACTAAGGCATATTGTCTTTCTCAAGAATTGTAGAAAGCGATCAAGGCGCCGAGGTACACGGTTGAGTCAAGAGTGCCGGATGGGTTTGAATCACATATGCCATTCTTGACAAGTCTTGGCAAATGATACACTTGGCCCAAAGATACCCCATAGGGTGCAACCTCGTAACTATAAGCCCTATAGGCAAAAAGGATAAGAGGTTGCGATCAAAAGATGGTTGTTTGCAAAACCGGATGGGAAGAGCTAACCTTGTATGGTCGATGTATGCTTCCTTGAAGGGGCAACAAAGGGGAAGATAAAGGGAAGCACCCTCCATTAGGGAGCTGATACGTGTTATAAGATGCAAATGTCATGAGGCTTCTTGTTCGCAAGAACATAAAGACTTGTCATATTTGTGCAACAATCATATTTCTGCGAATAATTAAAAATATATATATATATATAATATTTATATATATACATATTCGCATAATTACATACAATGAAGTTAAGATGAGATCAATGGGTTATTACATGAAAGTGTGATAACGTCTTGCGGTTTCATCGCAAGACGATAATATCACGAGGTTGTATATTCGCAAGAATGTTCAGACTCGTCATATTATCGCAAGAACAAAAATATTATCACAAAAGAGGTGGCAAAATAAGACCTTTACTTAGGAAGGCATGATAAGACCACAACAATCAAGGAAATCAATTATATTGGAGATTCTTTATATTTCCAACAACGACATATATCAATTTGATCAAGAGTTCTTTATATATTCGCAATCAAGGACGGATATTTCATGTTACGAGAATTGGATATTTCTTATACCGCTTCAAAGATCGAATACCTCTTATACTTCTCATATTCCACAGTCAAAGGTTAAATACTTCTTGTATTTATTATATTTCCTATACTTTGCAATCGAGGAGTGAATATTTTTTTGATACTTCGTATACTTCTTATACTTCTTAAGGATATTACATAATACTTCTTCAAGGATGATTTATAATTCAAGGAGGATTCATAATTCTTATACTTCAAGGGGAAGATTTCATATATACTTCGCAAAAACTTGAAGCTTCACAACTTAAACTGAGGCAGATATTCTAGATACTTAAAATAAGGATTGATCACCTGAAGAGCAATAATAAGGGGGAAAGGAATACTAAGTTAGATCTTCAAAATATATTATTTCTCTCCATATGATCAAGTCATGCAAACAGAGGGAAGCATTCAGTTAAAATTCATCATCGCAAAATTAAGACGTTGGTATTAGTTAAATTTCAAAAAGAAATTGTTGATTGATTGAAAGTGCAGTACTCAAATAAACAAGACAAAAGAACTGAAGTAAATATACAGAAAGGAATAAAACTATTTTGAAGATGATTTATCTTCATCAAAATGATCTTCTTTTTCTTCTTCGGAGATATCATCTTCAGCTTCACTATCAGAAATTTCTAAATACGGGGTATCATTGGGAATTTCTTCGGAAAGGAGTGACTGATACTTCTTGAGAGGAATTTGGTTGTCTTCACAAATATTGCGAGTCATCTTAGCTCGGAAACGTTTGATATTTAAACTATGATTGTCCTAAGAAATTTGAAGTTGAGATTTTAAATCACGAATCTTCTGGTTATGTGCGGCAAGAATAGTTTTCAGATCATCATTCATCTTCACATAATTTTCTGCAGAAAGTGCAAGATAAGAGAATAAAGAGTAAGGGAAGAAGTTAAGGAATTGGTTAGCAAATTACGTAATTAAAGTAATCATAGTACATGAACTTACCTTATAATTGCTTCTTATCATTATGGAGAGAAGTATTTTCAAGCTTCAATTGATTATTCTCCTCAAGAAGGGAAGAACCTCCAGCTGCGATACTCGCAGATTTTGGATCATCTTCGCAGCGGGATTTTAATTCCGCATTATCAATATTCAAATCCTCTATTTTCTGACGAAGTTTTAAATTCTCAACCTCCAACTTCTTACAACGATTTAAAGTTTTCTTCTCAGCAATATTATGACGTCTTTCCCAGTCTGAAGCAACTGCGCAACTGACTCTCCCAACCTAAGCAAATAAAAAGGATTAGAGATCAATGAAAAAAGGGAAATAAACAAGGAATATAAAAGGAACTTACCATACTCCCCAAAGAGTATAATGAAGCGGGAAAGACGAATCTTGAAATTCCAGTAAGGGAATTATTGTTGAGTACAGTAGGAACTTTACAAGCCTTCGCAATAAGTTTACGAGCATTCGCAGTAGAAGAGTTTCCTAATCCGCGAGAAGAGTGGAGAAAAGCCTCAGACAATTGAATCATTGCAGACTCAAAATTTTCCGCATTGCTATAGTCTTTATCTTCTTCATCATCATCATCATCATCATCATCATCATCATCTTCATCGTGACCCCTATCAGAAATAGTATCAGAATTGGAACTAAGATCCTTCTCAGGAAACTTATAATTTTCATCACTTTGTTCTTCATTAATATTCTTGCTAGAGGAGTTCACATTGGAGTAAGCACCAACTGGAACTCTTTTCTTCTTCTCCTTAGAAACAATATCCTCAATCTTCCTTTTTTCTTTGCGAAGAACATTTTATTTGTCACCAGAAATTTGGGTATTCTTCGCAGAACGAAGCGTTCTTTGTCTTGAAGTTAGCACCTCAGAAGAGATTGGATTCTTATTCTCATTCATAACATCCTCAGGGATATCAGGGAGAACCTACAAATTCAAATAAGGATAAGAAACAGAGGCAACAATATATTGTTTAAAATGTATAAGAATGTTTCTTACCTCATTTGAAAATAAGTTGAAAGCCTCACGAGTACTGGATTTCCCAGTTTTAAGATAACTTTCTTTGAGTTCATTCACCTAGGAAATATTGCAAAAGGATTAGCAAAAGAAGAAAAATAACAGAGCAAATAAGGGATGAAGATACATACATCTTTATCTCTGTTAGGCCAAGAAAAGACCCAAGGTTGATAGTTACGATCACGAAGGTTCGCAGGAAGGTCTACTATTCCAGAAATATAAGATCCCGATAATGCAAGAGGATAGTTGTACCAATCTTCATCATGAGAGCGAGGAGGAGTATGATTGTTCCCAGAAGCATAGTCAATATCATGCATAAGAAGATCATCTTCTGCGACGTCAGATCTACGATGAAGACGAACACCCCAATGTTTATCTTCTCTCCTCGCAGGAATTAGTGTGTAATTCTTAAAGAAATTCTCAACCGTGTAGTTCTCAGCAATAATCTCTACATCTCTAAATACAGGCTTCCTACATTCGATTTGATACAAAGATTTTCCAAAAGCAGCACGATTTGCGAATTCAACTAGAATACGAATGCAATCACCAGTTAATTGATAAATGGCTCGAGAGAAATTTGGGTGGGAAATAATTTCGTAGAAGAGAGGAAGATTGACATCATAAAGAGGAAGAGGAAGACCTGCGAGGATTTGACCTCGTGAAACTAAAATTTTCCGATCTTCCCAATGGAGATCAGTAAAGAGTTCCATACAGAGAGAAGATTTATTATTGTGACCATCAATTTTAGAAAGAACGAGGTCTCTATCAGCAAACTCTGCATTAAGTTGTTCTATAGATTTCTTCTTTGGAGCCATTAGATGAAGGATAGAAAATAGAAAAGAAAAGATATAAAAGAGAGAAGAAATTGCAGAAACAGATGTGATGAGGAAGATGAACAGGATGAAAGAATAAAAAGAAGAGTTAAAGATAGTATTTATAAAGAAGAGAGAGTTTTATGGAGATAGAAACTCATTAATGCGATTAGACGTGAACGGTTGAGAAGAACGATTACGAAGAAACGTGTCAAAATGAAAGAGAAAATACGTGTTGCGAATCTAACGGGTGGTGATAACTATATTAAATTTGCGAGAATAATGATTCTCATGACATTTCTTTTTTTTCAGAACTGACATGAGAAGAGGCAAGATGTAGGTATCGAATATCGCAAGATATTAGTTTACGAACATAAAAGGAAAATATCGCAAGATAATGCGATAATAGAAGAAACACGGAAGAAGTGTGAAGCATTTGCGAACATGAAATATTGTTGCGAATATAAGTTGCGATACTTTGCAGCTTATATACAGTTGTATAGATTTCCTTATAAATAGTAGTTCAAATGAAAAATTCGAGAGGTTCTTTTGGTGAGTGTGAGAAAATATTTTGGGAAAGAGAATAGAGAAAGTTGTAACTATTCTAGTTCCATTTAGATATTTCTTGTAATCAATTGAGAGCATTAATAAGAAAATTGTTATTCATCATCACGAACTTCTTAAGTTTTACCAATTCTACTGAGGGTGTAGTTGTAGGATATTCTGCAACTACAGGCGTTAAGCTCTCAATCTACGGAGAACCGCCCAATTATGTTATTCTGCATAAAGGGCATGATGAAATGCCAGGGATCGAATCGCTCAGCTAGTGGGGATTTTTTCGAAAACATATTCATCATCATGGCTTAGTAAAATATGAATCGTCGCATGCCTGAAAGCCATGTCGAAACATGCCTCATGATTTTACGGTTTTGCCCTTTGTTAAAAATCCACCATTAACAACCGTAATAAGAATCTTCATCGGTTTCCCATCCTTTATTTGAACTTCATTTAAGTTCCATACGAATGGTCCTACTAATTTCATTGACAAACTCTTCCGAGGCTCCATCATCTTCCAACTTGTATATTTTTTGTGCAAGTTTCTTGACATTCACACGCTTACCACCATTAACTACAATTGGTTCTCTTTCCAATGACTCTTCCCTTTGAATGGGTGAGTGATCATAACTACGATCTATAGTAGGGTAATAAAAAGTGTTGTAGAAATTTGTTTGTGCGACATTCTCAAGTTGGTCATGTTCATTCATAACATTCATACATCTCGGATAAAGCCAATTGGAAGTAGAACTGTCCCACCTAGGTGCTTGACTTACATACCCACTACAAGGTTGTTGTTGGTATGTATGAAAATCACCATAAGGTTCTCTAGGATTTGTATCATAGCCAATAAATTAGTTTTGATTGTATCCCAAAGTTGGTGAGCAATTGTCATAGTGTTGAGTTGAGGAGGTTGAAAACCGTATCTGTTGTTCCAATATGCTCATTCCATAATAAGTACCCGAAACAAGAGTTCTCAAAACTATGTTAAAGAATCAGAAAATAAGAAGAAAAGAAAAACACTAAGAAAATAAAAAGGAAACCAAAAACAAATAACAACCCGCTTCCTCCCCAGCATCGGTGCCAAAATTTGATCATTGTCGTATGCGTCAAAACTAATTACACTTTCTCACTACTCAAAATATATTATATATCAAGGGAAAGAAAAGATCGTTCCCATAGAGAGGACTAAGGTTGTCAAGTTGTTTCGGTTTCCTATAAATAACAATGGGGGGTTTTCTGATTTTTATAAAACTTAAACTAAAATAAAAGCAAGTAAAGAAAAGTAAACAAATCAAATCAAGCAAAAAAAGATATTGGTTAAGGATTTCGATTTCATTCACTAACATGTTCTTGTCTTAATAACTAGAATAGATATTTAATCTCTCATTATCAAAATCCCTAGGATACCTTGATCACATGAACATCCCGCTAATTTCCTATTGTCATCAACAAACACATTAAAATATGCGAGTATGAATTCTACCAAACAAACAACCTAACGTGTAAAAGCATTAATCAAGTTTAATTCCCGAGGAGCAATAAGATTCATGAAATTAGTCTAATCAATGCAATTGAAATACATTGCGCAAATAATTTAACAAAGGTCATGATTCACATATGATCATAAGGATGTATCACTACAAGCTATAATCATATTTGTGCTACTTGTATTCAAGTATTATCACTTTTACGTATAATAAACCATAAACTAGCAATAAATGTGATTACAAGTTCTACCAATTTGCAACTTGACAAAACAATCTATCAAATCATGTTATAATACGTCAATCATATAATTATATTTTCAGAAAATCGTAAACGATAAATATGAGACAAAACTTATATATCAAACCCAGTATCATGTTATGTGAAATCCAACTAATCCATAACCAAAAGAAAATTAATTACTCATGCTCAAGGAGTTCATAACAAGAAGAAAAAGAAAGGTTTTCATATCTAAACCCTAGAACAAAAGTATAAGTCAAGATAATCATTTTCCTAATTGTTGTGTGAATTGGTTTTTATATCCTGAGATTTCTCGATCACAAATATCGACCAACTCTTACGATTACCATACCCAGGCCACGCCTTAACCAACTCTGTCAAAATTGTTTGCCTCCAACCAGCCCATAATATGTAAACCCCAATTAATTAATATTTGTCCTGTCAGCCTCATGGAACTAACATCCTAATTTTATCTCAGTTGTTAGTTATGGTGAAACTGACCATTCTTTCTGCACTTCCTTCCTTGCTCATTTCATGTTTAACATTCATATATTTTTCAACATTCAACCAACAGTAGCGCCACCATCTTCCTCTCTGCAGTTCTTCATAGCACCATGTATTCATCTCAAACTCCAATTCTCTTGCCATCACTCAACCTATTGAACCAACTGCAGATTAGCATCCATCTCACTGCCAAAACTTTAGTCAAACCAACAGCACCAGATTGAATTCATTACAACACAAGAGAGTCAGCTAACTCCATTTTTTGCTTCCTTTTCTCATCTATTTGTTGATGGTGGATTTTCGACAAAGGCTAAAATCATAAAACCACAATCTTACATATTCATGATCCAGTAATCAGATGAGTATTGAGGCTCATGTATCTCATTAAAGCATGAAAACTCATGCCACAAGAACCTCTAACTAAGTATATTGCCTCTCAGATCATACATAGATATGCAATCTCCCAATTGAGGCCACAACACATTCCATTAATAGTGAATAATTTCAGTAATCACTTTTATATAAAATCGAATGATTGGACGGCTCCTAGAGAGCTTTCCTGCTAGTATAGAGCGATAACGTCTTCAGGATGTAAAAATGTTTTCCATGACTATATAAAAGAAATGTGTATAGAATCTTAATGATTGGACGGCTCCTAGACAACTTTCCTGCTAGTATAAGGCGACAACGTCTTCAGGATGCAACAACGTTTTCCCTGACTATACGTAATAAATATGACGCTTTAACTAGCTTATATCGCCCAATTATTGAATAACTAATGCTCCTAGACAATGTGCTAGTATAGATCCATCAGTTAATTATTTCTAGCCACTAGATTCATCAATTGAATTCCTAGAAAATATTATACATTCTTCATAATTTCATTACTTCAATTCATGGCTCTTCCCAGCAGATTCCCATGGGTTAGTAATAAATATTCATTGTACGGGCATCTGAGTCACTATCGAATAAGCCCCGAGAAAATGGTGCAAGTGTACTCAGCAATAATACACTAACAAGCACCTGAATGCACGAACGAGCATTCAAAAATACAAAGGAACGAGGAAACCTATGTAAAATAGGGAAAAAAATAATAATATAAAATATTAATTGAGGCGGTTAGGGACCGGGCTCACCAACAGACTGGACATGCCGACGTGGCCAGTCCCACGTCTCTCCCCATATTTTATCTTATTTTATTATTTTCCTTGATCTAATGAAAACTCCTTCATTTTGAGCAAAACTCATTCGTATGAGGAAACTCCTCAGTTTCATGATATTTTCTTCACATCAAGGAAATAATATAAAATTAGCAAAGATGTCACGGGACCGGCCCACTAGCCGTCCGCAAGATAACACCTACTTGCATTGTCAAAGAATATGCATCTTTAGGGTCTTTGGTAACTGTGATGTGACCAAACTTCTTCCATATCTTCTCGTACAAACCTGCATATCCAGTAGGAACTTTGAATCCTCCAACTAGTTCGTGGTATGGGAGTGATTCACCAAATGGAGGTTCAATAGCAACTCTTGCACCGGGGTATTCATGTACCACTATGCGAGTTTCCACCATTGGAACAGTCTTTTCTATCTCAAGAGTGGTCTCTTCCATCTCTGGAGCAGTTTCTTCTATCGTTGGATCATCTTCTTCTATCTCCATCGATGGAGCAGGATCAGTTTGGTGTATCACAGTTTATTCCATACGTGGCATGGTTTCTTCTATCCCTAGAGTAATAATGACCAAAGACTTGGTTTCCTTAATAGATTCAATAATGACCTCTTTACGATCTTGAGATGCATAAATGGTTGTGTTTCCACTTTGATTCATAATGTCGCTCGTACCGTCGTCATCAACTTGGTTATTCTCAACTTCGTCATTTGGCACCTAATATGATGATTACATAATATTAGAGCACTCCAAGCATGAAAATCAAATCATAAATTCAGGATATAAGTGATCTAACATCATCAAAGTTCATCATTATGCATTCACAACATGAGCAAATAGCGTGAAAGTCATAAAAACATGTTTTACAAAAAGCTCATCTGAGGAGATTTTACGCTGCCATGTATAAGACGACAAACTGGGAGCAATTGGTGAATAATTTAAGCTTAAATTATATTCCATTATCTTCGTATGTATGTCCTTTACAACATATCAAAATTTCATAACAATTGGATAAACGAGCAAAGAGATGTGGCCAAAACATTGGACTACATGACAGCTGAAAAATTTCTGGAAATCTCCTAGAAGTTTACTGTTTCATCGATTTTGACCTCTAAACGTGCTCAAAACTCAAAAAGATTCTTTGAAAAATCTTGAAAGTTTCCTGGGCATAAGAAATCTGGGGTAGACCATAAAAATCCGACATCATACGAAGATTCTACAACATTTTTACCAAAGGGCCGAGTTCTGGATTTTCTGGCGACGTATTTCGGCAAAACCTCTTGTGTATTGTAGTGAACTCACTAAAAATTGTATTATCAGGAATAGATTTCATCTTTTTGTATTGGGATAATTGGGGATATATTGAATAATTTAGAGGGTTAATGAAGAAATAGATGAATTAGGAGAAGATTTATACGAATTAGGGAAATAAGAAGAAGAAGACATTATTACAGATGAGAAGTTGCAGAAGAAATTAGAGAGAAGATGAGTTTTTACATTTCATTATCTACCTTGCAAAGGAGTACAACCGTCTGTATAAAAGGCTAGACGCCACACTAGTCTCGTGCAGAGCACGAGTCACTCGCATGAACAACTATACCTAGACTACTAACGGTGCCCGACGCATAACCAATTAAGGCTCGCCCATAACTAGGATGGTCTGCCTCATGTAGGTTCATGACAAATACCCACATCTCCAAATCATCCTTGTCCTCAAGTATGAGATTAAGGGAAGCACTAAAATTGGAGAGACAGTGCCTGGTGGACGATATAGATAGTAGTTGTCGCACACCCCAGGCACAAGAGAAGCCCATTACGCTCCTTGTCATTTTAAACCCATGTGAGGCCCAAAAGGTTCCTATACCAAGCCCATTTGTCCACTGCCCTAGTAGACTACATGTGAGTCGCACGGTTATGAGTATTTTTCCAAAATAAACCATTGGCATTTCTCCAAAGTAAACCGGTCCCTTTCCTTCGTAACATCCTGTAGAGTGTAAGTTCATAGTCTTGACCTTGTTTATCATGGAATGATGTGGCTGTCCGACCCCCTTGGTTACTTCAAAAATTTGACAAGGAACAACACACATGGAAGTAAACCAAGAGTTATCCTCTAGGTACTTAAAAACTTCAGTGTGGAATGAACTTGGGACCCTTCCACTAAAACCCCAAGTTTGGCCAAGAATTCTCATCAATACACAGTCGAGATTAGTATCAGAATGTTCTTCAAGTGTCCATGTCGAAGAGACCCCCAACGTTAATGCAATTCGAAATCCTATTATCTCATTTAGGTAGTTGGTTGTGCTCAGAACAGTTCGGAGACACGCGTCCATTAGGCATGTGGAGGTATTTGAAGCTAAGAATAGCAATTCCATCCCAGCAACCCACACCACAGTGCTCGAATTCCAGCTCAGATGACAACTGAGAATGATTTGCTTGTAAACTTCAACTTGACAGGGTTCTTTGCCATAGTGCCAGGGTTTTTTCATGAAACACACAGCTGATGTACGATTCATAATAACCCACCCTTCGACTGCACTCCATTGACACGTCAATAACGATTTCCATTTCAAGAAGTGAACCATTTTCAACACATTGCGACTGTTCAGTATGATGAGTAAGACCCGAGTGTCCACCATTCTTCTATAGACCACTAGTTTGAATAACCATCTCATTGGTTGATAAGATCGACTCAAGAATCGATAACAGACATATAAATCATGTAGGGTATAGTGCAGGTAGTAGAGAACAACAACTATGACAGGGTTCAAAAATACCTTAATCATTATAATGAAAACATAGCTCAGAACTTCAAGATAATACGTGATTTCCACTAATCTGCCGATGAATCCCAGTCTTCTATAACCCCTCTTGGTCCTCAAGAGCTTACAATAACTTTCAACAACTAAGAAAAACACCATCTGAGGGTAGACGTGGAGCCAAGGAACACCAACTTCGAGTTTATACATTCTAAAAATCTGTGAATACCACACAACTGGAGCACGGGCCGCTATACTTCTATTTGCATTACCAACACTCTCACTTTTGCAAATTGTAGAACCAGAAGTTATCCGACTCTCGTCATCAATAGCTTTTATACATATTTGACTGAGCAACTCATACCATCTGCTCTTCCCACCATTAATCCTTACAAGCATTTCAGTGCTATCCACTCTTTTTTACCGAATTTCACTTTAGTATAATGCCTCGTGTATCTGTATTGAGTAAGTAACAACTCCACAGCTGATTTTTTAGTAAGTTCCTGCCAATTATGATGGTATTCCCACCATCTAATATTCCCACAGACTATAGAGTTAGGTATTTCCAGATGAAACTCAAAAATATTCAGTATATAACCGTCATCATCCTGCATAAGCAACTTCATGATTCCCACTACTAATTTACAGAACACATTCTCTTGTAACAGCCATGCTAACACTTGACTGCTATCGCGAAGGAGCTGTTGAACAATAAGAAGAATGAGCACAGCCCATAGATTCCCACTCTCCTTAATTTCCACCACACATAAAATAATTCCTCTCCAGTTAATAACTCCATGTGGTTGGTGCTCCAAACACCCCAGCTGAAGATTATTCAAACAAGTGTTGTCAACAAATTCTAGAATGTGCACTTTTGACAGGAAAAGGTCCAAAACTAGCTTGCATATAACACCAAGGAGTGAAGGAATACTGAGTATACAAATTAATTCCATCCCAGAAATCTGTGAAACAACCTTTGGTCTCTCCCAGTTGGTTGTGAATATCTTTATCTCTACTAATACCTTCCAGGCCATTGGCATTTGTATAAGAGATCTGCAATCTTTCTCCAGCAGTTTCTCAATCAGTCCTTGTGAAATACCATATCCAGTTCTCTTGGTAATTGGAAGAAGCAAGACTGCCAAGAGAATATCACCCTGCAGCAGCATTTCGTCAGGTATATTTCTAACATTACCACTGCCACCATCTTGTAATAACAAGGATACATTCCAACAATGTTCAGCATTTTTTGACCCCTTAAAAACAATCACACAAGGATCAAGAGTATCTAGGTAGAATTTAGTGTTCCTCATAATCAACTCCAGCAATCTTCCATTATCGAAAACTCTTCTAGCAAAGTTCAGGACATCATAGGAATAAGTTTCATTACTTGCACACATAAGGACTGATCTCAATTCCATTATTCCAGTGTACTTACGGAAAATATGAATTAATACCAAAATTGAAGTATCAAATCCTTTCGATTGAGAACTCCACAATATGGTTTCACTCATACTTCCTCTAGCAAGCAGTATAACACCACCACCATACCTAGTGATACTATCACTTTGTAATACCTTTAAAAACAATTTCCAAGCAACACAACTGTCATAATTTTTATCAACCACCAACACAATTGAATTCATAAACCTTGAATCTAATTGGTACTCGATATTCAGAACCATTTCAAAAACAATTTTCCCAGTGTAATCACCCAATCGAACTGAACAAAAAAATTTCTCACTAATATGAGTATCATTAACTAGCACAAAAATGATTGATGGTACTAAATCATAATCTGATTGATTCTCTAAGATATGCAACACTGGACAAATCAATTTCTCATAAGAACTCCAAACTGTATTTGTATACTTACCTCGATCAAACAACATTTTAGTGGAATTGAATTCAATCGTTATATCACATATAGAGGTACCCTGAGTTACTGATTGAAGAAGTAAACCTTTGACTACATCGGAATCGATACTAGGTAAGAATTTAGCAGAAATATTGAAGTCGATGTGAACATTCTCTGGATAACCCAGAAACATTGACTTTTCCTTATAATCCTGAATTGAATCTATAGTTCCATCAATAATGGAGAAATCAAATTTGAGTTTCGATCGAATCTTACCCTCATCTATTGCTGTAAGAGTGGAAGAATTTTGAGAGAAATCGTCTATTGAACTAGAATCAAGTAGAATTGATTCCAAATCTCCATCGATTCTATCCTCGATCAGCTTTGATTCAGTAAACTCGGATTCAATTAAACCGTCGTTTTCAAATCCAGCTCTCACGATTCTTGTATCAGTACCCAATTGAGAATCAGTACCGGCACTAACGATGATCTTAGTATCCTGATTGCAGTCTGTATCATTTTGGTTCTGATTTTTTTTCAAAATAGCTAGGAAGAGATCATTAAAAGCTTCTTCAAACTCCGGTAAAGACTCGTCGTGATTTTCTCTCCTTATCTTACGAAAATAATCCCGTTTCTGTGAAATTTGTTCTTCTAGTTGTGAAGTTTTATCTACTAAAGCTTTGTTAACCATGGTAGCAGTCTCAGAATCGACTGCTCTGATACCACTTGTAGTGAACTCACTACAAATTGGATTATCAGGAACAACTTTCATCTCTTTGGATTGAGATAATTGGGGATAGATTGAAGAATTTAGAGGGTTAATGAAGAAATAGATGAATTAGGAGAAGATTTAGACGAATTGGGGAAATAATAAGAAGAAGACATTGTTACAGATGAGAAGTTGCAGAAGCAATTAGAGAGAAGATGAGTTTTTACATTTCATTAGCTACCTTGCAAAGGAGTACAACCGTCCGTATAAAAGGCTAGACGCCACACTAGTCTTGTGCAGAGCACGAGTCACTCGCATGAACAATTATACCTAGACTACTAACGGTGCCCGGCGCATAACCAATTAAGGCTCGCCCATAACTAGGATGGTCTGCCTCATGTAGGTTCATGACATGTATTCACATGGATTCTCATTCATTCACTCAAAAATCAACAATTTTATGCTTCTAAGAATAAAATACAAAAGGAATACTTACTTTGGTAGTCTCCGAAGCATTTGAAGAACCAGAATTGCCCGTATCAATATTAGGAGCATCATTGTTTTCATTCGGTCTTGAGTGCTGTGGGTATCTTCTTTGTCACAATCTTCCGAAGACGTCACCAGTATTCTACACTTCCATGAGAACATCCTCCTGGATGTATTCACAAAAATTAGTATTTTATTCGCAAAGTATCATAACTGGTCGTGTGAAGAGATACTTACATCAACCTCGTTTTCAACACTCGAATCAGAAACCGCTTACCCAACAACAGTGAATTGAAAACCATCGATACTTGATGGAGAAAAATTCTGTAATGAAGTAACAAACATTGGTTTTGTGATCCTAATTACATGGATAAGAAGAAGTCACGACGAAAGAAGTATTTACAACTCAACAAAGAAACAACTGGGGACTTTATGGTTTTAGGCAACATCTTATAATTTTTGCTCCTGCCTTCTCCGCCGTGAATAATTGCTTCCGTTTCTGAGAAGTCTACATCGATTCGAGGTCTCACGATATGACCGTCCTGTGAAAAAATTGATAAAATAATAAATATACAATTATCATGACTTTATGAAGATTATAAAAGGGATACATACTTGTGAACACCCTAGAGGTGTCTTTCGTTTATCACCACCAGAGAGATACTACAATCTTGGTCGAGTAGAAATCATCTTAGCAGAAGGATGATCTTTCACCAAAGGCTGAACAGCTATCACGAAATCATGTAAACGCTCAAATTGCTGATCCCAAAAGTCTATGTAACCTGGAATTACATATGTAATTCGATCAGATCAAGGGAACCAGTAATTGATTCCTTCCACATGCGTACGGTCTAAACAGGTCTTAAGTTATTCAACTGATGGTTTCCTCTTTCAAAAAGTTGGAGCACACTGATCTATACTCATTTGACGATCTTCTCTATCAATGTTGTATTCCTCCACCGAAAAGTCTCAGTATGTTGCTGATACTAAATAACCAGGAGTGCAACTCAACATAAAAGATCTCTTTCCATTACTCAGATCTGCACCAGATTTCAAAGTAATACTTTCTCCAACATTGAAAGTTGTCAATTGGGCAATATAAAAAGGAATTGACACCCATGGAAGAAAACTGAACTCAGACTCATTGTCTAACACATCAATAAGGTGTGTATTGAGTCGGGGCTACTTTTTGGACCAACGCATAATCCTGGCATTATCCTTCTTAGAGAAAACATGACGAACATCAGCATTCGGTCCTTGTAGGATAGTATGAGGAATGGGTGCATAATTCTTGAAGCGTTCCCATATTAAATCTTGGAGAAATATCGTATTTGCATAGCATTCAATCTTCATAAAGTTGTTTGAGACGTTGCAGTCTATAACCAAGGAGTCTAAGTTAAAGTACAAAGAGCTCAAGAATAGACTACCGATTGGGATTTGATCACCTTGGTCCATCTTAATAGCAATGGGAATCACGAACGGCTTCAAAAAAATTCCACCATCTTCGAATACATATCTGGACAGCCATAAACACAAGAAAGAAGCGATAGATAATGTACCGTCGACAGGCCTTTCAAGAGCATTATCTCTCGGCCACCAGTGTGTTAACCAGTGAGCATTTGCTGGATACTTTATTAATTTCCTCCATTTCGGATGTCAAGATGTTAGAGATTTCCGTCTCCTATGCTGAAAGACTTTCAGGAAGATTTCCCATGATTAGGAGATGCAACAAAGAAACTACATCCTCTAAAGTGATGGTAAACGTATGGGTCAGAATACACCAACGAGCAAGCAGAGCTATTATACCTCGCATATCGTGAAAAATAAATAAGTCTCCAAATAATTGAATATCCCTTATTACATGTGCACGATCCAGCATGGCATGAACATGAGGAAAACCCAGCATATGCCTTACCCATCCAGAATTTTTTTCTAAAGGTCGTCAAGAAAGCTTAAATTCTATGATTGAAGTAGAAAAATGTCTTCGCTAAAGACAAAATCGGATAACTGCCCAAGGAGTCACCAATTTCTTCTGAGTAATCTCTCTAGGATTTATCAGAAGACGAAATGCTGGAGTCCTGAGATGTTTTTTAGATCTATACTGAACCACGAAGAACACATCCTCTGTATTTAGAATATTTTTGATTCCAGGTGTTTCTTCTTCTCCTTCTTCGCCAATAGAAGTCTCATCCATACATGTATCATCTCTGGAGGTGTCATTATCTTGGGAATCAGACATCCTTGTGAAGTAGATATAACTTCCACATAATACCCTACTTCAGTATATCATCCATACAATATGCAAACCTCAACGAAGCGATGGAATGAAGCTATTGGATGATAAAAATACTCATACGAGCAACTACAAAAAAATGGTAATTATTAACTCTTACCTGTTTATGATTCCACTAACAGTAGTGATACAAGAGTTAACAATTCAAAACTCGCTCGTTTCTTTAAACCTGCAAAAATGAGCGAAACTTTAATTTTCGAAAACCGAAACTTGATTTTTCATAAAATCATGAACATAATTTCCACCGTGTGAACATTCACCACTGAGTTATGATAAAAATCACACAAAGACAATATTATATCACAAACAATTGTATACCTTTAATGATTATTCAAAACCATATTTTGATTTTAACAAAATAATAAAACGTGAATTACTCACGTAAATTTTCAAACAAAAAAAAAATAACGTGAGCAAACTCACGTAAATAAAAAAAAAAAATATATTTTTCATGAATATTCAGGTATTAAAAAAAATAAAAATCACTCGCATGATTATTCGTCTTTGAAACGAGGGTTTATTCTGATTTTGTGAAAATTCACACTTTTAAGATAAAGTTTTGGTTTTCATGAAAGCTCATAGACAAAATTTTCATCACTAGACACAGGTCTATAACAAAGAAAAAAAATCTCTCCTAAGTTAGGGATTGTTGCTCGTTTCTTAAACTAGCCAACGTCCGTTCCTAAAACAAGGGTTTTCTACAAAATTCACGCCTATATATGCATATGTATATGTATATATAATTTTAACATGAAAAACTCATGAACAAGATACAATTTTATTTTATTTTAAAAAAAAAAAAAACTTTGTGCGTACCTGGTCGGCGATGAGCTACGGCGGAAAAAAAAAATCATGATGCTGACGTGAAGGTGATGGTCGGTTGTGAAAAAAAAAGGGTGTTTATCCCTTTTATATCAAATTTTATTTCCAAAACTCAATTCCATAAGGATTTCCTTTCTTGGCCCCGAACCCTTGAATCCTAAATCAACCAAGGTTAGATGTCCCATCACCAAATCAGCGGTGCTACACAAATTTATGCTCGTTATATGATGCTCTATCATGCTACTGGGATCTTCGTTCAAGCCATGGCTCGTTCGTACAATCTAAAATCTGGTAACATTCTTTCTTATGACTAAGTTCAATTACTTATTTCGTCTATAACCAGAAAAATCACCATCCAGTGCTGACTGAGGAACATGACTTTCCCTCACTAAGAAGGAACTCAATGTTGATGGTGGATTTTCGACAAAGGATAAAATCATAAATTACAATCTTACATATTCCTGATCCAGTAATCAGAAGAGGATTGAGGCTCATGTCTCTCATTAAAGCATGAAAACTCATGCCATAAGAACCTCTGACTGAGTATATTGCCTCTCAGAGCATACATGGATAAGCAGTCTCTCATTAAAGGCCACATCACATTCCATTAATACTGAACAATTTTAGTAATCACTTTTATATAGAATCGAATGATTGGCCGGCTCCTAGACAACTTGCCTGCTAGTATAAAGCGATAACTTCTTCAGGATGTAACAATGTTTTCCCTGACTATATAAAATACATGTGTATAGAATCTTAATGATTGGATGGCTCCTAGACAGCGTGCATGCTAGTATAGAGCGATAACGTCTTCAGGATGCAACAACGTTTTCCCTGACTATACATAATAAATATGACGCTTCAACTAGCTCATATCACTCAATTCTAGAATAATTAATGCTCCTAGACAACGTGCTAGTATAGAGCCATCAATTAATTATTTCTAGTCACTAAATTCATCAATAGAATTCCTAGAAAATGTTCAACGTTCTTCATATTATTTCATTACTTCAATTCATGGCTCTTCCCAACAGAATCTCATGGGTTAGTAATAAATTTTCAACGTACGGGCATATGATTCACTATCGAGTAAGCCTCGAGAAAATTGTGCAAGTGTACTCAGCAATAATGCACTAATGAGCACCTGAATGCACGAACGAGCATTCAAAAACACAAAGGAACGAGCAAACCTATGTAAAATAAGAAAGAAAATAATAATATAAAGTATTAATTGAGGCGCTTAGAGACCGGTGAAAAAGCGGGGGCCTAACAACCACACCTAATATTTTGATTAGAAATCTGTAATGACAAACTCCAATATACTTTCTAGAGAATCAACTAGACAGTCAGACTCAATCAATAGAAAATATATCAAAGAGTTATTATCTTAATCTCGCAATTTGATTTACACTCAAGCAAATAGAAATCTGCGAGTCTTTATCAAAAAGAAGGATTTCTTTGGACTCAACAAATATCATACAAGTATGAATTTGGAATCCAAAAAGAAATATTCAATCAAATTAACCGTAAGTGAACCTAAGATTAATTTAACCAAATATGCTCAACACAAGTAAACTTATGGAGACTTAAAAACTCAATTGGATTAACCATAATAGAACCCATAATTAATCTAACCGGAATACACAATTAAACTAATCACAAAGGTAATCAATTTAATCGTTTATACTCACATAAGAAAATCTACGGAGCGATGACTAAGTTAATCATAAAAACAACCAACCCAGTCAAAAGCGCTCAAACATAAGAAGAACTTATGGAGTCATAACTAAATAATCACACAAGATGATTAATTTAGTTCAATATGCTCGACATAAAGTACCTTACGGAACACCACTAAGATAATCACAAAAATAATCAACTTGGTTGTCTAGTTCTCGACATAAGACACAATACGGAGCCTCATAGTAATACACAAAATATGGATCAGGGAAGACCAATTACTGCAAAATACACAAGGATTCATTCTATGTTTCCATCACCATTTGCACAATGACATACAATAGACATAATCCTTGAATCACAAAAGATTTTAACCTATCTTACATCAAAAATTGACAATATAGGCTTAACTTTTGTGTTTGTCAAAAGTCTATTCATTCTTTTATCAATACTTGCATATCAATTCACGAACGACTTTACTTTTGACAAAGTATAGGACAATCAAGTTCACGGACGTAATGATGTGATCTCAATAATGTTGTAGTAATAATAGGTTCTTTGAGACTTGTGAAAGCAATAGATTTTAGACTTAATAAAACTTCAAAATAAAGAAAACTTAATTCAAGATTGATTTCAAAATATTAAGAATAACCAAGACACTGATTCCACTATTACACATGAATAAATTATGATAAATAATCCAAGACTCTAATTATCTTTTAAGTCCCTTATTTCTTAATTCACAAATAATCAGACAAATTCTCAAAAATTAATTGTATCCCCTAAGCATAGATTATCAAAACAAAGCATAACCTATCTAATTGAATCACAACTAATGAAGAAACTTTTGCAAACATTTAAAAACTCTGCAAAAGCAGTGATTGATTGAATTATCAAGAGTATAAAGCATAGTTTGGCCAAGTTAGCCTATCTGAGTGGTGGTCAGGATTTATCCTTGGCAAAGATAAATCTATGGTCTTGGTTATACAGACCACACCCATTACCCGTACGTGTGTAATTAAGTATAAATCTATGGTTGTGGTTACACGCTTAAAACACCATCTGACATCACATTAAAGAAAATCTTAAAAGATCACTTTTCACCCGAAACGATTCAAGTGCATCTTTTTTTTTCCTCAAAACACTATCAATGTGGCCTCACTGAAACCTTACAAATTCTAAGACAAATCTTTACTCTCAATAATCTTCAACCCCTTCAAATGCGATTTATCGTAGGTAATCAGTTTCATCTCATCTTTTTAGTCTCGCTCTAAAAAATTTATATTTCTATTTCACTTTTGGTACCACATCTGTCTTTCATTTGATTTCTAGGGTTCATGTATTTTTTATCTAAAATTCATTAGTGGTTCATTTGGATCAGGTTAAAGAGAGCAAGACTAGGTTTCAATGATGGATCATGCCTCTTCCTGTATAAACTAGCTAATGGTAATTTGATAAAAACAAACTTACTTTGTATCTTCTTTCTAATTATTTCCATCTCTACCCAATTAATCCTACAAAAATTGTATTTTCCTTTTGTCTATGACCGATTCATAGGAATAATAGTGGCTTCAATAAGTTGTTCGACTGTAGTTTTGAAAGACTGAAACGCTTCTCATTCTCTCTCTCTTTTTTTGTTTTTTTTTTTTGAAGCATGCATATGCTTCTCATTCTCGATCACTGAAGAAAGAATGGCGTGACAAAAAAAAAAAACTCTGAAGAACCGAGGAATGGATAAGTCCTTGGTGATATAACTGGAATTGATTGGTATTCCATTCTTCTTTTAACCTTTAGATGATCAATAGAGAAATTTCAAAATTCAAACTTTCAATGGTGCTACGGATTCTGAAACTAACTTGGGGAACAACATTTATCCCGTGTAATTCTAATTTTATTGAAAATTTGAATTTACGGAGAATCAAGGAGGAGTTAATCCTGATGCTATAGTCACAATCTTCATCCCAATTTAATGGAGGTAATCGTTCCATCTTATGAACCCTCATTAGCAATCGTTGATGATTCTTAATTTTATAAGTTAACAATTATTGATGATTCTATGTCAGGAGAACTATACGGTATAATATATAAAAATGAACTGGTGTGATTAGTTTACGATTTTATAATGTAATGGAGTTCAAGTTATCAAAATTGTGGAGAAGAACTAGAACTAAGTTAAACCAATGACAACAAGCCTTCCTGATTTATGCGCTTGCTTCACTACTTAAGTGGAACAAACTTGAGAGCCAACTTGAGTGAACATGCAACTGGTAATAAACTGGATTGCTGGTGATGGTGCTCAAGAAAAGAAGGAACTGGTAGTTTTGTTCAGGTGGAAGAGAATTGGTAGAGTGAGCATGTGGATGTAGGTGAGAAATTACTGGTAGTGGAGGTTGTAAGGACTTTGGTGGTCATAAAGGTAAGGGGGAAATGGTGGTTGGTGGTGTGACAGATGTATGGACTGGTGATGGTATAATACTATAGATGTATGGAAAGGTGAAAGGGTTTTTGGACACTCTTTTGCACAGCAGATTGTAAAATGAGGTATATTAAATTTGGAAATCAAATTGGGCCCGATTGTTTGTCTGCTTTTCTGTAGTTTTCGTCATTGTGTGTTATTTAGTTCTAATCCTCCATGTAGTTTCTCAGGCATTTTAACATGCATCAGCCAACAAACTCCCATCTAGCCAGTCTGCACTACTCATGCATGGTTAATCCCCACGTCATACCTATCTGCGTATTCTCTGAAATTGACCTTCTTTGGATGCTTCTTAATCTGACTGGAGGTAAGCAATACCTATACACATCTACCAAAACATACCTATCTGCGTATTCTCTGAAATTGACCTTCTTTGGATGCTGCTTAATCTGACTAGAGGTAAGCAATACCTATACACATCTACCAAAACAACTTGCACTCATAACAACGTTAAATCAACCGAGAGATAAATATAAAACAAAGTTCGGAAAAGTTGGCGTAGACAAAGCTGCAGTTCAAAGTTGTCTAGGAAAAGATAAATCAACAACTACGGTGTATTATGTTTTCCTTATCTAGGCTTTCAGCAACAACTAAAATTTTCTCTTCCTGTTACATACTTGAGAGTAATCAAAAAGACGTCCTTACCCCAATCCAAAAAGAGGAGAAAAACACAAGCCTTGGTAATGGAAAAAGTTATTAAAACGGGGCATCCTAAATTCACCGAGTATTTCTGTTTTTTGTGGTAGTAGTCAGGGAAAATAAAGTATCTTTCAAGATGCTGCTTGGCCAAGAATTGGTAATGTATCATTCTTATGCCTTTATTCATTGGTTCTGACTACTACACGGGTTCTGACTACGCGACTACGTCTTTCTAAAAAAACTAAGTTTTAGCAACAACAAAAAAAGGGTTCTATTTAGATTCCTTATTCATCTCAAATCTCGATTACTTATTGATCTCTAGAAAGAAATTTTCAGGAAACCTTACTTCACTCTCCTTCAACAAATTTAAATCTCACTTCATTTAGATGGGAACTGGATTTTGGATTAATGTGATAAACTTCTCAAATATGGAATAGATGTCACTGACTAACTTTTTGAGGTAAGACATTAATCCGGTATGAGTTTTCTTTAAGTTTGACTCTAATTATTTTTTTTGGGGTACAATATGCACATATTGTTTCATGTTTCACATAGATGGTGGTTTCTGCTGAATTTTAAGCATGTTAGATATATTATTACTGCATATACCTTATTACATTTAGGTTACCCCATTTTAGATCCTGTTGCGGTCTGCTTTACCATGGGTTTTAGTACATTGATGTTTTCTCTCTGACACGGAGGAAACCACACTATGTGTTGTCGTCTTCTAACACATGTGGATGCAAATCATTTTTCTTCCATTGTTTTAAAATCATATATGTCATGCGGCTCATGCCTCATTTATGCAAGTTTGAATTTGGTACTATTGATTTGAAAAAAGTTCAAGCTTAAATTCTTTGTTCAAAATTTTCAGGTCTACTGATTACTGTGGTACTGATGCGCAGGTTTATGATAGAGGTTTGCTGGGTTCCAATATGTTAGATGCTTTATGTGTGACTCTTGACCACAGTAACTACAAAGTTGCATCAGCATCATATGTGATCTTTCGTAAGTATTATAGATACTCTACTCATATTAAGTCCTCTTCGTGTGTTTCACTTTTCATGTACAAAGCTTCTTGAAACTTGAATTTAGTATACTTTAAAAAGGGTGTTGTTCACAATGTGTCACAGTGGTGTTTATGCAGAATGGAAGGTTCTTTTGTTGCTGATGTGAATTTCATTTCACTTAAACTTTGGTTGAGGTAGGTTTCCGTGATCTTAAATTTGCTTTGACTGAAGATTGTTTTTATTTAACCGATCTCCTAAACAGTTTTTAAAAATTCATCCCAGATGATCTCGAAGAAGCATGACGTTCAATTTTGCAGACATTATGCGGGAAAAAACCAGGTCTTAGATTTGTTTTATTACCTGGAATACATTAAGGGATTTTGTTTCGGACATTATGCTGGAAAAAACCAAGTCTTAGATTTTTCTTATTACCTGGAATACATGAAGGGCTTCTGCCTGGCGGTCATGGACTAATGGTGGCCATGGACTAATAGTCAGAGGTGATGATCCACTTATCAAAACTCTTGCAAAGGGTCTTGATATTCGCCTACACATCAGGTATATGAAATGATAAACTTATTCTTGATTGTGATCAATTTCATATGTTAGTTCAGGATTTGATTTCACCTATATCTTTCAGAGTCGCAAGTATTTCACCGCGTTATAGTGAAGTTGAAGTTAGTGTTAAATATGGCCCAAGGATGACATCCGATGCATGAATTGTTCATGGGTTGTTCTTCTTGGCGTTTTGGGGTCTCATAAAACATTCATTACCGGGGAAATGAAGAAATTTTTTTGGATTTAAAGGTAGATACATATAGCATGGAAACCTTTTCTGGTGTTTTTAGGTGCAAGTTAAAAAGAAAAAAGTCTACTGCAGTGAGGTATATAGATTGCTTAATCTTGAATGATATATATTTATTTGTCATATGTTAATTTTTGACATACATGTACATTTTTTAGGGTAGTCCTGATTAAATTGAATATTATATTTTTCAATTGGCGCATAATTTTTGATAATTGCCTAAATTTCAATATTGTTCCCGTGGTAGAGAACTTTACTCTTCCCTTTTGTAAAGAGGACATACTTATTAAGGTGAGAATGTGAGGAGAAGATTGTGTGCTATATAGAAACCCTGAAATTTTTTCCCTCCATGGAATTTACCTGATGACGCATGTATCCATTGTTGGTGTAACCGCACACACAAAGTGAACATGTTCGATTCTATGCTAAATGCAAATGAAATGTTAATATAAGTATCTGTCGAGCGGGACAATCGAAGAAATAGAGAGGAGCAAAACTTTTACCGGGGAGTAAATATGCCCGTGCCGTTACGGCACGGGTTATGCCCTAGTAAATTATAAATTAGAGAAAATAAATAATTACCAATTATTCATGCGTAAATATCTTCCTCATTGCCTTGGTTGTGAGAGAATCAGCCGCTCATCATGTCGGAAACATGCTCAAAATTCATTATTATTGCTCAAAAATGGTTTACAAATGATGAAAAGGGAGGAAATACTGAAAAATGGGTGTTTGCAACGTTTATAATTATTGCAAACACTGTTATAGAGAACAATATATATAAACTGTCGTATTCGCTGTAAATTTGAGACCCACGGTTCTGTGTCGCAAACACTGTTGGAAAACAACTGTTGTTTGTGGGTTGAATGTTCTTCATGTTCTTCATGTTCTTCACAGCAGCAGAAACGGTGGTTTCCTGCTACTTGATTATCTCGACTTTCTGATGCTCTGCAACTCTCCCAATCTCTCTGTAACCTTCTCATAATCCTCAGAACCCTTTCTATACTCGACAGGGGCAATAAATCTCGACAATAACTCCTCCTAATTCTCTCATTACTCGACAGTAAACAAAATCTTCTCGGGAATATCTTCTTCCCTTTATTGCCTTCTCACGCGTCTGCAGCTGTCAATTATGCACATGATCTCTTTTCTTAACTCCACAATACCTCTGTTTCGACTCAACATACTCCAAAACACACACAGAACATGCTATGAACACATAGAACCCGTGAAGAACTCGTGTCCCCTGTTTGCTTCCACACGAGATTGTAGCCAAATTTAGAAGAATCCAGCTGGCATACCAGTCTTGTTTAGTCGAAGCAGGATATCTCCAACCAATTTATACGCTTTAATCTCCCTAAAACTCGCCAAAAATCCCACCAGAAGATATGCTGTTGTCTGGCAAGCTTTCCTGCCAAAATAAAATTCAAAAGATGAAGATGGGTGCGATGGATAAATTTGGGCTACACATAGTCGTGGGTGCTGAGAACGAATTTGGGCTGCACATAACCTTGGGATCCCTTAGCCAAATCTGGGATCCGTTTAGCAAATGCCCTCTGGGGGTGCCTTTAGCAGTTTTTCGAGCTGATTCTTCCAAAAACGTTTATTTCCAAAAAAATACCTACAAACACATAAAACACCAAAATAAGCACAAATTCAAGTACCAACAATAAAAAAAATTGAGGACAAATTAGACACATAAATGCGTCTATCAAATACCCCCAAACTTATTATTTGCTAGTCCTCGAGCAAAACTAATAAAAAATAAAACCGAGTTGGTCTCGGGAGGGTTTACCAGAGGTGTACCCACAAAACCATAACTTCTAATTGGTCATAAGTATCCAAAGAGCTATGTGGACATACAAATTCTCAACCTATCTCCAAGTGACTAGAATGCTAGAGAAATTAAAGGTGTCAGCTCTAAAGCTGACTGAAGAAAAGGGGAGACACATCCGCAACACTGCTAGATAAAGAGATATCCGCTACACATCTAGATAAACATTGTAAGATGCGCCCGCTGATTTATAGTTGGATAAGATTAGGAGAGATATAAAAATGAGAGGGACATCTGCTACACAGCTGGACTAATTTTGTGTGATGAGTTGAACCAGTGCTGGAAAGATCTTGTGTCAGATTGAAAGCGGACTAACAAAGCAACCAAATGTATCTTTCTTCGACTCTCTCATAGTGCTCAGTAGAAACAACGTCTTCTTCGGTCTTCAACTGTTGATGATAAACTCTCGAACCTCATGGAACCTTGACAATTAACTCTTCTCTTCGATTTTTTGCTTGACTTAAAAATTTCTACTTCCCTAAGGCCTTATTGAACAAAATTTAAATTTAATTTTTTTTTATTTTTTTTTTTATTGAGTAATAACAAGACAAAAATTTACATGGCCAAAAGGAATTTAACACTTGGATCTTCGCAACTTGTAATGTCTTAGTATCATGAACTTCAACAACTTATATCATTTGCTCTTATAACTTCTTGTGACTGAGTCTTCAACTTTGATTTTTGAATTATTCTTTTCTATTGTTGCTTCTAAACCTTAAACGTCTTCAACTTTCTTGATAGATTTTGATGTCGCTCCGCTTGTTGATGATGATAAGTTTCTACTGAGAGAGAGTTGTAATCCAGTAACTAAGACTACATTGTGAGGTTTCTTTGTCTTTTTGGAATTTCCTGACCTACTATCCTTTCCATCATGGATGGTTAGGTCCATCACGGTTACCCTCTAAAAGGAACAAGTTCTCTCCTGAATTTTACGGATCTCAATGTCTTTTTCTCTAATATCTCAATAAGTTGTCATCCATAGCATTCCAATTTCTATCTTTTCCAGTATGTAAACTTAGATAATCGGATACCATGTGACGCTAGAAGTTTCAAAAGTGCAACTAAAAAGTTCTTCCCCACCCCCAAACTTAAATCTAACATTGTCCTCAATGTTTCTAATGAAAGAGAAATACCAAAAGTAAAATAACACGAGGAGAAGTTAGAGAGATAGTACCTGGGTGAAGAGAGAGAAAATAAAAACTAATATACAACATACAACTGCCTCGATGGTCAATCAAGGTTAAACAGGGTCCTCCAGAGGGACCTCCTCAACATCACCTGTAGGAAAGGGCTCTAAAAAGGGTTTCAATCTCTGACCGTTAACCTTCGAAGAACTACTACCATCCGGTGTCTCAATTTCAACAGCTCCATGAGGAAAGACAGTGCGGACAATAAAATGACCCGTCCACCGAGAACATAACTTCCCAGGGAAAAGATGCAAGCGGGTATCATACAGAAGAACTTTTTGACCTGAAGAAAATGACTTCCGTAAAATATTTCTATCATGCACAAGTTTCATTTTGTTCTTATACTCCTTCGCACTATCGTAAGCATCTATACGAATCTCGTCCAACTCATTGAGCTGGAGTTTCCTATGGGCTCTTGCCTTGTCAAGTGAAAAATTTAGCTGCTTAACAGCCCAATAAGCTCTATGTTCTAACTCAACAGGTAAATGACATGCCTTTCCATAAACAAGCCGATAAGGCGACATTCCAATGGGGGTTTTAAACGCAGTACGATAATCCCATAAGGCATCAGTAATCCTAGACGACCAGTCTTTCCGATTAGGATTAACTGTTTTTTACTAATATACGTTTTATCTCCCTATTGGGAACCTCTACCTGACCACTAGTATGTGGATGATACGGGGTAGCTACCTTATGTGTAATACCATATTTCTTCATCAGAAGCCTAAAAGGTCCATTACAAAAGTGCGACCCTCCATCACTAATTATAGCACGCGGTGTACTAAAACGTGTAAGTATATTATCTTTCAAGAACTCAATCACAACCCTATGGTCATTGGTTTTACACGCAACCGCCTCAATCCACTTAGAGACATAGTCTACAATGACAGGGATGTATAGGTTACCAAAATAATTAGGAAACAGACCCATAAAGTCAATACCCCACACATCAAAGACCTCAACAATTAAAATCGGGTTCAAGGGCATCATATTCCTACGGGAAATGGTTCCTAATTTCTGGCAACGTTCACAAGTAACACAGTAACTATAGGATTCTTTAAACAACGAAGGCCAATAGAATCTACACTGGAATATCTTAGCAGCAGTCTTCTTAGCACTAAAGTGACCCCTACAAGCATGATCATGACAAAAGAAAATAATACTGGAATGATCACTCTCAGGTATACATCTCTTAATAATTTGTTCTGGAAAATACTTAAATAAATAAGGATCATCCAAAAAGAAGTGCTTAACCTCGGCTAAAAACCTAGAACGATCTTGTTTACCCCCAATGTTGGGGCATTTGACCAGTAACAAGATAATTCACTATATTTGCATACCAAGGTGATTGGGAAATAGAGAACAATTGTTCATCAGGAAAGCTATCCCTTATATGAAGGGAATCATTAGGGGAACTAACAATTAGCCTAGACAAGTGGTTTGCTACTACATTTTCTGCACCCTTTTTGTCTCAATGTCTGGACAAAATTCTTGTAATAAAAGGATCCATCTAATCAATCTAGGTTTGGTATCCTTCTTAGACAAAAGGTATTTCAAAGCAGCATGATCAGTATATATTACGATCTTAGAACCTAAGATATAGGGTCTAAACTTGTCTAAGGAAAACACAATAGCCAACAGTTCCTTCTCTGTAGTGGTATAGTTCAACTGGGCATCATTCAGAGTTTTGCTATGAAGTAATTTGTTTTCTCGCTAACCTAGCGCAACACCAATAGCATAATCTGAAGCATCGCACATGATCTCAAAGGGTAGGTTCTAGTTGGGTGCCTGGACTATGGGGGCGGTAGTGAGTAAAGTCTTAAGCTTCTCAAAAGACTCTAAACAAGCATCATCAAAGACAAACTTAGCATCCTTTGCAAGCAAATTGCAAATAGGTCTAGAAATCAAGTTAAAATCCTTAATAAATCGACGATAAAAAACCAGCATGCCCTAAGAATGACCTAATATCTCTTACAGTTTTTGGGACTGGTAAAGTTTTAATAAGGTCAACTTTGGTTCTATCTATCTTTATACCCTTCGAAGATACGATATGCCCTAGAACGATTCCTGAACGAACCATGAAATGACATTTCTCCCAATTAAGCACTAAATTATTTTCCTTACACCTAGTCAAAACTAATGACAAATGATGCAAGCACTTATCGAAAGACGAACCAAACACTGAAAAATAATCCATAAATACCTATAAGAACCGTTCTACCATGTTAGAAAATATGCTCAACAGACAACGCTGAAAGGTCGCAGGGGCATTACATATCCCGAAAGGCATGCGTCTATACGCAAAGGTACCAAAGGGACAAGTAAAAGTGGTTTTCTCTTGGTCTTCTGGGGCAATAGGAACCTGATTATAACCGCAGTATCCATCTAAAAAGCAAAAATGGCTACGTCCAGCTAATCTTTCTAGCATTTGGTCAATGAAGGGAAGGGGAAAGTGGTCCTTCCTAGTGACCTTGTTCAATTTTCTATAGTCAATACAGACACGCCAACCCGTGGTCATTCGGGTTGGGATTAACTCATTGTTATCATTCTGGACTACAGTAATACCGGATTTCTTGGGAACAACCTGAACGAGGCTGACCCACTTACTGTCTGAAATGGGGTAAATAATGCATGCATCTAACAGATTTAGAACCTCGGTTCGAACTACTTCTTTCATATTAGGTTTCAGTCGACGTTTGATATCCCTAGAAGGTTTGGTGTCTTCCTCTAAATAGATCTGATGCATACAAATAGTAGGACTTATACCTTTAATGTCTGCTACGGTCCACCCTAAAGCTTCCTTGTTGTTTTGAAGGACGGTCACTATCCTACTTTCCTGATCACTATCCAAGTCGGAAGAAATAATCACAAGTAAAGTTTCAGACGGGCCTAAAAACACATACTTCAGGGTATCTGGCAATGGTTTTAGGTCCAACTTAGGAGGCTTTTCTAACGAAGGAACTAGGGTAGACTTAGAAACGGGTAGAGGTTAGAACTTAGGTTTCCAGCCATTACTAGTGTCTATCAAAGGGGTTGAATATAACAAAGCATTCACCTCATTCATCACATCATCATCATCAAAATCAATCCCATAGTGAGCTAGGAATTTCTCTAATGGATCTTCTAACAAAGTGTTTTGTAATGACTCATCGACTAATGTTCCTATCATGTTCACCTCTTCTATGATCGAGTCATATAGTTCAGAGGGTAGCTTACTAATATGAAAAACGTTCAGCTCAATAGTCATATTACCAAAAGACAAATTCATAATACCAGTTCGACAGTTAATGATCGCATTGGATGTAGCTAAAAACGGGCGACCTAAAATTACCAGTATCTGGTTCTCTGGGTCAGAGACAGTTTGGGTATCTAGGATAACAAAATCCACTGGATAAATAAACTTTTTAGTCTCTATAAGAACATCCTCGATCACACCACGAGGAATTTTAACGGACTTATCAGCTAATTGAAGAGTCATCTTGGTAGGTTTCATCTCACCAAGTCCTAGACTAAGGTACACATGGTATGGGAGTAAGTTCACACTGGCTCCTAAGTCAAGCAACGCTTTCTCAACACGGTATTTACCTATTGTGAAAGCAATGGTAGGGGACCCTGGGACTTTGTACTTAGGAGTAGTGGTATTCTGAATAATAGAACTCACGTGACTAGCTAGGAAGGATTTATTTTGAACACTAAGCTTACGCTTTCGTGTACACAAGTCCTTAAGAAACTTGGCATAAGCGAGAATCTGCTTAATCGCAACTAACAATTGGAGATTGATAGTAACCTTCTTAAAAACCTCCAATATATCATTAAAGTTGGACTCCCTCTTAGTTGGAACTAGCATCTTGGGGAACGGCGCTCTAGGAACAAAGCCTGGATCAATATGACCCTCATTGGTCTCTTTAAAGACTCTATCAGTCTCCTCATCATTTTCTGGTTCAAACGGGTGAACTACAACATGTTCACTATCTGGCATGGTTACCTTGTTGTCTACCACTCCTAAGGGTTTTAATAGCATTCACATGTTTTGATGGTCTTCCACCTACTTCATTAACTCCTCTAGGATTGGGTTGAGTTTGACTAGGAAACTTACCTTTGTCCCTTAAAGACTTATTTATATGACTAACCTGGGTTTTCAACTCGGAAATAGCCTGAGAGTTAGCATAACCTATACTCTTACTTTCTTTTATCCCTTGTGCAACCATTTGGTTGATCTTTTCAGAGTTTTTAATAAACGAGGCGAGTGTCTCCTCTAAACTTGTGATCTTTTTATCCGAATGGTTCTGAAACTGGGGTTGACCTGAAGAGCTCTTAGCATAACCAAAACTTGGGGGAGGCTGAGAATTACTAGACTGACCTTAATTATGGCCCTTAGACCAAGAAAAATTAGGATGGTTTCTCCAACCAGGATTATAGGTTTCTGAGTATGGGTAAAACTTCTGATGGTTCTCAAACCTAGCATTGTTATATACAACATGAGCTTGCTCTTCACTAACCTGACCTTCCCAAAATGAGTTGTATCGGGCTCTATTCCACAACTAGAGACTTGGGAGGTTCTATTAGGTTCAACAAGGGACCTATTTTTAGACTGACCCATTTCCAAAGCTTCTAACCTTCTAGACAAAGCAGCAAACTTAGCATCTGACGCAAAACTCGTATCTACCATATTGGTTCTATTAACCAAGAGTCTTTTAGGGGGTTCAACACAAGATTCCCACTGTTGGGATTTCTCAGCAACAACTCCTAAGAAGGTAAAGGCATCCTCAACACTTTTACTAGTGAAATCACCAGCGCACATAGACTCGACCATGGCTTTAGTCGAATAGTCTAAACCATCATAAATAATCTCTACGAGTTTCATCTTATCAAATCCATGGTGAGGACACTGGGATAGGAGATCATTGAATCTCTCTAAAAACCTATAAAGAGACTCTCCCTCTTGTTGCACACTAGCACTAATTTTCTGCCTAACAGCTGCAGTTTTATGCTTAGGGTAGAATTTCATATAGAAAGCAGCAATAAGCTCCTGCCATGTTTCAATGGATTTAGATGGTAGGTAGTTCAGCTAGGTCTTGGCTTTATCTCTCAAGGAAAAGGGAAACATCTTAAGTTTCGGGACTTCATCAGTAAAGTCTTTTATTCTAACTGTCCCACAAATTTCCTCAAAGTCCCTAATATGAAAATAAGGGTTCTCGTCATCTTTTTCTAAGAATATAGGGATCATCTGAAGAATACTAGGTTTTATCTTGAAATTAGCCGTATTGGCTGGCAATTTAATGCACGAATCTCGGTTGGTCCTAGTTGGGAACATGTAATCTTTCAAAGTAGTCATTGCTGGCACAGCTGAAGTACTAGGGGTACTTTCCTCACAAATAGACAGATTCTCAAAACTGAAGTTTCCAAAAACAGGGCTCTCAAAAGAAGAGTCTTTGAGCTCCCCGCTTCCACAAGAAGAACTACTGGGTTTGTCACTAATCAAATGACCTAAAGTGTTTCTTTTCCAAGCCCGTTCTCTAATGACCTCGGGCATACACTAGAAAAATAAAAGAAAAAAATCCTAAAAGGAAGGGAAGTTCTATGCAAACACAAACAAGGATGAATCCACCACAGCAAACCTACTGATTTCTAGCAAACAAAAAGCATGATGGCTCCACTTAGATTGTTTCTAGACCAGCTTGTAATCCTTCGAAAGGGAATTCGTTACAATTTAAGCAAACCCCTCTGGAATCAATCCGAGTTTAAGTAAATTGAATAGAGGCGAGGGAAGCTGCATGGAGATTTGATACCCAAGGCCTCACTTCATTACAAGGCGGCGCGGCGCAGTCACGCATTCAACTTACAGAAACCATCATGAACTTCGAAGTATACTTAAAGAGTAACCAATATTTTTCGAATGACTTTCCTACTAAGCTTGTTACCCTATAGGTCTCGTTCTATTCCAAATTTTAAAGCTTAGGTTCGCGTTTGGTATCGTTTTCCTAAGGCGGGCAAGAAGGGAACGGTGATGAAATCCGAACCCTTATCTTATATGGCCAGTCCTTTCCCTTTACAAGGAAATTAAAGCAGCCTTATTCAGTTCCTCGACATATATGCAAACGAAGGAATACAGTAACTCGGTGACAAGGGATTCACGAGTGTTTCGACAAACTTACCTCCCGTACCATACGGGGGATGAACCATTATAGTCGACTCGGGACACGACTCCTATGTCATGTACGAACCCGAGGGGCCGAGGTGATATCGTAATCACCGTCCTTCTCTGCATACAGTTTAATATTTAATACTACCCTTCCGTAGGGTTTAAAAAAATAAAAGAATGTCCAAATGTCCAAGTCCAAAGTCCAAAGAGTAAAGTGCAAAAGAAAAAGAAAATTACAAGAATAGAGAAATCCTAATACAATCTAAAAAAATAAACTCTTTTTTTTTCTCTTTTTTTTATAATAAAAAAAAAATCTTCTTCTTTCGCTCCTTTCGCTTTGCCTTTTACTCCAAGTCTTTAAGTATTCACCAAAAGCTTTGGAAAATTTTCCTTTTGCTCCAAATTCCAAAATTTGTAATGCAAAGACAAAAACCCAAAAACGTAAAGTGGAACAAATAAAAACAAAAACCTAAAAAATAAATAAATCTAAAAACTCCAGCCTAAAGACAAGTCCGTGTCGACGGCGCCAAAAATTGATGTGATCTCAATAATGTTGTAGTAATAATAGGTTCGTTGAGACTTATGAAAGCAATAGATTTTAGACTTAATAAAACTTCAAATAAAAGAAAACTTAATTCAAGATTGATTTCAAAATATTAGGAATAACCCAGACACTGGTTCCACTATTACACATGAATAAATTATGATAAATAATCCAAAACTCTAATTATTTTTTAAGTCCCTTATTTCTTAATTCACAAATAATCAGGCAAATTCTCAAAAATTAATTGTATCCCCTAAGCATAGATTATCTAAACAAAGCATAACTTATCTAATTGAATCACAAATAATGAAGAAACTTTTGCAAACATTTAAAAACTCTACAAAAGCAGTGATTGAGTGAATTATAAATTATAAATTAGGGAAAATAAATAATTACCAATTATTCACTAGTGGAAAATGGAAGTTAAACCACTGCCATGACAAGAGGTAATATCTCTAAAAACGACTGTGTTCATCAGTTGGAATCTGGAAGTGTTTTTTTCCAAAACGACTGTTTCTAGTAAACGTTGAATTCTTTAAAAGAACCACTTTCTTCGGCATTCAATAGACAGATACCGATGGACACAGTCGTTTTACTAGTGATATTATAATAATAAAAAAATGATATTGATTCAGCTGAATCCAAAGCTGATTCAACTGAATTACTAAAAGCTGAATCGCAATCAAACAAATAATGATTTCAAAACTGGATCTAACAAAATTTAATTGATAATGACTTTAGTGTATTCAGTTTACAATTTCAACTTTCTAAAATACTGTAAGTTCCAAGTCTGAAAAAATTGGAGACTAAGTTGGAAAACCTTGACCAATATCCTATTACAAGCTTAACAAACCATAAAATTTCAACTCCAGTTTAAGGTAGGACTTCACCATCTATGCCTTCATTTTCTGACAACGTAGCTCAAATGAGGTCCATTGCTCCAGCCCTAAGCTGTAAACAAAAACCAACTAATACTACATTAGTTAACAGCAAAAAAAAAAATAAAAAAAAATGAGGAAAGCACCAGAACCACTTCAACACATACAAGTATCCACTCAAATTGAAATTTAAAGAAAACATATGATTGCAGTTAATTTTCATATGTAAAATATCTCGTCCATAACTCATGAAGAAATTGAGATACTGAATTCCTGATCAAAACCACACACAGTAAATTGGTAGAAGTCTTAGGAAAAAAATTTCACAAACTTCACCAATTGAGAACCTTACCGATAGATGCATAACTCATAACATGGAGGAATGAAACAACTAAGCATCAAGACTGTGACCAAAATAAGACAGTAAATGGATGTGTTACTGACCATATCAATGCCATCATTAGTTTCGACTTCAATGGGATACCTGCAATGACATAAACGTAACTGATAAGATAATAAGACCGAAGAATTAAAAATGCAACATTCGGGTAATAATTATAACATAAGGAATCTACTACTCAACACCATCATCACCTACAACTACACATACAAGTATCCATTCAAATTGAAATTTAAAGAAAACATATGAACTGCAGTCATTACCATTTATATGATCAAACTTTAATTTTCATGCTCCCTCTTGGAATTTTCACCACCTAAGCAATATGTGTACACATTAATGTATTATCAATTTATCATATACTGCAAAAAATTCTTTAAATACTTGTCGTTAAAAAGGGGTTGAAGATGTATAAAGATAGTGTACTACTTGACCATTTGCAGTTTAAGCTTTCCCGGTCCTTTGAGCACCATATCAGTCGCACGTACTAGTTTCCATACGCATGTCTACCAGTGCAAATGAATTTTGTCCAACCTGTGATAACCTCAAGGGTAAGTACAATAACCAAATACTCAGTACTTCACATTTCTAACATCACAAATAAACCTAAGAATTATCAGTGACAATCTTGGGGATATTCTGGCACATGATGGGTTCATGAAAAAAGTTTTTGCGAAAATAAAAAAATGAAAAAATACAGAAAACTTTAACTCCAGACAACTCAAAAAGATTCCAAGGAAAGAAATTCAGTACTTCTGTCCAAGATGCATAAGCAAATTATCTGGTTTGATGTTCAGGTGCGAAAAACCTTTGGAGTGCATATAAGCTTGATTCTCCTAATCTAAAACAAGTAAAATAATTCAATCAGCTGTCATACAATTAACTACATTAAGAAACACCAATATACTATAATTACCTGAAGTAGCTATAAGTGTAGTAGACTTGCTTTAGAATTTGGACACGATAATTCTAGATAAATCACCAGAACAGTCTACACGAACATGGCCAATAAAATCTTTACTCACCTGTGACTTTCATTAGTGTAGAATTACATGCCAACTACAAGCTGAATTTAGTCCAAGGTCGCACACCGTTACCTCTGCATATGCTGAAACGGGTTCATGCTACGGCAGCAGCAGGAGCTGCACAAACAGCACTTGCCAATACTGATCATGCGCCACCACTGCGCTGATAAGTCTTCAATAATGTTCCAACCAAAGCAGATGATGTTTTCACAAGGCCGTCACTGAGACTCTCACAAGCCAGCTAATCAAATAAGATGAAAAGAGAGGAGATCATGACTATGGTCTAACAATATTAATCGCACAGTATGGTCTAACAATATTAAGTCATATGGATTTGCAATTTCGCAAAACCAATTCCTCTGACTCAGTTATAATTCACCAGCGAGGTATGTAGGTGCAAGGTGTATCTTCAATTTAGCACCGCCATAAGGCGAAACTCATCCCAAAATGAGTCTCATGGTTTCTGACATGATGTTACAACATATTTAACACCAAAAGCAACAGTAGTATTCCTCCGTACAACACGAAAAGCAACACTAAAAAATTATCTGTAAAATACAAAAAACGGATAGATGAAGAAGTTCGGATACCTCTTTTATCAACTTAATAACCATTGTTCTATCGATGAACTAATTAATGAGCAAAAAAAGAAAATTGTGAGCTTTTATAGCATTTTTTCCATTCCCAAGTTATTGTTTTATACAAATAAACATGCAAATGGATTTTAAAATGAAATATTGCTAAACGAATCTAAGTAAAATTGACGCATACATACTACCAAAATAAATTAAATCAGAGATCCCATTTCAAATACCTTGCTTTAAGCATCTAAGGAATAATACTAAGACCACCGTACACAGATACGTGATGCAAATGGGTTTTGATCGTGTATTATGCCAGACATTGGAAGGCATTTCTTAATATAAACCAAAGGGAAATGAGTAGTACAGGCATGTTTTAAATGTGAAGATGCATATAGACCTCGGTGTCTCCACCATTATGAGCATCAGAGAACAAATATTTCAACTATTCTTGGGTATTGCAAAATTAAACCTTCCCAAATCACAGCTTCGCCAGTCACGACTACAATTAAACCTTCCCAAATTCCAAACTCAAACTTCACAAGATCAAATGTGATAATGGGTATTGTAAAATACTTTCCATGGAACTAGATTAACCATGTGCGCATAGTTCCCTCCTCTTGTCCTTCCTTCCAAATTCAAACTTCACACACCACATAACATCTGCCCCCACTAGCCATAACCATATACCCGTAACCAACCTAACAAGCAGCCACAACAACAACAATACAGATAAAATGCCAGGAAAACCCCATTCAAGCACAACTTTCATCCATTTAAGAAAACCCATAATTGAAAAAGAAGAGAAAAATTGAAAACCAGTACCAAAATTGAAGGACTACAAACAAAATAAACAATTAAAATCAATCAAAATTACCCAAATCTACGAATTTGAACTCTAAATAAGAAAAAAAATGTTAAAATTAAATAAGCCCTAATTTGAGAAATTAAAATCAGAGGAATTAACAATGTTCGTATATACCTTAATATTTGTTTCTCATGCAATTACTGAAGCCGTTCAGTCAAAACCCTTTTCAATACCATAAAAGCTGGAAAAAAAACATCAACTTATCACCATCAGAAACCCTTAAATCCAAATCTAAGAATCAGAAATAGAAATCTAATAAACCCCATATGTAAGTCTCACCATTATAGCATACCAACCTCGCGAAATAGAGAAATTTTTATAAGAAACTTAGATTTCTTCGTGCTGATTAGGTTTAGAGAAATCCAATTTACACCAAAAAAATTGAATCAAAGTGATGGAGATGTTATACCTGAAGATAGAAGGTCTTCTACATACAAAAACAAAACCAAAGTTTAATTAAAACACTATCATTCAAGAAATTAAAGGAAAAAAAATTATACTGAGCCCACAGGTTTTACCCGATGAGGATTGAAAACAAAAAAAAGAGGTTTTCAAGGAATCAGTTTTGAAAGAAAAAAAAAGTGTTGATAGATACGGTGAGAAATAATGGTTTTTGAATCATGGCAATTTGTGATGTGAGAGTGGGGTTACTTTGATTTCTAATTATTGAGAAACACTGGATTTTATTTCTTGGGGTTTTATTGGATTTGAGTATGAGATCGAAATAATAATAAAGTTTGTTAAAATTGAACTGTTGATGGTGAAAAGTAAAGAGTTTATCATTTGGGGGAATTATTTTTGGATGAAGAAGACGGGGGATCTTATCTGCAGAAGAAGGGGATCTCGTTCTGTGAAGGGAGATGAGAAACTGAAGAGAGAAAGAAGGGGATCTCAAAGAGAAAGGTATGTACGTTTTTCATGGCTATAGAAACTAGTTTCGCACCCAGTGGTTCTTTTACTCGATTAATGAGCCTTTGTTTATTATAAAAATACCTCTCAATATAACGACTGTGGCAGAAACAAGTTTAATTTTTAACATAAAAACTGTTGTGTCTCACAGCTCATATAGTTACGAGTAGCCCAAGGAAGTCGTATTCTCAAAGCCCAGAAAGTAGTTAAAAATCCATTATCCACTAGTGATTCATGCGTAAATAGCTTCCTCATTGCCTTGGTTGTGCGAGAATTAGCCGCTTATCATGTTGGAAACAAGCTCAAAATTCATTATTATTGCTCAAAAATGGTTTACAAATGATGAAAAGGGAGGAAATGATGAAAAATGGGTGTTTGCAACGTTTATAATTGTTGCAAACACTGTTACAGAGAACAATATATATAAACTGTCGTAGTCGCTGTAACTTTGAGACCCACGGTTCTGTGTCGCAAACACTGTTGGAAAACGACTGTTGTTTGTGGGTCGAATGTTCTTCGTGTTCTTCACAGTAGCAGAAATGTTGGTTTCCTGCTACTTGATTATCTCGATTTTCTGATGCTCTGCGACTCTCCCAATCTCTCTGTAACCTTCTCAGAACCCTCAGAACCCTTTATATACTCGACAGGGGCAAGAAATCTCGACAATAACTCCTCCTAATTCTCTCATTACTAGACAGTAAATAAAATCTTCTCGGGAATATTTTCTTCCCTTTCTTGCCTTCTCACGCGTCTGCAGCTGTCAATTATGCGTATTATCTCTTTTCTTAACTCCACAATGACTCTGTTTTGACTCAGCATACTCCAAAACACACACATAACATGCTATGAACACACAGAACCCGTGAAGAACTCGTGTCCCCTGTTTGCTTCCACACGAGATTGTAGCCAAATTTAGACGAATCCAGCTGGCATACCAGTCTTGTTTAGTCATAGCAGGATATCTCCAACCAATTTACACGCTTTAATCTCCCTAAAACTCGCCAAAAATCCCACCAGAAGATATGTTGTTGTCTGGCAAGCTTTCCTGCCAAAATAAAATTCAAAAGATGAAGATGGGTGCGATGGATAAATTTAGGATACACATAGCCATGGGTGCTGAGAACGAATTTGGGCTGCACATAACCTTGGGAGCCCCTTTGCCAAATCTGGGGTCCGTTTAGCAAATGTCCTCCGGTGGTGCCTTTAGCAGTTTTTCGAGCTGATTCTTCCAAAAACGTTTATTTCCAAAAAATACCTACAAACACATAAAACACCAAAATAAGCACAAATTCGAGTACCAACAATACAGAAAATTGAGGACAAATTAGACACATAAATGCGTCTATCACGTAAACACACATATCCCTTAACAATATTGCAATATATGAAACCATAAAGATTAATACTGCAAAAATCATCTTCCAAACAAGTTTAGAATTGAAACCAATAAATCTAAAAACAAGAAGATGAAAACTTTGGACATAGCTATGTGTAATCACAATAATGGCTATTCCAAACACTAGAAATCCTTCTCAAAAACAAGAATAAATTCTCATAAGAAGTTTCCTAGGCATCAAGGCAAACTCATAATGCACATATAAGATGATTTGTCCTTAGAGGTAGAATCAATCTTTTTCACCCGGATTTATACCAATAATAGGCATATAAAAATATTTTCTTAACAAAGAAGAACATACAAAGTCAATAACGACCATGCACCATAGTTCACATATGATGATTGTGAACATTCAAGAATTCCATAGCATTGCGTACTACTTTACATTCTTGAACTTCCTTCTTTGTGATTCACCAACAAAATTCTTGTAAAAACTACAAATTAGCTTAGAAGAGTAGTACTCCAAGAATACAAGTGCCCAAGTTCAAGAGAAGTGGAACAAGTGCAACGAAACGAAGCAAAATACTCAAAAATAAGAGTCAGGACAAATACCAATCTTAACTCATCCAAATTTAAGGTTTATCATCTCCATTTTGAAGAGAATTCAAATAGGAAGAGAGTTCAAAAAGAATGAGGTCAATCCAAATTCGTACGAAGAAGTTACGGCCAAAACAAGTTTACCGAATATCGACGTCAAGTATGCATACGGGTTTGCAAACGAATATTTGTATCCTGGAGCAGTATGTAGACGGGGTTTGCGAACTTAAACCCCCTGTATTTTGGTTTTAAATTATGTTATGCATACTTGGTATGTGTACCATGAAGTCCAAACATCCCGAACTAATGATTTCAAACCTAAACATTTAAGAACCTTAAACACAGATCAAGTTAGGTAGAAATGAACGATAATCAAGGTACATGGATCATTATAAGTACTCAAACAAGTAATAAAACATAAAATTTGCTCAAGTTTATGGACATACCTTTTTAGAAAAGTCCAATTGAATTCTACAGCCTTACCGAATATAATTTGTGCGCCCCGGTTATTGTGCTCCCCTCATTGTATACATAGCAGGGCATTTCTTGGTGAGGATGCACTTTCAACACATACAAGTTGTGTTGAGGTGAACAATGTCTTTCTCACCATGGCACTAAGAAAGAGTTTATTTCCATCAACTCTTAAATCTTGTAGTGTTGAGAAACACCCAAGGAACTGTTTTTATAAATCTATCAAGAACTTCAAGAAAACTCAAAAAGATTTGTGTCTCTGATTTCTTGTTTTCCAACTTATAAAAAATAGTTTCTGCAGATAGTTTTTAGTACTGTAAAGGGAAACTCTTTTGATAAAAAGAGACGTCCTAGATTCTTCATAAAAGAAGACAATACTACTATCTTGATAGGAAGTATCAGGAATTGAGCAACGAATCAATTCATTCTTTGAGGTGATACACTCAGATGACTGAGATTTAAAATCCCCTTGTAATTCGTTTAGTTTATCACAACTAATTGGATTATGCAGAGGAGGAGCATTTTTATCACTGATTAGTAAATAAATATCAACCTCAACATGAATATTATTCATCATAACTTGATTTAGCCTGTCAAGAGATTCTTGCTCTTTCTGGAGGTATAACTCAATATCAAGAGATAAGCTCTCAAGCTTCTTTCAAGCCCTGAAAACACTTCAAGGGATTTTAAACCTGGTGGATGTTTAGATAGAATTTCTTCTACAAATTTTATTAAATCAGTCATAGAAGATAATTCTGAAATCCATGTATCTGGTGGTGTATTTATTGAGATAACACTACTGTCCATAGAGGCAGATCACTACAAACACAGACTTATAAGTTCTTGAAAGTGTTTGCCTGCTCTGATACCAATTGAAAAAGAAGGGGTCTAACAACCACACCTAATATTTCGATTAGCAATCTGTATGGACAAACTCCAATATACTTTCTACAGAATCAACTAGACAGTCAAACTCAATCAATAGAAAATATATCAAAGAGTTATTATCTCAATCTCTCAATTTGATCTATACTCAAGCAAATAGAAATATGCGAGTCTTTATCAAAGAGATATAACTTGGATGGTACCAAAGACCAATATCCAAGTGTCAATTAATTTAAATCAACAACCAAAAGGTGGGATATTCTAATTGATTTAACAATGCACAACCTGTATTATTTCTATTATATAATAACAAAATATAATTCGGAAAAGAAATAACACAGACACCAGAATTTTGTTAACGAGGAAACATCAAATGCAGAAAAACCCCGGGACCTATTACATATTAAACATACACTGTATTAAGCCGCTACAAACACTAGCCTACTCCAATCTAACTTCGGTCTGGACTGTAGTTAAACCCCAACCAATCTCACACTGATCCAAGAAATAATTATGCTCCTACATATCTGATCCTAGCAGGATACTACGTACTTGATTCTCTTAGCTGATCTAACCCACAACCAAGAGTTTCTACGACCCAAAGTCAAAGACTTTAATAAACAAATTTGTATCACACAGAAAAGTCTACAGTAATAGATAAATCTGTCTCCCACAAATATACCTACGAGTTTTTATTCTGTCTTTTGATAAATCAAGGTGAACAGGAACCAATTTATAAAACCAGACTTATATTCCCGAAGAAAATCTCAGCTTTATCAATCACCTCATAATAGTCTTAATCGACGCAGCAAAAAAAGATATTGTGGAATCACAAACGATGAGACGAAGATGTTTGTGACTACTTTTATATCTTGCCTATCAGAGATAGAAATCTCAATATAATTATTACAATTGTACTCGTACGATAGAAACAGAAAGATCAGATCACTCAACTATAAGAAAAGTAGTATTGGTCTGGCTCCACAATCCCAATGAAGTCTTTAAGTTGTTAACCTGGTTTTAGAAGAAGAAAATCAAAGGTTAGAGGAGAATCGACTCTAGATTAGCACAACTAGTATCACATAGAATGTTTGGGGATTAGGTTTCCCAGTTGCTAGAGTTCTCTATTATATATCCTTCAAATTAGGGTTTGCAATCAATGTTAGCTTACTAACAAAGCATTAATATTCACCGTTAGATCGAAAACATAGCTTGTTACACACAAAATGCACGTTTCTAGGCTTGTGTAACCATACCCAAACTTGTACATTAGTTGGTTCAACAATAGTTAACCCAATGGTTATCCATATGATAACTTTCATATCAACCATATTTTTCTTCACCATAACTGGTGCAAATGACTCAAACGAACTAGTTAGAGAGTTGTTCAATTGCAAGGAAATCTCATGTACTACACAAGACACAATCGAAGCAAAAACGATATGATTCACTCGAATCTATTCATGAACTATAAAGCCACGGTTTGCAATAGCATTCATTAGTTTATTAAGATAAGTTCACAAATATCGTTTTTAGACATAACCTACTCAAGTTCGCGGACTGGGTTCGCGGACTTAAGTTCCCGGACGGAGTTCACAAACTCCAGCAGAAATTCTCGGGTTCGAGAACTACGCCAGTTCGCAGACTGGGTTCGCGGACTGAAGTTCACGTACTACTCCGGTTTCACTTGATCAACAAAGTTCGCGAACTTCGGTTCAAGCAATAAGGACTTATACATATATGTGTTTCCACAACAATGCTTATATCCTCCAATGGTTATATTGTCTAAACTCTCATTTCAATCATTGAAACATTCTCAGAGGGCGTTATATAGTTGTTATTCATAAACTATTTTTTGTCAGAGAAATTTCCAAAATGATTAAAACATAACATGACTTTCGTCACTAGGTAAAGATGAACTTGGATAAAGCGAAACCTTTACCAACACATATTTCGAGAAATAGATAAGCAAGATATACTTAGCTCGAAATATCACATGTGTATAATCTAAGTCTATATAGGAAAACGACTTTTGTCTCAAGATAGGAGATAGAGTAGATAGACTTTTGAGTGATAGATAAGTTCAAGTCTCCACATACATTTTAGTCGATGAAGATCCACTGGTTCCTTGAGTAGTCCTTCGTCTTGTATGATGATCTCCATGGAGTTCTTGAGCTCAACTACACTTTATATCCTAGTCTGAGACCTTAGCTATAGTTGACTAGAAATCATAACTTTATAGTTTTGATCACTAACATTGACAAACATGCTTGAGATAGCAACGCATGCGAGTTCGATCGAGCAATGCTCTAACAACCGGGCTCACCGGCAGACCGGAAATGCCTCCGTGGCCAGTCCCACGTCTTTCCCCATATTTTATTATTTTCCTTGATCTCATGAAAACTCCTTCATTTTGAGCAAAACTCCTTCGTATGAGGAAACTCCTCAGTTTCATGATATTTCATTCACATCAAGGAAATAATATAAAATTAGGAAAGATGTCACAGGACCGGCCCACTAGCCGTCCGGCCATGCCCTAGCTGTGACCGGTCCCACACCTTGCGACCCTTTATTTTTTGTTATTATTATTATTTCCTTCATCTCATGGAAACTCCTTCGTTTTAAGGAAACTCCTTCGTTTCAACAAACTCCTTAATTTCATGATATTTCCTTCACATCATGAAAATAATATAAAATTAGGAAAGGTGTCACGGGATCGGTCTTATTAGCCAGTCGACCATGCCCTAGCCATGGCCGGTCCCAGACCTTGTATTTCCTTATTTTATTATTATTATTTCCTTCATCTAATGAAGTTCCTCAATTTGAGAAAAACCCTGATTTCTTCATATTTTCTCAAATGTTTCTCAAATGCACATCAGAAAATATCAAAATTCTCAGGACTGAGACACGGACACTATGGTGACATGGGAATATTACCTTGACCGACCAGGGTCGGCCCTTTGGCTTGCAAGATGCCGATCCCACACATTTTCATAATTTGACCTAATTTGTTCGTATTAGGTTCAAACTCTTCCAAGCAACTTGGACTTTCATCAAACGATTGTCAATCGGTCCCATGACCGACTAGGGTTGATTCCATAACTTCTTGGTCAGTCCCTCACTCCGCCATAATTAGGATTTATCACCGAAGCTCAGATGATCACTATTTTAAAGCAGCATTTAATCATCCTTTCACCAACTGGTCTTCAAGAGACTTTGGTGCTGACTCACTTGAGCATCTGGGCGCTACATGGTCAGCCTATCATTCCATGTAGCCGGTCCCTCCTTCACTCCGTGGTTGATTTTCAATTGATCAAAAATTAGGGTTTCAAATCTAAGGCTCTGCATAGCATAATTCTGAACAGGTTCAACACTAATAATTTTATGTTGGTCCGGTGATCAACATTTTAATTAATTATACTCGGTCCAGTTGCCAGTATCTTAAATTAAAGTTTTATTTGGTCCCACTATCAATAATTCATCAAACGAGCAATATTTGCTCATATGAGAAATATTGGTTCAACTATTAATATTCAACAATTCATCGAATGTGCAGTATTTTCTCACCTTAATTATCAACATTCATTCGACAATTATACCTCTGTCTCAACATACATGTTCAATTTATGAATTCTAGAACATTCATAAATCATGTTTGAATCAGCAATACAAAGACTTATCGTATCATCAAGTCAACAACTGACTAATTAAATACACGTTTTCCTTGCAGACTCCACAATCACGAGATATTAATCGTGTCACATGGGGGATATTAACTAGGGTTTTGGTATGGCGGTCTACGACACGTGTGTCCATCCACGATGAGAATGTGAGCAAGTATTGCAAGCATTTAAAGGAGTTCACAAAGTAGTGGGTGGACAATCAACCAAGTTTATGTATGATGAGCAACTGGTTTTAACACGATTTCCCACTTCCTCACTCTTTGACTCCAACAACTATCATGCTTCATGGGATCAAGGTGTCTAAGATTCTTGCAATATAAATAAGTCGTTGGACCCATGATTGAAAAAGAGAAAATAAGAGCGATCGTTTTGAAAAAAGAATTCTCATCATCTGAGAAATCACTCTAATTCGATCAATCAGAACTTATGTTATTTCTTCACGCAGAATACACAACACACCTTCAATCCTTTATCACTATTGATCTCACACATTTCTCAGCTTCCCTCCTACAAATCGACTCATCCTCTATTGTGACCGAATTTACTCTGGAACGGCCATTGTCTTGATATAGGCCAGAGTCTTACAGATTGATCTCTCGAATTCAAGCACTCCCTTTGTAGTGCATATGTGTGAGGTTAAGCAGTTTGTTAGGTTCGAGGAGTCTCCTCCACACGGTCGTCTCCTTACTTCCTTAAAAGCTAGTAAATCATTTTGCCCCATCTACTCTCTTGCACAGCCATCACCATAACCCGAGCACCAGAACTGTCTTCATTGGTTTCTGATGATGCTTCCCTTGCAACTCATTCCTTTTGCATCAGTCCTTAACTACAATACTAGCACCAACCATTCAACATCGGCCACTGCATAATTCCATTTCTTGTAGCTCAATTACCACTAATCCTCCAATGTTGGTAGCTGCAGCTTTAGTTCAACCGCCACTCACAACATCACCAGCACCTACTTCACTATCTCCATAAGCAATCCCTTATTATGCACCACCTTGTATCACCAGGTCCATCTCATCTTCATTGAAGAATCCACCAGGTAAAACATACCTCCAACTGTAGCATCTCTTAATTCATTCTCAGCTAAATTACAAAACTTATCCATAACTCCACCTGCAGGTTCTATTCCATTGCCTCACTGCAGCTGCACTTCGCCTTATAGCACCATCAGTACCATCACATTCATTCTTACCTTCATCTCAGTCTTATCCACCATATCCCTGCAATACTTCTTAGCTTAAGCTGCTCAAGAGACATACCACCAATACCAGTTTCTCAAGACCCATTGTCATAGCCATTAGCATCTCCATATCCTCATACTACTCGATTATAGCTGCACATTCACCATAACTTGCATCTCAAATCACACAGAACTTAAGACTTCAATACCAGCAACCACCAGCAGTGCATAACTAGCAACAACACTTCTTGAGACAAACCCATATCTCACTGCCTTCTACATCGTTGTCTTACACCAACAGAACCAACAACAACATCATGCTTTCTTTTTTGTCTTCAACATCACCTGTAACAACATCATCTCTGCATTTGTAACTCCTAATCCCACCAGTATCAGCCATAGCACCCATATGCCCATATGCCATCAGTTTCATACCCTCACAGCACAGACCCAAGCATCAACTCGAACACATACCTTCACAGGCTCTGAATTTTGGTTGTTGTCTTCACGACAAATCTCAGACCACAAAATTCCTAACTTCTGAGTTTAAGGGTTTGAAATCAATCACAGTACAAATTCTTGAGATTAAGCACACACCCACTGTGGATGGTGGCTTTCGGTTTAGGGATAAAATCGTGAAACCCTGTATTTCCTCAAATTCAAGATGGTAGATCTTAGGTCTGGGTCCATTACCAATCCCGATGCTACTTGCGCTGATCACACTCTTGTTGTCAATATCCCTACTGTTAACACCAATGTACCGCCTGTCAACATAATTAACCCATTGCATGGTGTTACATCCTCTAACACCAACACCAGTAATGCCGGAGGCATCCCTTCTGGTATGACGCCTCCTATTACCATATCCAGAGCCGCTGCTACTCCTAATATTTCTTCAAGCATGACACCTCTAATTTTCAATAAGGCTGCCACCATTTCTTCATCAAGGCGTGAAACCAGAGGAAGCCAACCCTCTATCACCATTGTTGATTTGATGGAAAGACAAGAAGTTCTCACTAAGTCTCAGACAGTCATGGCTACAACTCAGAAATAGGTACTCACTTTTTTCTAGACATCGACGAAGCGACTACCACAAGAGACGTGTCAACCTATAGAGCCAATGAGGAGTACTTTCAACACCCCTGGCGCAAGCGCTTTAACAGGGAGTGCCTTCATAGATGAGGAAGTTTGTGTTTCTTCTGAACGCCCACGGGAAAGGAATCAGCCATCTAACTTCATCACACATGAGGATCTATAACGTCTCTTCCAAAATTGAGGCAAAGAAAACCCGGTGGACATGCACCAGCACCAACCTTCGTATCCTCCTGATGTGCAAAGGGTTCCTCTCTTCAGTTTTCCCTCTATGATGGTACTGGTAACGTTTGCGTACACATCTCTCATTTTTTGGAATCCTTGGGAGAACACGAATACAATCATGTCCTCTGCCTGAAAGAGTTTTCAAAGTCACTTACCGAAAGAGCGTATACTTGGTACAACAACATTGAACCAAACAGCATATCCAACTGGTGTGAGATGGTCACCGCTTTCTATAACAAATATTTTTTCGTATCTGAGAAAATCACTTTCTCAGATTTAGGAAGAATATTTCAATTAAACAATGAGCATCCAAACAATTACGTCAAGATATTCAGAAGTCAAGCTTTAGACTGTCACGACCCAAATGTGACCGAGCAACAGTTGGTGGAGTCATGTATCAACGGTATGGTTCTCATCTATCGTGCTTTACTGGAAAACCTGCATTTTTATATATTCTCCGAACTCCATGAAGCTGCTAAGCGGTCGGCTACAATAGTAGCAGCACTGCTAGAAAGAACCAGACCAATCAGAGGTGAAGATGCGCGTGAAACTCGAGGAAATATGCGCCTCATAAATAAGCAGTATAACACTGGTCCTTTCGTGAGCATATTGGGTAAATGAGGAAAAAGGAAAGTATTTATGTGAAATATTGTATTCAAATATTGATATTGTGCAGTCTATGATGGAGCATTTATGTGAAATATTGTATTTATCTAAGGCGCAGCGTCAAGACATGTTCGTAGCCCTCAACCGTGTTGTATCAGAAAAGCGTCTGTTTCCAGTTAGGGAAGTCGTTCCCAAACCTATCTTTCCTTGGAAGCGCGACTAATAAATGCAACCGGGGACTCTTAACCATCGCTTACTTAAGGGATGTCGAGTTCGACATCATATTGATTGATGCATCATATGATTTCAACATTGTCACTGTCAAGAATCTAAGAGCTGCAAAGATTTCAAAGCAGGTGTAGATGGGGCAAAACGATTTGCTGGTTTTTATGGAATTGAGGAGACGACCGTGCGGAGGAGACTCCTTAAACTGAGTGAAATGTTTAACCTTACATAGATGCACTGCAGGAAGGGAGTGCTTTGAATTCGAGAGATCAATCTGTAGTACTCCGGCCTAAACCAAGACAATGGTCGTTCCAGAGTAAATTCGGTCACAAGAGAGGATGGGTCGATCTATAAGAGGGAAGCTGAGAAATGTGTGGAATCAATGGTAGTCAAAAATTGTAGGTTTGTTGTGAATTATGAATATGATAAGTTCTGAATGATTGAAATTGCTCAGTTGAGAGTAATTGCTCAATTGATGAGTTGATGATCATGTGATGTTAATGAGATGTGAGATTCTCATCGTTGTTGACATTGTTGTTTCAATCATGATTCAGAGACTTATTTATATTGCTGGAATTGTAGACACCATGATCCCATGAAGTGTGACTGTTGATGGAATCGAAGAGTGGAGAGATGGAAATAGTGTTTGAAACCAGTTGCTCATCGTACAGAGACTTGGTTGATTTTCCACCCACTACTTTATTAACTCCTTCAACTGATTGCAGGACTTGCTCACATTCCATCGTGTGTTGGAACACACATGCCAAAGACCGCCAGACCAAAACCCTAGTTGATATCCCCCCAAGTGACACGATTGACGTCTCGTGGTTAGTTTATTCAGTTGCTGACTTCGTGATATCATGGGACGATGAGTCCATGTATTTACTGAGTTGAACATGATTTTGTAAAAATATCCTAAAACTCATGGATTGAATGTGGGCATGATCCTCACGTTGATATTTGAGGCGAGCAAGTATTGCTCATTCGATGATTTGCTGAATACTGATAGTTGAACCAATATTCTCTGATTTGAGCAAGTATTGCTTATCTGAGCAAGCGTTGCTCATCTGATGAATTATTGGCAGCATGACCAAAATAAAATATTAATTAAAATACTGGTAGTTGAACCGAGTATAATTAATAAGAATATTGATCATGATATCGTCATAAATTTATTAGTGTTTGAATCTGGAATTATAATCCTTGGACTCAGAAACCCTAATTTGATCAATTGATGACCACTTCATGGTTTGTTAGGAATTGAACCATGGAATGAAGGAAGGATTGGTTTCATGAGATTGTAGGTCAATCATGTAACACCCATATGATCACGTGAGCAAACATCAAGACCTCTTGAAGAGTTGATGACTTGTTGATGAAAGAATGATTAAATGCTAGTTTAATCATTTATTTGAATTACTGATGGGTTCAGTATTAGGTGATAAAACCTAATTAATTATGAAGAAGTGGAGGACTGACCAAAGGGTCATGAAACTGGCCCTGGGTGGTCACGGGATCAAGTGTTGATCGTTCCACGAAGTTACAAGTCGTTTGGAAGAGTTTTGGACCTAATACGTGCAATTGCGCAAATTAGGTCAAATTGTGAACATATGTAAGACCGTCTCATTGAGAGCCAAAGATCCAACCTTGATCGGTAAAGGTAACATGCTTATGTCCCCAAAGTGTTCGTATCTCAGTTCTGAGAATTTTGATATTTTCAGATGTGCGTTTGAGCAATCATTTTAGAAATTATGAAGAAACCAGGGTTTTTTTATAAAACCGTCAAAACTTCATGAGATGAAGGAAAAATAATGAAAAAGTGAAAGAATTATGAAGTGTGGGACCAGCCATGGCCAAGGGGCCAATCCCACACGTTTTTCCAAAATTTTCATAATATTTTCATGATTTTAGGGAAATATGATAAAATCAAGGAGGTTTGCTAAAATTAAAGAGTTTTGTTCAAATCAAGGAGTTTCCATGTGATGAAGGAAACATAAAAAAATAATAATAAAATAAAGGACGTGTGGGCGTGTGGGACCGTCTTGGAGCATGGTTGGCCGGCCAGGGCCCGGTCCCGTGCGTTTTCCCTAATTTTATGTATTATTTCACAATTTAAAGGAAATTTCATAATTTGAAGAAAATATCATGAAATCAAAGAATTTCATGGGATTATGAAAACATGAAAAATATAATAATAATAAAAAGGGACGTGTGGAGCCATCTAGGGTTTGACCGACCGGCTATGGCCCATGCACACGGGTTTTCCTAATTTTATATTATTTTTCATGGGACCAAGGAAATATCATGAGATTAAGGAGTTTTCATGAAATTAGGGAAATAATAATAAAATAATTAGGAACCATGAGGTGTGGGCCGGATGGGACCAAGGTATGGCCGGTTGGCTAATGGTCACGCCCCATAATATTCTTCCCTAATTTTATATTATTTCTTTGGTGTGAAAGAAACACCATGAAACTGAGGAGTTTCCTCAAAACGAAGGATATTTGTTCAAATGAAAGAATTTTCATGAACTCAAGGAAAATAACAAAAAATGGGATTGACCACGGCACGGTCGGCCGGTCAGTGGGCCCATTCTCCCATCGCCTTGGTCAATTTTTATTTTTATTTTATTTTTTTCCTATTTTGCATAGGTTCATCGTCTCGTCGTATTTTGAAATACTCGTTCGTGCGGTGATTGTTAGTGCATCGTCGTTGAGTACACTTTCACCATTTAAATCAGGGCTTACTTAGAGGTAGCTCGGACACCCGTGCGTTGAATATTTATTACTAACCCATGGATTTATGCTGGGAAGAACCATGGTTTGCGATAAATGAAATATCTGCGAAAATATTTGAATATTTTCGGAAATTATGTGGATGAATCCAAGAATTTGGGAATAATTAACTTATGGCTCTATACTAGCAGAGCAAGATGTCTAGGAGCATTAATTATTCCGATATGAGCTTGTTGGAGCTTCATATCCTTTATATAGTCAGGGTAAACTTGTTGTTTGTATCCTGAAGACGTTATCGCTCTATACTAGCAGAGCAAGCTGTCTAGGAGCCATCCATACCATGATACTATATAGAAATAATTATATCCATGAGATATGTTGTTGTCTAGACGTGAGACCACATATCTACATGTACTCTGAGAGAAAGTATTCTCAATCAGAGGATTCGGTGAGAGACTCGTGTCTCAATACTCATGTCTGATTGCTAGATCAGAGGTTCGTATAATTATGGGTTTACGATTTTAGCCTTTGTCGAAAATCCACCATCTACATTAAGTCCCCTTCTTAGTGAGGAAGGCTGTGTTCCTCAGTCAGCATTGAATGGTGATTTTCCGGTCATAAACAATATAAGTAATTGAACTTAGTCGTAAGTTAAGATGTTACCGGATTTCGATTGTACGAGCATACCATGAATTGAATGAAGATTTGAGTGACATGAAAGAGCGTCGTTTGATGAGCATAAATTGGTGTTGAACCGATGATTCGGATGACGGGTCCTTGGTCGTTTAGGATTCGCGGGCCGGGCCCAATAAGGAAATCCTTAGAAAATTAGGTTTTGGAAATAAAATTGATATAAAAGGAATTGTTCTTCTTTTTTTTTAATTTTCCCTCGACCAGAATTTTATCATCTCTCCATCACCTTCACGCCAACAGCAAGGGAGGAGAAAAATTTCGCCCGACCACCAACGTCGCCGCCGTTGTTGCCGCCGCCTGGCTGTTTTCCGCCGGCAGCGACCAGGTGAGTGTCCAAACTTTTTTTTTTCTTTTGATGTTTGCTGAGTTCATATGAGTTTCATGATGTGATCATGTTGAAATTATATATATGTGTATATATGAGTGTGGGTTTCGTCGAAAACCCTCAAATGTATGTTCGTTTGATCGTTAGTTTTTGAAAACTAATAATAATCCCTGATTTAGGAGATATTTTTTCTTCATATATGAATATTTAGGTTCAGTGATAAAACTATGTTTATGAGCTTTCACGTGAGCCAAAGTTTTATCATGAAAAGATGAATTTTTGCAAAACCGAAATAAACCCTTCATTTTAAAGAATGACGATGATATGAAGAGGAGGTTTTTCTTCTTTATACATATATGAACTTGTGTCCAGTGATAAAATTTTGTTTATGAGCTTTCATGTAAACCAAAACTTTATCTTATAATGTGTATGTTTTCACAAAATTGAAATAAACCTTCGTTTCAAAGATGTATGACGATATGAAGGAAAATACTTTTTTATAAAACCATGGTATTTTCATGGATTTTTTTTTTTGAAACCGTGGAGTGTCCACAAATTTATTTTTGTAAGCCTTGCTCACGTTGAAATTTTCTTATTTATTTACGTGAGTAAATAAAACGTTTTCTTTACATATATATATATGCAAATATATATTATTTTCTCTAAAATCAAAACTTGAGTTTTGTGTAATACTATTTAGAAATAAACAATTATTTATATTGAAATAATGTTTTAGTTTTCATGATTCCATGGTGAATGTTCACACAGTAGAAATATTCGTCCCTCCACCGAATACTATCCCCACTTAGCCATTGCGGTCATTCGACAGTGTGGGGTTTTCAACGGGCATCGCTGCGGTAATCCAGAAGAAACTTCCCGGATGATCACCCATCCCTGGACTACTCCCGCCCGAGCACGCTTAACTGCAGAGTTTTCTGCCAACTATGGAGCCAATTATGCTGAAAAGGCCTCTATTTAATGTAGACGTTCCTTATCTCATATGAGAGCAGTATCTGGAATAATCCCCCACCCGAGCACAAGCGAACGACCCCTAGTTGTATCCCAACTAACACCGATATTGTTCCCACTTACCCATTGCGGTTATCCAGCAGTGTGGGATTTTAAACGGCACTACTGCGGACATCCAGCAGCAGCTTCCTGAGAGGTCACCCATCCTGTGACTACTCTCGGCCGAGCATGCTTAACTGAGATGTTTTTCCCCACAAATCAGTCAAGTGTACTCATCAGGCCTCGGTGTTAGGAAAGGACAAATCATTACTTATATTCCATTTCATCGGCGAACCACTGCCGAAATCGGGGTATTACAATACCACCACCTTAAATTGGAGCCGTCCTCGGCTCCAGAATATATTTGCAAGCCCAGATCTCCGACGTTCCCTGCCCCTCATGAGAAGCACCTGGATCACCATTTGTAGGTTTCGAAGAAACGAACGATTTTGAGGTGTTAACTCTAACATTACTATCACTATTGTTAGTGGAAGTATAAAAGGTAAGAGTTAAGAGTTACCATTAGACACTAGTATTTCCTTGATTCTGGATGGTGTACTGAAGTAGAATGTAATGTGAATTTTTGCAGCTACTTCGTAAGATGACCAACTCCCAAGTTAACGACACTTCAAGAGATGAAATGTGTGTTGATGATGACATCTCTAGAGATGAGACATGCATGGATGAAACTTCTGTTGGTGAAGACGAGGACGAAGCTCCTGGGATTAAGAATGTCCCAAACATAAATGATGCATTTTTCGAGGAAGATACTCCAGGAGTTGAAAAGTATTTGAAATCTCCAGCATATCGTCTTCTGATAAATCCCATGACTGTCACTCAGAAGAAATTCGTGACTCCTAAGACAGTTATCCGGTTTTTTCTTGAACGAGGAGTCTTCCTTGCATCGATCATAGAATTTAAGCTTTCTCGAAGACCTTTGGAGAAGTTTGCTGGATGGGCGAGGAATATGTTGGGTTTTCCTCATGTGAGGGCCATGCTCGATCAGGCGCAGGTGACAAGGGCTATTCAGGCTTCTGGAGAGTTGTTCATTTTTTATGACGCAAGAAGTATTGTGGCTTTGCTTGCTCGCTGGTGCATTCCTACCCATACCTTCATATGTAGATGGGGAGAGTTCATTATTACTTTGGAATATGTGTCAGCTCTGATGCATCTCCCAATCACGGGAAATCTCCCTGGGATATTTCAGATGAGGAGACCGTCGTTTCTCATGTCTTGGCAGCTGCAATGGAGGTAGAAATAAGGCTGGCAGTAAAGGATGTTATGCTCTCTGGTTGACATGCTGGTGGCCCAAAGACAAGGTTTCTGATAAACCTATCGACGGTATGTTACCCATTATTGTTTCCTTATGTTTATGGTTGTCCAGAGATGTTTTTCAAGACAGTGGAAACTTGTTGAAGCCTTTCGTAATCCCCTTTGCTATTAAGATTTCTCAAGGTGAGCAACTCCCAATAGGTAGTTTGTTCTTGGGCTCCTTGTATTACAACTTAGACTCTTTGGTTACAGACTTCAGCGTGTCGAATAGCTTCTTGAAGATTGAATGTTATGCTAACACGATGTTCCTTCAAGATATGATGTGGGAACACTTCAAGAATTATGCACCCATTCCACGTAATGTTTTACAAGGACCGAATACTGATGCTCGTCATATTTTCCCTGAGAAAGATAATACCAGGATCATGCGTTGATCCACAAAGCAACCTCGGTCTAAAGCGTGCCTTATTGACGTGTTGGATGACGAATCTGAGTTCAATTTCCGTCCTTGGGTGTCAGTGCCTCCTTACATTTCTCAACCAACGACCTTCAATACTGGAGAGAGCACGAGTTTGTCATCTGATGCGTATCTGAACGATGGTGAGAGATATTTCATGTTGAGCTGCACCCCTGGTCATTTGATATTGGTTTCGTACGGAGAAATTTCAGTAGAAGAGTATAATATTGATAGAACAGCTTGAAAAATAGGTATGGATCAGTGTGTTCCAACTATTCGGAGGAGGAAGCCATCGGTTGAGCAGTTCATGACTCGCTTAGATCATACCCATGTGGAAGGAAGTAAATTATGGTTCCCTTGCTCCAATAGATTTGCATATGTGACTCTAGGTTATGCAGACTTCTGGGACGATCAATTTGAGCGATTACATGAATTCGTGATAGTCAATCAGCCTCCAGTAAGGAGTCGTCCCTATGATGAGATGATCGCTGCTCTACCAAGATTAAAGTATCTTTCCGGTGATAAGCGAAAATCATCTCCAGGATGCTCTCAGGTACACTTTTTATATAATCTTCATAAAATTATAATAGTTGTATTCTGATTTCGCTATCAAAATTTACCACAGGACGGTCGTAGCGTAAGACCTCGAATCCGTGTAGATTTCTTAGAGACTGAGGTGGTTGTTCATGGAGGAGAAGGCAGGCATAAAGGTTATAGGTTGTTACCCAACACTATAAGGTCCCCAGTGACTTGTATGGTGAGTTATCGATACCTCTTTCATCATGAATTCTTCTCATCCACGTAATTAGGATCTTAAAACCACATTTGTTATTCCGTTGCAGAATTTTACTCCACCGAGTATTGGCGGTCTTCAGTTTTCCGCTTCTGGGCGAACAATTTCTGACTTGAGTGATGAAGAAGAAGCTATAAGTATTTCTTCCCATATTAATTATGGCGCCTCATGAATGAAATGCTAATTGTTGGGGATATGTCCAGGAGGATGATTCCATGGACGTGGAAAATACCGGTGACACTCATTCGAAGGATGGCAATGAAGAAAACTTCCAGAGTTCAAAACCGAATGAAGGTGACAGAGTTGTCGATGTTGATGCAAGCCATTCTGGTTCCTTGAACGCTTCGGAGACCACCCAGGTAAGTATTTCACTTGTATTTAATCCATATAAGTATAAATGCGCTGGTCTATGAGTGAATGAATGAGAAAGTATGTGAATATATGACAATTTTTGCTGAAAATACGTCACTAGAAAATTCAGAACTTAGCATTTTAGGAAAAACGTCGTAGAATTCTCTTCCGATGTCATATTTTCATGATCCGCATATGCATATTTAAGACTAGGAAATTTCCAAGCTTTATCGAAGAAGATTTTTAAGTTTTGAGCAAGTTCAGGGCCTGAAAAGGGAAAAATAGTGAACCTCCATGAGACTTTCAGAACTTTTTTCAGATGTTGTGTAGTCCCAAGGTTTGACCACATCTTTTTGCTCGTTCATCCGATTGATATGAAATTTTTACATGTTGTAGGTAACACCCATACGAAGAGAATGATATATAACTCAACCCTTGATTATTCACTAATTTCTCCCAGTTCATCACGTTGTACAGGGAAGTGTAAAATCTTCTCAAGCGGGCTTGTTGTAAAACGTGATTTTGTGACTTTCACGTTATTTGCTGACATCTAGCATGTATAATGAAAGAATTTGATGATGTTAGACCACTTGTATGCCGTAGTTCATGATTTCTTTTGGTTTCATGCTTGTATGATCCTAATTTCATGTAATCTTCGTATTAGGTGCAAAATACCGAAGTTGAGAATGAAGGAACCCAAAATGATGAAACGAGCGACCCTGAGGCTATTGATAAGGAGAAAACTATCTATTCTCATAAAGGCCGTGAAAGTTTTGATGATGAAGTCATGGGGACCCATATTGTTGATGTTTCAGTAATAGAAGAATCCAGGACACCAGCAGAAAATACTGAAGAAAATGTTGCCTTGATTGTAGAAGCTGCTCCAATAGTTGAAAACCATATAATCGTGTATGAATACCCAAGTGCAGGAATTTCTTTTGATCCTCCATTCAATGCCTTACTTCGGTATCATGAGTAAGTTGGTGGATTCAGCGTTCCCATTGGATATGTGGGTTTGTACAAGAAAATATGGGAGAAATTTGGCCATATAATTGTCGACAGGAATCCTGGGCGTGCCTATGCTTTAACAATGCAGGTAAGTGTTCTCTTGCGTGTTGTAAGCGACATATGCACTAGAGATAGAAATGACGTAACCCCAGATGTACTCTTTGATTGAGAGTTCAACTTGGAGAATTCTGAGAGACTTGGCTTCAATGTGAAGTGGCTTTGTAAGAAGATGAATGCTATTAAGGATTCATGTGAAAATGACATACCCTTTCCCAATGATGCTGTGATAGAGAAGGAAGACAAGATTTCCAGGCTTACTAAAGAGCTGAACAAGGAGAAGCGGCTTTACAAGCTTTGAAGGATGCAGAGACGCAAAAATCTTTCTTCGCTGATTTTCTTTGATTCATTTTCCATAATCTCTTGAACTTATGAATTTTTGAGAGATGTGAGGTTTTATTTGGGATTTGATATCATGGTTTTGGATTGGTAGATGGTTAAGGATTTTCTTTTGGACTTGATAAAGATTTTCTTTTAAGAAATATGAATTGAATTTTTGATAAATTGTTGAATTCAAATACTGATTGCAAGTATTGCAAACGTTTTGGAGGAATTGAAATAGAATGAAAGAAAATCCTAAAATGCCAAATCCAGACGTCATGAATGCTTAATCGCCCAGTACCTCAAATGCCCAATAATCTCTGACAAACGCCTTAAGCCAGTTCTCGTGAATTACTGGTAAGGTTCGTCCATCCGTGTTGATCAGTTTGTAGTATCCTCCGGTGATGGACTTAGCGATCATAAATGGTCCTTCCCAATTAGATCTCCTTGCAGAATGGAGATCCCATTTAGTTGCTTTGAGAACCAAATCCCCTTCCTTGAACTTGTTTGGCTTTATGGTCCGTGCCTTGAATATTTTGTGCTGACTCCATGGTTGGGGTACATATGGACACTGGTGTAGAGGAGGATATCCAGCATACTGTATGTCGTGTTTTTCCTGGTCTTCAACAATAAATTTCTTGACGGGATGATCAACATAAATATACGCTGAACCCAGCCATTGGGTGTAATATAGTCGAGGTGAAGTTACCCATTCATAACTCTTGGAAATTTCTAAACTGTTCATGGGGTGAATTACCTGGACCAAAGTAGCATATTTGAACATCGGTAATATTAGAGCATGAAGAGGAATAAGACTTGCCTGAGCTCGAAACCTTTCAACAAAGGCATGTGGACTCTCTCCAGGTTCTTGTGCAAGTCCCATCAAGGTTTTAACTTCCTTTAGATGTTCAAATGGTGGGGCGTTCTCCTCTTCTTCTTCTGACTCGGAGTCTCTATCAGCAGTGGAGTGTGCTGAAGACATGAAGGTCAGTCTTCCAGTATGGATCCAAGTACTTCCAAGGATCATGTCATATCCAGGGTATTCCCGGATTATGTAAAACATGGTCTCAGTGCAAACCGAACTTTTTGTAACTTTGAGATTGATGAAGCCATATGCATTCCTGAAAATTCCTTCATGATCTCTGATTACTATGGGAGCATGAGTAGTCTCTTGTTGAGTAATACCGGCAGACCTAAGGGTCTTCAAAGGAATGATGTTGATAGTAGTACCAAAATCAACAAACGCCCTTTTAAATACGTTTCTTTTGATGTGCACTGTGGTGAGCAGTCCCCAGTCATACATTTCTTTGTCAGTGGATGAAGGTTCAGGAGGTACATCTGAAATCAGCAGGCGTTTACCTGAAACTATGTGATTCAAAGCCGCAAACATATCTCCCCTTTGTGCTTTCGATAGATAGAGCAATTCGCAAACATGCTCTATTAATGACTGAACTGCTTCCTTGATTGGTGCTTCGGAAATAGAAAAATTCATGATAGGAAGGGGATCTCTATGCACTCCTTCGGATCCAAGATTAAGTTTTCCTGACTCGACCTTTTCTTTAAATATGCGCTTCAAAGTCTTGCAATCGCTTGTGGGATGGCCGACAAACCTATGGAAGCGACAGTACCGAGGATTTTCCATGGCCTCTTCAGTTGGTTCCTTCCTGACATATGGCAATTTTATTGCACCTTCTTGAATCCAGTCTTCCAGCAATTCGATGACTTCTTCAATGGAGCAGGGAAAGTCAGGTGCTTCTGGATCCTCTGTATGCTGAGGAGAAGTTTGCACATTATCCTTCTTTTGTGCCTTTCAAGGGGTGGAAGAAGTATGCTTGCGCTATGGCTCATCTTTCCATTTGCTTCATTCCGCTAAAGCATTTGTGGAAGACTGTAGATTGTACGGCTTGTTGACCAGACATCTTCTTCCTCGAGTGTCTCATGCTTCTTCAGTCATTGTGGATTTTGCTCTTTCTAACATAGCAGGTGCAGTGGTTGCCGACCACTTCGCTGCTTCGTGGAGCTTTGAGAAAATCTGGAATCGGAGATTCGTCAGTAGAGCTCTGTAGACCGGGAGCATGTCATTGATGCATAAGTCCACTAGCTTCTATTCTATAACGTTCGGATCATGGCAGTCCAAGGCTTGGACTTTGAATCTTTTCACAAAGTTATTGGGATTTTTACCAGCCCTCTGAAACATCCTTCCAAGGTCAGAGAGAGTGACTTGTTCTGACACAAATAAGTACTTCCTATAGAAGGCGTTAATCATTTCTCCCCAAATGTTGATGGTTTCAGGTGCAATATTGTCGTACCAGGTGTACGCCTTGCCTTTTAAAGATTTTGAAAATTCCTTGAGGCGAACAACGTGGTTATGTTCATGCTCTCCCAAGGCTTCAAGGAAACGAGAGACGTGTTCCCGAGCATTGTCAGTTCCATCATATAGAGTGAAAGTTGGGGAGACATAACCTTTTGGAAGGGGAATCTTCTGCGTAGAATCAGGATAAGGAGGTTGGTGACGATGAACATGTGATGTCTTGTCCTTTTCATGATTCTCCAGAAGGCGCTCCAAGTCTTCCCGAGTGATGAAATTCAATGATTCTTTCGTTGACGAATTTCCTTCAGCTTTGTTAGTTTCATCGTCATCTACTATGTGAATTAGAATTACCTCAGGATCAGCAGCATCTGAGGACTTCTCCTTTTCTTTCCCTTTCTCTTGAGTTTTCTCTGAAAATTTGTCAGTAAGAGTCTTCAGATGATCAAATAGCTTCTGCTGTGCTGCGGCCATATTCTTCTGATTTGTAAGAGTTTCTTGCGCTTTGATGATATCAGCAATGGTAGGTGGTGGATTTCCTCTAACTTCTTCGGGATGTCGGCCGAACAGAGGATGGCTTTCCGCATTAGTCTGAGGAAGAGTATCGTCAGCGCCGTCGACGTTAGTGGCCGGAACAGTTTTTGGGATATCTTCATTATTGCTGGTGCTAGCAATGTTTGCGTTAGGATATATAATTGATCCTGACCTAAGACCGACCATTTTGATGAATTTGAAATTGCAACCGAGAGATTAATCTCCTACTGTGGTCGCTAATCTGTAGATGGGGAAAAATGATTTGCTAGTTTTTATGGAATTGATGAGATGATAGTGCAGAGGAGACTCCTTGAACCGAGCGAAATGTTCAACCTCACACAGATGCACTGCAAGAAGGGAGTGCTTTGAATTCGAGAGATCAATCTGTAGTACTCCGGCCTAAACCAAGACAATGGACGTTCTAGAGTAAATTCGGTCACAAGAAAGGATGGGTTGATCTGTAGTAGGGAGGCTGAGAAATGTGTGGAATCAATGGTAGTCAAAGATTGCAGGTGTGTTGTGAATTCTGAATATGATAAGTTCTGAATGATTGAAATTGCTCAGTTAATAGTAATTTCTCAATTGATGAGTTGATGATCCCGTGATGTCAATGAGACGTGAGATTCTCGTCATTGTTGTTTCAATCATGATTCAGAGACTTATTTATATTGCTGTAATTGTAGAAACCATGATCCCATAAAGGGTGACAGTTGAAGGAATCAAAGAGTGGAGAGATGAAAATAGTGTTTGAAACCAGTTGCTCATCGTGCGAAGACTTGGTTGATTTTCCACCCACTACTTTGTTAACTCCTTCAACTGATTGCACGACTTGCTCACATTCCATCGTGTTTTTTAACACACGTGCCGTAGACCGCCAGACCAAAACCCTAGTTTATATCCCCCTAAGTGACACGATTGACGTCTCGTGGTTAGTTTAGTCAGTTGCTGACTTCGTGATATCATGGGACGATGAGTCCATGTATTTACTGAGTTGAACATGATTTTGTAAAATGTCCTAAAACTCATGGATTGAACGTGGGCATGATCCTCACGTTGATAGCTGAGGCGAGCAAGTATTGCTCATTCGATGATTTGATGAATATTGATAGTTGAACCAATATTCTCTGATTTGAGCAAGTATTGCTTATCTGAGCAAGTGTTGCTCATCTGATGAATTATTGGCGCAGTGGACCAAAATAAAATATTAATTAAAATACTGGTAGTTGAACCGAGTATAATTAATAAGAATATTGATCATGAGATCATCATAAATTTATTAGTGTTTGAATCTGGAATTATAATCCATGGACTCAGAAACCCTAATTTGATCAATTGATGACCACTTCATGGTTTGTTAGGAATTGAACCATGGAACGAATGAAGGATTGGTTTTGTAACACCCCGATTTTCGGCCCCGGATACTGCCCGGATCCCATGCCCGAAAAAACGAAATGCTACTTCGATACCATAGCCGAAGCCTGGCTACTAAGCCCAAGCTCATTAAGCAATTTATTTGGGCTAATTAATTTATATTCGTTTTAACATATTTATAGCAGCGGAATACTTAGAAAATTATTTTGGAAAATCTAACCGTTGATTTAACCTAATTTGAAATCCACCATAGTAAAACGCGTTTTGGTTCTCGGATAAAAAATACTAACACCATTCAAGTCTTAAGATTAATTAATAAGTAACGATTTCAATCACCAAATTATAAAACAGAAAACGTACCAAAGTAGATTCCTAGAATTTTACAGGCTTCATACGAGTTTCAAGATTTATGATATTTATATGCATTAATCCAAACTGTAAACACTATTGGTTGTAAAGTTTCTAGAATTTTTAAATGAAGTTTAATAACATATGACCACGGTCAAACACTAAGTTGACCAGTACTGCAGAAAACCAAAATTGTGATAGTCCGATTTATAAAAAAATAATATAAAATAGTACACAACTCTAAATTGAATGAATCTTTCCATTTCGGAAAGCTAAAATATAGGGGTTGATTTTATCAGAAGACACTAAGGTCTAAAAATCAGAAGATCATAATATTAAAATAGGATATTTAGGAGAATCTTACAACTGTCAATTATTTTCTGGATTTAACACGGTTACAAATAATTATTTTAAAAATAAGTATACAACTCAGAAAATTCTACAATTTTTATATAATGTCCCTTAAGATGTTTTACATTTGTCACTAAAATAATAATATCAAAACCTATTGGAAGTTTAAAAATAAAATCAGTCAACTTAACATCATATAATATTTTTCCATCAATAAGACTAAGAATAATTATATCTTAAAATAATATTTAAGCATCAACAACCACTTTGATCATCAAAAATCATTCTCTAGGCTCCACTTTTGATAAGCTCCTTGTCATGCATCAGATCTGGAATTTTTGTCATAATACGACGTGAGTTGTGACACTCAGTAGGCAAAGAAGCAACAAAACATTTTATGCAACATTTTTAATTCCTTTTAAAAACAACTAGCATGATTAACATCACCGCAAACACATGGAAACACCACATCCATAAACAATCAAATCCGCTCGCCCCAGGGAGACCCACGTGGGTTTAGGGAAACAAAACCGTTCCCAAGGATATCTCGTATCCCATCAAAGATAATTTTAAGGATCACAACCTATGGACCGCAGCCCGATAATCATCATCATCATCAATAATAACAAAAACTTGTAAATATGAATTTAATTAAAGAAAACATAAATAGAAAAAGGTTTTTGATTGTGTTGCGCCTACCTCAAATCGCAATCCATAATAACTAAGAGTATAAAGCACTAACAAAAACAGCCCCGGCTCCAACAAAAATATATCCAAGGAATAGTTCTCTACCAAATCGTTTACACACCAGGATTGGTCACCAAGGATAACTTAATTTTTCTTTTCCTCTTTATGCTTGTTGTAAACCTAAGCGCTAAACGGAGATGATATTTCTGAAATCTAATTTAGTCGGCTAAGCAAGTCTTCTTATTAGATATATAGTCAAAATTCATTAAAACCCTAATTATTATTAACTAATGTTGCAATGACACGTGGAAAAAGAACATACACCCAAACCAACTATGTTAGCATCTCGGTCAAACCTAAAACTATACTCCCTATTTGAATTAACCTAGCACATTCCTTAGTTATTTAACTCCAAACATGTACTAACGAGCTAGGTGGCAATAGTGCCTATAACAAGGTCCACTAACAGTTGTTTAAACATCTATATTGATTTGTCCTCTGATCGAATTTATAACCAATTAAAGGGAAAATTCCCACGTAACCAGCTAAGTTTGTTTCTCTTTAATGATAATATACATGCCTAAATATCCAAAGTGTCCATAATAAGAAAGAAATCATACTAGTAATTAAATTTGATGCTTACTAAAAACAACCATCTAGGACGACCATAAAATCAGCCAACCCATAATTAGATTTAGAATTTCCTTTTTATTGAATTAGCTAGCATACAAATTTATTAAGTTACCTAAACTGTAAAAATTAACTCCCATTTCCATTTTTTTCTTCTACACGGTAAACGTTATCATTATTATTGTGTTACCTCATTTTAAATACATATATCCATATTTAAAATCCTTCTCCAATTAGCTAGCAATTAAATCAAATCATGTATATTCTTCTTAAGGCAATAATCTAAAATATTTAATTAGCACATGCACTAATAAAAAGAATCCATTTAATTCTTTTGAGAAAGAAAAAAAAAACAAATTAAGGAAATATAATATAAGCAAAAAGGTTAATTTATTATTTTCGTAAGTTACAAAATTACTCTTCCATAAAATGATGAAAAATACTTTATTACGAAAAATTACCAAAGTACCCTTAAGTTAATTACAAAAATGCCCTTGAAATTCGGACGGGTATTACAGGTTTCATGAGATCGTGGGTCAATCATGTAACACCCATATGCTCACGTGAACAAACATCAAGACCTCTTGAAGAGTTGATGACTTGTTGATGAAAGAATGATTAAATGCTACTTTAATCATTTATTCGAATTACTGCTGGGTTTAGTATTAGGTGATAAAACCTAATTAATTATGAAGAAGTGGAGGACCGACCAAAGGGTCATAAAACCGGCCCTGGGTGGTCACGGGATCAAGTGTTGATCGTTCCACGAAGTTCCAAGTCGTTTGGAAGAGTTTTGGACCTAATACGTGCAATTGCGCAAATTAGGTCAAATTGTGAACATATGTAATACCAGCACGTTGAGAGCCAAAGAGCCAACCTTGGTCGGTCAAGGTAACATTCTCATGTCCCCAAAGTGTTCGTATCTCAGTTATGAGAATTTTGATATTTTCAGATGTGCGTTTGAGCAATCATTTTAGAAAATATGAAGAAACCAAGGTTTTTTGATAAAACCGTCAAAACTTCAAGAGATGAAGGAAAAATAATGAAAAAGTGAAATAATTATGAAGTGTGGGACCAGACATGGCCGGACAAGGGGCCAATCCCACACGTTTTTCCAAAATTTTCATAATATTTTCATGATTTTAGGGAAATATGATAAAATCAAGGAGTTTTGCTAAAATTAAAGAGTTTTGTTCAAATCAAGGAGTTTCCATGAGATGAAGGAAACATAAAAAATAATAATAATAAAATAAGGGACGTGTGGGCGTGTGGGACTGGCTTGGAGCATGGTTGGCCGGCCAGGGCCCGGTCCCGTTCGTTTTTCCTAATTTTATGTATTATTTCACAATTTAAAGGAAATTTCATAATTTGAAGGAAATTTCATGAAATCAAGGAATTTCATGGGATTATGAAAACATGAAAAATATAATAATAATAAAAAGGGACTTGTGGAGCCATCTAGGGTTTGACCGACCGGCTATGGCCCATGCACACGGGTTTTCCTAATTTTATATTATTTTTCATGGGACCAAGGAAATATCATGAGATAAAGGAGTTTTCATGAAATTAGGGAAATATTAATAAAATAATGAGGAACCAGGAGGTGTGGGGCCGGCTGGGACCAAGGCATGGCTGGTTGGCCAATGGTCACGCCCCACAATATTCTTTCCTAATTTTATATTATTTCTTTGGTGTGAAAGAAACACCATGAAACTGAGGAGTTTCCTCAAAACGAAGGATATTTGTTCAAATGAAAGAATTTTCATGAACTCAAGGAAAATATTAAAAATATGATAAAAACATGAAACTGGCGTGTGATTGACCACGACAAGGTCGGCAAGTCATTCGGCCCATGCTCCCAGTGCCTTGGTCAATTTTTAATTATTTATTATGTTTTTTCCTATTTTGCATAGGTTCATCGTCTCGTCGTATTTTGAAATACTCGTTCGAGCGGTGATTGTTAGTGCATCGTCGTTGAGTACACTTTCGCCATTTAAATCAGGGCTTACTCAGAGGTAGCTCGGACACCCGTGCGTTGAATATTTATTACTAACCCATGGATTTATGCTGGGAAGAACCATGGTTTGCAGTAATGAAATATGTGCGAAAATATTTGAATATTTACGGAAATTATGTGGATGAATCCAAGAATTTGGGAATAATTAACTTATGGCTCTATACTAGCATAGAAAGCTGTCTAGGAGCATTAATTATTCTGATATGAGCTTGCTGGAGCTTCATATCCTTTATATAGTCAGGGTAAACTCGTTGTTTGTATCCTGAAGACGTTATCGCTCTATACTAGTAGAGCAAGCTATCTAGGAGCCGTCCATCCCGTGATACTATATAGAAATAATTATATTCATGAGATATGCTATTGTCTAGCCGTGAGACCACATATCTACATGTACTCTGAGAGAAAGTATTCTCAATCAGAGGATTCGATGAGAGACCCGTGTCTCGGTACTCACGTCTGATTGCTGGATCAGAGGTTCGTATAATTATGGGTTTACGATTTTAGCCTTTGTCGAAAATACACCATCTACAGAAGGAAGTTGTTCACTTCCCAACTATGATTAAAAGAACAGAAGGAGAACCAAAGGATGCCTACGGATACATCAATCTCGAAATCAAGGTGGGAGATGCTCTAACGCACGCCAAATCTCATATTATCAAAGAATGCTCAAATTATGACATGATTCTGGGACGCTCGTGAGTGCATGACAACAAACCAAAGCTGGGAGTATGTCCTTTACCAGTGTTTATACCTGATAGGATTCCCAATAAGCCATCTAACCCTGAAGATTATCTATTTCTGTATCGACAGCTCGGCAACTTGACACAACTTCCTAGAGAGAGCCCGACGACGTTCCTCCGCATATTTCGAGCACAAGTAAGTCTTATTGAACAACCTTTTCTTCAACCAGTCACTTCTCCTCCCATCAAAACTTGGGGACTCGATCCGATTATCAACCCAGCCGTTACTAGGAGATGTGAGTGGGATGCTGGTCCTTTCAAAAAAATTATCAAGAGCTTAGAAATTGTCACGGTTAAAGATAAGGAATCTGGGAAAGTAATGGTGCAACATCCAAATCCATTCCAAGTTGGAGATATAGCTGGTATTGAAAGTTGCCGCTCAGCCTGCTCCGCCTGGTTCCGCAAGAGAGAAATACAGGCCGTACCTAGTGGCAGAAATTATTTTAGGAGGTTATTGCAAGCTCATCAATGCAGACAAGCTAGAGGGTGTAGTAATACACACCCGCTGGCTTAACCCCTTCAATACCTAAGATGTCACGCCGCCCTATCCTCCAAGATTCTTTTTAGTGTTTCCTTCAACAAATTATCATTTCATGCAATATTTGTAATTCATCCAAAATGATTGCACTGCTTGTATTCATAATTAGGGTTTCAATTTATCGGTTAATCAAAGCATCATTTCTTTAAAAAAATTAAAATCTTACTCCTGAATCATCTCAAGGAAAAATCTCAAGTAAACCCAAACCCTCGTAAAATCATTACCCATCAATTCAAACCAAAAAGATAGAACCCTAAAAGGAATATCTCATATCTTTCAAGAAACACCGAAAATGAGAGTATGTGAAGAAACAAAGGGACAAGGAAATTGTCAATCAATATGCGATTTTTTAAGGCAAGCGCCTTTTGTACCCTGAAGTGCAGCCTGCCTCAACGATGAACTAGCCCCCCAATCACCACATGGATTTCAACGCGCTATCAATTGGAGGCGAACATGTTCATGGTCGATCCTTAATTTCCATCATTACATCCTCTACTTCAATCTATCATTATTGGGGTTATATGGAATTATCATGGAGGCGACGCCCGGACACGAACACATCATCACTTATGTGCATCGCGTTTTCTTCGGCCGCGCAACTCGATGGAATGGGGAGGTTCTATTGTAACCCTACTGGAGAGCGCCACAACTAGAGTCTCAAGATAACATTAATATAAGAACTACTATTTAATAAAGTTCAGGCTCCAATCACATAAATAGAAAAACCACATAATACCAAAATATCTACAAGTTTCGAAAAGATACTAAAATAAAATAAACGGTAACGTGGGAAATCTAGTTATCGACGTTAACACGGGGATTAATGGCGCCTTCACTGGAGTCTTCATTGGAAGCTGCTTCAACATCTTCCCCTACATCCTCTCCAGAAGCTGCCTCGACTTCCATTTCGGACGTAACTTCAACACCTCTCTCAGCAGATGCTTCAACGTTCCTCCCAGGAGACGCTTCAATATCCTCTCCATATGTCTCTCCCATGTTCTCCCTAGCATCCACTTCAGTGTTCCCTCTAGCAGTCACTTTAATATCCTCTACATAAGCTGCTTTGACCTATTCCTCGGCAGATGCACCGACATCCTTTTCAGAAACTGCCCCAACATCCTTTTGAGTATGCTCCAGTTCGTCCACATCATAGTCGAGAATAATGATCCCGTGATGAATAGGGTAATCATATCTATTCCCACCTGGATATTGCTTGTGCTCAACCCTCTATCGCTTCAATCGAGCCACGAATCTTTCATCTCTGGCACTCGGGACTCGGGATATGAGCCGCTTCACCACGTTGAGACGCTTCATCACGTCCTCACTACTCCTCCATACTAACTGAAGCCAGAAAGGCTTGAACATGCTCTTGAACAATGCATAAGTGCACAAGAGACATACCCTATATAGCACGACCAGCTTCGCCAAATGGAGAATCTATTTTGGCCATCACTTCCTCGAAAGTGTTAGACCTTGGTTTGTCGACTTTAAAGCTCTTCTCAGGAGAAGTTAAAAAATAATCATCACCATCAGTTCACATCATATACAGCAAGGAGGCATCATGATTATCTCAACAATCGAAAAAAAAATCAATCAAAAATCAAACTACATGAGACATATGGAGCAATACATGTAACAAAAGAAGAAGGCAAATTTATGACGATCAGTGTAGAAAGAAAGGCTAAAAGGCTTCCTTTATATTCCACGAACCAGCGGGATCCCGAGAAGTGGAGGAGTCTCTACCTGCCATGAATAAAGGCTTCAAATGCGGGATAACAATCAAATAGATACTTATCTACCAGAACACGACTAGCATATGCTGAAAAGAAACGTATCTGGCTCAAGGACCGAGCCAACCTCTATCCTGGTAATGTACGCCGAACTTCTCTTGTGAATTTCTTCGACTGTCACCATATAGTGCTTACCCCGCAATAGTGTTACTATTACGTGCTAATCATGGGACTTAATGTTGATGGTGGTTTTCGGTTTAGGGCTAAAATCATGAAACCATGTATTTTAATACACGGTCATCCTACAAAGGAACAAAAGCCATTCGGAAGTGATGAGTGCATAAACCTTTTCACTTACATATGTACTGAGAAATTCAACATATTTACGAAATTTATCCAGAATGGTGCATGAAGCAACAATCCCAGATATTCTGTAAATTTTAAACCTATTGCATTATTCACTAATGCATGACCTGCCTAGTATTTTCCTATGCTATGTTCCCAGCCGAACTCTCAATATTGGCATGACATGACGATTAATGTTCACTCGCAGCGGAGTAGCATGCATCTCCCGAAGTGTCAATGTTGAGACATGCATGAAAACACTCACGTAGGCTGCACCACTCTCTGATAAAGAGATTAGCGTGTTTACACACCTTTTAGTCAAAAGTTAGCGAGATCGAATGCGCTTAAATTCCTTAAGGAAAATCTATACTGTTCATGTCAGTCTCAAAATAATCACGGGCACACAATTTGGCCACGCGAATCAGCAAGCCTAAATTACTCATGGAGGAACTAGGCAATCACCGTATTGACCACCGGCGGGCTGATGAACACGAAAGTGCGACGCATTTTCACCCATAAATACATTAGCTGAGACTCATTTTATCACTAATAAACTTGTTTGTAGGTGTTTTTTGTGAAATAAGCTCTTATGGAGAAAGTTGCTCGAAAAGTGGTTTTTGTACCCCGGAGGACACGTGTTATTCGGACTCTCAATGTCGGTCAAGAGGCACCTCAATTACTAAGGGGTTCCAGTTGCTAAGGGGCACCTTCTTTGTTATTTGGAACATGTGGTTATTCGCACCCCAGGAATTGCTATTTATACCCAAATTTCTAAAGGGACACCTATACTGGATAAGGGGCACTCATCTTCTGAAATTCAAACTTGAGTTTTGGCGGAATTTTTGAAGTTTGATGGCAGAATTAGGGTTCGGATTTAAGAAGTGTTTGAGGGAGATTCAATCGAATATTTCTATTGGGGAGGACTCATTAGGGATAAACAAGCTTGGTATGCTCATTTGGATCGATTGGAATTGGCTAGAACATTAGATTGAAATGAAACAGGGAAGGATCGTTTTCTTCTCGGGATTTTTGAGATGCTTAGATGGAGACTCAATCACTGAATCATGTTGGGCTGGGTTCGATAATGCTAAAAAGAGTTATCAGGTTCACCAGAATCATTTAAACAGGGCTAGATAATCGGTTAGAAGAGAAACAGGGAAGACAGGGAAAGTTAGCCTTCACCTGCGAAGATTTATGGAAAGATTTCGGGAGAGTTTTTGTTCGACTTTCTCTCGTATTTTGTTTGATTTGGGCATGTTTTATCCAAACAGGGAAGGTAATGTGTTTAGAATTGAGAAAACAAGAAGGTGTACGTGGATTAGATAAAACAGGGGTTAGTGAGTTTTTCACGGGATATTCTGTGATTTTCACGAGTATCACTCTATCTGGGACGTGTCCTACATATGTTTTCTGAGTTGGGGATTCTAGTTAATACGTGAAGGATTTAAAAAAGAAAAAGAAATTAAGACCGTGTTTTGCAGCTGAAGAGAAAAGAAAGAAGAGAAAATATTCTGAGAATATATTCTTTTACTGCCGAGTAATTGCGGAAGATTTTGGAGTTACTATTGATTTTTGGAGGTCCTGATGGGTATTTATAGGGTGCTCGGACCACATAGAATAGGAGAGAGAGTTAGGGGGTGAAGAATCGGGAGTTGTAGAGCAACTTCTCTGCTGCTGCAGAGAAGAAGAAGAACATACAACACTTCTGGTCTGTCGTTTATGAACTATCGCATTTTCACATATTAGCGACAATTTTTCTACGGAAGTTTCCATTTGTAGTTTTTTGTAAAATCAACACTAGAAACAGTATTTGAATTTCATTGTAACAGTGTACTTTGTAACTGTCATAGACCTTATGGATTAGGGGAGTGCCCTTAGTAGTTATGTGAGTGCTTGACTATAGTGTGACCTTAGTAGTGCTGTGAATTCCTTTAGTACTTGTGCCTTGACCAATGTGTGGTATTTGTATCTGGTCAGGCATTGGATCCTATTATCCAATAATTGTTGAATTAATCTAATTCTCTCTCTTGTTCTTACTCTCATCTTTCTGATCCTTTTTCTTAATCTTCTTTAGCTTAATATTCTTCCATTTTCTTTCAAATTCTCCTCAAATCCCTGTTTATCAAGGCCTTGTAGTGTAAACCATTACAAATTGGTATCAGATGCATCCTTCCTTGGACCTGTCATGGCTAACAAAGCAGCTGTTGAAGAATTGTCAAGAAAAATTGATGAGCTCTCCACAGCTCAGGCAGATTACAAAAAGAAGATGGATGAGCTTGCTAAGTCACAGAGTGATTCTTCAGTAAAATATGATCTAGTAATGAAGACGGTGATGGAAATAAAATATGCTCAAGGAAAGCCTACTCCAGAACTCTTATCTGCCATTAACACTACTATGGATTCTCAGATAGATCGATTCATCGAGTTTTCCAGTAAAAACCAAGACAATAGCGAAATTCCAGTCAAAGAACCATGCAGTATTTTGGTTCCATCACCATCCTCTAGCAGAACAGGTGATCATTCTTTTAACCAACCTCGTTTTTTGTTTGGAGCTCAAGATCAGAGTTAATTTCAACAACCTAGACCAAAGGTCGAATTTCCAAGATTTGATGGTACAAACCCTCGTTCATGAATACGTAAGTGTAGGAAATTTTTTCTTATGCATCATATGACTGATTCTCAAATGGTGAACATGGCTTCCATGTACTTAGATGAAAGGCGGATGTATGGTTTCAGGACTATCAAATTGGTAAGCAAGTGGTGTTATGGGAAGACTTTTTGAGGGATATATGTCTTCGTTTTCAAGAATTGGGACATGATGACATTGTAGGAGAGTTTAACAAGCTTCAACAAATAGGGTCAGTCCTTGAGTACCAAGAACTGTTTTAAGAATTGAAGGCTCTGATATTGGCTAAATACCCCCACCTTACAGAAGGGTATTTCACTTCCAGCTTCATTAATGGCTTGAAGGAGGAGCTGAGGTTACATGTGCAAATGTTCTCTCCAAAAACATTGACAAATGCAGTGTACTTAGCAAGAATGCAAGAAGCACTCCTTGAATTTGTAGCAAAAAAATCAAGGAGCTCTTACAAACCTACACCACTTTATGCTCCAAACCCCTACACCCAGAGGAATGCTCCAACCCCAGTTACAAGTCCTAGAATGACCTCCAAAAATTCTTCAAACCCCTCCACAAATTCCCCCCTCCTATCAAAAGGTTATCTTATGCTGAAATGAGGAAAACAAGGGAGAAGGGACTATGTTACAACTATGATGAGGTTTTTCAAGCTGGGCATAGGTGCATTACACAATAGATTTATATGCTGGCAGCTGATGATGAAGAGACCACTCAGTATGGTGAGGAATCCCCTGTGATACTCCCTTGTCACCAGGTTTAGAAGAAGAGGTGGAGATCTCAGTGCATGCCCTGTCTGGTCATGTGTCACAAAACACTATCAAAATTACAAGGTTCAATAAGAATCAATCCTTAACTATTTTGATAGATAGTGGGAGTACTCATAGCTTCTTGGACCCTGGAGTTGCTACCAAATGTGGAATCCAAATAACTCCAGCCAACCCCTTATTGGTAGCAGTGGCTAATGGTGAAAAAATGGTCAGTGATGCCAAGTGTTCTCCCTTTGCTTGGAAAATGCAGGGACATGAATTCCAGTGGGACATGAGACTCTTAAAGATAGGTGGATGTGATATGGTGCTGGGTGTTGACTGGATGAAGAATATGAGCCCTATGTATTTTGACTTCAAGAAGCTAACTGTCTCCTTTCACAAGGATGGAGAAAGCATTGAACTACAAGGTACCACATCTGCAACTCAAATTTCAATGATGACAGGTAGTGAGTTACGTAGTTGGCTTAAGAAGAATAAACATGGGTTGATTGGTAATTTTTTTGCCATTACTTCTTGTGAATCTCACACTGTTATTCCAGAACCCATTCAACCCTTATTACAAAAATATGATTCTATTTTTCAAGAACCTACTTCCCTACCCCCATCCAGGACACATGACCATCACATTCCATTAAAGCCACTCACCACCCCCCCTAATCAGAGACCATACAGGATCCCATTTATTCACAAGGAGGTGGTGGAACAACTTGTCAAGCAAATGTTACAATCTGGTATCATTAAACACAGCCACAGCCCCTTCTCTTCCCCAATTCTTCTGGTAAAAAAAAAAGATGGCAACTGGAGGTTTTGTGTGGATTATAAGAGATTGAATGAATCTACAGTTAAGGACAAGTACCCTATACCTCTCATAGAAGAGTTGTTAGATGAATTGTTTGGTGCCAAGATATTCTCTAAGATTGATTTGAGGGCTGGTTATCATCAAATTAGAGTATTTCCCCCAGATACTTACAAAACGGCTTTTAAAACCCATCAAGGACATTATGAATTCATGGTTATGCCCTTTGGGTTAACAATGCCCCAGCATCTTTTCAGGCATTGATGAATGATGTTTTCCAACCTCACTTGAGGAAGTTTATACTGGTGTTCTTTGATGACATACTAGTTTACATCCCTGACATGACAACACATCTGGAACATCTGGAGACCACACTCAAGACTCTACAACAACATTCTCTCTTTGCCAGGCTCATTAAGTGTTCCTTTGGCCAAACTCAGGTTGAATACTTGGGCCACATTATCACAGGAGAAGGTGTAGCAGCTGACCCAGCTAAGATTGAATGCATGATCAAATGGCCTACACCCACCACCTTAAAAGATCTTAGAGGATTCTTTGGCCTCACTGGCTATTACAGGAAGTTTTTCAAAGGTTATGGCCTAATTTGTAAACCATTGACAAAATTGCTTAAGAAAGACAATTTTCATTGGCATGCTGAAGCTCAGACAGCATTTGAATCTCTCAAGCAAGCAGTCACCACCACTCCAGTACTTACCTTACCTGATTTCTCACAACCTTTTGAGGTGGAAACTGATGCTTGTGACACATGAGTTGGAGCAGTCTTGATGCAGCACAAACAACCAATTGCTTACTTCAGCAAAGGCATGAAGACAAGGTTCCTTTTAATGTCCACTTATGAGAAGGAGTTACTAGCTATAGTGATGGAAGTAGCCAAGTGGAGGCCTTACCTAATGGGAAATCACTTCACAATTTACACAGATCACCAGAGCTTAAAATATTTTATGGAGCAAAAACTACACACCATGGCTCAACAAAAGTGGCTTTCAAAATTGCTAGGCTATGACTATTCAGTGTGTTACAAGAAAGGAGTGGAGAATAAGGTAGATGATTCCTTATTTAGATTGCCACATTCAGACTCTCATCAATGCCATCTCATCAACCAGCTGCAACCTACCTGGCTTTGAGAAGTCCAAGAGAGCTACACCTCAGACAAGTTGGCTTCTGAGCTAATTCCACAACTGACAGTATCTCCTTCCAGTAGACAACCATTCACCCTTAAACAAGGTATCCTGAGGTATAAAAATAGGGTTTACATTGGCTCCAATGGAACCTTAAGGCACCAAGTAATGGCTGCTATCCACTCCTCTTCTGTGGGAGGACACTCAGGCAACCATGCTAGCTACCAGAGAGCAAAGACATATTTTCATTGGGTTGGGATGAAGAAGGAATTACTCTAATATATCAGAGAATATGATATCTTCCAGCAACATAAAATGCCACATACTTCACCAGGTGGATTACTTCAGCCATTACCAGTACCAGACCAGGCATGGAAACACATTTCTATGGATTTTATAACTGGGTTGCCCAAATCAGAAGGCAGAGAAGTCATTATGGTGGTAGTGGATAGATTCACTAAGTATAGTCACTTCCTGCCACTCAGTCACCCCTTCACAACTGCTGCAGTGGCCAAGGTATTTCTTGAAAACATTTTTAAATTACATGGGTTGCCAGCCACCATAGTCTCTGATAGAGATAGTATATTACTCAGCAACTTTTGGAAAGAACTTTTCTCTAAGATGGGAACAACATTAAACATGAGCTCTGCTTATCACCCACAGACTGATGGGCAAACTGAAAGAGTCAATGCCTGTTTAGAATACTATCTCAGGTGTATGACTAGTTACATACCTACTAAATGGGTTAGTTGGCTCTCCTTAGCTGAATGGTGGTTCAATTCTACATATCACACCAGCCTCAAGCTTACTCCCTTCCAAGCCCTGTATGGTTACAAACCTCAGCAATTTGGTATTTTTTCTCATGATCCATCCTTCAATGGGAATGTGGAAGACTACCTTCAGAAAAGACAAGCAATGGCATTATCCTCAAATCTACCCTGGAAGAGGCTCAACACAGAATTAAACAGCAGGCAGATAAAAAGAGGACTGAGAGAGAGTTCCAGATTGGTGACTGGGTCTACCTGAGACTACAAACTTACAGGCAAACTTCAGTACAGCTCAAGAGAAATTTAAAATTGTCTGCAATTTTTTTTGGGCCATATCAAGTTCTTACTAAACTGGGAACAGTAGCCTACAAGATCAAGCTTCCTCCTAATTCAAATATCCACCCAGTGTTTCATGTTTCTCAATTGAAGCCAAAGCTGGGAGCAGGACTACTGCCACAGACTATTCTTCCCTCCCCGGACTCCAATGGTAACATGAAGGTTGCCCCATTTCAGGTACTGTCTACCAAGACTGTCAAGAAATATCACCAGCTGGTTTAGCAGATCTTGGTACAATGGACACACTCTACTGAGGATGATGTTACTTGGGAGGACAAGGCTGTCATCATCAAACAGTTCCCAAAATTCATTCTTGAGGACAAGAATCAACTTGAGTAGGGGGTATTTGTCATAGACCTTATGGCTTAGGGGAGTGCCCTTAGTAGTTATGTGAGTGCTTGACTATAGTGTGCCCTTAGTAGTGTTGTGAATGCCTTTAGTACTTGTGCCTTGACCAATGTGTGGTATTTGTATCTGGCCAGGCATTGGATCCTGTTTTCCAATAATTGTTGAATTAATCTAATTCTCTCTCTTGTTCTTACTCTCATCTTTCTGATCCTTTTTCTTAATCTTCTTTAGCTTAATCTTCTTCCATTTTCTTTCAAATTCTCCTCAAATCCCTGTTTATCAAGGCCTAGTAGTGTAGACCACTACAGTAACACCCAGGAAGCGTTGCAAACTCGTTGTATAATTATTTTTCTCTAATAAAAACACCGTTTGAGCTATGAATTATATATTTGAGTGTGTTTTTATCATGGGAAGCTAGACCCATACACTGGGTTGACGAAGGAAGCAGAACTTCATACATGGGTGAATTTATTTTATTTTCTATATGACTGTTGCACTAATTAAAATAAAATTATGATTTGAAAAAAATTAGTTATTATTTTATTAGATGGGTCATGCTTGCTTAGATGATTGATGTCCCATGCTTACGATTTATAAATAATGTTTGGAGAATCTACCTTGGAAAAAATAAGAGTCCTTCTTATTTTATTTATTGAGCGATAATTGCTGAAGAATAAATAATTGAACCTATTGATATGAATTCGGTGAAATCCTAGGCCGAATTTAATTTAATCTTAACAACGTCCGAGTGAACAAAAACCCTTTTAATACTACAATGACAAACAAAAAAATCTTATTAATTTTTGGCGACGCCGACACGGACTTGTTTTTAGATTAATTTTTAGGTTTATTTTTATTTATTTTGTACAGTATTTTCTTTTCATTTTAGATTTTATTTTTTATTTTTTATGCGTTTCTTTTTTTATTTCTTTTCAGGGACTTTTTGAGGATGATGCCTTCTTCTAAGGAGACGTCACCTACGATGACGCTGGCGGAATATAAGCGTAGAAAGTCAAATTATCAGGAAACTTCATCTGAGATGACGCTTGCTGAATATATGCATAGGAAATGGTATGGAGTTTCTGCTCCACATGAGGTAAGTGAAGAATCACATCAAACTATATATGAGAAGTATTACAAACACATACCACCTAGTTTTGAACAAAGATTGAGAGTTCTTGAATGTCAAAGATTATTTGCTGATGATGATGAATCTGGTAGTGACTCTCTGTTCCAAACAGAACATATAGATGATTGTGTGGATGATTCTCCTAATTCCATAGATGAATCTACCTCACAAGATCATTCACCCGACTTAGAGGTTGTTTCTAGACCCCTAGACTTCCAAAAGTTGCCTAATTTAGGGTTAGAATTGTGTGCTTTTAAAGTGTTGTTGGATTACTTTGCATCTAAGTACCCAGAGGACTTGCCGGTTCCTGATATTTTGAATGAATCAATTGATATTTCCCCAGTCTTAATAGAATCCCCATATTTTTTTCTTTACACACTTCCATGTGCAGTAAAAACTTGGTTTAGGGGTAAATCTTGTTTTTTGACAGTTTCAGTGTCCCCATTTTTTCATAAAAATAATTGTGAAGCTATCATTTGTAAATATTGTATTTTGGGTCGATCCCCAAGTTTTCAGTTTATTAGTTTATGGGGATCCATTTTTGTACATTCCAGTAGGTGTAAGTATTTATTTATCTATTTTTGTTTATTTTTGAATTTCCCATCTTAATTTTTACATTGGATGACTCAATTACATTGAGGACAATGTAATATTTAAGTGTGGGGGAGTGGGTATTAACTTTTTCTTTTAATTTTTTCAGGAATTTTCTTGCGTATTGTGACCAGCTCTTGAGCGGGTCTAAAAAGATAATAAAAATATAAATATTATGACCAGTTGTGTAGCGGGTCTAATTATTTTTTTATTATAGTTGTTAGGCTTATGACCAGCTGTGTAGTGGGTCTTTTCGTTTTTGCATGTTATGACCATGTGTGTACCGGCCTAGATTCAATCTTACTCAACGGGTAGGGTACGGATACGTTCACCAGTGGCTCGGCTATTGTGCTGACCAATCGAGTATTCTCTAGCATGCGGCTAATGCCCAAAATCGTTGGCCCAAAGTAGGTTGGCTACACGGTTTTAAAACCCTAAAATTGAATCAACGGTAGTAGACAACTGCCGCAAAACATCTCGGCCGTCCAACTTCGCCAGCCAAGTCGACCGGCTGAGATTTGATTTCAGGTGACCAACAAGATATTGTCGTGATCACCATCCACTCCTCTTTCACAAGGAATGATCGGCCAAGCAACGACTACGATCGCCCAAAAGTAACTAGTCGCGCTGCTTACACATAATTCAACGGCAACCATCAACTGTCGAAAATCATCTCGTCCATCCAACTTCACTAGCCTAGTTGGATGGCGTAGATTTGTTTTCAAAAAACCAACAAGGTAGCGTTGTGATCACCGGCCATCACTCCTCCATAGGGAGCGATCGACCAAGTGATAGATCGCTCATAGGCACTCAAATGATCACCCAAAGGTGGCCGGTCGTGCTAATTTTCTTAAGATGCTCAATTCTTGACCGATTCAATCGATCTCTAAAACAACGATGCTTCCAGCACATCAATTATTTTTCAGCTGCTTTATTTGAAAGCGATGCTTTGTAAATATCGACTATAAGCGATGCTATGCAAATTTTGATTTCACAAATAACTTTATTTAACCAAAAGCACTATGTACTACTTTTAGCGGCAAGTCTCATGAATTGACACACTTACTCGAGACATCAAACATGTCACAAACTAGGGGATACTTACCGGGGTATTGGTCTGGAGGTTTACAGCGTGCGGCGTGCAATATGCTCATTACGAGAACGTGTCAGGAAAGGACGAACGGTTAATAATGATGAGGGTAGTGGGAAAAGGTGTGACCACATGATGATCATCACCTCTTACACAACCCCACTACTCCACTACTTAATCTTCTCCACTTCCTATGAGATCAGGGTTGCGCTCAAATGGCTTGTATAAATAGGTTTTCAACCTATTTCGAGAAAAAAAGAACAAAAGTGTTATCAACACAAGTAGCCAGAAACCATTTTTTTGATACAAGTCATAAAACATCCACACCTCCATAATTCAACATTCTGATCTCAAACTCCTTCTTTGCTTCCCTCCCTAAGATCAACCCCTTCTCCTTTACCTTGTGACCGAATTGAATCCGGAATGACCATTTCTTGGTTTAGGACAGAGTCTTATAGATTGATCTCTCGAATATAAAAGTACTCACGTGCAGTGCATTTGTTTAGGGTACTAATTCGTTTCTCATCAACACACCCAAATTTATCAAAAACAGCAGAACCAGTTTTTACCCTCAAACATCCACGTTTAATCAACCCTTGAACTAATCATTAACATCACCAGATTCTTAAATCGATCGTCTTCAGCAAAACCCTAACTTCTCTTAACTGAAATCTCAAATCTCCCATATGTTTTTCATCAGTTCATCTTCTCTGAGATCTCCTCCATCACAGATATCAACAGTAACCAACTGCTTTTAAGAACAACCATCGTCGATCCCTGGTTCTTCTTCATTTCTCAATTCTATCTCTGAATTTCTCAGCGTCTCTAACTCTCACAATGCCTCACTTTTCTGAAATTGAGAATGAATAATGATTGAAACATAACCCTGAATTCTAGGACTTGGTAATAGGAAGTGAAAATGACTATGGCACCCAGTTATTTGGATTCAGGCCGCCAAACTGAGGATGCCTCTTATTTCGGATATAGTTTGTCCCACATCCTCAACTGGCTCTGAATATCGCTTGTTGGGGAAATGACCAAATTTCCCTTCTTGCTTAGAATGAATATTTTTCTTCTTCTTTCGCTCCAACTGACTCCATTGCAACTAATAAACTCAAAAGCAAGCATAAGATACATAATTTACACGAAAACTCGCAAAGAAAGCATAAACAATAGATAAATGTCAAGGTGTTTATGAAACCTATCAGCGTCATCGGAATGGAATTAGAGTCTTGCATAAATGAAATTTCCATTTTGGTCGAATGTGATTTTCAAATTAGGGTTTACCTGTACAAAACCCTAATTTCCTCTCTTTGTGCATCCTTGAGCTTCCGAGTTTGTGCAAGTGAGTATTCGGGGAAGAGAGGGATTTGAGAAGCTTCCTGGCTTCCCATGAGGTTGTAAAATCCTATAAGAATAAATTGGTACTTACTTTTTAAGTTACGGAGTCCATACCTCATGTTAATTCTGAATTCAGGCTTGTACTGTACCTAAACCCTAATTTCTCTCCTTTGTCCGCGTCTGACTCCTTCAGACACTCTGGAGATGCTTGAAGAGGCTTGGAAGGTACGCATCTAAATTTTGAGGTTGGAATCTTGTGCGATGAGAGCATGTTTATTTCCTTGTACCAATCAAACACCTTTTTTCTGAGAAAATACCCTATTTTTGAAACTGAGGGTATTCTGGTCAAAATACCATATGAGCTTGATTTTTATTTTCACATGAGAGTCCATGAGTTTACCTAGATATGGAAACGTCATGATATATGGATAGAGGCGCGCGTCTGATCTTGTTTTTTGGAAATTATGAATTCGAACTTCCTTGATTTTCTTCGAAATTATGCTTTTCTTCGAAATTCTGCTTTTCTGGATTCCGTTCCAATCCTGTTCTTCTTCGAACATTTATAGAAATCAATAATCTTAAAATTCACGTGTATAAGGCCTTTGGAATGAGTAGATAAGATCTTGGTCGATCTCTGGATGTATTAGGGCCTTCTTCTATGAAAATACTCAAAATTACGAAATAAGGGTATTTTGGTCAAAATCCTTTATGATCTCGTTTTTATTGAAGAGTAATGAGATAAAATGGATTGAGATAGGTTTATAGAACCTTCCAAGAGAATGGGGAGAGGCTCGGTCCTTACTCTTTTAGAATAAATCCCCTTTCCGTCAAATTCTTGAAATTAAGGCTATTTTCGTCAAAACCCTAATTTTCTTCGACTTTGATCCCTATAAAAAAATCTGAGAGAATGAGTGACCTAAGATAGCATCCATACACGTGGGAATGTCTTATCCACCGTTCATATAGAATTTGGAAGAAAGGAAAGCCTCAGTTTCCTTATTTGAGCCAAATTAGGGCTATTTTCGTCGAAACCCTATTTCTCTTCGACTTTGCCGCCTCTGATAAAATTCCGAGAGGATAAGTGGCATCCCACTGGACTAGAATAGAATTCATTAGTAAGGGAGGGGATTGACATGGCTTGGAGAGATTTTGGAAGAAGGTAAACCCTAGGTTTCCTTGTTTGAGCCAAATTCCTTTAGTTTACTCTTTTAACTCTAATTCCTTTTCCTTTTTATTGATGGATTCCCTTTTGAGATAGGCATGAAAATAAAAATATTTTCCACCTCTTTTGGCGTGACCTAGGTATGGAGATCGTTCCATCCTTCTTTCACACGTTTTGTTTGTATTAAGACTCTTAGTTTGCGTGTTCGTCAGAAAGTTTCAGTTTTGAGAGGATTGCATAAAATGGTTGTAAGAGGATAATATTAAAGGTAAGAGGATAATATTTGAATCCCGGCCCCAAAATTTAAAGGTAAGAGGATAATATTTCTAATTCAAAAAGAATAACTTGATTCCGAGTTCGTTTGGTCAATTGTATCCATGTATACTTTTGACTTCAGAAATCCCGTATAAAAATTTCAGGAGTTTTCAGATTGCACTTACTTCGGTGTTGGGACCCCGAAATTCCTTCATTTTTCCTTTTGTGGCGCCATTTTAGTATGTTTCTGGTAACACATAGAGGAACATATTTTCTTCAGGAAGTACCCTGAAATTCCTTTTAAGTTTTCAAGTCTCCGCGTTGCAATGTACATCAATCCAAATTACCAAAGGATTCCTTGTTTCAGTTGGACTCTTAAAGAATTATCTTTATTTAAGCACAACCCCTTGAAGTATTATAACTTTACTACCCTTCCTTAGCTTGGTTTAGGTCGTGAATTTTGTATCCTTAGGCCAGAGACACGTCCGTGGTATGATTATATGTTTTTATTCTTTGATTTTCAGAAAATGTATTTTTCTTGATCCCTTGTGAAAGTATGGACCCGAATGAATCCATGAGTATCCTTGGAGATATGAAATTGGTTTCTTGAGATTTAAATAAGGATAGTTATATAGCAAGTTTCGGATTTTTCTCATGAGGCTCGAAAATTCTCAACACAGAAAAAAAACTAATTACAGACCCTGTGTATATCCATGTGTCTTCACTCTCTTAGTGTACTTCTTCTAATTTCTCTCTTGCATGTAGAGTTGCATGGAAAACAAGACTTTTATGGATACAAGTACTCCTCATGTCGAGAAAGGGTTTGAATTTGGTAGAATAAAGACGAGGCAGGCTTTTATAATTTAAGAGGGCCTTCAGAAAGAGGTTCAGGGTGCAGAGAGACAACCGACCGACCTGAGGGTGATTTCACGGGCCTCATGTCTTATTTGACTTTGGATGGGACACTTGTTGGAGGATTTAGTGTCATGAGAATGATAATTCTGAACATCCATGCTTCTAAGGATCTTGTAAATATGGGAAACTTGATGACAACCCGTGAAAATCTTTGCTTTCGATGTGAGGTAGTCGCCAGAGTCGCTGGATTCTGTTGGAATTGTCTTGACCAAGCTAAAATCTAGTCTTCTTTTCTTAGAGAGGCCCTTATGTAAGAGATTCCGGTAGTTCAGGAGACGTGAAGGAAAGGATACGAAGGCCTTAAAGAAGAAGAGAGAGTTTTCTTCCCGATAAGTAGAGGCCACTGTTGCCAGATGGTTTCCTTAAATGTTGGTAATTTCCCCTTTATACCTTTTATGTATGCATTTGGTAAAGGAATGGGACCATCATGAGTTTTAATTTGTGCAAAACCTAACTTGATCAGTTGCGTATGCGAGTAGGTGAAATTCGTAATATAAAGTTCTTCCTTGCGCGATCTTGATTCCGAAGGATGTAAAATCTTCGTTTGATGTCCGATTTCAGTGGTTGACCCCAATTATCGAACAGAAAAGACCCAACCTTCATATATTGTAGAAAATTTAGGATTTGGAGCTCTATTTTCTGGTGATATGTCCATATTAAGTTGAACTCGAAATTCAGACCTATTTAGCAACAATCCCTTCTAGTGTTTTGATGATATCTCTTAGATCGTGTTTTGAAACATCATGCCCTTTTAACATATGGTAGGATAGACGTAGATGAATATTTTTTTATCAAGGGTGCATTGTCAAATCCTTAACCCATTTGTCCCAGTTTGTTGAGTTGACTGGATAAAGTATGAGGAGGTTTGAGCAAAAATAAGACGCTGACTCTTTTTTACCCAACGCGAACCCAAGTTTGTCTCATCTGTGTATCTTGAGCAGATAAGTGATTCTAACACGTTGGGGTAATCTTGGTACATGCTTCCTCTTTGAAATCCTTATACGGGGTTTTGTAAAACCTAGCTTTCTTAACCGTGATGGAAACCCTAGATGGGTGAGTCCTTATCTGAATGCGACAAAACAGGATTTTGACTTGTAGAAGTATTTCGCATCTCTGTAATGGATTGAGTTCATTCCCGTGGGATAGTATCCCATAATTCTTTGTTTGATATCAAGGTTTTAAGCGTTTGTTCTTGTGGGTCGGCCGTGGGAGCCGAGGCTCGGATACGATATCTGATTCTTGTTCATACACCTCTAGTGAGAAGTCTCTAATTTGAAGCGTTCTGAATTCTACCAATTTATTTTGCACCCGGAGTCTCTGGGTTAATGGTGTAAGAGTCTTTTATCTAGGAGTTGGATGTTTGAGCCACCTCATGCTAGTCATAAAGATGCATGATGCCCGGTTCTTCGCCAGTCCCCAGTTTGTTATATGAATATGGATTTCCATTTACTAGAGATGTTTGATCGTCCAGGCAAGACCTCTGTGTTGCTTGAGATTGAGTCTTCAGGGATAAAACAAAGTCGTTGTTTAGTCTCTGCTAGATGTCTAGATAGGGACTCATGCGAACATCCGTTGCAAATTTTCTGCTGAGATATATTCTTGTAGGAAATGGTTAACCGGACTTGAGAGTAGTAGACACCTTATGGGACTGGGGGAGATGTATCTTATCCTTCAGTCATCACATCCTACTCTGACACATGGGGAAGTTTATTGAGACGGTTTATCGATAGAAGAGGCTTTGAATGACAGGACCGATAGTAGGCCTCTGAATGAGTACCATGTGGCATGGAGCAACGGTCTCAGATCCTTTCCTTGTTTACTTTAGTGACAGTAGGTGGTTGCGGTTGTATGTCGAATAATGAAGTTTTATCTGGATTGTTGGCCTCATGAGTATCGCTTTGGATTTCTTTTCCCTTGATAGATTTGTTTGTAAAAATATTCTCCTTTGCCATCTTGGGTGAACTAAGATCTCATCGTAAAATAAAGTTGGATGGTAGTTAGTGCAGTTGAGCTAGAGGCTCGCTGAAACTGGTTGTAATTGATAGGGTTAGTTCCTACTATTTCTGACAGAATAGATGTTGAGATAGCATATAGACCAGCGGTTTTGAACCTTCGGATAAGTATGATATTTGGTTGAGCGTCATCTTGGATACTAGTCTTGTATGATACTTGGTTGCTTTCTTGTCATGATCCTCTAAAGCAGGAAGAATGACAAGTTGTATCTTAGAGCCTTTCCAAGTTTCCTCTAAGTTTATCTTGTAGACGACGAAAAGAAAAATCCAACGGAAAAAGAACTAGGTCAATCAGATACATAATAAATGAGTTATACGTAAAATAGTAAAGTAAGGTAAACTTCACGAGTCCCATGTGATCAGGTTGAGGTCCCTTGACCTAAATGAATTTTGGAGCACATATTCGTTGAAATCTCCCAGTTTAGACCGTCATATAGTCCTTGAGAGTGGTAAGGTCAGCTGGATGGTTGCTCTATCGCGACTGTAATGAGCTTCATATTTTCCGGTAAGGTCGATTGCAGACAGACTGGATCCCGTCCGTGTTATTCTTAGCAATTTTAGTACTCATTCTTTAGAAGCATGTGCTCGATCTATATTCGTTGGATCTATCCTTACTGGTAACTTTAAAGGTGTTTTAAGATTGGATATCGATCTAAGATTTTACAAGATTCTGTTGAGTCCCCAAGAGCCCGCCTTGGTCCTTACCCAACGTTTTCAAGGATTAATGAAAATAGGTTACTGGGGTATTTTTTTATGCAGAAAGAGATCCAGATGATCCGAGATGCACTAACCTAATCACTAAGGTCAAACTCGAAAGAGAGAGAAACTTCTAGTAGGGATAACCCTCTCGACTAAGTCTGTAATGGATTTAAAAATACTGAATCAATGGAACGTTTTTGTGTTTGGATTTGTATAATCGACTACCTAATGGTGACCATGATTGATATATGTAACTAAGTGGACAACCTCCCATTGTGGTCGCCAAAATGTAGTTACCTAAAATCCGAGAGAGGTTATAAGTGGGATTCTAGGGTCTCTGAAAGTGAGTTACGAGAGGTTGAGCACGAACAATCTTCGCCTAAACCACACACATTGGCCATTCAAAGGCTGCTTCAGTCACATGGAAGAGATTTAGGGCTGGTGTTAGGGAGGGAAGCAGATGAAGAGAGAGATCAGAGAATTCTAGAGTTGGGGGTGGCAACATTGTTATCAGGTGATTCTGTTGTGGTGGCGTGTGAAAAACCGAATTTTCGAACTTCTAGCGGACACAGGTTCGACCTTATGGGTCGGGTTTGATCCATCTAGCAAGTCCAAAATTCCGGACCGCCACTCGTGTGCGATTATATTTTTCGTTTTAAAAGATTTCAATAATTAAAATCAATAATTCAAGACCAATTAAATTTACTAAATGAAATGTAATCAAAATTACAAAACTTTCAAATAATAATTACAAAATCAAAAGTATCAAATTAAAACAAAATAACGCTTCGATTAAATTTAAAACGCGATACCCAAATCTCCGTGGTATATAATAATTTTTTGTCAAGTAGTATTTCTTCGTTCTCTGTGGAAAGGGAGGAAAATGGGTGATCAACCACAGCCCAGTAGGAAGTTTCCAAAAATAATAGAGTGTATAGAAAAACAAACAAATGCAACAACTACAATAATCAAAACCATGCACGAAAGTTCACAACACTACTTACGCCATTCTCAATCACAAATACTTAACATTTTCTTACTCAAAATATTCAATCTTAAATTCGAGATCCTTAATCTAAAATTATTTATTAGTAGAGATATAAATTTATTAATTTAATTAGGAAAAATTTTATAATGAAAAAAAATAATATATCATTTATTATGAGCAATTATTGAAAAAATATACTAGTACGACTGTTTCCACGGTGGGAGGGACGACCGAAGAAGAATCTGATAATGGGGTTTGTCTGCGACTACTTTCGTCCCATTTAAGAAAAGGTGATACTTACACCCCGTTTCGGAAAAAAATGATACTTTCGCCCCGTTTCGAAAAAAAATGATACTTTTTCTGAAACAGAGCGAAAGTATCATTTTTTTCCGAAACAGAGCGAAATTATCACTTTTCCCCAAACGGAGTGAAAGTACCACTTTTCCTTAAACGGGATGTGAAAGTATCACCTTTTCTTAAACGGAAAATTAGTCGATCCATAAACCAAAATATGGTTGCATGATGTATTATGCATCCTTTGTGGTGGTTTTCATAATGGTTATGCATTCAATTTTCGAGAATTATGCCTAAAATGAAAGTATCATTTTTCTTGAAACGAATGAGTACATCGTTTTATTAGTTGCAACGGAAAATTAGTTGATGAATAAACCAAAATTTTGCTACATAAACTATTATGTATCCTTTATGGTGGATTGCATAATGGATATACACTTAATTTTCTAAAATTATGCCTAAAATGATAAGTACCTCTGAATTTCTCAAAATTTGATATTGTTGTTTGTGCTCATTGGATATGTTTTTTTATTAGCTTTCCAATGAGATAAAATTTGTAAAATTCCAAGGTGTGGATTTTTAGATATGTTATATTAAAATTTGTTATCCAATTATACCCCTGAAAAGATAGGATACACAAGGAGTTATATTAATTGGACTAAAAGGGAGGGACATTTTTGGTTTTTCGGCCCTAACCATTTCCAATCTTTTTGTGTCAATTGATCACTTACATTTTATAGGGGTGTGCAACGGGCGGACGGATGCGGATTAGGGGTCACCCGCGTCCAATCCGTCAAAGTTGCGGATTTGGAAAATCAAACCGTGTACGGCCCAATCACCCGCGGATTTGACATCCGCGGACCAACGGGTAATACGGACCAGATACGGATTACCCGCGGATTTAATCATTGGAAGAAAAAAATTTAGAAAACTTATGACATTTTATAAAATGATTCAACCTCCTTGCATTTTATACTCAGTAGGTACCTATAATAGGTTAAAAAGGATGCTATATGTTCGAAGTACTAGAGCATATATTAATTAACTCCTGAGTCTTAACAAAGAACAACATTTGGTAAGGGAGGGATGTTCTCTCATTTCTACGTTTTAGTGCTAACTTAGTTAAGCGAAATCACGTTGGATAAGGATCAGCTGCTTAGTATTTGTCTCTTGCAGTGATGTATACCTCAACTGGGTGCACCTGCTTGATCAAATGGTGCGCAGCCACAATCCAAATGTCCGCTATTTATAACACTGCAAGGTATCTTCAGCATTTGTTTCGGACAGCTAACTAGATCCTCCCAAGTTCAACTCATTTAAGTGTTTTTTTGAGTTATTAAAAAGAAGTTGGGGTGGGGATTGAACAACTTGCTAATTAAGGCTCAAACCATTGAGCTATTTGAATCTATATAATACAATAAAATTGGTTTAAATCATTTTTTCAACTCAATAAAACCTTAAAAATATATTTTTTATTAATTTGATGATTTCAAATTCAAATATTTCTAAAACGAATTAACGTACAAACCGCTAAACGAACCGTTGACCGACTTTTGGATTTGAAAAAATCTCACCCCGAACTCCTCTCCGTCCGCTAACCCATCCAAATGTCCGTTATCTATCTTGACATTTGTTTACGATCCTCCCAAGTTCATTGGGTTTCACCCGCTATTTTGCGGACGGATACGGGTGAAATCCGCGGTTCCGGATTTTTTGCTCATCCCTAACATTTTACAAAAAAGTGGTCATATAAAGGTCCTCCCTCGCTTCGCTCGGTCGGCCCAATTAGGAGGAATTAATAAATTATTGGGCCAACCAAGCGAAGCGAGGAGGACCTTTATATGACCACTTTTTTGTAAATCCTAAGTCATCATCAATTGACACAAAAAGATTAGATTTTGGTGTCCCAAACAATTTTCACTCAACAATGAAATGACTAAAGAGCCCCTCTATGCTTCTATTTCTCACTAAAATTGGTGTAAATATAATAAAACACGATGGGTAATCACGTAAATTTCGTCTGCAGAAAAAAGACACGGAGGTTGGTAATGTAGTAATTGTTTAGGGACAATTTAGTAAAATCCAGGGTAAAGTGACCTACACGTTGCAGGTTCGACTCTTGGAAACCTCTTCTTTTTTTTTTCCTTCTTTTCTTTATCCCTTCTTCTCCTCCTTCTTTATGTTTTCTTCTTCGTCCCAAATTCCAGAGAAACTCCACCTCGCCGCAAACTACCACCATCACCACCGCCGCAAACATCAGTTTTTTGAAACACCACCACTATCTTCACATGCAGCTCTCAATCGACTGAAACACCACCACTACTACCAATTTCGTCTTCTCTGCCTTCTTCTTCAAATCACCCGTACTTTCTCAATCTAAATCTCCGTTCATCTTCACCAATTTCCACTCTAAATTTCGAATATTCTGTACTCACTTTCGAATTTAGAGTACAGGTTTTTGATTTGACTGAATAATTCAATCATCATCTAACCTGTAACCCTAAATACGAAATTAGGTGAATTGTTTCAATTACTTTTAATTGATGGAATTTCTTTTGAATGAATCGATTCAATGATTTACAGAGAAAAACCACTCATTTGATGTAATTGATTGAATTACTTTTGAGTTGTGAGGGAAATAGGGTTTCTGCAAACTTTTGATCAATCGAAGAACAAATTGAGGTAAGATTAATGGCGCATATGACAACAATTTGAGGTAAGAATAACGCTGTTAAACCCTATTATTGCACATATATTTGGCCAAATATGACAGCAATTGATTTAGAACATTTAGTAAATTTATTCCATTCTCTCTTTTGTTGGTGTAGGAATGCTATTTGAAACCCATGTATTTGGTCCTATGTGCTTATCATATCATTGTTGAGCAGGATTTTGGCCTTGTTCTGAAAATTCAGTAAGTGGGCATCTTGTGCATTCTCCATTTCCACGGTAGAAGGGCCGACCGAATAACATGATAACGACCACTACGTGATTGCTGTAATGCTTAGTTGGTCTTGTTGTTGCAGTAAAGATTACATGGCTAGAAGGGACTGGAGCTGCAGAATGGGGTTACATACTGGTAACGGAAATGCAGTGGTTGGATTGGCTGACTTGTATTACATGAGATTCATCTACCGGAGCAATATTTGGAGACTGATCTTGAAGAGTTTGCTGCTACATACTCGTATAACATGAGTAATCAGGTGAGATATTGGTATCCTGCAGCTGTTTCAGAGGATGTTGTACAAGGATTAAGTATGCAAAGAAGGTTTAATTGAGTTACAACTATTTTATCTTTTTAGGTTTTCATCAAGAAGGCCTCCATTATGCATGGTCGAAAGGCCTCTACTGTTTTTGGCATGGACAATGTTGTCTCTTCAACAACTACCCATGGTTTTGGAATGACCTCTGCAGCAGTAAACTCTTTGCTCAATTTTGTAACTCAGAAGATTGTAGCTCTGTCGGAGTTCCTTCAAGAAAATTTTGTCAATTCTATTTCACGGAAGGATCTCAACATCTTGAAGGTATGTGATTCTCGTGTAGGAGAAAACATGTCAGCAATATCAATTGTAGTATATTAACAGAGCCCCCCCCTCTAAAGTTATTAACCATTCTTATGCAAAAGCCTGGGATTCTTGATATACTTCCGTACTTCTGTGGTTGGCATTAAATAGGGAACATTTAACTAGGTGTAGGTGGCGAATAATAGATAGCCACTCAAGAGTATTTATCTAATCACAAGATGTGACAATGCTCTTCTCCTCCTTTATTCGGCAGCTTATTTATACATAAATACATGGTTGTACAATATACGGTAGTAACTCTTCATGTTGGTGGTCACATTTCTGCGTGAAATATTCTGTCATTTACTGTACCAATAACAATTTGAATGGTGTTTTTTCAATATTGAAGATCAGCAAAAAAAACTACAAATGGTTATCCTTCGTTGCAAGGGGTTAGGTACGATGTGGCTATGAAGCTGCCATTTGTGGATGATGAGTTACGGCTGTTGGAACAGAATGTGTTAGGATTGGTGAGGGTCCTGCAAGCAGGGTGTTTGCGTTATATGCCTACAATGAATCTCGGTATGAATATGACACAAACTTCACAAATGGATTTATCTTGTGCTAGCAATTCATTCGTATTTGATCTAAAAGGAAAAAAGAAGCAATTATGTTTCATGAACTCAATAAGACTTTCTGACTTGTAGGTTTTTACGCAAACCGGCAAGTGTTATAAGTTATGACGAAGAATTTCAAAAGCTTGGCTCCATAGATAGAATGGTTACATCCGCCAAAATAATGGACACGACAGTAGAAATTACACATCAAGCTGAAGCGCATGTGAATTTTTTTCTTCTCTTCTTACAACAGTTTCAAAGGTAATTTTGATATTTGTTAATATCATATATGAGTCTTAGTTGCTAAACCTCAAAATATTACAGTGGTTAATCTGTGAAGAGTTTAACTCCATTCTATTACTACTTTCGTCTTCTAAATCATTTGTATGTAGGGACTTCAGAGCAGTGAGAAAATGCCTCTCGGGATTTCTATCTTATAATTCCACCCCTTATAATCTACTCATTAGATTTCAAAATCAATGGCAAGGATAGAATAATGAGGAGGGGCCTTGATATAATAAACCAAGTAGTTATGGATGATGGGTTCATGACGAGTGTTGCATTTGTTCTCAAGGTATGTTCCTCAAACTTTATTCTTACCTCTTCTGTTAGCAAACTGATTTTCCTCTATCGTTTTAGTTGGTGAAAAATATGTGAAAGAAAAATGGGTGATTTTCCTTTCTCTCACAAACGAAAGAATTTCTGTTTATTTTTGTTTAACTGAAAAAGGTTAAAGCTAAATTTGCTTCCCATGTCATGTCTTTAATAATTGATAATGGTTGGCAATTTTTCTGATAAAATATGTGCAGGAGTTTCATAGGCTAGCATTAACGTGCCCAAATATTTATATTGCAGGTTATGGAACAAGAAAATGCACTAGATGGGCTGCACTCGTTTGCCAACATGAGTGAGCACTTAGATCAGCAATTGATGTCTCTGGAGGGAAGTGAAGATACAGAGCAACATACGGGTAACAATGGTCTTACACAAGTCAAGATATGGCGCAAAATAGGGTCACCAATTTCAACAGAAACAAAAAAGGTTGGATAAACATCTCATTCAACTGGTCAACAACTAATAGTTTTTCCCGATTTTGCTGAGTAAAGATTTTACTCAGGTATCCTAGAATTCGTATTTTGTTCAAACGGACCCCCTAGTTCCTACAGTCATCTACATCTTCCGTTGATCACTTTGGTTTGATTATTAACATCATACCCCATTTAACTGGGTTTGCAGGTAATTGATAAATTCCATTAATGGAACAATATTCATTCCAGCTTATATTCAACACTCAAAAGGTTACATTCTACTTGGTTGATTACCGCTGCTCTATTTCCCAAGAGCGCTGGACAATTTTTCAGCAGTCCAAAGAGAGGCTAACTAAGAACTTGCATAATCCAAAGAGTGGGTAGCTAACTCAGATGGACTTGAATCGCAGGGAAGGATGGTTGTGAGGAGCCAAGAGCTAGTTGCTGTTGCTATGAGACAAGCTACAGGTAGTGGTGGTGTTCTGAGAGCTCTATATGAACTGAATCAGTCATGAAACGGTTTGAGGGAGTATGGCCTGAGTTTATCTGAATGAGTGAGTGGTTTCTAGATAAATGTTAGGAAAATAATGTGCAGGGAATGAGTGAAAGAATGGCCAGAAAATTGGGCCGAAAACTTAAACAAAAACAACCATAACTCGGCCAGGTTCCGATTCATACGAGTTGACCGCAGATGCAGATAATTAACTCAGATGGACTTGGACCTATTTTTACTGGGCTTGACTCATGGGTCGTTTGAGGAATGGATTTGGCCGTGAGCTAATTTAGAACTTGGCAAAGAGTATAAGAGCAGAGACCTCTATCTACAAAGTTTTTTTTTCCTATTTTTTGTAAACTCAGTCCGGATCGGAATCCGGCGAGTTAAAACAGTAAACCAAGCAAGCTTTATAATTTCGCTTTACAAATTTACAGGTCCGGCTCTATACCATTATGGCAGAACTAAATTATAAGTACAAAATTTAGTTTTGCGTCAATTTTCTCGGTCAGCCCTCCCACCTTGGCAACTGTTGTACTAGTTTATTATCAGCAATTAGTATGAAATACTAATTAGTTAGGCATCTATCATCTTAATCATTTATTATATTAGATTTTCCTTAATGGGTTATTATGATAGTTTAAGAGGAAAAATTACAGCCATAGATTTATGTATTAGGAGAGTAAATCTCAACCACCATTTACATAGGCTAACTTAGCCGAACTGTGCTTTATATATTGATTGATTTGGTTGTATACATGTTTATAACCCAGTTTTTCCAACAACAATAAATCGATAAATAAACGGCGCGCGGGTTATAACCCCAAAGGGGTTATAACCCATCCACAAAAAACTCATCCAAACAAATATGACACAAAAACCCCAAGTATCATAAACTGTCTATATTACCCTTCTACTATTTAAATCACCCCAACAAAAACAAAAATCAACCCCACATTTAAATTTTATTTAAATTATCACCACCAACAGCAACACAAAGACACCATCGCCATCACACCGCCTCTCATGCTTCGCACCACCACCGCCACTACACCACCGCCACCCCACCACCGCCACCCCTTCACCACCGCCAACCCTGCACCACCACCACCGCCTCCACATCACCACCGCCGCCACCACCACGGCCGCCACAACACCACCGCAGCCACAACACCACCGCAGCCACCACCACCTCCCACCACCACCACTATACCACCACCGCCGCCGCCACATCACCACCACCGCGACACCACCGCCACCACCGCCACCAGTGCACCACCGCCGCCGCCTCCCACCACCACCACCGCCACAACACCACCGCCGACGCCATCACCACAAATGTACCACCACCATCGCCGCCACATCACCACCGCCACCCCACCACCACCACCACCACCACCGCACCACAGTCGCCTCCCACTGTCACCACTGTACCACCACCACCACCACCACTGTACCACCGCCGCCGCCACATCACCACCTCCGCCTCCGCCCACCACCTCCGACAACCACCACCGTCGTCACCAACCACCACCACCACCACTTCCAACCGCCACCACCACCGCAGCCAACGACCACAACCACATACGACCACCACCGTCACCGAGAAACACCATCATTATCACCGACCACCCCCACCAAACAACCGCCGCCACCACAAACAATTAATTTGATTGATCAATGTTCAGCAAAATGAGAAAAAATGATGCAACCAAACTGAAAATGAGAAAAAAATGATGAAACCAAACTGAAAAAATGATGGAACCAAAATTTCGCGTGCAAATAATTTCTCGTGAAAAATGATGTAACCAAACTGAAAAAATGATGGAACCAAAATTGGTTTCACCAAAAAATAGATGAAACCGAAATTGGTTTCATCATAAATACGATGAAACCATAATTGGTTTGGTCGACTGCAATTGCTCCTTGGCTCAGTTCTTTCTTGCAACTTCAACTACTTCTTGGCTCAAATCCTTCCACACCACTAGCACCACCACCACCAATACTGAGCAATTGCATCACCACTCGCTACCATCATTGCTACCGAACAAGACCACCGCCAACACCAGCCGAGCATCCAACCACCACAAGATCCACCACCAACTACCGTCGCCGAAGCAACACCACCTTTATCACCGACCACCACCACCAACCAGCCGCCACTGCCAAAATAAATGAATTTCATTGATCAATATTCAACCAAACTTAAAAAAATGATGAAACCAAACAGAAGAAAAATGATAAAACTAAACAGAAAAAAATGATGAAACCAAACAGGAAAAATGATGAAACCAAACAGGAAAAATGATGAAACCAAAATTGGTTTCACCAAAAACTAGATGAAACCTAATTAGGTTTCATCATTTTTCACATATTGTCATTTCACCAACACAGCTTCAATGATGAAACCAAAAAAGGTTTCACCAAAACTAGATGAAACCTAATTAGGTTTCATCATTTTTCTATGTATTGTCATTTCACCCATATGCCTTGATGGAAACAGTAACAAATCCTCAACACATTGCATATTCTTTTGTAATTCCAACAACATCTCTCAGCACCTCAAAAACAAATGTAACATCTATCCGTGTCCCCGTTTTCTATTTTTTTTAAGTTGTTGTGTCAAGGTAACGTATTGGACACAACACACCGACACTGTGTCCGTGTCCTTGTAACACAGATCAGAATATATGGACAAGGGAAGAGAAAAAAGGTGCACCTGCTACACATGTGTATCAACAGAAATGGCATGATGTTGATTTAGAGAGAAGAGAGCAATGCAAGATGCTACCTTGGGACCAACTCCAGGTAAAGTACAGAGTGCTTCAACGGCCTCATGAAGACCCAATTCACGAAGAGAAATAAGCCACTTCGCACCTCCACCAGTCTTCGACTGCAAAGCACTCATCGTATTAACTATGTACTTTTCCCTTCTCAAGTAAGCCAAGATGAAATCATTAACTGGTAGAAACAGCTAAGAGTAACACACCTCAGTAAAAGAGAAAGATCCCGGATACATTGTATGTGGAGATCCAATAAGTGTAGGTTGGTGACGACGGCCCTGACTATGCTTTCTCTAGCAGACGAGAACTCTTGTATATCCCACAGTGTAAGAATTGCAGTGATTAATGCAGAAGCCCACTCAGGCTTACCTCCAGTAACATCAGCCAAATACAACGTATTTATTACAACTTCAAATATCAAAGCTGGATCCAATGATGAAGACAAAAAGGGATTCAAATGTGTAACCACATCTAAAACTCCAACAACCTTCTCTGCATTTCCCAGTTCCTGCATATTCGCACCTACAACTCCATTACCAGAAGACAAAAAGGAATTCAAATGTGTAACCACATCTAATACTGAGCAATTGCATCACCAATACCAGCCACCGCTACCAGTCAGCACCACCGCCAACACCCAACGTACCGCCACCAGCACCACGACCTCCCACCACCCAAAAATACGATGAAACCGATTTTGGTTTCATCATAAATACGATGAAACCGATTTTGGTTTCATCATAAATAAGATAAAACCATAATTGGTTTCGTCGACTGCAACTACTCCCTGGATCAGTTCTTTCCTGCAAATTCAACTGCTCCTTGGATCGGTTCTACTCACTTTTGTAGAAGTAATGACAAGGATGTAACGTGCATGAAACTATATGAAAAGTATTGCTCAAAAGTATTATGAAGAAGTCCACCAGGTTTGTGGAACCAGAAAGAACATAAAACTCGAAAGAAACTATATCACACAGCAAAATAAAATTCTACACTCATGGGACCTTACTGATTACAATCTGGCGGATCTTTAGTAAGATTGTAAAGCAAATTCAAGGATCCCATTTTGATTTCGGTCTTGTTTTCAGTTAGGAAGGGTGGAAGAATCTGAATAGCACCATTTTTCTTCAGTTGATCCCTCACTTCAGATGCATTAGAATGGTTGACAATTCTATTTAGTGAACACAAGAGATGATGTTGAACCATTGGCTGTGATAAAGTTAGAAGAGAAAACATTTGTTGAGCCACATCGAGGCTGATGAGAATTGATTCTGATTGGGAGATTCTTGCAAGAATAGCCGATGCTGGTTCACGAAGGCTCATGAGAACAGAAGTCACTGAGAAAAGTAGGTTTAGAAGAGTTGGTACAATACCTGACCGAACCAGACGTCGAACATTCTCAGCCAAAGTAGATAGATTTTGTAATGCACCCAAAGCCGACACCTTTGCTTCAAGTTTCCCTGAACTGAACACTTCCACAAGATATGCGATTGATCCTTCTTTTCCGAGGGAAGCTCTGATTTGGTCTGTAAGCACCATTCTTGATAGTGCAGTGGCCATTAGAATCTTACTCATGTCAGAGCCTGCATAAAGTTGATGTTAAGGGGCATATATGATACAAAACCGTGATGATTCACCATGGACGAAATAGTCAGACAAGGATAAAAATGCATCATACATTGGTTGATAGTCTAATTTTGGACATCCCAGAACTGTGTTAAGGGAGAGGAAACATCTTCAAAATAAGATAAGCAATCATAAAAATCAAGCTAGAAACACAAAAACTATTGAAACTTACGCAAGTAAAAAACAATTTATGTAATACAGTAGTGTGAACCATCCTAGTGTTCCAAGTTATTCTTGGGGGATCTTATATGAATTCTACATTCACGACAAACAATACGAAACACAATTGTATCCCTTGTTTGCATTATGGTTCTGAATGCCATGAAAGTAATCAAGAATGCAGAAAAATGAAAATGAAAAACCAAAAATGGAGAAGAGCTGTTTTACCTTCTTTAAAGTGATGAACCAAGGGTTTGAAATAACCAGCCTCGGCCATATGAAGAACATCTTGGGTATTACTAGACAGAGCATTCAGTAACTTCCCTACATCACAGGAAGCAAGTTTGTTTTCGCCATTAAGTAGTGCTACTAACATAATTATACACCCTTTGATTCTTCCAATTCGTCGACGAACTTCCACAATTTCTGAAAGATGAAGCAATAGTCCTACCACTTCTATACTCTCCTCAATATTTCGCGCAAGATATTTGACCAGAATCGTTAAAGACTCGACATCACCCAACTCCAATCGTTAAAGAATCGTTTAAAACAAACTTAAACAACTTTCTGGTGTACTTCACAAAGAGAGTACCTAATCTAGCTACTGCAAATGCTTCATGCATGCTGGACATTCCCTTGTATGGTGTACTAGTTGTGATTAACACACAGAACACTTATGGAGAAGCTATAGACATCGACCTTCTGATCCTAGTGTTTCGTTCTTTCATGTTCAAGCGTCTCTTTGCTATATGACTGATCCAAATGTGGGGTATCAAGATAAAACGGTGAAGAACAGCGACAGTACCACATGAGATATGTTCAACAAGAGCAGGCCAGTGTAGTTATACCGAATGCATACCTCAGAAGCCACCCATTTGTAAGTACTGGCTTTACAAGTCATTATTTCAATACAATAAATATACCACTAGGTCCAGACTTCTATTTCTTTCACTGCAGCAACACTGAACTAGCTCCACAACTCCGCAGATTCCCCTTTAGTTGCAACAACAAACATCTGCAACATCAAAAACTTCATATGCTTCTTCTCATTCTTTTCTCGAGCTACACCCCTTCCAAGTTCCAACTTCTCCATTTCAGTCTGTATGACCACCATTGCCAATCTGCATCATTGGTTACATATAACACAATAATTCCATTTTAATGGTAGCAGCCATCATCATCCACCAGACTTAACCCCGATACTCTAGCTTCTCTACATTTTAATGGATGCTTGTACAGCCGAAACTTGGCTCAAACACCATGATATTCTTCATCTTCTCAATTCAGGAAATTCTGCAAGCACATCGTGTGCGTTTCTGCTGGTGATTCAGACATGAACTTGTTGATGATTTAATGTGACTAAATATCCTTCCCTGCGAACATTCATACATTTAACACAAACCCATTCATTCAGTTCAGTTCGAAACATCAAAACCCATCTCAAATCTGTATGGCAGCAAAGATGCAACAGTCTTGAGTCCTGGTTCCTTCTTTCATCATCAAAACACCAACAACAGCAACACCAACATCGTGTAATTCATCTTCTCTACCAAATCCAACATAAACCCACTTCAATCTGTCGAATCCATGGCAACATCACTTCAAATCTCACTTAAGAAAAAACACACCAACATCGGACAATTGACAATAAAAAACCCTAGAAAATCTTCTCGCAATTACCTTTTTTTAAAGAAAACCGCATCCACCGTTGTTAATCCACCGCAACTTTCCCATTTGGTTTTATATATCTGAGCATTATATACATTTCGACGAAAATAACTCATCACTCGTCTTCAAAAACTATCTATGATAAATCTTAACAATGACCGAAATGTAATGAAGTTGGTTAATTAAGATTGTAATAACTTGAATCATTAGGGGTTACTCTTGAATTTAAGAGATTTGTCAGCATATTAATCGAGAAGGTGATATTTCTGGTGGTGAAGGTGAAGGAGGAGGCGATGGAGGAGATGGTGTTGATGTCAGATCTGAACATCGTAACCGGTTGGTGGCAGCAGCTCGTGTTGTTGGTGGTGGTGGATACGAAGGAGGAGGAAGGGGATGAGGTGATGGTATCGGAAATGGAAGTGGTAGTGGTTTGATGGTGGTGCGACGGTAGGAGGTGGTGGTGGTTTTAGGGGAAAGAGGAAAACGAAAATGAAATCACGGAAGGTGAAGAAATATTTATGCGCATACATACAGTAAAGGGCAGGTTTGGAATATATAAATTTAATAAAAACTAAATTTTAAAAATTTTATTTGGATTGGGGTTTTTGTCTCATTTTTATTTGAAACGGTTTTTATTTATTAGAAATAATATGACTGGTTTTTTCTTATCACTAGTTTGTTCACCTAGGGGTTTTGTCACTAGTTTTAAATGATACCTCAACTCAGGTACTAAATGAGTACTTATAATTACAGAACTACAGAACTAAGGGCAATTCATGTGAAATGAACAAACCTAGAGTTTGTTCATTTTGATCCCACTATGGGATGTACAAACCAAGAAAATGGATGTTCAAGTGAACGGATTAGTTCATTTGAACAGCGAGACACTCTAACAGGCGCGTGTCTGTTGAAATGACGCGCGCCATGACCAATAACTCTGGCGACAACATACGTGACGCCCGCGTTTTCTACCAAAACGCGCGTTTTAGATGCTAACGCTAGCGACTTCTGCTGAGACTCCAGTATCTGACTGGATGGAGCCAACGACTCCATCTGAAAGGCTGGAAAACCTGTTGATCCAACGGCTACAATTTTTGAATTCTATATATACTCCTGCTTTCAACTCTAAATTCACATATTTTACACTTTCTTCACTCTCAAAAATGCCTCCTAGTGTTGGATTCTCACAACAAGAGGATTTAGCTATTTGTAGAGCCTTTTTTTTTCATACACAAGAAGATGTAATGCGTAATGTACCCGATTCGATGTTCACTTTCTGGGACAAATGTTACAAAATGTTCACCACTGAAACTGGGAACATACGTGGGCGTGATTATCACGGATTGCATCATCGTTTTAGTGTAATTAAAACGAATGTATTGGAGTTTGTCGCCCAACTAATGTTGAATCACCAAAATAAGCTGAACGGTGAAGCCGAACATGAAGTGTTGCCCAGAACTCTAGCGATGTGGCCAGCATCTCACCGCGGTCGTCCTTTCGCCTTCCATGCTTGTTTTAACATTCTTAGGGTGCTCAACAGATACAATCCCTACATCAATCTAGGAATTCCACCACCCGCTGAGAATTGACACATATGTAGTAGTTGTTTTAATTTAATGTATTTCTTTTATTCTCATGTATGATGTGGTTGTTCAATGCAGTATGTTTTTATTTATGAAATTGATGGTGTAATGTTTAATCAAAGTGAAATTTAAATTACTTGATATTGATGGTTTTAGATAATCGTAATAACACCTAATAAACAACAAATTAAATAACATAATACCATAGTGAATCCATTTGTCCTACAACTTCAATCATCCCACTCCACCAAAAAACACCTGGGACATTCCCAAAAATGCCTTCCATATGTGTCTTCTTCAGAAGAAGTCTGCAAATGCATAAATGTCCTGCAACCCGGCTTTGAGCATGAACTGATTCTCTGTGGACAATGTTTGTATTCGTGATTTCCATATCCACAATGATTGCAGTGTAATAACTCCTTTTTCAATTTGGCTTTAAGTTTGAAGTTTTTGCACATTGTTGCAATCTTTTCTTCTTCTTCTTTTTTAATCTTCATAGCATCATCTAGCATATGTGGTTCCTATGGACAATTGGAATCTTGACATTGCAAATACCTAAGCTTTTCCGGTTATGATTCAATCACCATTCTGATGCGTGAACAACCTTCCTGCGGACACTTTGAATACATCCAAGGACATTGCATAAGACTGTGGTTATCCATGAAACATAATGGGAAAATCTCTTTTGCTTCACACATAATATTTGCTTCACTTTGCCTTTAGAAAACATGGTGGATGGTGAGAGAGAAATCGGTTGGTTTGGTTTAGAATAAAATCTAGCGATGTATTTATAATAGAAAATAGGCGCTGGTAATTTAAACGGGCGCTCATAGGAAATTCTTGGGTGAATTTACTAATGTCACCCGAGACTTTACAGCAAACGCCAACGGCTAAATTTCTATTTCCAACGGCAAATTTTTCGTTCTCAAATCCTATAAAATTCATTGTATCTCCAAAATAACATATTCTTCTTCTTCTTCTTCTTCTTCTTCTTCTTCTTCTTCTTCTTCTTCTTCTTATTTCTTATATATCTCCTCCTCCTTTGCAGAAATGTCTCTTACAAATCGTGGTCCCAAGTTTACCGAAGAAGAGGATATAACTCTATGCAAAGCATATTTCTTTCATAGGGTAATCACTGGTGTTGTTATTTATCATGATAGTTATTTTTGGGAGAACGTGTTTTCAATGTTCGTCTCATTGACGGGAAACCCAGGAAACCGAGATGCTCGTCAAATGCGTGCTCGTTTTCAGCGTATTAAGCTTGCAGTCCAGCCATTTCTTGCTCAGGTAATGGAAATTGATCGAGAAAAGTTCATCGGTGTAACTGAAGAAGAAGTGATCCAAACAACTCTTGATAATTGGGAGGAAGATCACGGTAAGCCTTTTCATTTCGAAGCGTGTTTCAGAATTCTAAAAGATGGTTCATCTCAAGTACATCGTTATTGCACTCGAATGTCGCTGCCGGAATTTACAATGGAAGAAGATGTTGCTCTAGTTCGATATTGGTTACATCGTATGGCGATACCAATGAACTATGACCATTTCTGGGAAAGAGTATTGGGACATTTTGTATTTTCGCGGAACGAAACAATAAGAAACAGTAAAAGCCTAGAACTAAGAATTGCATTCATCGGTAATGAAGTCAAATATTATACGGAAATATTGTGGATGGTTCATCGTAGCAATTCTGGATTATCCAACGAAGAACTGAAAACCATCGCTCTGACCAAGTTTACCGAAGAAAGCGGGAGAGAGTTTAGGCATTTTGAATGCTATGAACTTTACAGAGAGAACGTGGCTGGATTTAATGTAGTTTGATGTTTTTGTTGTGGTTTATTAAAATGTAGTTTGATGTTATTTTCAAGTTTAAATAAATGGTAATAAATTTCACGTAATCTGAAGTGGAAATCTATTTTAAAATATAAACATTTTCATTCATTGATATTACTGCCAATTTTACAAGATATAAACTTCGACAATAATAAAAACTTTAATAAAAATCAAGTACAAGTTTCGGCCTCCTGTTTATCTTCATTTGACGTATTTTCCATTCAACGCGCTCTTTGACAGTTTCTCCTTTGTTTTTGAATTTTTTGTTGTTAAGTTTCAAAACAGGAGCTTTTCTTTGCCTTTTAGCGGAACATTTTCTTGGAGCAACTTCTAAAACTTGCACTTCCCTTTTACAATTTTCAATCTTTTTAAAACTCCCACATATCTTAGAAACAGCAGCTTCAAGTTTTGCATCGCATTCGCATAAAAGTGTGATCGCTTTTTCAGCCATTTTTATAAGAGAAAATTTAAGTGAATTTTGGTGTGACTGAATTATTTGAAGATTACGGCAATTTATAGAGGGAAAAAGTGAAATTCGAAAATTTTAAAACTACCGGTTGGCATCACCAGGAAAACCGCCGGCGATACAATCCGTGACGCGGCGTCAGCCTTCTTGTCACCAGCGTTTGCGTCCTTGACGCCAGAGTTCTTCTGCTAAGCGCCACCGTTTTTTTAAATGACGCCTGTTTACTACTCTAACGCCTAGTGCTTTCCCATAGTGAAAAACCTAATTTGGCCATCCACCTGGCTGAACATATTTTTGGTTTGGCCATTGCCATAGGAATTGATCTAAGAACTCAAGATAAAATAACCAGAACAAAATGCAACACTTGTCTTATATTGAAAGATAAAATGAGGTTTTGGTGTTTACCTATTTATGAATTGTTAATTTGTTGTCAATAAAGTTTGATTGGATACAAATACCATCATATCACACCCGCTAGGCTGCTACACCCCCAAAATACTAGCATCATGGCAATCTTTGCCTTGTAATTGCGTGAACCAAAATTAAAGCTAAAACAGTATGGACATTTGGAGTGGACTTCGGTCAAACTTTCCACATTACAAAATAAAATTATAAATAATTTTTTCCTTATGATCCCAAAAGCTTCCATAAAAACCAAAAGCTTCCATAACGTATTTCTATGTCAATATTACTTCTCATTACCCCCATCTTAGGAGCTACAAAAGATGCATCAAAAACTAAACTCCCACATTCTTAATTAACTCTCTAGATTAACCCTAAACTATGACTCTTCCTTATAGGTTAACATTTTGAAGTCCATGAGCCTAACGCATCATGTGGCTGTGAAGACGCGATATATCGGATTTTCTTATGGTTTCAACAGAAACTCTTCCGCTCCTTCCTCCAAACATCTGCATTTCCAGAATAGAAATGACTCAGTATCTACAGGCCTGAACACAATTTTCTTGAAGTACAAAAAAGAACACAAAATGTATTATAATAGGGGTAGTATTATCTTTCTCTCACCTGTTGATCCTAGTTGGGACATCTTCTGAAGATAGAATCACGACTGGGATTTCACGCAGAGTCGAGGATTCCTGGCAAAGGAAGAAAACAAACAATGATGGGAGAAATTTAGCAATATTATGATTGTTTTTCTAAAAGGATCCAAGTACAAAATCTTACTTTGTACTTTGAAATAAAGCCTTTCTTCAATTAGTACTATTTTCAAAGGGGGTGTTTTATAAACTTGATAAGTAACTATTGAGGGTACACCACAACGTTACCCTTAAAAGAAAGGTACAGTAGTACCCAAAATCTACTGTAATACAGAAACGCGAAAACGATATCTCCATTAAATATCGTATATGTGTTTTGGACTTATACGACAAGAATATAATGAAAAAGATAAGTAGAAATCTTATGCTTACCTTAACTCTTTTAAGAAGATCAAATCCCGTCATCTCTGGCATGCAATAATCTGTTATGATCATATTCACTTTCTGCTCCCACGTACCACAACAAAACAAAACAAACCCAACCAAAAATAACTTAAATCACTAATAAAAAAAATTACAAAAACAAGAAGAAGAGAATAAACCTTAACCTGTAAGAAAAATTAAAGAAAGTATATGAAGAAATTGTTGTTAGTTATTACCTTATTACAATTTTCTTTTCCTTCACCTAACCATTCTAATGCTCTTTTCCCACTATCTACAGTGGTAACTGCATCAAAAACAAAGACATTGAAGTTCAGATAAATTTCTTAAAAGAGAAAAATAATAATTAAAATGGGTATATATATATATATATATATGGTACTGTTTAAGAATGAACTACAGAAATAAATACCTTTATATGAAGACTTTTAAAGTAACCTTTCAACTAGTTTGAGTTCGAAGGAGCTATCATCAACAACCAAGATATGTAAAGCATCTGAGCCACATTCATTGTTTGACATTGTTGAGCTTGCCTGAAAAACTGACATTTCCGGCTAGAAACACACACTATGTATATGCTTGGAAGAACTGACGAAGGAAGAGGGTTGGTGAATTACTTATATGAAGAAGAAGATACAACGATAGAGAGAAAATGAGTTTATATAGAAGGAAAGAAATAATAAGAATATGATCAGAATTCAGAAGAATAAAATCTCAGGGAAAGAAAAAGAATCAGAAGAATAATTATGCGTATTTTTACTCGAGAAAAAAGAGATTTTGGTCCGATTTTTTCAACAGATATTTCGGTTTTCACAATTTTCTCCTTTTCAGAAACAAAAAAAAAAAAAAAACGAATCAAGGTAAGATTTTCAAAAGAGTCATTTCAATGAGAGAGGGAGAGATTTTGTTATGATTATGATGATCATGTAAAGAGTAGATAGTTGCAGATTTATGAGAAAGAGGAGATAAAAGAGACAGAGGGGATGACGAACAAAAAGTCAATGACTTGACTAATGAAAAAAAACATCGGAACTAAGGGCTAAGATCAAAGGAAAATCTTTTTTAGGATGGTACCAAGATATCTCTTGGGTTCCCAAAAATAATTCGATCCTCCTTTGAATAGTTCTGCAACGGATTCGGACGATTTTAATAATTCTTGAACTAGTTTTCTTTTTAGGATGTTTTTTCCAAAAAGATCCTCACTCTGTTTCATTTTACTTGATGTTTTAGGGTTTTTGTTGTGTTCTAAAATAGATGAGAGTTTAAGTATTTTTCTCAAATTCTCACTGATTTGCTCTTGCTTTGAAATCACAACATACCATTAATTCTCATCATAATCAACATATAGATGATTACTCCAATTTTAAAATGGGATATTTAGACTTTGGGTCCCAAAAATGTGATCAGAGTAGCGTTTGGGTCCTAGAAAATTTCAAATTAGAGTTTGGGTCCCAGGACTATCGTTGACCGTCTTGACGGTTAACTATTTTTTATTTTTTATTTTTTATTTCTATTTATCTAACGCAGTTATTCTCCATCAGCACGTGAGTCGCACGTGTTGACAAATATCCATCTAAGCCTATCCAACGGACTAGAAAAGATGAATTCCAACGGTTTAGATTTCTTGTCTCTTAATATACAGTTGGACCCATCATCAAACCCCTATGAACACTCATTTCTCAGCCATTTAAGTACTCATTTCTCATCCATAATTTGAAACACCTGTTAAACGGTTTTGAGCTCACATTTTGATCAAAAAATAAAGAGAATAACACAATTTATACAAGAATACCAAGATTAAATAAAAGAAATCTTTTATAAAAAAAGGAAGTTAAAGTAAGATGTCTGCAAAATATTCATCAAAAGAAATGTCAACGGACTGGTGGTGGGGAGAAAGTTCAGCTGAATCTGGTTGTCGACTTTTATCAAACACTTGATAAGCCAAAAAATGGAATGGAGATGCATGGAATGGTCTGTTCCCTGTTTGTTTGGCTATCTTTATATGCTCTTCAACCTACAGTTCGAATTTGGTAAGAATCCAACTATTCAAATACTACCAGTAGTTTAAAAACTCATTAATCCATTGTCATTCATTACCAATAATCAATGACCTTAACACCGATGCTTACCTGTTTTGATACGGTATCAAACTATGTCCAAAATTGAACTAAATGGTACCCAACGTTCCTTTTCCTTGTTGGCTTTAAGTTCTCTTCAAAACTTCCAAAAACACCCACTGTAATCATGAACATACCATATTTCAATGGTTTCTCGAAGGCAAAATTAACCCAAAGCCGAACAAACTCTTACACATCATTCTCCACCACCACCGGAACGATCCCAAGAAATACCTTACTTCACTGATTTCTCAGCAGCAACACTAACCCAAAACAAAAATAACCCATTAATTTTTGCACAGCCTGATGATCATTATTTTTCCTTCTTCTAAGTTTTGTTATTAATTTTGAGGCTGTGTTTGATATGAGTTAATTCCATGGAATTAACCATCTTTCCATGGAAACATCGTGTTTTCATGGAATTGCCTCCATGAATTGCAATAAAAGTGTTTTCCGTCTTTTGGTCAAAAATCTATTTCCATGTAATTACAATAAAAGTGTGGCCTAAAGTATGTTTTAAACTCAATTCCGTGGAATTCCATGGAAAGTCTTTCCCTGTCTCCCCCAGGAAGCTGATTCCATGGAAACACTTTCCATGGAATTGTTTCCTTTCTCTGTTATCAAACACAGCCTGAGGTTCATTAGTTTGTTACAGTAAAAGGGAAAAAAGAAGAAGAAATAATCTCAGCCGTTAACTTAGGTAATTTATATTCATTCACGTATTTTGACGGAAAGTAAAATGGGTGAGTTAGTAAATAAATCAAAAACTTAGTTTTATTTGGTCATTTCCTAATTTAACCAATTTATCTAATTGTCAACGCGGTCAACTATGGTCCTGGGACCCAAATTCTAATTTGAAACTTTTTAGGACCCAAACGCTACTCTGGTCACATTTTTGGGACTCAAAGTTTAAATATCCCTTTTAAAATCTACTCCATTAAGGAATATTTTGTTTGTCCCAAGTAAATTACATGGGGATTCGTTATTTACACTAAATCTAGATACAAAAAATTATGTACTTTAAATTTTTAGGAAACTATTAATATGGGTAGATTTGGAAAAATTTTACTCTCTCTGTTGTTTCTTAATCTGCGTGAAAAACTCTACAACATCAAGTAAAATGGAACGGAGGGAGTCTATTTTAATAGTATCTTTTCTTCAAGAAGCCGAAATATTTACCGCCAATCCTCTGTACTAGATAGAGAGTAATACCAAACTACCAAATGCGATCAATGGATTCAATGCTTCGACAATAAGAAAAGAAAAAAAAGGAAATGCTATCAAAACCGCAGTACTAGGGACGGATTGAAAACCAATGGATGGAAAAATAATAGAAAAAAGAAAGAAAGAAATGTTATAAAATCCGCACTACCGGGGCTAATAGCGCGTTTGGATACACATCCAGAAATAGTTTTTCGACTTCTAGAAGTCATAAAACAAAAAATCAGTTTGAGTGTGGAATTTCATAACGATTTCTAAAAGCAGAAAAGTCGACTTTTTATGAAGCAAAATATCTGAACTTCTGACTTCTGCTTCTCCAGAAGCAGAATTGTATCCAAACGCACTATAAAAATAAGTCTTAAAGTGAGATTCAATCTATTCCAAAGGATGGAAAAATAACAGAATGCCGAGGCTGATGACTTTTAAATATGACGATTTTATACACTTCCAGCCATTTTTCGGGGGTAATGTGGAAGAAACATTGGAATCCAAACGAAAACACAAATTTGAAAACGCCTAGCGTCATTAGAATAACGCTTAAAAGGAATATCGATAAGTATGAAATGGGTTCCCGTCCAGAAAAAATGACGAAAAACACGATAAATTTTGTTATTTTAAAACCGACTTGTAGGTCAGCTGGTTTCATGCCCTCTACAGATGTTTAATGCGCGCCAGGAGGTCTCAGGTTCGAGTCCCAGATGACGCAATATTACAGAGTTTAACATGGACGGTAGAGTTAGTTTGTCCCCCTTGCGAAGACATTAGTCACACTATCCGCTTCGGCTTTCCGACTTTGTTCCTCATGAGGCTCGCTGGTAGGCTAGCACGGTAACTTGTTCAACTTATGTAGTAGTACGCTGCTTGGAGCTTAGCTTGTTAGGCTTCCAATTATTCGTTAATTATGTAATAATATTAATAAAATTTTAAAAGATATAGAACAAACACGTCTATATATGTGTCCAATTTTTAGTAATAAGGACTTTGACTATTTAACTATTCAATACAAATAAGAAAACAAATAGTGCCCCTCGTTATGTCGAGGGATTTCTCTCCGACTCCGAGTAAAAATTTAGCGACACGAAGGTTAACCATTTAACATTTGGATGTGTACTGGCCAAGTGAGGCACCCTTTAAGAAATCAAGTATTTTTTGGGGGAAGAAAAGGAAAGCATAAAGCTTGACTACGTAAATTGCCAGTGGTATCATATGTTCGTTTTGAACTAAAATACAGACATAAGTTTGCCGTTAAATCCAAATAATGTTGAGCGCTACTTCTTCAAGGCTGCTAATGGGGTACCAAATTGCTTGGGGGTGTACCAACCCCAAGGCAAATGATTTTTTGTCTTATTAGCATTTGGTACACCCCAAGCAAAACCAGTCCCCCCATTAGCAGCATTGTATTTCTTTTGCCACTTTGGAAATTTTGGATTACTAGACTAAGTGAGGTGGCATAAAATTTGAAAGATGGAATCCTTCCACATTAAACTTGCTCTAAAACACACCACTTATCAATATGGTAATGTCTATTAGATGTTTTAGTATATGAATGATCATTCTCCGTGTATGATCATAAGATTCTTCACATCATGTATTAGTTTCTTTGTAGAAAAATTTAATTTTTAACCAGTAATCTTGCACTAACTAATGGTTTATGTCAGTGTTCGTTTTTCAACAAACAAACTGTTGTCTTGTAATGCATAAAAATGGAAAATGAATCCTTTAATTAGGTTATATGCTAACCTTTGCTGGTGTACCAGCTAATTGATATTTTTTTAGAACGAAAACATTATCTTCCATCTATTTGCCACCCACACATTTTCTATTTGCCACCCTCATCAGAATTTTTAAAGTAAACATAATTTTTTATTCTACTTTTCCTATTTGACATCTACAAAGAGTCAAATATAATTTGACTGTGACCATCACCATTCTCTTGCCTCTCCTTTGTTAATCTTTATTTTTGATAAAAGTCCATTAGAAAGATATTAATCCTAGGTTAGGATTTTACTTTTAACCAGTACACTATTACAATATATTTAGTAGTATTTCAAATTATAAAGGAGTGTTTAATTATCCAATCAAGGATTCTTAGCAGTTGGTGATGATCCAATCAACGGTATTTGAGACCCTCAAGTGTTGTACTAATAAAGTGATCGCAAGGAGGCTGAAGTTATAAGCACATATTCAATTAGAAGAAGTGTAAGCACGGGTTCGGTTAAAAGATTAGACCAATCGGGCTTGATTATAAATTTCCATAAAAATTGATTAATATTTTTATAGATATGCCGATTAATAAACCAATCGGGCTTGATCATAAACATATATTGCTAGTTCTCAAAAAAAATTAAAACAAATTGCAACCAGTTGTTGATCGTAATAGTGAAAAAAAATCAAACAAAAAACAATGAAAACAAAACCCAATATAAACATGAATATTCATCTACGATTATACTGACGTTCAAAATTTTTTAATTAGGTTTAACTTTATCCTCTTTTTGGGTTTGGCATTGCATGGAAAGTAATAATTTCCGTTGGAAGCATTCTTGAAAGTGATGATCGGTGGGAGAGATGAGCTGAAGAACAATGGATAAGATAGAGAAAAAGAAGTGACCGTCTGAATAGAATTTAGGTTTTTCTTCTTTTTACTTTTAGAGTTTATGATTAGGGTGGTTCTTTGTTGAGTGTAAACAAAAAGTCAAAGAGATAGTATTTAGGATATATGAAAAATATAGGGGTGGCAAATAGGATAAATGAGGGTGGCAACTAATAAGAGTGGCAAATATGAAAAGTGGGGGTGGCAAATAGGTGGAACCAAACATTAAAGTTGAGACAAAAACAAAGACAAAAAACATGATCTAGATATGGGACATGAGGAAAGGGAGAGAAGAAGTGATATGATGCTCATCCGTAGCTGCACACAAAAGCAGCCCCTTACTAATCTATGGTCCCAGGGGTGCCACCACTTGTCCCATATCTGGACTAACCCAATTTCCCCGGCTATAGCAGCTTCGTTTATAAATAAGCTGTCAATTTTTGTCGCAGTATTGAAGTAGAATCCACATCATAATTAAGGAGCTTATATGCCCACAAAAAAAAAATCCTTTGAAATTCCCATCATTAATACTCCATCTACGATTGCACAGAACAAAAAAATCTAGAAAAGTAAAAGGGTTTTTTTTTTTTGGTACTAGTTTTGTCCAACTTTTGAGTTTGGTCTAACATTTGTCCAGCTTCGTGTTTGGTATTTGGAAAAGACGTTGACCCGCGTTGACTCAGTTATAGCTTGACTTCTGTTAACAAATTAATAAATAAATTTTTAGAAAATGGTAAAAATATAATTATTAGATGAGTTTACTATCATACCCATCACTTTCTTAATATTTACATTAGATCCAATGGTTTTAATAAACCCATTTAGTCTACGGTCGTGATCTAATAGAATCTATTAACCCCAACTTTTTATTTTCGTTTCTTCTCTTCATTTATTCTGCCTCCACTGTTAACTTAGATCAAAACAGAGTAAATCGGGAAGAGAGAGAGAGAGATTGAGAGAGGGAAGATTTATGAAGATCACAGAAGCAACGACTGCCTTTGTGTTCGAGAGATTGAGATGGAAATCGAGAGCTGAGAGATGTGATAGTTCTGATAATGTTTTGAGGAGATTATGACAGGGCTATGATGTGAATTGAAGAATTAGAAATTGGATTATCTAGGGTTTGAAGCTGTTCTTACCAAATAATATGAAGATGATTTAGTTTGTTTTTGAGATCAATAAGAAAACAGTGAGTTGATATTGTTGATCTATCCAAGAAATTGAGAGACGAAATTGAGGATAAATGATGAGAGATCGAGCGGAATTATGAAAGGAGATCAAGAACAGAGATTAGTAGGGTGAATGAAGCTGTTGTTGATTGAATGGAGATGAAATTGAAAAAGCAGAAGATGAGAATCGAAGTAACAAGAAGATATAGGTGGTACTAATGGTAGTTTCTGCAATTGAAGAACACAGAGAGGTGATGATTCTACGTCAAGAAATTAAATTCAAAAGATGATTCTTGATGTTACAGAGAAGAAAAGTGGGTGTTTCTGAATCGATAGGAAGAATGAAGGTTAGGGTTTGTGACGAATTAGAACATGAAATTGAGATCGAGAAGAACAAGACGTTGGTGTTGTTGATTAAAAAAAATAGGATGCAGTCAGATTTTATTTTGGTTTGTGTGTTATTGATTTATGATGGGTATTGGTGCTGGTAGTAGTATTACAGAGGTGGTTTAAGTGAATTTGCCCGATGGTGCAGGTGAACTTAAGCTGCAAATGGTAGTGAGCTGCTGTTGTAATTTGGATCTCGATTCAATAGTATTTTTTTTGCTTTAGGAGTTAAAATTTTAAGTTATGATTTTTGTTTTGGGGATCTTGAATGTGTTAATTGATTTCCTGAAACGATTGTGAGATGGGTGATGGTAGGAATTTCTGGTAATGATTTGGTAGTGATTGGTAGGGTTCTATTGGAGATTGTAACTGAATTTTATTATGCCTTAAAGGGTTTCATTATAACTTGATGGTGATAATGGCGGTAGAGTGGTGGTAATGGTGGCAGATGCGGTGATGGGATGGCGAGAGGCGGACGACACATCATGTAAACTCGGTAGAAATAGATGGTAAACTTTACTCCTCTTCAATTTAAAATGAAGGGCATAATAGTGAATTCATTCAAATATCATATTTTATATTAATTTTAATAAATCTTAAGCAGAAGTCAAGAGTCAGCGTGGGTCAACGTTATTTTCAAGTACCAAACACCAAGCTGGACAAATGTTAGACCAAACTCAAAAGCTGGACAAAACCTGAGTACCAAAAAAAAAAAAAAACCCAAAGTAAAAGTAAAAGAGGGAAAATCCCTTCACACTTTTATTCCAACACTATCCAACATTATATTTGTGAAAAAAAGCAAATAGTAGGAATATGTTTCTCTTATATAAAGCTCTAGGACGTTCCTAGCGGGAATGGGCGAATTTCTAGATATTTGCAAAAATAAAGATTGTAAATATTTCCAGCATACATCTAGGTTTGAGACCGGCTAACCACATCTTCCTCTTGCATAGTCTATCGGCCTACACACCTTAGTTCACTTCAGTTGTACTAATTTCAGAAGGATTTGTTGTTAATATGGTTAAGCAATTATGAATGCACCAGAGTGCATTTGAGCCGTCATTTTCCATGATGTATCTTTTCATGTTAACACTTCGTAGCAGGTTACAGTTGGCTACTTTCTCTATTCTAGGACTGTCTCTCCTTTCTATATTCTGGTGGGTCATATATGGAAGATGTATGCACATAAATCCATCACTCTCCACGTGTCAGAGGAGCTACATGTGGAGGACACATAGCTTGGGGCACAAGCCTTGATGACACGCCCCAGCACCCGATGGGCCCCTCCCACGAACACGTATCCATCATCATAGTGATCTAATTTTGCAGAGTCCAGGGGCACTGAAGCATCCGAATACTGAGAAGCACTGAAGAAAACCCTAGTTACTACTTTACTCCATCCCGAGGAAGATACAAGATCAGCGGCTGGGGCAGGACTCGCTGACACAGATGTGACAAGAGCTTCCGACATCTTCCCGACGAATACAGACCATCCCAACCACCCGCATTAACTGCATGTGACAAAGGATACGTGTCAAGCAGCCTGTGGAGGAGGTTACGGCTACCCATCGTTATCAAAGATAACCACCGGACCCTTCGAGAAAGACCGAAGATAGCAGCGGGAGGTGCACAGAAATCAAGAGGATAAGATTACAACGGTCTACATAAGTGGGGCCCATAACTTATCCCTATAAATACCCCATCTCACTAAGAGAAAAGGGGTCGACCAATTGGAATTAGTAAGGAGGGAATTTAGGAAAGATAGAGAATAATTATGAATTCTATTCCCCTAAGCAGCGTTATTCACCCCAAAGTCATTTGACTATCTATGTAATCATTCAAAGTATACTTCATAACATATGTGCAGCATTATTATGATCGTTAGAATCATCCCCTTATGGGTTGACAATGACGAGTCCGCAGAATCTGAGTCTGTAAGTCATCTTATTCATATTATTTACGTTCATTTTATCCCCATAACGTTGCCATCTACAAATGAGAATATAGTTTGTGAACATATAAATACCATTGTAATTTATGTGTTCATAATTTTTCGCTAGAAACAGGGACTTTGTCCCGGTAAAAGATTTATCTTATCCTGTGACTTTGTTCATTAGATCATTTCAGATATGCGATTTCACCATGCCCTCATAAAAAGATTTGCGTCTGCCAGATCTACGTTTTCACATGTTTTTATCTTGAAACTCAAAAACCTTATAAACATATATGCGTCTGCCAGATCTACGTTTTCATATGTTTTTATTTTGAAACCCAAAAATCTCATAGGCAGATCTGCGCTTTCATACGCTTTTATTAAGATAATAAGGTTTTCAAGCAGATCTCCGCATTTTTAAGCGCTGGGTTGAGTTTTCATAATTTAAGGATTTTCCACCTTTCATTTTGCCCAATCCGAACTAACATTACTAACCAGGCCTACGTGGTTATCGTTTCTCCGATGATGATTTATTTTGTGCAGCACGAGTCAAAGATAGAAAGAGTGAAGGATGTGAGAAAGGCCAAGGCATCATCAAAGGACGCACCAAGGGTAACCCCGGTCATGACCCGCAGCAAGCAGAGGGGAGAAAATATTAAGACAGTGGATAAAAGACAAGATGGAGCTGAAAGTACGATGCCCTTAGAAGCTAGCACAATAGCAGCAGAGGCACTAATAACCACAACCGCAAAAGCCGACGCGTCCAAAGCAGGAGCTTCCAGAGCAGGAGTTTCCAAAGTTACCGCAGCCACTCAACCAACCGAGAAACGTGAAAGAATGGCGGAATCAGTAATACAACAACCACTCTACGGGATGCCGCTTGCTAATGAACAGAATTTACCGCTTCTGATTAACCAACCATCAATAATAACAAATTAACCCGCATAACAACCGCTGGAGATCCAGGTCCCGCATATTGATCCACCAGTCCCACTAATACAAATTATTGATGAAGATCAAACTGTAATGGCCGGAGGACAATTGCAGGTGGCTAGGCCAAACCAAGGATCGAACCACTCCATCCAAATGATAGCAAAAGTTGAAGAATTAAGGAAGAACCAGAGGGTGTACGTAGATGCAGTGGCCTTGATTGCGCAAGAGAATCAGGAACTCAAAGATAGGATCGTTAACAGCGCAGAGGTCGAAAATCTACATGATGAGGCCAACTACATGGCACTAGTACTAAACCAACACCGAAGGATGATAGTAGCCAACGTCCATAATCCCGAGACATTGAATCAAAGAAATATCAGAGAAAACTGAAGATCCGACCCATATTATGATCCCAAAGATTCATACTATTTCGATACTGAAGTTCATAGAGCAAGACGACCCACCATCCACGAAGACCACCAATTAGCTATGGAAAGTCTCCGTGCAGAGATGATGGATGAAATAAAGGAGCTAAAGGCTAGACAAGGAGGTGGAAGACTGGAGCAAGTAATGAAGGAACCCAATACTACGCCCCTAACCCAGCGTTTAGCAAAATCACTTATCCCGCAGAAGTGTTCAGTCCCAACATTCGAGTGTTATAATGGGTCAACTGATCCAGCGGCTCATCTCCGATATTACAATCGAATCTTAGCCCAATGGGACTATGATGATGCGATACTTTCCAGATATTTTCCTTCAAGCCTAAAAGGATCATCGTTGTCTTGGTTCGATAATTTACCAGCTAATTTTATCGATTCTTACGGTTAGCTCGCTGAGAAATTCTTAGCAACCTACATGTATAATAAAGTCATCAACACCGGAATGGACAAACTTTTCTCATTAGCAATTGCCTACAAGGAAACAATCAGGGAATATACTGATAGATGGCACAAGAGCTGTCAGGAAATTGGGAATGTTGACCATGTGGTCATTATCAACTGTTACAAGTGGGGATTAAACTGAATGAGCCCGCTTTTCGTCAAGATCCATGGCAGCGTCCCCACTACAGAGGGAAATCTTCGAGTGATCATTGAAAAGTACGCTAGGCTGGAGGAAATCCAGCGGGAAAATCCCCTAGCACAAACACAAGGATCACACCGAACCAATTCTGCAGAGAAGGCCAGCGGGTCAAAAAGAGGTGTGTCGACTCAGCGTCCAAAAGAAGATGGTAGGATAAGAGGAAACGATCGTCGGGGTGATCGGAAATTCAAAGATCAAGTATACATAAATCTAAACACCAATTACGGCCGCATCCTAAGGGATATTAAGGGCCGGGAAAATATGGAATGTCCATGGTCCAAAGGGAAGCAGCCCCCACGAATGGAAAAGTCAAGAGACTACTGTGAGTATCACTGTTTCAACGGGCATCAGACAGAGAAGTGCAATAATCTCAAGATAATGATCCAAAAATTGATTAATGCGGGAGACCTCAAGAAATACATTCACAAAGGGGAAACCGAAGATAGGGCAAAACGAAGCAAGTAGGTCCATCTCCCCGAGAGCAATCGAACCCTTAATTCCATCTCATGTTCCGAGGCCAATGGACCATCGCTAACTACCCAGATAGGGAAAAGACTGAGGAAGCAATTTGAGGACTACTGTAAATTATACAATATTGATGGAATGGAAGTAGAAGAGCATGAAAAATGGATGGACGCTCCTTTAATCTTCGATAACGAGGATATCGAAGAAGACATGGAAAACCACAACGACCCTTTGGTACTTACGTTTTCAGTGGCAGGATACAATATCAAGAAGATCCTCATCGATGGAGGAAGTTCAGTTAAAGTCCTGTTCCTTGACATATTCAAGCGAATGGGACTTAACGAAGAACAGTTGTTATCTTCGTATTATACCATCTACGGATTTAATAGACCCGCAACGAAGCCTTTAGGGGACATTATTTTACAAGTGGACGCAGGACCAATGAAGGTTGATACATGATTCAGCATGGTGAACTCGCCCTCCCCTACAACGCCATGATTGGATGAAGATGGGTACACAAGCTCAAAGGGGTGGCAGCGACTTATCATCAGTACCTTAGATTCCCAACAAACGAATGGGTAATGGAGATAAAGGGAGATCAGGTCTCTTCCCGTGAATGCCAAGCACTACAGAATTAGCTAAACAACTACCAAGACGAGCAGCGGAAATCTCGAAGAAATCGAAACAAGGGAGCGGCAAAGGAAAAAGCAATTGATATATACCTCGAAGAAATCTCTGGCAAAAGTCTTACGAAGGAAATTACCATTTTAAATGCTAAGGCTGACATTCCCACAGTCGAGAAGACCCAAGAGCCTACCAAATAGTAGTTAAAGAACGTTCCTCTCATAAGGGAACCGAAGCCAACGTTCACTTCTCTAGAGCCCGCCAAAGAAGTCAATATAGGAACGGGGGAGAGCAGGAAGATAATCAAAATTGGGACTTTGATGACCGAAGAAAGAGAGCTAGTATTAATCAAGATACTCAAGGAATAATCTGATATCTTTGCATGGGAATTAGGAGACATGCCAGGGATAGATCCGAAGGTAATACATCACGCGCTTCGCATAAAACCAGGAGCCACACTTTTCAGGAAGAAAGTACGAAAAGTAGCACCAGAGTATCACAAAGCAATTGAAAAAGAGCTATGAAAACTGTTGGAAGCAGGGTTCATCAAGGAAGTCAAATATCCAACGTGGATATCTAACATGGTTATTGTACCGAAGAAGAACAGCGGAGTAAGAATATGCATCGATTTCACCAACCTTAACAAAGCATGTCCGAAAGATAGTTACCCACTCCCAAGCATCAACCAACTAGTAGAAGCAGTTAAAGGGTATGAGGAACTATCATTTTTTGGATGGATATTCTGGTTACAATTAGGTGGATTTGGCAGAAGAAGATCAATAACATACTGCATTCTACACCCCGTACGACCTCTATTTCTTCACAAGAATGCCCTTCGGTCTTAGAAATGCAGGGGCAACGTATCAGAAAATGGTTGATGCAATCTTCAAACCTTGGATTGGGAACACCCTAGAAGTCTACATAGACGATATGCTCGTCAAAAGTAAGCTGCTTAAGGACCATCATCAAGATCTAAGGGATACTTTTCAAGCAATGAGAAAATACAACATGAAGGTAAATCCAGAAAAATGCACTTTCGACGTCACTTCCGGGAAGTTCCTCGGTTACCTGGTAACAAAGAAGGGCATCGAAGTGGACCCTGCCAAGATACAAGCCATCATAAGAATATCGTCTCTGAGAAATCTGAAAGAAGTTCAAAAACTCAACGGTTCTTTAGCAGATCTGGAAAGGTTCATTGCAAAATCATCGGACAAATGCAGGTACTTCTTCAACATCCTCAAAAAAGGCGAGTGGACGGTTGAGTGTGAAGAAGCTTTCCATAAAATCAAAGAGTATCTGGCCTCAATCCCGATCCTACAGAAACCTGATCCAGATAAAGTGTTAGCCCTCCTACATAGCAGCAACGGAGGATGTTGTCAGCGCGGTTCTAGTCAAAACAAACATGAAGATAGAGCAGCCAATATATTATGTCATCAAGACCCTCAACTCAGCAGAAAGGAATTATACGAAGATCAGACAACTCATTCTAGCATTAATATGGGAAACCCAAAAGCTGAGGACCTATTTTCTGACTCACTACATCCGTGTTCCATGCAAGGCGCCACTGGAAGCCGTTCTCAAAAGCGCTGGGAAATTAGGAAGGATAGCAAAGTGGAACACCCATCTCGATCAATTCTATCATACATGAGATACAACATTCCCATAAATCACAAGTTCTGGCAGATTTCCTAGCTGATCTACCCCTCGTCGATGACGAGGAGGTAAAAGGAACCCCAGAAATGGAAGATGAGAAATATCCGGTCGATATTTTAGAACTATCCAGCCAAAGGCGGTGGGAGGTCTTCGTAGATGGGTCAAGAAATATGGGCGGGCATAGGCATCGTAATCACTACCCCCACCAGAGACAGGATTATACATACGCTGAGGTTAGAATTCAAGGAGCATACCAATAACATCGTAGAATACGAAGCGGTAGTACATGATCTTCGCTTAATACTAGAAATGTGAATAACTGATGTACGCCTTACAAGCAATTCTAAACTGGTCATACGACAAATAATACTGGAATACACCGTCTGAGATAAGACCCTATCAGTGTACATGGACCTGGTCCAGATTCTAGCATCACGAATACCCATCATCAAATTCCGACACTTATGCTGAAAATAACTCAGATATGCAGATGCCCTGGCATACATATCGTCCATGTTAAAAAATGAAAATGTTAAGGAAATCAAGGTAACAAGAGTGTATGAACCTTCGGTAACCCCTCAAGAATCCTTCTCTATAAGGCGTATGAATAATATTAGCAAAAACATCACTGACGACGACGTATGGGAAGATATTGCTGAATATTTTCTTGAAGATGATATCATGACAAAGGAAAACGAAGATGAAGATTTCACAAACGAAGAAAATTGGAGAACCGAAGTTCATCTGTTTCTCAAAGAAAAAGTGCTACCAAATAAATTGAAGCAAGCTAGAAAAGTGCAATAAAAAGCAGGAAGATATGATCTACGGGATGGGATCTTATACAAGAAGTCTTTTCTGGGACCGCTGCTTCGCTGCCTATCAAGAGAAGAAGGACACCTGGTTTTAAAAGACATACACTACGGAGACACCGATAATCACAGTGGAATGAGGTCACTAGCTGACAAAGCTAAGATGCAAGGCTACTACTGGCCACAGATGATACAAAATGCTGCCAAAATTTCAAAAATATATGAGGAGTGTCAGCGTTTATCCAAAAGAATCCATGCCCCTACGACAAATCTAAACTCCGTAGACAGCCCCTGGCCATTTGCTAAGTAGGGAATAGACATCGTTGGCCCTCTGATAGAAGGATCAGGGAAATGACAATTCTTAATCGTGGATACAGACTACTTCATCAAGTGGGTAGAAGCCAAAGCTCTTGCTAGGATCCGAGACGCAGATGTGTTCACATTCATCTTCCAGAACATCATATGCAGATTTGGCATTCCTGCAGAAATTGTATCAGACAACGGAAAGCAATTACAAGGGAAAACATAGACATGTTGTTTGAAACTTTCAATATCAAAAAGAATAAATCAACCCCTATCTACCCTCAAAGTAACGGCCAAGCTGAGGCCACGAATAAGACCCTTGCCCTCATCCTTAAGAAACAGTTGGACGAACTTAAGGGACGATGGTGCGAATAATTACATAATGTGTTATGGACATACTGAACAATGCGAAGGTCCGCTACTGGAGAGTCACCCTTCCTCCTCACTTACGGAGCAGAAGCCATCATCCCAACGGATATTATCATGCCAACTACAAAGACCGAAGCCTGGGAGAAAAACCTCACAACGGACATGATGCTCGAAAGACTTGATGATCTATAAGAAAGAAGGGAGGCAGCATTACAAAGGATGGAAAACTACCAACGAAGACTAGCTAGAGAATATAATAAGAAGATTAAGCTTAGAAACTTCGTAGAGGGACAGTGCGTGCTGAGAACCATTCCACAATACCAATGAGAGAAAAAGTGGGGCAAATTGGCACCAACGTGGGGAGGACCATTTTTAATACATGACATCGCAAGAAATGGATCTTACTACCTACGTAATCTAAAAGGAGAAGTCCTCAGGCATCCGTGGAATGCAAAGTACCTCAAACCGTACTACCCATGAAAACAACGCAGACAAGCATCTGCGTAAAAAACGACAAAAGAAGAGGACTGATAGGTGTAGAATACACCTAATTTACTATCTAGTAGTTCATGCTTTATTTGCTATTTTTCTTGTAAATTATGTATTTTATGTGTGTTTTTGAGCTATTAGGTACTCTGGAGTCGCACGGACGAAAAGAAGAAGAAATCACCAAAATTGAGCAAAAAGGGAAAATCTGTCATTTCAAAGGAAAACACATCTACTTTGGAGAAGGAGTTAAAGTGCACAAGGATTGGAGGAAGGAGCAACCATTATCTTTTCAATAAGTTTTCTTTCTTCCTTAAATTATTATTATTATTTTGTGAACTCCAAATTATGAGTAGCTAATTTTCTTATTGATTGAGGATGAATTCCTAGTTCTTAATATATGATTTGAGTTTTGTTTCAATTCTACTTTGAAGTTTTTCATATGATTATCGTTTTTTTTACTAATATTAGTGTTTATGCTTGATTGATAGGTCGTTTGGGTGGCCAACTAAATTAATTTGTTAATTAATCTAAAGCTAGTGAAAGTTAGGGGATAAGTAATCGTTTCTTGACTATTTACATAAGTAGAAAACACAAGACCTTGCGGAGGGATTCCGTGGAGCAATTGTGTGTAAAAACAACGTTAGCAAGTGGACCTTGATCTAAGAGTTTAACTAATAATATCAACCTAATAAATTCATGAATCTTAATGCGTTTAACTAAATTACATCTTGGGTGATTTAATACTAGGTGGTTTGGCGAATAGAATCTGGTAGGCGAGAACTTCCGTAGCCGGTGAAATAAGGGATTTTGGGGTTAGCACTGATCTAGCTGCTATACCTACGGTTGGTGATAATCTATGACTAATAACAAGTGGAAAACAACATAACTTTAATCATTGTTTTGCAGCGAAGAAGGATTCCTTGATCTATTCTCTCTTATTGAATTCAACTAACACTTTGTTTATTTCTTTTGCTTTATAAGTTTTACAACCAATAACCCCCTTTTGTGACAATTTTACAACTAATAATCTCTTGCTCCTCGTGGGATCGATCTTGACTACCCTATATTACTTATTAATTAGGTAGTGAAACATTAATTAATTTGTTGTGGTTACGACACGCATCAATTTTTGGCGCCGTTTCCGGGGAGTAACGGACGATTTTAGTTGTTTTTATTTTTCTTTTTGCTTTATTCTTTCTTTGTTAGATTCTATACCGTATCTAACTTAGTTTTGTGAATCTTGTTGTAGGTACTATATCTTTGGTGAATGCTTAAAAAGGGAAGACCAAGTCCAATACGTCTTCGATCCGGCACTCAACTAAAGGACTTTATTCGAGCGGTTAACACTCTGCTTCCTCGTTCTACATCAAGTGAATTTGCAGATTCAGACATAGAAGAAGAAGCACCTAGCTTCTCACAATCTCGATACACAACAATGGTGTATCCAAACTAACTCAACTTTCGAGATCAAGCCGGGGTTGATTAGAGAATTACCAAAGTTTCATGGCATGGTGAATGAAGACCCAAACAAACATCTTATGGACTTCAATACCATAGTCATGGCCATGCTTCCGCATGATATTAATGCGGATGGAGCAAAGTTGAAAGCTTTTCCGTTCTCTTTGGCGGGCAATACTAAGGAATGGTTGTACTATTTGCCTTCCGGAAGTATCACAACATGGAATGGGATGAAGAAAATTTTCCTCGAGAGATATTTTCCCGCATCGAAAGCTACTCAAATTCGCAAAGAGATTTGTGGGATGAAACAAAATGTGGGAGAGTCATTATATGAATGTTGGGATCGGTACAAGATATTAGTGGCACGTTGTCCACACCATTAATTTAGTGACGCCATGATAATCCAATACTTCTATGAAGGTCTCCAAACAAGTGATAGATATCTTCTTGACGCCGCCGGTGGTGGTGCACTAGTGAACAAGACGGTGTCCGAAGCTACCGAGTTAATTGAAAGTATGGCGGCAAACTCACAACAATTCTATGCAAGAGGTGATTCAATGGTTAAGTTGGTGCATGAAGTTAGTGACTCGTCTTCACAATCCGATCACCGGTTAAACAACATAGAGAGGGTAGTGTAACGGTTGGCCGCGGTAATTATTCCGGATGATGAAACCGAACAAGTAAACGCTTTATATCCAAATCAAAGGCCAAGGTACGATCCATACTCAAATACTTACAATCCCGGTTGGAAGGATCATCCCAAATTTATCTATGCAAACAAGCAAGCGGCGGCTCCTAATCCATATGCGCAACAAGGTGGATTCCAACAATCACGTTTCCAACCTCAACAACAACAATTCCAACCACAACAAGTCAAGGAGCAAGATTCTTCGAATAATGACAAGTTGAATGTGATAATGCAAAGCATGCAAGGTCTCATTTCTATGTTACAACAAAACCAACAAAAGACCGATTCGGCAATCAAGGATTTACAAACTCAAATGGGACAATTGGCGACCGATATGAACTTAATGAAAGCTCAAGCATCCATAAAGCTTCCTTCACAACCAATTGTGAATCCAAGAGAGAATGTTAGTGCGGTTACTTTAAGAAGTGGAAGACAAGTGGAGAGTCCAACTCGTCATGAAGAAGCTAGTGAAGAAGTAGTCAAGGAGGATGCCGAACCAAGGGAGACTTCAACACCAACCGCCCAATTCAAGGACCCAGTTCCTACTTTCACTACTCTACCACCTTTTCCTAGTCATTTTGCTAAGTCCAAGAAGGAAGCTCAAGATAAGGCACTCATGGATATCTTCAAGAAGATAGAAATCAACATTCAATTCATCGAGGCCATTAGGAAAATGCCAAGGTATGCTAAGTTCATGAAGGAGTTATGCACAAATAAGGATAGGTTGCTTGATAATGAAATTACTAAAGTTGGCGAGAGTGCGTCGGCTATGCTTTTGAATAAGATGCCTACAAAGTGCATGGATCCCGGTGGTTTCACGGTGCCAATTACTATTGGTAATAAAAGGTTTGAACATGCTTTACTTGACTTGGGAGCTTCCATTAGTGTGATGTCGGCCGATATATATGACTCCTTTAATCTTGGACCGTTGAAAGAGACAAGAGTTATTATCCAACTAGAAAATAAGTCTAACATCTATCCAAAGGGGCTTGTAGAAGATGTTCTAGTGTAAGTGAATGAATTAATTTTTCCGGTGGATTTCTTTGTGGTGGATATGGACAACAATGAGAATCGGTCGTCTACTTCTCTTCTTCTTGGGAGGCCATTTATGAAGACCGCAAAGACGAAGATTGATGTTGATAAGGGTACACTCACTATGGAGTTCGAAAAGGAAGTAATACACTTCAACATATTCGAAGCCATGCGCTACCCAAGTGATGTGCATTCCGTTTACTCCATTGATGTGGTTAGTTCATTAGCGCAACAAATGGTAGAATTGAATCAAGAGGACGAACTTGATGTGGTGTTGCAAAAGAGCATTGAATTGTACGTCCATGGCTTGTCTAACTTGGATGTTGAAATTTCCACGGAATTGGTGGAGACGTGTGGTGCTTTGACGGCATTACAATAAGTTCAGGTTAATGTTTCATATATTTATTTACCCGTGAATGATGAATTACTTGTACCATCTATTGTGAAGGCGCCTAAGCTAGAGTTGAAACCACTTCCGTACCATTTGAAGTATGCGTTCTTGGGAGATGGAGATGAGCTTCCGGTGATTATTTCAAAGAACCTCACACGGTACAAGAAGACCGTTTGCTTAGAGTCTTGAAAGAGCACAAAACGGCTATTGGTTGGACAATTTCGGACATCAAAGGCATTAGTCCATCCATATGCATGCATAGGATTCTAATGGAAGAGAACGTGAAGCCGGTACGTGATGCTCAACGTAGGCTTAATCCTCCCATGATGGAGGTTGTGAAGAAAGAGATACTCAAATTTCTAAGTGCGGGGGTGATCTACCCAATTTCCGATAGCAAGTGGGTAAGTCCGGTGCAAGTGGTGCCAAAGAAGTCCGGTGTTACGGTTGTTCGAAATCAAGACGATGAACTTGTTCCTACAAGAGTTCAAACCGGTTGGAGAGTGTGCATTGATTATAGAAAGCTTAATTCCGCAACCCGAAAGGATCACTTTCCTTTTCCTTTCATTGATCAAATGTTGGAGCGGTTAGCGGGTCATTCTTATTATTGTTTCTTGGATGGTTATTCGGGATACAATAAACTTGTTATTGCACCGGAGGACCAAGAGAAGATCACTTTTACTTGTCCGTTTGGAACGTTTGCGTATAGACGGATGACGTTTGGTCTTTGCAATGCACCGGATACTTTCCAAAGATACATGGTGAGTATATTCTCGGATTACGTGAAGCGCATTATCGAGGTATTTATGGACGAATTTAGTGTTTATGGCAATTCTTTAGATAGTTGTTTAGGCAACCTTGAACTAGTTCTTAAACGATGCATAGACACAAACCTTGTCCTTAATTGGGAGAAATGTCATTTTATGGTAAACCATGGCATAGTACTTGGTCACATTGTGTCCTCTAAAGGGCTCGAAGTGGACAAGTCAAAGATAGATTTAATAAGAAACTTACAATATCCCACTTCGGTGAGGGAGGTTCATTTTTTTCTTGGCCATGCAGGTTTCTATAGGAGGTTTATCAAGGATTTCTCCAAAATCTCCATGCCGATGTGAAAATTACTACAAAAGGAGGTACCTTTTGACTTCAACAAGGAATGCAAGGATGCTTTTGACAAATTGAAGGCAATGTTGACAAGTGCGCCAATTATCAAGTCACCGGATTGGAATCTTCCATTTGAATTAATGTGTGATGCTAGTGATTATGCGGTTGGAGCCGTTTTGGGTCAAAGAGTGGACAAGTTGTCCCATGTTATTTATTATGCATCTCGGACCCTTAATGATGCACAAATCAACTATTCTACTACGGAAAAGGAGTTATTATCTATAGTGTTTGCATTAGAAAAGTTTCGATCATACTTGGTGGGTACAAAGGTTATTGTGTATTCCGATCATGTGGAACTTAGATACTTAATAAAGAAGAAAGAAGCTAAGCCAAGACTAATCCGGTGGATCCTATTACTACAAGAGTTCGACATAGAAATTCGAGATAAGAAAGGTGTGGAGAATACCGTTGCGGATCATCTTAGTAGACTTGTTATGTCTCAAGAAGAACTTCCTTTACAAGACCGCTTTCTGGACGAACAACTTTTCTCCTTGGAAGAATCAACACCTTGGTATGTGGATATAGTGAACTACTTGGTGACAATAAAGGTACCTAGTACAATGTCCAACTTCCAAAAGATGAAAATTAAGAAGATAGCGAAGCAATATATGTGGGATGAACCATACTTATGAAAATATGGCGTTGATCAAATCATACGAAGGTGCGTACCTAACTCCGAATTTCAATCCATTCTCTCCTTTTGTCATACTTTTGCTTGTGGTGGCCATTTTGGTTCCAAGCGTACCGCTCTCAAAGTTCTTGAAAGTGGATTTTATTGGCCCACCTTGTTTGAAGATTCATATATTTTTTGTAAATCGTGTGATATATGTCAAAGAACGGGCAATCTAGGTGCTCGAAATCAAATGCCACTCACACCAATTCTCGCTGTAGAGATTTTTGATGTGTGGGGAATTGATTTTATGGGCCCTTTTGTCAATTTGAATGGAAATTTTTATATACTTCTTGCCGTAGATTATGTTTCGAAATGGGTGGAGGCTAGATCCACCAAAACTAATGATTCTCAAGTTGTTTATGATTTTGTAAGAGAAAACATATTCACTAGGCACGGCACACCAAGAGTGGTGATAAGCGATGGAGGATCGCATTTCAAGAAGTCTTTCCATGCTCTCCTCAAGAAGTACAACATAACACACAAGATTGGTACGCCTTACCATCCACAAACTAGTGGACAAGCGGAAATTTAAAACCGTGAGATCAAGTCCATTCTTGAGAAAACGGTGAATACGACAAGGAAAGATTGGAGCTTTAAGCTCAATGATGCACTTTGGGCATATAGAACGGTGTACAAGACACCGATTGGTATGTCTCCATATTGGTTGGTTTATGGAAAATCTTGTCATCTTCCGGTTGAACTTGAACATAAGGCTTATTGGGCGATAAATAAATGCAACATGGAGTATGATGAAGCGGGGAAACAAAGAAAGTTATAACTAAATGATCTAGAGGAGATACGTAACGATGCTTACGAGAGTGCCCGAATTTACAAGGAAAAGACCAAGCTTTTTCATGACAAGATGATTTCTCGGAAAAGTTTTGTTGTGGGGCAAAAAGTCCTTTTATTTCATTCTCGTCTTAAATTATTTCCTGGAAAGTTAAGGTCCCGTTGGATTGGACCATATGTTGTTACTAATGTTTTTCCTTATGGTGCAGTTGAAATTACTAGTCTTAGAGACAACTTGGTTTCCAAAGTTAACGGCCATAGATTGAAGCCATACTATGAGAACATCGCCTATGTGAATGTGGATGAACTTCCATTTGAAGATTTGCTCCCTCTGGAGGAGTAATAAGAAGCAAGATCTATGTCGGGCCGTCGACTTTAAAACAAGCGCTAAGTGGGAGGCAACCCACCGGTTTTGTATCTCTTATCCTTTTGCTTTTTATTTTTATTTGTTTTTTTTATTTGCTTTTTGTTTTGTTTGTTTATTTTTCTTGTTCCATATCATATTAAGATTTCCCACCTTGACTTTACTTGGACGATTCAATTACATTGAGGACAATGTAAGGTTTAAGTGTGGGGGAGTGGCGAAGCATATATTTTTGCATTAAAAAAAAAATTGCATAAAACTTTCAACTTTTAGAGATTTTAGAGTCACTAGCATGCTTCTAGGTATGATTACATAGAGAATTATGACCGACATAATTGAACTTGGAAATGTTAGGGAACTACGTTCGATTTCTTGCTTGTTAGAGTGTTAAATAATGGATTTAATCATGCCGGTGATGCAAATTAGGAGCAGAGAAGAATGCATTATTAGAGTTGCTGATCAATCATTAGTGGAGACTACCCATTTTCATATCATGTGAGGCACCGACCAAAAATTCTTCCTTTACTAAAGAGCTTCTTTTGAGTGTGTGTCACCGTACGTTAATTCCGGGTAGAATGGTGAGCTACCCAATTTCACACCAATTTCAGCACTATTATGATCTCTTGAGTGCTAATTTTTGTCAATCATGAGGGTGACGTCTATGGATGAAAGCCTCCTTCTTGTAGTTCGATTTGCAGTTAGGACCATTATCTCGCTCGACAACAACGGGTCCATAAAAACACCATAATCATCAACAACAAGGGAGCGACATCAAAATCTACAAGGAAAGTTGAAGACGTTTGAGGTTTACAAGCAACAGAAAAGAAAAGAGCAAATTTTTATCCAAGTAAAGCAACATACAATGAGCATATTTTTACATATATGTTGAAGACTTACAATACAATGAGGTAATTCTATATTCAAGTATGAATACTAATTTACAAGAGAGAAGAAAAGCGAAAGGTGAGAATTATTGAAGTTTATGATTTCAAGACGATACAAGTTGTGAAGAATCAAGCGGTAAAGTACTTTTCCACGGCCATGGTTGTTTTATTTTTCACTTTGATTTGTATTTTGTTTCTCTTGTCTAAAAAAAAAATGAAAAAAATTGAAGAAAAAAAAAATGAAAAAAAAAAGAAAAAAAAAATATGAGACAAGAGAAATATCTATTATTGTTTTTTGTTTTTATTGAATAAGCCGTGGGTAAGGAAAATCTATAAGGAAGTTTCAAGCGACATGGATTTTAAGGAAAAATGTTACAAATTGTCAAGGATTTATGAAGTTCGAAAGTTTATCACCAATAGTTGAAGCCGAAGACCAAGAAGATGAAGACAAGGAGCGGAAGACGTTTCTATTGGATTTTGTGAGAGTGGTGTTATCATAATTGGAAATCGGATGTGAAGGTAAGTAAGTAATCTCATCCTCGATATAAGTGGTTGATTTCCTTTCTTAGAGATCGTTAGAAAAATGGTTTTTCAAAATATGAAAAGATGTGGGTTTTTCAAAATTTCGGAAGTTATCCTTCCCACCATTCAACGTGTTGCAGGAATTCTCTCTTCATTCCTACCTGCACACATGTGAGACCCATAAAAAAAAGCCATCTTTTTGAGTGCAATTATCATAAAACCCTTTTGCGAGGCAGAAGTCGAGGCGAAATGCTTATTGATCGTTTCTCAAACACGTGTTCTCTCATTATGGTGTGGTTATTTCTCACTCAACATTTAAGAATGAGAATATGTTCTTTAGTATTTCTAACTTCTTATTACTAGCATGCAGAAACTCTATGTCTTCATAACTCTTAGGATGTTTGGGACGCTAGAACGCTTTGAAGTTGTAAGTTTTAGTTTGATTTGCTCGAGGACTAGCAAAGTCTAAGTGTGGGGGAATTTGATAGGTGTAGAATACACCTAATTTACTATCTAGTAGTTTATGCTTTCTTTGCTATTTTTCTTGTAAATTATGTATTTTATGTGTGTTTTTGAGCTATTAGGTACTCTGGAGTCGCACGAACGAAAAGAAGAAGAAATCACCAAAATTGAGCAAAAAGGGAAAATCTGTCATTTCAAAGGAAAACACATCTACTTTGGAGAAGGAGTTAATGTAGATACCGAATATCACAAGGCATTAGCTTACGAACATCATGACAAATATAATAGGAAAGAGTTACAAAACAATACGAAGATAGAGGAAGCACAGGGAAGTATGAAGATTTGCGAAGATAGAATAATCGTACGAAGATGTGTTGCGATACTTCGCAACACATATACAGCTGTACAAAGTTCATTATAAATAGGAGTTCAAATGTAAAATTCGAGAGTTTCTTTTGGTGAGTATTAGAAATTATCTTAAGAAAGAGAATAGAGAAAGTTGTAACTATTCTAGTTCCATTTAGATACTTCTTTGTAATCAATTGAGAGAATTAATAAAAAAAGTTGTCATTCAACATCAAGAACTTCTCAAGTTTTACTAATTCTACTGAGGGTGTAGTTGTAGGTTATTCTGCAACTACATAATTGGCGCTAGAAACAGGGATTTGAAGGATTCCTGTATCAGAAAAATGGCAAGAAGAAGAAATATATCAGAACCATTAACTGCAGTAAGAAGAAGTGTGAGTCTCGCAGGATGAGAAGCAAATATAACAGGAGAACCTAGTAGGAGAGGGAGTAATCGAAGAAATCAATCTCAACAAACAATAGATCATGATCGAGTGAGTATACACACTTGGAGAACTGATACACCAGCAGAAGAATATAGAGAACCACAAATTAGAGAAACGGGAGGTTGATGGGAGGAACAATTCTTGAAAGAGAAAGGGAGATGTTAGAAACATTGAGACAAGGAATTCAAGAAGAACGAAGGTTTGAAGCTGAAGAACGTGCTAATCTAACAAGACAGAATCAAGAATTAAGGATGGAGAATGAGATGTTACAAAGGAGTAAATCTCAAAGTGTTGCAAGATCAAATGCTAGACCATAGATAGAAGGACAAAATTCACCAACAATCAATGATGAAAGTACTATGAAAGGACAAGCACAGAATCAAGTTGAAAGAAATCAAGAGAATCGCTTCATTTTAATACCAAACCACGAACAAAGCATGGAGAATTTACGAACTAGGCCAAATCCTAGAGAAAACAATCAGAATAGTGAAGAAAATCGAGAGGAGGGGCAGCAACTTATGGAAGAAACTGAGAGACAACAAGCAGTACATCAAAACAATTACGAGAATGGAGTAAGAAGACGTGAAGAGGCTCGTAACAATCAAAATATTAAGTATGAAAGAATTAAGAGAAGAATTGGAAATCAACAAACAGAAATGACAAGGAATGAACCAAACTTTCGAACCAGAATACAAGAAAATCAGGAAGAAATAAATCACAGAAGGAGGAGAAATGAAGAAGAAGAAATTCCCGATATTCGTATGAGAAGGATGAGAAGAATAGAAAGGGAAGAACAAGAATTTCAAGATGCTCTGCAACAAAACAATTATGATAATTTAGAAAGAAGATATTTGCAAAATTGTGCAAATGAAAACATTAATGAAGAATATGATAGAATGCGAAGGATCGCAAGAGAAGAGACGAAAGAACGTAGAAGAAGAGAGGCTGCGTTGAAGAGGCCAATGGAAGAGAATTCTGAAGCAAATGCACGGATTTTTCGAGAATTAGCGGAAATTAGAGGGATGATAAACAATAGAAGAGGAGGAGATATAAGGCAATTAGATGAAGCAATAGAAGAATCCGTGAGGACTCCATTTGCTAGAGAAGTACAATTGGGAGGGATTCCACCAAAATGCAATCTGCCTACACTTACCAGTATCTTTGACGGGACTTCATGTGCTATTCAGCATATTAAAGCATACATAAGATGCATGTTACAATGGGAGAATCATGATGTTGTACTATGCAAGTACTTCGCATCAAGCTTAACAGGGGAAGCTCTAAAGTGGTTTGAAGGGCTTCCTAAGAACACTATTACGTTATTTAATCATTTACAAGCAACTTTCCTTGGAGCATATATCACAAATCATTCCTCACGGCTTGGTATTGAAGATGTGTTTGGTTTAAAACAAAGAATTGGTGAAAGTTTGAAGCATTTAGTAAGAAGATGGAAAACTATGTGCAGTGATATGGCAGGGCGCGTGGATGAGAGGTATTTGATTCTGTCTTTCATAAATGCGATGTTCGCAACTGAACAATTGTATGTTCAAATCTTCAGAAGAAAGAATTCCATAATAATGACAGAGTTACGAGAATTGCAAGAAGAGTACATTACACTAGAGGAAAAGCAAAACAATATGGAGTCATATCCAGTAGCAAACACTAATAATCAAGATGCAGGAGCAAATTTACTTCCCAAAATAATCAATGTCGTAGCAGGTACTTCACAAACATTCTCGCAAACTTCTTCGCAAATTTCAGAAGAGAAGAAAATCAATAATAGCCAGCCAAAAATAGTAGCAGTAGGTAGCAAAGATCAAGAAGAGTATGATAGAGAGAGGAATTTCTATAATCGAGGAGGAAATAACCAGAACCCAAGATTAGATCAACAGCAAGAAAATTATGGAGGACAAAGGCAAAATTATTTTGGACAAGGAAACCAGAAACAAAATTATAACAATGGTCAAGGAGGTCAAAGAATGATAAGGGAAGAGATAAAGTTTCCACCTTTGAATGCAAGTGTAGAAAAGATATGGCAGGAAATTATCCTGATAGAGCATATACCAACTCCATGGAACATGGGAAAGGAACCACCAATGGGTCCAAGAAGTCATGAATTTTGTTCATATCATCATTTTCATGGACATTCTACAAATAACTGCAATAATATCAAGAGGATAATCTTGCGAATGATTGATCAAGGGAAACTGGATCACTTTTTACTTAAGAAAGCACAGTCGCAACAATTACCACAGGCTTCACCATAACTCGCAGGGAGAACACAGTACAAGAAAAGGGAGGAGAAACCCTACATATAGAAGTGGGATCAAAAGCAAGGAATGTCTTCTGTAATTCTATTGTTCACTCATATAAAACCATAGAAGATTATCATGATAATGTGTTAAGCAGGGTATATGCGAGGGATGGTGAAGGAAAGGAAGTAATGAACATCGCAAAAATTTCACGACTTGAAGATTGGTAGAAACGTGAAATTTCTTTTGAAGCCACTGAAATTCCAGAAGGTTGTGAAGCACATGATAATCCATTGGTAGTAAAATTAGCAATTTGCATGAATATGGAAGAAGGCGAAGATGATATGGAGGAAGAATCAATTGGTATTAATAGAATTTTGATTGATACGGGAAGTTCTGTCAATATCCTGTTCTATTCTGCTTACAAAACTATGGGGGGGAAAGACGCAGATTTAATACCTTCAACCTACAGGATTTATGGTTTTAATGGAACTGCTAATAAGCCTAAAGGAGAAATAAGCATGCGAATTCCATTAAGTGGAATGCGAACTGAAATTCTATTTTGCATTGTTGATGTCGAATCACCGTATAATTCTTTGATAGTAAGACCTTGGCTTCATGGAATTCTGGGCGTAGCTTCCACTCTACATCAGTGCATAAAGTTTCCTCATATGAAGGGTGTTGGAGTTATCAAGGGTGATTGGGATGAAGGAAAAAAATGTTACGATACAGAGGTAGAAGTTTGCAAAGGAAAAATTACTGAAAAGTAAAATTGGAGAAAAAGATCAAGAGCTGTGAAAAGAAGTGAAAATTTAATGGCAGAAGATTAAAACATGAAAGAATAAAATTACAACGCTAATCATACAGGAAATTTATGATGGTAACAAATGGTTGTGATTTGTGAAGAAAGAAGAAAGAAGGTAAGGAAACAAGAAGGTAATCAATATGTTTGCTCATGAAGTATAACAAGATATCCGTTCAAAAAAAAAAAAAAAAAAAAGAAGAAGAAGTTGAAACGAGGAAATATGCAAAAGTTACGAATTTCAAAATTTTTATTGCGATTAACTTTCATTAAAGAAAGACGCACACATTAACTTGCGAATAAAAGACCGCAATTTGCGAATAAAAGACCTCAATCTGTGGTCAGCTTTCAAAAAAGAAAGAAAGCCGCAGAAACATTACACAGGCAAACCTTTGTGGCGTACAACCTAGTTCGCGAAGCAACATTTCGTAAGAGGCAAAGTCCTAAAGTACGTCATTTAAGGGGGTACCTATAAACATGGCTCAGGGACACCGGAACACCACCAAGGCACCTGAGTACATGGAACTTTACTGGGTACAACCCAATAACGGGGTACCTATCCGGGTTAGACACCTTGGATTCTCACCTAATCTTGCGACATTACGCAATATTATGCGGTGTAACATGATTTAGGTTGGGCGACTAAGGCATACTGTCTTTCCCAAGAAGTGCAGAAAACTATCAAGGCGCCGAGGTACACGGTTGAGTCAAGAATACCGGGTGGTCTTGAAGCACATCTGCCATTTTTGACAAGTCTTGGCAAATGATTCACTTAGACCAAAGATACCACATAGGGTGCAAACTCGTAACTATAAGCCCTATAGGCAAAAAGGATAAGAGGTTGCGATCAAAAGTTGGTTGTTTGCAGAACCGGATGGGAAGATCTAACCTTGTATGGTCGATGTATGCTTCCTTGAAGGGGCAATCAAGGGGAAGATAAAGGGCAGCACCCTCCATTAGGGAGCTGATACGTGATATAAGACGCAAATGTCACGAGGCTTCTTGTTTGCAAAAACATAAAGGCTTGTCATATTTGTGCAACAATTGAATTTCTGCGAGCATTCTAAGAGAGAAACAAAACATACAAAGAGAACTCGCAGAACATAACAAACAAGTTAAGATGAGATCAATGGGTTATTACATGAAAGTGTAAAAACGTCCTGCGATTTCATCGCAAGACGACAATGTCACGAGATTGTATATTCGCAAGAATGTTCAAACTTGTCATATTATCGCAAATACGAAAATATTATCAAAAAAGAGGTGGCAAAATAAGACCTTTACTTAGGAAGGCATAATAAGACCACAACAATTATTGAAAATTATTCCATCAATATCATTGAAGAATTTTTACAAAAACATATATCATGAAGTTCTGACAAAGAAGACAGCTCCGTCAATATCATTGAAGAATTTTTATAAGAATATATATCATGAAGTCCTAACAAAGAAGAAAGACCCATTAAAGAATTTTCACGAAGATATAACAAAAGATGCGATTTTGATCGCAATCAAAAACAGATGGTTCGTACTCATTAAATTTTACGAGAATTACATACTTCTTATACTTCTTCATATATTGAATATTTCTCCACAACTTGAATACTTCTTATAATTCTTCAAGAACGTCTCATATTTATTATACTTCTTCAATTGATATTTCACATTTATCAGATTTCGCGAGGATTAAATACTTCTTATACTCATTCATACATTGAAGAATTCTTCACAGATTAAGTACTTCTTATACTTCTTCAAAGATATTTTATACTTCTTAAGGATATTTCATACTTCGTATTTCTTAGGATATTTCATACCCGTATTTTTTAGGGAGGATTTCTTAATTGCAACAAGTTGAAGCTTCGCAAATTAAAACTGAGGCAGATATTTTAATACTTCCAGCGATATTTGATCATATGAAGAACAATAATAGGAGGAAAGGGAATACTAAGCTAAGTCTTTAAGATATATTATTTCTCTCCACATGATCAAGTTGTGCGAATAAGGGAAACACCCGATCAAAGAAAAATCAATTCATCATCGCAAAATTAAGACATTAATACGAGTTAAACTTCAAAAAGAAATTGTTGGTTGATCAAAAGTGCAAGAAAGAAGAAAATGTTTTACTCAAACAAACAATATGAAAAGAACTAGAACAGATATACAAAAAAGAATGAAGCTATTCTTCGGGGGATTTATTCCCATCAAAATGATCTTCTTTTTCTTCTTCAGAGAGATCATCTTCAACTTCACAATCAGAGATTTCCAGGCATGGGGTATCTTCAGGAATTTCTTCAGAAAGGAGCGTATGGTACTTCTTGAGAGGAATTTGATTGTCTTCACAAATCTTGAGAGTCATCTTAGCTCGAAAAAACTTGACATATAAACTATGGTTGTGCTGGGTAATTAGAAGTTGAGATCTTAAATCAGAAATCTTCTTCTTACAACTGGCATGAATAGTTTCCAGATCATCATTCATCTTCGCATAATTTTCTGCAGCAAGGAGAGAAGTTAAGGAATTGGTTAGCAAATTACGAAAGAAAAGTAATTAAAATACTCACCATTACGAAGAATTTACCTTCTAATTGCTTTTTATCATTACGAAGAGAAGAGTTTTCAAGCTTTAGATGATTATTCTCCTTAATAAGAGAAGAACTATCAGCTGCGATGCTCGCAGATTGTAGATTATCTTCGTAATGGGATGTTAGTTCAACGATATCAATTCCTCTACTTTCTGACGAAGTTTTGAATTTTCAATCTCCAACTTCTTACAACAGGTTAAAGTTTTCTTCTCAGCAATGGAATGACGTCTTTCCCAATCTGAAGCAGCTGCGCAGCTAACTCTTCCAACCTGAACAAGTAAAAAGGGTCAGAAATAAATGGAATAGGGGAAACAAACAAGGAATAGAAAAGAAACTTACCATACTCCCTAAATCATATAATGTAGCAGGAGAGACGAATCTTTAAATTCCATCAAGAGAGTTGTTATTGAGTACAGTAGGAACTTTGCAAGCCTTCGCAATAAGCTTATGAGCATTCGCAGTAGGAGAGTTTCCTAACCCACAAGAAGAATGGAGAAAGGCCTCAGATACACGAACCATTGCTGAAGCAAAAGTTTTTGTGTTACTATAATCTTCCTCTTCACCTTCATCAGCATCATCATCTCCTTTATCAGAAAGGGTATCATAATTAGAATTAAAATCCTTCTCAGGAAATTTATCATCTTCATCACCTTGATCCTCGTCAACATTCTCATTAGAAGAGATCACATTGGAATAAACATTGGTTAAGAGTTTCTTCTTCTTCTTCCTCTCATAAACAACATCCTCAAGTTTCCTTTTTCCTTTACGAAGAGCATCATCATCTTGACTACCAGAAGTTTGGGTATCCTTCGCAGAGCGAAGTGTTTTTTGTCTCGCAGTTAACCTTTTGGAAGAAGTGGAACTCTTATTCTTACTCGCAACAACCTCAGGAAGATCAGAAAGAACCTTCAAATTCAAATAAGGATAAGAAACAGAGGCAATAATATATTGTTTAAAAAGCATATAAGAGTGTTTCTTACCTCATTTGAAAATAAATAGAAGAGTAACAAGAAGATAAGGAGATGGAGGTACATACATTTTTATAAACCCAGGGTTGATAATTGCGATCACTAAGGTTCGCAGGAAGATCTACTATCCCAGAAATATAAGAGCCCGATAATGCTAAAGGGTAGTTATACCAATCTTCATCATTAGAACGACGAGGTGTTTTATTATTTCCCGAGGCATAATCAATGTCGTGCATAAGAAGGTCATCTGCTGCGATATTAGCTTTACGATGAAGACGAACACCCCAACGTTTATCTTCTTTCCTCGCAGGAATTAATGTGTAATTTTTAAAGAAACCCTCAACTGTATAGTCTGCAGCAATAATCTTCATATCTTGAAATCCAGGTTTCCTAAGATTAACTGGATACAAAGATCTTCCAAAGAGCAAAGACGAGTTGCGAATTCAACCAGAATGCGAATGCAATCACCATTCAATTGATAAATGGCACATGAAAAATTGGGGTGGGAAATAATTTCATAGAATAAAGGGAGATTGACATCATAAAGAGGAAAAGGAAGACCTTCGAGGATTTGACCTCGTGATATTAAAACTCTCTGATCATTCCAAATAAAATTGGTGAAGAGCTTCACACAGAGAGGAGACTTATTGTCGTAACCATCAATTTCAGAAAGAATGAGGTCCCTATCAGCAAGCTCTGCATTAATTTGTTCAATAGTTTTCTTCTTTGGAGCCATTAGATGTAAGATAGAAAATAGAAAGGAAAAGAGGTGAAAGAGATAAGAAATCGTAGTAGCAGAAAAAGGGAATAAATTGCAGAGGCAGAAGTGATGAGGAAGACGAATGGGATAAGAGAATAAAAAGAAAAACAAAGGATAATATTTATAAAGAAGAGAGAATTCGATGAAGATAGAAACTCATCAATGCGATTAAACGTGAACGGTTGAAGAGAACGGTTACGAAGAAACGTGTCAAAAAGGTAATGGAAAAGAAAAAAGACGTGTTGCGAATTTAACAGGTGGTGATAACTATATTAAATTTACGAGAATAGAGGTTCTCATGACATTCCTTCTTCGTAGAATTGACATGAGAAGAGGCAAGATGTAGATACCGAATATCACAAGGCATTAGCTTACGAACATCATGACAAATATAAGAGGAAAGAGTTACAAAACAATATGAAGATAGAGGAAGCACAGGGAAGTATGAAGATTTGCGAAGATAGAATAATCATACGAAGATGTGTTGCGATACTTCGTAACACATATACAGCTGTACAAAGTTCATTATAAATAGGAGTTCAAATGTAAAATTTGAGAGGTTCTTTTGGTGAGTATTAGAAATTATCTTAAGAAAGAGAATAGAGAAAGTTGTAACTATTCTAGTTCCATTTAGATACTTCTTTGTAATCAATTGAGAGAATTAAAAAAAAAAGTTGTCATTCAACATCAAGAACTTTTCAAGTTTTACTAATTTTACTGAGGGTGTAGTTGTAGGTTATTCAGCAACTACAGTTAAAGTGCACAAGGATTGGAGGAAGGAGCAACCATCATCTTTTCAATAAGTTTTCTTTCTTCCTTAAATTATTATTATTATTGTGTGAACTCCAAATTATGAGTAGCTAATTTTCTTATTGATTGAGAATGAATTCCTAGTTCTTAATATATGATTTGAGTTTTGTTTCAATTCTACTTTGAAGTTTTTCATATGATTATCGTTTGTTTTTACTAATATTAGTGTTTATGCTTGATTGATAGGTCGTTTGGGTGGCCAACTAAATTGATTTGTTAATTAATCTAAATCTAGTGAAAGTTAGGGGATAAGTAATCGTTTCTTGACTATTTACATAAGTAGAAAACACAAGACCTTGCAGAGGGATTCCGTGGAGCAATTGTGTGTAAAAACAACGTTAGCAAGTGGACCTTGATCTAAGAGTTTAACTACTAATATCAACATAATAAATTCATGAATCTTAATGCATTTAACTAAATTACATCTTGGGTGATCTACTACTAGGTGGTTTGGTGAATAGAATCCGGTAGGCGAAAACTTCCGTATCCGGTGAAATAAGGGATTTTGGGGTTAGCACTGATCTAGCTGCTATACCTACGGTTGGTGATAATCTATGACTAATAACAAGTGGAAAAGAACATAACTTTAATCATTGTTTTGCAGCGAAGAAGGATTCCTTGATCTATTCTCTCTTATTGAATTCAACTTACACTTTGTTTATTTCTTTTGCTTTATAAGTTTTACAACCAATACCCCCCTTTTGTGACAATTCTACAACTAATAATCTCTTGCTCCTCGTGGGATCGATCTTGACTACCCTATATTAATTATTAATTAGGTAGTGAAACATTAATTAATTTGTTGTGGTTACGACACGCATCAAGGACGGCGTAGCTGCTAACATGTCTCTATCTCTGAGCGAGGAATAACAAACCTCACTATATCAATCGAAAATCTTTTTTTGCACAACATCTATTGGGGAAAGTGATCATTTACAATCTCTCGGGACTCCCCAATCAGCGTTTATAAGTGTAGGACCATGGGGAAGGATTCCAGCAGAAAGAGATACCCAACCAACCAACTAACAAAGCAGCAGTTCAGCGGAATAAATGCTTGTAAATATTCTAATAACGCATTACATATCCATGGATGTTGCATTAACCCCCACCGTTTGGTAATCCTTTGGCCAAGGATTAGCCAGCAGGGAGACGGGTCCAAAGTCAATAGTATAGGTGCTTACCTCCGTTATTGCTATCAAACACTTTATATGTTTTAAAGCATTTTTTATTCCATTCATAATATATTTGGTCATTATCTAAAAACAATAAATAAACTAACAGTGTAGGGGGAACAGAAAGCACGTATCCAAGAAAACGATGATCTATTCCATAAAAAGTGGATTACAAGCTGGGGAAACTAATTAAACGCAATAAAGAAATACAAAAAAGAGGGGACCCAAAGCCAAGTAATCAACAAAGATCAGCGGGGTCCTTTTGCTGAGATGAAGGAACGCTGCCTCCCGAAGAGGGATCGGACATGCAGGCTGGGGGTTCAGAAATAGGACAATGAGGATAATGCTTAACGATGTTGTGATCCTTCAGGAGACCTTGTTCAATCCTAGCAAAAGTTTTGTTAACCTCCTCGGCAAGTTGATAGCGAGCCTTGTGCGCGATAACGGTGGACTTAAGTTCAGACTGGTCTAAGGCAGATCTTAAGTTAACGACTTATTTGGCTGCTTCTTGCGCTGCTACATCATGGGACCCTGCTAATCCTTCATAATATTTAGTATGAACTTCTTGGTACAGTAAGGAATATTGAGCCTTCTTAAGTTCCTCATTTTCAAGGTTAAGCTGTCCCTTGAGCTCTAAAAAAGAAAAAGAAAAAGTTAGTGGAAAGGAAGCATATAGTTACCCACGACCAAACAAATATATACCTTAGACACTAGCCGAAGCTATCTCATATTCATTAACTACGGCGTCCCGGGCTTCGTCAAGAAAATCATACTCATCAGATATTTTCTCATAGTCCAACCGAAGAGTTATAAGATCAAACTGACACTCATCCAACTCTACCTGCTTCGTGGAGTCTAAGTGACGAAGCTAATTCACTTCATCGCTCATTTTTTCTATGCCTTTGGTAAGCTTGTACATATTAACTTCAAGATCTTTTTCAGAATCAACCAAATGCGCAACGTCACTCCGAGAAGTAGTTAAATCTTTGCTAAGGGCATGAGATTTAGCCCTGTCTTCATCTCTCTCTTAACAAGTTGTCGTATATAATTATGAGAATCAGTATCAGGGGAAGCCCTGGCATGACGCAGCTCTTCCTCCAAAGTCATTGCCTTAGCCTCTAAATGATCTACAGACTCACGTTCCAAACGAAGGTTATCACGAGTCCATAGCAAAGTTCCATTGAACAGCCGACAGTCAGAATTATATAGGTTCTACATATCAACCATCTGGATGTGCCTTTCTCGCCACTTAGCCATCAAAGTGTTATGTTCATCGGCACGAGTATTCCATTTATCAGCTTCATCCTTGATCTGCTGCACCAACTCTCTAATTCGAGAGGCTTGGCGAATTCTCTCACTTCTAAGCCATCTTAGCTCTTCGGGATCGCCCGCTGAATTTGAGCGGGGAGACTCAGACAGCACACTAAGAATAAGGAAGAGAGAAGCAAAAGAAAGTAAACGAACCTTGGGAAGAGGAAGCATCTTTACGAGCCTTCTCCAATTCAGTACGGACCAACGCCAACTCAAGACGAAGCTTTTCTTCCTCAGCGCCGAGGCGCACTTTCCCTTTCAATCAGTTTTTCAACTCCAAAATTTCTTGATCCCTGGCAGCGATAACAGCTTCGGCCGCGGAAATCTCACCTTCTCTATGACGAAGCTTACCTTCCAGCTTAAGGGATTTCGACTTGAAAAACTGGTAAAGAGTGTGGTTATAATGTTCACTTCTCATCATCTGTGTTGATAACAAATAAATAAGGAGTAAGAAGCCTATAAACAATAAATCACGCGCTTCAGAGATATTTCGAAGACGTACCTCAAGAATCTGTTGCTGAGGATAACCATATTGATACCCATCGGCAATAACCATCATACCAGAGACAGAAGACGGGGGATCAACTAAAAGTCTAGGATAACTGACTCCTAAATTCTTCTCCCAGGCCTCCGCAACCTCATCAGGGGATGTCATCTGCATCCTTTGACGAGTAAAAGCATCAGAATCCTTCTCATCAGGGATCAGGGGCGCAAGATTAGGCACGAATATCAAATTTTTCTTCATTAATTACTCAAGTGTGGCATCATCATCATTAAGCATCATAGCCCTATCAAAGCCCTCCGAAGATACCTCAGAAGAAGCCTCACCGTCAGCAACTCTCTTCCCATCAGCGTGATCTCTTTTAGACTTGGCCTCTCTATTAGACCGGGCTTCGGCATCTTCACCGTCAGAGCTATCTTCGGCTTCAGCGGTCTTCTCACCAGCGGTCCCTCCAATGACATCCCAATCATCGTTCGGAGAAATAAAGGAGAAGTCTGAAGCTATCCCCATAGAAGCGTTAAGATCAACTTGCACACCAGAGGAATATATCTTACCGAAAGAAAATTCCTGACCAAACCCAGCAGGGATCGAAGATTGTTCAGCATTTTTAGTAACCTGGTTCGAGGAAAATGAGGAATCACCGACAGGAATACCTTCGGGACCACCGGGTTTAAAACCCACTTCAATAACTCCGTCACCGGTCTTCATACCTTCTTCATGACTAGGATTGGAAGTTTCCATACGTTCCTCATCATCAGAAATTTTTTCTTCCGCCATAGCCTCATCGGTCACAGGACTAGTAACTTCCTCAACGACTTTTGTTTCTCCAACAACAACGTTGGAAGATTGAACATGATTAATTTTCTTATTCTTCTTCGATACCTAAAAACAGGATACTTATCGTTCAAAACAACAAATTTTCTTTATTATTGTGACTAATCGCATAGCAAAAAAAAGGGGCAAGTATAAGAGATGATACCTTCATACTCTTCGAAGGAATAGTGACCTCGAAACTTTCCTCTTCATCACCATCAACATCGTCATAAGCATATTCAAAATTCATGCCAGCAAAGTTCAACTTCCAGGGGAAATAATCGCCATAGCGAGCGGGAGCACTAGCCCGAGGTTTGATACCAGCGACAGGGAGCCATCCATGCTGACCAGGGGCCCAACCATAAGCCCAAGGGCCAACAACCTCAATAATGGTGGCATGCCACTCATAATCATGATCGTGTTTAAGCCTCTCACGAGCAGGAAAAATCTTATGCTGAGATGACCCTTTAGTACCAGGAACGAAGCGAAGCTTTCTATCACTTACTTCGCTGAGTAAACGAATCTCACCATGAGGAGGAGCAATATTACGAAGACCAACACGGATTTGCGGTTCCTTCCATTAACATAGTCTCCAAACAAAGTATTAAAATTCTCAGGAGTATACCAATCCTTTTCAGCGGGAATAGGAACGTAACAGGTCATCAAGTTTTCTCCCTTGCTCCGAAGATAACACTTCATAAGCCCCCGAAGAAAGTTTCCAGTCAGATGTACCACCGAACGGCAGTAAGTATGAGGAGTAGAGTCTTCACGATGAGCCAAGACATCGTAATAGAAGGAGTCACCCGACTTGTATAAAGGCGGCATAATGCCGGCTTCAAAAGCTCCCACCGTTGTCAGCAAGTGAAAGTCATCATATAACGAGTAATCAGATCATAAGTAAGATCATCATCGGGAGCATATAATTTCACATCAAAAGCCTCAAGGTCGTACTTCACTTTGAACGCCTCGAGATCTATATGTTTGAAAGTAACTTTTTTCTTATTAATGGAAATGCTTTGTATAAAAGAGGCAACGTCATAATCGGCAGCTCTAGTTGACGTTGTTTCCTTCGGAGGACTCATCGTCGATGCCTTTCTCTTGGTCGAAGGATTTATCGGCAAAACCCCCTTCGAGATAGCAACTTTGGACGATTCTTTTACCAACCCGGAGGCCTGCGACGCCTTGGCCTTCAAAGGAGGCGTTGTAGTTTGAGTCGACGGTATACCCTGCGGGGGCAGTGTACGAATAGGTTGAGCCCTTATCGGTTCCAAATGAGGAGACGGATTGGCCGGCCATTGTACTGGTTATCTAGAACCCTTGGGAGGATCTTCCCTCTGTTGTGAGGATCGAGAACCAGAGGGATTCTTACGAGAACGATGATCGGGATAAGAAGGATTAGAAGACCCACCATGTGGTGGGGAAGAGCCAGAGTTTTTCAGAGGAGGGGATCTGAAAGGACTAGACGGTGGAGTAACGTAAGAAACTCGTTGACGATCGCCCATACCTGCAAAGGGGCAAAGGATTTAACAAGATTTAACAGTAGCAGATACTTATGATCATCACAGGTTCATAAACTCCACCAGAACGGAAAACTCCGTTAAAATAATTAATACTGCAAGACTGGGTAGTTCTGGTAAAATCTATGGAAACTAGAAACCCTAGAAAATGTTTAAAAATACATTTTGATGAAGGACATGAGTTTCTGCGATGAAGAACATGGGAAAGTATATATACTGTCGTACGAATTGTTCTTCATCACAAAAACTCAGAAACAACAAGCAGAAGAAGAATCATCAAAAGCAAAAACAAGAATAAAGCGTTGTACCTGGAGTCAGTAGCAGACGAAGAGTGCGAAGATGACGTAAAAACGAAGGACGAAAAACCACAACCGTATTCTCCTGGTAATCCTGACCTTGAACAACAGCAGCAAAAGTTAAGAGCTAAAGAACAAAATAGAATATGAAGAATGTTTAGAGAGAAGAATATGGACTGACAAGAACAATAGAATGAAATTTATTTCAAATGAGACTTCTCTCATATTTATAACCAAAAAGCAAATAAAACCGACCCATGATTCAAGGGGGAGTTAATGCTAGGAGTGGGAAACATACCCTAAAAAAAATGAGGAGTTAATGAAGAGAGTGGGGATGAATGTGAAGACAGTTTTCTCCAAGCTTTGACCCATTTCAAACTTAGAGAAAAGGGGCAAATTGTATGCACATAAATCCGTCACTCTCCATGTGTCGGAGGAGATACACGTGGAGGACACACAGCTTGGGGCATCAAGCTTTGATGACACGCCCCAGCACCCGATGGGCTTCTCCCACGAACACGTATCCATCATCAGAGTGATCCAATGATGCAGAGTCCAGGGGCACTGAAGTATCTGAATACTGAGAAGCACTGAAGAGCACCCAAGGACCTACTTTACTCCATCCCGAGGAAGATACAAGATCAACGGCTGGGGCAGGACTCGCTGACACAGATGTGACAAGAGATTCTGACATCTGCCCGACGAATACAGACCATCTCAACCACCCGCATTAACTGCATGTGACAAAGGATACGTGTCAAGCAGCATGTGGAGGAGGATACGACGACCCATCGTTATCAAAGATAGCCGCCGGACCCTTCGAGCAAGAGCGAAGATAGCAGCGGGAGGTGCACAGAAATCAAGAGGATAAGATTATAACGGTCTACATAAGTGAGGCCCATAACTTATCCCTATAAATACCCCATCTCACTAAGAGAAAAGGGGTCGACCAATTGGAATTAGTAAGGAGAGAATTTAGGAAAGAGAGAGAATAGGTATGAATTCTATTCCCCTAAGCAGCGTTATTCACCCCAAAGTCATTTGACTATCTATGTCATCATTCAAAGTATAGAAAAACACCAATCCCGTGGACGTAGGCCTTAGTGCTGAACCACGTAAATCATTATGTTCTTTACATTTCAGTACTTTACTTTTATGTTCTTATTATACTTCATAACATATGTGCAGCATTATGATGATCGTTAGAATCAACCCCTTATGGGTAGACAATGACGAGTCCGCAGACTCTGAATCTGTAAGTCATCGTATTCATATTATTTACGTTCATTTTATCCCATAACGTTGCCATCTACAAATGAGAATGTAGTTTGTGAACACGTAATTTATGTGTTCACAGAAGATTTGTTCTTATGTCCTCCTGTTGATCTGAATATATTCAGCGGCGGAGTCACTATTGAAGATGAGATCCAGCAAGAGAAAGAAATGTAAAATAATTCATATCCTTTAAGTAGTGATGCACGTAGTGGACAAGAATTAAACAAGAAGTCGTGTGCATCACTGTGAATGCATACCGGGGGTTCGTAGTCATAAGTTGCAGCAACACTGTGTGTTCTAACTTCTAGGCTAGCATTTAAGAAAACTATTATTATAGCCATCATAATTCGTCACATTTGTATAGGATATATTTTGATTTTGTAGCCTGGTAACACTGTCATATACAATGATAACGACATTGACTACTAGTTAGAGTTTGCACTTTGCATCATCACTCACAAGCGAGTCAGTGTTGTTTTCAAAACCGGCAATTTTGAACTGATTGAAAATTGAAAGAACTCAAAGTAGAAAAAAGATGTATAACTCGAGTATAAACAGCCTGGCAATGCTTTTATGTTCATCCCCTGTGTTCTATGCTCTCTATGCATATTATATACACGATGAGTTTTAGCTTTAAAGTACTGCATCAGATTCCCGATTACGTCGGCTGCCGGCCAGTTTTTTTTAATTAACTTTCTAAAATCAAAATTATTCATAAAAATCCAAGGTGACCAAACTTGTGGTACAAAAATCCCACTCAACTGTTGGGATCCATTAAAACTCAATCTTAAACAAAATTGATACAAAAACCCAAATTTTTAAAAATTGATACAAAAACCCAAATTTCAAAATTGGTTTCATCAAATTTTACGATGAAACCAAAATTTGATTTTATCAAATTCTTTGGGGTTTCATCAAATTTTATGATGAAACCAAATTTTGGTTTCATCAACATCGAGTTACTTTTGTTTTGTTGGGGTTTTTGTGTTACTTTTGTTTTGATGGGTTTTTTGTGGATGGATAGTGGCACCTTTGGGGTTATAACTCGCGGACCGTTCTAAAATAGTGTATGTCCCGTACTCCTCGGATATCATTGAGAGAACAAACATGGTTGAGAATGAATAAACATTGACTTTTGTAACCTGGCTTGATTGGGGTATACCCAGATTAATTGGGGTATACCCAATTTTAAAGGGACATTTTTTGTGGGTTTTAGGGGGAGTCCTAATGGGTAAGTTACAAAAATACCCTTACCTTTTAAAAACCTATTACTCTAAATCAGTTTTTATTTTTAATTTTCATTTCATCTTCTTCTCCTCCCTCCACAACCCTACCGGCTCCATCCACCCCACCCCCCACCAAAACGCGTCGATTAATTCGTTAACATCGTCGATTCGAAAACTCCGATTAATCTTCATCAATGGATCCACCGAGGCGTAAGGGAACTCGTATGAAAGACGCTAATCGAAAACCCAATCAATACAACCCTGGAATTGCAAGTTTGGTTCAAAAGAAAGTGAAGCAAAAAACGGTTGAAGAAGAAGAGATTGAACCCGCTGAAACATGCGAAGTGGTGTGATTAAGAAAGTAAGGGCTTGTTTAAACTCACTCTAGTACTTCGATTTCATGTTTGCATGTCAAATTAGGTCAGAAAATTCGAATTTTTGAATTGGCAGTTGCGTCGCCGGCAATGTATTTTTTATAGACCTTTCCGGGGTTTCATAGTTAGGGAGTAGCCGGAAAGGTATAAGGTTGAAGAACCTGCCGTCTGGGTAGTTTCTGTAACTGTTACTAGCAGCGCCGGCAGGTTATCCATATGTATACCCTTCCGGCGTCAGTTTTTCTTTAATGTCGTCGGCGTCTTATTAGTTTTTACCCTTCCGGCTACTTGTGTAGAATGTTTCCTGATGCCTAGAATTTTTGAGTCCGGAAGGGTACTTACATAAAACCATTCCGGCGTTTTGGAAGCCGGCGATGTATGGAAAATAGACCCTTCCGACTATTTTAGTGAAAAATCCTAAATTTTCTGCGCCGGAAGGCTATGTTTATAATACACTGCCGTCTTTTTCTTAGCCGGCACTCATATTTTGTTAGACCATTCCGGTCATTTGTTCGCCGTATATGTTGTATATGTATACACTGCCGGCCTTTGATGTTTTTTTTCTGAATTATTCTTGTTCAGATTGCAAACGTCAAAGAAGAAAGCTTCTCTGAAAGCAACTCTTAGTAGTCCTCCTTCAAACCCTTCTCGTGTTGGTGATAAACTCTTGTCTTCAAAACATCGAGGGGCATATGTTGAGCCGGGAACGACAAATATCATTATAAGGAATAATCCAGAACCACCATCTGAACCCAGTGATTCAGACGACACTCCAGATGAAGACCAATCAATTCCATCTGGTAGAAGAGGTGATGATGATGATGTTGATGAAAGAATTCCGGCTGCTGGAGGAGGCAACAATGATGATGATGATGATGTTGATCAAGACATGCCACCTGTTGGAAGAGGTAATGATGATGATGGTGGTAATAGAGATAAAAGTAAGAAAACCTTCGAAGATGAAATTGTTGAAGAGGAAGAAGAAGAAGAAGAAGAAGAAGAAGAAGAAGAAGAAGAAGAAGAAGAAGAAGAAGAAGAAGAAGAAGAAGGAGATGGAGAACAAATTGTTGAACCCCACCGAAGCTTCGGGTTCAACTTCAACCGGAGCGAGGAAGAGGGTGCTCACTAAACCAGCTAATTCTCACATGCCTCCCTGTCACTTGATGGTTACACTGAAAAAACATGAGGACCCAAGGGGGACCCCAAGTGATGGTGGAAAAGTTCTTTTTGGATACAAAGACTCATGGGCATGTACGATCCATAATACTATTGTAAGTAATCTTAATCCGTCTTTGTTCTTTATTCAAGTGTGTAACTATCTTAATTAAATTTGCGTCAAGTGTTTGTATTTTGTATTTTTGTTTTTTTTTTGGTATTTAGGATCATAAGAATGCCATCCGTCTCATGAGGCTCCAAGCTTCGTGTTCAGTGGCTCATACTTGGGATCTTGACAAGGAATGTGAGGATGTGAAAGTAATTGTAAGGAAATCCGGGTTGATGCCTGCGATGGAGAGTTCGAATATTAATCTTGATAAAGTTACCGTCTCTGCATTCTGTGAAAGGTTCTACGGAGAGACTGATACTATGTTATTCCCGTTCGGTGAGATGGTGATAACTCCCGGTGATGCTCAACAAATTCTAGGCCTCGAGGTTGAGGGAAAAGCAGTCTGTGAGGGATTCGATAATTCGTTATCTTTCAAGAAAATTTATGATTTGAGCAAGAAATTGTTCGGTTGGAATCAGGTTCAGACGGAGGCTGTTCTTGACATGAAGGATGGTCGTCTAACCAAGAAGTTTAATGCGAAGAGGTTGAGGGACACATTATGGGATACATAGTCAATCCTTGATAGGGAAGGAATGGTGAACCCGGTGCGAATCAATGCTACCGCGGCCGGTTATTTGCTATACGTCCTGGGCAAATGTATCTTCCCCGACAGTTCCGGAAACCAAGTCGAGGCCGGTTACTTGCAACTATTGAATCCCTTAGATAAGATGCGTGAGTATTCTTGGGGTACTGCGGTGGTCTCCTTCTTAAAGAATGAGTTGACAAAATATTCTAGGGCACTCACTAAGCAAGTTAACGGAAACACATGTCTCTTTCAGGTAATTTTATTGTCTAAAACATTTATATTACCGAATATTCTCGTAAGATAAGGTTCTTACTAAACTTTTTTTTTTGCATAGGTTTGGATATATGAGCACTTCCCTTCCTTGTTCAAGGACATCTCCTACATCAAAGTGGATGAGAGTGTTGTGGTTAATAGGCCAAGAGCGCAAAGGTACAGTTTTAAGGGTACTCAGGATAAGGAAATGCCACAACAGCTTATGAAACTCTGAAGTGCCATTGACGAATTGAATGCGGAGGAGGAGATTTTTGATCCGTATCGGTATGCTAGAAATCAAGGTTTAATCCATCTTAGAAATGAAGTTGTTGCATTATACTATGGACCCTTGATGACTGTGTTTGAAGTATTTTCAATGTACGATCCATATAGGATTAAGCGACAATTGGGTTACGTCTAAGAAGAACCTCATTTCGATGAAGATAAGTTGTTCTTTACTGTGAACCGGGATGAGTGCACCACGTCCCAAAAAACAATTAACGTCTCTTACGCTCCACCGCCGGCTCAAGAACATTGGGACAATAGACATGACCGTCAGATCGATGTGATTCTTTTGGACGAGGTGACCACCGGTCATGAAGCTACTGAGAAATACATGGCGTGGTACTTAGATTGGGCTCGTCCTACTGTGATTAGGAAAATGATTGCTGAAGAACTGGCTCTAAAGAAGAAGTTGAAAGCGAAAGACCCATCAACATTGCTTAAGTTCTTTGTAAGTATATTTAGAATTGCTCTTACTATTTTAAGATTGATTGCATTACTGAATCATTTTATTCATTGTTTGTTGTTTAATTTAAAATAGAAGGAGCATTTGAAGACCTTTGGGAAGGTGTTGTTGTGCGCGAGAGAAAAAGGAGAGCCTTTGTCGATTGAAGAGCAAAGCAAGCACATTGACTATGTTAACAATGTTGGCAATGAGGATGCCAATGAAATGTTCAAGCAACTTGAGGCTCAAGTAAAGGCTGAATAAAAAGATAGGAGAGAAGCACAAGCCAAGATGAAGGCTGATAAAAAGAGGACTCGTGGTGGTGAAGGTAGCAGCAGTGGTCGTGGTGGTGAAGGTAATTCTCCAAAACGGGTCCGTGCTCATCGTGGACGTGGTCGTGGTCAATGAATTATTTCGTAGTTCATTTCTTTATATTGTGGTGGACAAATGTTTAAGTTAATGGCGTGGACAAATGTTTTTTTAAGGTTTATAGGACGTGTTTTCATTTTGGACAAAAAGTGTTGGATTTATAGTTGTTGAATGAATGGTTTGTTTATCTTTGTAAAGTTTTAATTCATAAACTGGAATGATTCCTTAAAATTACCCTGCCGGCTGTACCAGGGCCGGCAAGGTTGTGAATTGTCAGACTTCCGGCCCTGACAAAGGAAATTGTGTAGTTATCAGGGCCGGCATGGTATAAAAATGATAACCTTCCGGCTGATCCGTGGCCGGCAATGTATTGACCCAATAAAGTTCCAGCGGTTTTGTTGCAAAAAAAACATTTCTCCTGATGCCTAAAACATACATCGTCGGCACGGTAACAAATTTGAGACCCTTCCGGCTAAACTGTAGCCGACATCATAGTGAACCAATACAGTTCCGGCGGTTTTGTGGCAAAAAACCTTCTCCTGATGCCTAAAATCTTGCACGACCGGCGTATTTAAAATTTAGGACCCTGACGGTTCGATTTCGTCGGCATCTTGGAGAAAACATACCTCGCCGGCGTATTTAAAATTCAATTTTTTTGCAAGTACAATTTCATTGATTGACTTGTACTTGGGCACTATAACGTCCAAATTTGGCCACCATCCTATAAATAAACTATTTCTCTCTACAAAACAACATACAAATAGTTCCATATACTCTCCAAAGCTCATATCATCATACACTCCATCTAACTCACTCAATAGCTCTCTACAAACAACAATGGCATCGTTTGATTCAAATGAAGATTTGGCAATCACCAAAGCTTGGTACGCGGAAGATCGACTTAGACGTCAATCCTCCGAAAGGGAGGATTCCAAAACGTTTTGGGCTAGGGTACACAACAAATTTTGCGGCGAGTTTGGGAATCCTAATGCAAGAAGTATTCAACAAGTCCAAGCTATGCACCTAGTAATCGAAAATGCGATACTTGCTTTTTTAGCTCTCCAACCTCGGATTTTTAACACTCGCCCCTTCACCTTGTCCATTGCACAATTTGTAAGTAATTTTGTGGTTTTTTTTACGTACCCCATGTTGTGTTATCTTCAAACAAAACACCAATAACAAATGTAAGCTTGTTTTTATAGCACGAAGCCGTGAAAGCGTGCTACTTGGAAGTAAAGGGGGAAGCATTTGCATTCGATGCAAGTTATCACTTCTTGGCTGATAGCATCCCGGTGGATAACCCGGACTACTTGGATGCGGTATCGTCTTCGTCAGAGGAAGATTGATGGTTTTAGAAGTTTTAGTGTTGGTTTTGTGGGTATACCTCTATGTAAGCCCTCACGCGACTATAACTCGTCCACTATGGTCACCTAGGGGTTTAAAGGCTTGATGCACATGCTAAGTGCATTCGTTTTTATGTTTCAATCAATGTAGTAACCAAAATTGGATGAATAAAGTGAATTACATCTTCCATAGTTTCTGTTTTCTGTTTGGTATAAGTACAGGTTGGCAAGGTTATAAATCCCTAACCTGCCGGCTACATGTCAGCTGGCAGTGATAAAAACTATTTGCTTGCCGAATTTATGACCGCCGACATTGTAGGAAAATTTACCATGCCGAACGTAAAATTTTGTTCCAAGATACTCGGCGTGTTCTTCAACCGAGATAATGCCGGCGGATCAAAGTCGACAGATTATTCAAAGTGGACCTTGCCGGTGAAACTTAGCCGGCATTTTGTTCAAACTATAACCTTGCTGGCCTTGTGCATTTTCAAATCTAATTTTTTTTGATCGAAATCGAAATCATAAGTGGGATGAAAGGTTTAATTTAGTGAATTCATAATTTCAAAATTTTAATCTAAACTCAATTAATTAACCTAATCAGAATTTTAGTGTTAATTAACCAAGGGAATATTAGCCATTTATAAAATACAAGGTTAAGGGGTGGCTTGGTTTTACTTCATAATGAACTTATTTTGTCTTATTGGGTATACCCCAATTAATCTGGGTATACTCCAATCAAGCCAGGTTTTGTAATAGCTTAAATAATACAAATAATTAATGTTTTGCGTTGTTTGTGATTAAACTGGATTAAGCGTAAAGCTTTCATGAACAAAATAATTAAGTAAATTGCACGTGTATTTAAATTGACCAAAAATTAAAAACACTTTTTTTATATTCCGAACTTAACAATAAATATACTAAATTAATTTGAACAACTCAATAACTGAGAACATAACCGTTCTTAAAAAAAATTGTTGGGGATCCAAAAAAAAACTCTTCCTCTTGTCTCTCTTTTCTCTCTCCAAAAGAAGAAAAAAAACCCCCAAGTTTAGTAATTAGTTAATCAAATAAAACATGTTTTCTATTGTTTTGATGTCTTTCGACATATTTCTTCGCCATTTGGGGCGATTTTTCTTCGTCATTTTGGACGATTGTCTCTTCGCTTTGCGGGCAATTTTTTCAAATCTTCATGGCTGGATCGTGGCTTGCTATACTCGGTTCAAAAACATCAATCATTCAACACAGTATCGCTTTGAATCTATTTTCAACATAAGAGATTTAGGGCATCCAGGTTCGTTTGGGTATACAAGATTAAGGGCAAAGTACTCCTTTCTTTCAGGAGCATCTCTTATCAAAGAAGAAGAAAATCAGATTAAATGGTCGGGATTGATTCCGGATAATACCATCATTTTTCCCTACTACATAAACAAAAATTGGGTATATTTACGGTTTATCGCTCTTTCTCTTCGCGATATACTTGTAATTGGTATCTTTAATTGTATTAGGGGTTTAATCATCTTGTATTTTGATGTTTTTGTTATTCTTGTAAGCGATCATGTAATCAGTATTTTGATTTGAATGAATTGAAATATGTTGATTGACAAAAAAAAAAAAAAAAAAAAACTGAGAACATAATTAGTTTATGGGAGTTTATTGCTACATTGATTGAGAAAAGGTCGCATCCTTTGTTCATCTATCTTTACTTATCTTCTTTTTCCTTCTCCATCTTATTTTTTTCGGGGTCACTTCCGATCAGTGATCATTTTAATTTTTTCTTTGAAAAGGTCGTAAATAAAACTTATGCATGGGATGGAGTTGTTGTATGCGCCTTGTCCTCAATTGGTTTACTAGCGTATGTATTTGGAACTCGCAAGTGCTCTCATTCATTTAGTAAACGCGTGTTTTTTTTTCATGCATATAGGCAATTCCTTTATATACCTCTTATAAAATAATTCAACGAAAACCCTAAAACACTGAACGCCTTCCTGTTCAGATCGGATCCAAACATATTAACCATCATCAACAATCTCTTTCTCCTAGTTGTAATCGTCCGTTGTTTAATACAATCTTTTTTTCCGATGGATTTTAACCCCGGTCCTGTTTTAGTTGCAGTTTTGGTTTTTTTGTTTCTTAGATTTGTAACTGTTAGTGAAGGTACAGGTTGGGAACTTTTGTTGAAAAGAAATCAAAGAATATTTTCATCTTCGGTTTCCATGTCTGATCAATACGAAGCAACATTAAAATATTTATTAACGGTATCATCTCCACCAAATCTATGCAGATCTGCATCTTCCTTTGATTTTGGTGGTGATTGGGTTTTATTATGTAATGTTTTAGAGTTATGTAATCTTCATGATTTATATTGTTTTAACGATCTACATGTGATTAGATTTCCCATGCTATCTTTATTTTTACATGATTTAGGTTTACAAATGTATGCTTTCAGTACTAGCTTCATGGGTTTAATGCTAGATTCACTCTACTTGTCTTTAGATCTTGAGATCCTTTCTTTAGTTTTGATCTTATGGGTTGTTGGTGGTGGTATATTTATTGAATGTCCTATGGGTATCGGTAAATCTCTTCTCCGGCAGGTAGAAAAATTCAAAGGTGTTTTCCGGCAAGTTTTTACTATTCTTGTAAAAGAAGATAAGGATCATATTATGCATAAAAGGCTGTTAGCGCAGATATGGTTGGTGTTATTTGGCAGAGAAGTAATCAAAACATATCATCAACTTCAGTTCTAATCTTTGAGCAGAAAAGAGTTTCAAAAACAACTTTAGCATTGGTTTTGACTCCATCAAATTGTTGCATATCTTATGGTGTTGATAGGATTTCATTATATGCCGTTGTAGTTTTAGTATGTAATATTAATTGGTTAATGTTTCTTGTTTTAGTTTTACATTTTTTTTTAGGATTAGTAAGGAAAAAAAAGACAGCATCTACTCATTCAAGATCATCATCAAGTTCATCCGTTACTACAACCGTTACCGCATCTCCAAAGCCGAGTCAGCCCGATTTGTTCCGTCACAGACACTTGGAGACCGATTCAGATTACCACCGTTACTTAAGACACTTGGGTTACTATGTGAGGCACTTTAGTGGCTTTTTGGATACTGTTACTACTAGTTGGGTCATGGCTACCTTGATTGCATTAGGCAATCTAAACTTAAAAAACTCCAGTTCATGTTATATGCATGCTCTGATAAACATTGGGTTGGATTTTTTTCAGTCATTGCCTTGTGCTCTGACACATATTGGTTTTGGTTTCAAAATCAATTTGGACCTAGTTGTTTGTTCCTCTCCTTTGCGAGAGAGAATAAGGTCATCTGAAACTGTTTTTAGGTCTGAAGGGATAGATTTGATAGGCAAGAATTGGTGGAGATACTAAAAATTGAACGGCTTTTGTATGATCTTGGAAAATTTCTGTAAGGTTTCCGATTTCCTAAATCGGTGTTATCAATATATCATCTAAGGCTTGCCTCTTTTCCGAAAAAAATAATTTATATACCCCTTGTAAATACTAATGATACCCCATTTGTTAGTTATATGTTAGTTGTAAGCTAGTTTGCTTGACTGATTATTGATTTGATAAACTAACAATTACTCCTGCGCACCTAGTTTGTTTATTCTTGAGAACCTTTTCTTCTGACATATGGTCACTCAAACTAGATCAAGGGCTTAATGTGACTTGTGACCATTCATTGTTAACAGACTTCATTCTGTGCGTGATCAATCATAAGTCATGAATCCAGTTTGTAATTGTGCAGTTAATGAAGACTATAGAAGATTGAATACAAGAAGATTTTGTTTTATTGGTTTTGTATCTTTGTGATTAGCTTCGTGCACAAACTTGGTCGGCTAGGATCCAACTAGATATGATTTATCCTTTGATATGATGATTATTGACTAGTCATATTTATATCTACAAGCTATCATTTAGTGGTACTCTTCAGTATCCGATAGTTATATTTGACTTGATCTGGTTAACTTGTTTAATCAAATATTGGAAGATCCAAAACCCAACAAAGAAGATATAATTAATTTTAAATAACAAAAGCATTTGTCACACTCCACATCATTATCTCTGATTAACTTTTTGAGATATAAGTGTGGTTAACAAACAAATTAGTCCTTTACTATTTGGAAAATGATCCAAAGGGTTGAGTGCTTAAAGTCTTCAGAGAGGCTAAAGCAACTTAAGATAGTGTACTTCATCTTAGAATTCACATGCGTTGGGTAGATTGATCGTAGGCGCAGGGATACTGAGGAAACTTGGTAACTAAGGGTAGTTTACTTGGTCTCAACTATACAAAGTTGGTAGTGTCTTTGTACAACGTCTCAATTATGAGAGTATTCAAAACTAGACTAGGTCCCGAGGTTTTTCTACATTTGCGGTTTCCTCGTTAGCAAAATCTTGTTGTGTCATTTACTTTACTTACACATTATAATTGCTTAGTTATAATAAAATAAATATTGTACGTTAATCCAAAGCACTTGATATTGATCCTAAAATTATAAAATCAGATATTTTGCATATTTCTGACCTAGCTTCAGACGAGTATGTGAAATCCATATTTTAGAATTTAGACATGAAATGATAATCTCTGACTGAGTGTATAGACACTTCAGAGAGTGCTAAATGTACAATCATTTAAGCCTCTCAGCCGATCTTTTAATATGTTATATATTTTATCGACAATACTGAGCAATCTCAGTTCACTTTATGTATAAAATCAAGAGTTATTGGACGAATCCTAGATGGATTGACCACTAGTATAGAGCAAGTCTCCAGGATGTCGCAAATATTCCCCGACTATGCAGAATAAAACATCCAGAGCGAGTATGATGCTTCCACTACCTCATACCTCGTTTCTCGAATAACTATAATGCTCCTGGACAAATTTCCTGCTATTATAGAGTCATCAATTAAATAATTCTAGTGCAATATTCATCAATGGAATTCCTAGAAAATGTTCTATTTTTACTACAATAGTTCATTACTTCAATTCACGGTCTTTCCCGACAGAATTCCATGGATTAGTAATAAATATTCATCTTTCGGGCATATGGGTCACCACCCCGAGAAAATGATGCGAGTGTACTTAGTAATAATGCACGAACGAGCACCCAGAAATATGGACGAACGAGGATATATGGAGACCTATGCAAAATAGGAGAAGGAAGATAATAAAATAATTAAAGAAAAAGACTCGCGTGGGACCCGGCCCACCGGCCAGCTGTCCATGTCGCGGCCGTGGGAGGTCCCACGCCTCTCCATTTTTTATTTTTTATTATTATTTTCTTATCTCTTAAACTCCCACATTCATGCAGACTCTTAGTTTTCCATATTTCTCCAAATATTGCTTAATTCTCAAAAAAAAAAAAAAACTAATCCCACAACTATTAGGTCTTTCTTACCAATAATATTAAAATAATATTTTAAATATTGGATGTGTGAGCAAAAAACCTTAATTGCTCATTCATGCAAAAATCAAGAGTTTCAATCAAGGTCAAATTCTTCTGAAAATACAAAATATATAATAAGTGTCCAACAAAATACCTAAAACTCTCAGGAATTGACACACGATGGACGTGGTGACACGTACACCACCATGGCCAGACCTGGTCGGTCCCTTGGCCGTCATGACCGGGCGGTCCCACATTTCTTCATTATTTTGGAGAATTTTCCAACTTGGGATTATTCTCCGTATATTGGATATTTCTCCATATTTTTTGGTGAATCCTTTTCTGAACAATTCTCCATACATGCTCAGCCGTCTATCCACCACCAATGGCCGGCTCTCATGCCCATTGATAGGTCGATATTTCTCCACCCACATTGGACAACACTCCATCTCCAAGATTCAGAATTCTCCAAAATTAGGGTTTCAGGTTTATGATAATTCTGATAAATATCAATAATTTTCATATTGATCCAGCTATCTATATTTTAATTAATATTTAATGTTCGGTCCTGCTACCAACATTTTTGTTGCTCGACTATCCGATAGCAACATGATTGGACGACCATCCACTCGTCCGATCATCCAATGTTTAATTGGACAACCATTGATCGTTCAATATTTACTAATACTCTAATTCCTACTTTGTCATTTGACAATTCATGACATATTAGATGGCAATGATTAAATGCAACCCATACAATGAATAAATGCAACCCACCCAAATTATTTTAAACCTCATTCACGGGAGTGAAAAAAACTCACACTTTCCGTCTTTTCTTTTCTCACTCTATTTTATCTAGTTCTCTCTGTTGTATTATCAAATCAATGGTGAACCTTTATTCCAAATAATTTGGGTGATTCACGGATAAGTGCCTTTTAAGATTGATTAAAACCCATTAAGATGATCAACCATGTTCTTTTAGTATGGTAAAAATCATCTCATTTATCATCTTAAAAGGTTTTAATCAATTCTAATTCTTCTTTATTGTCTTCATCCTCTTCATTTAAATTCAACTGATAAGTGCATGGTAAACCCAATAATATAGTTCTCACCAAACCCTAACTAAATTCTTTAGATGTATTCTGATTTCCTTCACCAAATTTTAAAAACTATGCTTTGATAATTTAAAGTTACAACTAAGGGATGGGTTTCCATATTGAGTTGCATAATATTTCAAGTGTTTGATTCTCAATGCTTTTACAAGGGAATTGACAGAACTTGATTGTAATTCACGGATTAAAGATGGCGTAGATCCGATTGGTTGAGATTTAGTCATTTTTTTTTTCTTCCTTCTTTTAATCGAGTGGTTTTGATTTCTAAGGTCTTAGTTCTCTAGATAAACTTCTTACAAAATTATCTCCATGATCATCCATATTATCATCATTAATTTGTTGTTTCCACCATTGATTGAATGCCTGCAAAAATTGTTAGGTTACCTGCGTTAAAAATGATAGCGAGTTTGTTTACCCATACTTATAGAGTTTATAATATTTTCTAAAGGGTTGTATTTAAATTTAGTAGCTATGGGTTATATTTAGTCACTGCCTATTAGATCAGGAATGATCACTCTACATAACTCATAAATGTCTGATTTCCTGTCAAATGCTTGACATATCAGAATAGGTCAACGATCGAGCAATCTCATTAGACCAACGCTTGTCGATCCAAATTATCAGAACATCATTATTGCCTAAACTGGTAAAATGAGACATCACAATTCATACGAGTCGACGTATGTGTATTATTACTATCCAAACAGACACCTTATGCTCAATCCATGAGTCTCGGAGTGTTAGAGCACTGCTCGGTCGAACTCGCAAGCATTTCTATCTCAAGCTTGTTGTCAAGTTTAGTTTCCAAAACTATAATTCTTGATTTCTGGTCTACTCATATCTAAGTCTCAGATTAAGATAAAAAGTGTAGTTGAGCATTCAACTTCACAACGCTCATCGATTGAAGATGAAGAACTACTAAGGGGAGCTTGTAGAACTTTATCAACAAAAGGTATGTGGAGACTTGAACTCATCTATCACTCAAAATTTATCTACTCTATCTCCTATTTGAGACAAAAGTCTTATAGCTATATAGACTTCAATTATACACATTTGATATTTTGAACTGAGTTTAACTCGCTTACATATTTATAGAATTATGTGTTGGTAAGGTTTCGCTTTAACCAAGTTCATCTTATATTCTTGACGAAAGTCTAAAGATGATCATGTGAAAATCTCCTGGTAACATCTTACATGATTTGTGTGAGACAGTCATTTGATGTAGACTCAGAATGTTTCGTATTGATCATTCAGTCACTTGAAAATTGCTTTGAATCTAATAGTTTGTGTGAGACATCTATTGTCGTCTTCTGAGAATGTTTCAATGGTTGAAATGCGAGTTTAGAACAATTGGATTTAAGCACGGTATTGTACTTGCATATGTGTAATCCAAGTCCGGGAACCATGGTATGCATACCCGTATGCATACTGTTTGGTTTAGTTAAGGTCCGGGAACCAAGTACGCATACTGGCGTGAGGTTCCAGTTTCGGGCTCATCCCATATGTATTGGTTTCCTAACTTCTTAAGTTTGTCCCTATCAGCACGAGACAAGTTCTTTGGGATTTGTTTAGAAACTAAGTAATTAACAATATCAGCGTACCATGGTTCTCCAAAGGTAATTCAGAATAGTTGCTCATCCGGGAAACTTTCACGCAATGGGATATATTCCTTGTCCACAGCAAGACGGCTCAAGTGATTCGCAACGGTGTTCTCAATTCCTTTCTTTTCTTTGATCTTTATATCAAATTCTTGCTAGAGTAAAATCCATCGTATGAGCCTCGGTTTCGCCTCTTTCTTTGTAAGAAAGTACCTAAGTGTTGCATGATCAGAAAAAATAACAACTTTTGTACCAATTAGATAAGAGCGAAACTTTTCCAAAGCAAAAACAATAGCTAATAACTCTTTCTTAGTGGTTGTGTAGTTTTGTTGGGCCTCATTTAACGTTCTAGAAGCATAATAAATAGCATGAGGTATCTTCCCCACATGTTGCCCAAGCATCGCACCAACCACATAGTCACTTGCATCACACATGAGCTCAAAAGGCTTGCTCCAATCCGGTGGTTTAATGACAGGGGCTGAAATCAAAAGTTCTTTCAAACAATTGAATGTCACCATACACTTTTCCTCAAAGTTAAAAACCACATCTTTTTGCAATAAGTTGCAAAGTGGTGATGCTATCTTGGAAAAATCCTTGATGAATCTACGATAAAACCTACATGACCAAGAAAAGAACGTATCTCCATCACTGTAGTGGGAGGGTTTAGATCACGAATAAGGTCTATCTTAGATTTATCAACTTCCAAGCCTTTAGAATATATTATATGGCCTAAAACTATGCCATGAGTTACCATGAAATGACACTTCTCCCAATTCAGCACAAGGTTTGTTTCAACACATCGTTCAAGGATTAGTGACAAATTGTTCAAGCAAAGGTCAAATGAATCACCAAAGACACTAAAGTCGTCCATGAACGCTTTGATTATGTTTTCAACATATTCTGAAAAGATACTTACCATACACCTTTGAAAGGTAGATGGAGCATTGCACAAGCCAAAAGGCATCCTTCTATAAGCAAAAGTACCTAAATGACAAGTGGAAGTGGTTTTCTCTTGATCCTCCGGTGCTATCACAATCTGATTGTAACCTGAATAGCCATCAAGAAAGCAATAGTAAGAGTGTCCAGCTAAACGTTCAAGCATTTGATCAATAAAAGGTAATGGAAAGTGATCTTTTCTAGTAGTGGCATTCAATTTCCTATAATCAATAAAAACCCTCCAACATGTTTGCACACAAGTTGGGACAAGTTCGTTCTTATCATTCTCCACCACCGTCACACCTGATTTCTTTGGTACAACTTGTACCGGGCTCACCCACTTGTTGTCGGATATGGGGTAGATAACACCCACTTCCAAAAGCTTGAGTATCTCCTTTTTCACAACTTCCATCATGGGAGGGTTCAAACGACGTTGCGCTTCCCTTGTAGGCTTTGCATCGTCCTCCAAACGGATCTTGTGCATACAAACGGCAGGGCTTATACCCTTGATATCGGCAATTGTCCATCCTATGGCCGTCTTGTTCTTCCTTAGCACCCTTAGAAGGTTTTTCTCCTGTAATTCACTAAGCTCGTTAGAAACAATCACATGTAACTCTTCATTGTCACCTAAGTACAAGTACTTTAAGTGACTTGGAAGAGGTTTCAATTCTAGCTTTGGAGATTTAACAATTGAAGGTACAAGCTTTTCATCATTGCAAGGTAAAAAAACATATGAAATATTCTTAAGTGCAGATTTTTCCGGTAATGAGTCAAGAGAACCAATGGTTTCTTTAATCTCATCACCATACTCCAAACCATCATCAATATGTAAAGTGAGCACGGTTTCCAAAGTATCAGCGTCATTCAAATCAAATATTTGTTGCGCCAATGTGTCCATCACATCAACGAAGAAACAAGAGTGGACATCACTAGGATATCTCATCGTCTCGAAAATGTTAAAACGTATTATTTCTCCATCAAACTCCATAGTCAGCGTTCCCTTGTCAACATCAATAATGGTTTTAGCCGTTTTCATGAAGGGATGCCCAAGTAGCAATGGAAGAGACGAGTCCGGTGAACCTTCATCCATCTCTAAGACACAAAAATCTGCTGGAAATACTAGTTAATTAACCTACACCAGAACATCCTCAACAATACCCATTGGGTATACATTAGAGCGCTCGGCTAATTGCAACACAATTCCAGCCTTTTTAAGAGGTCCAAGATCAAGTGAATTGTACATAGATGCAGGCATAACATTAGCGGATGCACCTAAATCCAACATAACTTTGTTAAATGTAGTGTTACCAATAGTGACGGGAATGACAAAGCTACCACACTTGGCACTTCATTACCTTTGAGCTTGTTGGTACACAAGTCCTTCAACACCTTTGCATACTTTGGAACTTGCTTTATAGCATCTATGAGTGGTATGTTCACATGGATCTTCTTGAGAACGTCTAAAATCTCTTTTTCTAGTGCCTCCTTCTTGGAATTTTCAAATATGCGAGGGAAAGGTAAAGGAGGAACATAAGTGGAAACCGGAGTTTTAGAGTTAGGAATAGGTACCTCAGAAGTTTGGGAAGAATCCTCATTTTTCTCCTCCAAAACAGGCTCCTTTGGTGTTTCCACCTTGCCCGAATCAGTAACTTCGGGTTGCACAAGTTGTGTACCATTTCTCAACGTAATTGCATTGACACCCTCCTTCGGGTTAATAGTTTGAGAAGGGAGTTTCCCACCAATTTGTGCCTTCACTTGGTTCAACTCAGTAGCCATGGAACCCATTTGTGTCTGCAACTCCTTGATAACACTGTTAGTCTCTTGTTGGCTTTATTTAAACATAGTAGAAATTCCTTGCATCATTGTTGAAGCTTTGAGTCAATATCGGAACCTTGATTTTGCATTGATTGTTGTGGTTGCTGAAATTGTTGTTGTTGCGCCTGGAATTGTTGTTGTTGTGGTTGAAATCCACTCGAACGGTTGAAAGTAGGTTGTTGGACCGAACCTTGCTTGTTGGCATATCTAAAATTGGGGTGATATCTCCATCCTGGATTGTAGGTATTTGAATATGGATCATACCGTCTTTGCTGATTTAGAAAGATCACGTTAACTTGTTTATTGGCTTCTTCATACCCTTGATTAGAACTTGGTATCACCGCGGCTAAAACTTATTGCAGCATTGCTGTTATGTTACCCATTTGTTGACGAAGTTCCTCGACCTCGCTCACTTCATTTACTCTCCTAAGAAGCACATCCGAACCACGACTCAGAAATTGTTGGGAGTTTGCTGCCATGTTTTCAATCAACTCTCTAGCTTGTGCCACTGTCTTGCTCACTAGTGCACCATCACCTGCAGCATCAATAAGATTCCTATCACTTGATTGGAGTCCTTCATAGAAGTATTGGATAATCATCGCATCACTGAATTGGTGGTGAGGGCATCTTGCCACCAATCTCTTATATCGTTCCCAACAATCATATAAGGATTCTCCCACATTTTGCTTCATTCCGCAAATCTCCTTGAGAATTTGAGTAGCCTAGAAATAGTTTCTTCAACCCATTCCATATTGTGACACTTCCGGAAGGCAAATAGTATAACCAATCCTTAGCACTATCCGCCAAAGAGAATCGAAAAACTTTCAACATTGCACCATCCGCTTCTATATCAGCTGGAAGCATGGCTGTGACAATGGTGTGGAAGTCCATAAGATGCTTGTTTGGGTCTTCACTCACCATGCCATGGAACTTTGGAAATTACCTAAGCAACCCCGGCTTGATCTCAAAAGTAGAGTTTGTTTGAATACAACCCTGCTGTGTATCCAGCTTGTGAGAAGCTAAGTCCTTGAGTGTACGATTTGCATCACCTATTGCTTCTTCTTATTTTTCTTCCTATACAAAAGGTGGTTCTTGTTCAACCGGAATTTCTTGTTCTACAACTTCTTCTTCTACTTGCTGGAAAGTACCGTGTTCTACTTCCAAGTGTTATTCTTCTGTTGTGCCTTGCCTTGGTTGGAGTATTGTGCCTTTTCGAGTAGCTATCCCGAACCTTGGATAATTCCAATCTTTAGAAGCCAGGGATTAGGTACCTGAAAACAATTCTCGCAAACAAGTGATAAAAAAGACAAGAAACGAAAAGCAAATATGCAAGAAGAAATAATAAAAAGAAACTAAAAACTTAATAACTAGCCGAATGCCTCCCCGACAACGGCGCCAAAATTTGATCGCAGTCGTATGCGTCAAAAATAATTCACTTTCTCACTCTACTAAATATGAAAGAAGTACGTGGTAAGAAAGAGTTAGTATCCACATAGAGGCAATTGTTGTTATTATGTTTTCAATTTCCTAAGTAACCAAGTTGGGGGGATTTCTGATTTTTACGCAAGTAATAAAAATAAATTAAAAGAAAAGTAAATAATTGGAAGTAATCAATGAGAGAAAGATATTGATCAAGGAATTCATCTTCAATCTTAAACATGTGCTAGCATACATGATTAGAATTACAATTTAATCTCTTTTATTATCAAAAGCCTAGAATATCATGAGAGCAAGATAATCCAATAGTTTCCTAAGTTCATTAACACACACATTAGAGCTGCATGTGTGAATTCTACCTAAAGAAAAACCTAACGCCTTGCGCTAATTAAGTTCAATTCCTAGGAGAATTAAGCTTGGAAAATAGGCTAATCAATGCAATTGTCATATATTGCGCATGACAATTCGGAAAATGGTCAAACTCTACATATGATTATAAGAGTGTATCACTACAAACTATAATCATATCATGCTACTTGTATTTGGGTTATCGCTTGATGAAAAACCCTAAAATAGTTATGGACAAGATGCAAGTTCAATTAATTGGCCACTTAACCAACCAAACATCTAAATCCTATCACAATACATCAATCATGTGATTATTAAAAGCAGTAGAGATTTGAACGAAAACAAAGAGAGAAAACTAATACATAACTCAAGCACAAGTTTTAGAAATAGGACTACATCCTTAACCAATAATATAAGATTTAGCTACTCATAGCTATGGAGTTCATCATAATCAATAATAATGAATTAAAGAAGATGAAAAATTAAATACGAAAGCAAACCCTAGTTTTCTGCTCTCCTCCAAAGCTCCAAGTAGAATACGTGATATCCCAAGTTGTAAAAAACTTTTCTCTTTTGTAGCTTTTCTCCAAAATTAGGTCCAAGTCTTCAAAGTCCATTAGATGAAAATCCACCAAGCCCATAAGTGAGAAAAACCCATGTAGAAAATATGCCCCAAAAACTGTCGCCGGAAAACTGGGTTTTTAGCCGGAATCTGGCACATGACCAGAGCTCAGGTAACCAGTAAATTCCACATAGTCACCGGTCAAAGTAATCAACCCAGTCAAGTCAACTGAGTCAAAGAAGAGTCAAACTGAGTTAGCTGGTCTAGTCAGAGTCAGCTCACTGACTCACCTGAATACTTGGACTAAGCCATTTGCAGCTTGCATATGCCATACTTCAGTCAAGCACAATGATTGCGCTTCATCATTCAGTGGTGCAAACTCCTGCAATTGCATGTTTTCCATTCTCACTGCACACAACAACTCTCATTTCAGTATAGCTGCACCAATACTTCCTCCATAGCTACCAGCTACCACTAAGTCAGCACCAATACTTCTTTTTATGTCCATTTCCCTTGAACTTCATCACAACAGCTGCACCTCAGGCCCTGCAACTGCTTCAGTTCTCAGCTGCCATCCCATTGCAGAACAACCAGTTCTTACATCAGCATCACTTCAACTGCAATAAGGTTAAGTTACATCCATTTCAGCCAATTGAAACAAACATCCTTCCTTAAGCCTTGCAACCTACATAGCTGCAACTGCAGCTTCATTTCCTCTTTATCCTGCATTCTCCATCTTCTGTCTCAGGAGCACCACCAAACTCTGTCTAAATCCTGTAGCTGCAACTCCAACTGAAACACTAAACTGCAATGTACATCTCAACCACAAACACCATTCTTTCACAACACCAGGACCTCAAACTACCCTTAACAGCAACACACAGCTACAAACTACACCTTCTTGACCACCTAAACTTAGGCATTCATTTCCCCCTGTAATTCCAACCTCAGTAAGCACAATGCTGCAACATTCACAACCAGCTCCATAGTTTCTGTCAGTCGCCTGAGCCCACGATTGCAGTTCCATTTCCTATAAATCTCAATACCATCATCTTCTCTCTGTGATTCTAACTCACATCATAACATCAGCAACACTATCATCTACCTTCTCATACCTAGATATCCTTCCCCACAAGTTCAATCGAATGCAAACCCATAGATCAAAAACCACTCACCCACTCAGAACCACAAGTAATTCCATTCAACCATCGCCACGGCATTTTCCGTAGTTCAAATCTCAGTTGCATCAGTTAACACTATGGCTTGACTGCAACTCCTATTTTCTGCAATCACCAGTTTATCTTTCTCCTCTTCATGGAAACAGCTTCACTAGCTTCAGTTTCCTGCAATCTCTGTAGAAATTTCATTGCAAGACCACCAGATTCATCTCCTTGCTCAATTACCAGAAACTCCATTTAGATGCTCTTTTAGATCTTTCCATAAACATCTTATGTACATGAAACTGGTAACACAGAATCAAGCTTGCTGATGATGAAACTTTGCACATTTCCTTCCCTGTCAACATACACACAAACCCATTCATTAAAAATCAACAGATCTCTAAAGCACATATTAATTTTCATTACACATCATTAATCAAGGCAGCAACTCCTCTTGCTGGTTGTTTCTCGACAGAAATATGCACAAAACTCTTCTCCCTTGTTGCCAGTACGAATCTAAAAACAAACCCACTTCTAATTATTCTTTAGGGACTCTGTAATTCTTCTTAATCTGCACCTCAAATCATCTCCACCAAAAACCATGAATTTGTTCTTCTCAGCATCAGAAAACCCTACTATTATAACAGCCTCAGATCCCCTTTTAGATTCAAATAACATCAGCTCGTTTTTTTAATTTTACCAACAGAACAAAAATCAACCCATCGTTTCATCATTCTTCTTCCTGAATTTCTCCCCTGTAATTTCTCGATCTGTAGACCTCTGAATTATATGTCCGTCATTTCTCTCTTTACCCTCTCTGACATTTTAATGGGAAAATGATTGAGAAATCACTTGTCTCTGAAATCTAGGTTTAGTGTAGGAATGGATTTGGATATGGCCACCCAGTGAGGGTAGATAAGGGGTACCCACAAATAATTTGGCTTGTCAGTTATCTCCTTCGTTGCACAACCTTAGCTGGTTCCAAACATCGCTCGCCTGTAAATGACGCTTTTGCTCTTCTCGGACTCTTCCACCAACAATATCGTCTTTTACTTCTCATATTCACTTCTTCCCTTCAATGTCTTTTCATCACTAAAGTTGTCATGCTTTTCAGACAAAAGTTGCATCACTAAATCCGACATACTTTTCAGACAGAGATGAAGAAATAAAAGCAAATAATGAGAAATAATCCGCCTCCAATAGCAGCTGCATATGAGATGAGAATTTTGCACTGTTTCTTCCTCTTTTGTTCCAAATGATTCCAAAGTACCTAAATACTCAAAAACAATCATAAGATACATATTTTAAAAGAAAACTAAGCAAAGAAAGCATAAACAATAGATAAATATCAAGGTGTTTTAGACACCTATCAGTTACACCTTGAGAGCTTATTCATGGTGGCTCAGATGGATAGAATCTGGTAGTCAAGCGCTTCTGTATCTAGTGACAACAAGAATTCTAGGGGTAGCAGAGCTTATTGCTATTTTACGGTTGGTGACAATAGAAATTTTACAAGAAATAAATAAGTACTTTTATTAAGTTTTTGTTCAGTAGCGGCGAATGATTCCTTAATCATCTTTGATTTCTTATTATCTTTTTATTTTACTTTAATCAAACAACCCCCCCTTTATGTTTTCCTTTTATTACAATTTTGTTGATCAAATAACCTATCAATTACACAGCTCTATGTGGGAACGATCTCTTACTACTGCTATATTACCAGTTAATTGGTGGGAAATATCTTGAATAATTTTTTGCACTTACGACACGCATCATGATGGCCAAAATAGATTCTCCATTTCGCGAAGCTGGTCATGCTATACATGGTATGTCTCTTGTGCACTTATCCGTCATTCGAGAGTGTGTTCAAGCTTTTATGGCTTCAGTTAGTATGGAAGAAAAGTGGAGACGTGATGAAGCGTCTCAGCGTGATGAAGCATCTCATCCCCCGAGTACCATGGCTGAAATATTCGCGGCTCGATTGAAGCGGAGGAGGGTTGAGCATAAGAAATCTCCATATGGGAATAAGTATGATTACCCTATTCATAATGGGATCATAATTCTCGACTCTGATGTGGACGAACCGGAGCATCCTCAAAAGACTGTTGGGTCAGTTTCTGAAAAGGATATCGGTGTAGCTTTCGAGGAAGAGGTCGAAGTAGCTTCTGTAGAGGATATCAAAGCGAATGCTAGAGGGAACGTTAAAGTAGTTGCTGGGTAGAACATGGGAGAGATATATGGAGAATATGTTGAAGCAGCTCCCAAGGAAGATGTTTAAACGTCTCCTGGAAGGAATATTAAAGCAGCTGCTGAAGGAGGTGTTAAAACGACGTCCGAAAGGGAAGTCGAGGCGGATTCTGGAGAGGATATGGGGGCGCCTTATGAAAAAGATGTTGAAGCATCCTCCAACAACGGCTCTGTTGAAGGCGTTGTTGATCTTGCTGATAATTATATTTCCCACTTGTTACTTTCTTTCGTAGAAGAATATCTTTTTGTAGCTTAGCTTGCAGATGTTTTCTATATTTTAGTGGTTTTTTATTTATATAACTGGAGCCAGGGCTTCATCGGATAATAATCTTTCATTCATGTTGCTTTAACAACCTTATGTTTCCAATTGGCTGAATGAATGAAATCTCTTGACTGAGAAATCCAAATCTTCGAAAAAATATCATAACATCTTGGAATTTTAGTCGCCACATCCTTCGATAGAGTTACATTAGAGCCTCATACTCATTCCTCAAATGCCACGACTAGTGCCTTGATTGCGTAAATGAGTTATTCCCATTGATGGGGCCGATGGGGAGGCAACACACATAAGTGATGATGTATTTTCCTTTCATGTGTCTGGATACCGCTTACATGACGATATTTATTATGTGTAACCCTAATAACAATAGCTTGAAGTAGGGGATGTAATGGTGAAATAGGGTTCGGCCACGAATCCCATTTGTTAACCTCTTCCTCAAATTAACTCCCCTTGATTGAATGTATTACCCTTGTATATCACATGTGTTATTGCTTCTGTCTTTCTTGGAAAAACATGATGAAATTGTTTCTTTGTTAAAGAGTCCCATTTGTTAGGTGTGGAGGCTCTTCCTCAAATTAATAGCTCGTGTGACTTGATTTTATGAGGGTTTAGGTTTACTTTAGACTTTTCCTTGAGATGACTCGGGAGTAAGAATTTTAAAATAAATTATGCTTTAATTAACTGATAAATTGAAACCCTAATAATGAATGCAAGCAGTGCAATCATTTTGGAGGAATTACAAATATTACATGAAAGGGAAATTGCTAAAGGAGATACTAAAAGGAATCTTGGAGAAGAGGGTGGCGCGACATCTTAGGTATTGAAGGGTTTGAGCCAACGGGCATGTATTACTACGGATGCTAGCCTGTCAGTATTGATGAGCTTACAATAACCTCCCAAAATGATTTCTACCACTAGGTACAGCTCGTCTGTCCCTTCTGTGGAATCATATGAAGTAGGCTAAGCCGCAACTCTTGCCACCATATCTCCAACTTGGAATGAATTTGGGCGTTGTGCCATTATTTTCCCAGATTCCTCATCTCTAATTGTGACATCTTCTAAACTCTTGATAAAATACTTGAAAGGACCAGCATCTCATTCACATCTCCTAGTAGCGGCTGGGTTAATAATCGGATCGAGTTCCCAAGTTTTTATGGGAGGAGAAGTGATTAGTTGCAGAAAGGGTTATTCAATAAGACTTACTTGGGTTCAGAATCTTCGAATGAACATCGATGGGCTCTCTCCAGGTAGTTGTGTCACATTGGTGAGTTGTTGATACGATAAAAAATGATCATCGAGGTTGGACGGTTTATTGGAAATCCTTTCAGGTATAGACACTGGCAAAGGACACACTCCTACCTTTGGTTTGTTGTCGTGCACCCACGAACGACCCAGAATTATATCATAGTTCGGGCATTATTTAACAATATGAAACTTGTCGCGTGGTATAGCATGTCCTACCTTGATTTCGAGATTAATGTACCCGTAAGCATCCTTCGATTCTCCTTCTGCGCTTTTAATCACATTTGGGCAGTGAACAGCTTTCTGCTTTGGAATCTTTGCAGTTCTCAGAGTCTTGACAGTGACAATATTAAAATCAGATACTGTATCAATCAGTATGATGTCAAACTCGATATCCTTTAAGTGAGCGGTGGTTAGGAGTCCCCAATTGCATTTTTTAGTCCCGTTTCCCAAGAAAAATTGGGGTTTTGGAGTGACTTCCCTGACTGGAAACAGATGCTTACCTGATACGACATGGTTAAGGACTCCAAACATGTCTTGACGTTGCGCCTTGGAGAAGTTTCTCCTGAAAGAAAGAGTGTCCCTATGAACTCCTTCATCTACTATCTCTTTGAAAATGCGCTTCAATTTGTTGCAGTCACTGGTTAGGTGGTTGACAAACCTATGGTAACGACAATATTTGGGATTCGCCATATCTTCTTCAGTTGGCGGATATTGGAGAGGAGGTAGCTTGATGGCGTCATCTTGAAACCATGCTTCCAAGAGTTCCATGACTTCATGCATTGGAAATGGGAAATCTGGAGCAGCATCTCCAGTTTCTTGCACAAGAGTCTTAGCCACGGCTTTCCGGGATGGAGTTGTCTGCGTTGGTGCTGCACGCTTGGGTTGTTGTTCCGCTGCTGGAGATTTCATTTTCCCTCCTTCACTTACCATGCTTATAGAGGGACCGGTGTTATATTGCTTGTTGATGAGGCATCTATTTTCTCGAGTTTCGTGTGCATCTTCACCCCTGGCCGGTCTGGTTCTTTCTAATAGTATTGGTGCAGTCATAGCCAAATTCTTAGCAGTTTCATGGAGTTCATAGAATGTATGGAAATACAGGTTTTCTAGTAAATCACGATAGATGGGAACCACACCTGTAACACCCCGTGTTTTTAGCATGGCGCATGCTAAAAGGTGTGCCATGGCTCGAGATGAAGCTTCATCCAAAGCTTCTGTTGCATAGTAAAAGGAACATTGGCCCTTGGCCAATGCGTTGCCAATATTTAGCCAACATGGCCGGACATCGGGTTGGAAGCGGACGACCAACATGGTCGGGCATCGGGTTGGCAGCGGACGGCCAACATAGCTGGAGATCGGGTTGGCAGCGGACGACCAACATGGCTGGACATCGTTGTTGGCCAGGGTGGTAAGGTGCGGCCATCATGTCCTGGGGAGTTGATGAATTATTTTTGGTCCCCAATTTAAGTTGTAAAAATGTCATTTATATATATATATATATATAGGGATGGGTAGTTGGTTGATGGTGCATATGCGTACTATGCACTAAGTAAGTTTCATAGCTTAGACGGAAGAGTATAAATGATGCCTAAGGATCATTTATAGTTGTGTAGCCTCGTGAAGAGGGCATTTGATGCTTAGGCATCATTATGCCATATTGCGTACCAAACATGTATCACTTGGATGCATTTCGACGGAACGACCTATACGGACTAGGACATTTCCATTATTGCTTGGCCACGGCCATGAAAACGAGTTGGCTTAAGTTTCTGTCCCTTCGTGGATGAACTACGGTCTGTGCTTGATCCCTTTGGAGTAGGGAAGGGTACGTAGGCAGCCACAATGAGTTGCAGCACTGTCGGTCCAGCACGTTGTCGCTCATATCATCTAATTTAGAGATGATTGCGACACTTTGGCCTCTCATATCATCTGGCTCAGTAACTCGACGCAAGAGATGATTGTAGCCATACTTTATGAGGCTAGTTGCATTCCATTCCTTGGATGCTCATACTTCCTATCAGGGCATTCGACATAGGCTAAAAAACCCAATTGTCGTAATTTAGCTCAAGAGGAGTCCATTTTGATGGGAAATGGACTAAAGATCAAGACATGTCGATTTATAGATCCACATGGTCACCATAATTTAGCCAAATTTCATCATTTAGAGCCTCAAAAGTATGTTTTCGTCGTATTAAGAAAGCTTTTGGTTTTCTTAATAAAACCCTTTGCGGCACGAGGGTAAGTTGGAACGGTGTGGAAGCTTAAATAGATGCATCATGTTCCACGAGCATGCTTGCAAGGTCAAATGAATGTGCATTTGCCTAGCTTTAAGGCTCGGACCATTGCTTGATCATGGTGCATCGGGGAAGTTACGGCCTGCGGGGCAATGTGCCAAAGGCGTAATTTTCCGGTCCGTCACAATACCGTTAATGCATGACTCCACCAACTGTTGTTCGGTCACATTTAGGTCGTGACAATCTAAAGCTTGAATTCTGAATCTCTTGACGTAATCATTTGAATGCTCGTTGTTTCGTTGAAACATTCTTCCCAAGTATGAGAAAGTGATTTGCTCAGACATGAAGAAATACTTCTTATAGAAAGCGATGACCATCTCACACTAGTTGGATATGATGTTTGGTGCGATATTGTTGTACCATGTTGTTGATGGTGGTTTTTAGTTCAAGGCTAAAGTTGTAAAACCCTGTGTTTAATGCGTCTTCTGCAAAAAGACTGAGCCATTTAAAAGTAATGAGTGCCAGTGCCTCTCTACTCACACATGTATTTAGAAACTCAGTAAGTTTATTCAGAATGGTGCATGTAGCAACAATCCCAAACATTTTGTAAACTCTCGCCTACATTACTCATTAGTGTATGGTTTATTAAGTATTTTCCTATGCTATGTTCCCCAGCTGAACCCTTAGTATTGGTATGACATGACAATTAATGTTCACTCACAACTAAGTAGCACGAATTTCCCGAAGTATGAAAATTAAGGATTGCATGTAAATGCTCAATCAGAAAACACGCTAACTGCTCACTGAGAATAAAAGAATTTTGTGTCAACACACAGAATTTGTTAAATTTTGTGATTACTCATAAGATTCAAGTTTCCGGCCTAATTAATTCGCAAACATTAGGTCTTTTGTTCCTCGTGCAAATATCTTGACCCTAGTGGTCGAGGCCAAACCTAGTTAATCTAGGAAACTAATCCGCCATGGAGCTAGTAATAGCAAAGTCCTACCAGAAAAACAAAACAAAAGAGGAACTGTGGAAAACATGAGCGATGAGAAAGGAGGCGTGGCCACGCCATATAACCCACCAATCCGCCCCAATGGGTGCCACCTGTGGCCGTTGTCCACGCTCCATGTTTCCCTTGTTCGCCCCTCTCCCATCAACTGATCAGATCGCTCAAAACCCGCCACACACACTTTTAATAAAGATTGGAAGTTGGTGGGTCGATGCGCCTAATTTCATTAGAAATCTAATCTAGATGGACCAAACCAGTCTCCAAAAACAATCACGACCGTAAGATTTGGCCACTTGATTTATTAAGTTTAGCCGCTCCCCAACGAGCCCAAATAGGCATCACCATGCCACCACAAGCAGCGTGCCAACACTGCTAATGCAATTCGCGCCAATGTGTTGGGATTGCCTACAAACCATCCCAAACCGCGCCTGGTAATCATCACAGGCACTATGCCAATTGTCTAGCCAACCTTCCAAATCGCGCCAGTATGCCAATTGGCAGGCCATGCTTGAGAAAAAGGAAAATGACCAACTAAACCCAGCCAATGAAAAAGAGCTGAGGAAATTTCACAAGGCCAAAGGAAGAGACCCACCAGGTGCATCACAATGTTTGCAAGGTAAATGTAAGGAGCCGGCTTACGAAGATTTATTGGAAAACCTATACCTCCAAACTCTTGTGGAATTTCAGAAAGTCGTCCAACAGTCTGCATCCACGACCGTCTGACTTTAATAAAGAAAGAAGCGCTAGACGAAGGGGAAATTCACCAAGACATCTATGAAAACGGTAATTGCACCGATGAACAATATTCAATCCAACTACTTCACGCTGCCGTCACTAATGCAAAACCCTCAAGAGGACTTGCGTTTTAACAAAGTTACCGAACTAAATGACCTGTGCCTGAGTCAACATTCGTAGTCTCGACCCCACCCTAGAAATGAGCTTCGCGTCAAAGTATACAAGATTTTCCACGACAACAGTTTCCACGACAAGGGAAGCCATACTCGAAATACCCGCGTTTTCCGCTCCCTATCAGGAAAATCCTGGAGTTACTAGGAGTTTGGGTACAAGATAGAGTGGTTCAGTTGGATCCCATACGGCGCCTACCAACTGATCAATAGATGTTAGACTCAAGATATTTCTACTATCATAGGTTCATCCATCATCATACCAGTGAATGCAATGGCCTAAAGCGCATTGTCTAAGAAAAAATCAATTCAGGAGAATTATGCCTGGGAACTGAAGATCCTCCACTTTACTGCGAATTGACATGAAGATGTTATTACATGGATGCCTCATATGATTCCACACTTTGCAAGGATAATAATGTGATAAGGGACTTTTTATTTTTATGGCTCCGTCACACAATGGATTTCAATTTGAAACAATTTCAGTTATCTGAGAAGATTCGATTTTGCTGGAAAACTTCGCAGATGAGTAAGTTTCATCAAACAATGTTTGCACATCCAAATATTTTGAAATTTGTCGAAGAGTTGACACAGATGCCAGTCTTATTCTGATAATGGGAGCCAATAACCCAATTATTTTGAAAAAGTGGTTGCATTATTCATTCATGATTCCAACTTATTAGTTATCTAAATATCTATCATTCAGAAAATTACCCACGAAATCATTTTAGAAATAAACCAATTCAAACATTTTCACAAAGCAATTACCTGCTAGTTCAAAACCAGAAAATCCAACCACAAAAGAGGCGTCTCTTGCCTTTTCAAAAAAAAAAATCTAAGAGGAGAAAGGTTAAAAATACAAAAGCATTCAAGGGAAATCATTCATCACCAATTCATTCTTCTTAGAAAGAGCATCCTTCATGCTTTAGAGAGCAGCCTGTTTCAAATTCAATTCCTAGGATAACTTCTCGAACTCCGCTTCTTGTTGATTAATGAAATCCAAGGAGGGGATTTTGCTCATTTCAGTTTGCAGCCTTTTGATTTCATAAAACCCTTCACAGAACCATGAGACATTAAACTCAAAGTTCACACAAGTTGGATATGCTGTTTGGTGCGATGTTGTTGTACCAGGTTGTTGATGGTGGTTTTAGTTCAGGGCTAAAGTTAGACTGGGCCATTTAAAAGTAATGAGTGCCCGGGCCTCTCTACTCACACATGTATTGAGCAACTCAGTATGTTTATTCAGAATGGTGCATGTAGCAACATTCCCAAACATTTTGTAAACTCTCGCCTATATTACTCATTAGTGTATGGTTTATTAAGTATTTTCCTATGATATGTTCCCCAGCTGATCCCTTAGTATTGGTATGAAATGACAATTAGTGTTCACTCACAGCTGAGTAGCACAAATTTCCCGAAGTATCAAAATTAAGGATTGCATGAAAATGCTCAATCAGAAGACGCGCTAACTGCTCACTGAGAATAAAAGAATTTTGTGTCAACACACAGAATTTGTTAAATTTGTTCAATTTTGTGATAACTCACAAGATTCAAGTTTTCAGCCTAATTAATTCGCAAACCTTAGGTCTTTTGCGCCTCTTGAAAATATCTCGACCCTATTGGTCGAGGCCAAACCTAGGTAAACTGATCCGCCATGGAGATAGTAGGAGAAAAGTCCTACCAGAAAACAAGAAACAAAAGAGAAATTGTGGCAAACATGAGCAATGAGAAAGAAGGCGTGGCCACGCCATATAATCGACCAATCCGCCCCAATGGGTGTCGCATATGGCCGTTGTCCACACTCCATGTTTCCCTTGCCGGCCCCTCTCCCATCAACCAATCAGATCGCTCAAAACCCGCCACACACACTTTTAATAAGAATTGGAAGGTGGTGGGTCGATTCGCCTAATTCCATTAGAAATCTAATCTAGACGTCCCAAGCCAGTCTCCAAATACAATCATGGACGTAAGATTCGGCCACTTAATTTATTAAGTTTAGCCGCTCCCCAATGCGCCCAAATAGGCATCACCATGCCACCACAAGCAGCGTGCCAACGTTGCTGCTTCAATTCGCGCCAATGTGCTGGGATTGCCTACAAACCATCCCAAACCGTGACTAGTAATCATCACAGGCACCATGCCAATTGGCTAGCCAACCTGCCAAATTGCGCCAGTATGCCAATTGGTAGGCCATGCCATTCCGCGTCAGCAATATACCAATTGCTTCGGTCAAACCAATGGGAAACCCTATTTTTCTAGTCATGGCCCAATTATGCCACTATGGGCCCACAACATGCCACAAGCCATATGGGACCCAGGAGACCCTAAAGAATGGGTCCCACACCATATTATGATTACCCATGATCGTCCATGGACATGCACATATTATGGCCTTGCCATGGTATCATTGATCAAAACGGCCAAGGCAGTATTTGCCAAGATGCTGTCGTACCGTGCCACCTAGTTGCGCGCTAATTAGGGTTTTGATATGCCAAACCCTAATTTGGCCAGGGCCATTACGCCGCCCCATGCCAAATAGAAATACCTAGGAATTAATTTCGATGTGGCAACCAAAGCTAATATTATTAAGCCATATTTGGATCCAACACCAATATGCCAAGATGTAGCAGGCGCCACTTTGACCGCTACGCCATTTGCATGCGCCACCTTGACACTATGCCATTGGAAGGAATCACCTCGCCACTTAGCCATTAACATGTGCCACATTGTCATTGTGCCACAAATAGGCGCCACACTACCATTATGCCACTAACAAGTGCCACACTGCCATTGTGCCACTAACATGCGCCATATTGCCATTGTGCCACTGTGTAGGAACCACTATGCCATTATGCTACATAGATTGTGTGCGATTGGTTAGAATAACTAGGTATTTCATATTAGACCTACTCAGAAACTTGTTGCATATTTTTCCATGAAACACTCGTGACATCAAACATGTCACAAACTGGGGGATACTCATTAGGGTATTGGTCTGGCGGTTTACAGCATGCGGTGTGCAATGTGCCCATTACAAGAAAGTGTCAGGGAAGAGCGGATGGTTAAATAAAAATAAGAGGATAGTGGGTGTAAGGATGACCGGTTTCTTATCACAATGGGAACGTGATGGTAAACCACTTATACATAACCCCACCTCTCCACTACTTAACTGTCTCCACTTCGTACGAGATCAAGGGTGCTCAGTGACTTATATAAATAGGTTTTCAACCTATGTCGACAAACGACGGAGTTTTGGTTAACACAAGTATCCAGAAAAACACTAAGAAGTGATAGCTTACATTCCGCAAGCCAGTTTCATATTCTGATACAAGTCATAAAACAACCACACCTTCAAAATTCAATATTTTGATCTCAACACCTTCTTCGCTTGCCTCCTTAAGATCAACCCTTCTCATTCACTTTGTGACCGAAGCAAGTATGGAACGACCATTTCTTTGTTTAGGCCAGAATTGTATAGATTGATCTCTTGAATTTAAAGTACTCATGTGCAGTGTATTTGTTTATGGTTTAGATTCGTTTCTCGGCGGCACACCCAAATTTACCATTTCCAGCAGAATTGGTTTTTACCCAAAAACATAGGTATATGCTCTTTCGGTAAGTGACTTTGAAAATTATTTTAGGCGGAGGACATGATTGTATTCGTGTTCTCCCAAGGATTCCAGAAAATAAGAAATATGTTCGCGAGCATTACCAGTACTATCATAGAGGGAAAACTGAGGAGATGAGTATCCCCTTGGGAGAGGTACTCTTTGCACATCAGGAGGATGTGGAGGTTGGTTCTGGTGCATGTCCACCGGGTTTTCTTTGCCTCGATTTTGTAGGAAACACTCCAGATCTTCACGTGTGATGAAGTTGGACATCTGATTCCTTTCTCGTGAGCGTTCATGAGCCACACGAACTTCCCCATCTATGAAGGCCCACCATGTTGAAGTGTTCGCGCTAGGAGTGTTAAAAGTACTCCTTATTGTCTCCATGGGTTGACATGGCTCTTGTGATAGTTACTCTGTTAGCGTCTTGAGGAAAGTGAGTACTTCTTTCTGAGTCATAGCCATGTCCGTCTGAACCTTAGCGAGAACTTATTATCTTTCTATCAAATCAACAATGGTAAGTGGGGTTTGGTTTCCTCTGACTCCTCCAGTCTCTCGTCCCACTGAAGAAATGGTGGCATCCTTGGTGACGATTGGAGGTGTCGTGCTCGAAGAAATATTAGGAGTAGCAGCGGCTCTGGTAATGGGAGGTGTCACACAAGAGGGGATATTTCCAGCGTTAGTGGTGCTGGTGTTAGAGGATGTAACACCATGTGATGTGTTGACTTTGCTGGAAGATGGTACATTGGTGTTAACGGCTGGGATATTGGCACCAAAAATGTTATCAGTACCTGTAGCATCAGGGTTGGTAACTGACCCAGACCTAAGATCTACCATCTTGAGAAAATCGAAATGAAATTAAAAATTTATATTGAAACCGAGAGATTAATCTCCCACTATGGTCTGCAGTTGTTTTTGGGTAAAAACTAATTCTGCTGGTTTTAGTAAATTTGGGTTTGTTGATGAGAAGCGAATTCCAACCCTAAAAAAATGCACTGCACGGTAGTACTTTACATTCGAGAGATCAATCTGTACAATCCTGGCCTAAACCAAGAAATAGTCATTCCAGTCTTGCTTCGGTCACAAAGTGAAGGAGAATGACTGATCTTAGGGAGGGAAGCGAAGAAGGTATTTGAGATCAAAATGTTGAATTATGAAGGTGTGGTTGTTTTATGACTTGTATCATAATATGGTTTCTGGACACTCGTGTTGATAACACTTGTGTTCTGTGTTGAAATAGGTTGAAATACTATTTATACAAGTCATTGAGCGCACCCCGATATCGTAGGAAGTGGAGGCAATTAAGTAGTGGATAAGTGGGGTTGTGTAAAAATTGGTGATCACCACGTTTCCATTACGAGAGAAAATTGGTCACACTTTCACCCACTACTCCTATTGATGTTAACCATCCGCCCTTTCCTGACACTTTCTCGTAATGGGAGCGTTGCACGCCGCATGCTATAAACCGCCAGACCAATACCCCAGTGAGCATCCCCCAGTTTGTGACATGTTTGATGTCTCGAGTAAGTGGGTCAAGTCGCGAGACTCGACGCTAATAGCAGGACATAGTGCTTTTAGGTCAAATAATAAATTATTTGTGAAATCAATATTTATAAAACATTGCTTATAATCGATGTATATAAAGCATCGCTTTTAAACAAACAGCTGAAAATAATCGATGTGCAGGAAGCATCATTGTTTTAGAGCTCGTTTAAATTGGTCGTGAACTGAATGTCTTAAAAACGGTAGCATGACCGTCCAGTTTTGAGCGATCGTTTGAGAACCCTATGGTTAGCTACCACTTAGTCGATCGCTCCCTGTGGAGGAGGGGTATTCGGTGATCACAGTGTTATCTTGTTGGCCTCCTGAGAACAAATCCACATCATCCAACTAGGCTAGAAAAGTTGGATGGACGAGATGATTTGCGGAAGTTGCATATTGTCGTTAATGTAATTTAAGGTTTAGGAGCCATGCATCCAACCCTCTTTTGGGAGATCGATTCGAGGAACTGGACACTAGTTCGAACATGTTGATCGATCAGGTGCAAAGGCAGTCCGCTTCTGATCATGCTGATATCTTCTGGGTCTCTTGAAATTGGATCTAAGCTATTTAATTTTTCCGGTAAAGATGGACGACTGTTATCAATTTGCAACAGTTGCATGTTTCCGCAATGCAAACTGGGGTTTCCGCAATAACGCATTCTCTCTACTTTGGGAAAACGGTTTGGTGTCCTCATGGCTTGTCGCGAGCAGGTCGGTCGACCATGGGTGGAGTTGGGTCACCGGTGAACACGTCAGCACTTCTCTATTTATTCGAAGGAAGATCTAAGCCGTCTAACTAGGCTAGATAAGTTGGACGGATGTGATGATTTTAAGACCGTCATGGTCGGTCTAGCTCGTTTGAGATTTCTTTTTTAACAGCGCGATCACCCACGTTCTGGATAGCGTTTTAGGGTGTAGTGGATGATATAAAGGGATTTCGACCAGTCGGGATGTTAGTAGGTCCACCGGTGTTTATCATGATGATCGTATGGTTCCGCTAGGAGTAGGCTAGGCTTGTTAAATTGCATGGCCAAATCGTGTGGCCATGATCTTTTTTAAGAGTGACATGGACAGTCTAGGTTTTCCTTGCAGAGTTTAAATGTGTCAATTGTGCTAACTTTTAATTAAAAGTGTGTCGACACGTCGATCTCTTTGTCAGAGGGTGGTGTAGCCCATGTGAGCGTTTTCATGCAGGTCTCTCAATACTGACACTTCAGGAGATTCATGCTACTCCACTGCGAGTGAACATTAATCATCATGTCATGCCGATATTGAGAGTTTGGATGGGAACATAGCATAGGAAAATACTAGGCAGGTCATGCATTCTTGAATAATGCAATAGGTTAAAATTTACAGAATATCTGGGATTGTTGCTTCACGCACCATTATGGATAAATTTAGTAAATATGTTGAATTGCTCAATACATATGTAAGTGAAAAGGTTTATGCACTCATTACTTTCAAATGGATTTTGTTCCTTTGTAGGATGACAGCGTATTAAATACATGGTTTCACAATTTTAGCCCTAAACCGAAAACCACCATCAACACTTACATTAATTCCTAAACGATTTGTTGACACTAATCTTGTGCTAAATTGGGAGAAGTGCCATTTTATGGTAACTCATGGCATTGTTTTAGGCCATATTATATCTTATAAAGGATTATAAGTTGAAAAATCTAAGATTGATCTTATTCGTGCTCTAACTCCTCTCATTTCGGTGAAGGAAATTCGTTCTTTTCTTGGTCATGCAGAATTTTATCGCAGGTTTATCAAGGATTTTTCCAAGGTTGCAGCACCATTATGCAACCTTTTGCAAAAATATGTTGTTTTTAACTTCGATGAGAAGTGTTTGGAGGCATTCAATCGTTTGAAAGAAACCACCAGATTGGAGTAAGCCATTCGAGCTAATGTGTGATGCTAGTGATTATGCGGTCGGTGTTGTATTAGGTCAGCGTACTGGGAAGTTTCCCCATGCCATTTATTATGCTTCCATGACATTGAATGATGCTGAGCAAAATTACACAACCGCGGAAAAAGAGTTATTATCAATCGTTTTTACATTGGAAAAATTTCGTTCTTATTTAATTGGTACACAAATTGTTGTGTTTTCTGATCATACAACACTTAGGTACTTACTTGCAAAAAAGGAGGCAAAACCAAGGCTCAATCGATGGATATTACTCTTACAAGAGTTTGATCTCGAAATTAAAGATAAGAAAGGCATTGAGAACACTGTTGCGGATCACTTGAATCGTCCTACTATAAACGAAGAAGCTATCCCGCTGCGTGAAAGCTTTCCAGATGAGAAACTTTTCTCAATTGCAGTTTCAAACCATGGTACGCTGATATTGTGAATTATTTAGTGTCTAAACAAATCCCAAAGAATTTGTCTCATGCTGAGAGGGACAAACTTAAGAGATTAGCTTATCAATATATATATATATGGGATGATCCATACCTATGGAAACATTGTACATACCAATTTATACGAAGGTGCGTACCTGAATCTGAATTCAATTCTATATTGTCTTTTTTCCATTCATATGCTTGTGGAGGAAACTTTGGGTCTAAAAGAACCGCACTCAAGGTACTTGAGAGTGGATTCTTTTGGCCAACTTTCTTTAAAGATGCATATATATTTTGCACTACTTGTGATCGATGCCAGAGAACATGAAATCTAGGTGCTCGAAATCAAATGCCACAAACTCCCATACTCTTTGTTGAAATATTTGATGTTTGGAGAATTAATTTTATGTGGCCTTTTGTTAATTCGTTTGGTAAACATTATATCCTTTTGGATGTCGATTATGTCTCAAAATGGGTGGAAGCTAATGCCACTCCTACTAATAATTCTAAAGTGGTTACAAATTCTGTTAAAGAGTATATTTTTGCAAGGTTTGGAACTCCAAGATCCATAGTCAGTGATGGAGGATCGCACTTTCGAAACAAGTTCTTTCAAGGCTTATTGAAAAAGTACAACATATCTCACAATGTAGTTGCGTATTATCTCACAACTACACCCTCATTAGAATCCATTAAAATGATTCCTAAACCTAATTAATTTGATATGAAACTAAGAATTAAGGTACTGAAATTATAAAGAGAGACAAAGATTTTTACGTGGTTCGATCAATGTGATCTACATCCACGGTTCTTCACTAGTGATTGTATGTAATTACATGATTTTACAATTGAGACTCCATTAATGAATATTTGGAGCTCTAGAATTTTTGGGGAAGAAGATGATAAAGAAAATAAATCTCTCCTAAAATTTTCTCTCTCCTTCTAAAATTATCTTCCCTTCCTAAAAAGATCTCTCTTAATTCTCATGCCTAAATGGCTATTTATATGATCTTACAAAATATGACAGTTGTGTTGTCCCGCCATTTCGGATTTGAAGATTATCTTGCGAACCTTCGTGGTTTCCTTATCTCGCAAAATGTCCTTCTTGCTCGCAAAATATTCTTTGCTCGCAAAATGTATTTTCTCTCCACAATTTCGTAAGTTATCATTTGCTGTGATATTCCGCTCCTACATCTTGCCTCTTTTTTCTTGAATATTGCTTGAAGAGCGATCTTTAAGAAAAAATCCGTTGTAGTAGTCTTTGATCTTTGTTGATGAAGGAACAACCGAAAGAATATCAAACTCAAAAAGTATATACTTGCCTCTATTCTTTTGCGAAGTTCTGAAGCTTTAAGAAGTAATTAGAAGTATCATCTTGCAAGTATGAAGTGTGTGAAGTACCCTTAAAGAAATATGAAGTATAAGAAATATAAAATATCCTTGAAGAAGTATAAGAAGTACTCAATCCTCGAAATATATAAGAAGTATGAAGTATCCTTAAGAAGTATAAGAAGTATTTAATCCTCGAAATATATAAGAAGTATGGAATATCCTTGATGAGGGTGATAAATATTGCCTCTGTTCATGTGAAATTATTAATCCATTTTTGGTGAGGATTCTTGCTGAGAAGATAAAGAACATCAAATATTTTCTTGGGTATCCATAGTTGCCTCTGTTCTTTATCTTCGAAAGAGAATTCTTGAGAAAATGTTGAATAATTAAATTGCATCTCTATTGTTATGTTGCCTCTGCCTCAAATGGTAACCCTGTTATCTTCTGAATATTTCTACGAATTCCTGAGTTTTTCTGCGTATTTCTGAACTTCTGAATAGTGCTGCGAATAGTGCTGCGAACATACTGTTGCGAATCATACTGTTGCGAACATACTGTTGCGAATGTACTGTTGCGAATATAGTGTTACCAACTATGAATAGTCTTGCGAATTATGAACTTTTCTGCGAAGTTTCGTGGTATTTTCCTGTAAAATTTTGTACAATACTTGTGTGCATATAATACTTATATAATGATTATGTTATGAAATGTGTATGCGATTCCTATGTCTTGAAATGCTTATGCAATGCTTTTATGATGCGAATATGATGCTTGAATGATGCGAGTATGATGCTTGTATGATGCAAGTATGATGCTTGTATGATGCGAATACTTATCTATTATGATGTATAGTTAATGTTTGTGTTACTTAGCTCATTTTTCTGCGGTAAAATTGATATATCTTTGAGTTGCCTCCATTCATATAATCATCTTCGCAAGTTTACTTGTGTATCTTCGCGAATGAAATCGCCTCTTCTTGTATGACTTCGTGATATATATTCTTGTAAAAATTCTTCAATGATATTGATGTAATTGTCTTCTTTGATATATATTGTCTTCAAAATTCTTCAATGATCTTGATGGAATTGTCTTCTTTGATATATATTGTCTTCAAAATTCTTCAATGATCTTGATGGAATTGTCTTCTTTGATATATATTGTCTTCAAAATTCTTCAATGATCTTGATGGAATTAATTTCATGAATTGATGTGGTCTTATCATGCATTCCTAAGTAAAGGTCTTATTTTGCCACCTCTTTTGTGATAATATTTTGTATTTGCGATAATATGACAAGTCTGAACATTCTTGCGAATATACAACCTCGTGACATTATCGTCTTGCGATGAAATCGCAGGACGTCTTTACACTTTCATGCAAAAACCCATTGATCTCATCTTATCTTCATTGTTATGTTCTGCGAGTTCATTTTTCTTTTCTTTCTCTATTTTTTTTTTTTTTTTTAGAAGGCTCGCAGAAGTTCAATTGTTGCACAAATATGACAAGCCTTTATGTTTTCGCAAACAAGAAGCCTCGTGACATTTGCGTCTTATAGCACGTATCAGCTCCCTAATGGAGGGTGCTGCCCTTTATCTTCCCCCTGGTTGCCCCTTCAAGGAAGTGTACATCGACCATACAAGGTTAGCTCTTCCCATCCGGTTCTGCCAACAACCAGCTTTTGATCGCAACCTCTTATCCTTTTTGCCTATATGGCTTATAGTTACGAGGTTGCACCCTATGGGGTATCTTTGGGCCAAGTGCATCATTTGCCAAGACTTGTCAAAAATGGCAGATGTGGTTCAACCTCACTCGACACTCTTGATTCAACCGTGTACCACGGCGCCTTGATCGTTTTCTGCACTTCTTGGGAAAGACAGTATGCCTTAGTCGCCCAACCTAAATCCTCTTACACCGCATTTTATATTGCGTAATGTCGCTAGATTAGGTGAGAATACAAGGTGTCTAACCCGGATAGGTACCCCATTATTGGGTTGTACCCCTAAATTTTTACCATGTACTAAGGGCCCTTGGTGGTGTTCCGGTTACCCTTAGCCACGTTTATAGGTACCCCCTTAAATGACGTACTTTAGGACTTTGCCTCTTACGAAATATAGCTTCGCGAACTAGGGTGTACGCCACAAAGGTTTGCATGTATAAAATTTTCTGCGGCTCTCTTTATTTTTTGGAGGCTGATCACAGATTGCGGTCTTTTATTCGCAAGTTATTCGTAAATGGCGGTATTTTTTCGCCTTTTTTTTTTTTTTTTTTAAATTCATCGTAAATTTTTCATGTACATAAAATGTTGAATGTTTTCATGAAATGTTTAGTATAAGAAGTATGAGAAGTATTAATCAAAATTGTTTTATAGAAATATAGGAATTTAATTTTCTCTATTTTTTGTAATTTTGAAGTCTTTGAAAAATTTTGAGATCGTTAAATTTTTGCGATAAACTCATTTTTGAATCTTGCGATTGTATCACTTTTCACCAATCTAAAAAATCTTTGAAATGTTTTGAAATCTTAGAAATTGTAGAAATCTTGCGAATATATCGCTTTTGGGGAATAAAATCAAAAATCTTTTGTCTTTTGTAAATAAAATATTCAAGTAAATGGTGCTTACCTTTTTACGGCTTGTTGTTGTCTCTTGCGAAGTATATGACTTGCCATTTCTTATGAAATAATCTCCCACTTTCTTCTTGCGAAATATCCAAAAATCTTGCGAAGTAATAATTTGCACGAAGTAAACGATTATTTATTCTGATGTTATCGTCCTTTGTATACTTTTTCCCTTCGTCCTTTCTTCTTATTCTCCTGAGTTGCTATCTTCGCAAGTTAATAAGAATATAAGTGTAGTGACGTCTCTAAAATTCCCAGAAATGAACTTCGCAGAAATGTTCTTCGCAGGAATGGTAACTTTTTTTTTTTTTTTGCTGATTTTTCTTCTTCGTAGAAACTGGTAACTTCGCGTGATGTTTTCTTATTACTCCTCAACAAACTAATTTCTCCTTCATTTTTCCATTTAATTTTTCACCCTGATTTCCTTTCTTCACCAGCAGTGTACTCCGCTGTTAACTTCTGGAATTTGTTCGTCAAGAACTCAATGATGTCGTGATTCAAATTTTTTGCGAAGTATATATGTTTGTAAATAAAAATGTCTGCGTTATTCGTAAACAGTATTAGGTCCCCTCCTTCGTCCATAAGTAAGGCTGCTTTCGTCTACATAAGTGAGAGCTTCTCCCAACAGGTTGCTTCGTTGACCTTCTTTCTGCTGTCCTCTGTACTTTTCTTCGTCGCCTGCGATGTTGCATGAAGCTTCTTCATGAGCTATCTTGTTCCAATGGCTTTATTATTGATTCATCAGAATTCCGTCCTTTGTATTCATATGAAGCAAGTCTTTGCTTTATTTTTTGAGAGCACTTCATTTTTTCCTTTCGGTCTTATTCTTTCACGTATGAAGAACTTTAAACGGCCTTAATCAACTGCTAAGCTGACCTTTCCCCTTTGGAACTTATTTACTCATTCTTTCGATTTCTTTAACTTGCAAATGCTACTTGTTGTTTACGAGCGGATACTTCACCTAAGCCTCCGTATTTGCCTTTAAACTGTTAGTGAATACAAGAGTTTTCACATTCGCAATTGAACTCTTAGAAACTTCTTTTGTCTTTGCTGAAATGGGTTGTCTTCTTTTGTCTCTATCAACTCTCTGTTGATTAGATGAATTTAATCCTTGGAACACGTTCGTTTCATAAATGGAAGTTGCCTGTATTTTTCTTCATTTTCAATTCTAATGTAAAGTAAAATCTCCATTTACACAGCATAATTTACACAAAATAATGCTGCGAATGTTCGTTCATTTTTTCTTCATTATGCTGCGAATGTTCATTATGAACATTTTGTTGCGAATGTGCGTTCATTTTTCTCCATTTTTCTTCATCACTATCTTCACAATAACCTCAATTCATTAAGGTTCAGTTCAGGGTTGCATTCGTATACTATCCTTCTTCACTAAAGCTCCTCTAGTTCAGGTCATTTTTCCTCTTGGTTGACTGCACCTTCGCAAAACTGATGCATGAATTTTCTTCGTGCTTACTTTCATTTGGTTTTTGACTCGCAAGTTATCTCTTCTACCTCTGCAATATTATTTCTCTTCGTAAGATTAATTGACAACTTGTGGTATTCATTTTTGCCCAAGTTGCTAATAAGCCTAGTTTTTTGTAGTTTACCAAATAGATTTCCCTCTTAGTTTCCCTTACTAAAGCTTCCCATGAGTTAAACTTCATTTACGTTTCTTCTGTCCTAATTTGAACTTCGCTGGAATTGTCGATGAAGTGAGTTCGATGCTGAAGGATTGGTTCTTTGGCTTCACTTGTTTCTTTTTTTTATTATTATTTGCTTCTTCGTAGCTTTATATCTTCGCAGCTTCAAAATTTATTCGCAGGAATCTTCTTCACACAATCACGTAAAAATTTCTTCTCCTTGCTGCTGCATGTGTAGTTTCTTCCTCACAGGTTGGAGTAATTTTAACCTTCGCAAGAAATCTTATACATTCGCAGGAAAGTTTCTTGACATTCTAGTGAATTAACTAATCAGTAGTGCACATTATACCACATCAATCATTAGTCTGCAAAGTTCCCCTTTTTCTAGAACGTTTCTTCTTCTTCATACACCTTCGCAGGGTGTAGATATTTCTTCACAGAAATCTGTATTCACTGTGTTGGTTGTGGTGTCTTTAACTTGAGCCTCCTACTACTTTTCTTGACAATCACTTTACTCTTTGTCTCTGCGAACTGTTTACTGATGACGATATTTCAACCTTACTTCGCTGTTTTCTTACTTTATGGTTGCTATATCGTTGTAGACCTTCCAATTTTTCCTAAGAACTTGATAAACTCAGAGAAATGCGCCACCAACAGTACCAGTTTCATGAAAATTTCTGGAACCAACAAGTTACAGGAAGGATAAATCCATTTAATCTGTCCCTGTTTCTAGCGCCAATTATGTAGTTGCGGATTATCTCACAACTACACCCTCATTAGAATCCATTAAAATGATTCCTAAACCTAATTAATTTGATATGAAACTAAGAATTAAGGTACTGAAATTATAAAGAGAGACAAATATTTTTACGTGGTTCGATCAATGTGATCTACATCCACGGTTCTTCACTAGTGATTGTATGTAATTACATGATTTTACAATTGAGACTCCATTAATGAATATTTGGAGCTCTAGAATTTTTGGGGAAGAAGATGATAAAGAAAATAAATCTCTCCTAAAATTTTCTCTCTCCTCCTAAAATTATCTTCCCTTCCTAAAAATATCTCTCTTAATTCTCATGCCTAAATGGCTATTTATATGATCTTACAAAATATGACAGTTGTGTTGTCCCGCCATTTCGGATTTGAAGATTATCTTGCGAACCTTCGTGGTTTCCTTATCTCGCAAAATGTCCTTCTTGCTCGCAAAATATTCTTTGCTCGCAAAATGTATTTTCTCTCCACAATTTCGTAAGTTATCATTTGCTGTGATATTCCGCTCCTACACACAAGATTGATACAACATATCATCCACAAACAAATGGCAAGCAGAAGTCTCTAATTGAGAAGTGAAGTCTATTTTGGAGAAAACAGTAACACGAAAGGATTGGAGTTTACGACTAGATGATGTTTTATGGGCGTATATGACTGTATACAAGACTCCTATTGGGATGTCTCCTTATAGAATTGTGTACGGTAAACCTTGTCATTTTCCTGTTGAAAGCGAGCATAAGGATTTTTAGGCTATTCAACAATGCAACATGCAAATGGTTAGGGATGGTAATCAACGGAAACTTCAACTAAGTGAACTGGAAGAGACTCATAATGACACATATGAAAGTTCGCGTATTTACAAGGAGGAAACAAAGACTTTTCATGATAATATGATTTCTAGAAAACACTTTCGTGTTGGATAGAAAGTTATGTTGTTTAATTCCCGTCTTACTTTATTTCCTGGTAAATTACGTTCTCGTTGGATAGGTCCTTTTATTGTGCTTCATGTTTTTCCTCATGGTGCGGTAGACATTCGAATTTTAGAAACGGGAAAGGAGATAAAGGTGAATGGACATCGATTGAAACCGTATTATGAGTCGTTCACATCTGAAGTTGTGGAAGAGATCAACCTTGTTGATGCACTCCCTCTGGAGGAGTAGTAAGGTGAATACCAAGTCGGGCTAAAGACGTTAAACCAAGCGTTAAATGGGAGGCAACCCATAGGTTTTGTATCTTAATCCCTTTTATTTTCAGTTTTTATTATTTTCATATCATATTTTCATCCCCATGTTTAATTTCGTAGAGTCAGGAATTTATTTTGAAGAAAATTTTGACGAATCCCTTTATGTCAGAAAATTCAGACTACACATAGTTCAGTCCAGAGACCATAACTGTCAGACCGTTTGTCGAAACATTTTTCCCTTTTAAAACTGTGTATAAAAGACGTTAGTGAACAACTTTTGTGAAATGGTATTTTTCCAAATTCCTTACTAATTTGTACAGTTTTCGTGTTTTTTCTGCTGCTACGACAGAATTCAGAATTTTCAGTTTTGCACATTGAGGACAATGTGAAGTTTAAATGTGGGGGAGTATTTTGCATATAGAGTTGTTAGCTTTTTGCCTAGATTTTTTCAAAATTTTGTATATATTTGCATAAAACCTCCAACGTGTAGAGATTTTAGAGTCACTAGCATACTTCTAGGTATGTTTACATAGAGATTTCTGACCGACATAACTGAACTTGGAAGTGTTAGGGGACAACTTTCGGATTTATTACTTGTTAGAGTGTTAAATAATGGATTTAATCATGTCGGTGGAAAATGAGGAGCAGAGGGAAATGCATTATTAGAGTTGCTGATTAATCATTAGTGGAGACTACCTATTTTCAAATCAACAGAGGCACCAGACCAAATTCTTTTTTGTAGATGACTAAAGAGCTTTCTTTTGAGTGTGTGTCACCCTACGTTAATTCCGGGTAGAATGGTGATCTACCTAACTTCACATCATTTTCAGCACTACTTTTTGATCTCTTGAGTGCTAATTTTGTCAATCATGAGGGTGACGTGTATAGATGAAAACCACCTTCTTGTAGTTTGATTTGCAATGGCACTATTCTCTCTCGTCAACAACAGGTCCATAGAAACACAACCATCATCAACAAGGGAGCGACATCAAAATCTACAAGGAAAGTTGAAGACGTTTGAGGTTTACAAGCAACAGTGCATGGAAGAGCAAATTTCATATCCAAATAAAGCAACATACAATAGGCAGATTTTTATATACATGTTTAAGACTTACACATAAGGAGTGGAATTTTATATTCAAGTTAAAGACTTATTTACAAGAGCGAAGAAAATCAAAAAATGAGAATTATATTGAAGTTTATGATACGAAGATAATACAAGTTGTGAAGAATCAAGCGGTAAAGTACTTATGTAATACCCTGTATTTTTAGTTACTTTTTAGGTCGGGTTATAACAAAATTAGTTGACCTTGGGTCTTAGGTTATTGTTCCTTGGCCTTAGCCTAGGTGGGTTGATTGAACTAGAAAGGCTACAAGTTAAGGTGGAAATATAGTCACCTTATTAGTTTAAATAATTAAATAAAAATGAGATAAAAAAGAAAAGACAAATATGTAAATAGAAAAAAATGTTGTAGGGCTTACAACCCATATATGTGCGGCCCATCTATATAGTTAGGGTTTTACCTTTCCATCTTATACTAATATAAAGAAAAGAGCTATTTTTGGTAGGAGACCCCCTAAATTAATTAGTTGTCCCTATTTTTTACATATTTACATAAATACCATTATTTTAAAAATAGATCAAAAAATTTAAAATTTTAATATCTTTCAAAATATACACCGGATTTTTTTAAAATTTATATATTTGAAGAGCTCTTTCAATCATCTACGTAACGAGTACAAATAAGAATAGTAAATTTTTGTTTTAGGAAAAAAAAATTCATAGCTTTCAAACTTAGTATTATTGTTGGATGAATAAAAATTCTAACATGTGCATCGCACATGTGTCCTTACTAGTGTATATAAAGGATACTATAGCTATGTAATAACGTTGATGTTAATCAATAGAAACTCCTTGTCTCTTTGTCTTCCCTACATTTCCAATACAATAAAAAAAAAATTATTAAGGTTTTATATACCTAAAAGTTTAGAAAAAAGAATTTGAGAAGTTAGAAATCAAAAGGCTAGGAGAAAGAAAAAGAGATGGAGATATAGGTTTTTTGTTTAGAGAAGAAAGCTATGGAGGGGAAGAAGATGAATTGGATCTAGGGTTCTTGAGGAGAAATTCTAATTAGGAAAATCAGTGGAGAATCAATAGAATTGAGGTAGAATGTGAAACCCTTTCTCTTTTGGTGTTTATTTCGTATGCCTTTGAATTGTTAGGTTTATTCAATTTAATTGAATAAATATATATCTATTATTGATGATCAGACTTCTCATATTGATAGAAAACATGATTAGATATATTTTGTTGAAATTTGAGAATTTTCTTACACAAATTCACCGTTGAATGTTCCTTGTAATTTGGATTATGATTTATGAAATTCTGGACAATTTCGTTTTTCTGTGGTTTTCTTGTTATTAGGCAGTCTTAATTATATTAAAATGATTTGATGTCTTAACAAAAGTTATAGATGAATGTATTATCTTTCATTGTGCTTTGGGTTTGATTAATTTGAGATTAGTATGAATATATGGTGAATATTTTGGTAAACTGATGTTATCTTCCTATATTTCATAATTCCGTTGTAAAATCAATATATTTTGATTGAACCGTTAGTATCATGTAAAATTTGTATATGTTATACGCGGTGGTGTTAGGAATGTTGATATGAAATTTTAAGACGATCGGATAAAGTTATCACTATGAAAACTATAATATAAGATTTTGTAGTTAATTTATTTTCTTAAATGCTTGAAAGAAATTCATGTTGTTAAGCCATGGTTGCTTGTGTTATTTGTGAAAATAATTTATAAAAGGAAATGAGTTCATGTTTTACCGTTATATGGAACATGTTTCATGCTAACGGCGGTTAATGATCCTTAAGAGTTAAATGGGTAATGATCCCCATGGGAACTTGTGTTTCCCGACCATCGATGGCGGCTGTCCGTGCCTGTAAACGATAGGTGGTGTACGAACCAAGGTTTTCGTACTGTGAATAAAACGGGTAATGATCCCCGAGAGCAAATGAGTATGATCCCCATAGGAACTTTTGTTCCTGACCATCGATGGAGGCTGTCCGTGCCGATAAACGATAGGTGGGTGTACGAACCAAGGTTTTCGTACCGTGAACTCATGGTTTGAGGTGACTTATAAATATATGAATAATGTGTTCGAAATCTAAATTAAATGAGTTATTGAAAACATAGTCGGTGTTATGAACTCAAGTGTGAACTTATATCGATGAATTGTGAATTGATGTGTTAAATCCCAAATGGATGATTAGTTGACAATAATAATGGTATTTTGGACTCATGGTTACTTGTTGTGATGACAATATTAATTTGTGAATCATGTGTTGAAATCTAGATTATATGATTTGTTGGAAAACATAATTGGTGTTATGAATTCACGTGCGAAATCTATTTCAATGAATTATTGAACTCATACGTTGAAACTTAAATGAATGGTTTGTTGATAATAATATAAATGTTGTGAACTCATAGACTGAATTCTAGATTGGATAATTTGTCGAAAACAATTGTTGGTATTTTGATTGTTGAATATATCATTGATTCGTTGAAGTTGTACTGTGTTTCTTGTTATATGTTTTTCTTGACAAAATGATTATGTTTCTTTAGATAATTGGGAATGCATTCTATTGAGATGTCATCTCACCCCAATTGACATCCTTGCAGATTTATCAGAGTTGCGTAGCGGAAGTTAGGAATGAGTAGATTAGTGATCGCATTGTTTTCTTAAAATTGTTTGAAATGTAAATTTGAACTAAATGATTTTAAAGATTCCTATTAAATTCAAATTCATCACTTCATGTTTCATATGTGTAAACTCTTGTTAGAAATTCTAAGTTATGTTGTTGTAAGAACTTAAATAAAATTTAAGTAAGAAAAATATATGCATAAGTCTCTTTCCGACCCGTAACGCTTCGAGTTCGGGTCTCTATATGGGTTTGACCCTGATCCGGAACTCGGGGTGTTACAACTTATCCCATGTCCATAACAATTTCATTATTTATGTTAGTAAGTAATGATGTCAGTAGTGGTTTAAGTAGTTTTATTTTTCATAGATTAAGCGTAGATATTCAAAAAGGTGTTGGAGCTCAGCTTGTTGCTAGGCTACCAACCAAAATTGTGTATGAGTCTTAACTCTTTTGTATCCCAAATTAAGATATTGAATTGTTAGGTTCTTTAATAATGAAAAGAAAAAAAGGAAGAAAAAAAAGAGACAAGAGACAAGAGAAATTGTATTATTTTATTTTGTATTTCTTTTTGTATTCATTTAGCAAAGCCATGGGGAAGAAGAAAAATCTATGAAGAAGTTTCAAGCAACAAGGAGTTGAAGAGAAAGAGTTACAAATTGTCGAAGTTCTACGAAGTTCAAGAGTTTATCATCAACAGTTGAAGACCGAAGACCGAAGACCAAGACCAAGAAGATGAAGAAAACGAGCTGAAGACTATGTTTCTATTGGATGCTGTGAGAGTGGTGCTTTCGTCACTTCCGATCGGATGTGAAGGCGGTAAGTACTCCCATCCTTGCTATAGTGGTTGATTTCCTTTCTTAGATATCATTAGAAAAAGTCTTTTATTTCCCACGATCTTGCGGGGTCTCCAGAAATATTTCGGAAGGTTTCCTTCCCACCATTCAATGTGTGTAGGATTTCTCTCTTTATTCCTACCTGCACACATGTGAGACCAATACAAAAGCCGTCTTCTTGAGTGCAATTATCATAAAATTCTTTTAAGTAAGGCAGAAGTCGAGGCGAAATGCTTATTGATCGCTCTCAAACACGCGTTCTCTCATTATGGTGTGGTTATTTCTCAGTCAACATTTAGGAATGAGAATATGTTCTTTGGAATTTCTAACTTCTTATTATTAGCATGCAGAAACTCTATGTCCTCATAGCTCTTTGGATGCTTTGGAAGCTGGAACGCTTTGAAGTTGGAGTAGGTTTTGTGGGTATACCTCTCGTAAGCCCTCACGAGACTATAACTCATCCACTAGGGACACCTCGGGGTTTAAAGGCATGTTGCACATGATAAGTGCAACCGTGACTTCGATGACAATGAGTTATTGTACCTTATTTTATTTTTGTAGTTTGTTCAAGGACTAGCAAAAGGCAAGTGTGGGGGAATTTGATAGGTGCAATATTTACACTAGTTAGGCACTCAAATGCTTTGTTTTCTTGATAGTTTTTGTATCATTATGCTCAGATTTTGTTTGTTTTTGAGTTTCTTAGGTGTTTGAGGCTATCTTAACCAAAAGGAGTTGGCACTTGTTCAAATTCGGGATTTCTTTGCATCACCTTGAAGAGGACGAAAAGACGAAGAGAACAGCAAAGGAATATAATGATTCCTACGTCGCATGAGGAAGTTACGAGCACTTGAAGCGAGTTGAAGTTGGCGAAGTGTGTGCAAGCACGGAATTTATATAGGAACACACTTAAATTACTCGGGGCAGCCATGCTCTATTAACATCACTAGCAATTTATTTTCATTGCCAGTTCCTCAAAACAGACAGTGTGTTGGCTGTGGAGTTGTGATGATGGAGAAAACCCGAGAAGTTCTGAGTTTGTTGCTGGGGTTCGGATGGACGAAGCGCGAACTCCTGATAATCCTTGCTGCCGTTGGAGTTTGATGTGGCTGAAGTTCTCATGGTAACAAGCCGATGCGGTTGATGGATGGAAATAATACTGAGAAGAGAATTGATATGTTGACTCTTGACAGCGATAGAATGATGGACAAAGTCTACTTGGATTAGAATGCAAACGAAAGGATATATTGATCACGATGGTAATTGTTTGTACCATAACCAAAAATGCCACATAATGGGCCCAGTTGGAGCTTGAATCATCTTTTGGACCTCATCCAAGCCCGCTAGTCAGTCAACCGAAGCATCCCACCTAACTTCCTAGTGTTACATAAATTCAATGACCGGTCAATGGTCAAAGTTAGCACTCGGTCAATGGTCAAAGTCAACACTAAGTCAATGGTAAAAGTCAAATGGTGGTCAACTGTCAAAGTCAGTTTGCAAGTCCCACCTCTAGCCAATTTTCAGTCTTGTTGCCAGCAGTGCTGCTAACTAATTCCCAGCCAAGTACTCTGTTGCGTAGCCATCCAGTTTCTAGCCGTGCTGCTAGTTTTGTTTCCAACCAGTCTCTACCCATGCAGTCATCTATTCTGCCAGCCAACATCCACCCATACTGCCAGCCAGTTTTCTACCCGTACAGCCAAACCAGTCTGCCAACCAGCATCCATCCATACTGTCAGCCACCAGTCCAGTTTGCCAGCATGCAGAATTTATCATGAAAGCATAAATGTGCAGTTTCATGCAGAATTGAAGATGGAAGCATAAATGTGCAGTTTCATGCAGAAATCATCATGGAGGCATGCAATATGATTCCAGCAGTTTCATGCAGAAATCATCATGAAGGCATGCAATATTGATTCCAGCAGTTTCATGCAGAAATCATGATGGAGGCATGAATGAAAGTTAATGCTATTTATGTTTATATTGAAATTAGATATTCAATTGTATAAATAAGAGAGAAATTATATGGAAAAAGGGGTATCCAATAGGGAGCCAAGAGGAGAAAAAACATACAATGTAATACAAATATCAATAAAACATTTCTCCCCATGGTGGATTTGCCCGTGGACGTAGGCAAACCATGTCGAACCACGTAAAACATGTGTATATCTTTGTCTCTTATTTGTTCTTTAACTCGTCTCCTAACCCTAATTATTCACCAAATTATCCATTCATCGTGTTTCGTTCCCAAAAGTAATTTTGGGTACAAACAGTAATGCTGGTGGAGTTTGGTTAATTGCAAATGAGCTGAGAGTAACGATCACTGATGGTGAGTACTCCAGCTGCTGCTGCCGTTGATTCTCGATAATGAAGAAGAGTTGGAGCTGAGTTGTAATGCAGTGATGAGTTCAAGCTGGTGATGGGGAGAGATTGAGCTGATGATAATCTTTGATGCCGTTGGAGATAGCTGGATTTGCCATTAATCAGCTGGTGATGGTCTAAGGAAGTTACTCGAGCATGGCAGTGGACTTTGGTGCTGCCACGAGAAGGATGCAAAGAAGAACAAATCAAATCTAAAGTGTTGTGCAATGGAGGAGTCTGTAATGGAGTTGGAAGTGAAGATGAATATGGGTTAGCAGCGATTGCAGACTCTGTACAGTAAATGATGGATCGGCTGAGAAAAAAATATAGTGGTGATGGAAGAGTATGGCGGAGAGGATATGGAACTCCCTGCACTCCCCCAAACTCCCTGAACTCAAAAATACCAAACTCCCTACACTCTCTTACACTCCCTCAAAATCCCCAAGTTTCAAAATACACTCAACTCCCCCCAACTCACCCGAGGACTAACCCCCTGTACGTTTTGGTAGATTTGATTTTAGTGATGCTTAGCAGAAGTGGTATATTAAACCTTATCGAGCTTTTATAAACTTGTGGTCCTTTAGAAATACTTATTGTATCTTTTTTTTCACTTCTTTATAGTTTTTATAACATATATGGAGTAGGAAAAGGAGAAGAAATATATGGAGTATATGGTGGCTTATGATCATTGAAAACTAATATATGTGCCGAAAAATATATATGACTAAACGAAAAGGATAAAGCATCTCTACCATCTTGACCTACTCATATTCTAACCCATGTTCCAAAATCTTTTACGCTGAAAAGACGAGAGGAGATGTCATATTTTATTTAAACCTTAGTTTGAAGTAAGAAGGGTTTGTTTAACCAACGGGATCAACGCAGTTGGCCAAGTAGGGCTGTCAATGGAACCTATCGAAATGGTAACTAGCTCATCCATTACCGTTACCGATATTTTATATTGGATCGCCTGCCAGTTGAAGGTTTTCTGCGTTCAGTGAATCTACGCAGAGTGAATCGGTCCCTAAGGAAAACTTACCGTTAATTTCCGGCGGAATTCTAAAAATCTAAACCGTTACCGTTCCATTAAGTTACCGGATATCGGTAATTTTACCGATAAATACCTGTATGTGACAACGTTATACATAACCTATTTCTCATACTGAAAATTATTTCAAAATAAGAAACTTTATGTTAAAACCTGTTCAAAATGAGAAACTTTAGGTTCAAAATTCATGCAAAACACAAAGTATACACATACAATGTTCCAAATTTGCTTAGTTACATGTTCTTGCAAAAAACACAAAAAAATTCAAAAACGGTTAAGAAAACTTTAGCCTGCCTGCATCCGGTCCTTACTCCTTAATTCTTCCTTACAATATACACGTGCGACAATAATTACAAGTATCGGTAATAACGGAACGGTAAGTGCCTAAACCAATACCGTTCCGATAAGGCAAAAATTACCGATTTCCGATTACTGTTATGTCGGAAAATTTCCTATAAGAACTAGGGTTATCGGTTAAGAAATCCGGAACTCGGTATTCCATTGACAACCCTATGGCCAAGGGTCAAATTCCATGTTATAGGTTGGGGTTCGATTCCCATGCGGTCTGACTAATCTAGAAAGATTAAGGGTTCGATTCCCGAGATGCCTATTAAAAGAAGAAAGAATAAAAAAAACAAAAAACACACGCCCGTTTGCTTGCCGCTGGGGTTCTTGTGCTGCACCGTTTCACACGATTCCGTGCAACCAAAAGACCACTCAAAAGCGGGTGGTACCTAACTGCCAAAACTTTGTTTGTTCCGAAAGTAGGTGAGGTCCCACATAGTGATTGCTCATTGCATATATGGTTGCAGCTGGTTTGCGAGAGTGAGACACCGTTCTGTTGCAAACATTAAAAACTTTGGTTTCGTAAAGGGAGAACTGCGTTTTTGATAAAACAAAATATTTTATGGCGAAAATTTCGTTTCCCAAATTACGTGAGACGTCACCGGGAACCGTGTTTGTAGTACTTGTTTATCAAGGAAAAATTGGGGGCCCGAAATAATAATTGGGCCTGACCGGTTGGTCTCCCAATAGCACTTTGTGCTCACCCTTTATCCCAATTTTTCAAAATACCTAAATTACTCCTATAATAATTAGTGATAATTTAGTTGATTAATTAAGTTAGATTAGTTATTAATTAATTGAGTTATATGAAATCAGTTTTGGGTAAAAATCAAAATCATTAAAAAAAAAATGTTGGATAGATAGAGAGGAGGAAAGTTAGGTTTTTGGGTGAATTTTTTTTTTTTGTTGAAATGAGTGATTGTAGTGGAGGAAATGAGGTAAGTGAAGATTCAACCAACAAACATGATTGTGTTGATGGGGAGATTGTGTCATCTAATCCTATGGATTGGATGTTTGATGAGGATATGTTAATAGAGGAAGGTTTGATAAATGATGCAAATGAAGATCATATTGCTCAAAATGAAGGAACCAATCCTTTAAATGAAGAACCCGGAGCTGAAAACAATCAGGTAAACTTCCTATACTCTTCAAATTCCTAGAATGGCACTCCAAGTGGTCGATTCATGGACACCATGCAACTACTCAGAGTGAGTGTCGTTTGGTCGGGAGCAATATAGTCTAACGACCCTAAATAGTCGTTATGTATTAATGAGATTACTTTACGACTCTAAATATCCGTATGAAAAATCGTCAGTTAGTTTCGAACAAACTAACGACTCTCAGACGCCACTATGAAAAATCGTCCAAAAGCTTCTAAAATATTGAAGACTCTTTTTGTTAGGTGATCAAGATTCGTTTACTCCGTGTATTTAAAACCCAACGACTCAGATACGTTGTACTCCTTAGCTATGACTCTAAGGGTCGTTAGATTAAGAGTACTATTAACGCACGACCCAAATTTTTTGAATGAGAGTCGTTGTTACTTACGTCTCCAATATTGACGACTCTTTTTGTTAGGTCATCAAGAGTCGTTTACTCAGTGTATTTAAAACCCAACGACTCAGATACGTTGTACTCTTTGTAGCTATGACTCTAAGGGTCGTTAGTTTCAGATTACTATAAACGCACGATCCAAACATTTTGAATGAGAGTCGTTGTTATGTACGTCTCTAATATTGACGATTCATATGTTTTCTTTTTCATTTCGGATTTTATAATAACATTTCATTGAATACTAAAAGTCATACATCTTTCATAGGGTAAAACACAATACATAATAACGATGCAGTTGTACACTCAATCGAAAAGCATGTAATTATACACGGTTCCATGGAAGAAAAAGTAGCAATCGTGTAACTCAAATTTTTTCTGTCGAAGTAGCTCGTAGTATGCATATGCCTTGTTCATCTGTAAACGCAAACATACTAAGTTAGTGTCGATGAAAGCTTTGGATAAATTTTAACTCTTGTTTAAATACTTACTCTCAATGTAGCCATCATATCCGGAAAGGCTTCCCTTATTGCCGTAAATTCTCTTTTCAAAACATTACACTCAAATTTTATCGCTTTGAAGCGCTCCTTGACTTCTTTCAAAGACCTTGAGTTGCGATTTCCGTCCAACTCCACAAAAACGATGAATACACGGTTCCACCAAGCATCTGATGTTTCATCAATGTCTTTGTCTAGACTTTCAAAGTGGTTTGTTACTTTTTTCCAAGCTCTTGTAATGGCACAGTTCTCTTTTGAAGTGTAGGGAGTCATTCTTCTTCTATTTTTTCCTCTGTTTCTATGAATAAATGAGAATGAGAAAAGAAGTTTGATAATTATGGTGTTGGTAATGAGGAGGTGAGATATGGGTCTGTATTTATAGAATTCAACGACCCAACTGCCTCAACCACATTTGGTAGAGTTCAATTCCCCAATAAATGTTGTATTATCTTGGGTCGTTAGTATTTAATATTTACAACTAAACGATTCTTACTGACTTTGTATTGGGTCGTCCGGTTATAAAAATATAAGTGTACGACTTTAAAAGAAAACTTGGCAGAATGGTGTATATATGTTAGTCCCTGGTCGTTAGGTTTATCTTGGAGTCGTCAAATGAACATAAAGTGTCGGCACCGAAAATTTTAGCAGATTTCCGACACTACTATTGGGCTCATATTTGTTTGAAAAAGGTCGTTAATCTGCAAAGGATTGGTTGCCGATTTTGTATGGTGTCGGCCAGATTCATAAATTTGGTTGACGACCCTTGTTTGGGATATTTTGCTGAACTGCAGTATTATTGAATTGAAAAAAACATACATGTACTATGAAATAAAAAAACAAGGGAAAGATATATAATAGTTTAATAAATTACGTTAGTTCACTAACGAAAATGTATACGAGATTAATTATATTAGGCGAATTTCCATTCGACTTCCTCCAAGAGAGTGTAGTAGTCCTCGTGCAAAAACTCATGGCCGTACCTTAATTCGTATTGGGTCCGACCCAAAGAATACTGGAAAAACATTTATTTTAATAAGTTAGTGTTGTTGAATAATCATAACCAAATTAATAATTTTTTATCAATGGCATATTGTTTCACAAACTTACTCTACTCATGCGTTCTTCGTTTGGGTTAGCGTCCTTACGAGTTTTCAATTCGTTTCTCAGCCGTACGCATTCATTGTATAAATAAGCGTACCTTTCCCTAATCTGCGGGAGCGTCCACCTATTACGATTTCCGTTTAGTACTTTAAAAACCTTAAACACATGTTTCCACCAAGCATTGGTGTTTTGATCATGCCCAAGGTAAGGCCCTCTTGTTGGGTCTTAGTTACTGGTGACCCATTCCGCTTCCTCAACGGAGTGCTTCGTGAGAGTGGTGTGTGCTCTGAAAATAGAAACATCTTCTAGGTTATTGAACTGATTTTGAGCCATTTTCAGTGTTTGAAGGTGATGTGTGACTGCTTTAGGATGATTGAAAGTGATGGGGGATTAAGTTTGGAAGAGATAGGTCTCTATTTATATCAAAAAGTACTCAACGGATACTTGTTTGGGAATAAAACTGTCCTTTTCTTTCAAAAAATAGCAATAACTGCTCTTAGAATCAGCCATATCTTTGATTTTGAATTTCTGCATTAACTGCCAGTAGAGTCGGCATTGGTTTTATATATAACCTAACGACTCTAACTAGGTTTGGTAACGGCTCGTCATTGCCAAACTTACCATTAATGTTTGTGAGTCGTTAATATGTTTTGCGTAGAGTCGTTATTATTACTACGAAATAGTCGTCAGTTGTACATATAATATGTGGACGACCCTATAGTGATGGTTTTGTGATTTGTTTGTAGTTGGTAGTACGACAAAGCTCCCAGCCAGTACCGTATCTACAATGGGTCCGGATACCTCCCAACACTATATGACTGATTTGGTATGTTTACCTTAACCGAATCGGTATTTTTATATATCCAACTAAATAAATTAGTGATCACATTGTTGTATAATGTAATTGTTTGCTCAATGTAGACATGGGAGTTCAAGAATGACATTAAGGAATGGCTTATCCCCAAGGCAAAAGAGAAGATGTGTGTGGTTGTTCAAAGTAAACACGTCGATTGTTACAAGATGGAAATGGTATGCGAGAGAGCGGGTACGAAGGGAGAAAGTCACAAAGGCAAGAATTACAAGTATGCGAATAAGACGACTCGGGTCTACCGCACAAACTCGAAGAAGTGTGAATGCCCGTTCAGGATTGTTTTCAAAAGACATCATGAAGCCAATGTATTATGATTGTATAGTATTCCAAACTAGTGTCACAACCATGATCCACCAACAAGTTTATATGGACACACTGCATATGCCCGGTTAAAACCACATCAGATGGATAAAGTTAGGGAGATGAAGGGATTTAGACCACTTAAGATCCTAAATGAAATAAGGGCGGAAGATAAGGATAACTTGTCCACCATTTCCACAATCAACGCCGCCAAAGCAACGATTAAGAGAACCGAATGGAATGGTAGGTTGATTATGCAACAATCAGAGTGGTTAACGGAAACACTAAACTACGCCATGCAAACTAAGGTTGGTCCGGGTGAGAAAGTGACTCATATTTTTCTTGCACATCCAAGGATGGTGGATTTGGCTCAGTGTTTTTACCAAGTCCTCTTCATAGATTGCACCTATAAGACCAACAAGTATAACATGACGATGTTGAACGTGGTAAGCCATACTTCGGATAAAAATTCATTCATCGTTGCATGGTGCTTTATGGAAAAAGAAGAAATACCGGACTATGTTTGGGCATTGGAACGAGTGAGGTTGATTTACCGTGGAGAAGAGACGCCTCAGTTTATATTTACGGATAGTGATTTTGCAATTATGAGGGACATTCGTCAAGTATTTCCACTTGCTCAACAATTTCTTTGTACGTGGCACATCCAAACCAATATTTTTTCTAATTGCAAAAATCAAATCAAAAAGATCCATACTAAGAAGGGTAATCAACGTTCTAAGGAGGAAGATGAGCGTTTAATGAAACTTTCCAACGAAGAGCGTGCGGAAGAGAAAAAAAAAGTAAAGAAAAAATATGATGAAGAGGGGGATCTATGGAAAGTTTTTTGCGAGGAATGGGACGATTTGGCTCATTCGAAAACAGAGGTCAAGTATTATGCCAACTTGCAAAAGTTTATTGATGTTTGGAGTACTGATCATAAGAAGGTGGTTGATTATTGCCTGAATACATGGTTGAATCCTTGGAAGGAGAAGTTTGTTTATGCATAGACCAATAAATACAAGCACTACAAAAATGAGTCTACAAGTGTTGCAGAGGCGTCTCACGGCCGTTTGAAGAAAATTTTGGATCAAAAAAAGTGTGGGGTAGTTACGGTACAGGAAGCTATTCACAAGCACGCAAAGGATGACTTACGAAAAATAGTGGCACAGATGGAGTTGAGTAAAGACCATTTTTTGATGCAACACATAAGGGACAAAGGTTTGCTACGGTTGGTAGCACACCAAGTTTCATGGTGGGCAATTAACTATATGATGGATCAGCTTATAGATTTTAGAGCTAAAGCGGCGGCCGGAAAGGTGATGAAGAGGGAGTGTAATTGTACAACTGATGTTTGGCTCGGCCTCCCTTGTAAACACAAACTTGGTGGGTACAAAGATTACATTCCTCTTGAAGATATCGATCCATTATGGAAGCAACTATCATTCATTCCTAAGCCCACGGGTTTGTCCGATGAAGAATTTGGAGACTTGGAGATTGGACAGTACATCACTGAAAAATGAATTATGCAGGAAGACACATTTTGGTTGATAACTTGTGGTCGGCCGCCCGTAAGAGCTTGGCGTTTGAAGAAGAGCCAATAAAACAAAAACCGCCTGGGAGACCAACAACAAAAATGTCATTTAGAGAAACTGTTAACAATGACAAGGGTAACGATAGAGACCGATCACGTCATGAGCATGTCCAGGCGGAATATGATGAGTACGAAAAGTCTTTCATTCCTACGAAACGAGGTCAGTCGAAAGGGAAAGAAAATGAAGATATGGATATTGTTGAGCATGCGGTCGGTACCCAGCAAAGACAAACAAGTGGTATGGTGACGATAAGAGGAATAAAAGGTAATCCTAAGACACCTAGGTATTCACAAGGAAGACCATATCGTGCTGCTTACACTTTATACAAAGAGTATATCGACCAACTTCCTTACGTCATCTTAGATCACCTTATATACACCGAAGACGTTGATGGGGATGGGAATTGTGGTTACCATGTCGCAACGGAACAATTAGGCCACTTTGACAAGGCCAACGAACTTAAGCTCACCCAAATCGAATATGCAAGGAGAAAAATGGCGGAAAAGCTAGTTGAGGACAAACAACTCTATTTGACAATGCTCATGGAAGGAGATCAAAAACAAAGGGAATTGAACTTCAGGGACTTGGTTGCAAACGTGAAATGGAGGAAGGGTTCGAAGAAGGCCGGTTATAAGTTTTGGATGCAAATTCCTTTTGGTGGAAAACTTCTAGCGGATACATTCACTTATGTGGTAATTGTATTCACCAAAGGCTTCCCCGGAGCGTCTTGTATGTACGTACCCTCAAGAAATGCGTGCGATTCCGCGATAAAAAAAAGGAGAATCGTAATGGCACATGTCAACAATAACCATTACATAGGTTTGAAGATTTTGGAAGAAAGTCCTTTACCACGGGTGGCCTATGGTGATTGGGGAGACTACACCAAGGATTGGACTAACCAATACGAGTTTGGAATGAACATGTGGAATGGTTTGGAAGGAACACCAAGTACAATGCTTTAAGAAGTTCACATGTGCAACTAAATGTCGAAGGATGTTTTTTTGGTACAATGCACGAATACTTGGATGTATTTATTATCACTAATCCTTAGCGAATACTATGTGTTTTAACTTATGTTTTACTAGCTTGATCATCATTACAAGAAGATGCCAGCGACCAACCAAATCAATATTGGCAATGGAAGAAGTGATACGCAAAAGAAACATGCGACCTACTAAAAAACCATACACTTTTACGCCATATCCTACGAAGGAAGAAGAAGAGAGGCGCGATGCTGAAAAACGGGGCAAAGAAGAAGCGCATCTCCGGGAAGTATTCAAGCAAGTCGAGGAAGAGACCGAATGGGTTAAAAACTATTACATCATCAAGGATCTTCCCGAGGAACATCAGGATGAGAGTATATTTTGGACTCAAGTTGGTAGGAGTCCTTATGCTAATTACAACAACAAACTACGCTATGATTATCTACCGTCCCATATTCGTGATAGGACGATTCACGTTATAAGATTGTGCACCAATTATAATGAGTTTCTTTCGAGGAACAAAGGGGATAGGCATGCATCCCAAGCTGCATATACCAAATGGAGAGGAAAGAAGTTTTATCATATCGAAGACGCAATGGTAGTTGCCTCTCGCACAAGGAAAAGGAATAACATGTAATCAGTTGAAAAGATGGAATTTATTAAGATAATAGTGTATACTGGCCAACCCTAATTTTTTTTACTTATTTGTGGACGACCCTTTCAATATATATTGACGACTCGTAATTTTTCTTTAACGACTCATACCAAAAATAAGACAGAGTGGTGTTTTTGGGGACGGCTGAATCGTTTATATGCAAAAATGAGGTGGACGACTCTAACACTCATAATACTTGCCAGCATTATGAGTCGCTCAACTGCAAAATATGTTCTGCCGACTCCTATTTTTAAATACAGAGTCGCTCGCCTGTAACCATTTGACTGCCGACACCAACAACAAATTAATAATTTTCACATCAACAACATTCACATAACCAAAGCTACTTCTTTCATAACATGCTAAATTGTTAGGAAACCCAATCCACCAAAGATACCGATAGTAAGTACGAACTACGGAAAATAGTTGTATGAGAGGAGAAAAGTAAGTTAAAGTCGACAATACTAAAAGACATAACTTAACCGATGTTAAACCATACACTTTAAATTTCTAAACATTAGTCATTCTCACTCCGTACTACCACCTCGACCTCAACCTCCGCCTCGACCTCTCTGACTTGATGATGTCCGACTTTTATTTGAAGGACCTTGTCCAGGACTTCCCCTTTGAGAACCACCTTCTTCTCCACTAGCTTGATCATCACCATCTCCCTTTTGTGCACGTTCTTCTGCTAGTTGGCTAGATGTTCTCCTTGTCCTCTTATATTGCTTTTCCAAATCAGCGAACATTTTCTTTTCTTGTGGATTTTCAATATGTTGGCAGCACTCAAGGTACTGAAGACTCTGCTCAGATTCTATCACTTCTCCTTTGTCGACTTTGCAACAAAACGACTTGATAAAAATCTTCATCTGTTCCCTCTATTGGCATTCAAAGACCGATTTAGATTTAACATAAGTAACACTTTATGTTAAATCATTAACAAAATTCCAAAAAAAAAAAAATACTCACCACAAGCTTAAGAATAGAAGAGTCATCTCTAGTGTCGGTTGTACAAGCAGCGGAAGATGCTTTGTTGCTCCTCCTACCCGTAGTCTGATCAATCCTTATCACTCGACCGTGGGAGAATCCTTCATACCATGGCATGTAATCAAAGGTTACCTCATGACCTTCATTAACATTCTCCCACCAAGTGATTTGTACCCTACTAGTAGGCAAATGCCTATTATTCCAATGCTCAGTCACAGGATCAGGTTCATAAGCAACCACCAATGCCTTTTTTTCCGCCTTGCATTTCTTTAATTTATATTTGAACGGTGGAACATAATCCTCATCGGGTGAATCTTGTATATACCCAAGCTTACGCATTACTCTATGCGGATTGTACATTGAGTATCCATAAGGGTAAAACAGCGGGCCATGGTAATATGCAAGATCTTGCAAGTCTCCTTGTCTATTTCTCTTGTAGGGATCAAAGGTTACCTCTTTCGCATTCATGTTGTCCAATTTTTGGCGCATGGCTACCAACTTAAACTTCTGCGCTTCCTCCTTATCCTGAGATCCAGTGTACTTGTATCGAGTTCCTCTTGGTTTAGTATTGTTCCATGTTGGTTGCAATTGGATGTATGCATTGCCTTGGATCAAGGATGGGAAATGCTCATAAATCCACACCTAAAACATCATCAAAAATAAATAAATATTGTTAAATCTAAAAATAGAACCAAACAAAATAATCATATTTGATTACTCAAATTACCTGAAGTAAAGCCAAATTCCCGTTTATTTGAGAAGTTCTCTCCCGGGATGCCTTTGCTAGATGAGCGTTCAAATGTGCTACTATGTCAGTCCCCCACGAATACTTACTCACCTCATCCAAGGGATCCAAAAGTTGAAGAAGGTTGACGCTTACCCTGTTTCCTTTGCTATCCGAAAATATAACCGAACCAAGGACATACAACAAGTAGGCGGCTGCTGTCGCACGAACTTCAAGATCAGAGAGTAGTTCATTGTCTCCGTCCTTCGCAAGTGACCCCTCATACATCTCTCTAATTTCAATTAGTTTAAACTCTTTCTTTGCGTACTTCTTTCCCATCACAAAAAGGCGGGACGTCTTCTCTTCATCCCATCCAAACAACTTATTCGTCAATGCATAAATTTTTCCCCACTCAAGGTTTTTCTTGAACTTCTCTTCTGTGGATTGTCCCTCCACCTGCAATCCGAGAATCTGTTCGGCGTCTTCCGGAAGCAATGCCATCTCGCCAAATGGGAATTGGAAAGTATCGACTTCGCCGTAAAACCTCTCAGTAAAACATGATACTGCGGCCTTGTCATATGCAATCACGGAGTTCTCAACGGCAGCATACAAACCTGACTTTTCAACGATAGCTCTCACTCTTGGACATTCACCTTCTAGGGGCCATTTTTTCATTTTTGCATAAGAAGATTGGTGTCTAAAAAGACGTGTCGCATTCTTATGATCCTACGAAAGACAAACAAATAGGATTAAAACATAACAACGATATCAACAAATCATATGAAAAGTAAAGTTGAGATTGTTACAATTGTCTCGTTGATTGTACGGGCCCACGATCTATCATATCCGAATAGAACTTTGCCGCCATCTTTAGGTTGACCTCTCGTTTTCCCACCGGCTAGTCGAGTAAGCTACAAACGCGTGGTTGGAATGTGTCGCGCGCTTAGTTTCTTCGGGCCTTTCTTCTTCGGCTTCGGCTGTGGTTGCGCATCCTCCTCCTCCTCTTCATCACTGCCAACAACAACTTCCTTACCATTTCCATCATCATCCTCTTCATCACTGCCACCACCACCATTTCCATCCTCATCCTCATCCTCATCATTACCTTTATCTATCTCTTCCTCAATCTCTGCCACCTCAATACCACCACTACCTACATCACGACCATTACCTTGATCACCATCCTCCTCGTCATCGTAAGCAGCATATTCTTCATGTTCAATCTCTTCTTGTTCCGCGACTTCATTTTCTTCATCGCTTGGGGTGGTAGATATAACATCAGATGTTGAAGACGACGACATAGAGGCATCACCACATGGTTCTCTGGGTTGGTTGATAAGTAAGGCCACCTCGTTTGGTGTTTTTCCTCGTAAGCGACCAGCATTTAGGTATTTTTAGTTGCGTGGAGGTCTGGATGGAGGAGTTAGCAACACATTCCTATCCTTTTTATTCTTGTTACTAAAAGGGCAACAATTTTTTTTTATTAAAAGTCGTCCAACTAAATTATTAAAACAACCGACCCTAATAATACAAACAAACGACTCTTCCATATGGTTAACGATTTTAAGCTCTAACTTAACGATTCAAAAAAAATTGTTGCACGACTCTACTTATTTTTGAAACAGTACAACAAATAGTGAAGAGAGTGGAGTCTTCCACTAATATAATTAGTCGTCTACAAAAGTCGTTAATCTGTGGCTATTATCTGGATGACTATTCCAATAATTCGAACAGAGTGGTGGTTCAAAAAAAAAGCACAGGAGTCGTTCAATTCTCAAAAATTGGTTGACGATTGAAACATGCATGTAAAGAATCGTTAAGAAAACATGAGTTGTCTACCGATTCAAACCGAAAAAAAATATATACACCAGGAATCGTTTTATACACCACATTCATGGATAACGATTCTTTAAAAATACATCATGCATATGAAAAATCGTTAAACAACTATGAAAAGTCGTTCGGGAAACATGAAAAATCGTTAGATTTTTCAACTTCGTGATTAACGATTTTTTTTCTGAGAAACCAATTCCTCCGATTAAAACCCTAATTTGGACCATTACATCTAATTCAACTCAAACCCAAGTTACAGTAGGGTTTTTTAAAGGACATACCTTCGAATTGGAGCCATTTGGTTGTCCGGAGGTTTTGATTTCTTACTTGAACTCGAACACTGCTTCACTGCGTTGACGGTATCAACGAGATTGAGAATTTCAATTGCTTTTCTCGCAGTCTGCTTAGTACGTGCCATGTTTATAGAAGAAGTTAATCGTCGATTAAAGTTTTCGCATCGACGATTTCGACGAGGAATCAGATGAAAAATTTTTTCTCACAGTCGTTAATGGGGGATTGAAAGGGAGGGGGAGAGGAGAAGAAGAAGAAGGGTCGGTTGAAATGGGAGGGGTTTAATGTTAATAGTATTTTAGGGTAATTTTTAGGGGAAGGGTATAATTGTATTTTTCACTTTTTTTTGGAAGCCCCTTAAAAATGTTGGTGTGGGTATAAAATTTTTGAGGCCCCCAATTATTATTTCGGGCCCCAAAATTTTCCTTGTTGTTTATGCGTACCTTTCGTGTTCAGAACCCCATAAGATTTTTCTTTTTATGCGCAGTTCCAATTCAAAGGTTTACTGTAACTAACTACTATAAGAACGCAGGATATCAGTTAAGATTAAAAAATATATATAAAAAAATTCGACGTTGTAATATTCCCATATACCATGGCATCCTACAGTGCCTTGGCTACTTTTTTTTTCAAAAGACTCGATCCAGAATCGGTTGATGTTAGTGATTTTGTGAACCGATTTTGGGTTAAGTTTTATTCGAATGACGATATAAACCCAGAATCGTGGTTTAATCAATACATACATAAACCGATTCTGGGTTAAGTTTATTCGAATGACGATATAAACCCAGAATTGGGGTTTAATCAATACACACATAATCCGATGATTCCTTATTTCAGAAACAAAATATTTATTACGTAGTTTAGGAAATTAGCGCAGTACATATATAGGATTCAGTATGGGAATTCTAGAATTTGACACATCAAATGCTCGTCAATGAACCTCTGAGCACGTCGGTATAACGTCGTATATTCTTTGTGGTGAATGAACTTAGTTTCCCCGTTACGAACTCTCCAAAGCCCGTTGAAACGTTCCAGCTGAAATTCAAGTATGTGAACTTTTGACATAGGTATAAAGATGATCGCATTACTCACTTTTTCCCTAAGAGGAGCTCGTGGATGACAGTGGTACACCATATTTCTAACTTTTGCGTACTCTCGCATTGCGATTTTTATGTATTCAAATCGAAAAACCAAGTCTCTCCATTTACGGTTATTGGGATTCGTGGTACGTCCGTAAAAGAACTCTTTAACTCTCTTCCAAAACATTGAATTGATTTCATTCGGACGTTCACGGAATGTATTAGCAAACGATTTAACGAGACACAAATCTTCAAACGGTTCCCATTCCATTTTGTCATGTGGGAGTGGATCAAAGAGGTTGTCCTTATATAGCTAAAGTCTCAACGGCTATTTTTTTTTTTTAATTCAATTTACACAATCGGATTTTAGAGGTGATCACATAGACCGATTGTGTCCTTACAAAATCTTGTAAAATATGCCTCTCACTAATCGTTTTTTTTTAATTCATATGTAATCCGATTCTTGGGAAAAAATGATACAAAACTTTTCTTCACAGCAATCGGATTTCATTTAGGTACATGTAAACCGATTCTTGGTAGAAATTGTTACAGATCTTTTCTTCATAACAATCGGATTTCATATAGGTACATGTAAACCGGTTCTGAAACTGAACCTCTGGGGAACTGTCAGAATAGGATTACACATAGGTACATGTAAACCGATTTTGACCAAAAATGCTAGAATATACATTTTTTACTCACACATTGTAGTTGGTTATTTAATCGCGTCTTGCCCAAACACAAACAACTTTCCAAATAAACCAGAATAAGTCATTCATAAACTAGGAATATAACCACACATAATTTGACAATAAGTTTAAGACAAGACATAATTATCCATAGTTAAATACATAAACATGAATATAACCATTCATTCATGAACATCCCCACGACGACCACGTCCACCGCCACGACCACGTCCACCGCGTCCTAGTTTACCAGGTTGGGCGCTACTCGATGCACCTTCAGACATCTTCTTTTGGGAGGCTCTCTTCCTCTTCTTCCTTGGCCCCTCCTCCTCATCCTCCTCCTCCTCCCCTCCTCTTCTATCTCCCCAAACTTTGCACCAGCTTCTACATCTTCGAGACTGTTCAATTCATCGATTAGCTTTTTATTGGCGTTAACATTTTTCCTTCCCTAATTTCTATCTTTGCTTGGGTTATCAAGTGCCCGACTTGCCTTCTCTATTTCAATTTCAAAGAACAAACATTCAATATATAATGCTAAAACCATTAACAAAACCGTATTGAGTAACAATGCGCACCAGGAATTCGAGAGCCGTATCTTTGTCCTCTATCTTGGGCCTCTCATCTACTCGTATCACTCGAGTATGCGAAACATTCAGGTACCACGGCATGTAACCCGTAATTGTATCATCATCTGTTTGAGATGGACCTTGCAGAGGATATTTGTGAAAAGCTCTGTCTTCCCAATAATCACATGATGGTAAAGGCTTGTGAACAATATCAATATCATTATCATATGATTGGTTTTTTTCTCATTGATTTTGAACATCTTGTGCTCCTTTGGGATTATTTGTACGTAACCTCATTATCTTGCGACTCTCGTCGGGTTGTACATTACATATCCTCTTGGGTGAAACAAAGTCTCAAAATAATCACTTTGCTCTTCGTAGCCAACCTTCTTTCCTTTTCCTTTTCCTTTTTCCTTTAGCCAAATCCTTTTTGTAAGGATCAAAGACAACATCTTTCGTCGTCAAGTTTTCCAACTGGTGTCTCAACTTCAGATAATCCTTTTTTTGGTTCTTCTGTTTACTTTTGTAGGTGTACATGTCTCCATAATACCTTCTGTCCCATTCCTTGTTCTCAAAAGCCCTTTTAGCAAATATTGGGAAGTGCAAATATATCCATGTCTGGAGAAATGCCATATTCCCTCCGATTTGGATCCTTTGTGCCCTAGAAGCCTTTCTCAACTCGTTCAATGAGTGTGCAACCATGGCAGTGCCCCAAGAGTATTCGTGAATCTTGTCAAATGGTTACAACAGCTGGATAAAGTTGGCGCTCACACGGGAACATGAAACGTCGGGGAGATAACAGCTCCCAGGACGTAGAGGACATACGCATTGTCCGTGGCGATGATACGTTCCCTGGTCAGCACCTTTCCCTCTGCACAAAGCTCCTTTGTTCCCATGAAGTTGTCCCTTAGCTTCGAGAGGTGGAATATCCTCTGCTTTGACTTTCCTACCAGCATCTTTGACTTGGTCTTCTCCTCATCCCATTGGAACACATCCTTGGTGAACGCGTAAATCTTATCCCACTCAATCTCTTGCGCATACTCTTTGTACTTCACTGCTTTACCTTCTATGGTTAGCCCGGTAATGAACTTCGCATCATTTGGAGTTATCGTCAGTTCTTCAAACGGAAGATGCAAAGTATCTGCTTCCCCGTAATATCTCTCGGCAAAGGAGGAACAAAGAGGTTTGTCGTAACCAAGGTCCAAATTCTCGACCGCGGGGATCAAACCCGTTGAATTGACTAGATCGATTACTTCCAGAATTTCTCCAACGGTTGATTTAATTGCTTCCAGTGGCCATTTCCTCATCATACTCACTGACGTTCCTGGATTCATTAGACAAACGGCATCCTTGTGATCCTATAAAACAAAACAAACCCAATGGACAACAATCAAAAACTACACGGATAATATTTTTTTATATTACATAGCATAAGGTTTAGGTACTTACTATTGTATGGCAAACGACGACCGCCCAACTGTCTTTGTACCCCCATAAAATCTGTCCTCCATCACTGGGTAACCCGTGAATGGGATCCTTAGGGCCGCGAGAAAACATTTTCAGTGGGTCGGGCATGTGGTCCCCTTTCTTCTTCTTCTTACCATATTTCTTTTTACCATCTGTCGTATCTTGGTTTTCAGTGTCTCCTCCTTGGACTTGTTGTTGAACTTCTCCTCCTTGGACTTGTTCTTGAACTTCTCCTATCTTTTCATCACTTTCATCCTCACCTTCTTCTTCATCACTTTCACTCTCATTACTTTCTTCTTCACCACTTTCCTTGCCACCAATTTCTTCCTCATTAACTTCCTCATCACTTTCTTCTTCAGCACCTTCTTGTTCAATAGGTGTATCGGAATCAGATTCTTCGTTTGTTGGTTGATCTGCTTCAGGTGGTGGGTCATTGATGTTGATTCCTTTGGCTTTACTCCCCGTGGCCCTTCGGTGCGAAGCATTCAAATTTTGACAGTCTTTTCGACGAGGTCTCAAAGGCTTAGGATAAGCAAGGTCATGTTTCCTCTTATATTTCTTTTCGGCTTGCTTTTGTTGGTTGTCCTTGTTTGGCCTGTAAACCGATAATGGAATCGAATGCAGTTTTTTTAAGTCAAGGTACATAATCGGTTTACTCTATATACATATAAAATTCGATTGTTAACATAATCAGTTATTGCAAGTGCTCATGTTATCCGATTGTAACAATAAAACCAAAAATCGGATTGTTTAAGTGCTAATGTCACCCGATTTTAAGAATCTGGTTTATCGATATACATATAAAGTCTGATTATTGACTAAGCATAAAACAATTTTAAGGCTACACAATCGGTATTTTTGAACACATTTGTAATCCGATTCTAACGAAAAAAAGTTACAGAAACAACGGTTATCCCTACCGTAACTGAATCGGGCTATTTATACACTAACATTCCCCGATTTCTATTCACATACAGAACAATCGATTTTTGTGAGAAAGCTATTAAACCGATTCTAAATACAATCGGTTTACAAGTACATTAACATAATCCGATTATATGGAACACATAAAATTATGATTTCAAAAAATTTGATTTCTAAGGGATTGCATATTACTAAAACCTAGTTTAGAGGATTGGTTTGATAGAGAAGTACCTGATTCGACCCATTTCCTCCTCTTCTGCAATATGAGAGGCTTCGGCTTCCTCAAGCACTTCCTTCATTTTATTTCGAATCACTTCAACGATTCCGGGATTCTTATCACTAGGAAAATTCTTGTTAGTAGGATGCTTCACTCTCGATTGTTTCGACATTTTATAGAAGAAAGAATACGATTAATCGTTTTTGGATCGTCCACGATTTTTGGTTTCAAAAAAAATAAAAAAAGAGGTAGAAGAAGAAGAAGAGAAGAATCGGTTTATGAGATGGAAATGAAAATTGATTTTAGTTTTAGGTTTATTATTAAGAGTTGATGGGGTAATTTAGTAATATTAGTATTTTTTTAAAGGGTAATTTTGGAAGTTTCAATAAATTTAGACACCCCTTATCATTATTTGGGGTGGAAACAATATTTCGATAGGCCCCAATTAAATAGCATAGACCCCGATTTATCCAGGTTTTTAAGATATTTTTTTGCAATTATGCAAGTAAAAGAAAGGAGGGATGATCGCTGTCGTAGGCGTCAAAAATAAATTACACTTTCTTACTATTCAAAATATATAATATAGCAAGGGCAAGAAAGGATCGTTCCCACAGAGAGGTCTAGGTTGTCAAGTTGTTTCGGTTTCCTATATAAAACACCGGGGGTTTTCTGATTTTTAATAAAGCAAACTAAAATAAAAGCTAACAAAGAAACAAAGCACACAAATCAAAGATGCAAAGATATTGGTTAAGGATTTCGTTTTCATTCACTAACATGCTCTTGTTATAATAACTAGAATTGATATTTAATCTATCTTTTATCAATGACCCTAGAATACCTTGATCGCAAGAATATTCCGCTAATTTCCTCTTGTCATCAACAAACACATTAAAAGATGAGAGTATGAGTTCTATCTAAGAGAACAACCTAATGTGTAAAAGCACTAATCAAGTTTAATTCCCTAGATGCATTAAGTTCTATGAAATCATGCCAATCAAAGCAATCGAACGTGGAAAGCGCACTAATTCAATTTAACAAAGGCCATGATTCACTTGTGATTACTAGGATGTATCACTACAAGCAATATTCACAATTATGCTACTTGTATTCAAGGTGTATCACGTTTACGTATAATAAATCCTAAACTAGCAATAGATATGATTACGAGTTCAACCAATTTGCAACTTGACGAAACTAACAATCAATCATACAACTATATTTTCAGAGAATCGTGAACGATAAATATGAGACAAAACTAATATATTGAATCAAAGAATCATGTTATGTGAAATCCAACTAATCCATAACCAAAAGAAAATTAAGATTCTCTAAAATATAGAATTAACCCCTTTTATATACTCTCTCCAAATCCTGTGTTTAGGTCACGACCCCCCATCTGCCAAAACTCATTAGCTAAAACAGCCCATTAGCCAAGCCCAATCAAAACAGGTCCAACTCCTCCTCTGGATAGAACCGGTCAGATGAGTCAACTTACCAGAGGGGAATTCTGGCCGAGTCATAGAGGTTTCTGGTGATATTGAACACCAGCGCTACCACTTCATTCTCTACTTGCTGTTCAACTTCCTGCATTTCCATACATCCATAATCCACCCAAATTATTGCAGTAGCTCTGGCTCATACCAACATTTATTGTAATCTGACCACTTGAGCATCACCTCCAAGCTTATTCCCTGTCTCAAGCCATCACAAAAGCACCACCAGCTCAACTCCTAGCCTGCACCGTCTTGTAACAGTCTCTAGATCCATTACCACCTGCACCTGCATTTGTTTATTGCACTGGGTTCCTCCATTGCGGCTGCAACACTTCCCTGCTCAATACATCGCCTTAAGCCTTTCTTCATATCTTTCCAACACTCCAACCCTGTAACTCCAACTATTTCAATGACCAGCAGCTGTACCATTACCAGCTCAAGTTCATCTGCAACACAGCAGTATCATACACACTTGCAACACTAAGCTCCACCTCCATTCTAACACCAACATAAGCCTATGTTTTCTTCATAGCTCCACTACTCAGTTCCTTCAATTGAAGCTGCAATAAGTTATTGCTTCTCTTCTTAACTCAACCTTCATCCAAGCCACATTACACCAGACCTTCAGCTCATTCATTAACACCATCCCTTGCAATCTGAATTGCAACCCCAGTACTGGCAGCAACTACACTATGAACTTTTTCTTCAAACATCAATATCACTCAAACTACCAACTCAACCATTGTGACTATGATGGTAACTCAATAACATCTTCTATGTTGTTCTCACAGCAACCACACACTGCAGCTTCATCCAGCACATGTTCAGCTCACCACAACTTCCATTCCCACCTGTTGTAACTCATCTACCCTTCCATTGTGCTCTCCCCTGTAAGATATTCACTGATGTAGCTTTATCTCTTCACATTCAAACACACACAACCATCATCTGCTCAAACCCAAGAATCCACCATTGATCAACAGTTGCCACTCTTAGCTCAACCTATGCCATCTTCCCAATCCAAGCTAAACCACTATAACACCACCACCAATGCCATATCCTGCCTCAGATTCAACATCACTGCAAATTCCTAAATCCAATCACACCCATCTTTTAAACATCACAGCATCATTCTTCACCTTAATCATCCACCAAAACCCACTAATTCATCACCCAGATTTCTTAGCAGTGACCACCAACAACATTTGCTCAATCACATCTATGATTTCTGAACTTCTTCCAAGCCCTCATCTCAGCTCCAATGAATCCAGTACCACCTTCATAAATCCATCTCTGAACCAACAACAACTCAATCTCCACCACCAGTCCTCGGAAAACAACAAGCAATACCTATTAATTCTGTAACATATTTGTAGCTTCCAATTACAGCTGCTTTGCATCTTCTTTACTTCTGTCGGCAATAACAACATCTGTCATTCTTTATATTCCACTTCATTCAAGCATAGAGACTTCATGAACCTCTCAAACCCTTAAGTCATACAACCCATATTCAACCTTCATAAGGTAATCATCATCAGCTTCTGCTCAAATTCATCACAGAACCAAAACCCTTTTCATCTCTGTAGTCTGATTTCTTAGTCTTCTTCACCAGCTCCTCTTCCACTTACTGGCAACATCAAACCCAAATCAGAATCGAACCCATCTTTGATTTCTTATTATCTTCATCTATCATTATAGAACCAGATTTCTTCTCTATAACCTCCGTTAATTCTTCTTATTCCCTGAGTATCTCTTCTTCATTCGATGGTAGCACCATTTATACCAAAACCCTAGCTCCTGAGATCCCAAATTTTCTGAAATTACTCACCGATCTCTTCCAATCTCGAACTCTTTTCTCCTCTGCCCCTGAATTTCATCAACAGCAGCAGAACAACATTTGGGTGAAAAAGGAATGAGAAAATGATTTCTCAATTTCAGGGTTTGGTGTAATAACGGAGAGGGCTATCAATACCCATGGGTGTTTTTAACAATTCTTCTTAAACTCCAACCGAATGTCCCTTATCCTCGACTGGGATCCGGATATCACTTGCAATGAAATGACGCTTTTGACCCTTCTTTATCAAAAAGGCTGGTTTCTCCTTATTTTGCTCCAATGACTCCAAAATACCTAATAATACTCAAAAGCGAACATAATTTACAAAGACAATAGCAAAGAAAGCATAAATACTAGATATAAAATTAGGTGTTTTAGACACCTATCAAATTCCCCCACACTTAGACTTTGCTAGTCCTCGAGAAAATCAAACAAAATAAAATACAACAACTCCTTCTCGTCGAGATTACGGTTACTTTTAGCATAAAGAACAAGCCTTTGAACCCCTAGGTGTCCCTAGTGGACGAGTTATAGTCTTGTGAAGGTTTACAAGAGGTCTACCTACAAAACCTATATTTCCAACTCTAGCTACCTGTGAAAAATCTATGAACGAATCCAAAATGGCTATTGGAGGAGGTACCTTGATTCAAATTCAATTCATATATAAGCAAAAAAAGTTTTTCTTAGAAAGTCGAACAAACCACAATACTCGGAATATGACTATCCACAATCACAATGAAAATATTAAGAAGATGGATATAGAGGTAGATGTTTGCGAATGTTAACAAGTGATCGGTGTTTCCCATATCTGTCTGAAGGTCACCTCCTAGATGAACCTATGCATCCTATTGGATTGAGCTATTGGTCTGAATTCTAGTGTCAACACACTTCATATACAAGGGAACCAGGAGTCGACTTTATTCAACAATAATAATTTTTTTCTTTTTTCTTTTCTTTTTCTTTTTCACTTTTTATTTTCTTTTCCGAGACAACATGATTGGATCTTTTGGATCCAAGTGCATGATTCTTGTCAGAAAGTATGTGATATTTGCCTTGGATCCTGCATTCCACGCTTGTTTAGGCGACGAAGACAGGGACACCGTTTCACACATACTGCTATCCAAGTGTCTTTTTTATTCCGATTGGTCTAATTGGTCGGTCTTTTTTCTCTTCTTTTTTTTTAGAAACTCAATCACTCTATTTCATCCTAGCAGTAATAACAATTCGATGTTTAGTGACCTGGTAGGCTGGGAAAAGAGCCTACAAAATATAAACTGCAAGTGCACAGTGTCGACAAGCAACACAGGGCAAGCACAGGTAGAACCACAAAGACTTGGGTAGTGATAGTTGGAGCTAAAGGAACACTAACCGATTTCTATTATAATGTAACACAAGAGGTTTGGTTTTGGTGTCGAAACGACAAGATATAGCTGTTGAACAAATATATATGCAATAACAGGTTGTAACAAGTAATTAAAGAGTACTAGGGCAGTTGAATCCACCTCCTAATCCTGTACTAAGGCAATGCAAATTCAAGTTATTTTCTTACTTCTTTCCAGAGAAAACTACAATGAATGGTTTATCAATTAATCTCCCTAATTCACCCCTAGTATAAGTTTTCTGATTAAGGTAAAACCTATCACAAGCTCATTTGGTTCATTAACTAATCACCAATTCTAAATCAATTGAAGCACAAGTCTATAGTGGATGATTTATCAACCAATCTCTCTAACTCACCCCTAGTATAGATTGTCTTATGACAGTACAACCTATCACAGGTTGTTTTGGTTTATTAACTAACAATCATCCCTATATCCATTAAGCACAGCAAGCAAGATAACATGGAATTAATTAACTTAACAAAGAATTAAGGGTTTCATCTCTGCCCTAGCAGAGAGTTTTAGAACATGAGTTAAATTGAAGTGACAAAATTACAGAAATTAAAACCTAAAACTAGCAATGAATTGCACCGGCTACTCCGGGATTAGCTTTCAATTACAATTTATCCCCTTTTTCAACCCTAATTTCAGTCAATTACAATAGAAAATTAGGGATTTTTGTTGCTTTTGAGAACCCACCACTGCTGCTGATAATTCTTCACCCACGCCTCTGCTCGTTCTTCTCCCACGCCTTTGCTTTCTCTTCTCCACTAGATGTTGTCGAATTCGTTGAGAGCTCGAGAACTTGAGAACTGTTTTCAAAGCTGACACCTAGGGTTTAGTTTAATTGAATTTCAAATAAAGAAAACAAGGGTATGGGCGATGAGGAAGAAGAGAATGAGTGGGTGAGGTGGTGGAGGTATGGGAAGTAATGGGGGTTGTCGGGGTGATGATGGTGGTGGTGTGGAGTTCTGAAAAGATGATGGTTGTGCTATCGGGTGTGGAGGAAAAACGATTAGAAAAATGGTTAGGGGATGTTTGGTTGATGCTCATCTAGGTGAAGGGGGTAGACAAACTATTGTGTGAGGCAGACGCTTCTAATGTTAATGTAACAAGTGAAGACGTTGTTGGATGCAACTCCTTGATTAGATTCAACGGTTCAGGATGGAGGCGGGTTTCGATTCAGGTATGGGCTCGGATATGGGTATCTCAAGCCCATATAATTGTAAACAGGTTGTAACCGACGCGCGCGCGGGTTTCAAATTCTCTTTCGCAGTCGCTAGTCTCCAATTCTCTGCTCTTTTGGCTCCGCAATTCATCTAAGCTTTATTTAGTACCTAAAAACACAAAATTACTTAGTACAAATATTTATTCTTGAAAACACATAAAATATAGAATCTGAGATAATATATGATTTTAAAGCGCAAAAGATGAGTTAAATGCCAATAAAAAGGTGTAGAAATATGCACTTTTTGGCACTCATCAAATACCCCCAAACCTGAATTTTACCTGTCCTCAAGTGAAACAAAAATTAAGAAATCCTAACTATACCACTTTCGCTGGTCTCTCGAATGCATTTAGCGTATGCACTAAGCCTTTAAACCCCTAGGTGTCCCTAATGGACGAGTTGTAGTCTCGTGAGGGCTTATTAGAGATGTACCCACAAAACCTTATCCAACTTCAGAGCGTAAAAGAGTCCCAAGCATCCAAGGAGCTATGAGGACATAGATTTTATGCATGCTAGTAACACGAAGTTAGAACTACCAAAGAACGCATTCTCATCCTTAAGAGTTGAGCGAGAAATAACCATACCATATGAAAGAATTCGGGTTCGAGAATAATCACAAGCCTCGACTTCTGCCTCACTAACAGGGTTTTATGATAATTACACTCAAAAAAACCGCTTTTTTAGTCTCTCATGTGTGTAGATATGAATAAAGAGAGAAATCCTACACACGTTGATGGTGGGAAGGAGAACCTTCCGAAATAATTTCTGGAGACTCCACAGAATTGTGGACAAAAAGAATCTTTTTTTTTTCTGATGATCTCTAAGAAAGGAAATCAACCATTATCAAGGATGGGAGTACTCACTTACCTTCACATCCGATCGGAAATCAACACCACTCTCACATCATCTATAGAAATGTCTTCAATCTTCGGTCTTCGGTCTTCGGTCTTCAACTGTTGATGATGAACTTCTGAACTTCAAAAACTTGACAATTTGTAACTTTTCTCTTCAATTTCCTTGTTGCTTGGAATTTTCTTCTTGAATTCTTCTTCTTTACCATGGTGGTATCAAAACTAAACTAAGAAAATAAACTACAATTATTTTTCTGATTTTTTTTTTTTTTGGTTTTTTTTTTTTGATTTTTTTTTTTGATTTTTAACAATAATATGAAAATAACAACAAAAACAATGAAACTACTAACTCCATGGATGAAGGACTTTATCACTCAATTCTTCACAACTTGTATTGTCTTGATTTCATAAACTTCACTAATTCTCATCTTATTTTGTTTTCTCTTGTAAAATACCTCTTCAAATGTGTATAGAATTCTGCTCTTTGTACTATATTGTTGCATGTAAACCTTGGACTAATTTTGATGTTGCTCTGCTCGTTGATGATGATGTGTTTCTATGGATCTGTTGATGTTGTTGAGAGAGAGAGAGTGATGCTAATTGCTCATTGAATTACAAGAAGGAGTTTTCATCTTTAGACGTCACCCTTATGATTGACAAAATTAGCACTCAAGAGATCAAAAATAGTGCTGAAAGTGGTGCGAAGTTGGGTAGCTCACCATTCCTACCCGGAATTGACGTACGGTGACACACACTCTAAAATATTTTTTAGATAGTCACAAAAATTGAAGGTCGGTGCCTCGCTTGATGTAAAAATGGGTAGTCTCCACTATGGGTGATCACAATTCTACTACAGAATATCTTTGCAGCACCTAATTTTCCATCTGGCATGGTTAAATCCAACTTTAACGCTCTAATCAACTAAGAAACCCGATTGTGTTCTCCAGTATTTCCAAGTTCAGCTATTTCGGTCTGACTCTTTATGTAAACATAGCTAGAAGCATGCTAGTGACTCTAAGATCTCTAAAAATTGGAGGTTTTATGAAAATATTTGCAAAAGATTTTTGAATTTGTTTTTTATTTTTTTAATAAAAGACTAAAAACTCTATATGCAAAACACACCCCCAAACCTAAATCTAACATTGTCCTCAATGTTTCAACAGATGAAAAGAATAACATACCATGAGAACTATGTTGAGTAGAGAAAAAGGAAAGAGATTACCAGATTTAGAAGGGTGGTGCTAAACCATGAGTGGATGGATGCGTTGAAAACAAACATCAAGAGCGCAGGGCAAATTTTTTTTTTTTTTTTTTAACACACATATATACTAAGGGGATTCAGAAATTACCTACTGGATTACACAATGATGACTCACCATACACCAACAATATAAACAGTTGAGGATCAACCCAAAAATTGATATGCAAAGACATCAACAGCCTTACACATATAAAACATAAGAGTGCAAGTAAGGCTGCATGTGTGAAAGAGTTACCCCCAAACCTGAAGTTGGCAACTAAAGAAGCTTTTAGCACAAAATCTTGCAATTTTGGAGGTGCTGCATGCACAAGATCAAGCTCAAAGTTCACACTTTTAGGAACAAGCATAGAAATGCATTCTAACTGTGGCTCATCAAAGTTATTGTATTTTGCAGCAAAATAGTCCAAGAGGACTTGTGAAGCACACAGTTCTAACCCAAAACTTGGAGTTGTCCACAAAATGGGTTTCACAACCTCTCGGCTGACATTAAGACAATCATGTTGTGACTTAAGCATCGAATCATAACTCTCCAAGTTATCTTTATCTGTGTTACTATATGATTCAACTTTCCCTAAGTCAGAAACAAGTACAACATCATGCTAATGCTCATAAAACAAATCAATAAGCCCCAGTTCACAATCATCACCTACAACTTCAGTTTCATGCATAGGAATACCACAATAAACTTCACCATGTGACTTAGGCAGAGAATCAGACACATGAAAGTTATTTTCATGCATAGTATCATTGGTGTCTACATAAGATTCATCATTTTCTAAGTCACAAACAAGTTGTGCAGCATGCTCACTTTCACAGAGTAATTGAACAAATCTCAAATCGTTCACAAAGTTATCTGAACTGCATTGAGTATGAATATTAGAAGAAACATTTTCAGTGTATGTCTCTATATTATGGTCTGGCATTTCAGAGTCACTTGACTCTGAAATTTTATCTTCAAGATGAATTATTTCTTCTAACATCATATCATCATCTGAGTAGTACGCATACTCATCCCTATTAAAAGCTTTGGTGTTTTCAGTCAACTCATTCTTTTCTAGGTGAGGTTCATATTCAATATTAGTTACATGAGTAGGACTTGACACCCAATTTTCAACATGCAATTCAGTAGGACTAACATTCATTTCACCCTGTAATTCCTCCCTCTCCTCATTTAGTGCATCAAGGATTTGACTCATTTTGAGTTCTAAACTCGCAAACCTTTGGTCAGTTAACTTTTGATATTGCACAAGGTTTTGATTAAATTCTAAAATTTCATTATGTTGTTCAATGAAAGGAGAGTCATCAACAGTAGGTATCTCATTTTCATATGAATATTCAGTACATGGTGATGCATGAGATTCACTATTGAAGGAAAATTCATAGATGTTTCTATATGGATGATCATGCAATGCGTTCAATTCAAATCTAGCATTACTTTATTCTATCAATTTAAGATTTTCCATCACAGATTGCATACAAGGGCTCAGGGGAGTATAGAATTGCTACGCATCCCCTGGTTGTGAGTGACACATGTGCGAATAATAACTAGGGTGTGAATATTCATGCTCAAAAACCTGATAAGGTTCATAACAATCCCTAAAATTATCAACATCATGGTTTAGTGGGAATTCAAAATGTGGAACATGCTCATGTGCAAATTGTCCACTGTGTCTGTGTTCACTCCTAGTTGCATACCAGTATTCTGACATGTTATGGCTATCACAGAACCAAGAAATTCACACTACAAGGAAGTAATGCATGTGATACAATTCAGAATAGATGGTATTTAGTTATCACAAGATTCACAACATCAAGTATGTTATAGCACTCAAACAGTTAACAATTTTTCAACATAGGGAAACTAAGATCATGAATCAAAAGCTAGTTTTTAGGTATACGCCATACACACAAAACTTATTATGTTGCACCGAGTAGACAAGCAACAACTGCACAACACTTAATGGGTTTGTGTAGGTCGGATCAGTATGTTTCAAGATTTAGATACCCCACAGAACATAACAAATTTAGCATGTAAAGTTGGTACTCATGTTTCATAGACTCATGCGCAAAGGTACCAGGGAAATAGTTCAACAGACAGGGAGTCAACTTAGCCACAAAAATTGGGTTATAAATAAAGCTGGAGTTGAAGAATGATACCACCGGTATAAACCGGGTTTAGGCAATTGTGTTCCATTCCTTGTGTTTCCTTGTTTCTCAGAGCAATATTCGCAGGTACCAACAGGTTTCAGTCATAATGGCTATGATGCTCCTTTTTCTTCCTTCCTCCTTTGACTTGCAGCCAAGATTTCAAGTGCCTGCTATTTTACAGCTTGACTCACAAAGGTGATACAGATGAACTGATTGCAGGTTGCAGAAAATGCAGCCGCAGAATGATTGAGGGCTACATTTACTTAGCACAGACCAACATGAGATTTTTTTGGTTTTTTTTTTTAATAATGTGGGATGAGATGCAGGATACATAGGGACTTAACTATTATGCAAGAATGCTCACAGTATGTACAACCTAAACTGAAAACTAACACACTGAAGATGCAGAAAAATTAAAATCAAAGCTAATACCAACAACAAAATGCAAATTATTATGAGATGTAGCTAACTAGTATGTACAGGCTAAAATGCAGATGATAGAGTACACTAACTACAGATGGGATTTACAGATGGCTACATATTAAAAACTACTTAACTAAATGCTGGACTGAGATGCAAACTAATAATTAATCTAAGAAAAAGAATGGAAGATGCAGAGATGCTTAGATTGGTGTATCACAGGTAATGAAAAATTTAACTAAAAATGCAGCTATAAGCTAGATAATGAAAGTATAAACACAGCTTAAAGATGCAGTTATATGAATGATAATGAAGTGATTAATACTAAAGTTACCACTGTAAATACAAATCTATGAATGCATGAGACAAATGGATGAAACTCCAAATGCAATGACAGAATGCAAAAGCTACAGATTTAAGATGCTACTGAGTTACAGCTAAGATTACAAATCTAATATGCAAATGAAACTGACTGAAACTACATGAATGTAAAGATGCAGTTGATTATGACTATGCTAATGGAGCAGTTTATACAGAGAGATAATGATGCAAAGCAACTACAGATGCTATTAAACTATAGCATGGGATGCAAGATTATGACAAAGCAATAAAATGCAAATCTATTTAAGAAGTAACTTATCCTAACTGGAAGAAATTACAGCTAAGTTATACTAGAATTCAAGTGTACAGCTAAATGACAAAAATACAAGTTTACCAAAGTGTATGCAAGCAACCTTAGTGAACAGTAGAAAATGCAAGAATGAAACATAACTAACTATGACTGTGACACAAGTACTCAACTAGAATGACAGAGTCCAAAAGCTACATATTTAAAAATGTAACTAAGTTACACTAGTAGTGACTGCAAAATAAGCTAAATTTGAACTAATATGTACAAGATTGAAAATCAGGAAGTGTAAACAGTAGAGCAACTATACTAGCACCAAGTCCCCGGCAACGGCGCCAAAAACTTGGTAGGCTGGGAAAAGAGCCTACAAACTATAAACTGCAAGTGCACAGTGTCGACAAGCAACATAGGGCAAGCACAGGTCGAACCACAAAGACTTGGGTAGTGATAGTTGGAGCTAAAGGAACACTAACTGATTTCTATTATAATGTAACACATGAGGTTTGGTTTTGGTGTCGAAACGACAAGATATAGCTGTTGAACAAATAGATATGCAATAACAGGTTGTAACAAGTAATTAAAGAGTACTAGGGCAGTTGAATCCACCTCCTAATCTTGTACTAAGGCAATGCAAATTCAAGTTATTTTCTTACTTCTTTCCAGAGAAAACTACAATGAATGGTTTATCAATTAATCTCCCTAATTCACCCCTAGTATAAGTTGTCTGATTAAGGTACAACCTATCACAGGCTCATTTGGTTCATTAACTAATCACCAATTCTAAATCAATTGAAGCACAAGTCTTTAGTGGATGATTTATCAACCAATCTATCTAACTCACCCCTAGTATATATTGTCTTATGACAGTACAACCTATCACAGGTTGTTTTGGTTTATTAACTAACAATCATCCCTATATCCATTAAGTACAACAAGCAAGATAACATGGAATTGATTAACTTAACAAAGAATTAATGGTTTCATCTCTGCCCTAGCAGAGAGTTTTAGAACATGAGTTAAATTGAAGTAACAAAATTACAGAAATTAAAACCTAAAACTAGCAATGAATTGCACCGGCTACTCCGGTCTTAGCTTTCAATTACAATTGATCCCCCCTTTTATACAAAATTCTCCCCTTTTTTCAACCCTAATTTCAGTCAATTACAATAGAAAATTAGGGATTTTTGTTGCTTTTGAGAACTCACCACTGTTGCTGATAATTCTTCACCCACGCCTCTGATCGTTCTTCTCCCACGCCTTTGCTTTCTCTTCTCCACTAGATGTTGTCGAATTCGTTGAGAGCTCGAGAACTTGAGAACTATTTTCAAAGCTGACACCTAGGGTTTAGTTTAATTGAATTTCAAATAAAGAAAACAAGGGTATGGGCGATGAGGAAGAAGAGAATGAGTGGGTGAGGTGGTGGAGGTATGGAAAGTGATGGAGGTTGTCGGGGTGATGATGGTGGTGGTGTGGAGTTCTGCAAATATGATAGTTGTGTTGTCGGGTGTGGAGGAAAAACGATTAGAAAAATGGTTAGAGGCTGTTTGGTTGATGCTCATCTAGGTGAAGGGGGTAGACAAACTGTGGTGTGAGGCGGACGCTTCTACTGTTAATGCAACAAATGAAGACGCTGTTGGATGCATCTCTTTGATTAGATCCAACGGTTCAGGACGGAGGCGGGTTTGGATTCTGGTATGGGCTCGGATATGGGTATCTCAAGCCCATATAGTTGTAAATAGGTTGTAACCGACGCGCGCGCGGGTTTCAAATTCTCTTATGCAGTCGCTAGTCTCCAATTCTCTGCTCTTTTGGCTCCGCAATTCATCTAAGCTTTATTTAGTACCTAAAAACACAAAATTAATTAGTACAAATATTTATTCTTGAAAACACAGAAAATATAGAATCTGAGATAATATATGATTTTAAAGCGCAAAAGATGAGTTAAATGCCAATAAAAAGGTGTAGAAATATGCACTTTTTGGCACTCATCATGACCCACCAAATCACTTAGATAACAATAGATAAATATGGAAAAATAAAAATATAACGTGATATGGTGACATTCCGAGATATGGTAACAACTATCATATAATTTGTAACACTTGAATAATTCAGTCCTTTTAGTTAATGGGTTCCTCAACTCCTTCATCCAAGATGGTTCCATCCATTTAGATTGATAGTGTCATCCTAAAGGCACATGTTTCTAGGTTTCGGAGTGTATAAAGCATTTTTTTTCGGTCTATTTTTCTATTTTTTTATATGAAACAAGGGAAAACTAAAAAGGCTAAAAACTCTATATGAGAACACTCCCCCACACTTAAACTTTACATTGTCCTCAATGTAAATTGAATTGTCCAAATAAAGTCAAGGTGGGAAATCCATAACATGATAAATATACAAATGCATAATAAAAAATGATACTCCAACTCATAGCTATTTCTGAACAATAGAGGATAAACACTAAACAAGCTATTTAGTTGGCATATAATCCCAACTCAGCCAAGATATATACCTCATTGTTAATAAAAAATTCCATCTACTTAGAAAGGCTAGTGTCTATTCTAAATTGTTCAAAAATCTCTAAAAGTGATATGCAAATATCCAAAATAAGAAAATAAAGATAAAAGACTTAAAATAAAAGAAAAAGATAGAGATAGATACACAAAACCAGTGGGTTGACTCCCATTTAGCGCTTGTTTTAAAGTCGTCAGCCCGACTTGCAAGTTGAATTCCCCATACACCAATAATCGGAAAAGATGGGGATCCACCCATAACACCTGTTTTGCAAAAACTAGCTTCGCACAAATATTAGTAATATAAAACAGAAATGAAGCTATTAACCGATAAGAGTTTCTCCCACACTTATTCTTGTCCACACTTGGAAGTGCATAAAGAACATAGGAGTCGGGTACTTCCACGGTTTCTTGTTCACAAACCTGCATAGTATTGACACCCTAATTTCACACCTTCTATGGGAAAATATCAGTCTTACACATCCAAACCCGGGAGTTCTTGCTATCACATTGAAGAGGAGGAAAATACGAAGTCAATGGCGAAAGAGCGGAATCATTCTGAGTTCGTATGAAGAAGTTATGATCAAAACAAAATCTCATAAGACTAAAGGTCAGGGTGGTCAATTTCTAAGGGATGTGCTACTAGCATCCTCACTGTTCGTTAAGGGGCAGTCAAGTTCAAGAGAAATACTAAAGGCACTCAATTTATTACTAAGGGCACCTCTTCTTCTTCCTCATGAAGAACATGAGTGTTTTTAATGGTGGTCATCATGATGATCACGATGGTGATGGATTTTGATCAACAATGATTTTCGATTTTGGATACATCACTAGGTTCCTGGGGGCGATAGGGAGCTTGGGTAGGAGCCTGATTTCACGGCAATCATGTTCTTGATGCGGTAAACAGTAACAACGATGAACAATAATAGTAACCGTGGACCACATTATCTTAATCATGCTTTTACTTGTCGCACAAAATTGAATAAAAAGGAAAAAAAGGACGGAAGAAAGAAAAGGACGAGGACGACCGCCAATCAAGCGCATGCGAAGGAAGAAAAAGAAAAGAGCGGCTGATTTTTTTTCCGTTTCCCATTAGATTTGCGGATTAGGAACAGTGATTCAGTGGCTATAAATAGAGATCGAACTTCTCATTCAAAAACACTTCGAATACACTCAACAATACTTCACAAACAAAAACACTTCTTCCTTTACTTTAACAAGGTTTCCACCCAAACCACACAACAACAAAGGTTTCCACCCAAACCACACAAAACAAGGTTTTCACCCAAACCACACCACAACACAAGGTTTCCACCCAAACCACAATCCAAAAAATCTAGGTTTCCACCCAAACCAAGAAGAATTATTGTTTCTCAAATAGAAAATATTTCTTATCACATGTTTCAAGTCTCCATGTATTGTGTCATTTAATCAAAGAGAAGTCAAATTTTTTTCCTACACAATAGTTATCATTGTCTTGTGCATTTATAGTTCATTTTGAGAAAACTCAAAAAATAAGAAGATTAAATCAAGTATTGTCTTTAAGTTTTTAAAAGATTAGCATTAAATTGCTAGTACTTTAACTACTTTCAACATACTTAACGGAAGCAAGCAATCGTCGTAAGAATCCTTTCAAATTTAAATATCATATTTCAAGTATATTAATTACCTATCTCTTCGGTAAATTACATAGTCATATGGGAACGGAATGGTTTTCCATTTCGTAGTAACACCGCGACTACTCTTTGCGTTACATAAAAAATTGTGTTTTATTATTGATTTTCCAAGTGGGATAAATGAAAGTGTGGGTATAAAGCGGAATTCCCTCCCACATTAGACTCATTGTCAAAAAATAAGGTTGGCATTAATTCTATTTTTATTGAGCTAATCTGCAGGTTAATTGTTTAATTTTGAAATTTCATTCAAATTTCTTCTCAAAAAAACCAAGGTTTCCACCCAAACCACAACAAAAACAAGGTTTTCCACCCAAAACCACCACAAAACAAGGTTTCCACCCAAACCACAACAAAAACACGGTTTTCCACCCAAAACCACCACAAAACAAGGTTTTCACCCAACCCACAAAACAAGGTTTCCACCAAAACCATAACAAAAGGATAAAAAAACCAAGGTTTCCACCCAAACCACCACAACAGAAAAACCACTACAAAAGAAAGAAACCACATCTCCATAGTCGAAGTTCCACCCAACTTCTTACTATGTCTCTTTTCTAAATAGCTCATGCATGAAAATCTATTATCAATAAATTATAAACATTTTCCCCTTTTAATCATGAAGTAGAGGACAATCTTACGATTGGGCGGCTGATGGGTGCCTAACACCTTCCCATCCCGTACTAGAATCTCTTTACCAAGACTCTCTTATAGCAGACCATAAACATGCAAAGTCATAACTAGGTTTTGTTTTCCCAAAAGAATTCAAACTAGTTAAAGGGTCCTGACTCCCCTTAGTCAGGTGGCGACTCCAAAACATCTCTCTTTTCCCTTGCAGAGCTAGCTCCCTTACTAACGAACTAGTGAGAAGCTACCTATGTCCGACGTCATGCTGCAAACATCCACGAACGGATTCGCACATGGACTTCACCCCCGTAACAATTAGGGATCGTAAAAGACCGGCTCTCAACCCGCGCCAGGCCTCGATTTCTACAGTGGCGACTCTGCTGGGGACAAGTAATAGACCGGCTCTCAACCCGCGCCAGGCCTCGATTTATACAGTGGCGACTCTGTTGGGGACAAGTAATAGACCGGCACTCGACCCGTGCAAAAGGCCCCAATTTCTACAGTGGCGACTCTGCTGGGGAATAAATAAGAGATTCGACTTGAAAAATGATTAAAATGAAAATGTTTTTTTTTACTAATATTTATTTGAGAAAGGTTCATATTTCAAGTACCATCGTTGGTTGTAAACCATTGAAGCTTATGGCTCCTACAACTAGAAGTGTTACCAGAAAAAATGCTGCCACAGCTGTTAAAGTGTATTTCTGCGAAGGAATCAAGTACTCAAGAACGAAGAGGTCTTTTAATAAGGATGATGTTCCTAAAAAAATTCATGGTGACACAATCTTTCCTGAACATGAAAAACATGTTATCAACTTAAAAGAGGTTACAAATGAATTCCTCAACCAGAAAAGGAGTTTTAAGTATCGCATCAACTCCGCCATAAAGAAAGTAATGTCTTATAAGGATAAGTTAAAAAGATCTGAGAAAGCTCTATCCATTCTAGAAGCTCAACTCAATGATTTTTTAAGTATCTCTGACAATGAAGAAGATTTTCCCGACGAGCATAGAAAATAAAAAAATTTGCAAGAAATAGAAAGCTTCAGGTTGCAAGAAGTCGCAATGACACCGGATCAACTCCGAGAAGGCACTACACAAGTATGCATGGACTATACGAGTGTTGAACAACAACTTCCTGAGGTGGATGATTTCCCGATCTACAATGGCATGGAATCACCAATTCTTCACCTTAACTCATATCTCTCATATATGGAGAAATGGGAGATGAACGAATAGAGCAATCTAAAGCACTACTTCGGTCATAGCCTAACTGGCGGGGCAACAATATGGTATTAAACTAATGATTGCTTTCTACAAGCAGTGTGGCCAGAAATGATCAATGCCTTCATCGAGTATTTTTAAAAGATTCGACCAGAGATGATCAATCAAAACTTGGAGCAGTGCCTAGAAGAACAAATAGAGAGGTTCTGGAAGACCAACGCCAGAAGGAGGGAGGAATCATCTGATAGAAGCGTCTACATGATAATTCCCAACGAAGCAGCAGCCTTCCATTCTCAGGCATACCATAACAGAGTTGCACGAAGTTTCAACAAACACATGCGACCCCGCAAATTCGACAAAGGAGATCTTGTGCTCAAAGAAATCCATCCAGTAAAGCACACCGACCCAAGGGGAAAATTCAAACCGAAATGAGAGGGTCCGTTCATTGTCAAAAAGATTTTTCAGGGAATGGAAATACAACTGATGAACCTAGATGGAGAAGAACATCCAAGGCCCGCGAATGCTGATCAACTCAAGAGGTACTATGCCTAATCAAAGGCGACATCCCGGCATAACTAATCCATGCATCTCCTCAAAAGATCAATTGGTTTGTCAGCACTCATGACTTTTATCATCGTTTTCTGCTTTATCAACTTGTTTTCAAAAAAAAAAAGAGTGTGTATGTTTTCATAAAAGTCATGCCATTTCAAAACAAAAAACAAATTTCTAAAGTTTGCTTTCAAAAAAAAAAAAAACAACGCTGATGATGAAAACCTTAGGATGATATTGTGCCTTGCACACACCGAATAGGCAGCTGAGGCAAAAGTTTTTGAGTGTTATTTCGAGCCTAATCATGTTCTAACCATATTTTAAGCTTTTGTGAATGACGAGTTATCTGAGTTAAGGTCTCTCCACCGGAGTCAACAATCTGCAGAGTCAGTGCAAGTCAAACCAAGGATAAGAGAACCACCGGAAAGAAAATATTTCATTCACAAATAAAAGTATTACAAGATCTTTGTCTACAATAATGAAAAGCATGAACTCTTCCTTATATGAAGGATATATGATCATATCTAGAAAAAAAAAACAAGAAACAAACAAAACAAAAGAAAAAAGAAGAACAACAACAAGAAACAAAAAAAAAATGATATGACGGCGAACCAAAGAAGAAGAAATGGAAAACAAATAAGGAAAGGGGATGATTTTATCTGATTCTAGACCAAGATCCAATTTCTTCACCATTTCCCATTGATCAAAACCAATGTGTGATAGTGGTAAAAGTGCCCATGTGACACGCTTGATCTAGACATCTTCATCCCAGGCAGATCATTCATACTTTTCAGAATACATCTAAATCTAAATCTGATTTCAACTTTGAAATATGGATTTATCTTTGTACGTACTTTGAAGCTGCATATGGAACGATCTTATATCTTTCCCTAAATCATCAGATCTTCATCTCCGAGCCGAACATTAGTCTGGATCTCAAGATGCACTATCATCAAGCACAGAAAGAGGAGGATTTATACAGATCTATACTAAAATTCCACCAAAGACATCTCATTTCAGTTAACACTACTTCAGAGAGTAATTTATCCATCCACTCAAACTCTATCTTGTACATTCCACCAATAAATGATTACTACGGCGATAAACCAAACAAGCAGAAAGTAGAAGAACATTGAAGACGGTGGTTAAGAAAAGAAAGATCAAAATCCAGATCCGGCACATACAAGAAGGATCTGATAAAAAGATGGAGAAAAGAGGCGGATGTGCAGAAAGAATAAGCAGAGGAAAAAGAACAAGTTGAGGGTCGAGGAAGAAGAAGACGAAGTATATAAAGCAGAAGATTAGGGCTCCATCAAATTACTTTTGCGGCAAACCGAAATAAAGTCCATGACCCGCCGGGTTTCTCCAACCCATTAGGGTCATTCATCTGATCCACTAGCTCCTTTTCCCTGTACCAAAAAAAAAAATGCAGTCTACCTCGTAAAGAAGTCGAAGCGTGGAAAATTCTTCAGAAAGAGTATCGATATGTGCCTGCCTCCCTAGGGATTCTCTATTGATTTTATCATGCCTCAACGATCCCGTACATCTCAGTCACCACCGACTTCAATTGGCGCTTGCAGCTATCCACCAAATGGAGCAAGTATTCTTGAAGAGGCCTGGAAGCCTAAAACGAGAAATGAGTTAGTAAAAGTATTAAGTCATTAAGGAAAAAAGGGAAGAGTAGAAGCGGTACCTCGGGAATATCGTCCGGGAGAGGTAACCCAATAATGTTTTCACGGTCAAAAGAGCCACCTTCAATTGGAACCACATTTGAAGTTCCAAAGATAGGTATTTGGAAGTCCCATGTTGGAAGAATATGGCCGAGACTCATTAATGGAACTTGTGGAGAAGGAGCATTGCTTGAAGATCCCATCAATAATGGACGAGGGGCAAAACCTGGATCACCCACTACAAGATTCTCTCGGCAAACTTGGAATAGAACGACGACCCTTTCGAAAAAAGGGTATATTCTGCAAAGGAAAATCAATCGTATCAATTCAAGGCACGACACACCGAATAGTTGTGACCTCAAAACATAATCTGCAACGGACTACATAGTGCAAGGCCCGACGCCTCCTAGGAAATCGACGAAGCTTAACCAGGGCAAACCTGGCCAATGTCATAAATTTCTACATCAACAATTAGATCACCGTTCATCAACTTTTTTAACTATTCAATCGGCTCGAACAAAAGGCAATAAACTGAATCAACCACAAATGTTCCAAAACATCAAGAAAATGCAACTTACAAGCTCAACTGGGGAAAACTTGGCCAATGTTAGAATCACCGTTCATCAAATTTTTCGATTATTCAATCGGATCGAACAAAGGGAAATCCAACCGAATCAATCGTAAAGGTTCCAAAACATCAAGAAAATGCAACTGACAAGCTCAACCGGGGCAAACCTGGCCAATGTTAGAATTTTCTTCGTCAACTTTTTCAACTATTTCAATCGGCTCGAACAAAGGGAAATCCAACTGAATCAACTGCAAAGGTTCAAAAACATCAGGAAGATGGAGCTGACAAGCTTAACTGGGACAACCCCGGCCAACGTCAGGACTTTCTTCATCAACAACAAACAGAGAGTGAAATCAGGTCAACGACTTTGTTCGCCAACCGCGAGCGATTACTCTCAAAAAGGGGCAACTGTTGACACCATAATTTCGCACATTCTATGGGAAAATATCAGTCTTACACATCCAAACCCAGGAGTTCTTGCTATCACATTGAAGAGGAGGAAAATATGAAGTTAATGGCGAAAGAACGGAATCATTCTGAGTTCGTATGAAGAAGTTATGAGCAAAACAAAATCTCATAAGACTAAAGGTCAAGGTGGTCAATTTCTAAGGGATGTGCTACTGGCATCCTCACTGTTCGTTAAGGGGCAGTCAAGTTCAAGAGAAATACTAAAGGCACTCGATTTATTACTAAGGGCACCTCTTCTTCTTCCTCATGAAGAACATGAGTGTTTTTAATGGTGGTCATCATGATGATCACGATGGTGATGGATTTTGATCAACAATGATTTTCAATTTTGAATACATCACTAGGTTCCTGGGGGGCGATAGGGAGCTTGGGTAGGAGCCTGATTTCACATCAATCATGTTCTTGATGTGGTGAACAGTAACATCGGTGAACAGTAACAGTACTGTGAACAATAACCGTGGGCCACATTATCTTAATCATGCTTTTACTTGCCACACAAAATTGAAGAAAAAGGAAAAAAAAGGACGGAAGAAAGAAAAGGACGAGGGCGGCCGCCAATCAAGTGCATGCGATAGAAGAAGAAAAATACGACGAAGATTTTTCATTCAACATTTTCAGCCCGGATTTGGCGGAGAGTTGGTGAAATTTTCCTATAAATAGAGATCGAACTTCTCATAAAAAACACGGAAAAAAAGACAACTCAACAAAACACTCAACTTCACTCAACAATACTTCACAAACAAAAACACTTCTTCCTTTACTTTAACAAGGTTTCCACCCAAACCACACAACAACAAAGGTTTCCACCCAAACCACACAACAACAAAGGTATCCACCCAAACCACACCACAACACAAGGTTTCCACCCAAACCGTAATCCAAAAATCTAGGTTTCCACCCAAACCAAGAAGAATTATTGTTTCTCAAATAGAAAATATTTCTTCTCACATGTTCCAAGTCTCCATGTATTGTGTCATTTAATCAAAGAGAAATCAAATTTCCTTACTACATAATAGTTATTATTGTCTTATGCATTTATAGTTCATTTTGAGAAAACCCAAAAAAATAAGAAGATTAAATCAAGTATTGTCTTTAAGTTTTTAAAAGATTAGCATTAAATTGCTGGTACTTTAACTACTTTCTGCATACTTAACGGAAGAAAGCAATTGTCGTAAGAATCCTTTCAAATTTCAATATCATATTTCAGGTATATTAATTGCCTATCTCTTTGATAAATTATGTAGTCATACGGGAACTGAATGGTTTTCTATTTCGTAGTAACACCGCGACTACTCTTTGCGTTATATAAAAAATTTCGTTTTATTATTAATTTTCCAAGTGGGATAAATCAAAGTGTGGGTATAAAGCGGAATTCCCTCCCACATTAGACCCATTGTCAAAAAAATAAGGTTTGCATTAATTCTATTTTTATTGAGCTAATCTGCAGGTTAATTGTTTAATTTTGAAATTTCATCCAAATTTCTTCTTAAAAAAAACCAAGGTTTCCACCCAAACCACAAAACAAGGTTTTCCACCCAAAACCACCACAAAAAAAGGTTTTCCACCCAAAACCACCATAAAACAAGGTTTCTACCCAAACCACAACAAAAGGATCAAAAAACCAAGGTTTCCACCCAAACCACCATAAAAGAAAGAAACCACATCTTCATAGTCGAAGTTCCACCCAACTTCTAACTATGTCTCTTTTCTAAATAGCTCATGCATGAAAATCTATTCTCAGTAAATTATAAACATTTTCCCCCTTAATCATGAAGTAGAGGCCAATCTTACGATTGGGCGGTTGATGGATGCCTAACACCTTCCCATCCCGTACTAGAATCTCCTTACCCAGACTCTCTGATAGCAGACCATAAACATGAAAGTCATAACTAGGTTTTGTTTTCCTCAAAAGAATTCAAACTAGTTAAAAGGGTCCTGACTCCCTTTAGTCAGGTGGCGACTTCAAAACATCTCTCTCTTTCCCTTTGTGGAGTTGGCATCCTTACTAACGAACTAGTAAGAAGCTACCTATGTACGACCTTGTGCGGTGAACATACACGAACGGATGCGCACATGGGTTTCCCCCCGTAACAATTAAGGATCGTAATAGACCGGCTCGTCGACCCGTGCCAGTCCTTGATTTCTACACATAGTATGAGAATTTAATGTTTCTAATGGCGGATATCGAGAAACAAAGTCATCTGACAATATTTTTGAAGCACATACATTCAAACCAATAAGAGTTAAAGGAGAAGAATCAATATGCAAAGGGTTAGACAAACCTCGCACAATCTCTTGTAGCACGGAATCCTCTTCATCCTTGAAAAACTCAAGTGAATTATTCACCTCTTGTATATCATGGTCCTCTATCAAACCTTGCAACCATTCTTCGTCCGTTTCTAACTTAACCAAAATCTCGGCATCAACATCATCATTACAATCATATGCAAGCTCAATTGGGTCTTCCACAATATTGGTCATATGGGTTTCATTCTCAACATACTCCTCTTCATTATAAGGCACATACTCTGCTGCGGATTCAAGTCTCACCATAAGGAAATTTTTTAGAACACTCATTGCATCATCCTCAAGCTCTACCTTTTGAATATGTTCTTGATCGTTATAAAGATCAATGCTTGAGTAAGCTACACTAGTGTCATCATATTCCTTTTCAACTTCACCTTGCTCACAAAAATACTCCATTGCACACTACTCGGGGATGTCACCATAAATTGGTTCAAGCGATGTATTTCCATAGTCATCGTCACTATCATACTTAACATAAGATTGGTTACCACTTCCCAAAGATTGGTATTTCGCAGAATTTTGCATGTCCTCTTTGTATTCTTCAATGCATTGTATTAAATTGGAAACACCTTTTTGAAGCTCTTGGAGTGATCCATCCAAATTTTGAAAATAGCGTTCCATTTGTTGGTAAAGCTCATTCGACAAATAAAAAGTAAAATTACTTACTTCAGTATTACTAGGCCAATTATCTTCCCTTTGAATGGGTGAATGATCATAACTACGATCATAAATTGGGCCAAACATACTATTAGCATATTCGGTCGATGAAACTGGTTCCATGCTTGGTTGTATACAAACTGACTCCATGCTGACCATAAATTGTTGCATTTCATCTACCAAACTAGAAGAAATATTAAGAGAAGCACAACTATTCTCCCCTCTTTGTGGTTGCTCACTTACATACCCACCGTAAGAAGGTTGGAATGCATGAGAGTAACTAAAAGGGTACGTGGAGTATTGATCATAACCAAAGGATTGGTTTTGATTGTACTCTCCATAAGGGTGATAGTTGTCATATTGTTGTTGAGGTTGATAACCATACCCATTGTTCCAATATGCTCCGTCCATAGAAATTGGCACCTGAAACAAGAGTTCTCAATACTATGGTTAAAAACCAAAAAATAAGAAAAACAAAACTAAAAACACAAATAAGAAACCAAAAACAAGTGACAACCGTTGTCTCCCCGGCAACGGCGCCAAAATTTGATCACTGTCGTAGGCGTAAAAAATAAATTACACTTTCTTGCTACTCAAAATATATAATATAGCAAGGGCAAGAAAGGATCGTTCCCACAAAGAGGTCTAGGTTGTCAAGTTGTTTCGGTTTCCTATATAAAACACCGGGGGTTTTCTGATTTTTAATAAAGCAAACTAAAATAAAAGCAAACAAAGAAACAAAGCACACAAATCAAAGATGCAAAGATATTGGTTAAGGATTTCGTTTTCATTCAATAACATGCTCTTGTCATAATAACTATAATTGATATTTAATCTCTCTTTTATCAATGGCCCTAGAATACCTTGATCGCAAGAATATCCCGCTAATTTCCTCTTGTCATCAACAAACAAATTAAAAGATGCGAGTATGAGTTCTATCTAAGAGAACAACCTAACGTGTAAAAGCACTAATCAAGTTTAATTCCATAGATGCATTAAGTTCTATGAAATCAGGCCAATCAAAGCAATCAAACGTGGAAAGCGTACTAATTCAATTTAACAAAGGCCATGATTCACTTGTGATCACTAGGATGTATCACTACAAGAAATATTCACAATTATGCTACTTGTATTCAAGGTGTATCACGTTTACGTATAATAAACCCTAAACTAGCAATAGATATGATTACGAGTTCAACCAATTTGCAACTTGACGAAACTAACAATCAATCATACAACTATATTTTCAGAGAATCGTGAACGATAAATATGAAACAAAACTAATATATTGAATCAAAGAATCATGTTATGTGAAATCCAACTAATCCATAACCAAAAGAAAATTAAGTAATCATGCTCATGGAGTTCATAACAAGAAGGAAGAGAAAGCCTATCATGTTTCTAAACCCTAGAAAACAAAAGTAGAAGATAAGATTATGATATTAAGATGCTCTAACATATAGAATTAACCCCTTTTATATACTCTCTCCAAAACCTGTGTTTAGGTCACGACCCCCCATCTTCCAAAACTCATTAGCTAAAATAGCCCATTAGCCAAGCCCAATCAAAACAGGTCCAACTCCTCCTCTGGATCGAACCGGTCAGATGAGTCAACTTACCAGAGGGGAATTCTAGCCGAGTCATAGCGGTTTCTAGTGATATTGAACACCAGCACTACCACTGCCTTCTCTACTTGCTGTCCAACTTCCTGCATTTCCATACATCCACAATCCACCCAAATCATTGCAGTAGCTCTGGCTCATACCAACATTTCTTGTAATCTGACCACTTGAGCATCATCTCCAAGCTTATTCCATGTCTCAAGCCATCACAAAAGCACCACCATCTCAACTCCTAGACTTCACCGTCTTGTAACAGTCTCTAGAGCCATTACCACCTGCACCTGCATTTGTTCATTGCACTTGGTTCCTCCATTGCAGCTGCAACACTTCCCTGCTCAATACATCGCCTTAAGCCATTCTTCATATCTTGCTAACACTCCAGCCCTGTAACTCCAACTATTACAATGACCAGCAGCTGTACCATTACCAGCTCAAGTTCACCTGCAACACTGAGCTCCACCTCCATTCTAGCACCAACACAAGCCCATGTTTTCTTCATAGCTCCACTACTCAGTTCCTTCAACTACAGCTGCAATAAGTTATTACTTCTCTTCTTAACTCAACCTTCATCCAAGCCACATTCCACCATACCTTCAGCTCATTCATTAACACCATCCCTTGTAATCTGAACTGCAACCCCAATACTGGCAGCAACTACACTATGAACTTCTTCTTCAAACATCAATATCACTCAAACTACCAACTCAGCCATTGTGACTGTGATGGTAACTCAGTAACATCTTCTATGTTGTTATCACAGAAACCACACACTGCAGCTTCATCCAGCACCTGTTCAGCTCACTAACACTTCCATTCCCACCTGCTGTAACTCAGCTACCCTTCCATTGTTCTCTCCCCTATAAGATCTTCACTGCTGTAGCTTCATCTCTTCACATTCAAACACACACAACCATCATCTGCGCAAACCCAAGAATCCGTCATTGATCAACAGTTTCCACTCTTAGCTCAACCTATGCCATCTTCCTAATCCAAGATAAACCACTATAACACCACTAATGCCATATCCTGCCTCAGATTCAACATCACTGCCAATTCCTAAATCAAATCACACCCATCTTTTAAACATCACAGCATCATTCTTCACCTTAATCATCCACCAAAACCCACTAATTCATCTCTCATATTTCTTAGCAGTGACCACCAACAATATTAGCTCAATCCCATCTATGATTTCTTAACTTCTTCCAATCCCTCATCTCAGCTCCAATGAATCCAATACCACCTTCATAAATTTATCTTTGAACCAACAACAACTCAATCTCCACCACCAGTCCTCGGAAAACCACAAGCAAGACCTATTAAATTTGTAACATATTTGTAGCTTCCAATTACGGCTGATTTGCATCTTCTTTACTTCTCTCGGCAATAACAACATCTGTCATTCTTTATATTCCACTTCATTCAAGCACAGAGACTTCATGAACCTCTCAAACCCTTAAATCATACAACCCATCTTCAACCTCCATAAGGTAATCATCATCATCTTCTGCTCAAATTCATCACATAACCAAAACCCTTTTCATCTCTGTAGTCCAATTTCTTAGTATTCTTCACTATATCCTCTTCCACTTACTGCCAAAATCAAACCCAAATCAGAATCGAACCCATATTTGATTTCTTATTATCTTCATCTATCATTACAGAACCAGATTTCTTCTCCATAACCTCCATTAATTTTTCTTATTCCCTGAGTTTCTGTTCTTCATTCGATGGCATCACCATTTATGCCAAAACCCTAGCTCCTGAGATCCCAAATTCTCTCAAATTACTCACCGATCTCTTCCAATCTCGAACTCTTTTCTCCTCTGCCCCTGAATTTCATCAACATCGGCAGAACAACATTTGGGTGAAAAAGGAATGAGAAAATGATTTCTCAATTTCAGGGTTTGGTGTAATAACTGAGACGGCTATCAACACCCATGGGTGTTTTCAGCAATTCTTCTTAAACTCCAACTGATTGTCCCTTATCCTCGACCGGGATCCGGATAACACTTGCAATGAAATGACGCTTTTGACCCTTCTTGCTCAAAACGGATGGTTTCTCTTTATTTTGCTCCAATGACTCCAAAATACCTAATAATACTCAAAAGCGAACATAAGATACATAATTTACAAAGACAATAGCAAAGAAAGCATAAATACTAGATATAAAATTAGGTGTTTTAGACACCTATCAAGGGAGACGGTGAGTATTTTCAAACAATGAGGAGGGTAGTAGTTCGTCATAATTAAATTACATAAGCGCGGGTCTCTCTTCATTTTCAGTTAGTAGTTACTGCACAACTCCATTCCCCGCTCTTTTCCCCTCCTTTTTATATAATCGTCAAAGAGGGGACTACTTTCAGACTTCACTAATCTCTCCGTTCTCTATCGGGAAACATAGTTTTTCGGCAAGAAAATAATCTCCTCCGGAAAATGTATCTAACAAACATTTCCTATAACTTACCATCTCTTCCTCAGTTTCGTACTTCACGCAAACAATTATCACACAGAAACCTTAATCAAATATCAAATTCATTCGATGAAAACCTTCTTCGTCGATTGAAATCCTTAGCTTTGATCACAAATGAGAACCCAAAAATCACCTTATCGTTTCTCTCATTAGTTGTTGATGTTCTCTCTTCAACTTATAAAGAAGCTGAAACTGCATTCAATGATTTGAAATGTTCTTCATTTGATTTACAAAATCATCCATTAAATTTTTATTTAGATGATTCTATCAAACTTTTAGATGTTTGTAACTCAATCTCATCAGAAATCGAAAATGTTATCAAAAATCGTCTTCTGATCAGTTTTGTTCTTAATTTGTTGAATTCTAATGGAGATTCTCAGATTCCATCACAAGAAAAACTCAATCGAGCTAAAACATCTCTTTCAGATTGGTTGAATTATACATCAAAAAATCCTAATCTTGAAAAGGCAGAGATTTTGATCAACTCACTGGCTATTCGTCTTGACGATCCTTCTCCATTTGGCATGGTGTTAACAGTTAAAAAACTTGTTCATCGGATTATCTATTCAGTTGCAGCGGTGACAGTTTTCATTGCCGGCGTTTTAGTGACAGCATTTAGCGTGTCGAGAATGAGTATCCGGATTCGGGTTGCAAGTGAGTTTGTATGGGCGGGAGCATTTAATGGGTTAGAGTCCAGTATATCCGCCCATAACCGAAATTTGTGTACCTATCAGAAGATAAACAGACGGTTTATTGACGATTTGGATAACGTATACAGAAGTGTGAGAAGTGTTTATGACGTTATCGATAACTTGGCGGGAAGGGATCGTTATGTTAGGGAGAGTGAAGAAGAAAAGTTGTTGTTGTTGTTGAGTAACGCCGTTAAGGAATTACATAAGGAGATGACGGAGTTTTCAGATAATTTGGATGGACTGTCTAACGGTGTCAATGACTTGTTTGACACTGTTTTGGGTGTTAGAGAAGGTTTATTGGAGAAGATTAGGGTAGGGCTGGAGGCTTAGATAAATAGAAGAAGATGTAAATGCACAAGTGTAATGAAATTATTACGCTGCAATTGACAAAATATAGTAGAATAAAAAATTTAAAAGCTCACCTGCCAAAACAAAATCAACAAATACAAATCAGTTTTTTTTATTTGTAGTTTTGAATTCACTGTTAAAGTCATTTTCTCCATTTCAAAATAATATGTTTGATTCATGTGTAATTTGTACATAAAACAACCCTACTATTTTGTAACCGAAGTAGTATATATTTATACCATGTGAGTGTTTGATCATGATAAAGAAAAAAAAATACTTATCTTAAATCAAGTCTGAGTGTCGAACCTTCAACAGAAAATTGGACTGTTTATACAACAAAGAAGAAGAAAGCAAGCGGAAAAGGTAGTTCGCAATTTCAACCTTGCTCCTTGAACCCTTTTTCTGTCTTAGATACAGATACTGAAATTGTGAATGCAGAGTTAGATGAATCTTTCACAGGGAGTAGAGAAGAAAGAATCAAAGAACAAGTGGGTAACAAGGAAGTCAGCGATGACAAAATCACAATTGAATCTTGTGATGATTCTAGTGAGGAGTCGGAGTATGAAACCGATAAGGAAGGTATGAAAGTTGAGAAGATGAGAAATCTAGAAGAAATACCTAGAAGGAGACCTATGACTAAGGAGCAAAAGGTTGACAATCTTGTGAACACTAGTGCTTTGTTAGGTGTTGGAGGAAAGAAAGCCGACATGAAGAATATTTTCGGTGACATAGTAGAAAGGCAATCCAAGCTAAACCCTGAAAAAGTACTTGCTAAACTCAATTGGCCTGGGGTTACAAACAATGATATGCTTGGTAGAGGGAAAAGAACTCCTGCTAGGAGGAAATAGGCTGCGGCTTTTGCTTTTAGGTCTTGTTTTTTAAGCTCTTTGGAGCTGGGAACTGTATGCCTTTGTTAGTTTCTTTTGTGGTACTTGCTTAGTGCTTTCTTCTATTGTAATTCTCTTTTTCTTTTTCCAATAAATTTTTAACCTTTTAAGTCAAAAAAAAATATCTGATTCTTCAGTTGATATGAAGTTGGGTATACAATGTGTTCTGTTGCAACCAATCTGTATAATTGGAAGAATTTGTATTATTTATAGAATCTGAAGACGGCAAGCTTAGAACTGAACGCATGAGAATTTGACGATGACGAGTTTAAAATTGTAGGTACATGGCCATCCCATATAGTTTTAGTCGAGCTCAGTAAAACATAACTACTTAGTTTATGTATGATGCTACGGTTTCTTAGAAAATCAAGAGCCGCACATTAAGAACTTATCAAAAGAAAAACTGGTAAACCTAACTAGACAGGAAGGAATTTCTTGGAAATCAAACTGTCATTGTGACTCAAAACGCATCACATTACCAAAACCTTGCGCAGTGATCCAAGATCTAGAATGATAGGCGGCCGGCGAGAATAAGAATCAGAGCAAGTGGCATATGAGATGGTTCCCGGTGAGATGTGAATTACCCGCCTAATAACCAGTGGACAATAAAGCGAAGTTGGGTGTAAATATCAGAGTCTTTGTTTAAATCCCTGGAGTTGTAAATTGTAAAGTAGCGAGATTCTTACAAGAGCGCTTCTAAACAGACTGAGGGGGGAAAACCCTCTTAAAACCGCCTCTCACATTTTGTTTTTTTTTGTGGGTCCCAGTGGGCCCCACCCCCTCGGGAGACGTGCAGGGGGTGGGTGGTGTGAGGGGCGTTGTTTTGGCGTGATGTTGTTGTTTTGGCGTGATGTTTTTCTCGGTTCGCCGAGAATTTTCGTTCTTACAATTACAGGATTATCCAAACGTGTCCACAGTGATAACAACCACTTCTTGTGTAGTTACCAGCACAACAAGTTCTAAATTTACAGTTAGGGTTTCATCTTCACAGAATCAACCAACCCTTTCTGTTTTCAGTTTTATGCTCAGTTCCAGGTTCTCTCTCTGTCTCTCTTGACTAATTTGTTCTTGAAATCAATTTTATTTTTCTCTTTATATCTTCTTTCATTTTGGGTGGGAAAATTGATGGTAATTCTCTCCGGGTTCCCATTTTAATGCAATTTTCATTTTGATTGAGACTATTGTTGATTGTAGTTCTAATATTAGGTTTAGTATTCAAAGTGATAGTTTTGAAAGGCAAAAGCAAGATAGCTGAGGCAATACATAACTTGCAATGTTGAACCTATCCCTTATATGTTGCTTTTCTTGTATCCAAATGGGTTTTGAGTTCCATAAAAGTAGGAATGTTTGTTGGATGGATAAGCGAAATAGGCAGAGTTATATTCTTGTTATAAGTCAAATTATATACTATAACAATGATATAAGCAAGTTCTGATTGTAGCCGAAAGGGATATATTTGAATAAGTTAAATGAGTTCTTTAGTGCTTGAAACATGTTAGTGCTGTCGTGTAAGGTTTAGTTACCAAATTTGAGACCATGGACGACCATCTGATGTTATATGTTTTTTTGTTTTGACAACAATGTTGATGTTATAGGTTAGTTCTTCTTGGAGTGTTACCAAGTTTTCAATAGATTGTTAAATATGAATTCCTCATTTTCCAATACTTTTGCGTGTTTGAATCTCGTAAGAAATTCCCGTCCTGAAAAGTTCGATCCAAGTGCATTAAATACCAGGCTTTTGATTGAAAATGTTATTTTGGATTTAATCTGCTACAAGGTTGCACTTAGATTTTGGTATGTATTAATCAAATCCGTATTGTCATCACTTTCACCTGATCAATTCGAAGTGACACTCAGAGTTGCAGGTTATGACGAGTGTTTTATCAAATCACCCTCTTGGTAGGTCATTTGGAGTTTTGGAGAATTCATCAAGAGGGAGATTGTATAGGATTCCATATCTTGGATATTCAGCTCTGTCTTTCCCTTCAGGAGGATCAGTATTGGGTCAAGTCTCATACTTTTCTATAGATAATGGCACCTGTGGGAGGGCTAGGAATTGTGGACCAGTATACTCTACCACATTGGGTGATAGCTCAGATCCAGATGACTCAGAAGACGAGAATCAAAAAGACGAATCTTCTTCGAACAAACCTGCACGTGTAAGTGGGTTTCCTTTCTGCATATATTGGATGCATAACCAAGGCTCTGTCAGAAGAAATGGATGTCTTTGTGGGATGATCTTTCATATTTAGTTAAATTTAAATAAAATGGGATAGTTCCACCAATGGAACAGTTTGTTGTGTATCTGTCAGGTGTTTTCTTTAACAATATTTTTCAATCAATTTAAATCTCTCATTTTTCCTTCTCCACACCTTTCTACAATGTGTTACGTTTTAACATTCATATTCTTAGTGTGTTAGATTGAGTTACAAACATGGTCTACTAAAGACCGTCATCAGATTCTGTAGTACGTGTATTAACTATTAACTGTCTTTTGTGGATGTTTACACATACATCTTTTATCTGTTGATATTAACGAGTATGTAGATGTCTTTATGCTTTGTACTGATCTATCTTGCTCTGTATCTCCTTATCCAGGGTAATGATGAATTGTTCCGCGAAGGTCTCGAAAGAATTGTTGGAACAGATGATTCTGCCTTTAGCGGAATAGACCTTGCAACTTTAATTCGGAAGAAGTATGGCAGATCCTATGACGTTCAGCTAATAAAAAAGGTACTTTTTCCATCATAAAACACTTAGTAGTTAGTGTTGTTTGTTAATACTGAAAGATTTTATTTTGAAACTTAGTTACAATGTCTATTTTGTAATGAGTTTGTCTGCTTTTTTTTCGCAAATCTGTCTGGTACCTTCTAAATTTCTAATACTCAAATAGGTACCCATTTTTCAAAGTTGCTTATATCCACTTCAAATGTTTATTTTTGTGTGTTCATTTGTAGGAGTTCATGGGAAGAAATCTTCTGGCATTGAATGTCATGTGGAAGTATGTGGAACAGGTAACTCTTATGGTTACAGCAAATTAGAACAAGTTCTAATATTGTACTACTTTAAGATTGTAACTTGTAAGGTTGATTCATTAGCGTCCTTCTCTCAGAGATCCTTTCCGTTGACTGAAGAAGAATACATATTGAGACTCGATGATGTGGCGAACACATTGAAATGTTGGGGAGCTGTCTCACATATTCGAAATAGCCTGGCAAAGCTAAAGGAGAGACCTCGGATGGGAAAGGTAAAAAGTTCGAATTCCATTTTGTGCAATATATATAAGATGATTACTTACAGTCCTTGGCCTATGGAATCTTTAGATAGGTCAATAAATATTGTTTAACATGTCTGTAACTGGCGCCTTTAAAGTTCCAAACTACTACAAAAATATCAATGAAAGCAAATAACAGAAGAGTTTACTTGCAGAAATTAGTCAAGCAAATAGTGATGCGTTATTTTCTTTTTTGCGCCTTACAAAATGTTGTTCATGGGTATTGTTTTCACAGGCAGTAAGTATTTTCATAGACATGGACGAAACAGGAGGCAGGGCCAACGAATGGATCTACAAGTAAAGAACAAAAGGTTCTGATCAGCCCAAGTCTCAATGTTGATGTTCTTGGTTCTTGTATATCGCAGCTGTAAGATCCCATAACCATCAACGAAAACTACATGGTTGCATGGATTCACTGTTCAAGTTTCACACAACTCTTCTATTAATGTGCACACTGCACACCATGACACTGTTGCTGTTTTAGTTCAAAGCAGATGCTACGAAAGAGAAGCATTTGATACCTTTTGTATTAGTCAAGGGCAGATCACATGGAACGTAAAAGGCGAGATTGTTACGTACATCTATTGTATAGTTCATAGTTTTTTCTTTCAGCAACCTCTTTAGTCTTTCCTCTGTATAATCTTCGTAATTCTTTAATTAAGCTACTGAATTATTTCCTTAATTCTTTTTTTCTCCTTATCAACTATAATAAAGAATGCTTTACATATGTATTTGAGAGCAGCACAGCCTTAGTACATCTTGTTTACAAATTTCATCAGAAATGAGGGGGTTGGCATCATGATTTCAGCAGGCTGTCACTCAGAGAAATATTAGCAACCAACCATCAAGAGTTCAATAAGGAGACCACGCTCCAAAAGTAGTCTCTCATCATAGTAACCATCTTTCTTCATTAATCATATCCATGTTTCCTCTCATCTTGAAAATATATGATACAGAATAATAATAATCACGTGTAAAATACATTTGGAATAGCATCCACTGATAGCAGTTTCTGTATCAATGGACTAAAAACCTCTAACATCAACAGGAAGAAGATGAAGCAGAAAGATTTAGCGCAATATCTCAATGGCCACATACACTACTCTTGTTTGTCGCCGGTGTAGCGCCACTTGATTGGTTCACCTTCTAGAGCCTTCTCTACGACATCTGGAGAAAGCCCAATCATTTCCAATGTTTTCTCCCAGACCCTGTTGGATGTTGGTATGTTATGGGATTCTTCTGAAGGGTTCGCCGGACGACATTCATAAGAGATGAAAGCACCAACAGGCCAATCATCTGATTTTAAAGCCTCACAGTATTCTGGAACCTGAGGGTCAGTCGCTGCAAATAGAGTACTTCTACAACCTGCAGCAGTAATCACAACAAATTATGGCCCACACCCCACATTCTAAACTAAAACAAACATTACGAAACTCTGGCTAGAGCAAATCTTATTCCTGAACGATATGCGATACTAAGAAGTGAAAGACTAGTAAGAATCAAATGCTAGAATGTAAAAGATGAGTACAAGATGTGTTTGTACAAATAAAACATATTAGGAAACTTATGAAGTCTTTAAATGCCCGGAAGTGGACAACAGTCAAGTGAATCGTCTTGAAATTACTTAAGAGAAAAGACTTTTCTCCCACGCTGCATCATTTAAGATCTAGCAGTATCACAATCGACCATGTGCAAGTATGAACGACATCCAACCCGTCTTATCTAATTTTGGAAATTCTTTCATTACCTAGGTGTTTTTGCATGCATTGTGAGAACCAAACATCTACTAGATCTTGAATGATGTAGAGTGAAGGAGCAAGTTTTTTTCCTAAACTAAGCCAGTACTATGACAAATAACTTACCTTCTTGAGGAGAGAAAATAAAATAAGGGATCAGATGGTAAGCCGCTTGAACACATTTTGGTAGATCTCTTGCCTGTGTTTTTGGAATAAAGACAGAATATTACGTAATCAATAAGATCAGAGCAAGTTCCTATATATCAAGAGAGAAAGAGAAAATTTTCAAGTGCTTTTCCCACACTTACAACATTCGTGTCGACTATTCCAGGTGATACACACAACACACTAATTCCGGATTCAGAAGGCAGACGCTTCTGAAGGTTGCTGCTAAACATGATCTGCAACCAGAGTACCATACTAACCTCAATGTTAATAACATCAAAAAGACGAAACATCATTATTGTAACAATAGTTGAAAGGTATTGTCATTTAAGATGATGCTACAAACAGGTAATAACTAACTAACGAAATTTTAGAAAAAATAAAATAACACATGTATCTCATCAACACTAACAAATAGGTAAGAGAATTTTTTGTTCTTTTCCAGCTTTTTGAGGAAGGAATTTTCAGATAAGAATGATACCAAAACATTATGAATGAGAAAACAACACAAAAACAAAGAAGTATAACGATCTTTAATGACATTGCCGTTGATCATCTAAGATCTTGCATTAGAACTAATAATCAGAGCAAGTGAGCAACCCATCTTTGGGTTTATCAGCGCGAAGATCTACAGGAAACTAATTGGACAATGGGTCTTCACTTACCCCCATCATCGGAGTTTTAGGGACAACCATGACAAGGCCATCATAAACCACCTTTGAACTACCAGAAGGTGTATCAAACTTCACTACTCAGAGACTACGATATGGAGTAAAATATATGGGAAACATGTCCTTTCAACCTTAAAGACAATAAGTCCTGCAATGCTAGATGCAGGTGTACCTGTGCTAGTTTGCTATTTGCGTATCCCATCTTACTTGAGTATTTTTTTCTCCCAGAAACCATATTCATGTCTTCTGGGTCCACAAAGCCAATATAATGCATCTGCAAAAATATAGTCATCAAGTTGCTATTAGATCATCCAATTAGAGTGAGACCTCAAAACAGATGAACTAAAACATACCAAAGAAGAAACAGATGTTCAGAAGAATGATGATTATTGATGAGAAAGAATTCAAGAACTGTAGATCCCTGTCAGTTGTAACAGAAGGTAGGTGTAGCAGTTCATTTGTAAATACTGAGGATCACGTTACTTCTTTGGAAAGCATCATTCATTCAAAATGAACTTACTCAATAAGACTAAGGATCATCAGTACATTGCTCAATGGCCTATCCCAAATATAGAAAAAGTAGTACACTTCATTTGATATTGGCTGAAGTATCCCAAGATATTTTAAATGAGATGACAGTGTTGGGCTGTGCTCTTAGGAAAGATTAAACTCGCCATCCATTAAGAGATCTTTCTAGTCATTACATAATAATATATTAATAATTATATTATATAAAGAAAACACATAGTAAAAGAACTTACAGTGGAGTTCACATTAACAATTCGGCTGGGAGATCCTCTAATAAGAGAAGGCAAAAGCAATAGTGAAAGCAGTGCTGGACCCAGATGGTTCACTTGCATGTGTTCTTCGTTCTTGTCTTTTGAGAACCGCTGTGGCCCTAACCATGAAAATAAGAACTATATTAGAATTAGACTTGGACAAAAACTTTGTATGCAACAAACTTCTGCAAGAATAATCACATCATAGATCCATTCAAACCAAATATGATTACATGCTAATGATAAAAATCTTCAAAACATTGTTTATCCCATAAAATTTACGGAGACAAACCATAATTTCCTGAAGATATTGACGTTATTTTAGGGTACTATCAGTTCAACTAATCATTCCCCAACTATTTATCTTCACATGCCTTCCTTTATTTTAAGAAGGGGTATTTTAATGCTACATTTTCTATCACAGTGGAAAAAACATTATCCAAATTCCTCAGGGAGGCCAAAACCATCTCCCTAAGATCACCTACTTGCTGAAGTGATTAAATATACATACAAGCTGAAATCTGGTTTACGAACAAAGACATGAAACTAATTCTCTTTACAGTTGGGAATCCTATTACTACTAGTGCCTTTGCATATTAAATGAACTGTATGTTGGTAACACACTCTAGTTTACATCATATATGTGTTTCTCAACAAGTGTAACCTACAGAAACGTCATATCTTTCCATATTTACCACCATTTTCATACAGAATCTTTCAATGTATAGGCAGAAATCAAATTTCTCTGTGTTGAATGAAGCTTCAATGAAGTAGCTTATAATTTTAACTGAAAGATGTTTAAGGGCGAAATCAAATTTCAATAAAAGCTTTTAAAGTAACGTATTAAGAACAGCAGTAGCTTCTTAAATTTTCATCTTCCTACTGTGATCAAGACACGAGCAGATTTCCTTCTTGGTTATCAGGAAAACGGCGACAACCCATTAAAGATGACTAAGCAAAAAATAAAATAAAATTGCAACCTCATGGAGAGAAGTATTAGAAATGGGTCATCTACAGAGCGGAGCAAAGTACTAAACAGTAAGTTAATACGTGGTTACTCGAAACAAACCTCCAATTGAAAAGATGCCTGCATTATTTATCAAAACATGCAAAGGTGCTAAACGTGCATTCCACGCTTCAGCAAATCTAACAACGGAGTCAAAGGAGAGGAGATCAAGCTCCATTACCTTGACAAAAAACAAATTTGAGCTTGTCAGTAACCTTAAAAATCAAAGCATAACAATTGCACACCCTTGTAGGTATGATATCTTAATCATAACAAAAGGTATGATATCTTAATCATAACAAAAACGGGAAAAAAATCAGCATGCTAGTTTTTGATGACATGGATATGGAGATGGTTGCACATCAATAGAAGGATCAATATAGTTTATACAGATTACAAAGACGACTTTTATGGGTAGTGACCAAGATAAAAGGTTATTGTTGGATCTATTCCTTTTAAATGTTAACTAGTACAAGAACACCCGATTGATCCCAATATTTTCCACAGTCATAATTGCAAGGGCAGCACCCAATATTCACATTATTTGTGCATATCTTTGCAGGAACACATGCGTGCACCCAGTTTAGGTGATACTCCATAACAAGGGTGCTGCAGTTTTCAAAAAAATTCTGTGCCAACATGTATCAACACTGATATACACGTCCGACCCTGGTTGACACTGCAGTCTTTGTTCTCATCTAAGGTTTCATAGAAACCTAAAGAAACTTGAGGAAAACGAAACCAAATTTCCACCAATTCTCATCTAAACACAGATAAGTTTCCTTCTACCTAGAGCGTGGTTGTTTTTTCAGCTTCATGGTCCACTTGTTCTCTTCTCAAGCGGCATCCAACACCACATACCTAAGCGTGTCAACTTCAAAGCAGCACCTCCGGAAAGGAATTTGGCTTGGCCAATTTCCATTTGCAGTTTCGCTGCTTGTCCAGTCTCGTGCATTGGAGGTCGCTGTATCAGACACCACATACTGATATCGGACACTGACAAAAATACACATGCCATTGTTTCACGGTTCACACCAAATTTCTAAGAGCCACAACCTATTGCTGGATAGTGCACCTTAACTGCAGTTAATGTTTCATTAGCTTATGGTTGTGATGCCTTAATATTAACATGACCTAAAAAAAGATTTTTCAGTACGAAGAAACTGTAGTTTTCTTGAGTACAATTACATGATGGTTCCAAACCTCCAATAGTCAGCCAACAGCTAACGAGAGCACCAAACTAAATTCATTGAGTAGTCAAGGTAGGACATAATTTTTTGTCAAATGTGCAAATAGTGTCTCTATCTGTGTCATCATGAATTATTCAAACTAGCATTTATAGTGGTAGATTCATTATCAAAACTGTAAAGCGTGTATCGTATATAAGCTAGGTAGGTATTCTAGTCAAGAAAACATCCTTAAAGTCAATTCATTGCCGTATTCAGAGAATAAATGCATTTTTATTTTTGTAATGTGGTATAGGTGAAGAAATACCTCGATATTTAGTGGGAGACCTAATCCAGATGGTTCACTCTGCCACTTCTGAACCAACTCTTGAGCTGCTTTCGGCTTCCTAACAGCCATGATTAAATGTGCTCCTGCCTCGGCTAATTGCCTGTTAGTAAGAAAACCACTAGTTCAAACAAGCACAAGTACTACTTTGTCTAATCAATATTTTGAAACCTCTTACTTACAATCCTAACATTCTTTGATTAAACAAAAACCATTCGGTTATAACCAAGTTAATCAGCTCTTATACCCAATGTTATCAAACTCAAATAATCAAATCAACCCATTTTGAAATTCCAGTATAATTCTTTGAGTTTAAAAATAAAATAAAATAAACCCTTTGATCTTGTGTTATCTGAGTAAACTGAATCAATGAGATGCGAGGGATTTGAGAGGTACCTGGCAGTTTCAAGACCAATTCCACTAGTACATCCAGTAATGATACAAGTAATATCAGTAAGAGGAGGTAAAGGTAATGGATTTTGCAAATGACTGGCTACAATTCTCTGAAAAAGCATTTCATGAATTAGATTAAACCATCCTCTTAACCATTCCATCCATCCTAACCCCTTTTTTATTTCACTCTTCGATGATGAAGATGACGAACTCATCTTCTCTAATCTCTTTCGCTTTCTAGAATTTCAGCTCTGTATTGATATTATCAATCGTTTTTTTTCCTTTTCTTTTCTTTTCTTTCTTTTCCTCCTTTTAGGAGCAGATCTCTCTCTGGCACTTTCTGTTTATCTCACTAGAATATTAGTCATTTCCCTCGGTGGAAGGAATCAAAGATCTTGGAGGATCCAAATATCGCACACCAAGCAGAGCTTGCGAGAGTGCAGCAGAGCCTGCGAATTGCAGTGAGAGCTTGTGAGAAAGTATAAGGGATCCTAAAATAGGGGGAATATGAGCCGTCATCCACTATTTAAACACCTATATAAGGGGAAAGTCAAAGAGAGAGGAGAAGTTTTGAAAAAGTTTTAGAATTTGTATTATTATTATTTCCTTCTTCTTCCTCTACCAACCTAAAGCTCCAAATACTCATTAATGGAGATTCTCAATGTAAACCAAATGTAATTTCAGCAATCATAGTGAAGAATCATGGATGTAGATCACATTAATCGAACCATGTAAAAAATCGTTGTGTCTATTTATATTTCTAATACTTAAATTTGAGATTTAGATGATAAAGATGATTAGATCTAGAAATTATTATCATGATATCATTAGGGGTGAGTTGTGGGATTTCCTGCAACTACAGATCTCTCCTTGTTGATTGTGCGATTGTTGTAACCGATTCGTTTTAATTCGAGTACCAACTACCAAGTTGAACCATCGAACATATCGAGTTATTGTTCCTACACTTAAAATTTAGCTAATATATGATAAATTGATAAGTATTATGTCCTTATTACGAAAATTTTATTTGTATATCATTTATAAGATGGAAAAAAATCATTTACCTTATGGAGGTGCATTGTTCAACTACCAATAAAAAAATAATGGTATTTCCACCACTTCTCTTTTTGTCCATCTCTAAATGGGTCACCAACTTAATTTTTTAAGAAACCTATTATAAGCGCTTCAAATATTGGGTTTTAAGGGCACACAAGATAACAAAATCGGGTTATGAAATAGTAATCAACAAAACCCCATATCCAACTATTTTTTGTAATGGTTAAAATACCCTCAATGAATTAAAAAATTAATATATTTTTTTCTCTCTCATGGTTTGCTCCGGCGATTTTTTTCGGCGACTGAAAACCGGCCTTGATTCCCAGAACTACCATGTTTTTTTTTCGGATTTCTCCTTGGTTTTTTATTCCACGTTTTTCTGTGTCTTCGAATTTTCCTTTCTCTTTCGTTTTTCCCATTGTTTTCCTTGCGGTTTTTCTTTGGTTTTTAGGGTTTTAGGTTACTCTTCTTTTAGGGTTTTTGTTTACAGACCGTTATGACGATTCTCACCAGAGCTTCTTCCCATTGTAGTTCGTCTGATTCACAGCCCCTTGAAGCTTCTGCATCAACCGACACAGTCTTATCCGATGAGCTTTCCTACCATTGCCCGTTCAAGACTTTCCATAATTTTCGTGACTGTGTTAATGGCAGAGGATACGCTAATGTTTCTTTCTTGAAACACCTTCAGGACAGACATCTTTCATCAGCAGCTAAGATGGATTTCTGCAGAGAGCTGATAACTACCGACTTGAACATTTATCTCGCCTGGGAAAAGCTTATATGCAGCCTCTGCATGTGGATGTGTTGTCGTTGCATGCATCTTCATGCTTGGTCGATGCCTTGCAGAGGTAGACAAGGCGATGTTCATGGTGAGGTAATTGCCGGACCACTTAACAGAGATGGAGCATATTTCCTTCTACACGGTCTTGCTAAACCAGGCAATGCTGCTAGCTTAACACTATCCAGTGTTGTGAGCTGTGTTGACTCTACAGGCGGTGCTGAAGCTCTCTCCTTGAGTGTCTATTCTGGCATTATTCTTTCCATAGACTTACTGAACGCCGTCTTCCAGCGGGAGTTCACTACTGTGAAGTGTATTCCACACCAATGCCGGCTTAGCTTCTCCATGGAATTGAAACATTGTCTTGATAGAGTTATCGCAATCCCATGTAACATTTTCACGTGGCTACAGCTCTTACTTCTTCCCATTTACACGCTAACTTTGTTTAGACCGAAGAATTCCGCTGAGGCTAAGTCGGGCAGCCGTAAGAAACTTCAGATAGCAACTATAAACCAGGCCATCTTAGTGTGGAAAGAGCCAATTAGCTGCTCCACTTTGGTGTCGAAACTACTACAGCAACCTGTCTGAATGGGGAATGGAAAGGAAGATTCGAAGAAACAAGGCGCTGCCAGTATTTTGGCTTGTTAAAAGAAGATTAGCTGCGATCATTACTCAGCTGCAATACGAGTACTTTCTTCATCAGAAGTAGCTCCGCGTAATGAGAATACTTATCTGGATTTGCAAGATAAACATCCATCATCTCCTCTCCCCGTTGTTCTTTCGGATGTTGTGATAGGTGACCCAATCATGGTGTATTCACGGGCTATCTTGGGAGTTATAAAGAGCTTCCCAAAGGGTACTTCTTGTAGGCGAGATGGATTACGAGCGCAACATTTGGTTGATGTCATGAGTGGTGTTGTAGATGCAGTGGCGGATAATTTACTTGCTTCGATCACTGGGGTAGTCAATCTTTGGTTGGCCGGTAAATGCCCCAATAGCTTGGGCGAGTTCATTTCCAGTGCGCCTTTGACTCCACTACTTAAACCAGGGGGTGGTGTTAGGTCAATTGCGGTGGGTGCGGTTTGGCGAAGGTTGGTTTCCAAATTTTCTTCTTTTTCATTCGGGAAAGAGATGACCTCTTATTTAGGCGACTATCAATTTGGAGTTGGTGTGCCTGTCGGTGGGGAGAGTATTTTACATGCTGTAAATAGATTACTAGAGTTGAAAGGTCACTCGGATACAATGTCAATGCTGCTTATTGACTTTTCCAATGCTTTCAACATGGTGAGTAGGTCTCATCTCATCAAACAGGTTCGTCTTCACTGTCCAGGTATTTCTCGCTGGGTAGAGTATTGTTATTTGTGACCTGCTAAACTCTATTATGACCAATATATATTGTCTTCTGCTCTCGGGGTTCAGCAAGGGGACCCCCTTGGTCCCTTGTTTTTTGCGTTGACTCTTCATCCTCTTGTGAAGACTATTGCTTCTCGTTGCACCCTTGATTTGCATGCTTGGTACCTTGATGATGGTACCATTATTGGGGATACTTTGGAAGTATCCAAAGCCTTGAGTATAATAGAGGCTGAAGGACCTAACAGGGGGTTGCATCTTAGCGTTCGTAAAACCGAAGTCTTTTGGCCATCTATTGATCTCATAATCACTTTAGACGGTGCCCCCCCCCCCCTCCCACAAATATTGGTAGGCCCTCTAATGGTGTTAAGCTTTTGTGAGGACTTGTGAGTTTGGATCCGAGCTTCATTAGTGATATGATGTTGACCAGTGTGAATAAAACTGTTCAACTGATGGATGCAATCAAAAAACTCAAGGACCCTCAAAGTAAGATGCTATTACTTCGTAATTGCACTAGTGTGTCTCGTCTATATTTTTCAATGCGTACTACCAATCCAGCAGCCTTTCAATCAGCCACTGATCTTTTTGACGATCATTTACTTAAGTATTTGAGACTCTTAATTACTGGAGATGGTGCAGGGTTTGGTCCTCTACAATAGTGATTAGCTACTTTGCCTATCAAAGATGGTGGCCTTGGCATCTACACCATGGCGGATACCCATACTTACTGTTTCATTGCCTCTCAGAATCAGACCGCTTCTGTACAGAAGACAATTTTGGGTAGTTTATTCTCAACAAACAAAGGCTCTGATTATCAGTTGGCTCTTCAGAACTTTATTCAGGTATGTGGATTACCTCATTCTTACTGTGTCGATGATACTGCCCCCCCTTCCATACATTCCCTGGCAGTCACTTATTTTGATGCAATTAAGAAGCAAATTCCAAACCAATTTTCCTTGTCTGCAAGAGATTCTGTTTTATGGCAGTGTAACCGTATCAAGCATGCTCAAGATTATCTACTAGTTGTACAAATCAGTGGGCTTAACCAGTGCATTGGGCCTAGACAGTTTTGGGTTGTGCTTTGTTATCGTTTCGGTATTCCTCTGTTTGTTGAGAATGGCTTATGCTCTAGTTGCAACAAATCTATGTACATTTTTGGAGACCATGCGCTTCATTGTGCTAAAGATATTGGAAGTAAGTTTCGACATGATGTTGTCTGTTATATTACTGTTGATATTTGTTATAAGGCTAGTGTACCTGCCCGCAAGGAGGTTTCTCTGGGTATTGTTTCAGGTGAGGATAAAGACTTGAGGCATGCCGATATTCTTGTTCTCAACTGGGAAAACGGGCAAGATGTCTGAATGGATGTTATTGTTGTCTCGCCCTTTACTGGTGATGGTGTTCGTTCTTTTGTCCCAGGGAAAGCCATTTCAAAGGCAGTTTCAAGGAAGTGTGCTAAATATCTGGACAAGTGCACTTCACTCGGTTATGGTCTTGGGGTCTTGGATTTCTCTACTTTGGGTGAGCTCGGTGAAGATACTTTATGTTTTTTTAAGCGTCTGAAGAATTGTCTTGTTAATAATGATGCTAGTAGTGGTTATGGTAGTTTTGTTTTTCATAGAGTAGGCATTGTTATTCAGAGGGGGGTTGGTGCCCAGCTTGTTGCTAGGTTTCCAACCAATAGCTTTGCGTGATTTTAAATAAATATAAGAATAATATTTAATTACCCGATTTAGATTTTAATAAAACCATAATCGGAGACAAGACTATAATTCCTCCATGACAGGATCTCTCAAAAAATTAATTGGCACACGAGACACAAGTTGTGTACCAACCCCTCTTTGAATAGCCACCCCTATTCTATGGAAAATAAAATTTCCAACTCTAACATTAGCATCATGACTAGCCGAGAAATTACACAATCTCTTAAGAAAATCGATAGTCTCGTCACCCATTCCACCAAAAGTGGTGAAAGCTAAGGTGCCAAAACCGAAACCCTGAGCAATACACTTTTCCAGATACGTTTTTCACTTGAGGGAGATAGCTTTATCAATGGCTTGACCAGGCACAAAGGAACGAACATCATTCCTTGTAAATGGGGAAACGATAGTGACATCTAGGAAAACGTCACTACCATTGTCCTAATTATAAACCAATATGTCCGCCGGAATAAGACCAGAGCCATTGTCAGAGATAAATCCAAGATCAACTTCTTTCCGTGCCGGAACACCCAACCGATAGCATATATCTGCAAAAGTATCATGAAGGAGGTCATGTATGAACTTCAATCCAAGATCATTTTTGCAGTGCACGACGTGATCACCAAATTTGTTCATCGCAGACGTGCAACTAGGGTAAATCCCATCCTCTTAAAAGAAAGGAATTCCAAGCCTATATTTGAGAATTGTACTGAAGTGTCTCGGACCAATTTTCTACCCCAAACCTTCAATGGGTATTGCAAACAGGAAATCTTGAGCATGCTGGTATCGATTACATTGCCACAAATCCTTATCACGATCTATCATCTGGAAGCTGGTAGGCATTGAACTAACCACAGTATCAAAGTAAATAGTTGCGAGGGAACTCATGGAGTGAACGGGTGCAACATCTTCTAAACCGGGTATAGGAACAGAGGCACTACAAGCTATGTTAAATTCGTGTAAGGCATTAGTAAAGCAAGAACCAACAGGGTCGATACCTGAATGTCTCAGAATAGATCTCTTCAAGGCAAAATTCTGGAGGCAGGAAGCAAGGTAACAATAGGTGCGTGTGTCAGACATAGAATATGTCCCCAGTCCACCATACTTGAGAGGAAGAGTAGCAAGCTTATGTTGCAGCTGCCCATAACCCGGACCATCACCAGTGATTAAACGACGCAAAAACTGAAAAAGGTGAGGTGTTTGTAGCCGAGTCCATAAAACCGGTCATAGTAGTTCTCAAGGTGAAATACAATCTTGAGACTCCTGTACAGTTCCTAAGTAGCAAAAATTCGCATTGAGGATCCTCTAATTTTCTTACTGCCTCCATCAAGCTGACAGTTTTCTCAACCCTTTTGTGAACCATATCCATACAATAACTGGAGTTAGTGCTCACTGGACCTCCCAATAATTTAACACCATTTGGTGGTCTGCTAATGTGAGAAGGAAACAACTCGAAGCTTCTACTGTCAGGAGAAGGCAAATATAGCTCAGTTTTGCTAACGTTTATGTACAGCCCTAACCCTACACCATCTTCCTAAATGATCTTAAAATCCTTAGCCACCTGTAGTGTGTCACCAATGATGGTTCCATCATCCAAGTACCATGCTTGTAGCTCCAAAGAACAGACCTCGGCTATTTTCTTAACCATGGGGTATAAAGTGAGCGCAAATAAGAGAGGCCCCAATGAATCTCCCTGATGAACTCCCTGAGCAGATGAAAGAACATTGTCCAAGTAATACAATAGGGATGATACTGCATAACAAAACTCGACCCAATGAGAGATTGAAGGATTCAAAGACCTAACCTCTCTAAGCATGGTTGTATGGTTCACAAGGTTAAAATCATTCGAAAAATCAACCCACAACATGGACATGGAATTTTGTTCACCTTTAGCAGCAACCAAACGGTTAACAGAATGTAAAATAGCTTCACTTCCTCCAGAAACACCCACCCCAAATTGGTAATCAGAGAGATATGGGTGCATGACTTTACCAATGTGTGTGGTCATAAAAAAAACTATGATAAAAATGATGATCATATACAGAAACTAAATATAGTATCTTCTCATTCTCTTTTCATTCATAAATCATAATGAAGATGATGATCATAAAATAAAACCTATCATTCTCCTTTCACTCTTCTTATTCTCCGTTGCGATGAATATGATGATCACAAAAAGAAAAAACAAAGAAAACCCATCACTTATTTTTGCTTTTGAAAACCCTCAAATTCGAACCGTAAGCTAACCTACGGTGAGGAAACTTCAATCGAACCAACCATAGGTAGAAGTTACGGTATGAAAGTATGATTTTTTCAAACAGTATGATTTTTGAATCCAGAATATACGGTTTGGAAGTTAAGAACTCCAAATCGTATATGACTTATGGTTGGGAAAATTCATACTTCCAAACCGTAGACAGTTCTAAAACTGTTTTTTCAAAAACCTAATTCGATCGATTTCGCCTATCTATGCATTAAAACCAATGAAATGAGATGGGTTTTCTTTTTTTAATTTTTACCTTATTGAAGTCATTGTGGATGGATTAAGTGGTATTAATCGATAATGAATTATTTTGAGAATTGACGATTAATTGAAGAAATAGGCGATGGAGGTGATGGGGAGGAAGAAAATGGAAGAGTTAAAAGGAGAGGAATGAAAACAAATTAGTTTTAGGTTTTAATATTTAATAGGTTAAGGGTATTTAGTATTTTTCTTATGAATTAGGTCTCCTTATCTTCATTGTAGGATATTTGAATCCTTATGAGCCCTCAAAACTCCTTTCTTGGGGCCCCTATAATAGGTTAATTTTTTAAACCAACAAGAGGATTAAGATAGGGAAATCTTTTATCTCCCTATATATATATTATCTATTTCTGCTAGGGATGGTCATGGGGCGGGTATACCAATCCCAGTCACTGCCCCGTTCGTAAAAAAAATACCCATACCCATCACGTTACCCACATGAATTGGGGTGGGGATATGTGAAATACCCATATGGGGCGGGTTCCCATGGGTTACCTGTAACACTGAGCTAATATATAAATTTGTTTATAATCAAAACTTAAATATGATTCAAACAAAAATAATAACGTAAGAACAATGCATTCTAAAATCTTAAATTCAATAATTTAACTTAAAGTGAACAAAAGAATATGTTAATGACTTATTAGTTTTTCTACTTTTTTCTTTCTCATTCTATCTTCATCCACATTAACCATTTCATTATCTCTTCATTTTCTCTATTTTAACTTTTAGAGAATGGGTTTTATCATAACAACGAAAGTGATGAATATATATACAAGAACGATCAAGAATATAATAAATGAATGAAAGCTCGACTAAGTGGTGGAAATATAAAAATCGAATACAAATTATTGCATAAAAGTCTAAACCCTTATAATATGAAAGGTACGGGGCGGGGACATTGAATCCCGTCCCTGCCCCATCCCGTAGATTAGATTTCGGGTATTACCCATACCCGGCCCCATCCCCATTTGTGTGGGCAAAACCCTATCAAAACGGAACGGGTACCCATGGGGATGGGTTTGGGTAGGGAAAATGGGCATCCCTAATTTCTGTTTTGTATGGAAGCTATATCTAGGATTATCTTAAATGCTGACGAGATTGGCGACTTAAAGAGTATTAAAATTTTCGGATATGCGTCATCTTGAGCCACCTTATTTTCCCCGACGATTGTATCATCTTTTGCAAAGATGATATAAAAACCTGTCAAAAACTGGTGACTTTCTTTTAAAGATTTTTTATATAAAAACTTGTCACAAACTGGTGATTGTTTTTAAAGATTTTGGAACAAACTCTGGCAACGACGGAGCCAGGAATTTATATAGGGGTGGGATAAAATCAAAATTTCACAAATACTCAATCACAACAATGGTAGGCTCAGTAAAGGCATAAAGGTATTGGAGCGGAGTATTCATCTTAATGAGGTAAATTCGATGATGAAAGTTTTGTACGTACAAGGCATAGATACTAATATTTCGATGACGAAAGTTTTGTACAAGGCATAAATACTAATATTTTAGTAGGCAGTCGTAGGCCGCTTCAAATTTTTAGAATTACGTCTATTTTTTAGCGAAATGACCGTCACACTTGAAAATAAACTTGACTATACACTATCAGTTCGCGAGAATAAAGAACTTGCGACAACCAATAAATGAATGATTCTAGATTTTAGAAACAAAAAAAAGAATGCAGTATACTATATACTCAAGCCGATTGTTTTCCATTAGTAATAGGCTAATATGATTCCATAGGTGGGCTAAGCCTATTTTTGTGACGATTATATGGGTTCGGAAGACTTTTCAAAAAAAAATGGGGTGGGAAAAAGCCCATCCCTCCCCCAACTTCGTCATTGAACTCTGGTCAATTAATAAACCTGAGTAAATCAGGGTAGCCCTAAAACATACCCGAATAAAATAAACAGAGTTAAACAAATTTTAGGGGTAAACTCTGTTCGCCTATATATGATAGATATTTGGGATCTCCACTTTTTAATAACATATCAAAAGTAAAAAAAATTGAACCCCTAATAAAAAAAATATAACTAAACGGTTAATAATGCAGGAAGAACTATGATGGTTAAGAATGTAACTTCTTTGCAGTGTATCAAATGAATTGTCATAAAATTCCATAGATCTATAAACTCTTACAAATCTCCAAAGAGACTACTGGTGGGGAAAGGATGATAATGGGAAGAATAAGAATGGTAAAAAAACGTGCCTATATAAAAGCATGGGAGTCAGTTTGCAAATCAGTAGAAGATGGATGCCTAGGTATACAAAACATAGAAAATTTTAACTTGCCAATGATCTCTGAGATGGGGTGGAGGCTGAAAGAAAAACCAAATTTTTAGGAACAAAAATCCTAAAAGAAAAATACTATCCAAAGTGTGATATTCTTCACATTAATCCAGAACCTAAAGAAAGAGATAGTTAGGTGTGGAAAGGGATTCTTACTGGAACTGAACAAGTTAAGAAACATTATAGATGGGAAATAGGAAATGGAAAACTTATTGATATTTGGGAGGATCAATGGATTCCAAACACCATAGATCAAATACAAAAACAATTACAGGTACTGCAAATTTGAAAAAGGTATGTCAACTCATCACAATAAACAAAAATAAGGATGAACAAAAGTTAAAAATCTGTTTCGACGAAAGTACGATTAATATAATGATATACATATCCATGTAAATGATATAGAATATGTTGTGCACTAGAATTTAGAAGAAAAAAAAGAGGGTAACTTTACTGTCAAATCTCTATATAATTCGATAAATAATAATGGTAGGATATGGAGATTAAAAGTAACTTCATCCATAAAGTTTTTCATTTGGAAAGCAGCACAGTCAATTTTATTGACAGGTACGAGAGTAGCTGCAATTCTACCTAACATTAATACTAAAAGCAACCTATGTAATGAGAATGAGGAATCATTATCTCATCTTTCGTCAAATGTAATTTTGCAATTTAAGTGTGGATGCACTTAAACTTTTATATAAATTATGTGACAGATGGAAAAAATTGCTTTCATGAATGGTTAAGTGATTGGTTTCAAGAAAAAAAAAAACAAAGGAGAAGGAATGATAAAGTGGCCAAAATTCTGCAGTATTGTAATTTGGCATATATGGAAAGCGAGATACGAAATCACATTCCAAAAGAAGACACAAATAGTGCATATACAATAAAAACCATAGTACAATTTATCAATAGTACAATGACTGTTAACATGCCTGATTATTATATATATAACATAATGCAAACACTTTTTTATGACCCTATGCATGATGAAGTCCTAAGAATTCTAGATAGAGACCTGAAAAGCAAGTAACATATCTAAGCATGAGAATATCCATAGCTCTAACTAGCATATTCCCATAATTCAATCTAGAATTGGCATAACTTTGATTGATTTTGCAGGTAATAAAATCGAGGCAAGAGGAACTTCTGAAGATTGTACAACTAGGGAACAAACTAAAAGAAAAGGGTGTTGAAGATTCCTTCCGGTGGGCAACTGAATAGAGTGGATACAACATCACTTTTCAAAGTAACTCAAAACCCACTCTAAATATGCCAATGGGAAGATATGCAAAGGCGAGATAACAACGTTATCATATCAGTGAAGACTTTGAAGCTAACATAAATTGTTGTATTAATTTCAACGCCTTTGCTTTTATCTTAATTTCTAGATCCAGTATTATAAAGGCAGCAAACATTGCGACTTTTCTAATCTAAATGCCATTAAAAACACTTGGACAGGTGATGGCCTTATTATAGCTATGTTGCATTATCTTTATATTGAAAATTTCCGAAACCTTGTAACGACAATGGATTCTCATGTTTATGAGAGTCTAAGTTATCAATCTATCATATGAGGTTTCATCCTCTTTTCAGGAAAAAAAAAGGAGTTGTCAACCAAGGAAGCATGTGTTGCTAAATTGTTAAAGATTGGCCGCTATAGTTACTCCTCCGAGCCTAAAACGAATTGACCTTGAGTTCGGAAAGCGCATCTCTAAGCCGACCGTAACGTATTTGATATTAAGGCTTTGTATTTATGTTTTTATGTATAATGCTTTTGACGCCGTCATACTCCTTTATAACTTGTTTGGATATCATTTTAGAAGTTTTTTTTTTACATTTAGAAGTAAGAAAATCAGAAGTTTCGCAAAACAACTACTGAATGACTTCTAAAAGTGAAAGGTTAACTTTTTGTGAAGCAAATTCTTCTTATGAAAAAAATTGTTTTCGCTTCTGATTTGTGGGTGGGATTGACTTCAACTTATAGAGAAGGCAATTCTGTTTGGTGGAGTATTATTTTAGAAGTTATTTTTCGACTTTTAGAAGCAGAAAAGCCATAAGTTAGGTTTGGAACAAAATAGAGGGTGTATATATACAATAAGTAAAATTGAAGTAAAATTTTATGTTTTTCGAAGCCATTATTTGTTCCCAACTTAACTTGTAACTTTTTTGTTTCCAAAAGTATAAAAATTACTTCTCGAACGGAACTCTGTTTGAAATGGTTGCCCTTTAGCTAACTTGCATCTACCCATATCACTTAACTATTTGATTTTTCATATATCTGGTCGTACTAGATGGTGATGAATGTTAAAATTTGGTTGCTCCTTATCAAAATCAGTACCTACCTTTGAAACTACACTTTACCAATACAACTTCATACATATGATCCTGAAATGACGAGGGTACTGAGTACACCACAATATTTTCGGTATCAACCTATAAGTCTGATACTTTGTGTGATCTAATATAGACATAGACTATCAAGAAGATAGTAAACCACAAGTATACACTTGGTATATAGTACAAATCTGAAAACTGAACCTTAAACTATAGGGATCAACCCAAATATTTGGATTAACGTACAAATGTAATTAATTTATTTATAACTTAATATAATTATAATGCATAAAGTAAAGTAAAAGCACATAACAAGATTTTGTTAACGAGGAAACCGAAAATGCAGAAAAATCTCGAAACTTAGTCCAATTTTGAATACTCTGAGAATTAAGTCGTTATACAAATAACACTACCAACTTTTTATAGTTGAAAACCGAGTAAACTACCCCTAGTTACCTAGTTTTTGTTGGGAAATCGAGGTTACGTTCATCTCAATCAGACACGTTTCCATAGAAGTCAATTCCATGTAACATCATATAACCAAATCTAGCATTTATCATAATGTTTTATGTAGATTATTGTTTTCATTAATGCAATTGATTCAATTTATCATTCGATATGATTTGAGAATTTTATGATCCAATTTTGTTTATCCTTGGTTACATGTACATATATGCCTTATCATATTGTTAGAGCACTGCTCGGTCGAACTTGCAAGCGTTGTTATCACAAGCTTGTTTGTCAAGTTTGGGTGATCAAAAATATAAGTCTTGATTTCTAGTCTACTTATAGCTATGTCTCATATTTGGATAGAATGTGTAGTTGAGCTTTAGACTTCACGGCGTTCATCGATTGAAGACGAAGATCTACTGAGGAGAGATTAGAGGATCTTCATCAACAAAAGGTATGTGGAGACTAATACTTATCTATCACTCAGAAGTCTATTCTATTTTATCTCCTAATGAGACTAAGTCCTACAACTATTTAGACTTTTACATTATACACATTTGATATTTTGAGCCGAGCTTAACTCGCTTATATCTTTCTTAAAATATGTGTTGGAAAGCTTTTTGCTTTAACTACATTTATCATTATTATTGACGAATTTAGTTGGAAACTAAATAATGAGTCAAAAGATGATCATGTGAAAATTTCCTTGAAACATCTTACATGATTTGTGTGACACAGTCATTTAATGTAGACTCGGAATGTTTCGTATTAATCATTCGATCACTTGAAAATTACTTATAAGCTATTAGTTTGTGTGAGACAACTATTGTCGTCTTCTAAGGATGTTTCAATGGTTATTTGTTCAATGATTGGACAAATAACCATTGTCTGATATAGCACAGTATGCGAACGATTTTGACTGTCAAAGTCTAGGAACCAAGTTTACATACCAGTATGATTCGGGTACGGGAACCAAGTTTACATACCAGTATGCAAACGGTTTTGACTGTCATAGTCTGGGAACAAAGTTTGGATACCAGTATACGAATGGTTTCACTTGAGTTATGTCCGGAACGACAGTATACATACCCGTTTGCAAACTGTCCGACGTGACCAAAGTCCGAAACTCAGTTTGTGTTCCCGTTTGCAAACTAAGTTGGTTTGAGTTCTAAAAACGGTTAAGTATGATTTCATACTCATGAACAAATACATTTATAAATTAAGGAATGCAATCTTTGCAAACCGTGGCTAAAATGTTCATGAACTGATTTTCTTGAATCAATCCGATTTTATTTTAATCGTGTCTAGTATAATTCTATGAGAATATAAGGAATCGAACAACTCTATGAGTAACACAAATAGATTCATTTGATTATCATTTGATCTAGAAGTGTTAGATAAATGTGGTTAATACAAAAGTGTACATATGGCTAACTTCGGTTAACTGTTATTGAGCCAACTCAATATACATGTTTAGGTATGGTTACCCATATCTAAATGAAGGTATATTTCATTTGTGTGTAACAAGCTAAGACCATCTAACGGTTGAGAGATATTTTATTGGTTTTAAGCAAACTTAGCTTGAATCTTAAATCAGGATTTCATCTAATGGTGAACATTAATTGCTTTGTTTCAAAGCTATCAAACCTTGATTTGAAGACTATATAAGGGAGAACTCTAGCAACTGGAAAACCTAATCCCCACACCTCCTGTGTGATTTTCGTACTAGAGTCGATTCTCTTTTAACCTAGGTTTTTCCTAAAACCATTATAGGTTAACGACTTGAAGACTTCATTGGGATTCTGAAGCCAGACCCTGCTATTTTCTCTGTAGTTATGCGTTTTGATCTTACTTTTTATATCGTATTGAGTAATATATTCTCTAATATTTGCTAGAGATTCATCTCTGATAGGTAAGATATTAAAATTAATCACAAAGCTCTTCGTCTCATTCTTTGTGATTCCATAGTAACTTGTTCAACTACCATATAGTTAAGTTATTGTGAGGTGATTGATATTTCTAATATGTTCTTCGGGAATATAAGACTGGATTATCAATTGGTTCATGTTCACCTTGATTTATCAAAAGACAGAACAAAAACTTCGTAGGTATTTTTATGGGAGACAGATTTATCTATCAGCATAGACTTTTCTGTGGGAGACAGATTTGTTTATAAAGTCTTCGACTTTGGGTCGTAGCAACTCTTAGTTGTGGGTGAGATCATCTAAGAGAATCAAGTGAGTAGAGTCCTGCTGGGATTTAGAGACAAAAGGAACGCGACCGTACCTTAATCGGCGTGAGACTTGGTTAGGGCTCAACTACATTCCAGTCCGAAGTTAACTTGTAGTAGACTAGTGTTTATAGCAGCTTAATATAGTGCGGTGTTCAAATCTGGACTAGAACCCGTGGTTCTTCTGCATTTGCGGTTTCCCCGTTAACAAAACTTATGGTGTCTGCGTTATTTTTTTTCCGCATTATATTTGTTTATATAATTGAAATATTGTTAGAGTATTGCTCGGTCGAACTCGCAAGCGTTGCTATATCAAGCTTGTTTGTCTAGTTTAGTTGCCAAAACTATAAGTCTTGATTTCTAGTCTACTTATTATAGCTAAGTCTCATATTAGGATAGAAAGTATAGTTGAGCTTTATTCAAGACCCGTATGCATACCCGTATTATAAGCACAATATGCGTTCTTACATATATGTTGATCCAAGTCTGGAATGTACTACGCATAACGACACAATTGAAGCAAAATCTATTTTGATTCACTCGAATCAGTTCCTGAACATTATAGCCATGGTTTTCAAAAGATTGCATTCCTTATTATATAAATGTACTAGTTCATGAACAAACCGATTTTAGAACATAACCTACTCAAGTATGCAAACGGTTACGCATACCTAAGTGGCCGGACTTGGATTGTGTTCGCCAGTATGCAAACGGGTACGCATACTATCATACACTTCCAAGCTTCAGTCGAATCCAGTACGCGTACAAGTACACATACTATAGTACCCGAACTTCAACTGAATTCGCCAGTATGCGTACATGATAGGTGTGTAAAAACACCTTTCTAAGTATCGATTGGTATTGCTTTCTTGGCTAGTTTTCGTGTGAAATTGTATTATTATCTTTCTTTTTATATTTTATGGGAATTTTGGAGCTTATTCCCGAAAAGAACAAGAATCGTCCAATTTTCCAAAAGAGATACGGAATTATCATTGCATGACGGGCAGTCACGTAGGCGTATCGAACGCTAGAAGCTCGTGTCAATGAACTCACTGATTTGAAGGCCACCAGTTTAGCCCATAAGGTGTTTTTTGGCCTAAAGAAGAAGGATTAACTTACTGTTACTATCTGGGCTTGAATTTGAGCTGGGCTTAATTTTCATGGAACCGATGTTGGATTTATTCCTGGGCTTGCTTATTGGGCTCGACACAATTATGTAACGGCGGTTGAGAGCTCGAATGGCAGTATGTGACGACTAACGGTGAGCTGTGGTCTGCCATGGTTAGTTGGCTGACGAGAACTGATGCTGTGCTTGTTTGGAAGGTTGAACGACTGAGGAGATGGATGCTACCATTTCCGCTGATGATCAGTGACGCTATTTCTGGGCTCTGACGGTGACTTCTGTCAAGAAAGGTGATCGGTGCTGCTGGTAATTAATGTGAATGGTTGCATGGAGATGGAGCAGCAAGCCAGGGATGAGGTGGCAGTGTAGAATATGCCATGAACTGAGCTGTCGAGAAGCATGTGATGGAGAGAATCAATACGAGCTCTAGCTGCTGGTTGGCTGTGATTCGGTAGAATGGTGACTGGTAGTTGAACGAGTTTTGTGATAGGAGTAATGGATGCTGCTGTGGTTCATGGCAGTACCGCTGTCGAGGAGTAATGGAAGAGTTCGATTAAATGGCAGTGATGATTGCAGTTCAGGGAGTCTCAAAGGCAACGATGCTGTTGTTGTTGCTTCTCGGTGATTGCTAGAGCTGCTGGAATAGAAAATGGACGATCAATGCTATTGGAGCCGTGAAGAGCTCGATGGAGTTGCTGCCATAACAGCCATATCTATTTCGTTGGCTGAGTTTGATGTGGGTTTGTTAACGGAGTGATGGTGACTGGCAGTTGATGGAACTGGATTCAGGGAATGTTGAGATGATGATGGCGATGGATGAGTAAGGAAGTTAGAGCTCGAGTTCATAAGGCCATTTCGAGCAGAATAAGGAAGCAGTTCGAACTTTGGTTTACAGGGAAAGCTACGGTGGAATTTCAACCATAAGAAGTGATGATAACGGGATGGGATTTCTTATGTCAATGCAAGCCCACTTGAATGTTTTAGCCATTCTATGAGCGGCCAATGATGAATTGGGCTGTATTTTGAGTTGAGCCCAATAGGCTATTAGCCAACACATTTTACATGACAGGGTGCGGCTCTTTCAGACTTTGGCGGTGATTTTGGCAACCTCTTCGAACGGGATTTGATGCACGGGACACAATCCTTAAGGAGGTGCACTTTCCTATTTTTGCTAGGTTTTCTAGTTTTCTTAAAGAGGAGGTTACAAAACTCTATATATAGGGAACCCTAGGCACAATTTTATAATATCTTCTTGACACGTATCTTCTTTTCACCGTTTTTCTCCCCCTTAGGGGATAACTATCTCTTTTCTATTGTAAGGATGAATTCAAAGTTCTAATTGTGAAGCTCAATTATTTGCAAGTTTGTTTCAAGTTTTAAATTGATTCATTGTGGATTGTTTTTAGTGGGAATGTTATTTATGCCCCTAGTATCCATGGATCTTCAAAAATACCCTTATCAACTTTAATTATACCCCTATCTTCTTAAACAGAAATTAATTCAACAATTAATACCAAATTTAACCTTTCAGAAGAGACTAAAAAAACAATCGTTTCAGGATTAGATCCAAATTTTCTCTCTCCTCCTTCTCTTCTAATCATAACTATCACCACTGTTTTTACTTTCTCCTACCTCCGCCATTACCACGGCTACCACCTCCCCCGCCACGAACTGATTACCCACTCAAGAAAAAACAATTCATACTTATTTTTCGTTCATTATTATTTTCTAAATCCGAAGATCTAAAATAATGAGAGAAATCATTAGTGGTTGGTTTCGATTTTGTTGATTAAAAATGGAGTTCACATACAGATTATTAGAAGACGTTTCTTATCTTGGAACCAGTTTCAGAAAATGATTTGTGAAATTGGTTTTCGATTTCATAGTTTCGATTTAAGTTTCAGAATAATGATGATATTTTCAATTTTCAGATCTGAAAAATTAGTGAGATGGATTGGAAATCGATTTTCGAAGAAAGATAGATGGGAAGATTACTATCAATCGACATGAAGATTAAACCGAAAGGTAAACAATCGATTAAGTGTTTATACTAGATTACATTTGTTATGATTTTTTTCTTAGAAATTTCTGCAAAATTAAATTTCTTGTCTTTTCATGATTTTCTATGTGATTGTGTTTCAAGTGTTTATTTGTAATGATTTGGTGCTTTTCATAATGATTTTGATTGTTAATGAATTTGTACATATTTATCCTGAATTTAGATGACATATTGTGTATAATAGTGGTGCTGGTGGCTATAACAAAAGCCAGAGTTGGTAGTGGATGATGGTAGGAGTAGTGGGTACCAAGGTTGAGATGGTGGTCGTGGAAGTGTGGCGACGGAGGAAGAGTACAATTTTCCATAGTAAAATATGCACCCTCATGAAACAAGAAAATGCATAATTCCCTAGTAAAGTAATGCACCACATGAAACAAGAGTTTTAGATGTACAATTTAGGATGTGGATGTTGGATGTTATAGTTGTGGTGCTATAAATATAGTGGTTATTGCTGATATGGTGGTGGATAATGTTGTAATGTAGGTGATGATGATGGTGGTTGTGAAGGTGTTGGTGGTGGAATTTTTGTTATACGTTTGTATGCTAACCACATTTGATGATGGTGGAGTTTGGTATTTATTTATTTTTTAATTGCGAGTACATTTCGACACATTGATTATGGTTGGAGTAGTGGGGTATGTTCCATAGTTGGTAATTATAGTGAGACCTGTATGCTTAATTACGCACAATTATGTAGTGATACATATAGGCTTAGTTACGTACAATTATGTTTTATAGTTGAGTGCTTGGTTAAATTCTCTAACTGGCATTTCTCTTGAGACGTTTAAATGTGTTCCTTTGCAATTTCATGTTATGTACAGATGTCGTTTAAACTATTGCACTCAACCAACCTAGCTAGAATTGTTGTTTAGCGTACATTTGGAACTTCATGAATACTTAAATTAGTATGAACTACTATGTCTACTTGGACCGTTATTAATGAAAATTATTGTCGGCAGTATTGGACATAATTTGTTTTAGTAGTGGCCTTTAGATGGAATAATGTACTGACATGGAGGGGCTTCGATTTATGTAAAAACCATCTCTTGCTTACATGAGTTCTACCAAACATTTCTTACATTTCGGTTCTGTTAATTTTTCATGTGAATATTGGCTTGCTAATATTCCTATTTCTTACATTTCTGTTCTGTTAAAAACCATCTCTTGCTTACATGAGTTATACCAAACATTTCTTACATTTCGGTTCTGTTAATGTAATGACATGGAGGGACTTTGATTTATGTAAAAACCATCTCATACTAGGTTCACTCATTTTTGAGTAATTTTCTTTTTTTTGAGGCAACTTGGGCTAGTTGCTTTCACCTATCAAGACAACTTGACCAAGTTGCTTCTAATATTTGGAGACAACTTGTGCTAGTTGCTTCCAACTTTGAAGACAAATTGACCAAGTTGCTTTCACTTTTGGATGCAACTTGAGCTAGTTGATTCCAGATTGGAGGCAACTTGAGCTAGTTGATTCCAGTTCGGAGGCAACTTGGTTATGTTTTTGGGTCCATTTATTCATCTGAAATTATCTTATACATATATCTTAGAGTATTTTTGACGAATTTGTGGTGCAATGGTAACACATGGTTGTGTTGAGTTGATGATGATGGTTTTGTTGTTGGTGCTCATGCTTTAAAGTCAAGAGAATAGATGAATGCTTAGGAAGTTGAGAAGGAACTCAATATGAATCTAGGCATTGAAAGCAGAACAAGAAGTTGTTACTACTTGTGTGTTGCTGATGGTATTTGAGTAGGGGCATGGAAGTGACTGCAGCTATTGTCTCATGTTGCAAGTGTGCATAAACGGTTGTGGTCATGAAGCTGTTACAGGTAGAGTTGCAGTAGCAGAGAGGGAGGGTGTGGTGTTGTATGGTGGTTGTTTGAATTGTTGGTTGAACGTTGATGGTGTGGATAACCTGTGGTGCAATGGTAGCACGACTGACTATATGTCAGAAGATGTGTGTTCGATTCACACTAGGTTCACTTATTTGTGTATAATTTTTTTTTTTTTTTTTTTGAGACAACTTAGGATAGTTGCTTTCACTTTTTGAAGACAACTTTGTGCTAGTTGCCTTTATTGTTGAAGACAACTTGAGCTAGTTGCCTCTGATATAGACACAACTTCAGCAAGTTGACTCCAAATGGTGGCGGTGGTTGGCGGCGGCGATGGTGGTTGACGGCGGTGATGGTTGGCGGCGGCGGCGGGTGTCGGTTGTTGGCGGTGGCAGTGGTAGTGGAAAGTGGTGGTGTTCGTTAGCGGCATCGTTGGTTGGCGGTGGTGGTCGTCGGCGATGGTGGTCGTAGGTGGTGGTGATCGGCGGTGGTGGTGGTCGGTGGTGGTGGTGGTCGGCGGCGGTGGTGGTGGTGGTGGTGGTGGGAGGCGGTGGACAGTGGTGTGGGCATTAGAGATTTTTTTTAATTTTTTAATTTTTTTTGAATAGTGGTGGTGGTGGTTTTGTATATTCACTATATAAAAGAGGGTATTTTAGTAATGTATTAGGCTTAGGGGTATTTATATAGTTCATAAGGGTATTTTTGCAAAGGGTCTTATAGTAGGGGTATATAGATAATATTCCCTTGTTTTTACTATATCGAAGGTTTATGATTGGTTCTTAGATTGGTTTGGGTGCGCAACCAGATTAGTTTATTAATCACTCTAATGCTAGTAGAGAGGTGAGTCGACCCGTAATTGTCTCTTATCTCCTACACAAGTAGAAATCGCAAGACTTTACGGAGGGATTCTGTGGAGCAATTGCGAGTAAAGACAACACCAGTAAGTGGACCGAGCGTACCGAGTTTAACTGCTAGGATCAAACCTAAATTCACAAATCTTAATGCGTTCTGGGAATTACATCTTGTAGTCGAGCGCTTCCGTGTCAAGGTGGTTCTTTTGAATAGAATCCGGTAGTCGAGCGCTTCCGTATCCGGTGATATATGGAGTTTTTGGGGATTGCTAAGCGTACCTGCTTTCCTACGGTTGGTGACAATTGTTTCTAACAAGAGATAAACGGGTACAATGTTGAGTTAACGGTTAGTAACTGCGAAGGATTTCTTCAATATCTTTATCTTTTTATCCTTCTTTTATATTTTCGCCGATTTAGATAACATAACAATTGCATTACTCTTCGTGGGAACGATCTCTTACTACCGCTATATTATATTTAATCAGTGGGAAATATATTTTTATTTTGTTGAGTAAACGACGCTCACCAAAATTGGCGCCGTTGCCGGGGAGTAATTGCTAATTGTTTGTTATTCTTTTTGGCGTAAAGGTTTTGTGGGTATATCTCTCGTAATCCCTCACGAGACTATAACTCGTCCACTAGGGACACCTAGGGGTTTAAAGGCCTGTTATTCATGCTAAGAGTAACCGTACCCTCACAACATGGAGTTGTATTATATTTTTGCTTCGTTTTGTTTGCTCGAGGACTAGCAAAGTTTGGGTGTGGGGGAATTTGATAGGTGTGTAAAAACACCTTTCTAAGTATCGATTGGTATTGCTTTCTTGGCTAGTATTCGTGTGAAATTGTATTATTATCTTTCTTTTTATATTTTATGGGAATTTTGGAGCTTATTCCCGAAAAGAACAAGAATCGTCCAATTTGCCAAAAGAGATACGGAATTATCATTGCATGACGGGCAGTCGCGTAGGCGTATCGAACGCTAGAAGCTCGTGTCAATGAACTCACTAATTTGAAGGCCACCAGTTTAACCCATAAGGTGTTTTTCGGCCTAAAGAAGAAGGATTAACTTACTGTTACTATCTGGGCTTGAATTTGAGCTGGGCTTAATTTTCATGGAACCGATGTTGGATTTATTCCTGGGCTTGCTTATTGGGCTCGACACAATTATGTAACGGCGGTTGAGAGCTCGAATGGCAGTATGTGACGACTAACGGTGAGCTGTGGTCTGCCATGGTTAGTTGGCTGACGATAAATGATGATGTGCTTGTTTGGAAGGTTGAACGACTGAGGAGATGGATGCTACCATTTCCGGTGATGATCAGTGATGCTATTTCTGGGCTCTGACGGTGACTTCTGTCAAGAAAGGTGATCGGTGATGCTGGTAATTAATGTGAATGGTTGCATGGAGATGGAGCAGCAAGCCAGGGATGAGGTGGCAGTGTAGAATATGCCATGAACTGAGCTGTCGAGAAGCATGTGATGGAGAGAATCAATACGAGCTCGAGTTGCTGGTTGGCTGTGATTCGGTAGAATGGTGACTGGTAGTTGAACGGGTTTTGTGATGGGAGTAATGGATGCTGCTGTGGTTCATGGCAGTAAAGCTGTCGAGGAGTAATGGAAGAGTTCGATTAAATGGCAGTGATGATTGCAGTTCAGGGAGTCTCAAAGGCAACGATGTTGTTGTTGTTGCTTCTCGGTGATTGCTAGAGCTACTGGAATAGAAAATGGACGATCAATGATGTTGGAGCCGTGAAGAGCTCGATGGAGTTGCTGCCATAACATCCATATCTATTTCGTTGGCTGAGTTTGATGTGGGTTTGTTAACGAAGTGATGGTGACTGGCAGTTGATGGAACTGGATTCAGGGAATGTTGAGCTGATGATGGCGATGGATGAGTAAGGAAGTTAGAGCTCGAGTTCATAAGGCCATTTCGAGCAGAATAAGGAAGCAGTTCGAACTTTGGTTTACAGGGAAAGCTACGGTGGAATTTCAACCATAAGAAGTGATGATAACGGGATGGGCTTTCTTATGTCAATCCAAGCCCACTTGAATGTTTTAGCCATTCTATGAGCGGCCAATGATGAATTGGGATGTATTTTGAGTTGAGCCCAATAGGCTATTAGCCAACACATTTTACATGACAGGGTGCGGCTCTTTCAGACTTTGGCGGTGATTTTGGCCAGAGTTTGGCAACCTCTTCGAACGGGATTTGATGCACGGGACACAATCCTTAAGGAGGTGCACTTTCCTATTTTTGCTAGGTTTTCTAGTTTTCTTAAAGAGGAGGTTACAAAACTCTATATATAGGGAACCCTAGGCATAATTTTATAATATCTTCTTGACACGTATCTTCTTTTCACCGTTTTTCTCCCCCTTAGGGGAGAACTATCTCTTTTCTAATGTAAGGATGAATTCAAAGTTTTAATTGTGAAGCTCAATTATTTGCAAGTTTGTTTCAAGATTTAAATTGATTCATTGTGGACTGTTTTTACTATATCGAAGGTTTATGATTGGTTCTTAGATTGGTTTGGGTGCGCAACCAGATTAGTTTATTAATCACTCTAATGCTAGTAGAGAGGTGAGTCGACCCGTAATTGTCTCTTATCTCCTACACAAGTAGAAATCGCAAGACCTTACGGAGGGATTCTGTGGAGCAATTTCGAGTAAAGACAACACCAGTAAGTGGACCGAGCGTACCGAGTTTAACTGCTGGGATCAAACCTGAATTCACAAATCTTAATGCGTTAGGGAATTACATCTTGTAGTCGAGCGCTTCCGTGTCAAGGTGGTTCTTTTGAATAGAATCCGGTAGTCGAGCGCTTCCGTATCCGGTGATATATGGAGTTTTTGGGGATTTCTAAGCGTACCTGCTTTCCTATGGTTGGTGACAATTGTCTCTAACAAGAGATAAACGGGTACAATATTGAGTTAACGGTTAGTAACTGCGAAGGATTTCTTCAATATCTTTATCTTTTTATCCTTCTTTTATATTTTCGCCGATTAAGATAACATAACAATTGCATTACTCTTCGTGGGAACGATCTATTACTACCGCTATATTATATTTAATTAGTGGGAAATATATTTTTATTTTGTTGAGTAAACGACGCTCACCAGTACAGGTATGCATACTCTAGCTCCCGAACTTTACCTGACCTCGTCAGTACGCATACGAGTATGCATACTACATTCCGGTCTTGGATCAACACATATCCGGTCTTGGATCAACACTAGAAATCAATAGTTACAGTTTTGGCAACTAAACTTGATGACAAGTTTGGGATAGCAACGCTTGTGAGTTAGACCGAGCAGTGCTCTAACATAAATAACCTTAATATTTTATCCAGAAATACTCTGGTTGGTAAGTTAAAGATCTTTGATCATGAGCATACATCCAAATCTGAAAAGTATATTGCCTTTTGTTGATGGTGGATTTTAGTTCAGGGCTAAAGTTGTAAAACCAATTTTCTTGCAACCATCCTGCAAAGGATAAGGCTATTTAATAAGTGATGAATACTTCTCCGCTTTATTAATTCACCTAGAATGGTGCATGTAGCAACAATCCCCAAGTATTCTGTGAATTTTAGCATTATTAATTAATACATATATAAATCGCCTCGTATTTCCTGTGATGTTCTCAACATAACTCTTATTATTGGTGCGGCATGATGACTGATTGTTACTCTCAGCAGAGTAACATGAATATCCAAGTATCAATAGTGAGGCGTGCATGAAATACCCGTACATGCTACACCATTCTCTAACAAAGAGAATCATCTCTCGGTGTGTTATGCTAGCCTGATCGAGCATATTTGAATATGAACTGTCCATATCAGTCTCAGAAACAACCACGACCACGCAAGTTGGCCGCACGATTTAACCAGCCTAGACGAACCCTAGCATGAGCAGGCTATCATTGTAATGACCAACATAGAACCCATTTTTTTCCTGCACGACCGACCATCTCACGACCTAGCCAAGGAAGAGCAAACATTCGCCCAAACTTTGGCCGACGTGATACTTTAAGGGTCGCTAAGGGTCTTAAATCAATCATGGACATCTAACTTCACCGGCATGTTTGAATGGATTATATTAGACCCATAGCCATCAAACAGGTATTGGCGTGTTCACCGTCGGTCCAATATGGGTCCCACACGGTCGACCACTCCAGATAAGGAGCATAGTGTGCAATTTCGGTCGGGCAAACTAGCATGCATGCAACCGGCCGGAAACCCTAACTAGGGTTTGCGACATGCATATGTCGCAAATTGATCGCGAGCATCCGTTTTCACCAGCTTGGATGAAGGGTCCAAGAATAGACTAAGCAGGTCCGGAGAGTATCAACATGATCAATGTGGACCCATCTATCTCCATGTTCGGTCGACCATGAAAAACCATGGCTAGATTCCACGGTTCCCGCGCCCTGGAGGTGGCATACCATGTCCCTTTTAGGAATACTTTGCGGAGATTTCTGTCGAAAATCAGTCACAACCATCCATCTTCGCAGGCATAGATGGAGGGTGAAGATGTAGATTCAAAGGGTCCCAAGCATGTCAAATCAATCATCGTGGACCCGTGTACATGTGTGACCAATCGGTCAAGTATGATCGTGGCTAGGTGTCTCGATTCGTGCACCCAAACTAGGCATGGTCGCGCAGTTTTCTATTGCAAACTGATCTCGACCACTCAACTTTGCCGGAAAAATTGAGTGGCTTAGATCGCATCTCCATGGGACAGTGAGGTACAGACGCCTACATTGGCATGCCGTCTACACGCATGCCAGATCGGCCCTGCCAAGAACATCTCCCATGCTTGGATTCGACCAAGCTAAAAAAAAGGTACTTGCACACCTCCTAAACCCTAATCTGACGGTCGCAGATGTGGGTCGCAAGTCATCTCGTCCTTCCAACTTTTCCAGCTTGGACAGACAGCCTAAGACATGAGTTAGGTGACCAGTGAGGCATTATCACGATCACCGTCCACCACTCTTCCACCTGGAGTGATCGGCCAAGGTATGGCTCGCCCATGCATCCTCCAAATGGTCACTCGAATATGGCTGGACAAGGGGCTATTTTAAGACGCTTACTTCGTGACTTACTCCGTTAAGCTTTAAAACAGCGATGCTTCATGCATATTGAATATATTCTATGCATCACATGCGTAGAATATACAAGATATTTTATAAATATCGGCTTTCCAAATAACTCAGTTATTTAACCTAGCACTGTATGCTACCTTCTATGGGTCCCACGATCTACACACTCAAGACATTAATCATGTCACAAACTGGGGGATACATACTGGGGTATTGGTATGGTGGTTTACAGCGTACAGCGTACAACGCGCCATCACAAGAACGTGTCAGGGAGACATGGACGGTTAGTGATGATGGGAGAAGTGGGCAAGACTGATCGTGTGACACTAACACACAATTCCACTACTCTATCACTCCACTTCCTCTACTTCCCACGGGAGACCTGAATAAGGCTGAAATGACTTGTATAAATAGGTTCTCCTCCCTATTTCCAGGGGAGACAACACATAAATCAAGTGCTAATACAATTGTATTCAAAACACCTAGAGCCTGCTTGCATTATTCGTAAGCCTGCTCACCTTTCTGTTACAAGTCATAAAACAACCTACTCCTTCACAATCTCAACACCTTATTCGCTTCCCTCCCTAAGATCAACCCCATCTCCTTCACTTTGTGACCAAAGAAAGTCTCGAACGACCATTTCTTGGTTTAGTACAGAATTGTATAGATTGATCTCTCGAATCAAAAGCACTCCCGTGCAGTGCATTTGTTTATGGTTTAGATACATTTCTCATCCACACACCCCAAATTACCAAAGCCGGCAGAATAAGTTTCACCCATAAACAATTGGCGACCACAATGGGAGATTAATCTCTCGGTTGCAATATCAATTTCCAATTCTCAATTTTATCTTTCCAATACCTGGTTCGATTTTCTCAATTTCAATGGGATAGATCTTAGATCCATTTCAATCATCAACATGTTCATTTCTTTCGATTATAAAAGTCCGGCTCATGTCTTATGATATACCCTCACCATCCGAGTTATCCATAAGCCATGAATAATCCAAACCTCATGGAGAGTGTGGCCAGAATGCTAGAAGATGTCCTAGCAAACCAAGATGGCATCGCTAGGAGGCAGAGTGAGACGTTCCATCTTTTGAATGATATGGCAGTTCAATTGCAAGAAGGTTCGGCATGTGTTTACCCATGGAGTATCGCAAATGACGACACAGTTGAATCTCTATCTAGAAATCGTGTTTCTACCAACCAGGACGCGGAAAGGACACATGGCCACACCAGGAGGCCAGGGAGAGACGAACATCATGATCCGGATAACGAAAGAGTCTCAAAGCAATTCTATATAGGAAATGACTTTTCAGGAATGTCACAACCTTTATCGGATAAGGGTAAAGAGCCAGGTTATGAAACCTTGCTGGGAGATTTATATCTCAAACCCTTGCCGAAGTACAGAAAGTTGTTCAATCTGCCATGAATTTTTAGCCGAATGAAAAACTGCCTGAAGAAGGATAAATTAGCTAAGAGTCACATGAATACAGAGGCTAGGAATGCTCAACTCAGTCGTCTGATAGTGATACGAGGCCCTCGAGAGCAGCTGCACCCTACCAAAGACGACCAACCAATAGAGTCGCATATATGTTGACACACGCTTACGCTCCAACTCCGAAATGTTCTTTATATCAAATTCAACAAGAGATATCACAGCAACATACGTCAATGCAATAAAATCCTAGCTCGAGATACCCTCACTTCCCATTCTCAATGAAGAAAGTCTTGGAATTGTTGGAGGTGTGGGTACGAGACGGGGAAGTCCAACTGCCTCAGGTATGGCGCCAGCCGACTGACCAAGAGATGATAGATCCAAGATATTGTCATTACTACCGTTTTCTGCACCACCCTACTAGTGAATGCAATGCCCTAGAGCGCATTGTCTAGAAGAAGCTTGATTCGGAAGATTTGCCTCCTATCTCCGAAGATTAATGCGTGCAATTTATCAGAGTAAGTACTAGGGAAGGTCTAATTTCATGCAGATGTAATTCCAAAAGCAAGTAAGTTTTATCACGTAATTTTTACAAGATAGTTTTAGAATTTACTGGGGACTTGGCATCCCACACGAGAAAGAGATTCAATGATAAAATGCCACGTTTGTTCCCTTTCATGCTAGCACGATATTTGCAAATCCATATGAACAATATCGTTGTACTAGCCATGTTATTCGTGACCAGAATGCAAGATCCATTCAGAATAATCCCTCTCAAGAATCATTCGCAAAAACTATCTCAAAATAAACCAATTCAAAATTCAATCACCTATTCGTTCAATACCTAAAATCAAGTTGTGAAAGGAAACCCACACATCACTCAAAAACTCCTAAAAACAAAAAGAAAGAACATAAATAGACGGTATATACCATTCAAGAGAAGTCCTTCAGCAACAACCCGTCCTTATGTGCAAGAGCGCTTTCATTTTCTGGAGAACGACATGCTCCAGCTTCAACTCATTAGACAGCCTTTCAATCTCCTCTTCCTGGCGAGCAATGCAGTCTGAGGAAGGAACTTCATGCATTTCGCCTTGTAGTTTCTGGATTTCAGCGAGTCCTTCACATAACCAGGAGGTGTTAAACTTATACTTCATGGACACATCCCGGTGAAATTCCCAGTTTTCGATTAACTCTTTAGAAATAGTGCACCCAGTCACGATGTTCATGCCATAGATGGAAGATAAATCTTCTTCGACGTGTTTGACTGAAGCGAAGCGACTTTTAAGCTTATGAGAGCTGGTGATGTGACCATGCTTCTTCCATATTTTAGTATACAACTCCTTGAACCTAGCCAGCATACTGAATCCTCCAACCAGCACATGACCTGTATAAGGAGTATCGAAAGGAGGCTCAAAGACAGCTCCAGGAACGACGGGTTGCATCACCAACACTTTGTCAGAAGCCTTCTCAGCTGCAAGAGATCTTACGATTTCTTTATCGATTGCCGGAGCTTGTTCAGGAGACTCTCTGGAGGGAGTTACCTCAATCTCCATGGGTGTTGTCTCTCATGCGTTCCTCGCGATGATTGTTTCACTCTGAAGATTGATTTCTGCCACGGCTTCATCTACAAGCTCACTGAAGTTGCCGCTATGGGAATCATCTCTTTCAGTTAAGCTCGCACCGTCTCTGTCATTGTCTTGAAGAGGGTCAGTGTCTCCAGACTTCTCATCGTGAAGACCAGTATTTCCAGACTTCTCGTTGTTAGGATCAACATATCCAGACTCCTCATTATGATTGCGTGCCAGTCTTGCGAAGGCGTACTCTTTCGGTATTTCCTAATCACAAACGAGAATTACCTTTAGTGGAAGATTACTCGAGAGGAAAGAATTGAAGGGTCGGAGAGATTTAATACCTGCATATTAGAAGAATTGAAGACCACAGGACCGCATGCTCGCTTCTTAGCCTGGGGAATGCAGTCAGTGATATCGACTTTGGTCCCTTTACCTGGAAGCGGCTTCAATCATTTGGATTTCCTCAAGATGTCAGGAGACGGATCACCACGGAAAATTGTCGTGACTTCATCAGAAAATGCCTGGAAAACTAAGAGATGCTCACTCCAAAAGTCCTTATACTTGGAAGTTATCATTGGCATTCTTTCGATAGACAAAAAGAGAAACTCTGTTCTGATGTGAAGACGTCGGCATTGGCAATGGATGGGATGAGATCCTCTTAAGGCACTGGTAGACGACGGATTAGAACACCCTAGTCAAATCCCATTTGGCGTGCAGCCATGTCGATGTTATAAGGAACAATAGTAAGGACTCCATCAAAGAGGGAAGGGATGTATCATGACATGCAGCTTCGCAGAAAGACGGATTCTCCAGGACTCATGGACTTCCCTCCAGATAACACAAGGCCAGGAGCGGCGGTAGAAGTTTCTGGCTGAACCACAGAAGGATGGACCGGTCCCCACGGGCGAAAATCTATAGCGTGCACATTATCAAGAAAGTCAACAAGTCTTGACCCGGGCTTCAGACGTCTATTCTTCCAACGGAGTATTCTCGAACCACCGTACAAACTAGGAAGCGAAGTTGCAGGAGCAGGAGCATAACTCTTGAAATGCTCCCATAGACACGCATGAAGAAAAGCGACATGGATATATGACTCCACCTTCTTGTACCCGTTGGAAGCATACATCTCTACTTCCAAAACATCTAGATGAGAATACAACGAGCCAAGGAATAAGGAGCCCTGAGGGAGAACCACACCCTTTGCTAACTTTATAGCAAACGTGACGAGATCGCTTCTTATGGTTTTCTTCCCAGAACCATCATCAAAGATGTCCCCGGAAAGCCATAAAGATAGGAATGCAACTACACTGTAGTCGTTATCCAAAACTTGGCACGGCCTTGGTGTTTTAGGATACCATTCAGATACCCACCAAGTGTAAAAACACTTCGCGTTCTTTTTCTGTTTCTCATACTCGGCCACTTTCTGAAGTATGGCGTTGTGGGTAGCATTTTATTTGGAAGATAATTCATAGCGAATATTTCCAGCAATAGGGAGGTTCATCAGCATGGAAACGCTCATTTCTCCACACTTACATATAGCTGTGTGTGTAGAGGGACGCCATCGGGAAATGAAGATGATTAATCCTTGAGCGTCTTTCTTAATTTGAAGAGTTGCAGACGCCATAACCGCATCAATGATCTATGCCTTGGTCAAGTTATCCCTGACATGCTCATTACCCAACATGCATCTCATCCATCCTTCATAAGAGGTCAGTGGAGTCTGACAAACCTTAAAGTTAATAGGATAAGGCGGGTACTCTTTCTTCTGAAGATAGAACCTCATCACGTATGCTGGAGAAGATGATGGAGCAGCATCTTCATTTTCCGAGCCTGGAAGCAAGATTATTCTGTGGCCGGGATGTTTTCTAATATTAGGGAAAGACATTGTAAACAGCTTGTCATCTATATTTGGCATGTCTTTGGAATTGTCCACACTTCCGTTGGAAGCAGCGTTATCCCCAGGTGACATCTTAACAAGAGCCTCTTTGTTCATTTTCAAACAACTACAATGAAGTACAAAAGAAAAAGAGTCATTACTTTGTGTTGAGGGAGAAATGGTCGGTTGTTATATAAAATATATATATATATATAACGCCCATGTCCACAAGTGAAGCAGGCACGTGGCATGTCCATATTCGAGCAAGGCAGGCACGGGCGGTCCCACTTTTGATCAAGCGGGCACACGACAGGTCTCGTGAGCAAAGCAGGCACAGGTGGGGCCCATGTTTGGTCAAGCAGGTATTGGGCCACGTAAGCAATACTGACATCATGTCAGTCAAGTAGGCTGGTGTTAGGTCACGCTGATCAAGGTCACAAGTCTGGTATTGGGACACGTCAGCAAGCAAGGTCGGTCGAGGTCACGAAGCCGGTGTTGGTCGAGGTCACAAGGCTAGTATAAGGTCGGTGTTCGATCAGGCGTACACGGTAGGACCCACGTTCAATCAAGCATGTATGACGGGCCCGCTAGCACGATTTTTCTTTATTCATGGGAATCATGTCTACGAAATTCAAGCCAAGGGTTTTTCAAGCTATAACCTAAAAGCTAGGTTTTGCATGCAACGGTGGAAAAATAAGCAAAAACAACATGTTCATGGATTCACGGCTTGTATTACTAAGCAATCCTAGGGCGGTTTTGCTATCAATTTAGATGAAGAAACTAATCATCCTAAGAAATTAGTTTCAAAAATAAAATAATATATATATACATATACACGAGACGCTTACCTTGTTGACGGACGGCGATGACGATCTCCAGCGGCGGCAAGAGCTACGGAAGAGAAGTTGAACGGACGGGAGGAAAAATATTAAAAAAAAGGAGGGGGTCGGTCCCCTTTTATAGACAAACAATTGGGAAATCCATGTGGGAAAAGGATTCCTCTTTTGTGTCAAACACCCAAGGAAGGAAACCGGTCCCACTCAGCAGAACTCTCATTATTGGTGCGGCATGATGACTGATTGTTACTCTCAACAGAGTAACCTGAATATCAAAGTATCAATAGTAAGGCATGCACAAAATACTCGTACAGGCTACACCATTCTCTAACAAAGAGAATCATCTCTCGGTGTGTTATGCTAGCCCGATCGAGCATATTTGAATCTGAACTGTCCATATCAGTCTCAGAAACAACCACGACCACGCAAGTTGGCCGCACGATTTAACCTAGATGAACCCTATCAGGAGCAGGCTATCATTGCAATGACCACCAGTGGGCCTGATTTTTGCCTGCACGACCTAGCCAAGGAGGAGCAAACGTTCGCCCAAACTTTGGCCGATATGATGCTTTAAGGGTCGCTAAGGGTCTTAAATAAATCACGACCATCCAACTTCACCGGCATGTTTGAATGGCTTAGATTAGACCCATAGCCATCAAACAGGTATTGGCGTGTTCACCGTCGGTCCAATATGGGTCCCACATGGTCGACCTCTCCAGATGAGGAGCATAGGGTGCAATTTCGTTCGGGCAAACTAGCATGCATGCAACCGGCCGGAAACCCTAACTAGGGTTTGCGGCATGCATATGTCGCAAATTGATCGCGAGCGTCCATTTTTACCAGCTTGGATGAAGGGTCCAGGAATAGACTAAGCACGTCCGGAGAGTATCAACATGATCAATGTGGACCCATCTATCTCCATGTATGATCGACCATGACAAACCATAGCTGGATACCTCGTTTCAGGTGCCATGTAGGTGACATACCACGTCCCTTTTAGGAATCCTTTGCAGCACAGGATTTCTGTCGAAAATCAGTCACAACCATACATCTTCGCAGGCATAGATGGAGGGTGAAGATGTAGATTCAAAGGGTCCCAAGCATGTCAACATAATCACCGTGGACCCGTATACATGTGTGACCAATAGGTCAAGGCTGACCGTGGCTAGGTGTCTCCATTCGTGCACCCAAACTAGGCATGGTCATGCGGTTTTCTATTGCAAACTGATCTCGACCACTCAACTTTGCCGGACAAATTGAGCGGCTTAGATCGCATCTCCATGGGATAGTGAAATACAGACGCCTACATTGGTATGCCGTATACACGCATGCCCGATCGGCCCTACCAAGAACATCTCTCATACTTAGATTCGACCAAGCTGAAAAAGGTACTTGCACACCCCCTAAACCCTAATATGACAGTCGCAGAGATGTGGGTCGCAAGTCATCTCGTCCGTCCAACTTCGCCATCTTGGACGAACAGCCTAAGACATGAGTTAGGAGACCAGTGAGGCATTATCATGATCGTCGTCCACCACTATTCTACATGAAGTGATCAGCCAAGGTATGGCTCGCCCATGCAGCCTCCAAACGGTCACTCGAAGATGGCTGAACAAGGGGCTATTTTAAGACGCTTAATTCGTGACTTACTCCGTTAAGTTTTAAAACAACGATGCTTCATGCATATTGAATATATTCGATGCATCACATGCATAGAATATACACGATATTTTATAAATATTGGCTTTCCAAATAACTCAGTTATTTAACCTAGCATTGTATGCTACCTTTTGTGGGTCCCACGATCCACACACTCAAGACATTAATCACGTCACAAACTGGGGGATACATACTGGGGTATTGGTCTGGCGGTTTACAGCATACGGCGTGCAACGCGCCATCACAAGAACGTGTCAGGAATACATGGACGGTTAGTTATGACGGGAGAAGTGGGCAAGACTGATCGTGTGACACTAACACACAATTCCACTACTCCATCACTTCACTTCCTCCACTTCCCATGAGAGACGTGAATAAGGCTCAAATGACTTGTATAAATAGGTTGTCCTCCCTATTTACAGGGGAGACAACGCAGAAATCAAGTGTTAATACAATTGTATTTGAAACACCCAGAGCCTGCTTGCATTATTCGTAAGCCTGCTCACCTTTCTGTTACAAGTCAGAAAATAGCCTACACCTTCACAATCTCAACACCTTCTTCGCTTCCCTACCTAAGATCAACCCCATCTCCTTCACTTTATGACCGAAGCAAGTCTGGAACGACCTAAATTCATTTCTCATCCACACACCCCAAACTACCAAAACCGGCAGAGATAGTTTTCACCCATAAACACCTTTAAAGCACAAAAGAACACAAAATTGCTTGATAAAAGTAAAAGTGTTGGAAACTATGTGGATGATCCTATTGAGACTGATTCGTTTGATGAAGATCTTGATAACTCAGTCTCCCTAATCACAAGACAGTTTAGAGATCTTATTTTGAAAAGAAGTGAACGGTTTTTCAGAGATAAGACTAGATCATCAGTTAAACCTCATGACCGTTTTCCTCCTAAAAACAAGGATACAATTGATACTGTGGATGAGGATATGCCTCGGTGCACCAAGTATAAAGGTTTTAGTTATTTTTCCAATGAGTGTCCAAATCGTAGGAAATACACTGGGAACAAAGATCTTGCTGCAACTCTTGCTGAAATGTTTGATCACTATGATTCAAATGAAGATGAAAAATCAAGTGTTGCGCTCCTTACTGAAAATATTGATTTTGATAATTGTAGCAATACTCATATAAATCTTGATATTTTTGTGGATAAACTTCTTCAACCATTTTGGAGGATAAAATGGATTTTTCTCTGTCTACTGGAAATTTTGTTTCTAATATTTCAAGTACCACATTTTGTCTAGCAGCTTGCTCCGCTATAGTGTCTGAACTCTCAAAGTGTTACAAGTACAAACATAAAATAAGATATGTCAATAAACTTCAACGGAGAGCAAATCTATTAGCAAACAAGCTCAAACTTGTTCAGAATCCTAATTTACCTGAGGTAAGTAAAAAACTCAATTCCTTTCCGAAAAAGTTAATTTTCAAAGAACTAATTAGACCTCTCCGAAAAATAATAAGGTCTAAACATTCTGTGAAAAATGGTATTAAGAATTCCATACAAGAAGTGTATGGTTGACAGATTATTGTTCACCCCAACACAGCTTAATTGTGTTGAAAGAGCATCTTGTCTCATGTACCTGACTTCAAAGAGACAAGAGTTTTCTTAGTTTAGGCTTTAGGAAAAGAAATTATTTTTATTTTTTGTTGTTTTCTTTTGGAATTCTGTTGATCTTTTTATATCATGAATTGGTATTGAAAAGAATTTCCTTTTTCATTAAAAAGGGGTTAAAATCGGCAATTCTACCTTCTTTAGGGCTATGAATTGGTCGTACGTGAATCTTGCTATGTATATAGGTTCTATAACCCAACATTCCCTTTTCCTTCCTTGAAAAACTCTTTTTATCACAAGTTTACTTGTAGAGCTTTCTTTGTAAATTTCTCTCACAAACCCATATTTGTATGAAAACTCCAAGCATTATGACTTCTGATGGAAAAGAGGTTAATATGATTGTTAAGTCATCAATCATGAAGGAAAAAGATAAATCTTCGGTACCCTCTTCCTTGAAAATAAAAAGGAGGAATGTGAGGAAACCAAGGGTTATCCCTTTGTTTGTGGGAGAAAACTACTTCTGCAGGTTTAGGTAATTTTGGGTGTGTGTGGATGAGAAGTGAATTTAAACCTTCAACAAATGTGCTGCACGATGAGCACTTTTGATTCGAGATATAATCTGTACAATTCTGGACAAAACAGAAGACACTGCCGTTCCATATTTGTTTCGGTCAAAGGTGAAGGATCTGAGGTTGATCTTAGGGAGGGAAGCGAAGAAGGTGTTGAGAGTATGAAGGTGAAGGCTATTTGATGACTTGTTAACAGAAGGTTGAGCAGGCTAGCAAATGTTGCAGACAGGCTCTGGGTGTTGAATACGATGGTATTAACACTTAGTTTTTTTCTGTATTCTTGGAAATAGGGAGGAGAACCTATTTATACAAGTCGATAAGCCTTCATCACGTCTCTCATGGGAAAGTGGAGGAAGTGGAGTGATGGAGGAAATGGATTTGTGTGTTAGTGTCACACGGTTGCTTGCCCACTTCTCCTATCATCACTAACCGCCCATGTTTCCCTGACACGATCTTGTGATGGCGTGTTGCACGCTGCACGTTGTAAACCGCCAGACCAATACCCCAGTTTGTATCCCCCATTTGTGACGTGATTAACGTCTCGAGTGAGTCATGGGACCCACATAAGGTAGCAAACGGTGCTAGGTAAAATAATCAAGTTGCTTGTAGGCGCATATTGTATGCATGCGGTGCATTAAATATGATTAACATGCTTGAAGGCTACACAACCTTGATGAAAAGATTGCAAGTTGAAGTGACTCAACTAGCTATGTTCAGGCGTTGTTCGGAGGTCGCATGAGCGGGACCCACCTTGTCCGGTTATGCCATGGGGAAGTGTGGAGGATGATGATCACGGTGATACCTTGTTTGCCACCTAACTCCCTTCCTAGGCTATTCATCCAAGCATGCGAACTTGGACGGACGAGATTGATGGAGGAATAACCGTTGGATTAGGGTTTGGAAGGCTTGCAAGCATCCCTTTTCACCCTAACGGTCTTCAGCCTTGGGAGGCATGCATGGAGTGGTCGATCGGTCCAGCAGGTAGGAGGGACGCCACTCTACATGCCCATGCTTGTTGGAAGTCAACTAGAGCAATCTAAGTCGCTCGTTTCAGCCTGCGATGATGGACAGCCGAGATTAGAAGGGGGCCGTGCATGCTACCTTTGGGCGCGCAAATCGAGATGGCTAGCTGCAATTGTTCGCGGCCGATTGGTTGGCCGTGTAGCTGGGCCCACAGTGGACATGCTGGTATGGTCGGCCAGCTAATCCCGCCTTCCTTTGGCTTCCGTTCGTTTGTCTCAAAGTGGCTGCCTGCGACCACTTGATGCAAACCCTAATTTAGGGTTTCCGACCGGTTACCTACATCCGACCGAATCCGGTATTTGCCGACCTCTTTTGGTGAGGTCGATGGTGCGAGGGGAATGTTGGGACGATGGTGAGCATGTGCATACGCGCTACTCGGTCCCGCGCGTGATCTAGGCCGTCCAACCATGCCTACGAAGTTGGAAGGATGAGATCTATTTTTGAGTTTGTTTTCAGCAGGTGAGACTAATATGGGTAGTCTTGCATGCGTTCAACGGGGCTAATATAACCCGCCGTCAGGTAGCCTACGGGTGTTTGCATGTCGAACACAAGGCTTTGAGTAGGGAATTAATTGTAATGCCAAACCTACGTAAAATCGGATGGTTGCTACATGCTCCGCTCTCTCGGGTAGGTTATAATTCTCGGGGATGGTTGCACATGCTCCAATGAATTATCATGGTGAGAAATATTCATCACCTGAAGGCTTTATCCTTTGCAGACGTCGGCTTACAAAAATTGGCTTTTTACAATTTTAGCCTTTAAATAGAAATCCACCATCAACATTAAGTCCCCTGCCTAGCATGCAATGGTTACACTATTGTAGGGTAGGCATGAGATGGTGACAAATATACGTAAAAGAAATAAAGGTAACTAACCTTGGAAGGTAGCTGCTAGTGATTGTCCATGTGAATGCACCGTCGCAGGCATGAAACCTTGGGTGGGACGGTTTCCCTTCTTGGTTTTTGGAAGCAAAAAGGAATCCTTCTCTAATTAGAATTCTTTAAATTTTTGCCTATAAAAGGGAGAACCCTTTTTCGTTTTTCCTTCACGATTTTTTTTTCTTTTTTTTTATGAGTGGACGTCCATCTCTCTGCTCATGCTTCCGCCTGCTTCCGTCGTTGCTCCAGCCGTCAGAGTTTACCATTGCCGGTTTCTGTCGCCGCCGGCGCCGTTCGTCAGGTAATTGCAAAAAAAAATATTTTTTAAAAAAAACCCTAATTGCTTAGGTAAATTTTTTCTGTATTTTGAGAGGATTGTAGGTGCGACTCTCGTATACCATAATTAATTCCTTTACCGCCTGTTAGGGTTGCGTAGTAAAAGAAACCATAAACATGTCGTTTGTTCCCTTTATCCTTGCATGTCAAAACCCGAGTTGTAACTTGATAGAACTGTTGCTTTGAACTTGTAGACACAATCCTCAATTGTAGAAAAATATGTTGAAATGCGTGCTTAGTTTTAGGGACGTGCATGTAGGCCTTAGCATCCGGCCTGCGTGACTTGCCTTCATGCCAGCTCGCATGTCTCCACGGTGGCGCATCTATGGTGGTGTCAGGTGGCCGACTTGGTACCATACGTACGGTTTTGCTTCCATGTATGTGTTTGTTCGGCTTGGGCCAATCCACATATACATGCCGTAGGTGTTCGTTCTCGTGACGAGTTTACCGGCAAGCATTGATCACCTGCATACCTCAACACATCTGCATCCATGCTTAGCGACTTGACTTTATGCCGGTGTTCTTCTCAGCTTAGATAATTGTCTTGTATTATCCCAAAAAGCATGCTGACATTCTATTTTCATCGCAGTTGCTCAATGAAGAACACAGAGGATAACGCTACAAAGGGAGGTGCTGACCCTCTCAGAGATATGCCAAACATAGATGATGAAATGTTTACTAAGTCTTTTCAAAATGTCAGGAAGCACCCCAGCTATAATATAATCCTTATTACCGGTTCAGAAAGTGAAGAGGGTCTACCATCGTCTCTAGCAGGTGTGATGAGGTTTTGTCTCCAGAAGAAAGAATATCCACCTTCCCCTATTGACTTCAGAATTTGCCAGACTCCACTTAACTCATACGAAGGATGGATGTGGCTCATGTTGGGTAATGAAGGGATTAGAGACAACTTAACCATAGCGCGAATTCTTGATGCTATCAAGGCGTCTACAATTCTTCATGTCAAGAAGGATATCCCAGGTTTGGTCGCTTTTGCTGCTCGATGGCGTCCTTCTACGAACACAGCTTTATGCACGTGGGGTGAAATGACTATCACTCTTGAGAGCGTGTCTGCATTAATGAGCCTTCCTGTCGCTGGCAGTCTTAATTTCAAACTGTCTGAAGATGAAGACGTCATCTATCAGGATATAATTCAGAAGGTGAACGAATACGATCAGTTGGAGAAGAAGCCGAAATGTTTCTACACTTGGTGGGTAGGTGAATTGTCTTCCATGCAAGGTAATGATGATCTTAGCGCAGCTGCATTCTTGTCCTTGTGGTTGTCCATAGATATTCTTGATGATGGCTCCGGCACGAAAACTATTAGAAGGAAGATCATCATGTTCGCCATTAAGCTAGGCAAAGGTATAACTCTCCCCTTGGCTTCGTTATTCCTTGGCTCGCTGTATGGTCACCTGAATGCTTTAGTGGAGGAGATGTATATTTCCAACGGGTACATGAAGGTGGATACATATGTGCACGTCGCCTTTCTTCAGGCGCTTTTGTGGGAACACTTAAAGGGTTACGCTCCCATTCCTACAACCTCAGTCCCCGGCATGTATGGTGGTTCAAGAATACTCCGTTGGCAGAATAGACGTCCAAAAGATGGGTTGAGGCTTGTAGATTTGCTCGATCGTGTGAGTGCCATAGACTTTCGTCCTTGGGGGCCGGTTCATCCTTCCGCCATCGTCCCTGTCATTGAGATACCTCCTGAGGGGAGAGACATGAGCCCTGAAGAAGTCGTTTTACAGCGGAGCTGTATACCAGGATATGTTCCTTGTTTTTGTGATGACAGGCTGAGCATCATTCCATATAATATTGATAGAGCCGCTCCTCAAATGGGTTTTGATCAAGGTGTTCCATTTCGTCGTCCCGCAACTCCTTCAGAAGAACTTAAGTCATCATGCCTTGACGTTGATGTTTTCTCGCCGGAGCTGAAACTTCTTTTTCCTTCCCCGGGGAGAAAGCCGGTAGCCACTTCTGGTTACAAAGATTTTTGGAGGGGGCAACTGTTGCTCTTTAAATCATTTGCTAGCGAAATGGAAACTGACCTTCATGGTGAACCTCTTGATGACGTCTTGGCTGGTCATAGGTGATTGAAACCCCTTCTAGGAAAAAGAGGCAGGGTTAACGCCATCGACTGCAATCTCAAGTCCAAGAAAAAGAAGCGAGCATGTAGTCCAGTAATTCTCAACTCTTCCAATATGCAGGTATTATGAATTCTTTATGCTTAATTTTCAGTTTCGACTTCCATGAGCATCTTTTATTAATCCTTGTTGGTGATAAGAGGATTCCTGAAGAAAATGCCTTTGTTGTACTGGCTCGAGTTTACAATGAGGAGAGTGGAGGCAACGGGAAGTCTGGAAATCTTCATGCTGAGAAGCCTGATAATAATGACCTTCATGTAGAGCAGTCTGGTGTAGTTGCGGATTATCTCACAACTACACCCTCATAAGAATCCATTAAAATGATTCCTAAATCTAATTAATTTGATATGAAACTAAGAATTAAAGTACTAAAATTATAAAAGTGACACAAAGATTTTTACGTAGTTCGATCAATGTGATCTACATCCACGGTTCTTCACTAGTGATTGTATGTAATTACATGATTTTACAATTGAGACTCCATTAAAGAATATTTGGATCTCTAGAATTTTTGGGGAAGAAGATGATAAAGAAAATAAAATCTCTCTAAAAAATTTTCTCTCCTCCTAAAATTATCATCTCCTACTAAAAAGACCTCTCTTCTTCTCATGCCTAAATGGCTATTTATATGATTTTACATATTGCATAACAACTGTCTGTCCCTTAATTTTGGATATGAGAATTATCCTGCGAACCTTCGCAGATTCATTTCACGAACCTCTTTTGCCTTCGCAATCTGCTCACATTTTCCTCGTGACTTCCTTTGCTCGTAAAATATATTTTCTCTCCATAATTTCGCAAGTTACCATTTGTTATGACATTCCGCTCCTATATTTTGCCTCTTTTTTCTTGAATATTGCTTGAAGAGTGATCTTCAGGAAAAAATCACTTGTTGTGGTTGTTGGAGTAGTCTTTGATCTTGTTGATGAGAGAACGAGCGATAGAATACTTGACTTGAAAAGTACATACTTGCCTCTATTATTTCGTGAAGTTCTTGAATGTTGCGAAGTAAAAAATATCAATCCTTGAAGAAGTATAAGAAGTATGAAGTATCCTTGAAGAAGTATAAGAAGTACTCAATCCTCGAAATATATAAGAAGTATGAAGTATCCTTAAGAAGTATAAGAAGTACTTAATCCTCTAAATGTAAGAAGTATTGCGAACCCATCATGCGAAACTCTCACTCCATGTTCTTTGCCTCATGCTATACTGTAATGCAAATAAAAATTTAAATTAGTATTCAACATTTCTTTTATCAAAAATATTCATTTAATTGCAAGTTCAAATCGTTTTTCTTTGTTTTGATATCCTTTGTATGATTTATTTCATCTCATTTGACAAATATTTTTCCATGGAAATGATCCTAATAGGTACCCCCTCATACGACGCACTGAGGTTCTTTGCCTCTTACGAATGTTGCTTCGCAAGTGTACGCCATAAAGGTTTGCCATCTACTACTATCCATGTCGAATATCATATCATTTGAAGCAAAGTAAATTTTTCAAGAGAAATATATAAATTGATTTGTGCGAGATATTTTTCTCGGTTTCTTTTGTAATTGTGAAATCTTGAGATCTTTGTAATTTCTTTTGTAATTGTGAAATCTTTGTAATTGTGTGATTGAATCGTTTCTTTGTAAATCAAATCAAAAATCTTTTATTTTTTGTAAGTAAAATGTTTAAGGAAAGAGGTACTTAGCTTTTGTGGTTTGTCGTTGTTGTCTCTTGCGAAGTATATGATTTGTTTGCGAAGCTAGCATCGTCTTGTATGTTCTCATAAAGATACCAATTATTCTAGCCCACTCTCGCGAAATAGAATTCTCGCGCTTGCAGACTTTTGCGAAGTAAACATTTTTTCAAGTAAACGAACATTTGCGAAGTATTCATGCTGCGAATATTCGCAAGTAAACATTTGCGAACCCAATAATCTTATCATGAACGTTCAGTAAGAAAAATCCTTTACGAAGTTCAAACCCACGATATTTCTTTATTGTTATTTCGTTTGTCATGAACTTTTCCTCATGGATTACTATATTTCTATATTTCTTTATTGTGTAATCTTTGTTATTACACAAAGATTTTTACGTGGTTCGATCAATGTGATCTACATCCACGGTTCTTCACTAGTGATTGTATGTAATTACATGATTTTACAATTGAGACTCCATTAAAGAATATTTGGAGCTCTAGAATTTTTGGGGAAGAAGATGATAAAGAAAATAAAATCTCTCTAAATTTTTTTCTCTCCTCATAAAATTATCATCTCCTACTAAAAAGACCTCTCTTCTTCTCATGCCTAAATGGCTATTTATATGATTTTACATATTGCATAACAACTGTCTGTCCCTTAATTTTGGATATGAGAATTATCCTGCGAACCTTCGCAGATTCATTTCACGAACCTCTTTTGCCTTCGCAATCTGCTCACATTTTCCTCGTGACTTCCTTTGCTCGTAAAATATCTTTTCTCTCCATAATTTCGCAAGTTACCATTTGTTATGATATTCCGCTCCTACATTTTGCCTCTTTTTTCTTGAATATTGCTTGAAGAGTGATCTTCAGGAAAAAATCACTTGTTGTGGCTGTTGGAGTAGTCTTTTATCTTGTTGATGAGAGAACGAGCGATAGAATACTTGACTTGAAAAGTACGTACTTGCCTCTATTATTTCGTGAAGTTCTTGAATGTTGCGAAGTAAAAAATATCAATCCTTGAAGAAGTATAAGAAGTATGAAGTATCCTTGAAGAAGTATAAGAAGTACTCAATCCTCGAAATATATAAGAAGTATGAAGTATCCTTAAGAAGTATAAGAAGTACTTAATCCTCTAAATGTAAGAAGTATTGCGAACCCATCATGCGAAACTCTCACTCCATGTTCTTTGCCTCATGTTGGGTTTCGTGAAGTTTTTATTTGCATTACAGTATAGCATGAGGCAAAGAACATGGAGTGAGAGTTTCGCATGATGGGTTCGCAATACTTCTTACATTTAGAGGATTAAGTACTTCTTATACTTCTTAAGGATACTTCATACTTCTTATATATTTCGAGGATTGAGTACTTCTTATACTTCTTCAAGGATACTTCATACTTCTTATACTTCTTCAAGGATTGATATTTTTTACTTCGCAACATTCAAGAACTTCACGAAATAATAGAGGCAAGTATGTACTTTTCAAGTCAAGTATTCTATCGCTCGTTCTCTCATCAACAAGATCAAAGACTACTCCAACAACCACAACAAGTGATTTTTTCCTGAAGATCGCTCTTCAAGCAATATTCAAGAAAAAAGAGGCAAAATATAGGAGCGGAATATCATAACAAATGGTAACTTGCGAAATTATGGAGAGAAAATATATTTTACGAGCAAAGGAAGTCACGAGGAAAATGTGAGCAGATTGCGAAGGCAAAAGAGGTTCGTGAAATGAATCTGCGAAGGTTCGCAGGATAATTCTCATATCCAAAATTAAGGGACAGACAGTTGTTATGCAATATGTAAAATCATATAAATAGCCATTTAGGCATGAGAAGAAGAGAGGTCTTTTTAGTAGGAGATGATAATTTTAGGAGGAGAGAAAATTTTTTAGAGAGATTTTATTTTCTTTATCATCTTCTTCCCCAAAAATTCTAGAGCTCCAAATATTCTTTAATGGAGTCTCAATTGTAAAATCATGTAATTACATACAATCACTAGTGAAGAACCGTGGATGTAGATCACATTGATCGAACCACGTAAAAATCTTTGTGTCACTTTTATAATTTTAGTACTTTAATTCTTAGTTTCATATCAAATTAATTAGATTTAGGAATCATTTTAATGGATTCTTATGAGGGTGTAGTTGTGAGATAATCCGCAACTACATAATTGGCGCTAGAAACAGGGACAGATTAAATGGATTTATCCTTCCTGTAACTTGTTGGATCAACAATTTCGTTTAATAATTGTTCCTCTTCTCTTTCTACTATTTTCTCCCCCAATTTCACTTTTTAGAAAATTCTATCTGAAACGGTAATGGCGTCTTCCAGAAGTAGATCCAATAATGGAGTAGAAAACGGATTTGAAAGTTCAATATCATCTTCAGGGAGATGTTATGGTTCAATCAACTAAGTCCACGTCTCAGCTTGTTCAAATCAACGAAGAAAAATAAAGTTATGCGAAGTATATACTTCCTGCATACGAAGAATTAAAGTTAATAAGTATACGGATCAATTCGCATCACTTTAATTAAAGTTCGCAGAAAAAAGATGAAGATTAAAGTATATACTTTAATTAAAGTTCGCATCAACAAGTATATACTTTAATTAATGTTCGCAGGGAAAAGATGAAGATTAAAGTTCGCAGGGAAAAGTTCGCAGCAAACGAAATAACAATAAAGAAATATCGTGGGTTTGAACTTCTGTAAAGGATTTTTCTTTACGAACGTTCGCAGTAAGATTATTGGGTTCGCAAATGTTTACTTGCGAATATTCGCAGCATGAATACTTCGCAAATGTTCGTTTACTTCGCAAAAATGTTTACTTCGCAAAAGTCCGCAGAGTGAGAATTCTATTTCGCGAGAGTGGGCTAGAATAATTGGTATGCTGTGAGAACATACAAGACGATGCTAGCTTCGCAAACAAATCATATACTTCACAAGAGACAACAACGACAAACCACAAAAGCTAAGTACCTCTTTCCTTAAACATTTTACTTACAAAAAATAAAAGATTTTTGATTTGATTTACAAAGAAACGATTCAATCGCACAATTACAAAGATTTCACAATTACAAAAGAAATTACAAAGATCTCAAGATTTCACAATTACAAAAGAAACCGAGAAAAATATCTCGCACAAATCAATTTATATATTTCTCTTGAAAAATTTACTTTGCTTCAAATGATATGATATTCGACATGGATAGTAGTAGATGGCAAACCTTTATGGCGTACACTTGCGAAGCAACATTCGTAAGAGGCAAAGAACCTCAGTGCATCGTATGAGGGGGTACCTATTAGGATCATTTCCATGGAAAAATATTTGTCAAATGAGATGAAATAAATCATACAAAGGAAATCAAAACAAAGAAAAACGATTTGAACTTGCAATTAAATGAATATTTTTGATAAAAGAAATGTTGAATACTAATTTAAATTTTTATTTGCATTACAGTATAGCATGAGGCAAAGAACATGGAGTGAGAGTTTCGCATGATGGGTTCTCAATACTTCTTACATTTAGAGGATTAAGTACTTCTTATACTTCTTAAGGATACTTCATACTTCTTATATATTTCGAGGATTGAGTACTTCTTATACTTCTTCAAGGATACTTCATACTTCTTATACTTCTTCAAGGATTGATATTTTTTACTTCGCAACATTCAAGAACTTCACGAAATAATAGAGGCAAGTACGTACTTTTCAAGTCAAGTATTCTATCGCTCGTTCTCTCATCAACAAGATAAAAGACTACTCCAACAACCACAACAAGTGATTTTTTCCTGAAGATCACTCTTCAAGCAATATTCAAGAAAAAAGAGGCAAAATTTAGGAGCGGAATATCATAACAAATGGTAACTTGCGAAATTATGGAGAGAAAAGATATTTTACGAGCAAAGGAAGTCACTAGGAAAATGTGAGCAGATTGCGAAGGCAAAATAGGTTCGTGAAATGAATCTGCGAAGGTTCGCAGGATAATTCTCATATCCAAAATTAAGGGACAGACAGTTGTTATGCAATATGTAAAATCATATAAATAGCCATTTAGGCATGAGAAGAAGAGAGGTCTTTTTAGTAGGAGATGATAATTTTATGAGGAGAGAAAAAAATTTAGAGAGATTTTATTTTCTTTATCATCTTCTTCCCCAAAAATTCTAGAGCTCCAAATATTCTTTAATGGAGTCTCAATTGTAAAATCATGTAATTACATACAATCACTAGTGAAGAACCGTGGATGTAGATCACATTGATCGAACCACGTAAAAATCTTTGTGTAATAACAAAGATTACACAATAAAGAAATATAGAAATATAGTAATCCGCAGGGAAAAGTTCGCAGCAAATGAAATAACAATAAAGAAATATCGTGGGTTTGAACTTCTGTAAAGGATTTTTCTTTACGAACGTTCGCAGTAAGATTATTGGGTTCGCAAATGTTTACTTGCGAATATTCGCAGCATGAATACTTCGCAAATGTTCGTTTACTTCGCAAAAATGTTTACTTCGCAAAAGTCTGCAAAGCAGCAGAATTCTATTTCGCGAGAGTGGGCTAGAATAATTGGTATGCTGTGAGAACATACAAGACGATGCTAGCTTCGCAAACAAATCATATACTTCGCAAGAGACAACAACGACAAACCACAAAAGCTAAGTACCTCTTTCCTTAAACATTTTACTTACAAAAAATAAAAGATTTTTGATTTGATTTACAAAGAAACGATTCAATCGCACAATTACAAAGATTTCACAATTACAAAGATTTCACAATTACAAAAGAAATTACAAAGATCTCAAGATTTCACAATTACAAAAGAAACCGAGAAAAATATCTCGCACAAATCAATTTATATATTTCTCTTGAAAAATTTACTTTGCTTCAAATGATATGATATTCGACATGGATAGTAGTAGATGGCAAACCTTTATGGCGTACACTTGCGAAGCAACATTCGTAAGAGGCAAAGAACCTCAGTGCGTCGTATGAGGGGGTACCTATTAGGATCATTTCCATGGAAAAATATTTGTCAAATGAGATGAAATAAATCATACAAAGGATATCAAAACAAAGAAAAACGATTTGAACTTGCAATTAAATGAATTTGATAAAAGAAATGTTGAATACTAATTTAAATTTTTATTTGCATTACAGTATAGCATGAGGCAAAGAACATGGAGTGAGAGTTTCGCATGATGGGTTCGCAATACTTCTTACATTTAGAGGATTAAGTACTTCTTATACTTCTTAAGGATACTTCATACTTCTTATATATTTCGAGGATTGAGTACTTCTTATAATTCTTCAAGGATACTTCATACTTCTTATACTTCTTCAAGGATTGATATTTTTTACTTCGCAACATTCAAGAACTTCACGAAATAATAGAGGCAAGTATGTACTTTTCAAGTCAAGTATTCTATCGCTCGTTCTCTCATCAACAAGATCAAAGACTACTCCAACAACCACAACAAGTGATTTTTTCCTGAAGATCGCTCTTCAAGCAATATTCAAGAAAAAAGAGGCAAAATATAGGAGCGGAATATCATAACAAATGGTAACTTGCGAAATTATGGAGAGAAAAGATATTTTACGAGCAAAGGAAGTCACGAGGAAAATGTGAGCAGATTGCGAAGGCAAAAGAGGTTCGTGAAATGAATCTGCGAAGGTTCGCAGGATAATTCTCATATCCAAAATTAAGGGACAGACAGTTGTTATGCAATATGTAAAATCATATAAATAGCCATTTAGGCATGAGAAGAAGAGAGGTCTTTTTAGTAGGAGATGATAATTTTATGACGAGAGAAAAAAATTTAGAGAGATTTTATTTTATTTATCATCTTCTTCCCCAAAAATTCTAGAGCTCCAAATATTCTTTAATGGAGTCTCAATTCTAAAATCATGTAATTACATACAATCACTAGTGAAGAACCGTGGATGTAGATCACATTGATCGAACCACGTAAAAATCTTTGTGTAATAACAAAGATTACACAATAAAGAAATATAGAAATATAGTAATCCGCAGGGAAAAGTTCGCAAAGAAACGAAATAACAATAAAGAAATATCGTGGGTTTGAACTTCTGTAAAGGATTTTTCTTTACGAACGTTCGCAGTAAGATTATTGGGTTCGCAAATGTTTACTTGCGAATATTCGCAGCATGAATACTTCGCAAATGTTCGTTTACTTCGCAAAAATGTTTACTTCGCAAAAATGTTTACTTCGCAAAAGTCTGCAAAGCAGCAGAATTCTATTTCGCGAGAGTGGGCTAGAATAATTGGTATGCTGTGAGAACATACAAGACGATGCTAGCTTCGCAAACAAATCATATACTTCGCAAGAGACAACAACGACAAACCACAAAAGCTAAGTACCTCTTTCCTTAAACATTTTACTTACAAAAAATAAAAGATTTTTGATTTGATTTACAAAGAAACGATTCAATCGCACAATTACAAAGATTTCACAATTACAAAAGAAATTACAAAGATCTCAAGATTTCACAATTACAAAAGAAACCGAGAAAAATATCTCGCACAAATCAATTTATATATTTCTCTTGAAAAATTTACTTTGCTTCAAATGATATGATATTCGACATGGATAGTAGTAGATGGCAAACCTTTATGGCGTACACTTGCGAAGCAACATTCGTAAGAGGCAAAGAACCTCAGTGCATCGTATGAGGGGGTACCTATTAGGATCATTTCCATGGAAAAATATTTGTCAAATGAGATGAAATAAATCATACAAAGGATATCAAAACAAAGAAAAACGATTTGAACTTGCAATTAAATGAATATTTTTGATAAAAGAAATGTTGAATACTAATTTAAATTTTTATTTGCATTACAGTATAGCATGAGGCAAAGAACATGGAGTGAGAGTTTCGTATGATGGGTTCGCAATACTTCTTACATTTAGAGGATTAAGTACTTCTTATACTTCTTAAGGATACTTCATACTTCTTATATATTTCGAGGATTGAGTACTTCTTATACTTCTTCAAGGATACTTCATACTTCTTATACTTCTTCAAGGATTGATATTTTTTACTTCGCAACATTCAATAACTTCACGAAATAATAGAGGCAAGTATGTACTTTTCAAGTCAAGTATTCTATCGCTCGTTCTCTCATCAACAAGATCAAAGACTACTCCAACAACCACAACAAGTGATTTTTTCCTGAAGATCGCTCTTCAAGCAATATTCAAGAAAAAAGAGGCAAAATACAGGAGCGGAATATCATAACAAATGGTAACTTGCGAAATTATGGAGAGAAAATATATTTTACGAGCAAAGGAAGTCACGAGGAAAATGTGAGCAGATTGCGAAGGCAAAAGAGGTTCGTGAAATGAATCTACGAAGGTTCGCATGATAATTCTCATATCCAAAATTAAGGGACAGACAATTGTTATGCAATATGTAAAATCATATAAATACCCATTTAGGCATGAGAAGAAGAGAGGTCTTTTTAGTAGGAGATGATAATTTTAGGAGGAGAGAAATTTTTTTAGAGAGATTTTATTTTCTTTATCATCTTCTTCCCCAAAAATTCTAGAGCTCCAAATATTCTTTAATGGAGTCTCAATTGTAAAATCATGTAATTACATACAATCACTAGTGAAGAACCGTGGATGTAGATCACATTGATCGAACCACGTAAAAATCTTTGTGTCACTTTTATAATTTTAGTACTTTAATTCTTAGTTTCATATCAAATTAATTAGATTTAGGAATCATTTTAATGGATTCTTATGAGGGTGTAGTTGTGAGATAATCCGCAACTACATCTGGAAACACTGATCCTCATGCGGAGAAGTATGTCAACACCGATCTTCATGTAGATGATTCTGGTAACACTGATCCTATCATAGACGACGATGAAGATGGTGCAAGCTCGATTGAAGAGAATGCCTTCCAGAGCAGTAATTTTAATGAGCTTGTAGATGAGGCCATGTCAGCAATCCGGACCAGCACTCCGAGGAGTCTGGAAGGGACATCAGCTGCGATGGTTCCTTCTAAAGAGATGTTGTCGCCAATAGTCATTCCTGGTGCTATGTTCGACCTTCCCTTTGATAATCCACGTCCTGATCATGTGTTGGTTGGAGGGTTCAGCATGTAGGCTCAATTTGAGAAGTTGTATACCAAAATATGGAAGAAATATGGTCATATTGCCACCACCACGAAGCTGATGAGTCGTCTTGCTTTGGTCAATCGCGTTCAGGAGTCCTTACCCACTATTCAGGAGATGAGCGTTGCAATTGGTCATGATGTTTCTAAAGACGTGATGGAAGACTGGAAGTGCCACTTGGATGTGTTTGTGCAGTATGACTTCAATTCTCCTTGGTTCTTCAAAGGATTTTATGCAATTCAAGAGATTCAGAAGAAGCAAGGTATGGTGCCTTCCACTGAATGCGTCGTTTGTCAAAAACAAAAGTTTGGTAGGTTGGCCGAGGAGTTGAAATTGCAGCAAGCCGTTCTCCGGAAGATGGAAGCCCCTCTTGCTCAGAAGAATGAGGTGTTGTTGAAGGACTTTCCCTGAAGTATTCATGTCGTCTACTTGTGTTTTAGATGCTTTTCGAGTGATTGTGAGGATTTCCTTTCACACAGTTTGGTTTTAGGTTTTGAATTGATAAGTGATTGAACCTTGGACTGGTTTATTTATGATATGCTTTTATGAATGTTTGACTGTTGGAAAAGATTATTCTAAAATAGAATCTGAATCTTATATTATGAGTGATCATACATGTCATGTGAAATTGAAAACGCAATGTGAAAGGGAAAGGTGAGGGGGGGCGAGCATGCATGGTGCTTGCTCATTGAGTATCCTGTTCATATATGTAGGACGCCAAGTCCCCATTAGGATATATAACTATCTTACAGTAACGTTTGCTGGAACTTACTTGTCTTTCGAAATCCGTGTATGAGAATGAGCACTCCCGAATACTTTCTCCCCAAAGAGCGCATGCTAATTTTTTGAGGGGAAAGGTTGTTTCTATGAATTTATCTTATCGTGAACAATCCATTTTAATGCGTGGCACTTGCTGGTGGGGTGATGGAGAAATTGATGGTAATGACAATACCTCGGGTTGGCTGTCTCTTGATCGGTGGGCGGGCGCCACACAGGCGGCAGTGTACTTCTCCATCACGTATCCATGTCTCCAACAACTCCACAATCTTCCTTATGTGAAATGGGAATTGTGGACCTCTTGAGTCTAAACTTTCTTGTGTCGGCGCGTGTCGTGACTCTTCCCTTGGGTCTCGGTGTGAAGCACGCTTTGGATACGGAATTGAGGCGTTGTCACGTGTCACCGCATCCGCGGTCCTCTTGGTCGGATGATTCTGCTAAAACATGGAGAACTTTGCGCTGGCGATGGTATTATTGTTGTGCTGGTGATTTGAAGGCTGCAAGCTCCTACGTTCATATGCTTTCTGATTGATTTCGCCTTCCTCTAGTGTTTCTTCCCCTGGATGAAGAGTCAGCACAGGTTGGGCATTGTTATGAGCTTTGGAAAGAGCCTTGAGTTATAAATCTTCTAACAAGGCTTCGTATGTAGTTGATTCTCTGTTTTTATCCGGCAAGCGTTGTAATTATTCATGCTGGTTGATCCGTCTCGAGATCCTATTGGCAGGTGAAAGGTATTGTTCGTCTCTGGGCTCTCTGGGGCCATGTATTCCGCCAGTTCTTCTGAAAACCTGACCTTCAGAATTTCTTGCGTCATTAGTGATACTTCCTAGGTAGCTGCTTGAAGATACCTCCTGTAACTGAGCCGATATGTCATTCAAGAGACGGAAGGTTTCACTCTGCCTTCTAGCAATACCTGCTTGATTTGCCAGGACATCTTCCAGCATCCTGGTCACATTTTCGATGACACTTGGATTATCCATGTCTTCTGAAGGATTTAACGAACGGGAGTACATCTTAGGATGAACTTCTGGGATTTGGTGAAGAGTGAACTGAAAATCGAATCAAATCTAAGATCTACCCCTCCAAAGTCGAATAAAAACTGTCAGACTTTAAAGATTCGATTTTTGTAATCGAGAGATTAACCTCCCACTGTGGTCGCCAATTGTTTGTGGGAGAAAACTACTTCTGCAGGTTTAGGTAATTTTGGGTGTGTGTGGATGATAAGTGAATTTAAACCTTCAACAAATGTGCTGCACGATGAACACTTTTGATTCGAGAGATAATCTGTACAATTCTGGCCTAAACCGAAGACACGGCCATTCCAGATTTGTTTCGGTCACAGGTTAAGCATGTGAGGTTGATCTTAGGGAGGGAAGCGAAGAAGGTGTTGAGAGTATGAAGGTGAAGGCTATTAGATGACTTGTTAACAGAAGGTTGAGCAGGCTATCAAATGTTGCAGACATGCTCTGGGTATTGAATACGATGGTATTAACACTTGGTTTTTTCTGTGTTCTTGGAAATAGGGAGGAGAACCTATTTATACAAGTCGATAAGCCTTCATCACGTCTCTTGTGGGAAAGTGGAGGAAGTGGAGTGATGGAGGAAATGGAGTTGTGTGTTAGTTTCACACGGTTGCTTTCCCACTTCTCCTATCATCGCTAACCGCCCATGTTTCCCTGACACGATCTTGTGATGGCGTGTTGCACGCTGCACGCTGTAAACCGCCAGACCAATACCCCAGTTTGTATCCCCCAGTTGTGACGTGATTAACGTCTCGAGTGAGTCGTGGGACCCACATAAGGTAGCAAACGGTGCTAGGTAAAATAATCAAGTTGATTGTAGGCGCATATTGTATGCATGCGGTGCATTAAATATGCTTAACATGCTTGAAGCCTACACAACCTTGATGAAAAGATTGCAAGGCGTTGTTCGGAGGTCGCATGAGCGGGACCCACCTTGTCCGGTTATGCCATGGGGAAGTGTGGAGGATGGTGATCACGGTAATACCTTGTTTGCCACCTAACTCCCTTCCTAGGCTATTCATCCAAGCATGCGAACTTAGACGGACGAGATTGATGGAGGAATAACCGTTGGATTAGGGTTTGGAAGGCTTGCAAGCCTCCCTTTTCACCCTAACGGTTTTCAGCCTTCAGAGGCGTGCATGGAGTGGCCGATCGGTCCAGCAGGTAGGCGGTACGCCACTCTACATGCCCATGCTTGTTGGAAGTCAACCAGAGAAATCTAAGTCGCTCGTTTTAGCCTGCGATGATGGACAACCGAGATTAGAAGGGGGCCGTGCATGCTACCTTTGGGCGCGCAAATCGAGATGGATAGCTGCAACCGTTCGTGGCCGATTGGTTGGCCGTGTAGCTGGGACCACAGTGGAAATGCTGGTATGGTCGGACAGCTAATCCCTCCTTCCTTTGGCTTCCGTTCGTTTGTCTCAAAGTGGCTGCCTACGACCACTTGATGCAAACCCTAATTTAGGGTTTCCGACCGGTTACCTACATCCGACCGAATCCGGCATTTGCTGACCTCTTTTGGTGAGGTCGATGGTGCGAGGGGAATGTTGGGACGACGATGAGCATGTGCATGCGCGCTACTCGGTCCCGCGCGTTATCTAGGCCGTCTAACCATGCCTGCGAAGTTGGACGGATGAGATCTATTTTTGAGTTTGTTTTCAGAAGGTGAGACTAATATAGGTAGTCTTGCATGCATTCAACAGTGCTAATATAACCCGCCGTCAGGTAGCCTACGGGTGTTTGCATGTCGAACACAAGGCTTTGAGTAGGGCATTAATTGTAATGTTGTAAACCTACAGAAAATCGGGATGGTTGCTACATGCTCCGCTCTGGGTAGGTTATAATTCTCAGGGATGGTTGCACATGCTCCAATGAATTATCATGGTGAGAAATATTCATCACCTGAAGGCTTTATCCTTTGCAGGACGTCAGCTTACAAAAATTGGCTTTTTACAATTTTAGCCTTTAAATAGAAATCCACCATCAACACCCTTCAAATCTTCATAAGTTTTCTGATGTTCTTAAAGAGTTGAAGGAAACAAGAAATGAGATATAGCAAATAAAGGCTATTGTTTTTAGGACTCTTAAAATTCAAAAGGCCTTGGGTCGGCATCAACCAAGAAGGTTTGTTGGAATTGACTCCTTTCTTCCTGAACCTTATGTTCCAATGTATGTTAACGACAAGGAGTTCGGGGACGATAAATAATTTTTCAAAGGTCTTAATGTCTAGGAAACTTCTTATGAGAATTTATTCTTGTGTTTTAAGAAGGATAACTAGGGTTTGGAATAGCAATTATTGTGAGTACACATAGATATTACCAACAATTTTTATCTTGCAATATTTTTAGATTTATTTATTTAAATTCCAAAGTTTATTTGGAAGATGATTTTGCAGTATTAATCTTTATTGGTTTTATATATTGCAAAAGATTGTTATGGGATATGTGTGTTTACGCCCGTGAATTATGATTGTCCCATATATGTCAAAAGTTAAGTCTATTATACGTCTTTATGCAAATATTAATTGAAAATAGAATGAACTTTTGATAACAAAGATTAAGTCTATGATATCATTATGCAAATATTGATGAAAATACAATGAATCTATGTATATTCTGCAGTATTGATCTTTCCCTGATCCACTTCTATGTGAAAGTACCGTGCAGCTCCGTAAGTTCTCTTATGTTGAGCATTTCCGATTAAATTAATCACTGGTTCTCTTGTGGTTAATTTAATTCAGTTTTCTGGATACAAATTCATGTTTCATTGATTGGTTAATGTCCAAAGAAATCCTTCTTTTCTTGTAAAAGTAAGGTCGCTCTTGTTGTTCTCTCGGGAATGACATTTTATGGGGGAGAGTTCTTAATTGAACTTGTGCTTAATTGCCAAATATTTGTAGGGAGTGAGGCTGTGGAATATTGTAGGAGTTTTCTTATATATTTATAAACTCCTTGTTGAATACACTAAGTTTCGACTATGTGAAATCATCAAAACAAAGTTGTTATGTTCTCTTTTAGTCATGAAGTATCTCTATGAGAATTTCATTATGATCCCACTACTTTTCGAACCTTTGCCAATTTATATTGACAAAAATGGGGAGAATTAATGTGTAGTTCACACTACAACTACATATGATTTACGGATCATTATGTAAGAGGGAGTGGTTTTCATTGTGAGATGAAGTATTGACTAAGGGGAGTGATACATATCACCATAGTATTTTTGTCAAAGTTGTGACACAATTGGACTTTGATGATGTGTAATAATACTATGACACTGTATAATAATGATTGAGAACTATTATTTTCTTATTGTTATAGCTACGGATATTCAACAACTATGATGCTGAGTTGAACACGTTCAGAATCACTGGAGTACTTGGAAATGACGAAGATTTCAAGTAATGTAGAATAACCAAGGAAATCAGGCATTTGGATGAGAATCTACAAAGTTTATTTATTTTGTAACCCATATGTAATGATAGTTTTGTCACTAAAATTGACACAAAGGAGGAGATTGTTAGAGCACTGCTCGGTCGAACTCGCAAGCGTTGCTATCTCAAGCTTGTTTTTCAAGTTTAGTTGCCAAAACTATAAGTCTTGATTTCTAATCTACTTATAGCTAAGTCTCGGATTAGGATAGAAAGTGTAGTTGAGCTTTAGACTTCACGTTATTCATCGATTGAAGACGAATAACTACTAAGGGGGCTTGTGGAACTTCATCAACAAAAGGTATGTGGAGACTTGAACTCATCTATCACTCAAAAGTCTATCTACTCTATCTCTTATTTGAGACAAAAGTCGTATAGTTATATAGACTTCGATTATACACATTTGATATTTTGAGCTGAGTTAAACTCGCTTACATATTTCTCGAAATATGTGTTGGTAATATTTCACTTTAACCAAGTTCATCTTATATTCTTGACGAAAGTCAAAAGATGATCAAGTGAAAATCTCCTGGTAACATCTTACATGATTTGTGTGAGACAGTCATATGATGTAGACTCGGAATTTTTCATATTTATCTATCGATCACTTGAAAATTGCATTGAAGCTAATAGTTTGTGCGAGACAGTTATTATCGTCTTCCAAGAATGTTTCAATGATTGAAATGGGAGTTTAGAACAATTAACCATGATTGGATATAGCACAGTATGCGTACTTGTATGCTAACTGTTGCAAGTTATTCGAAGTCCGGGAACAATAGTATGCATACTGGTTGGTTTAATGAAAGTCCGTGAACTTAGTATGCATACCCGTATGTGTACTGGCGAAAGTTCATGTCCGGAAATTCAACTGAGTTTGGAAGGTATGCGTACCCGTTCGCATACTGGCGAACCCAAACTAAGTCCGGACACTTAGGTATGCATACCCGTTTGCATACTTTGAGTAGGTTATGTTCTAAAATCGGGTTGTTCATGAACTAATACATTTATATAATAAGGATGCAATATTTTGCAAACAGTGGCTATAATGTTCATGATTGATTCGAGTGAATCAAAATTGATTTTGCTTTAATTGTGTCTTGTATACTTCTATGAGAATATAAATAATTGAACAACTCTAGAACTAGTTTCATTTGAGTCATTTGAACTAGTTGTGTTAAGATGAACATGGTTGATATGAAAGTGTTCATATGGCTAACTTCGGTTAACTATTATTGAGATAACAAGGTGTACACATTTAGGTACGGTTACCCATATCTGAATGAAGTCACTTTTCATTTATGTGTAAAAAGCTAAGTTCGATCTAACTGTTGAAAGATATTAGCTTGAGTCTAATCACGTTTTTATCTAACGCTGAATATTGGATGCTTCGTTCCCAAGGTAACATTGATTGCAAACCCTGATTTGAAGGCTATATAAGGGAGAACTCTAGCAACTGGGAAACCTAATCCCCACACCTCCTGTGTGATACTAGTTACGATTATAGTCGATTTTCGTTTACACTAGCTAAAACCATTATAGGTTAATGAATTAAAGACTTCACTGGTTTTGTGAAGCCAGACCCAACTATTTTCTCTGTAGTTGTATGTTATGATCATGCTATTTTCTATCGTATTGAGTACTATCTTCTTTAAGTTTTGATCGAGATTTTTAATTTCCGGTAGGCAAGATAAAAAGTAGTCACAAATATATTCGTCTCATCGTTTGTGATTCCACGATATCTTGTTTCATTACCATACAATTAAGATTATTGTGAGGTGATTGATATTACTAGGTTGTTCTTCGGGAATATAAATCCGGTGCAATGTTTTTAAAATCGTGTGATTCACGAGTTGAATCGCACTATTCGCTTCATTTGCTAGCAAATCGATTCAAATCGCATAGGTAAAGCGTTTTGCTTGAGAATCGGTAGTCAACCTTGGTTGACTACGATTCTTGACTCGAATCAAAGGTATAAAAATGATTTTTCAAAAATGGGAGGGTGAGTTTCGAACCTGTGACTTCTGGCGTCACGCGCAAGGCATCCAACCACTCTTCCAGCTTGGTTGTTGGTGCTAATAATAGATAATATTTTGTACTTATAAGAATTATTCATCAAAAATCAACCTTAACATTTACTTTTTGTGGTTATACCATATTTATAGGCATACATCTACGATTTAATAATGAACCATGAATCTACGTTTCACGATTCAATATACGATTTAATTCATAAAAATGAAAAAACGATTCACGTTTCAATTTACGATTTAAAAACCTTGGTCCGGTGTATCAATTGGTTCATGTTCACCTTGAATTATCAAAAGACGGAACAAAACTCATATGTATTTCTGTGGGAGACAGATTTATCTATTCAATAGACTTTTCTGTGTGAGACAGATTGGTTTATTAAGTCTTCGACTTTGGGTCGTCACAACTATTATTTGTGGGTGAGATCAGCTAAGGGAATCAAGTGCGTAGAGTCATGTTGGGATTCAGAGGCGTAAGGAACGCGACTGTACCTTGATGCAGATGGTGGGTTTTTGACAAGGGAGAAAATTTTAATTTTGCTTCTTCCAGAAGTACAAATAAATATGTATGAGCTTCTGACCTGACATCAGAATTATGAACTCATATTGCTATGTCATATTCCGCAAGAGAATTGAGAGTGCATAGATCACTAATGGCCACAATGGCCCTCAGTATGCCTACGGGATTTTAGAGATTCACTCGGATGAACTCTCATTATCTTATGCATGTCCATATGAATTATCATGTATTAATCAGCATATAGTGATGATACAATTTATAAGTATTCAGAATAAGCAACTGCTCTATACTTTGAATAAAAGTATCACCAGAAGCATAATATTTGGAATATTACCTCGAGTGGAAGAACTTCCACAGCAGAATTCCTCGAGTATATTCCGTATTCTACAAACAAATGCTAGTGCCAAACATGGTCGCGCCCCATAATCATGTTGTGGCCATTAATTCCCTAGCGAGCCAACTAGCTAGCCAGGCCTCGGCTTCTTTATCTTTTGGCCTGGCCATGTCTTTAGTCACGACATTCCCCTTCCCTAGCTAGAAAATTATCCAAGGCCGTAGCTACTAGTTCTTTAACTAACCACGGCCTCCTAGTCTAGTCCAACCGGCCATAGACACCTTGTCTTATACATGACCTCTTTACCCCTTAGCCAGGACATTGTCCACGGCTATCTTATCCTTTGGCCACGTCATCCCTTTCTATTTGTAAGACAAGATACCTTGTATTCCGGCCTATCCATGTTTCGCCTATCTAGCCATATGGCTACGGCCTCCTTAGCTTCCTAGCTATCTATTCAGGCCAAGACCTCGTTATTTCTCGGCTTGGCCTATCTAGTGGCCACCACCACCCTGTCCCTATCCTATCTAGTCATGGCCTCTGTGTCTACCGGCCTGGCTAACCACAACCACGGTTTCCTTCCATCCAGCCTAGCCTGGATTCTAACCAGCCATGGTCTCTTTACTAGCCGACATAACCTGGCCTAATCATAGCAACAACCTCCCTATCTCCTAGCATGGCATAACCATGCAATGGCATCCTAGTATGACCTAGCCTAGCTTCCTAATTAGTCAAGACATGACCTCTATATCTCCCAGTTTGGATTGGCCCATGGCTACCTTACCCTAAGGCTAGCCTAGATGGCCACCCTGCCTTCTAGTTTGGCCTAGCCATATAGCCGTGACTACGTTGTTCCAAGTCTAGCACCTATGTCCATGTCGACTCGGCTGGCTATCGACTAGGTCTCACCGACCTGAATAGCTTGATGTACTATGTTGTCTACGTGTATTAGTATGGCTATCTAATTACAATGCCATCTTATGGAAAACTCATTATTAGTCACACGTAACCTTAGGTTGTTACTCAGTCAAGTATCGTGACAATATAAACAAGATTGGAAACAAGTCCATGACTCCACTAATTCATACGAGAAATCAAAATACGTTACATGGGGGAATTATATATGGGTATTGGTCTGGTAGTTTATAGCAATCATGCGGCATGACAACATCTCATGATAAGAAAGTTATAAGTAGTGGTAAGCGGTTAAAGGAAATGGCTAAGTAGTGGAATGGTGTTTTATGGTTTCCAGAAACTTCTGGCGTAATCATACCATTATATCCACTCTTCCCATCTCTCCATAATCTCCAATACTTATGAGAAAATAGTGGGTGTTCCCTACAATTATAAATAGAGTACTTTGTCTATTAAGAAGAATGAACAAACTTATCATTTTCAAGCCCTTTTTCTTCCATATCTCAATAACCTCACACCCAATTCAATTCAATCACCACTGATTTCCTCAAACTTTCTTCGCTTTCCCTCCCCTAAGATCAACCCATTTTTTCCTCTTTGTAACCGAAGAAAAACGTGAACGGAAAATATGATTTTGATTTCCGAACCTAAAGAAAGTACTACAACAGTATATTGTTTTTCCTGGGAGCGATTTTTGGGTATTAACAATTGGCGACCACAGCCAGAGATCAACCTCTCGGTTACAAAACCAATTTCTCAGCCTAGAAATTCTCCCATCTTCGGCCTCCCTAATTCCAAAATGGTTGGTCTTAGGTCATCAATAACTAGTCATACCCCTGATAATACCAGCATTAGTAACACTTCCGACGTATATCTTTTTTACGGTGACACCAGTACACCACCTGCCAACGTTACCAAATTCTTCCAAAAGGTACACCCAGTCATATTCCAATAGCCAACGGGACCATAAACCCGAGCCTCACTAACGGAGTTGCTAGCCCAAGTTTTGTGAATGGATTTATTGATGAAATCAGCTTAGCTGAATTGGCACGAAGACAAGGATCTCAAGATGCGTTCCTAATCAGACTCTATGAAAAGGTAAATGCTTTATTTCACTCCCTTGTTAAGTTAATAGAGGAAACCGGCTGCCGTGACGCTTTCATGACCCAGAGTCCACAGAACCATGGATAAATCTTTCTGACACCTATCCGCACCACATCGGTAGTTTCACCACCGCCGAGAAGCTAACATATCAGGAAGACATATCTCGAATTGAGAAAATATCCGAGCTCCTATACTTCTCAAAGGACCAGCGCGCAGAGGTATTTGCTGCAATAAATCTTGTAGCTGTGAATGTACACCTGTCACCGTCCTTGATGGAGACAAAAATGGATGCAACACTCGATCCAGTCATAAACAATGTCACTTCTACTGAAGAAGACATGATTGCTGATGCAGGTCACAACCGACTTCTGTATGTCACCACTCTCATCAAAGACTTTGAATTTAGGAGAGGCCTTGTTGACACATGCATGACGGCCTATGTTATCACTCTCGAGGTGCTCAAGACTTCCCAGATTCCGCGAAGTAAGATCACGCAACACTCTACTATATAAATAAACTTTGAAGGTAACTGTGTGGATACACATGGACATATTTACTTAGATCTACAGATTGGTCTGATTGTGTCAAAAGTGAAATTCCATGTGATCAAGAAAAAACCCAATTATCATATGATATTGGGATTCCCATGGCTCCACGATAACAAATAAGTTCCTTCAACTTATAATTAGTGCATGAAAGCAGTGCTCGACGGAAAAACAGTATGTATTGCAGCATCCTCATCACCTTTTTCCAAAATATACGATGTTGAGATCTTCTAACCAGAAAGTGCCAAACCCACCTCGTCTAACAAAGTTTACAACACATCATTTCCTGATTGGGCATTAATCATGGAGGAGTCACTAACCCACAATACAAAGGAAGACGGCCTCGCCTCAAAGCAAGGGTCCGCTGATATTCCAGAGTTAGCCTACATCAAGAGAGGTCGCAATTTTATGGCCAGTTAGGATGATAAGGGAAAGATAGCAATTAGCAGTTATTAGTCTATCTCCGCCGCAGCTGTTAGCAAATAAAAGATATTAGTCTATCTCCTCCGCAGCTGTTAGAAATTAGCAGGGGATACCAACAGAGGATCTCCCCTCCCAGAGATATGTGCTAATAGTACGGGGTCACCTGATGAAAAAATTCAAGAGGCACCATGAGAACTACAAGACTGTTAATTTGGGATCATAAGAGACTCTGAGACCCGTCTCTATCAGCTCTGCCCTGTCACCAGAAGAGAAGGTGGGGCTGGTTCACTTGCTTAAATAATACCAAGATATCTTAGCTTGGACTTACAATGAAATGCCTGGGTAAGATGGTAAGTTAGTCACTCATCATATGCACATCACTCATGTTTCTAAACCAATTAAGCAACAACCCAGGAAATTCAGGCATGACGTTGAAGAGCAAATCAAGATTGAGATCCATAAATTACTAGCAACTGGCTTCATCAAACTAATACAATACCCTACGTGGCTAGCTAACATTGTTCATGTCAAGAAGAAGAACGACCAAATAAGATGTTGTGTGGATTTCAGGAATCTGAACAAGTGTTGTCCTAAGGTCGATTTTCCACTCCCAAACATTGACATGATCGTGGATGCCACCAGCGTACATGGTATGTTTTATTTCATGGATATTTACAGTGGTTATAACCAGATAAATATGTACGAGTACGATGCCAGCAAAAAATCCTTTCAGACTCCAATTGGAAACTTCTACTAAACGGTGATGCCATTCGGATTGAAGAATTCCGAAGCTACATACTAGCAAGCTATGGCGGCGATCTTCCACGATATGATGCACAAACAAGTAGAAGATTATGTTGATGATATAGTGGTGAAATAAAAAACCAGAGCAGGTCACTTAGATGTACTACAACAAGTTTTTGAGAGATGTCATGAGTATCAACTAAAAATGAACCCTCTCAAATGCTCTTTTGGTGTTTCTTCCGGGAAATTTCTTAGGTTCTAGGTAACTGCGGAATGGATCAAGGTGGACCCAGTCAAAACACAAGCTATTACTACTATGATGTCACCGCAAACCATAAGAAAACTTAAGAGCTTTATGGGGAAGGTGTCATACATCAGGCGCTTCATTCTGGGGCTGGCTCACTTCATAGCATCATTCACACCTTTGTTAAAGAAATGAGCGAGCTTTATCTATCACCGACGCAACAAGAAGAATTTCATAAAATTCACCAACTATTATTGTCACCAGCTATTATGAAGCCTTCAATGCCAGGTAAACCACTACTCTTGTACACCACTTTCAGTGATGTTGCATAGGAGCGCTTCTAGACTAGGAGGACGACATGGGAATTGAATGACCCATATACTACCTCAGTCGCATACTAAGAGACACCGAGCTACATTATCCCAAGGTTGAGAGAGTATGTTTGTCACTAATCCATGCCATCCAAGAGTTTCGGAATTATTTGTTAAAAATTGTTGGAGTTAATTACAATAATCAAAAAAGTAATCCTGGTGGCTAATATTGAATTCCTCGAGATGCTATAGCAATTTACAAATTACCTCAGGGATACAACTATCGTTAGTTCTCCTCTATGTGTAGCATACACAGAGAACCCTTAGAACTTGGCAATACAAAATTATGTTTACGCAAACTACAACTTGTTTAAGATAAGAACTCGATTTTTTTGTTTCGTAAACTTAAAAAGAAATTGTTTACGAAAGCATAAGTAAAGAATAAGAATTTCGGAAGAAGAGTTCGAAAGGTATATATTACAAATGAAGTTTACAACTCGTATTTATAGCAAGAAAATGTTCGAACGTTGGAAGAGAATCCAAAGCACGACAGACTGTCCGTGATTCACGCATCTCGAACGTTGCAAAAGTAAGGTTAAAAATCGCGTTAAAAGAACAGTGCACACGCATTCAAAATTTTCGAGATTCTTCTCGAGGAAAACAGTGTGTACAGGTGTCAAGAAAACCGTGTGACACGCGTGAAAGAAGATGCTTCTCGAGGCTGTCGGTTATCCAAAACCGAGAAGGCAAAGAATAAAATTCTTTACATGTGTGGGAGAAGCGTGTGGTAAATTTCAGTAAAAATAAAGGATGGGTCGGATACACCCACACCCACACCCACACCCACTCCCACTCCCATGCCCTCGCCCTCGCCCTCGCCCACGCCCACGCCCACGCCGAGCCGAGCCTAGCGTGCTTCTGTGCGAAGCACCGCGCGAACGGGAAAGGCAATAAGAAATGCAATAAGGTTTAGGCAACCTTGCCATAGTCTAGGGCTTTCCCCATACACAAAGGTCTAAAGACCCAAAGGGCCATACCCTTAAGGCTAAACCAATGCTATTTAAGTCTAAAACTCTTAGTGTTTTAGTCTATATGGGACTAATGTTTTATTCATTCACATGAAAAAACATCTAGGGAGCAATAGGTCTTGGGATCAAAACATGGTCCATGCATTTTTTTGATTAAAACAAAACATTGTTTTTTTCTAACAATCCCCCACATGAATAATAAAACATGTCGATAAAGCACGATAAAACATAAGGCAACAAAATAGGCTAAGGTGTCCCAAGGATTGAACCTTAACTTAGTGAGAGGTTACCTGAACTGCTTGTTGATACGGTGAACGCAATGTGTTGAACCGCCAACAAAGAATGCAATTCAGAAATAACAGCCACACTTGATGCCTCAACCGAAAAAAAAACAGCTGCCAAGCTCTTGCGGTTGTGCCCATTTTGGCCCGTGGGCTAAAATCCCGGACTTAATGAATGTCTCTAGAGAATCACTCATATTCTCATAGGAAGCGGCCACACTTCCAACATCCACAAAGGTGGGTCCATAAAGAGTCTGCCACACCCCGCTTTAATCAAAGCCATGGTACCCATTAAGATCGCAAAAGATCATCCTTAATTTCTGCAGGCAGCACTATCGCACGATTACACCATAGGGAGGGACAAAGATAGTGCTTTCTCAATATCACCATAAATTAGTTGTCTCATTGAACCTTGATCTTGGAAATCCAATCACAAGGTTGAGTATCCTTCATGGTGATTTATTCAATGAGCTTAAGTCCCATCCCCTCGATGTAAATTTAACTTTCTCTCTGGTTAAGCCTTTTGTCAAAGGATCTGCAAGATTATCTTTGGATTTTACAAAGTCTATCGAGATAATACCAGTAGAGAGTAGTTGTTTCACCGTCTTATGTCTTCTTCGTATATGTATAGACTTCCCGTTGTATACATTGTTCTTTGTGCAACCAAGAGCAGCTTCACCTGTCACAGTGGATGGCAATTGAAGACACAAGGCTTGGGCCGGAGTGGAATTCCTCCCAGAAACATCGCATCCATTCAACTTCCTCTCCAGCTTTTTCCAAGGCTATAAACTCGGACTCCATAGTGGATTTAGCTATACATGTCTGTTTGGTAGACTTCCATGAGACAGACGCACCTCCAAGCAAGAAGATGTACCCACTAGTAGATTTGCACTCTTCCTCCGAGTCTGATATCCGGTTGGCAATAACCCCATAAAATTATTACTGTCAAAGCCAACACTCGTGGGGATAACAGAAAAATGACTTTGTTGGACATGTTTTTGCTCAAAGATCATGCTCTTGTCCTTGCTGCACTACAAATTTCAAAAGTCAAGCCTTCAAGAAGAATCTCGCTGAGAGTTCGACATAGTTTGTATATCCCTTTAAAGGAAATAAAAGGCAAATGGGAAATAATACTTAGATTACACCGAAAGTAGTAACAAATAACTCAATAAACTTAGTAGAGGCACGTATGAGATACAGATGCTATAACAATTTACAAATTACCTCTAGGATACAACTATCACGGTAGTTCTCCTCTATGATATCTGCTCGCTAATTTCTCATTAAACAAAGTCTTTTCCAGTTGAGATGACAATAAGGTAAAAAATCAAAAGAACAGTGCACACGCATTCAAAATTTTCGAGATTCTTCGACACATGAAGAAATCACGCGTGAAAGAAGATGCGGACTTCCAGAAATCTTTACATTGTGGAGAAGCGTGAAGAAGAAAGAGTTTGGATATTGTAAGGTTTAGGCAACCTTGCCATAGTCTAGGGCTTTCCCCATACACAAAGGTCTAAAGACCAAAGGGCCATACCTAAGGCTAATAAGACTGGTCTAAAACTCTTAGTGTTTTAAGGGACTAATGAGAAAAAACATTGTAATAAAACATGTCCATCTTTTTTTGATTAAAACAAAACATTGTTTTTTCTAACAAGAATAAATTTTCTCACATTCATTCAAATTTGATATCCCTAAAGGAAATAAAAGGGCATGCACTTTTCAACAATACCACGACACATGAAGAAATCCCCGATGAAAATCCTTCTTTTGGATATAGGATTGTAAGACTGGAGAAGCAGGAGTTGTAATAGTATCTCCCACTGGTGAAATTTTCTCACATTCATTCAAATTGGATTACGAATGCACCAACAATTCGCTTCATATGTATTGATTTAAATGGAGATTCAAAGTTGATAGTAAATCAGATAAATGGAGTCTACTCCCTTAAATAAGTAAGTATAGCTCCATACGGAGCCTAGGCGCAAAGGTTACTAGTTCACTTTTCCTAAGCAACAAGCATACACACAGGGCGTGCTAATAACTGATATGATAATTGTTTAACAACTTTAGCCTCCAAAATACAGTTTGAGGACTCATAAACGACCCTTACAGTACGGAAATGCACCATGCCTTCAACTTGGATGGAAAAACTTGAAGAACAAACAAATGATTGAAGGGCACCTATCATCAAAGAACTTAGCGACTCACATAGTCAATGAAAGGTTAGTCTAAAAGACTTAAGAAATTTCTTTCTACTCCACGGGATATTATATCATAGAAACTCATATGGGTCTCTGTCAAGATGTCTAGGAGATGACGAAATACATGAAAGGTTTAATCAGGTTCACCGCCAGATGTATGGACAAACATTAGTGGTAATCTTATATAGGCGACTTCAACGCCTTGGCTAATACTGGCCCACTATGGAGACCAAGTCTCGGGCGCTACAAGAATCCTGCTCCAACTTCCAAGTACCACCAAAATAATCTAAGGTATTAATCATACACCATACTGGGGATTGGCGAGACCCATATGTTAAATACCTGCAAGATAAGATTATGCCTCCAAAGAAGCGAGAAGCAGCACAACTGATTTGAAAATCCAAAAGATTTGTATTCAACGAAAGAATACTTTATCGAAAAAGTTTCAATGGAAACTTACTACAATGCTTAGCCGGAGACGACATATAAATTGTATTAAAGGAGATGAATGAAGGAGAACACCATGGCAAGAGGAAATTGTTTCTTCAAGTCCACGAAAAGTACTACTGGCCAACCATGGAAGACGATGCAGCTTTATTTGTCAAAAAGTGTCATCAATGCCAGATTCATGTCAACCTCATCCATACTCATTGTCTTCATCTCCAGTCGGTCAGTATCCCTTGTCCATTTTATAGTTGGGGACTGGATCTTATTGGAAAGATTAAACCAGCTTCGTACATGTTGAATATATTCGATGCAGTACCTGCATAGAATACACACGATACTTCATAAGTATCGACTTCCTAAATAACTTAGTTATTTAATCTAGCATTACATATTACTTTCTGTGGGTACCACGATCCACACACTCTAGAGATCAATCATATCACAAACTGGGGTATTGGACTGGCGGTTTACAGTGTGCAACGCTCCATCACAAGAACGTGTCAGGAAGACATGGACGATTAGTGATGATGGGAGAAGTGGGCAAGACTGATCGTGTGACACTAATACAAAATTCCACTACTCCATAACTCCACTTCCTCCACTTCCCATGAGAGGCGTGAATAAGGCTCAAATGACTTGTAAAAATAGGTTCTTCTCCCTATTTACAAAGGACAACATAGAAACCAAGTGTTAATACAAAACGTATTCAAACACCCAGAGCCTGCTTGCATTAATCGTAAACAAGTCATAAACAACCTACACCTTTACAATCTCAACACCTTCTTCACTTCCCTCGCTAAGATCAACCCCATCTCCTTCACTTTGTGACCAAAACAAGTCTGGAACGACCATTTCTTGGTTTCGGCCAGAATTGTATAGATTGATCTCTCGAATCAAAAGCTCTCCCGTGCAGTGCATTTGTTTAGGGTTTAGATTCATTTCTCATCCACACACCCCAAATTACCAAAACCACCAGAGATAGTGTTTACCCATAAACAATTGGCGATCACAGTGGGAGATTAATCTCTCGGTTGTGAAGTCAGTTTCTTCAATACCCAATCCTATTTGGCCGATTTCAAAATGGTTGGTCTTAGGACTCCTCTAACAATTCAAGTTCCGGTCGAAGCTCCTCCAATAAAGATACCCCTCTTCCCAATGGTGTATCTGATAGTATAACCGGAAGAATCCCAACATTGATCGAGTTAGCACGGGTGCAGGAGATTCACACGAAGAACATGGACATGATCAAAGAAACGATAAACGGCATATTCGATCTCCTCGTCAAGATGACATCAGAGATGAGCAACCCCCCTGTCACGGAGATTTATACACTGGGGACCGATCCTCACAACAATCCTCCTCAAGTCAACAGTTTCACCATGAACCGGAGGTCGGTAGACCAGGAGGTTGCTTCTCTAGTAGAAAGCTTGTGCGAACTTTTACACCTCTCGAAGAATCAGCGGGCGGAGACGTTCGCTGCAATCAACTAGATAGCCTTGGACGTACAACCAACTCCTCTGCGTACAGAAACCTCCAAAGCATTGGATATATCTGTAAATAATGTTACATTTATAGAAAAAAACATGATGGCATAAGAAGGTCACTACGTGGCCCTACATGTTACTGCGCGCATCAAGAATTCAGAGTTCAAGAGGGCCCTCGTCGACACGGGAGCGTCTTCGAATGTGATTACCCTCAAGACACTCGGGACGGCCAAGGTTCGCCCGAGAAATATTGTACGGGAGCCTACCATGATGACAGACTTTGAAGGAAACCAAACCAACACGTACGGGTATGTCAATATGACTTTATCCGTGGGGTCCGTCTAGTCTAAAGTGAAATTCGAAGTCATAGAAAAGGAGCCGGACTACCACATGATATTGGGGAAACCGTGGCTTCATGACAACATAATTTTTCCTTCAACATATCACCAGTGCTTGAAGACTATGCTAAATAAGGATGTCATTCGCATCCCTGCATCGTTCTCTCCTTACGCACCGATCTGTGGTGTAGAGTTTTTCGAGTCGAAAGAGGCTCCGCAGGAAGAGACAGGGAAAGTTCATTGCATCCCACACCCCACGTGGGCATTAATATGAGAGGAGGACCGACTTGCATCATTGAAGTCTAAGCCCCACGATGTGTCAGAATATCCTTCTTCATCTGGTGAAGCTACAACTCATGTTCACACTAAAAGAGAACGGAATTTTGTGGCAAGACGTGATCAGAAGGGAAATACCGTATACCGACACCGCTGTTAGCAATTAGCAGGGGAGGCTACTACCCAGCCTCTCCGCCCAATGGAATGTTGCAACAACGAAGAGATACAGGAAGATGTATTGGATGGTCCACGACAGCTGCATGACGCCACCAACTCCACGAACGACGAGCTCAAAGTTGTTAATATCGGGAGTGAAGAATTCCTCAGGCCTATCTCCATCAGCTCAACCTTATCCACGGATGAACGCACGAAACTTGTGCAACTTCTCAAGGAATACCAAGATATATTTTCTTGGACGTATGAAGAAATTCCCGGTTTAGATGAAAATTTGGTCACCCATCACCTGCATGTCGTATTTGGATCCAAGCCAATCAAACAGTCTCTGAGGAAATTTAGGCATGAAGTGGAAGAGCGTATCAAGACTAAGATACAGAATCTGCTAGCTGTTGGCTTCATTAAACCCATTCATCACCCGACCTGGTTGGCTAATGTGGTTCCAGTAAAAAAGAAAAATGGGCAGATCAGGTGCTACGTGGATTTCAGGAACTTGAACAGATGCTGCCCCGAAGATGATTTTCCTCTACCTAACATCGACATGTTAGTAGATGCAACCAGTGGGCACGGCATTTTCTACTTCATGGACGGATATAGCGGGTACAATCAGATAAGGTTCGAACATGACGCAAGTAAGACAACTTTTCGAACTCCCCTCAGAAATTTTTATTATACAGTAATGTCATTTGGTTTGAAGAATGCCGGTGCGACCTATAAACGCGCTATGACGGAAATCTTCCACGACATGATACATAAGCAAGTTGAAGACTATGTGGATGATATAATATTCAAATCGAAGGCTCAGTCGGATCACACAGGAGTCCTACGAAAAATGTTCGAAAGATGCCGAGAGTACAAATTGAGGATGAATCCATTGAAATGTGCTTTTGGTGTTTCTTTAGGAAAATTTTTGGGATTCCAAGTAACCGCTAAGGGAATCGAGGTAGACCCATCCAAGACTCAAGATATCCTCACGATGCCGCCGCCACGAACTGTGAAAGAGCTCCTAAGCTTCATGGGCAAGGTAAACTACATTCGACGTTTTATACCCGGCTTGGCTTAGCTTATTGCTTCATTCACTCCCTTGCTGAACAAGGGAGCAAGCTTCATCTGGACTACACTACAACATGAAGCGTTCCAAAAGATTCAACAGATATTATCATCTCCAGCGGTCATGAAGTCCCCTGTCCAAGGGAGACCACTGTGTCTCTACACCGCTTTCAGCGATACTGCCGTATGGGCTTTGCTCGTGCAGGATGATGATGAAGGAGTCGAACATCCCATATACTATTTCAGTCGAGTATTAAGAGATGCTGAACTCAGATATCCCAAATCATAAAAAGTGTGTCTATCCCTGATTCATTCCATCCAGAAGTTCAGATACTACCTGTTGTCCAACAAGGTAGTACTCATATCTAAATCAGACCCTGCGAAGTTTTTACTTTCAAAGTCGTCCTTGATGGGAAGGGTGGCCAAGTGGCTTCTTTAAATGTCGGAGTTGGACATAATGTGCACATCACCGAGAGCTAACAAAGTACAAGCCGTTACTGATTTACTGGCAGCATTCCCTGAAAAAGGCACTGCTAAATTGCACGAGGATCTTCCCGGAGAATTTCCAACGATCTCCATTGTCGAAAAAGAGGTGTGGTTACTGTATTTCAATGGCTCTACCACTCCTAGAAATAGCACTGAAGGATCAGGCGTGGTCCTAGTATCTTCAACTGGCGAAGTCTTTTCACATTATTTCATGTAGGACTTTCAGTGCACCAAAAACTCAGCGGAGTATGAAGCCTTTCTTATAGGATTGTTACTAGCCAAGCAAGCAGGGGCCACTCTCCTGGAGATAAGAGGTGACTCTAAATTACCGGTTAATCAGATGAACGGAGTATATGCTTTGAAGGAGGAAACGCTAGCCCCGTACTGATCAGAATCGCAAAGGTTGTTGAACTACTTTACAGATGCAACCATAACCCATGTTGGTCGTAGCAACAACATACATGCCGATTGTTTAGCCACACTGGCATCCAAATTGCAGTTTGAAGGATTGGAAGAGACTCTGATGGTAAGAAGGAGGACAGTGGAATCAACATGGATCTCACAACGCGAAGACATGGTGACCTGTGATTAGCGAACTCCTATCATTCAAGAACTCAACAACTCACTTTCTCAAGGAAAGGTCAGTCTCAAAACTCTGTAGAGATATTTCATGCTTCATGGTATGCTATATCATCGAAACCCGGATGGTTCCCTATCGAGATGTCTCGGAGATGAAGAGGCGCAGTTGCAGCTTAACCGCGTTCATAATAAAACCTATGGACAAACGTTGGTGGTAATGCTCCACCGTCGTCTTCAATGCATGGGCTATTACCGGCCAGAAATGGAAGCTCAATCTCGTTTACTCCAGAAGTCTTGCACCAATTGCCAAGTGCCGCCACATCAATTGGAGGTTCTCAACATAAGCCATGCTGGGTACTGGAGAGAATCGTACATTAGCTATCTCCGCGATGGAGTAACTCCTTTCAATAAAATGGATGGTGTCAAGATGAAACAAAAGGAGAAGCGATTCATATTTCACGAAGGGATACTATATCGTAAAAGCTTTGGAGGCGATCTATTACGGTGTCTGGCCAAGGAAGAGATTTCTACTATGTTGAAAGGAATGCATGAGGGGGAACATCAAGGGAAGAGGAAACTATTTCTCCAGATACACGAGAAATACTATTGGAAAACCATGGAGGATGATGCAGCTTCATTCGTTCAACACTGTCATGAGGGTCAAGTTCACGGGAACCTCATTCACGCACCTTCCACTCCTTTACACTCGATAAGCATTCCATGGACCTTTTATAGATGGGGACTTGATATTATTGGGAGGTTTAATCTGTCATCGTCAAAGCAGCATGAGTATATCATAACTACGAAATAGTATTTTACCAAGTGGGTTGAAGCCATCCCTCTACGGGGAACTACATGAGCAACAATTGCTGCCTTCATCAAAGAATACATCATTTGTCGGTTTAGTGTACCCAAGCATATCATCACCAACAATGGCACTCCCTTTGCAAACAAACAGGTACGGGAGCTGCTTGAAGAATATGGGATTAAATAGGTCTTCTCCATCATTTACTATCCTCAAGGAAACAGACAAGCTGAGAGAACCAACAAGACGCTAATCTGGATCCTCAGTCGAACAGTGCATGACAATCCCAGGGACTGGCAAGAACAGATGCCTATGGTGCTATGGGCGTATTGGACGACACCTAGAAGCTCCTTTGGGGTGCCTCCATATTCACTTGTTTACGGTGCGGACGCAGTCCTCCCGGCAGAAATCAGGATTCCGTCAGCCAGGATTGAAGCATCAAGCGGGGTCTACTGGAGTGAGGCTGAAGCATCTAACTCGATAATTGATGAGTTAGACACTCTGGATTCCAGAAGAAGCAAGGTAGAGGAACGCGCTCAGATGTACAGGAACAGGATCTCCAGGGCATATGACAAGACTGTGAAGCCACGTGTTTTTAAAGTAGGAGATTTGGTATTGAAGATAGCGAAGCAAATTCATCAAGACATGTCCGCACCAAAGTTCGCTCTGAAGTGGGAAGGTCCCTATATGATTACCAAGGCTTACATTACCGGCTACTACAAAATCATTAAGATATATGGAGGCAAGTTAGAAGCAGTCCTTAACGGAAAATATCTCAAGGCATACCATACTTTATCATTGTCCCGCTATTATCCCATGACATGACAATGCATGCATTTTCATTACGCGTTTTGAATTAGCGGTTTATTCAACAACAACAAAAAAATGATAATAAAAAAAAGAGCTTCATCCATCTATCAAAAATCAATCCAATTCATTTCTTGAGAAAGTTCAGAAGGGAAATCAACAATAAAGAAATGTGTCTTAGAATAGGATATCTAGCAAGTTGTAGTTCCTGGAGAGCATCATCTTCAGCCTGGTTTGGTATCTCTCCATCATATCCTTCAAGTTTTGTACTTCCTTCTCCACCTTCTCTGATTCCGCATCCAGAGCCTTTTCCTCCTCCAAGATAGCTTTCGCAGCAGGAACAACATTCACGAGGATACCAGCTCGATCAACCTTGATGATGTCAAGACGCTGCCGCAACCAGCCCACGTTGAACTCCATGGATTCGTAGGTAGATACCATGTTCTCCCACTTTTTGAGGTTTGATTCAGCGATGTTGTAGATGGAAATATTCTCCATCTCAGCAATCATGGGAAGAAGGCAGTTTACCTTAGTGACCAGAGCAGATGAACAGTGTCGAACTACATTCCTAGTTGCGATATGGCCATACTTTATCCACATATTTGTGTACAAAGGCATAAACTCCTTCCGCATTAAGAATCCACCGACATCTCGGTAGCTGGAAGATAGGCATTTCATGTGTACATCGAATAAAAGTCCCGCATTGGGGTATTCGTAAGATGAGATACCCATATCAGCATCTTCAAGGTCCGCAGCGGCAGGCGTGTTCGAGTTCGAAGGAAAAGGACTGGTTAAGTCATCATCGTCGATAACTGTCACACATGTTCCAGTGGGGGTATCTCTGTAAAAAGAAAGGATCATTCACCTGATCATCATGAATAACGAACAACTGTTCGGAAAAGAAAAGGGAAATAAAGACAAACCGGTATGACCTTCTTGACTCGGAGAACACGAGCAATGGATTCATCATGAGTCCCAGACGCAGATCGTGCGTGCTTAACAGAAGACCCTGGATGGTATGAAGAAGATGATCCACTGTTGTCCGACATGATTAGGAAACGGAGTTTCTGCCAGAGAACCCTATTGTAAAATTGTAAAAAGTGGTTTAAAACCTCTACACACACATATATACTGAGGAAACCCTAAGGGAAGAGTAAAGCGGTTGCGGCGAAGCCTACCCGATATATGAGGATTCAACACCGACCAAGTCATACCTTCTTTTAAACCCTAATCAAAGATTGGGAGAGCAGCTGGATACAAACAATTTGGCCAGCAGTGTGTAAACACCCACGCCGGGGAATCCCAGTAGAAGAAGAATTCCATTCCTGACTTAAACACCCAAGGGAGGAAGCTAGTCCCACTAAGGCCCATGGTCACGCAAACATGGAGGATTGCCCACGATTGGTCAGATTCCTTCCAGGTAGACTTCCTTCATCTCGTTTTCTTATGTTGCATATATCACCATCTAATGCCTACCCCACAATGGTTTAACCATCATATGCTAGGAAAGGGACTTAATGTTGATGGTGGATTTTAGTTCAGGGATGAAATTATAAAACCAAATTTTGTACAGCCGTCCTGCAAAGGATAAGGCTATTTCATAAGTAATGAGTACTTCTTCGCTTTATAATTCACCTAGAATGGAGCATGTAGCAACAATACCTAAGTATTCTGTGAATTTTAGCATTATTAATGCATGAATCGCCTCGTATTTCCTGTGATGTTCTCAGCAGAACTCCCATGGTTGGTGCGGCATGATGACTGATTGTTACTCTCAGCAGAGTAACATGAATATCCAAGTACCAACAGTGAGGCATGAACGAAGTACCCATACGGGATACACTATTCTCTAACAAAGAGGATCATCTCTCGGTGTGTTATACTAGCCCGATCGATCATAATTGAATCTATACTGTCCATAGCAGTCTCAGAAACAATCATGACCATGCAAGTTGGCCGCACGATTTAACTAGCCTAGACGAACCCTAGCAGGAGAAGGCTATCACTACAATGACCACCAACGGGCCTATTTACGCCATGACTGGTCAGGCACAAGTCACGCCCGTCAAATAGCCACCAAACGCTAGCCTAGAGTTGGACGTCTGTGTTGGTACGAAGCGGCTTGGAAGAACTCTTAAGGGCCAAGATTTCCTACGGCATTCTCAAACCTATCACGACCGATCATCTTCGCCGGCATAATTAGACGGCACAGAGCGTCCCATTCCTGGTCACGCAAGAACCACTGTGCACATCGGCGAGCCCCCTGTTTACCCGCATAACCGACCTTCTCACGACCTATCCAGGGAAGAACAAACGTTCACCCATAGTTCGGCCGGCGTGATGCTTTAAGGGTCGCTAAGGGTCTCAAATTGATCATGACCATCCAACTTCGCCGGAATGTTCGGATGGCCTAGATTAAACCCATGACCGTCGATCAGGTATCACCATGATCACCACGGTCCCAATGTGGGTCCCACATAGTCGGCCTCCCCAAAAGGGGAGCATAGCCTACCAAATCGTTAGTTTGAAGTTGTGTACACACGATCGATCCAAAACCCTAATTAGGGTTTGTGGCATATTACATGTGTCGCTAATCGATCATGAGCGTCCGTTTTCGCTACCTTGGATGAAGGGTCCAGGAATAGACTAAGCAGGTCCGGAGAGTATCAACATGATCAATATGGGCCCATCTATCTCCATGTCCGACCGACCAAGACAAACCATGACGTGATGCCTCGGTTTGAGCACCCTGAAGGTGGCATTCCACGCCCCTTTAGGAATCCTTTGCGGCACACGATTCCTGTCGCAAATCAATCTCAGCAAATCTTCTTTACCGTTAAACTTGAGTGGCCAAGATCGCACCTTCGTGGGATAGTAAAGTATGGACATGGACACCAGCATGTCGTCTACACACATGCCTGATCGTTCCTCTATAAAGCACTTCCCATGCTTGGATTCGACCAAGATGAAAAAAGGAACTTGCGTCCCTACTAAATCCTAATCCGACGGTCGCAGATGAGGGTTGCAAGTCATCTCGTCCGTCCAACTTCTCCAGCTTGGATGGATAGCCTAAGATAGGAGTTAGGATATCAATGAGGCATCACCACAATCACCGTCCACCACTCTTCCACATGAAGTGATCGACCAAGTCATAGGTTGCTTGTATAGCCTCCAAACGATCACTCGAAGTAGGCTGGACATGAATCTATTTTAAGACGCTCAAATAGCGATGCTTCGTACATGCTGAATATATTCGATGCACTACCTGCATAGAATACACACGATACTTCATAAGTATCGACTTCCTAAATAACTTAGTTATTTAATCTAGCATTGCATGTTACTTTCTATGGGTCCCATGATCCACACACTCGAGACATTAATCATATCACAAACTGGGGGATACATACTAGGGTATTGGTCTAGCAGTTTACAACGTGCAACGTGCCATCACAAGAACGTGTCAGGAAGATATGGACGGTTAGTGATGATGGGAGAAGTGGGCAAGACTGATCGTGTGACACTAATACACAATTCCACTACTCCATCACTCCACTTCCCATGATAGACGTGAATAAGGCTCAAATGACTTGTGTAAATAGGTTCTCCTCCCTATTTCCAAAGGACAACACAAAAACCAAGTGTTAATATAAAACATATTCAAACACCCAGAGCCTGCTTGCATTAATCCTAAGCCTTCTCACCTTTCTGTTACAAGTCATAAAAAACTTACACCTTCACAATCTCAACACCTTCTTCGCTTCCCTCACTAAGATCAACCCCATCTCCTTCACTTTGTGACCGAAACAAGTCTGGAACGTCTATTTATTGGTTTAGGCCAGAATTGTATAGATTGATCTCTCGAATCAAAATCACTCCCGTGAAGTACATTTGTTTAGGGTTTAGTTTCATTTCTCATCCACACACCCCAAATTACCAAAACCAGCAGAGATAGTTTTTACCCATAAACACTTTCATCTCTAGATGGTGTATGCCCACTCACATGCCTATATGTAGATGGGGAGAGATGACTATTACTTTAGAGAGTGTAGCCGTTCTATTGAATCTTCCAGTTGTAGGAAATCTTGATTTTATCTTGTCCGACAAAGAAGAAATAATGCACGTCACTCTAGTTAAGAAGGCCGAATGATATAATCGGCAGGAAAGTGATGAAAAATGCTTCTATACCTGGTGGGTGTCTGAATGGTTTCCTATAAAACCGAAACCGGATCAGTTGTTGAATTACACGCTCAGTGTCACTCCGTTTTTATCATTGTGGTTGTCTAGAGATATTTTTGATGATGGCTCCGGCATGAAGGAAATAAGATGGAAGCTTGTTAAATTCGATATTAATCTGGCACAAGGTGTTGTTCTTCCCATAGGCAGCTTGTTTCTTGGTTCCTTGTATACCCATCTAGATTTCCTAGTGGCAGACATGTATACTTCAAACGGATATATGAAGATAGAATCATACGTTCACATTGCCTTTCTCCAAGCATGGTTGTGGGAGCATTTCAAAGATTATGCTCCTAATCCTGTAGCTTCGTTTTCCAGTACATACGGAGGAGCTAAGATACTTCGTTGGCTGAAGAAGCGTCCAAAACCTGGCCTAAGGCTCGTCGATTTATTTGACAATATGCATGCAGTTAACTTTTGTCCTTGGGCACCGGATACTTTTGCTTCCATCTCGGGAGCAATATTGCATTCTGATGGAGAGAACATGAGTATTGGAGAAATCGTGTTTATGCGAAGCTGTATACCTGGACATGTCCCATCTTTCTTCAAGGAATCTTTTGAGGTGGTTCCTTATAATGTTATAGAGTTGATCGTCAGATGGGTTTCTTAAAAGACGAGGGTACCCAAATATACCTCAATCTGTAACTTTTCCACCTATAAGTCCTTTCCCCGAAAGCGATTGTCTATGGACTGAGTCGAGACAATACAACTAATCGGTTCACACTTCGTGTGATCGTCTATGGATACGAGATTGAGACAATACGACAATAAGATAACTTGTGTGATTGACTATGGATATGAGATTGAGACAATACAAAAACTAAGTATGATTACTTGATAATAGGTTCGGACTTAACCAAACACTATAGGATTGCTATCAAGTAATTAGGAATTAACGTTTGTGTATTTTAATTCTAATTATAATAAAACAATTATAATTGCGGAAATAGAAATGTAAAAGACACAGTAAGATTTTGTTAACGAGGAAACCGCAAATACAGAAAAACCCCAGGACCTTGTCCATAATTGAATACTCTCAGAATTAAACCGCTATAAAAAATCTAAACCAACTTCGTATAGTTGAAACCAAGCAACTAAACCTATAGTTCACCTAGTTTTATATGTATCCCTGCGCCTCAAACTTGTAATAAGTCACGCACTTGGGATAATTCCTTTGGTTCGTATTCTGAACAGGAAAGGAACAACAAATCTGTTCGGTAACAACTCTTTTCAAACAACGTGATATGAGTTTGACAAAAGGCTCTTCCGTTTATCCAAATAAACTCCTTTGTCGGGTTCTTAGATCAATCTCTTCAACAACTACCAAAGTAATTATCTAGACTATGAAATCAATACTTTTAATCACAAATAATTGTATTGATGCCGATCTACTCAGCTAATCAATCAAGGTTATCACAAAGATAAAGCTATTATAGTTGGATCCCCAGCCGATCAAGTTTTGTACATACCAAAGATTATGAACTCAAATAAAAAAATCTCCTTTGTCTTAAAATCTTCTTAGACTTCAATAAACACCTGCATACAAACAACTTGAATCTCTTGTGTGATCAATCATACACAGAACGGAGTCTGTTAACGATGGATAATCACAAGACGTCTTTAGATCTACAAACAGTTCTAAAGATCCCCATCGATACTTCGAACTAGTTTGAGTGAATCTTATATCATAAGAGGAGATTTTCAATCATAAAAAAACTAGGTGCAATCAAAGTTCAATAACCGTTAGTCAATCAAATCAATCGAAAACTAATAATAAACTGCAATTATCTAGTTTCCCACCAATGGTACTCGTAGAGCTTCTCAATCCCAAAGAAGTCTTAAAAACGAGCGGTCGTAAGAGATTTCGCCTAATTATAGTACTTTCCTCTCTGAATAGACGGATCCACCAGTAACAACACAACTAGGTAGTTATGTTAGCTCCGAGTATTAGTTTGCTCGAAATGCAAACTTCAATATTTATAGACCAAGGAAGTTTGGACACCAAGGAATTTCCAAAACCGAATATTCTCAAAGATATGCAATAAAGCCAAAAACGGTTTTCATAATTCCTGGAAATGCTCTGTCCAAATACTGACTGAAATCTCAGTAGAAAATTTCCAATTAGTAAATGCACATTACCAGTTTTTATTTTCTAAAGATATGCATTTAATTGCTGGAAATTAAAAAAAATATAAAATTAAAAACCTTAATTAAAAGATTCTCAATCTATTTCAATCCGGGATTCTCCTTTAGTTATTAAAGGATATCTTTGAACAATAAAAGATAAGAATTACTGCACGTGTTCAAATTATGTCGACATCTTTATTTTGTAAATCCTTTTTCATATGTAAAATCTTGGATCCGATTTTCCACACTTCCAAACGAGTTTAGAATTGGTTCATCTGACTTCCAAGAACTATGTGATTGATTATCCTATCAAATCACCATTAATTGGTTTCACGGTTCTACCAAAAAACAAAGCTTCGGTTCTACCTCCATGTGGGTACTAGGATCGGTCACACTAACTTTCCAAAAATTGGTTGACAAGGTACTAGGATCGGTTACCATATAATTATGGTATTGTTTGTGGGAGAAAACTACTTCTGCCGGTTTGGGTAATTTTGGGTGTGTGTGGATGAGAAGTGAGTTTAAACCTTTAACAAATGTGATGCATGATGAGAACTTTGATTCGAGAGATAATCTATACAATTCTGGCCTAAACCGAAGACACGACCGTTCCAGATTTGTTTCGGTCACAGGTGAAGGATGTGAGGTTGATCTTAGGGAGGGAAGCGAAGAAGGTGTTGAGATTATGAAGGTTAAGGCTATTTGATGACTTGTTAATAGAAGGTTGAGCAGGCTAGCAAATGTGGAAAGCAGGCTTTGGGTGTTGAATACGATTAACACTTGGTTTTCTGTGTTGTTCGGACTTCTGTTTTTGGAAATATGGAGGAGAACCTATTTATACAAGTCATTAAGCCTTCTTCACGTCTCTCGTGGGAAGTGGAGGAAGTGGAGTGATGGAAGAGTGGAGTTGTGTGTGAGTGTCACACGACCAGAACTTCCCACTTCTCCCATCTTGACTTAACCACCCATGTCTTCCTAACACGTTCTTGTGATGGCGCGTTGCACGCTGCACGCTGTAAACCGCCAGACCAATACCCCAGTTTGTATCCCCCAGTTGTGATGTGATTAATGTCTCGAGTTTGTGGATCACGGGACCCATATAAAATAGTGCAGGGTGAACCATGAACTTGGTATAACATCGCATGCATCCATCTTCAGGTAACCGTTTGGAGGCTGTATAGACATGCCATGCCTTGGTCGGTTACCTTGTGAATAAGAGTGATAGATGGTGGTCATAGTGATACCTTGTTTTCTGGTTGATTCGCACCCTAAGCCATTCATCCAAGCTTGCAAAGATGGACGGACGAGATGACTCGTAGCCTTGCTTGCGACCGTTGGATGGGAGGCGCGCATGATGCCTCTTTCGGCCCAAACGTTTGCATGCTTAGAGAGTTCCAGTGGAGGAACCGATCAGCCCTGCATGGAGGAAGTACAATGGTGTTCATGCCCATGCCTGCTTGACTCGCAAAGATTTAATATAAGCCACTTGATCACCGCCGGTCTTGGACGATCAGCTAAATGTGAAGCCGGGCCCACGGTGGTCATGCTAGCATGCTCGGTTCCTTCTAAGTCTCCATCTTGGCCTTCCGTCCAAGCCTGCGAAGATGGATGCTCGAGATGTTTCTGCGCCGCAAACCCTAATTAGGGATTTGGACCGGCCACTTTGGGCGATCGGTCTTGGGTTGCGCGCGCCTCTTTTGGGGAGACCGACCATGTATGTAACATCTTGGGTCGACGGTGAGCATGTACATGCTTGCTTTATGACCCTGGGCGCAATCTAAGCCATCCAACTATGCTGGCGAAGTTGGATGGTCGTGATCATTTTGGATCTTCTCAACCTGCATAAGGCGTTAATCTAGCCTTGTTTGGGCAATCATTTCTTGCACCACGGCTTGCCTATGAGGGAGTCAGTCATGTAGGTAGAAAGTGGGCCCGCCAATGGTGTGCCATCACTTCACTACTTGTTTTAGGGTATAATCTAAGCCGTCCGACTATGCTGGTGAAGTTGGACGCTCACGATTAAAAGGAACCCTAGCCGTGCGTCATGCTCGCTTTGAGCGCACGTTTTGGAAGGACCAACCGTAGTTGGCCTTGACCGTTCGGTCATGCGTGAAGGTAGGTCCGAGGTGATCATGGTAGCATACTCAGGACCCCCTGAATCTATATCTACACCCTCCATCTATGCCTGCAAAGTTGGACGGATGAGATATATTTTTGGGTTTTTTTTTCAGCAAGTGAGACTAACATGGGTAGTCTTGCATGCGTTCAACGGGGATAGTATAACCTGCCGTCAGGTAGCCTACGGGTGTTTGCACGTCGAACACAAGGCTTTAATTAAAGCATTAATAGTAATGCTGTATACCTACATAAAACCGGATGATTTCCACATGCTCCGTCGGGATGGTTGCCACATGCTCCGTTCTGGGTAGGTTTTAATTCTCAGGGATGGTTGCACATGCTCCAATGAATTAATATGGCGAGAAGTATTCATCGCATGAAGGCTTTATCCTTTGCAGGACGTCAGCTTACAAAAATTGGCTTTTTATAAATTTAGCCTTTAAATAGAAATCCACCATCAACATTAAGTCCCCTTCCTAGCATGCAATGGTTACACTATTGTAGGGTAGGCATGAGATGGTGACAAATATACGTAAAAGAAATAAAGGTAACTAACCTTGGAAAGCAGCCGCTAGTGATTGTCCATGTAGATGTACCATCGCAAGCATGAAATCTTGGGTGGGCCGGTTTCCCTTCTTGGTTTTTGGGAAGCAGAAAGGAATCCTTTTCTAATCAGGATTCTTCAAATTTTGCCTATAAAAGGGAGAACCCTTTTTCCGTTTTTTCTTCACGATTTTTTTTTTTATTCTCGAGTGGACGTCCAGCTCTCTCCCGCGCCGCCATCACTCCAGCCGCCGGAGTTCACCGTCATCGTTGCATAATTAATTCCTTTACCGCCTGTTAGGGTTGCGTAGCAAAAGAAATTATAAACATGTAGTTTGTTCCCTTTATCCTTGCATGTCAAAACCCAGGTTTTAGATTGGTAGAACCGCTGTATTGAACTTGTAGACATGATAACCAACTGTAGAAAAATATGTTGACATGTTGGCTTAGCTTTAGGGACGCGCATGCAAACTTTAGTGCCCGCCTGCGTGATTTTGAGGTACTCTTGCGCGTGCGTTTACCGAAATTGCTGTAGAATCTTCATACAAACTCGGATTTCGACTTTCCGCATACGTAACTTTAAGACCAGAAAATTTCCAAGCTTTAGAAAAGAAGCTTTTTGTATTTTGAGCGTGTTTAGGGGATAAAAACCGCGAAATAGTAAACTTCCAGGAGGTTTTCAGAATTTTTTCAGGTTGCGTGTCTTCTGATGTTTTGGCCACCCATTCTTTCTCTTTCATCCGATTGTCGTGAAATTTTGATATGTTGTAGGTAACTTCCATATGAAGAGAATGGCACATAACATAACACTATATTCCATACCCATTGCTCCCAGCTCATAATCGAACACAAGGTAGTGTAAATTTCCCTCAACTGAGTTTGTTTGGAGGACGCTTGAACCATCCCAATCCCATGTAATCTCTGTATTAGGTGCCTAACAACGAAGTTGGGAATCACGAGAATATTTTATTGCTGAACGACTCCTTGGAAACATGCTAACACTTCCAATCTTATTGCAGTTTCTCAATGATGAACGCGGAGGATAATGTTGTGAAGGGAGGTGTCGACTCTTTTAGAGATGTGCCAAATATAAATGATGGAATGTTTACCAAGTCTTTTCCAATCGTCAGGAGGCACCCCAGACATAATATAATCCTTATTACCGGTTCATAAAGTTAAGAGAGTCTACCATCGTCTTTAGCAGGCGTGATGAGGCTTTGTATCCAGAAGAAAGAATATCCACCTTCCCCTATTGACTTCATAATTTTACAGAATCCACTTGACTCATACGAAGTATGGATGTGGCGCATGTTGGGTAATGAACAGATTAGAGGCAACTTAGCCAGGGCGCGAATTCTTGATATTGTTAAGGCGTCTGCAATTCTTCATGTCAAGAAGGATATCCCAGGTTTGGTCGCTTTTGATGCTCGATGGCGTCCTTCTACGAACACAGCTTTATGCACGTGGGGTGAAATGACTATCACTCTTGAGAGCGTGTCTTCATTAATGAGCCTTCCTGTCGTTGGCAGTCTTAATTGCAAGTTGTTTGAAGGCGAAGACACCATCTATCAGGCTATAATTCAGAAGGTGAACGAATACGATCAGTTGGAGAAGAATCCGAAATGTTTCTACACTTGGTGGGTAGGTGAATGGTCTTCCATGCAAGGTAATGATGATCTTAGCACAACTGCATTCTTGTCCTTGTGGTTGTCCATAGATATCCTTGATGACGGCTCCGGCACGAAAACTATCAGAAAGAAAATCATCGTATTCGCCATTAAGATGGGAAAAGGTATAACTCTCCCTTTGGCTTCGTTATTCCCAGGCTCACTGTATGGTCACCTGAATTCTTTAGTGAAGGAGATGTATATTTCCAATGGGTACATGAAGGTGGATACATATGTGCACGTCGCCTTTCTTCAGGCATTTTTGTGGGAACACTTTAAGGATTACGCTCCCACTCCTACAACCTCAGTCCCCAGCTTGTATGGTGATTCAAGAATACTCCGTTGGTAGAATAGACGTCCAAAAGCTTGGGTGAGGCTTGTAGATTTGCTCGATAGTGTGAGTGCCATAGACTTTCGCCCTTGGGGGTCGGTTCATCCTTCTTCCATCGTCCCTGTCATTGAGCTTCTGCCTGAGGGGAGATATATGAGCCCTGAAGAAGTCGTTTTCCTGCGGAGATGTATACCAGGGTATGTTCCTTATTTTTGTGATGACAGGCTAAGCATTATTCCATATAATATTGATAAAGCCGCTCGCCAAATGGGTTTTGAACAAGGTGTCCCATTTCGTCGTCCCGCAACGCCTTCAGAAGAACTTAAGTCATCATGCCTCGATGTTGATGTTTTCTCGCTGGAGTTGAAACTTCCTTTTCCTTCCCCGGGGAGAAAGCCGGTAGCTACTTCTGGTTACAAAGATTTTTGGAGGGGGCAATTACTGCTCTTTAAATCATTTGCTAGCGAATCGGTAGCTGACCTTCGTGGTAAACCTCTTGATGACGTCTTGGCTGGTCATAGGCGATTGAAACCCCTTCCATGGAAGCGAGGCAGGGTTAACACCACCGACTGCGATCTTAAGTCCAATAAAAAGAAGCAAGCATGTAGTCCAGTAATTCTCAACTCTTCCAAAATGCAGGCATTCTGAATTCCTTACGCTTAATATTCAGTTTCAACTTCCATTAGCATCTTTTACTAATCCTTGTTGGTGATCAGGGGATTCCTGAAGAAAATGCCTTTGCCGCACTGGCCCGAGTTTACAATGAGGAGCGTGGAGGTAACGGGAAGTCTGGAAATCTTCATGATGAGAAGCCTGGCAATAATGACCTTCATGTAGAACAGTCTGGGAACACTGATCCTCATGCGGAGAAGTATGGAAACATCGATCTTCATGTAGACGAGTCTGGTAACACTGATCCTATCATATACAACGATGAAGATGGTGCAAGCTCTATTGAAGAGAATGCCTTTCAGAGCGGTAATTTTAACGAGCTTGTAGATGAGGCCGTGTCAGCAATCCAGACTATCACTTCGAGGAGTTTGGAAGGGACATCTTCTGTGATGGTTCCTTCTAAAGAGATGTTGTCGCTAGCAGTCATTCCTGGTAGTATGTTCGACCTTCCCTTTGATAATCCACGTCCTGATCATGTGTTGGTTGGAGGGTTCAGCGTGCCGGACCAGTTTAAGGAGTTGTACACAACAATATGGAAGAAATATGGCCACATTGCTACCACCACGAAGCTGAAGAGTCGTATTGCTTTGGTAAATCGCGTTCAGGAGGCCTTACCCTCTATTCGGGAGATGAGTGTCGCAATCGGTCGTGATGTTTCTGAAGACGTGATGGAAGACTATAAGTGCCACTTAGATGTGTTTGCGCAATATGACTTCAATTCTCCTTGGTTCTTCAAAGGGTTTCATGAGATTCAGAAGAAGCAAGGTACGGTGCTCTCCACTGAATGCGTCGTCCGTTAGAAACAAAAGGTTGGTAGGTTGGCCGAGGAGTTGAAATCTCAGCAAGCCGTTCTCCGGAAGATGGAAGCCGCTATTTCTCAGAAGGATGAGGTGTTGCTGAAAGATTTTCCCAGAAGTATTCATGCCGTCTACTTGTGTTTTCTCTTTAGATGCTTCTCGAGTGATTGTGAGGATTTCCTTTCACACAGTTTGGTTTTAGGTTTTGAATTGATAGGTGATTGAATCTTGGACTGGTTTATTTACGACATGCTTTTATGAATGTTTGACTTTCGGAAAAGATTATTCTAGAATAGGATCTGAATCTTATATTATGAGTGATCATACATGCCATGTGAAATTGAAAATGCAGTGTGAAAGGGAAAGGTGAGGGGTGGTGAGCATGTATGGCGCTTTCTCATTGAGTATCCTATTCATATATGTAGGACGCCAAGTCCCTAGTAGGATATATAATTATCTTACAGTAACGTTTGCTGTGACTTACTTGTCTTTCGAAATCCGTGTATGAGAATGAGCACTCCCGAATACCCTCTCCCCAAAGAGCGCGTGCTAATTTTTTGAGGGGAAATATTGCTTCTCTGAATTTATCTTATCGTGGACAATGCGTTTCAATGCGTGGCACTCGCTGGTGGGGTGATGGAGAAATCGATGGTAATGACAATACCTCGGGTTGGCTGTCTCTTGATCGGTGGGTGGACGCCGCGCCGGCGGCAGTTGTACCTCTCCATCACGTACCCATATCTCCAACAACTCCACAATCTTATTTATGGGAAATGGGAATCGTGGATCTTTTGAGTCTAAACTTTCATGCGTCGGCGTGAGTCGTGGCTCTTCCCTTAGGTTTCGGTGTGAAGCACGCTTTGGAGACGGAATTGAGGCGTTGTCTCATGTCACTGCATCTGCGTCCCTCTTGGTCGGGAGATTCTGCTGAAACATGGGGGATGTTGCGCTGGCGATGGCATTGTCATTGAGCTGGTGATTTTAAGGCTTCAAGCTCCTACGTTCATATGCTCTCTGATTGATTTCGCCTTCCTCCAACGTTTCTTCCCCTGGATGAAGAGTCATCACGGGTTGGGCATTATTCTGAGTTCTAGCAAGAGTCTTGAGGTATAAATCTTCTAACAAAGCTTTGTATGCAGTTGGTTCTCTGTTTTCATCCGGCAAGCGTCGTAATTCTTCATGCTGGTCGATCCGTCTCAAGCTCCCGTTGCTAGGTGAAAGGTTTTGTTCGTCTCTGGGCTCTCTGGGGACATGTGTTCCGCCAGTTCTTCTGAAAATCTGACCTCCAGAACTTCTTGCGTTATTAGTAATACTTCCCGGGTAGCTGCTTGCAGATCCCTCATGTAATTGAGCTGATATGTCGTTCAAGATACGGAAGGTTTCACTCTTTCCTTCGGAAATTCTGCTTGATTCGCCAGGACGTCTTCCAACATCCTGGTCACATTTTCGATGATACTTGAATTATCCATGGCTTCTGAAGGATTCAACGAACGGGAGTACATCTCGGGATAAACTTCTGGGATTTGGTGAAGAGTGAATTGATGATCAAATCAAATCTAAGATCTACCTCTCCAAAGTCAAATAAAAGCTGGTAGACTTTAAAGATTTGAGTTTTGCAACCGAGAGATTAACCTCCCACTGTGGTCGCCAATTGTTTGTGGGAGAAAACTACTTCTTCCGGTTTGGGTAAATTTGGGTGTGTGTGGATGAGAAGTGAGTTTAAACCTTCAACAAATGTGCTGCACCATGAGCACTTTGATTCGAGAGATAATCTATACAATTCTGGCCTAAAACGAAGACACGGCCATTCCAGATTTGTTTCGGTCACAGGTGAAGGATGTGAGGTTGATCTTAGGGAGGGAAGCGAAGAAGGTGTTGAGAGTATGAAGGTGAAGGCTATTTGATGACTTGTTAACAGAAGGTTGAGCAGGCTAGAAAATGTTGCAAGCAGGCTCTGGGTGTTGAATACGATTAACACTTGGTTTTCTGTGTTTTTCGAACTTCTGTTTTTGGAAATAGGGAGGAGAACCTATTTATACAAGTCATTAAGCCTTCTTCACGTCTCTCGTGGGAAGTGGAGGAAGTGGAGTGAGGGAAGAGTAGAGTTGTGTGTGAGTGTCACACGACCAGAACTGCCCACTTCTCCCATCTTGACTTAACCGCCCATGTCTTCCTAACACGTTCTTGTGATGGCGCGTTGCACGCTGCACACAGTAAACCGCCAGACCAATACCCCAGTTTGTATCCCCCAGTTGTGACGTGATTAATGTCTCGAGTGTGTGGATCGCGGGACCCACAGAAAATAGTGTAGGGTGAACCATGAACTTGGTATAACATCGCATGCATCCATCTTCAGGTAACCGTTTGGAGGCTGTATAGACAGCCGTGCCTTGGTCGGTTACCTTGTGAAGAAGAGTGACGGATGGTGGACATAGTGATACCTTGTTTGCTGGTTGATTCGCACCCTAAGACATTCGTCCAAGCTTGCAAAGCTGGAAGGACGAGATGACTCGTAGCCTTGATTGCGACCGTTGGATGGGAGGCGCGCATGCTGCCTCTTTCGGCACAAACATTTCATGCTTAGAGATTTCCAATGGAGGAACCGATCAGCCCTGCATGGAGGTAGTACAATGGTGTTCACGCCCATGGCTGCTTGACTCACAAAGATTTAATCTACGTCACTCGACTCAGGCAGCAAAGACGAGTGGTCGAGATTAGAATTTATGGAGGGGCCGTGACATGTCACCTTTGGGAGCGCGTACCGAGGAGCTTGATCACCGCCGGTCTTGGCCGATCAGCTAGACGTGAAGCCGAGCCCACGGTGGTCATGCTAGCATGCTCGGTTCCTTCTAAGTCTCCATCTTGGCCTTCCGTCCAAGCCTGCGATGATGGACGCTCGAGATATTTCTGCGCCGCAAACCCTAATTAGGGCTTTGGACCGACCACTTTGGGCGATCGGTTTTGGGTTGCGCGCGCCTCTTTTGGGGAGACCGACCATGTATGCAACATCTTGGGTCGAAGGTGACCATGTACATGCTTGCTCTATGACCCTGGGCGCAATCTAAGCCATCCAACTATGCCGGCGAAGTTGGATGGTCGTGATCGTTTTGGATCTTCTCAACCTGCATAAGGCGTTAATCTAGCCTTGTTTGGGCAATCGTTTCTTGCACCACGGCTTGCCTATGAGGGAGTCGGTCATGTAGGTAGAAAGTGGGCCCGCCAATGGTGTGCCATCACTTCACTACTTGTTTTAGGGTATAATCTAAGCCGTCCGACTATGCTGGCGAAGTTGGACGCTCACGATTAAAAGGAACCCTAGCCGTGTGTCATGCTCGCTTTGAGCGCAAGTTTTGGAAGGACCAACCGTAGTTGGCCTTGAACGTTTGGTCATGTGTGAAGGTAGGTCCGAGGTGATCATGGTAGCATGCTCAGGACCCCCTGAATCTATATCTACACCCTTCATCTATGTCTACAAAGTTGGACGGATGAGATATATTTTTGGGTTTGTTTTCAGCAAATGAGACTAACATGGGTAGTCTTGCATGCGTTCAATGGGGATAGTATAACCTGCCGTTAGGTAGCCTACGGGTGTTTGCACGTAGAACACAAGGATTTAATTAAAGCATTAATAGTAATGTTGTATACATACAGAAAACCGGGATGGTTGCCACATGCTCCGTCGGGATGGTTGCCACATGCTCCGTTCTGGGTAGGTTTTAATTCTCAGGGATGGTTGCACATGCTCCAATGAATTAATATGGCGAGAAGTATTCATCGCCTGAAGGCTTTATCCTTTGCAGGACATCATCTTACAAAAATTGGCTTTTTACAATTTTAGCCTTTAAATAGAAATCCACCATCAACAGGTACTTCACTTGTGATTAGTTGCACAAGTTATAGGATCGGTTATCAATTCCTAAGACTTGTTGTACCTCTTACAAGGATCAATTCCACATACTTGTGATCGGTTGCACCTCTTAATAGTATCGGTTCCCCAATGTCTAGAGTTGGTCATTCCAATTACAAAATATCGATCATACCATCTCAGGTGATTACTTAAGATTTGTTTCACTAATAAAAGTCATACCAATACAAAAGTCAGGCATTGTGAATTGTTTTACCAAGATACATAAACAAGTTATGAGCGGTTATACCAAACACACATATTGGTAATCCAAAGATTTGCAATGAATAACAATACCAATAAGCCTAGTGATTTCCCTTTCGATTCACAAAACAAGTTTATGAATTGTACTTCCTTTAAACGAATGTGAAACATTATTTCCTAGGAAGAAATATTCACCCATACCCATACATAATCACAATATCATTCATACGATTATGTCGATGTCTTATATACGAAGTTCAAAAGATTGACGTTATATTTTGTATTGTAATTTCTTAATACTATATCTAACTAGAGTATAATCATTCACAGCTTCGCAGTTATGTTTTCAATATGCACTACTTCAAATATATGTTAGGAATAAAATAGTTCAAATCAAATATTACTAACCACAATAGGAAGGATGATGTCATCAATGTATCTCTTTACTTCTTCACATTTTTCAAGTCTTCACGTAATACTTATAAGTCTCATATCCAAGTAACTTTCTAGCTAACCTATACAAAGTTGACTCTAGTAAATAATCAAGTGACTCTTTAAATGAGTTTTAATGCACTAAAATATAACAACCAAACTTGAGATACCAATGCTTAGTGGGTTCAACAGAGATATGCTCTAACAGTTTCGACCAGGGGATTACATTCTACCGTCCATTGATGCCTTCAACGGACCTTTTGCCATCTGTTTTTGATAGTAGTATTTTTGCAACAAAGAAGAGCCTCCCATTTTTTCTCCCCGGAAGAAAGCCGGTGATAACCCCCGAGTATAAGGAATTCTGGTAGAAGGAGTTTCTCGCTCTTCATCAATTCGTGTAGGACATCGTGAAGGATCCATGTGGAAGGCCGTCTTCTATGACCTTAGAAAAACATAAGTTGTTGAAGCCACTTCCTTCAGGTAAACGAAAATATTCTGACCACGGTGGCGACAGTTCCCAGAGAAAGTAGCGAGGTCAGAAAGTCGTACATGTGGTTTCCGATCAGCTTCAACATCCCCAGTGGTCTTCAATTCTTCGAATATGCAAGTATGTATAGTTTTACTTTTGACCTGGTCGGATTACTTAAATATTTCGGATTATCTTTACTAAACATTCCTCTTTTAATTAAGGGGCTTGATGACATGAATGCCTTTGCTAGGCTTGCACGTGGCCAAAATATGGCGCCTCCAGAGGAGGAATCCGGCGATACTAAATCTTTCGAAGGCGAAGATGAAGGAGAAGAAAGTTCCGGGTCTGGTAGTGATGGGAAAAGCACTTTTGAGTGTGGCAGCGAATCCAGTTCTTCTAGTGAGCCAACAGATGAGTCGATAAGTTTTCCACACGTTTTTTTTTTTGATTCTTTATTGTAATTGAATATGAAATAAATATTCAATTGGTGGTATTACAGAAAGAGGCCGCATCTAGAGATAGCCCTGAGATGGAGATTAACCATAATGAAGATGTGGTTACGCCTTCGATCATAAAAACCATGTCAGTGGCCGCGGGCACAATCATTTCCAAAGGATCTTCTGAAGCTGGAAAAACTGCACTAATCATATATCCGGTTGCAGGTGCTATCTACAACCCTCCATTTATAGCCCCCTTTAAGGATTATGTGCTAATTGGAGGATTCATCGTACCAGATAATTATGCAGAGTTTTATACCCAAATATGGGAAAAGCATGGACACATCGCAACGACCAAGAAAATTAACAGTCATTTTTCGTTGGTTAAACGCGTGGAGGAAGCCATATCTTCAATCCATGATATGTGCAATGTGACTGGACACACCGTTTGTGAAGAAGTAGTCTCAAGCTGGGAGTACCATCGGGACATGTGCGTGAACTTTGAGTTTAATGCCTCCTGGTTCTGTGAAGGGTAAATCCAAAGGCTGCAGACTAAAATGAACGAGGTTCCCTCCCTATATCTCATTAGTTAACATGAGGCAGAGATCGAGAAGTTATCCTAGGAATTGAAGTTAAAGCAAGATGCTTTTCAAAACATGAAGGACGTTTTTTCCAAGAAGAGTGAGTTGTTGCTAAACTATTTCCCTTGAATGCTTTTATTTTCGAACTTTCTCCTCTTAGGTTTTTTTTTTAAAGGCAAGAGACGCCTCTTTTAAGGTTTGATTTTCTGGTTTTAAACTAGTAGGTAATTGCTCTGCGAAGATATTTGAATTGATTTGCTTCTGAAATGATTTTGTGAGTAATTTTCTGAATGATATTTGGATCAACTAATAAGTTGGAATCTTAATTATGAATGCAAATAGTGCAGTCACTTGGAGAAATTGCAAATATTGCATGAAAAGGAAAATACTAGAGTGACGTGATATTTTAGAATAATTGGGTTATTGGCTTCTATTATTAAAATGGGACTGACGTCTGTGTCAAGTCCCTAGCGAATTTCAAAACAATTGGTCGTGCAAACATTGTTTGATGAAACTTACTCGTCCACGAGGCCTCCCAGCAAAACTGAATTTTCCCGGATAATTGCTTCAAATCCGAACCCATTGTATACGCAACCATAACAATAAGAAGTCCCCGACCGTTTTATTGTTCTCGTAACGTCTGAAATTATACAGAGTCATTATTCCTTCGATAGATAAGAAGCGTCCATCAAGGGGCATCTATGTGAAAATATCTTTGTGTCGATCCGCGGTAAAGTGGAGGATCTTCAGTTACCAGGCGCAATTCTCCTGAATTTATCTTTTCTTGAACAATGTGCTTCAGACCATTGCATTCACTGGTAGGATGATGGATGAACCTGTGATAGTAGCAATATATCGAATCCGACATCTCTTGATTAGTTGGCGGACGCCATACGGGAGGCAGTTGAACCACCCCGTCTCGCACCCAAATTTCCAGTTGAAAAGAAGAGGGTACCCAAATATACCTCAATCTAAAACTTTTCCACCTATAAGTCCTTTCTCCGAAAGTGATTGTCTATAGACTGAGTCGAGACAATACAACTGATCGGTTCACACTTTGTGTGATCGTCTATGGATACGAGATCGAGACAATACGACAACAAGAAAACTTGTGCGATTGACTATGGATACAAGATCGAGACAATACAACAACAAAGTATGTTTACTTTATAATAGGTTAGGACTTAACCAAACACAATAGGATTGCTATCAAGTAAAAAAGAATTAACGTTTATGTATTTTACTTTTAATTATAATAAAAATAATTATAATTACAGAAATAGAAAAGTAAAGACACAACAAGATTTTGTTAACGAGGAAACCACAAATGCAGAAAAACCCCAGGACCTTGTCCAGAATTGAGTACTCTCAGGATTAAGCCATTATACAAAATCTTAACCAACTTCGTATAATTGAGACCAAGCAACTAAACCTATAGTTCACCTAGTTCCGTCTGTATCTCTGCGCCTCTAACTTGCAATAAGTCACACACTTGGAACAATTCCTTTTGTTCATATTTCAAACAGTAAAGGAACAAAAAATCTGTTCGGTAACAACTCTTTTCAATCAAGTGATATGAGTTTGACAAAAGGCTCTCATGTTTATCCCAATAAAATCCCTTGTCAGGTTCTTGGATCCATCCTATAACAACTACCAAAGTAATTGTCAAGATATTGCAATCAATACTTCGAATCGCGAATAAATGTATTGATACCGATCTACTCAACTAATAAATATTGATCATCACAAAGATAAACCTATTATAGTTGGATCCTAATCCGATCAAGTTTTGTGCACACTAAAGATTATGAACTCAGATAAGAAATCTTCTTTGTCTTTAAATCTTCTTAGATCTTCAATAAACACCTGCACATAATTAACTTGAATCTCTTGTGATTAATCACACACATAACGGAGTCTGTTAACAATAGATTATCACAAGATGTCTTTAGATCTAAAAACAGTCTAAAGATCTCCGTCGAAACTTCGATCTAGTTTGAGTGAATCTTATATCAGAAAAAAAGATTCTCAAGCATAAACAAACTAGGTGCAATCAAAGTTCAACAACCGTTAGTGAATCAAATCAATCGAAAACTAATAATAAACTGCATTTATCTAGTTTCCAACCAACGGTACTCGTAGAGCTTCCCAATCCCAAAGAAGTCTTTACAACGAGCGGTCGTAAGAGATTTCGCCTAATTAGGGTACCTTGCTCTCCGAATAGACGGCTCCACCAGTAACACCACAAATAGGTAGTTTTTTTGGCTCTGAGGATTAGTTTGCTTGAAATGAAAACTTCAATATTTATAGACCAAGGAAGTTCAGACACCAAGGAATTACCAAAACCGAGTATTCTCAAATATATTCAATAAGGGCAAAAAAGGTTTTCATAATTCCTGGAAATGCACTGTCCAAATATTAACCGAAATATCAGTAGAAAATATCCAACTAGTAAATGCACGTTACTAATTTTTTATTATCTAAAGATATACATTTTAATTGCTGGAAATTAAAAGCATATAAAACTAAAGATCTTAATTAAAAGATTCTCAATTTATTTCGATCTGGGATTCTCCTTTAGCTATTAAGGAATAGCTTTGAACAATAAAAGATAAGAGTTACTGCACATGTTCAAAGTATATCGACATCTTTACTTTGTAAATCCTTTTTCATATTTACAATCTTGGAACCGATTTGCCACACTTCCAAACAAGTTTAGAATTGGTTCATCTGACTTCCAAGAACTATGTGATTAATTATCCTATCAAATCACCAATGATGGGTTTAAACGGTTCTACTAAAACAAGTTTCGGCTCTGCCTCCATGTGGGTACTAGGATCGGGCACACTAGCTTTCCAAAAATTGGTTGAGTAGGTACTAGGATTGGTTACCACATATATATGGTATCTAACGTGTATTCGGCTGCACAAGTCATAGGATTGGTTACCAATCACTAAGATTTTGTTGCACCTCTTACAAGTATCGATTCCCCTACTTGTGATCGGTTGCACCTCTTACTAGGATCGGTTCCCCAATGTCTAGAGTTGGTCATACCAATTACAGTAAATCGATTATACCATATCAGGTGATTACTTAAGATCTGATTCACTAATAAAAGTCATACCAATACAAAAGTCTGGCCTTGTGAATAGTTTTACCAAGATACATAAACAAGTTATGAGCGGTTGTACTAAACACACATATTGGTAATCCAAATATTTGCAATGAATAACAATACCAATAAGCCTAGAAATTTCCCTTTCGATTCATAACACAAGTTTATGAATTATACTTCCTTTAAGAGAATGTAAAAACATTGTTTCCTAGGATGAAATCTTCACTCATACACATACATAATCACAATATCATTCATACGACTATGTCGATGTCTTATATACGAAGTTCAAAAGATAGACGTTATACTTCGTATTGTAATTCCTAAATACTATGTCTAAATAGAGTATAATCATTCACAGCTTCGCAGTTATGTTTTCAATATGCACGAATTTAAAGATACGTTAGGAATGAAATAATTCAATACAAATATTTCTAACCTCAAGTGGAAGGATGATTTCGTTGTTGTAGTTATTTACTTCTTCACATTCTTCAAGTCTTCACATAATACTTGTAAGTCTCATATCCTAGTAACTTTCTAGCTAACCTATACGAAGTTGACTCTAGTAAATAATCAAGGGACTCTTTAAATGAGTTTTGATTCACTAAAATATGACAACCAAACTTAACATACCAACTCTTGGTGGGTTCAACCGAGCTATGCTCTAACAATCTCCCCCTTTGTCAATTTTAGTGACAAAACTCTTACATCATATGGATAAACAAATTACAAGATTTATTACACATACGCTTGATTCCAAGTTTCAACAACACAATAACCTGTATACATTCAATCCATAAAATGTCGTTGTTGACATTATAATAACAAAGCTAATACTCCCCCTAAAGGTAAGATATGTAGATTTTCAATCCGCACGTCTTTGTTATTCCCTTTGTAGTTAAGATAACCACAAGTATCAATATGATATGTTATTCACCTTTAGTCTATGTGTAGTTGCAGATTATCTCACAACTACACCCTCATAAGAATCCATTAAAATGATTCCTAAACCTAATTAATTTGATATGAAACTAAGAATTAAGGTCCTAAAATTATAAAGGAGACACAAAGATTTTTACGTGGTTCGATCAATGTGATCTACATCCACGGTGTTTCACTAGTGATTGTATATAATTACATGATTTTACAATTGAGACTCCATTAAAGAATATTTGGAGCTCTAGTTTTTTGGGGAAGAAGATGATAAAGATAATAAATCTCTCCTAACATTTTTCTCTCTCCTCCTAAAATTATCTTCCCTTCCTAAAAAGATCTCTCCTTCTTCTCATGCCTAAATGTCTATTTATATGATCTTACAAAATGTTAACAACTAAATTTGTCCTTCAACTTCGGACTTGATAACTATGCCGCGAATATTCGCAACTTTACTTTGCGAACTTCTTTTGCTTTCCTCGTGACTTCCTTTGCTCGCAAAATGTTCTTTGCTCGCAAGATTTATTTTCTCTCCACAATTTCATAAGTTATCATTTGCTGTGATATTCCGCTCCTACATCTTGCCTCTTTTTTCTTGAATATTGCTTGAAGAGCGATCTTTAAGAAAAAACTAGTTGTTGTAGTTGTTGGTGTAGTCTTTGATCTTTGTTGATGAAGGAACGAGCGAAAGAATATCAAACTCAAAAAGTATATACTTGCCTCTATTCTTTTGCGAAGTTCCGAAATGTTGCGAAGTAAATAAGAAGTCTCACCCTTGAAGTATAAGAAGTATGAAATATCCTTGATGAAGTATAAGAAGTACTCAATCCTCGAAATATATAAGAAGTATGAAGTATCCTTAAGAAGTACTTAATCCTCTAAATGTAAGAAATATTGCGAACCCATCATGCGAACTCTCACTCCATGTTCTTTGCCTCATGCTATGATGTAATGCAAATAAAAATTTAGATTAGTATTCAACATTTCTTTTATCAAAATTTCTTATTTTTTATTTATATGCTACTTCAAAATCTTTTTGTTTGTTTTGATTTCCTTTGTATTATCTATTTCATCTCTCTTGACAAATATTTTTCCATGGAAATGATCCTAATAGGTACCCCCTCATATGACGCACTGAGGTGCTTTGCCTTTTACGAGTATACGCCATAAAGGTTTGCCAGCTACTACTCTCCATGTCGAATATCATATCATTGGAAATAAAGTAAATTTTTCAAGAGAAATATATAAATTGATTTGTGCGAGATGTTTTTCTCAGTTTATTTTGTAATTGTGAAATCTTGAGATCTTTGTAATTGTATAATCTTTGTAATTGTGTGATTGAATCGCTTTTTGTAAATCAAATCAAAAATCTTTTATTTTTCGTAAGCAAATAAAATGTTTAAGGAAAGAGGTACTTAGCTTTTATGTGAGTCGTTGTTGTCTCTTGCGAAGTAGGTGATTTGCTTGCGAAGCTAGCATCGTCTTGCATGTTCTCATAGCATACCAATTATTCTAGCCCACTCTTTCGAAATAGAATTATGCTGTTTTGCGAACTTTTGAGAAGTAAACGAACATTTGCGAAGTATTGGTCCTGCGAATGTTCGCAACGTAAACATTTGCGAAGTGTAAAAGAGTAGTAGTGTTGGTCTTGCGAATATTCGCAAAGTAAATATTTGCGAAGATATTTCTTTATTGCTGTGAACGTTAAGAAAATTCGAACCCACGATGATAAAATTCTTTGGATAATCTCTTTCGTAAGTTTGCTGCCAATTCCTTCTTAGTTCCGTCTCTTGCTTCCTTGAACTGTAGGATTTCCTTAGATTGGTTAGCCAAGAGCTTCTCCATCCTCTCGAAGTAAATCGTTTCAACTTGATGATTCAGCAGCTTCTTCACAATCACCCACTTTGATTTGTCTGGTGGCGACAACTTCATTTGGTGATCCAATAGCTTTTTTAAAGAACCGCTCACCTTCTCCAATTTCGGAGAAATTAAAATTTTCATATAGAATCCACCCTTTGCACGCTTCCACTCAGATTACGAAATGATAACAATCAACTACTTTTTAGGAACAATTTCGTAAGTTATCTCCAAGGATACTACTTTAATTAGCTTCTTGCGAATGTTCATAACATTCTCTTATCTGAATGTTAAAGTATATACTACTTTAATTAGCTGAATATACTCCACAATAATCAACTAAAACCGCGTACAACTATTTTATCATCTTAGTTGATAAAGTCTACATACTTTAATTCTTCGTTTGCTGCGAACTTTAATTCTTCATAACATCATTTTTCTTCGCATGACTTCATTTTTCTTCGTTGATCTAATACTAGCTGAGATGCGGACTTAGTTGATTGAACCATAACATCTCCCTGAAGATGATATTAAACCTTCAAATCCGTTTTCTACTCCATTATTGGATCTACTTCTGGAAGACGCCATTACCGTTTCAGATTGAATTTTCTAGAAAGTGAAATTTGGGGAGAAAATAGTAGAGAGAGAAGAGGACCAATTATTAAACGAAATTATTGATCCAGCTAAGTTACGGAAGGATAAATCCATTTAATCTTTCCCTGTTTCTAGCGCCAATTATGTAGTTGCGGATTATCTCACAACTACACCCTCATAAGAATCCATTAAAATGATTCCTAAACCTAATTAATTTGATATGAAACTAAGAATTAAGGTCCTAAAATTATAAAGGAGACACAAAGATTTTTACGTGGTTCGATCAATGTGATCTACATCCACGGTGTTTCACTAGTGATTGTATATAATTACATGATTTTACAATTGAGACTCCATTAAAGAATATTTGGAGCTCTAGTTTTTTGGGGAAGAAGATGATAAAGATAATAAATCTCTCCTAACATTTTTCTCTCTCCTCCTAAAATTATCTTCCCTTCCTAAAAAGATCTCTCCTTCTTCTCATGCCTAAATGGCTATTTATATGATCTTACAAAATGTTAACAACTAAATTTGTCCTTCAACTTCGGACTTGATAACTATGTCGCGAATATTCGCAACTTTACTTTGCGAACTTCTTTTGCTTTCCTCGTGACTTCCTTTGCTCGCAAAATGTTCTTTGCTCGCAAGATTTATTTTCTCTCCACAATTTCATAAGTTATCATTTGCTGTGATATTCCGCTCCTACACTATGATTTACGCTTTTGTTAGATATAACACTGTAGATGTTGGATTTTCGACAAAGGCTAAAATCGTAAACCCATAATTATATGTATTCCTGATCCAGCAATCAGATGAATATTCAGGATCATGTCTCTTATTGAAAGCATGAAAGCTCATGCCACAAGAATCTCTGACTGAGAATACTGTCTCTCAGAGAACATGTAGATGTGTAATCTCTCATCTAAGGCAACGACATATCTTATGAATACTGAGAAATTTCAGTAAATACTTTTATATAGAATCGAAAGATTGGGCGGCTCCTAGACAACTTGCATGCTAGTATAGAGCAATAACGTCTTCAGGATGTAATAATGTTTTCCCTGACTATATAAAAGAAATATGATGCTTTAACAAGCTCATATCGCTCACAATTGATGCTCCTAGATGATCATACTAGTATAGAGCCATCAATTAATCATTCACAGAACCATTAGATTCATTAACTGAATCCCTGAAAAATATTCAATATTTTTTATAATATTTCGTTACTTCAATTTATGGTTCTTCTCAGTAGAATTCCATGGGTTAGTAATAAATATTCAACACACGGGAATCCGAGGTACCTTCGAGTAAGCCCCGACCAAAATAATGCAGATGTACTCGATAATGATGCATTAACAAGCACCTAAACACACGAATGAGTATTTCAAAATACGACGAGACGATGAACCTATGCAAAATAGGAAGAAAATGATAAATAATAAAATATTAGTCAAGGCGCTAAGGGACTGAACCCATGACCGGCCAGTCATGCCGTGGTCAGTCCCACGCCCATTCATATATTTTATCATATTTTATTTATTTTCTTTGATCTCATCAAAATCCTTTCATTTGAACGAATATCCTTTGTTTTAAGGAAACTCCTCCGTTTCATGGTGTTTCCTTCGCATCAAGGAAATAATGTAAAATTAGGAAAGGTGTCATGGGACCGTGTCTATTAGCCGGCCGGTCCCACACCTCACAATTCCGTAATATTTTATTATTATTTCCCTAATTTCATGAAAACTCCTTAATCTCATGATATTTCCTTGATCCCATGAAAAGTAATATAAAATTAGGAAAACCCGTATGACCAGGCCCTTGCCGGCCGGTCATGCCCTAGCTGGCCCCACAAGTCCCATTTTATTATTATTATATTTTTCATGTTTCCATAATCCCATGAAATTCCTTGATTTCATGATATTTCCTTCAAATTATGGAAATTCCTTTAACTCATGAAATAATACATAAAATTAGGGAAAACTCACGGGACCGGGCCCTAGCCGGCCAACCATGCCCAAGCCGGTCCCACATGTCCCTTATTTTATTATTATTATTTTTATGCTTTCCTCATGTCATGGATAATCTTTGATTTCAACAAAAACTCTTTGATTTCAACAAAAACTCCTTGGTTTCAACAAACTCATTGGTTTTATCATATTTCCTTAAAATCATGAAAAATATTATAAAAAATAGGAAAATATTGTGGGAAGGGCTCTTTGGCTGGCCGGCTATGCCTTGGTCATGTCCGGTCCCAAACTTCATGATTCCTTCATTTTTTTTATTATTTTCCTTCTTCTCATGAAGGTTTTGACGGTTTCATCAAAAAATCCCTGATTTCGTCATATTTTCTCAAATAATTGCTTAAATGCACACCAGAAAATATCAAAATTCTCAGAACTGAGATACGAACAACTTGGTGATGTGAGCATGTTACCTTGACTGACCAAGGTTAGCTCTTTGGCTTGAAAGAATCCGGTCCCACGTATTTTCACAATTTGACCTAATTTGCGCAATTGCTCGTATTAGGTCGTGAACTCTTCCAAACAACCTGGAACTTCATGAAAAGATCGTCATTCGATCCCGTGACCACCCATGGCCGGTTCATGACCCCTTGGTCGGTCCCTCATCTCTTCATAATTAACTAGGTTTTATCACCTAAGGCTCAGACGAACATTATTTTTAATAAATGATTAAACTAGCATTTAATCATCCTTTCATCAGCAAGTCTTCAAGAGACCTTAATATTTGCTCACATGAGCATATGGGTGATACATGGTCGACCCATAATCCCATGTAGCCGGTCCCTCTTCACTTCATGGTTAATTTCCATTAAACCATCAGTAAATCATCAATTGATCAAATTAGGGTTTTGAGTCCAAGGTTCATAATTCCAGATTCAAACGCTAATAATTTTACATTGATCTCATGATCAACATTTTATTTATTATACTCAGTTCAGTAGCCAGTTTTCTGATTTAATACTTTATTTTGGTCATGCTACCAAATTCTCATAAAACGAGCAATATTTTCCCAAATAAGCAATACTTGCTCAAACCAAGGAATGTTGGTTCAACTATAAATATTCAACGATTCATCGAGTGAGCAATATTTGCTCACATTTATTATCAATGTTTATTTACGAATTATACCTCTGTCTCAGCAGACATGTTCAATTCATGAATCTCAGAACATTTTCAAATCACGTTCGACTCAACAATACAAGGACTCATCGTCCCATGAAGTCAGCAACTGACTAACTAAATACACGTCTGCCTTGCAGACTCCATAATCACATGAGACGTCAATCGTGTCACATGGGGGGGTATTAACTAGGGTTTTGGTCTGGCGGTCTACGACACGTGTGTTCATACACACATGAGAATGTGAGCAAGTCGTGTAAGAAGTTGGAGGGATTAACAAAATAGTGGATGGAAAATCAACTAAGTCTCCGCACGTTGAGCAACTGGTTTTAACACGATTTCCACTTTCCCATTCTTTGATTCCATCAAACTGTCACACTTCATGAGATCATGGTGTTTACAATTCTAGCAGTATAAATAAGCCTCTGAATCATGATTGAGACAAGTACAATCTCACGTCAAATAGACAACACGAGGTTAACAATCCAACTCTCAACAGAGAAAATTCAATCATTCATGAATTATCTTATTTTCAGAATACCCAATACACCTACTATCTTCGATCACCATTGATCTCACATATTTCTCAGCTTCCCCCTACTGATCGACCCATCCTCTCTTGTGACCAAATTTACTCTGGAACGGCCATTATCTTGGTTTAGGCCGGAGTACTACATATTGATCTCTCGAATTCAAAGCACTCCCTTCTTGAAGTACATTTGTGTGAGGTTAAGCATTTCGCCCGGTTTAAGGAGTCTCCTCCGCACGGTCGTCTCCTCAATTCCGTAAAAACCAGCAAATCGTTTTCCCCATCTACAAACGTTTAAGCACCATTGTCCTTTCCTTAGTGATACCAAATCACTTGTTTACTCCATATATTTCTCCCCATTTTTGTCACAAAATGACAAAGGAACGAGCAAATAAAAGACAAACCGAAAGGATCTTACAAATCTCGACAAACTTGCAAAACCTATAAGAGTTAAGCACGAGGGTTCCACACACCATTTTTGATAACCAATATCAAACCCGAAACTACGAAGTAATTTTGTTTTGATATGTTACCAAGGAAACAATTGCCCGAAGCAATTTTCCCTAATAGTTTAGAAAACCAAAAATAGACTAAGCACCTTAGTTTCTTTGCTAAACCAATTGTACAAATACAATCGCTTGTTCGATAAGACCAAAATAAAGATCAAAATTAACTCTAATTTTTTCATCATGTTCTAATTATTCAAATAATAACTTAGACCTTTCACTTTTAAACAAGACAGATACTAGGTTAGTTAACTAGCATTTCTTGTTATGGCATTCGATTAGACTTGAATAACCGAAACCTCCACTTTGATAGGTCTAACTAAGATCAGAATTAACTTAGTTTCTCTTATCCGGAATCGAATTGGACTAAACAATTGATCCTGAAAACCCTTTTGTTAAGCCATAAACATAAACAATTCATACAAACCAAATAAATCAACTTACGTAATTATTTTACCTCAACCGGAAGAAATTGAAACAAACATAGATATTATAGTACCACAATTGCACCGTAATTTTGTAAGCCTAAACAATTGATACCAAACCATAAAACAAGATAAAAATAATTTTTCTTAACTAGAAACAATTGAATCACACACACATCTATACATAAGTAATGGAATAAACACCAATTATTCCGAAATTTTGTTAAGCAAAAGCAATAAATATATGCAATAAAATCAGGCTTTTCTTAAACAGGAAAATGATTAACTAACAAATTCATTACCTCAAATTCTGCATCCTCTTCTCCCCTTAAGATATGACAATAAACGTCAGTTCAAGATAAAAATCTCCCCCATAGTGTTGTCATCCTCTCGCAAGACAAAAGAACAACAACAAAGAGCAACCTTTACCAGAGAAAGGTTAAAATCGGTTTTAACTAATGCGATGCAAAAGTTGAAACCCCGAAACACATATGCTTTTATGCTAAACCAAAAACGATTCAACATATTGTGACTTTTTCACATATATGTTTCAATCAGAACCCCTTATGATCCTTTAATAAATCCTACCATCATGGGCCAGAACTTAATCCTGCTAAACCAAAAAGTCACCCAAACCATAAGGGTTCACACCATATGAGATCGAATAATAAGGTTATGAAAACCGAAATCAGATATCCCATAAACACAAATGCAATACACCGTAAAATTCAACAAATAATCAAGAATTGAAATTACCTCTTGTGGATGGGGAAAAACACGTCGCTGGTTTTTGGGGAAAGTGGAGAGTCGAGCGAGTTGTCGAGACTCCTCAGCCGGGCAAGATGGTAATCCTCACACAGATGCATCGCTGCAAAGGGGGTGCTTAGATTCGGGAAATCAATCTATATAACTCTGGACTAAACCAAGACAATGGGCGTTCCAGAATCAATTTGGTCGCAAAGAGGGAGATGAGTTGATCTGTAGGAGGGAAGCTAAGAATTGTGTGGGATCCGTGATGATCAGGGATTATGGGTGTGTTGAAGGTTTCTACAGTATTGATGAACTGTTGAGTTCTGAGTGATTGATGAATTCTTGAGAGTAGTTACTCGAGAAATTCAGTGTTAGACGTGTATTCGAGAGTTATAATGTTTATCAAGATGTCCTTTAATCATGGTTTCAGAGACTTATTTATATTGTTAGAGTAGTAACACCACTGACCCCTGTAAGTGTTACGATTTCTTGAGTGGAAGAGTGGGAAAGTGGGAGATCGTGGTAAAGTTAGTTCCACATCGTGTAGAGACTTGAATGATCATGCACCCACTACTTTCCTAAATCCTTCAACCGTTGACACGACTTACGCACATTTCTCATCGTGGGATGAATCCACGTGACGTAGACCGCCAGACCAAAACCCTAAGTGATATCCCCCCATTTGTGACGTGATTAATATTTCACGAATCGTGGAGTCTACGGGGAAGACGTGTTTAGGTTAGTCAATTGTTGACTGATTAGACACCGAGTCTATGTTTGGTGAATCAACCATGAATGGTGAATGCTCAACGATTCATGGCTCGAACATGTAGTTCTTTGGAGAGATGTCAGTATGATGAATTACTGACTAGTTGAGTGATTTAGCAAGTATTGCCGCGAATTATGATAATTCAATGAGCAAGTGTTGCTCAATTCACCGAATTATGGGAAATTGATGGGCAATTGAGCAAGTATTGCCCAACTCTCCAAAATTAAGGTTTGATGGGAAACTGAGCAAGTATTGCTCAATTCACCAAATACTGGAGAATTGTTGAATATTGACTAATATTCAGGCGATTGAGCAAGTATTGTTCGATTCAGCGAATTATTTATTGGTGATGTGACCCAGTAAAATATTAATTAAAATATTGGTAGATTACCGAATATTATTTAATTAATTTTTAGATGTTGATTGATGAATCAACATAAATTTATTGGTGTTCAAAATTGCTCAGAATGATGGTTTCACAGAGCGTTCATTCGAAACCCTAATTTTTGGACAATCCTCCATCCATTAGAGAATTGCCGAAAATTGATTATGAGTAATGGAGAGACCGACCACATGGGATGAGGAACATCCATGTGATGCTCAGCGCTCAAGTGAGCATGCACCATGGTTCTCAGTCTGAGAGTTGGTGAAAAGTGATCATTAAATAAGGAGTTCACCATTTACTGAAAATCTTGCTGGGTTCATCATTAGGTGTAAAACCTAGGTATGAGAGATGGGACCGACCAAGATGGCATGGGACCGGCTCCTGGTGGTCACGTGACCAAGTGTTGGTCGTTTGGAGGATTCTCCAGGTTGGTTGAAACCCTAATTAGCATCCTTTACTAGAATCGATGTAGAATTCTCATATGGACTCGTATTTTGATGGTACGCCCCTCCATTCTATACGGAAAATAATTTCCTATCTCCCATCGATGGAATATTTAGGTTTAGAGCTCGTTGGGGAGGTGAAAATAGCCCTAAAGAAAAACTCAGGAAGAATTCAAGAGGGACTGTGGGAGAGAGTTTTGGGCCCAGTATGAGCGATTGAGCAAATTAGGTCAGAATTGCGAAAACGTGTGGTATAGGCTTCGTGCAAGCCCTAGAAGAAACCTGGTCGGTCGTAGAGGCATGCACGTGTTTCCATGATGTATGTGTCTCCATAATGAGATTTTCAGTATTTTCTGATGCGCGTTTGAGCGATGTTGTGAATTTTCAGAAGAGTTTCATCTTGGCTGAGAATTCTCGACTTTTTGGTGGAATGAGCATGTATGCTCAATTCATCAATATTTTGAAAGTATTAAAATAAAATATTTTAATAATCCAAAATTGTCGTGAGGGGCTATCCGACCGCGTGACCACATTGGCTTTTGGTTTTTCGTGATTCAAGCAATATTTGAGAAAATATGGAGAAGTCCGAATTTTGTTCAAACCTAGGAGTTTCACGAGTTGAGGCAAATAATAATAATGAGAAATTAGGGATTGCAAGGTGTGGGAACGACCATGGACGGCCGGCCAAGTTTCCCGGTCCCGCACACCTTTCCCTATTTTATTATTATTGTTCGTGAATCCTTGAAGTTATGGAGAGTCCTTGAAGATATGGAGAATCCAGGAAGATGTGGAGAATCCATGAAGTTTTGGAATAATAATTATAAAAAATCTAAGTGATAGGTGTCTAAAACACCTTATTATTTATATATTATTTATGCTTTCTCTGCTAGTTTTCTTGTAAATTATGTATCTTATGCTTTGTTTTGAGTATTTAGGTACTTTGGAGTCATTTGGATCAAAAGAAGAGGAAACATGGCAAAAGCATTGGAGGCGGATTGTGTCTCATTATTTGCTTTAATTTCTTCATCTCTGTCTGAAAAGTATGCCAGCTTTAGTGTTGCAAATTATGTCTGAAAAACATGGCGGCTTTAATGATGTTAAGACATTGAAGAGAAGAAGTGGACTTGAGATACAAGAGGCGTCTGCAGTTGGTGGAAGAGCATTCATTTGGAGCATAAAGGGGAAAAGATGTCATTTCCTAGGCGAATACTATCGGGGACCTATTCAAGGTTAAGGGGTTGCATACTTGGTTATCCCTTATCTCAAGAGCTGGGGTGACTAAATCCTGCCCTAATCATAACCTAGAATTGAGAGATATTCCCAATCATTTGGTACTCAAAGAGAGATGGAAAGAGAAGAGAAAAGAGAGGCGCAATGTCTGAGACGATTTCCTTCTGAGATCGAGTGATGAACAAGATAGAAAAGGGGATGAATCAGGTGAAGCTGCTATCAGATAGACATGATAAAAATTGTGAAGAAATTCAAGGAAGAGGAACTGGTGATGAACAGATTGGAGGAGAATTTGAGAAAGTTACCAGGGGCTGAGATTGAAGATTCTGCAGTCGATAATGGAGAGAATTAGAGAGAAGGGAGATTGAGACAAAGGAATATTTCCACTGTTCCAGTTGATTGAATCTGTAGGAATTTGTGGATGATGGTGGTTGAGATCGATTAGGGTTTGAATTAGTTCTCTGGGTACATGAGAAATGAAGAAATTAGAGTTAGGGTTTGGCTATAGATTTGAGTTGAATAAGAAATCAGAGATGGGTTACTGTTGGTGAACCGATTGAAGCTATTAGAGATTGAGATGTAGAATTTGGATTTGAATCGAAATTGAAGTCGGGGTTCTGCTGAGATCGATTTTATTACAGGGAGAAGAAGATTGTTACTAAGAATGGGTATGGATGTTGTTCAAATTAGGAATAGAAAAGGGTTTTGAACTGAATCCCTGTGCAAGAGACTATGTGTGTGTGAAGCTACAGCTACATGCAGGGTTGGTGTGTGAGTAAAAGATAGTGGTGCTGCCAAAGATGAAATCAGTGGAGTTTCAAGCTCAAGGTTCTGAAGATGGTGGTATAACTACAGATGGAGATTGAGGAGGTGGCTTGGAGTTGCAGCTGCAGATGATAGCAATGGAATGTCTCAAGTATGCTTTTGGAACTGGGAGATTGGTGATCCCAGGTGTGGAGATTGTAGGGTTGTATTGCAGGGTACTTTGAAACTGAAGCTGTAAATAAACTGAGCTAAATATTAGATTGCAGGTGCAACTGGTGGTTCAATGAATGGTTGAATGTGAAATAGCAGCTGAGCTGCAAGTGTGAGTTTGTGTTGGCAGGGATGGATCTGATTGGGTGTTGTTGGTTGAGTCATGGCAGGTTTTTGTGATGGCATTGGCCTGAGAATGGCTAGTATTGCAGTGATGGACTGTGCTGTGACAGGGAGTTGCTGTTATATGCTGAAATGGATTGTGCTTTGAGATTGGTTGCTACTGTGACAATGGGCTATGCAGATTGGTGTTACAACTGAGCTTGAGGTGAAATTGCAGGTGAAATTGAGCTGGTGGTGACCTGGGCATTATGGCCTGAACTGTATTGCAGGTGAAACTGAGATTAGGTGATGGCAATGACTGGAGATGGTGTTGCAGAGAAAATGGAAGCCAATGGTTAGGAAGTTTATGGTTGGTTGTTTGGAGTTGAAATGTGGTGGTCTCAGTAGAATTCAAAGAAGCTACAGAAAATGTGCAGCAGACAGAGAACAACCATATTGGCCATGACTGATGGTGCAGCACAGCAATCATGGCTGAAGTGAAATGGTTGCAACATCCATGGCAACTAAACCAAGTCAGACCAGTTAGTTGACTTAGTCTTAATTTAGAGTTGGCTCAGCTGACTTGGTATGACTCGGTACTTGACCCGAGTTGACTCGTTGACCAGTTTGACTTTTCAGGTTGCCGACGGTGACTTTGCGGTACCGGATTTCGGCCAAAAGCCCAGTTTTCCGGCGAGCGTTTTTGTGACAGAATTTCTACATGGGTTTCTCTCACTGATGGGACGAGTGAATTTCCAACTAATGGACTTTGAAGACAAAACCTAGTTTTGGAAGAACAAGAAGATCTATAAAAAGGAAGTTTTACACAATTTAGGTCACGTTTTATTCTATTCTTGGAGCTTTTGCAGAGAACTACTTCTAGGGTTTGCTTTCTTTTATGTTTCATCTTCTTTCTTTGAATATTATGATGATGAACTCCATTAATATGAGTAACTAAATACAATAATTGGTTATGGGATAAAAGTTGACTTCTTCAAGCATGTTATTTGATTCTATGAATTAGTTTTGTCTCAATTCTACCGTTTATGATTCATTGTTTTTATTATCATATGATTTGAATGCTAGTTTGGTTGAGTCCGGAATCAATTGGATTGGTTTTCATCTCTATAGCTATATTAGGGTTTTCAATACGTAAAAGTTGTTTATTCCTGATTTTTAGTAGCATCTTGTGATTATTACTTGTAGTGATACATCTTTTTAATCGCATATGAATCATAACCTTTGTTAAAACGAATTAGTGCTTTTACACGTTTGTTTGCATTGATTAGTCTTATTTCATAGAACTTATTGCTCTTAGGGAGTTAAACTTAATTGTGCTTTTACACTTTAGGTTGCTTTTTAAGTAGATTTCACAATGGCATCTTTTAATGTTGTTTGTGATAAAATCAGGAAATAAACGGGATACTCTTGCAATCAAGATATCCTAGGACTTTTGATAATTGCGAGATTAAATTACCAATTTTAGTCATTGATGAAAAATACATGTTTGTGAATGATACTATCACGTGACCAATATCTTCTCCTTATTGATTATTCCAACTATTTGCTTTGCTTTATTTAGTTTTATTACTTTGATAAAAACAAAACACACTCTTGGGTTATTTTGGTTACTTAAGAATCTGAAAATTGCATAACAACAATCGCATCTCTTTGGATACGAACTCTTTCTTATCAAATACTATATTCATATTTAGTAGAGTGAGAAAGTGAAATTATTTTTGACGCATACGACTGCGATCACTAAGGATTGTGAGGTGTGGGACTGTCCACGGCTTGGGCATGGCCGGATGGCTAGGTTGCCCGGTCCCACACACCTCTCCTTATTTTATAATTTATTTGGTGAATTCTCCAAGTTATGGAGAACTCTCAAGTTTTTGCACAAATTGGGAAATTTTTGCCAAGATGGAGAAGTCTCCATGGATTTATGAAAATCACGAGAAAATAGAGAAAAATAATGGGGAAGCATGGGACCGGCCCCGGCTAGGATCCGGCCCATTGGCGCTTCCCATTATTTTATTGTTTATTATTTTCTCTCTCCCATTTTGTGGAGAACTCTCCATTGTTTCATGTTTTTTGGATGCTCGTTCGCGAATCCGGGTGCTCAGTCGTGCATCATTATCGAATACACTTGCACCATTTTGCAGGACTTACTCAGTGATGATTCAGATGACCAATCGTGGAGTAATTATTATCAATTCATGAGATCCAGTGGAGAATAATTCATGAAACTGAGTAATAAAAGTGAATAGATGTTTCATTATTAATTCGTAGGATCAGATGTGGATTCGACTACAAATTTAGAATAATAAAACGAGCATTACCATCCCATAGGATCGTGGATTCGACCATAGAATCGGAGTAATTGAGATTTATCCATCACCATTTCACGAGACCAGTAGATTCGATCATGAAATCGGAGTAATGAGATAATATAGTTGTTTCATTGCCATTCCATGGGATCAGGCCGTGGATTCGACCATGGAATATGATCAATTGTTATTGCCATTCCATGGGATCAGGCCGTGGATTTGACCATGGAATATGAGCAATTGTTATTGCCATTCCATGGGATCAGGCCGTGGATTCGACCATGGAATAGGAGCAATAATAGATTATTTTGGGAATTCGGTGGTGAATGTCATGGAAGAATTAATCTATGTGCATAGCCAGGAGACGGAAAATCCTGAGGGTGCTCTCAGACACTACTAAGAACACCCGAGTCTATACACCTCGCTCTACATAGTCAGGATCAGTGAGTGTCACTGTCCTGAAGGCGTTGTTGCTCTCAATCTGACGGAGAACCGCCCAATCGTTCTTCTATGTAGAGGAGGGTCGCTCTCATGTAGTCAGGGAACAGTGAGTATCACCGACGTCCTGAAGGCGTTAAGCCCTCTCAATAAACAATTATGTAGGAGGACCACCTAATTCTATTATTCTACATAGAGGGCACAATGAAATGTCAAGGATCGAACGCTCAGCTAGTGGAGGCTTTTCGAAAGACATGTTCATCATGGCTTCGTAAAATATGAATCGTCACATGCCTGAAGCCGTATCAGAAACATGCAGTATCATGTTTTTATGGTTTTTCCCTTTATTGAAAATCCACCATCTACATTAAGTCCCCTGCATAGTGGGGAACAATCATGTTTAGCAGTATGCATTAAATGGTGATTTTTAGTCGACGAGGTCTGGTTGAACTCGGTCTACAAAGGTAGTTTCAAAATCCTCAATTTATTCCAATGAGATCATGTACGAGAAAATGTGTGAATGAGAACTCTGATAGTAAGGTAGAGTGTCATCTCATGAGTGTGGAGAGATGAGGCACTGCTAATTTGGGTGTTTAAAAGCTTAGTTATGGTCGATTTAGGATTTGCGGGCCCGATCCCAAAAAGGAAACCCGTGCTTATTAGGTTTTGGAAATAAAATTAATTTAAAAGGGAATAACCCTAAAAATTCTTTTTATTTTCCTTTGGCCGACCAATACTTCATCATCACCTTCACACCACGAGCAGCAGGAGAAATCGTTGAAGTCAGCAGCACCGCTGCCCGTCCGATCACCGCCGGCCGAATTCCGTCCGGTGCCAACATGTAAGTTCGTGATTTATTTATTTATTTATTTGTAGGTTCTATGATTGATGATTGTTCACAAAACCCAAAATCCCATGGTTACATATGTATGTGTAGGATTTATGAAGGATTTTTAGAAAACGTATGTATATGCACGTTTGTTCGTTAATTGGAGGAACGAGCAAAAATCCATAATATGAAAGAGATATGTTAATTTTGAATAGACATGGTCTAGTTGCAGTAGCAAAAGTTTTGTTTATTAGGTTTCATGAAAACCCAAGTTCGTTTTTGAAAGTATGAACTTTGCAAATACTTTTATAAACGTAATTTGTCCATAAAAGTAGTAAATAATAATCCTTAGAGTTAAAGAAATTTTGAAAAGACCTGGAGTTCATATTGAAATTTTATTTGAGAACTCTCGAAGTTTTATTTGAAATATGGAGAACTCTACAAAAATATAAAAGTCCCTGATTCCATAGACGAATGCTCGGTTGAGCAAAAGTTTTTCTTTTTAGTAATTTAGTGAGTTATTAACTCACGATTTAAAAAAAAAAGGTGCGTGACTTATTCACGCCTTATTAGATAAAAATTGGGTTTTTGGAAACACGCAATTTATGAGTTTGGTGAATTCACAGTGTATGCGTGAATTCAGTGTGATTTTATAGCGTATGCATACATAAAATCAGCGAGTGCTCACATAGAGGGTTATGTGAACTACTCATTAGTTCTCAAAAAGTCAATGTAGACTCTTGAATGATATGTCTTATGCTCGATTTTGCAAGCTTGAAAGAACGAGCAAGTTTTGGAAGTTTTACGTTGTTATCACTAAGTTCGTGAAATCGTAAAGAGGTAAGAATTGAGGAATACCTATAGGACCAGAATATTGCCCTGGTATTATTTATCGAGCATCATCGCTAGTTCTTCAACAACGCTTCGCCAGTGTCACATAATAATTTAGAGAATGACGTAGTAGCTGACGAATGAAGAAACACGGGAAGAGCGTGATTGTCCTGCGATGGTTACAGCACCTGCGAGCATTAGCATTACAATTACCGCGAGAGCATCGTGAACCAAATCCAAAATTAAAGGACAACTTAGCTGTCATCCACTATGTAATTACCCTATATAAAGAGACCTAGTAGATTCAGAGAAGGATGGTGTATTTTTTGAGTGTTGAGAAAGTCTTGAGGAGAGAGAAAATTCAAGAGAGCGGTTGTATTCTTGATCTTCTTCCATTACTTGTAAACATTTCTGAAAATCAAATAATAAAGTGTTGTTTTAATCATAAAATATGTGTTAATTACTGTAAGATCTTATCAAGGGTGTAGTGTAGGATTTTCTGCAACTACATTTTGGCGCCCGAAATAGGGATGAATTGATGATTGTTTGAAGAAAAGGATAGAAATTGACATTGTGGATGGGAGGAATTTGGAATAATTAGTGAAAGATCTTGCGCAATATTCAACAGATTACTAAGATTAATGGCTAGAAGAAGAAGAAACACATCAGAACCACCAACAACTGTAAGGAGGAGTAAAAGACTTGCAGGTGGAGAAACAAATGAAGTGGGAGAATCTTCAAGAATAAGAACAAGAAGAAATAGAACAAGGAATGAAGGAAAATATCAAGTTCAACAACCAAACCAACAAACATCAATACAAGATAGAGTTGTGAATTATGATAGAGTTAGCGTCCATACTTGGCGATCATATTCGATGGAGGAAACATAAGATCGACAATTAAGAAATGAGAGAAGAGAAGAAAAAGATCAAGGAGTGGTTGAAAGATTAATTCATGGAGAAGGCGAAAATGAAACAACAGATGATTTAAGAAAAGGAATACAAGAGGAAAGGAGGTTAGAAGCAGAAGAACGTGCAAATTTAAAAAGACAAAATCACGAGTTAAGAATGGAGAATTTGAGATTGCAAAGTAGGAGATCAAGAAGTACTGCTAGATCAAGTTCAAGATCATTTAGAGAAGAACCAAGGAAAAATTCCCCTATGAGGAATTCTGGAGCAAATATCCGAGAGGAAATGCAAAATCCAAATGAAGAGCAGCACCATAGAGAAGAAGAGATGATTCGTGATCGCTACATTCCACGCGGAAAAACTGTAAATGGTAGACGTGATAATAGAAATCAAGAGGGCGGAAATAACCAAGATGGTGAAGAAAATCGAGAAGAAGGTAGAAGAATATTACATGGGAGAGAAATCCAAAGAAATCAAAGAATCATTGAGGAGAAAATTGAGAGGCATTATGCTGAACACGCACGTCTAGCTTGCGAAAGAGAGAGATTAAGAGCATAAATTGAAGAACAAGAGTTTCAAGAAGCGATACGGCAGAATAATCATGACAATCGAGAAAGAAAACGCACACAAAATCGCCATAACCATAATATCAATGAGAAATATGACAGAATACAAAGAAGAATAGAAAGGCAGCGAAGAGAAGCGATGAGAAATGAAGAAGTTCGCAGAGAAGAAATTGGGAGGCATAATCAGTTGCGAAATCCGGAAGGAGTTGAAGTAGAAAATCGCAGGAGAAGGCAGAATGAAGATGCTGAAGAAGAAGCACAAAATCTCGCAGGACAAGAAAGACATGAACGTAGAAGAAGAGAAGCTGCATGAGCAAAATTCAGTTGGGAATGAACAAATTTTAAGAGAATTAGCAGAAATGAGGGGAATGTTGAATAACAGAAGAGAAGGAGGCAGGAGAAAACTTGATGAAGATATTGAAGAAGCTGCGAGAACTCCACTCACTCAAGAAGTACAATTAAGAGGAATCCCTCCAAAGTACCAGCATTAAATAGTATCTTCAATGAGACTACATGTGATGTTCAACATGTTAAGGCTTATGTTGGGTGTATGCTACAATGGGAAAACCATGATGCTGTGTTACGCAAATACTTTGCATCTAGTTTAACTGGCGAGGCGTTAAAATGGTTCGAATGCTTACCTAAAAATACAATAACTTCTTTCAACCATTTGCAAGTTATATTCCTGGGAGCATATATAAGCAATAATTCTTCATGACCCGGTATTGAAGATGTACTTGGATTAAAACAGAGGATTGGCGAGAGTTTGAAACACCTAACCATAAGATGGATGTAGTAGCAGGATTTCCCACACTACACCCCTATTAAGATCCTATAAAAATCTAAGTGAAACTAGTTGAAGATTAAAGAATTAAACGACACTTTTATTATTTAGATCTCAGGAATGTTTAAAGAAAATATTCAAACTCAGAATTACAACTTTCTTTTCTGGAGTTTCTCTCTCCTCAAGATTTTCTCAACTCTAAAAAATACATCATCCTCATCTGGACTTACTTGAACCCTTTATATAGGAAATTTCATAGTGGGTGACAGCTAAGTTTTCCCCTTCTTTCGGATATATTCTGCGATCTCATCGTGGTATTTGCAATATTAATCTTCGCCAACTTTTGTAATCCTCGTGAAACAACACTCTCATAACATGTCTCTTCAATCGTCAACTATTATGATGCTTCCCCGTGACGCTCGCCAAATGTTGTTGAAGAATCCTCACGACACTCTCGTGAATAATGTCATTTATACTTATAGGAATATTTGACCTTCTCGTGAAAGCGTTGTTCTTATCATGAGAATATCTTTGTGGCGATATTGTGGTACTACATCTTGCATCTTCTCACATCTTTTCTGCGAAGAAGAAAAGATCGTGAGAATAAATTGCCGTAATCTCCTATCTTTTCACCTCCATCTTTATTATGACACGTCTCTAAACCTTTCACCAGCTGTCTTCATATAATTTTATCATCCATATATTTTTCGACACGTCATCTTAAACCGCTGTAATTTGACCATTCACGTCCTTTCATTGTATTAACTATATTTATTTTCTCGAGAAACTTCTTCTGCTATAAATACCTTCTCTTATTCTTCTCTTTTTCTTTCTTCTCATTCTCTTTCCTTCTTCTTCTCTGCAAATTTCATTGCTTTCCCGCAAATCGCGCATCTACTATCTTTCGCCATTTTTTCAATCTCCTTTCATTTCCATTCTCTCAAAATGGTTGCTTCTGGTGCTAAAAATCTTATTGCTTTCAATTTGATGCAAGAAAAACTTAAAAATCAAGGATTTGACTTATCTTTAATCCCAGATCAAAGTCCCAAATCTGTTCTTTCTCTTGAATTATTTTCTAACTTCCAGTGTTCTCATGAAAAAATTATAGTTTCGTTAGGCCAACTTGAAGCTGGTCTTCCACTTCCTCTCTACAACCCTGAACTTCCACTCTTTTACCAAATAATTTCTGATAAGAGATTTTCACGAGCGGTGTATCAACTTGGCGGGGATTGTATTAGATTATTACTGGAATATGCCTCTCGTGGTGCTGGCAAAGGATCCCAATATTCCGAAGAACATAAAAGTCTTAAATATAAACATATTCCGATTATCCCTGCAAAGTATACTGTAGATAACTTCTTTCGAAATTACCAGTTACTCCCCATGGTAAGGGATAGTACCTGTTGGGGTGTCCGTTTGCATAAAAAGAAGGTCACTGCTGAAAATACTCTTATGCAAGATATTGATTTTCATACCAATACAAATGATGGCCCTCGTCATTCTAATGACGATAAGTGGTTTATTTTTCCCTTATGCCTTAAAGGTCCTTATATATCCGGTTCTCTCCAACTTCCTGCGAATCTCTCTCACTATGAACCATGGACTTTCAACTGGCCTGATAGGTTTTCCGATGTATATTCTCTCATCTTCTTATGCTATTATTATTTTTTCCTTCACACTCTCGCTAACTTTTCCGTTATCTTGTAGGTTGCCAAAATGAAGCTTAATTACCAGAAATATAGGAAACCCAACACTCTTTTAGCTCTTAGATCTTTCACAGATGAAGTAAGAAATATTCCTTTATTAATTAACAATATATTGTTGCCCCTATTTCTTATCTTTATCTGTGTTTGTAGGTAATTGAAGAATTACCACCTTTAGAGCCAAAACCTAAGGAGAAACCTTCAACTAATCGTAAAGGGAAATCTACTGTTTCAAGTGAAGGAAGACGCTCTGCCCCTCGTGATAAAGAACCCAGCGAGCCTCCTTTGAAGAAGAATAAAACTCAGCATTCTTCTTCTCAACATACCCAATTGGATTCAATCATTATTAATAAATCTAATGATGAATTTATCGAAGAATTTGACGATATTAGAGAAGTTCCCTCTGTGAAAAATTCTTCTCCCTCTGATTCTTCAATGGCCCAACTGTCCATGCTTTTTGGAGATTCTTCTCGTGGAACTGCGAATGAGTATGGTGATGAGACTCTTAATGGGCTAGCTCAAGCGCTCGTCAAAGTGTGAGATGCTCCAATCTTATCTGATAATAATTCTCTTCGTGGAATTTCTGGAACTCTAACTCCAAGCTTCTTAAATGCACTTGGTATTTTGGTATGTTTTCTTAATTGTTTCTTAATTCGCCATATTTCTCTCGTCAAATTTTTTGTACTTATAAAACTCTGTTGCAGGTTGGGAGAGCTTCTTTTGTTGCTGCTGCTGATTTAGATAATAAATGTGCTTCATTTAAGAAAAAGGTTGTTAACCTTCGCCAAGATAAAGAGAAACTAGAGGCTGAAATTGCTGAGCTTCGTGAGAAAAATAAACTGTTGGAAACTGAAGCTTCAGTTGATAAACAGAAGATTTTGGATCTTAACAATGCCAACAAACAACTTTATGGTATGATTTACTTTTTCTTTCTTTTAGATTTTTTATTTTTCTTTTATATAGCTTATCCAAGCAATCATTTTTGCAGATGTTTATGGTCTAACCGACGAGGCTACGTTCCTTCAAACCTTTCCCGAACCTGTAGATGATAATACTCTTCTTGCTCGCCTTAATAACTCCTTAAGTAATTTTGCTGACGAACAAATTAAATCCCTCTCTATAGAGGAACTTAAATTTAAGTTTAATCTCCTGACCATTGAACACAGACACACTTTAGGATTATCTAATAAATTTAAGCGTCTTTATCATGAATCAAAAGAAGTGATCAATGGATTAAGAAGTAGAAATAGTGATCTTGTTGACGAGAAAGATCAAGCAATTAGAAATGGCAACGAAACTCTAGCAGATTTCCATAAAATTCTTCTCGAAGTTCAAATGGAAAGAGATAAACTCTTCTGCGAAAATAAAGATCTTCTTGCAAGAGAAACTCAAGTTCGTTCTCGCCTTTTTATTACTAGCGATGATGAGTTTTCTTGGGCAGCACAGGTTCTTGATAATGCTAGGAATAATTTAGGTATAGATGCTAGTCTTCATGCTTATCAATCGGCCTTAATTAGGGACTTGATTTCTGAGAAAGAAGGTTGTTAACCACTCTATTCTATTAACTTTTTTTTTTTTTTTAACGGTGCCTTATTCTCGCAGATTCTGAAGATAAATGCCATGTAAGGATGAGAGAACCAGAAGATATTAATCACCAACTCGCGAACGATCTTACTGCTCGCAACGATAAATACTCGCGATTGAAAGCTCAATTTGAGATTACTTCTGCAAATTTTAATAGAACCCTCCTCATCACTCGTAATGATACCACTAAGCAGGTTTGTGACGACCATGGAATTCCTCATTCTTTGTATCCTGATCTTGCAAAGGCAATACCATCAATAATTCCAGATCTTGGTGTCTCTGATTCTGATGAAGATTTTGACGAAAGTGAAGAAGAGAATAATGACGAAGAAACAAATTCTGGCGATGATGAAGAACCCATCAAAGATAATGAAGAAGAGAAATCCGGTGAAAAAGAAGAATCTGATAAAGATAACAATGTTGATAAATGAAACAATGTATCTGTCTGACTTCTTTCTTTTATGTAATCAATCGCGAGTTTCTTCAATTACCTGCAACTTTCTTCAATTTAATGTGTAAATTTCTTTGCCCCTTTATCTGTATGAATGAAAGAACATCCTCTTTTTTGCAAATATAACTTGGTCAATATAGTTTGCATCTACTAATTATATGCACTTTAATATCCATATAAATTTCTCATATGGTGATGAATAATAATCTTTATCATTCTATTCATTCCCATACTTGCCTCTATTATTCATCTGCAATATGAGAAAGTTAATAAACGAATATTTTGGCGAATTTCATAATTTCTGCGATATTGTCGCAAACCTTGATATTTTTGCGATCTTATGGTCTTATCATGCCTTCCTACTTAAAGGTCTTACTTTTCCATAGTATTCTCTCCGCGACAAGATCGCAGGACGTCTTTACATTTCAATGTATTTCTTTACATTGATCTTGTCTTATCTGCATTTCTTTATTGTATTGCGATAATATGACGAGCCTAAGTTTTCTCGCGAAAACAAAGCCTCGTGACATTGCCGTCTTGCGATGAAATCGCAGGACGTCTTCACATTTGCATGTAAAAACCCCTTGACCTCATCTTAACTTTTTTCTCTTATGGATTTTTGCCTTTGTATAATTTACGCGACAATATGATAGGCCTAAATGATCTTGCGATCTTAGAGCCCCATGACATTGCCGTCTTAAGACACTTATCAGCTCCCTAATGGAGGGTGCCGCCCTTATCTTCCCCCTGGTTTCCCCTTCAAGGAGGGCACATCGGCCATACAAGACTAGCTCCTCCCATCCAGATTTACCAACAACCAGTTGTTTTCGCAGCCTCTTGTCCTTTATGCCTATATGGCTTATAGTTACAAGACTTCACCCTAGGTGGGGTTTTCTTCAGGCCAAGTGCATTGTAGCCAAGACTTACCAAAGATGTCCAGGGTAGGTTCGTCCGTCCCGGGCATCCTTGGCTAAACCGTGTACCTCGGCGCCTTGATCATACTCTGCACTTCTTGGAAGAGACTCTCAGTCGTACAACCAGGGTATAACCTTATAAAGCTGGAAATCCAAGATCTCTCTCCCGGATAGGTTTTCTTTAACCCCTACATCTGTATGACTCAGGTTCCAGTAGCGGTATAACCTTATCCCTGAATCATATAAAGAGATACCCCCTTTATGACGTGCTTGTAGGTCTTACATTTGCCTCTTACGAAATTGTATTCGCGAACTAAGGTGCACGCCATAAAGGTTTGTCCCGTTCTCTTAATCTCTGCGAAATTATATTCGCGTTTCTTAAAATTTCTTGCGAGTTTCAAATCTCAATAATTTTTTTTTTTTTTTTTAACTTTTCAAAAACAACTTTACCTTTCCACTTCTAGAGATCTGCTCGTCATATTTCATCTTTCTATCACTTCATTCTTCTCATCTTCCTTATCATCTGTTCTTTTACTTAGTGTTTTCCCGCAAGTTTCTTGTCATTTCTTCCTTTTATACTTTTTATACATGTACCTTTGCTGCGTTTTATTATTTGCTTGATATCTGCGAGGGACTCGTTAGTTATTTCTTCTTGTTTTTCTATTGAATCAACCATTAATTTGTCACTTCTATGTTGTTGCTTAATTCCGTATTTCCAATTGTTGTTCTTCCCTGCTCTTTCTTCACAAGACTTGATATCTATCTCATAACATTTCTTACTTTCTCCCCAATCTCCTTTAATTACTCCAACACCATTTGGATGAGGGAATTTAATGCAATGATGAAAGGTAGATGCAACACCCAATATCCTGTGTAACCAAGGTCGACCAATCAAGGCGTTATATGGTGATTCAATATCGACAACACAGAATAAAATCTTGGAAGTCATTCCTCTTAACGGAATTCTCATTGTGATCTCCCCTTTAGGCTTGTTGGCAGTTCCATTAAAACCATAGATTCTGTATGTCGATGGTATCAAATCTTCATCTTTCCCACCCATGGTTCTGTAGGTGTGGTAGAACAGGATATCTACGGAACTGCCAGTATCAATTAGGATTCTATCAATGGCCCAAGACTCTTCCATTTCGTTATTGTTTTCTTTACCTTCTTCTTCTTCTTCTGCTTGTTCTGGTTTTATTTCCAACCTTACCACCAATGGGTTATCATGCAGCTCGCTAGGCTATGATATTTCTTGTGCTGTAAAAGAAAGGATTTGTTTCTGCCACTCTTCTAATGGCGAGATTCTCGCTATATTCATTATTTCTTTTCCATCCATATCTCTGGAAAAGACTCTACTTAAGACATTATCGTGGAAATCTTCGATGGTTCTGAAAGAATGCACAATGGAATTACAAAATAAATTCTTTTCTTTAGTTCCAACCTCTATAACAAAAGTTTCTGCTCCTTTTACATTAGTCATTCTGCGATCGTCTGGTGGTGGTGGCAATTGTTGCGATTGTTGATGCCCTTTTAGAAAATGATTTAGCTTCCCCTGATCGATCATTCTTAAGATTATTCTTTTTACATTTCTGCAATTATTTATCGAATGCCCATGAAAATGATGATAAGGACAGAATTCTTGATTACGAGTGTTAGGATGTGGTTCCTTCCCCATGTTCCATGGCGAGGGTATATTTTCCATTAAAATGATAGCTTCCCAGATTTTTTCTACACTATCATTCAAGGGTGGCATCTTAATCTCCTCCCATATGGTTCTCATGCTCCCCTGATTTCTGAAATTATTTTGCTTTTGTCCACCATAAGTTTCTTGGGGTTGGTCAAGCCTTTGGATTTGACTATTTCCTCCACGATTGTAATAATTCTTCTCTCTTTCAAATTCTTCTTGATCACGACTTCCCATAGCCACTAGCTTTTGTTTGTCATTATTCGCCACTTTCTCTGCTTGAACTTGCGAGGTGCTCGCCACGTTATTAATCATTTTGGGAAGCAAACTTCCATTAGCCACTACAGAACTGGTGTTTGCAATTGGGTATGACTCCATTTTGTTTTGTTTTTCTTCCAAAGCAATGTACTCTTCTTGTAGTTCTCTTAGTTCAGTCATTGTGATGGTGTTTTTGATTCTGAAAATTTGTATGTAGAGCAAATTGGTCGCAAACATTGCATTAATGAAGGATAAAATAAGATATCTCTCATCTACTCTTCCCGCCATCTCACTACACATTGTCTTCCATCTTATGGTTAGATGTTTTAGACTCTCGCCAATTCTCTGTTTTAATCCAAACACATCTTCGATACCTGGTCGTGAAGAGTTGTTGCTTATGTATGCACCCAAAAATGTAGCTTGTAAGTGATCAAAAGAAGTAATAGTATTTTTTGGCAATCCCTCAAACCATTTTAGCGCCTCGCCAGTCAAACTGGATGCAAAGTACTTGCATAAAACAGCATCATGATTCTCCCACTGCAAAGATACACCTAACATAAGCTTTAACATGTTGAATAGCACAAGTAGTCCCATCGAAAATACTGTTTAGTGCTGGCAAATTGCATTTTGGAGGAATTCCTCTTAGTTGTACTTCCTGTGTGAAGGGAGTTCTAGCTGCTTCTTCGATTGCTTCATCAAGTTGCCTTCTTCCACCTTCTCTTCTATTATTTATCATCCCTCTCATTTCTGCTAATTCCCTCAAAATTTGCTCATTTGCAGTTGGGCTTTGTTCTATTGGCCTTTTTAATGCACTTTCTCTTCTCCTGCGATTTTCCTCTTCATTTATATCTAAAATTCGCAGTTGATTTTGTCTCCTAATTTCTTCTCCACCAACTTCTTCATTTCTCACCAATTCTCTTTGTTGTCTTTCTATCCTTCTCTGTATTCTGTCATATTCTTCCCGAATATTGCCATTTTCATGATTTTGTGTACGTCTTCTTTCTCGATTATCATGATTGTTTTGCCTTATTGCCTCTTGAAACTCCTGTTCTTCCATTTCTGCCCTCAGTATTTCTCTCTCGCAAGCTAGACGTGTCTGTTCAGCATAATGTCTCTCTATTTCATTCTCAATAATTCTTTGATTTCTGACGTTCTCGCGTCCATGTAATATTCTTCTACCTTCTTCGTGATTTTCTTCACCATCTTGATTATCTTCATTTCTTTGATTTTCAATATTTCGTCTTCCATTTAAAGTTTCCCCCTGTGGATTGTTATAATTATTATTTACTCTCTCTTCTCCCTGGCATTGCCCTCTATTTGGATTTTGCGTTTCTTCTTGTACATTTTCTCCATCATTTCTTATGAGGGAATTTCGCCTTGGTATTTCTCTAAGTGACCTTGAACTTGATCTAGTTATACTTCTTGATCTTCTTCTTTGTAACCTTAAGTTCTCCATTCTCAACTCATGATTTTGTCTTGTTAAATTTGCACGTTCCACCGCCTCTAACCTTCTTTCTTCTTGTATTCTTTGCCCTAATTCCTCTGTTGTTTCATCTTCATCTTGATGAATCGACCCTTCTTCTACCTCCTGATTTCTTCCTACTCCATTTTCTTCTCTTAATTGTCGATTTGTTTCTTCTCCCATTGAATCTGATCTCCATGTATGCACGCTTACTCTATCATAATCCACTCTTCCATTTTGTACCGATGTTGATTGGTTTGGTTGTTGAATTGAATTTTCCCTTTCATTCCTTGTTCTATTCCTCCTAGTTCTCATCCTTGAAGATTCTCCTAATACACTTGTTTCTTCACCTGCAAGTCTTTTACTTCTTCTCACTATTGTTGGTGGTTCTGATGTATTTCTTCTCCTTCTTCCAGCCATTTCTTCAATTTCTCCAAATCTTCAAATTGTAATTAGAGATTTTGGATCTTGATTCCCCTTAGTCGGCGCCAAAATGTAGTAGCAGGATTTCCCACACTACACCCCTATTAAGATCCTATAAAAATCTAAGTGAAACTAGTTGAAGATTAAAGAATTAAATGACACTTTTATTATTTAGATCTCAGAAATGTTTACATAAAATATTCAAACTCAGAATTACAACTTTCTTTTCTGGAGTTTCTCTCTCCTCAAGATTTTCTCAACTCTAAAAAATACATCATCCTCATCTGGACTTACTTGAACCCTTTATATAGGAAATTACATAGTGGGTGACAGCTAAGTTTTCCCCTTCTTTCGGATATATTCTGCGATCTCATCGTGGTATTTGCAATATTAATCTTCGCCAACTTTTTATAATCCTCGTGAAACAACACTCTCATAACATGTCTCTTCAATCGTCAGCTATTATGATGCTTCCCCGTGACGCTCGCCAAATGTTGCTGAAGAATCCTCACGACACTCTCGTGAATAATGTCATTTATACTTATAGGAATATTTGACCTTCTCGTGAAAGCGTTGTTCTTATCATGAGAATATCGTTGTGGCGATATTCTGGTACTACAATGGAAGACAATGTGTAGTGAAATGGTAGGAAGATTGGATGAGAGATACCTCATTTTATCTTTCATTAATGCAATGTTCGCAACTAATCTGTTGTACATACAAATTTTCAGAATCAAAAATACCATCACAATGACTGAGCTACAAGAACTACAAGAAGAATACATTGTTTTGGAGGAAAAACAAAATGAGATGGAATCATATCCAATCGCAAACACCAGCTCAATAGCGGCGAACGGGAGTTTACTTCCTAAAATGATCAACAATGTGGCGAGCACCTCACAGCCACAACAGAGAAAGTGGTGATTGAAAATTAGCAGAAGTTAGTAGCTATGGGAAGTCGAGATCAAGAAGAGTATTAAAGAGAAAGGAATTATTACAATCGCGGTGGAAATAATAAAATTCAAAGACCTGATCATCCGCAAGAGACTTATGGTGGTCAGAGACAAAATAATTTCAGAGGACAAGGGAATCAAAGAGTAATATGGGAAGAAATTAAAATGCCACCCCTGAATGCCATCATAGAAAAAATTTGGGAAGCTATCATTTTGATGGAAAATATACCATCACCCTGGAACATGGGAAAAGAGCCACATCAAAATAATCGAAATCAAGAATTTTGTCCTTATCATCATTTCCATGGACATTCAATAAACGATTGCAGGAATGCAAAAAGAATAATGTTGAGGATGATTGATCAGGGAAAGTTAAATCATTTTCTAATAAGATATCCGCAATCTCAGCAGCTACCACCAGCACCAGAAATTCACAGAGTGAATACTGTAAAAGGATCAGAAACATTTATGATAGAGTTTGGAGCCAAGGCGAAGAATTTGTTCTATAATTCCATCATACACTCATATAAGACTATTGAGGATTTCCACGACAATGTTCTAAGCAGAGTCTTCACGGGAGACATGGATGGAAAAGAGGTAATGAATATTGCGAGAGTCTCACCACTGGAGGAATGGAAAAAGCAAACTATTTCTTTTACTGCACAAGAAGTACCAGAGCCTGACGAGATGTATGACAACCCCTGGTAGTAAGATTAGAAATAAATCCAAAACAAATAGAAGAAGAAGATGAGGAAACTGATGAAGATAAAACTGAAGATTCTTGGGCCATTAACAGAGTTCTAATAGATACTGAAAGTTCAGTTGACATATTATTTTATCATACTTATAGAACCATGGGTGGAAAAGATGAGGATCTGATACCATCAACCTATAAAATCTATGGTTTCAACGGCACTGCCAACAAGCCCAAAGGGGAAATTACAATGCGAATTCCATTAAAGGGATTATCTTCTAAGATTCTATTCTGTGTTGTGGATATTGAATCACCTTATAATTCCATGATTGGCAGACCTTGGCTACATGGGATATTAGGTGTGGCATCAACTTTCCACCAATGTATTAAATTTCCTCATCCTAATGGTGTTGGAATAATAAAGGGAGACTGGGCTGATGGGAAGAAATGCTATGAAATTGACATGGAATCTTGCGAGGAAAGGGGATCAAAAAACAGAGACTGGGAACGAAGCATCAAGCAAAAACAGAGAGGTGATATGCTGATGGTTGACACAATAGAGCGGCAAGAGGAGAGAATACTGCAAAATCAACATGAGTATATGAATGGCGAGCAGATCGCATGTACAAAATGCAACAAAAGAGCAGAGGCAAAACGAAGAAATTAAATGTAGGAATCAAAATGTTAGTACACCCTTACTACTTACTACTTAAAATTTTGATCGAGTTAGAAATCAAAATGTAGTTGCAGGAAATCCTACACTACACCCTTGATAAGATCTTATAGTAATTAACACATAATTGATTATTAAAACAACACTTTATTATTTGATTTTCAGAAATGTTTACAAGTAATGGAAGAAGATCAAGAATACAACCGCTCTCTTGAATTTTCTCTCTCCTCAAGACTTTCTCAACACTTAAAAATACATCATCATTTCTGACTCTATTGGATCTCTTTATATAGGGTAGTTACATAGTGGATGACAGCTAAGTTCCCATTTAATTTCGGATCTGGCTTGAGATACTCTCGCGGTAGTTGTAATGCTAATGCTCGTAGGTGCTGTAACCATCGCAGGAAAATCACGCTCTTCCCGTGTTTCTTCATTTGTCAGCTACTACGTCATTCTCTAAATTATTTTGTGACACTGGCGAAGCGTTGTTGAAGAACTAGCGATGATGCTCGCTAAATAATACCAGGGCGATATTCTGGTCCTACATCTTTCCTCTTCTCATGTCTTCACCGCGAAGTGGAGATGATATGACAATTTTCAACTCTTCATAATGCTCGCAGCTTCATATCTTGCCATATTTTCTTCTCGACAAAACTCCGTGAATTTAGATTAACCGCCTACATGTGTCGTAAATTCTTCTTTTTACTGGCACGTCTCTCCTCAACAGGTCATCTCCTTTTGCCTATAAAAGATAGAATTTGGTTACAGAACTAATTTTCTTATTTTACTTTTCTATCTTCTTCGTTTTCCTATTTATTTATTCTCTGCAAAATTTTCTTTTCGATCTGCAACTTTTTTTTCTTCTTCATATTCTCCTGCTACTGCTTTAATAGAATCTTCAAGGTATGTATTTTTCTGATGTTACTAAATTCCATTTTGTTTGTTTGAACTATTTTTTAACTCATGTTATCCACTCTTTTCTATTTGATTCTTCATAATTCCCATATTATGTTTTCTATTTAGTGGAACTACTCTTAACGCCCAGTCCGTAATCCAAAACCCTAATCTTCGCAAAAAGCTTGTTGAAAAGAAAAGGATCTCTGCGAGTAATAAGGTAGTAAGAAACACTTATTTCTTATTAATAACAATATTGTTGCCTCTGTTTCTTATCTATATTATTATTCGCAGGATGACGAGGGTATCGCTAGACCTCCCAAACGATCTCGCCAGGTTGAAACCCTTGAGGCTAACATTACTATTCCCAAGCTGACATCTGCGAGAGTTATTCCCACAACCTTGAAAATGGAACCTCCTTCTTCTATTTGCGAGACTATCGCCACTAATATCCCCAAAGTTGCTGTCAATGAAACTCCTTCCATCCCTTTATTACCTTCAACTGTTACCTTTCCAAACACTCCTCCTTCTGACGATGAAATCATTGAGAATAATCAAAACCTCCAGCTTTCTACTATCATTATTTCACCATCTGCACCTTCTACTTTTTCTAAGGAAACTTCGATAGGAGTGGATGTTGCTTTTAAAGTTTTGTCTGATGTTTTGGATGAGGCTAAGAGGTCTTCTACTGACCCCGTCAAGCAGGACGTCTGCGAGGTTTTATGTAAGTATCTTGGTTCTAACCAAATGGATCCACAAGCAGCTTTAGAAAGTGAATTTGAATCGCTTAAAAGAAATCTCCAAGCCAAGACTTCAGAATGTGACATTCTCTATCAAAAGCTTCGCAATTCTTCACTTGATTGCGAGAATCCTCGCAGCAAGAATAATGAGTTAAAAGGTATAATTTTCCTTCCTCTGTCCCTGGTTTTTATGTTCTAATAAATTTTTATCTTCTATGTACTTAAATTTCCTTCTTAAATTCTTGGTTTGTATATTTAGTTTTAAATCAGAAATGACTCATGGAGAGATTTCAATTTGAGTCTGTTGCCGAAGAAGCTCGCGCTGAAAAATATTCTTGGATGGACCAATATAATAGATTAGACAATCTTTACACTTATTCGATCGATCAAATAGATAACCTTACTAATGAGAATAATCAATTATCGCAAAGCCAAAATTTATTAAGTAGCGAGGTTACTCGCCTCTCATATTTTTTAATCAAGGCTAACTTGGCGATGGAATCTTTATCAGATGAAAATAAAACTTTATCTCAAGAAAAACATAGTTTTTCAAGATTGATGGCGATTTCCTCGCAATAATTGAGTAATCTTCAAAGAGTATGTGATAATCAAGAGCAATATCTTCGTTCTCTTAAGGATGAACTCAAGGAAGTAATTGAATCATCTGCTGCTGAGAAGGATAAACTTATCAAGGGTAGGATAACTCCTAGTTTAAAGGCCAGTAAACTTCAATATCAATTCTCCCAATTAGAAGAATCTTATTCTTTACTATCAAAAGAAAACTCGCATCTCCTATGCAAAGAAGAAAATATAAACTCTCGCTTGAAGGGTATAGTTGGGGACAAATTTGATGATTCCATGAACCAATGGGAAAATTGTTGCTTATTAATTCAAAATTTAACTTCGCAGAAAGAAGGTAGTCATTTGACTGCCTCAATTTTTGATCTCTCTGTTAATTTTCTGTGTTATATTTCTTGCATGATTTTATTTTTCTGAATAACTTTTTATTTCTCTCGCAGAAACTGAGAAAAGCCTCCATCTTACCATTTCTGATCTGACTGATAAATTGGCTAAAGTTCGCAAAGAAAACGGATTCTCACTTCTGACCTTGTAAAATCTCGCGATCGAGTAGAGAGAAGATATGACTATCTTGAATACTTCAAGAATATGGAGATTAGAAATCGCAACAGAGGATTCCTTCGCAAAGTTCATCTCAGTGCAGAAGTTCTTGTGAATGATATTCTGATATCTCGGTCTCTTCCCCCTATAAATGTCCCTCCTCTAGAAGTAGATGATGATGAAATTCCTCTTCCTATGGATGTTGATCTAAATTATGCAAGTGATTAAGAAGACATTTCTCAAGAAGTCCCAATAGAAGCAGAAAAAAGTCCTTCTAGAAAAGTGGCTACCAATGATGAAGTAGGTTCTGGTGGAGAGTAAGAATAAGAAGAAACTCGAATTAACCGTAGCGAGAAGAAAATATTCCTACATTTTAAGTAGAAAGGTGAAACGAAGAAATTTAAGAAGTTTATGAATGATTCATTGAAGAACTCGCAAAATATTTGTTGAAGAAAATATTTCAAAAGGATATTTTGTTTGAATGAAATAAATGAAATTGAAAAATTATACAAGAGTTGAAATGCAAATAAGGAGAAGATCAAAGAAAAGAAATTTCATCAGAATTTCAATATTCGCAAGAAACGCGAATAAAATTTCGCTGAGACATAAGAATGAGACAAACCTATATGGCGTACACCCTAGTTCGCGGATACAATTTCGCAAGAGGCAAATGTAAGACCTAAAGTGAATCATATAATGGGGTATCTCTTTGCGTGGCTCAGGGATAAGGTTATACCGCTGCTGGAACCTGAGTCACGGAGACTGGGGTCCATCTCTTTGAGATACCTATCCAGGAGAAATACTTTAGATTTCCAACTATATAAGGTTATACCCTGGTTGGACGACTGAAGGTCTCTTCTAAGGGGTGCAGAATATGACCAAGGTTCCGAGGTACACGGTTGAACCAAGGATGCCCGGGATGAACGAACCTACCCTGGCCATTCTTGGTAAGTCTTGGCTATGATGCACTCGGCCCAAAGAAAACCCCACTTAGGGTGCAGTCTTGTAACTATAATCCATATAGGCATAAAGGACAAGAGGCTGAGAAAACAACTGGTTGTTGGTAAATCTGGATGGGAGGAGCTAGTCTTGTATGGCCGATGTGCCCTCCTTTAAGGGGCAACCAGGGGGAAGATAAGGGCGGCACCCTCCATTAGGGAGCTGATAAGTGTCTAAATACGGCAATGTCATGGGGATTTATGCTCGCAAGAGAATTTAGGCCTGTCATATTGTCACGTGACAAATATTATACAAAGGCAACAAGCCATAAGAGAAAGTTAAGATGAGATCAATGGGTTTTTATATGAAAGTATAAAGACGTCCTACGATTTCATCGCAAGACGAAAATGTCATGAGGCTTTCTTCTCGCAAGGGAACTTAGACTTGTCATATTGTCGTAGAGAAATTGACAAAATACAGATAAGACAAGATCAAGGGGTTTTTACCTGCAAATGTAAGAACGTCCTGCGATTTTGTCGTCAATACACGATGTGGCAAAATAAGACCTTTAATTAGGAAGGCATAATAAGACCACAAGAAATCAAGATTGGATGACTGCGATATTGGCGCAGAGATAACGAGACTTGCGATATTATCGCAACGATTTAGGCAAAAATATTTAAATAGACTTTATCCACAACTAATATCTAAGCTTTACTCAATTTTTTCATATTGCAGATGAATAACAGAGGCAAGTATGGGAATGAACAGGATGATAATATTGTTATTCATTATTATATGATAAAATTATATAGATGTTATTATATGATAAACTTATGAAGATAGTTAAACATTAATAACCATGTTGATTAATTATATTGCAGAAAAGAATTGTTTTTAAATTTACAGATAGAAGCAAAAGAAATTTATACATTAAGGAACATTAGAAGCTGGAGATACTCGCAGCAGTATAATACAAAGTAAAATAAATAAATGAACAAATATTACAGAGGGGTTTATGACTAATTAGATCCATCATCATCTTCGCCAGATTTCTCTTCTTCTTCACCTTTACCATCAGCTTCATCCTTGTCAGATTCCTCAGCTTCGCTATCAGAGATAACAAGGTTTGGAGTATTCGCTGGAATTTCTTCTGCGAGATCAGGATATGTAGAATGAGGAATGTTATGATCATTCAGACCAATTTAATGGAGTTGTTACGGACACCAATAAGGGCATTACTAAAATTCATAGCAGTAATCTTCAATTGATCTTTCAACCTTGAATATTTCTCATTGCGAGCAGCAAGAGTATTTGCGAGATGATTCTTATCAGCTTCGAGTTCCATAATTCTTTCAGTATACCTCTTCTCAGCTCCTTCGAACATATAACAACAAATTGAAAATTATGCAAAGATAAGAAGATTAATGACAGGAAATTAATGAGAAAGAACCATTAGCAACCTTCTCTTTCATAAATCATGTCCTTAATTAAGGACGCTTGTTCAACATGAAGACTAATATCTACACCTAAGTTAGCTCTGGCGTTATCAAGAATCTTTGCAGCCCAAGAAAATTCATTATCATCGTTAATAAGAAGACGGGAACAGATTTGGTTTTCTCTTTCAACAAGATCATCTCTCTCGCAGATAAGTTTATCTCTTTTAATTTGGACTTCAAGAAGGGTTTTATGAAAATCCGCTAAGGTTTGTGCTCCTTGTCTAGAGATGCGATCCCTTTCATCTATAAGATCACTTTTTTGGGCTCTTAGAATCTTGATTTCTTTTTTAGAATTAAGATATTGACGCTTGGATGCATTGACCGCTTTCAAACTAGATCTATGATCAATTGATAAAAGATGAAATTTGGATCTAAGATCATCTATATAAAGGGAGTTAATCTGTTCATTTGAATAACTTCCTAAGGATTCATTAAGGCGATTGAGAAGAGTATCATCATCTATTGGGTTCGGAAAAGAACGAAGGAATACAGCTTCGTCAGAAAGGCCATAAACATCTGCAAAGAAGAATAATAAGAAAAAATGCAAAGGAATACAAGGATAAAAAGGAAGGGAAAGATTTCTTACCATAAAGATGATCATTCGCAGCTTGGAGGCTTGCGACCTTTTCTTGTGAGAAAGTTAGATCAGTTTCCAACTGCTTGATTCTTTCTTGAAGGACAGTTGACCCATATTCCAATTGCTCACGAAGATTAGCGGAATCAGATTCCAAATCCACATTCTTCTTGCGAAGAACAACATTCTTCTTGTGGAAAGATGCACACCTCCTCTCCAAGTATAAGGAAACATCAAAGGAAGATCTTCCAGTCTGCAAGAGAATAATGTAAATTAAAGATGGCGAGAACATGAATACATAAATATAGTAAAGAAATGAAAACGTACCAGAATACCAAGAGAATTTAAGAGACTGTGAGATATTGATCTTGAGATTCCTTGGAGGGAATCATTATCAACCAGTATCGGAGCATTACAGACTTTAGAGAGAGCCTGGGATACCCCATTAAGAGCTTCATCTCCATAATCATTTGCGATACCATATGTAATATCACCAAAAATCTTGGATAGTTGAGTCATGGAGGAATCAGATTGAGAAGACTCCATCGCAGAAGGGACATCAGCATTAAAATCATCATCATTATTATCATCATCATAATTATCACTTGAGTTTTCTGTATTAGGCTGAAGAGCTGAAGAAGAAGAGAATTGGGTTTTTCTTTTCTTTAAGGGAGGAGCATCAGATTTCTCTATGTGAGTGTCAGTAGATTTTTCTTTGAGAGGGGCAGTAGATTTACCCTTGCGACCACCTGTGGATTTATCTTTAGTTCTTGCAGGTTTCACAGGCTCTCTTTCTTCGATTTCCTACGAACACAGATAAAGATAAGAAATAGAGGTAATAATATATTGTAAAAAGTTATAAAAAAATATATTTTACTTCATCTGTGAGAGATTTGAGAGCTAAGAAAGTAGCAGGTTTCCCAAACTTATCATAGCTTGCTTTCAACCTTTCAATCTGATAAAAAGGAGATAGTAAGCGAGAATCTAAAGACATGAAGAAATTAATAATGATAATATGTTATACAAAGGATTAAGAGAACATACTTATTTATTTCTCTCAGGCCAGCTGAATACCCACGGTTGGAACTCTGCGAGATTCGCAGGTAGAGCATGGGTACCAGAAATGTATGAACCCTCTAAAAGTAAAGGGAATATATATCATTTGTCATCGCTAGAATGACGCGGACCTTGATTAGTACTAGTATGCCAATCGATATCCAGCATACGCGTTTTATCTTTCGCGACATCATCCTTCTTTTGCAAGCGAACACCCCAACATGTGGTATCCCTCTTCATGGGGATTATGTCATAATTTATGAAGAATTCTCCACATTATACGTTGCGGGAATAATTGGAACATCCTTGAATTTAGGATTCTTCGCAGTATCAGGGTAGCGAGATTCTATATCAGCACCGCGAGTAGCATACTCCACCAGCAGACGGATGCAATCCCCACCAAGTTGATATATGGCTCGCGAGAATTTTGGATGAGAAAGTATATCATAGAACAAAGGAAGTTCAGGATCGTAGAGAGGAATGGGAAGACCAACTTCAAGTTGACCTAGCGAGAATATAACTTTCTCGCGAGAACATTGATGATCTGAAAATAATTTGACAGAAAGTTCGGATTTAGGGTTCTGATCTGGAATTGAAGACAAAGTAAAATCCTTATTTTTAAGCTTTTCTCGCATCTCACCAAAAGCAACCAAATTTTTATGACCAGGAGCAACCATTTTCGAGTATGGGAATGAAGGAAAAGATTGAAGAACGAGAAAGAAGTCACAGCAGTAACAGATGCGCAATTTATGGAAGAACAGTAAAATTGCAGAAAAGTTGTAGAGAGGAGGAAGAAGAAAGTAAAAAGAAGAAAAGAATAGAATGAAAGAAGTATTTATAGAAGAAGAAAGTTCTTGAGAATATTAATGCAATTAATGCAAAGAAATGACGTAAACGATCAGATCGCATCGGTTGAAAAGGACGTGAACGGTCAGATCGCAGCGGTTGAAAAGGACTTGTCAAAAATTGAATGGAAGAAAAAGTACGTGAAAACAGCTGGCGAAGAATACAGAAACGTGTCAAAGCAGAAGAGCGCAAAGAGATAAACCGCTGCGGCATTATAAAAAATTTAATTCTCATGATCTTTCCTCCTTCGCAGAAAAGACATGAGAAGAGGCAAGATGTAGGACCAGAATATCTCTCTTGTATTATTTAGCAAGAATCATCGCTAGTTCTTCTATAACGCTTCGCCAGTGTCACAGAATAATTTAGAGAATGAAGTAGTAGCTGACAAATGAAGAAACACGGGAAGAGCGTGATTGTCCTGCGATGGTTACAGCACCTGCGAGCATTAGCATTACAACTACTGCGAGAGCATCGTGAACCAAATCCGAAATTAAAGGACAACTAAGCTGTCATCCACTATGTAATTACCGTATATAAAGAGACCCAATAGATTCAGAGAAGGATGATGTATTTTTTGAGTGTTGAGAAAGTCTTGAGGAGAGAGAAAATTCAAGAGAGCGGTTGTATTCTTGATCTTCTTCCATTACTTGTAAGCATTTATAAAAATCAAATAATAAAGTGTTGTTTTAATCATCAAATATGTGTTAATTACTGTAAGATCTTATCAAGGGTGTAGTTTAGGATTTCCTGCAACTAAAATACCATTTTTGCAGACGTCGATTATCATGTTTGCTTTAATTCCATTGTGTTGATGAGTTCATGTATGGATGTTGCAGCAATTTTACAAAATGGTTGAATCCCCTAGTGCTTCTGAAGATGATGTATCTTCGAGAAAAGATGTTTCCTAAAGAGAGGATATTTCCACAAATACCTCTTCCAGAGATGATGATTCCTCCAGAAACGATGATACTGAGGTTTCCCATGAGAAGAAGGGAAGTTCCAAGACTAAGAACATTCCAACTGCTGAGGACAAATTCTTCGTGTACCTGTATAGGCCTGAAAAGCTTCCTTTAGGCTTTGCGTTTCGGTTGCTGATAAATCCTAGGTGCATTGCCCAAAGTAAGTTGGTGTCTCCCCGAGCTGTGGTTCGGTTTTGTTTGCAAGGGAAGTATTTCGCAGCTTCTCATGTGGATTTGAAGCTTTCTCGGAGACCTATGATGCATTTCTCTGGATGGGAAAGGCACATGTTAGGCTATAGCCGTGTGAGGGCTATATTGGATAGTGCTCAGGTGACACGAGCCATTCAAGCTGCTGGAGATTTGATCATCAATCATGATATACCAGGTATGATAGCCCTTTTTGCCCGTTGGTGTGTCCCTACTCACACATTTATATGCATATGGGGAGAATTCACTATTACTCTGGAATATGTAGTTGCTTTGTTGCACCTTCCAATTACTGGTAATTTTCCTGAAGAACTCTCGACAGAAAAGAAGGAGATATCTGACACGTTAGAAGCAAAGATGCACGAATTCAATGAGTCACCTGCATCTTGCTATGCCCGATGGTTATCACACTGGTGGCCAAGAGATAAAACTCCTGAAGGACCAGTTGATGGTGCTTTGACAATTGCGGATTTCTTGTGTCTGTGGCTCTCACGAGATATCTTCGAAGACTGTGGACACTTGTTGAAGCCGTTTGTGATTCGTTTTGCCATTAAGATGGCCAAAGGTGAGAAAATTCCCATTTGCAGTATATTTTTGGGTTCTTTATTCGCCAACTTGGACTCTCTAGTTGTGTATTTCAGTATTTCTGATGGCTTCATGAAGATTGAGACGTATGCTAATACCATGTTTCTCCATGACTTGATGTGGGAACACCTTGAGAGATATGCTCCAATCCCCATAGCATTTTTCAAGGACCCAAGGTCGACACTCGCCATTCCCTTCTTGAGGAGAATAATGTTAGGATCATGCGCTGGTCTATAACGCAACCACAATACAAGATATGCATTACTGACGTTTTGGACATTGTGTCTGAGTTCAACTTTCTCCCCTGGGTATCAGTTCCTTCTCTTTTCTCACAGTTGATTACTTTCAATACTACTGACGAGAATATCACGTTGAGTACTGGTGCTGGTCTGAGTGAAGGAGAGAGATCTTTCGTCTTGAGTTGTACTCCTAGTTTCTTGATATCAATAATGAACGGAGGATTCCAGGTAGAAGAGTACAACATTGACAGAGCCGCTAGATAGATGGGACTTAACCAGTACATTCTGGGTCATCAAATGAACAAGCCAGATATTGAGTACCTGAAGGCTCATTTAGGCTGCACCCGCGTGGAAGGAAATGAATACTTGTTCCCATGTTCTGACCGAGAAACCTTCGCAACTCCTGGTTATATAAGCTTTTGGCGTCAGCAACTCGAGCATGTATATACGTTTATAACAAATGTTCAGTCTCCTGTACGAGAGTTCCCTCCTCCTGACATGGTTTCCGGTCGACCCAGGTTGAAGTATCTCCTTGGTAGTGATAAGAGGAATACATCTCCAAATGCGTCACAAGTAAGTGCTTATTTTTATGATTTTGGCCAAAGTATGCCAATCATATTTTAATCATATTGTTTTTCTTGTGATAGGGTGGTCGCGCTATGAGACCTCGAATTGATGTAAACTCTTAAATCTTTCAAGAAAGTACCCAGAAAGGAGAAGGCAGAAGTAAGACAACACATAGGATGATACTCAACAAAATACAGTCTCCTGCCACTTCTTTGGTGAGTTGCTCGCGCTTTTCTTCATTATTGCAACTTTCTCATCCATGTAATTAGGATTTAAAAGAGTATTGCTCATCCATTTTAGAATTTTGCCCCATAAGTTATTGATGGTCTCCGTTTTTCTCTTGGTCGAACAATTCAGAATTCCAGCACTGAGGAGGTTGACGTATGTTTCGTGTCCAGCCATACCTAAATTGTCTGCCAATATTGAAAGAGCAAAGACTGAGATCAAGGTAATATCATAACTACAGTTTCCACGGTAGTCTTAGTTTTCTAGAATATCAAAGTTATTAGTGCCCATCTAATTGATATACCATTATTTGGTTATTTTGTTGAAGACCATTTTTCATTGGCATGAGGAATTAGACTACTGGTTGTATCAAACATTGAATGATACTTGGAGAAAAAATAAACATCGGAAGAAGGAGGAGTACTTAAAGCCTGGAATGACTGTTGAGCAGTGGTATGGGAATTGTCCACCTGGTATACCTCATGCACAATGGGAAAATATGGTTGACTATTGGCAGACTCCTGAGTTTAAGGTTGATGTGATGAAAAATACTTGTTTTTATGTTTTCCTAGAAGGTTTGTATATACATAATGATTGTTGAATGTATTTTATTGCAGGAGTCGAGTGCACGTAACACTGAGAACAAAGAACACTTGACTGAACATCACACTTCTAGTTCAAAGTCCTTCATGCGCCATGCATATGAGGTATGTATTTTCCAAGCCTTGTAATTATAATAATCATAATACTCATTCTAATATATCTGATCTAACATACAGATACAAGTCAAAACCAATCAACCAGCAATGAGAGTTGATATATATGGAAGGACATATAACAAATCTGATGCTGGAAAAGAAAAATTTGTATGTTTTTCACTTGTACTATTGTTTTAGTGCTCTATTTTTTTTTTTTTTTGTGATGTATCTAATATACGTTCATGATAGAAGAAAATAGAGGCGCTAAGAAATAAAGCAGAAGAAAATAGTATTGTGGAATCACTTCAGCAACTAGATGGTGATAGTTATTCCCAAACTATTGGACCTGACAAACGAGGACGATATCGCGGTGTTGGAAACTGCATCAAACCCAAGAAGAGATCCAGGGGAGAATCTTCAAGTACAAGCAACACTGATGATGTGCTTAAGGATTTGCAAGAACATATTGTGTTCATAGATCAGGATCGTGAAGAATTGCGAAAGGTGAATGAGAGCTTGATAAAGAGCAACGAAGAGACGAACAAAAAGATGGAAAAGATGTTAGAAATATTTAAACTTATCTCTCCTAATCAGGTTGCTATATTTTTACCAAGTTCTTAAATTATCTAGATTGTTTATAAGTTTACCAAGTTCTAGAGGACTATTTATCTATGTCGGCTTATGTGATTGGATATTTCTATTGTCTCCCTGTGCAGGATATTGCTGCAATGATATCATCCATCTAATTATAATCTCGGTGGCTAATATGATGCTTGGTTGATGTCAGCATATTTTAACTATAAGAGCTTCAGAACTTTTTTTAATTCTGATGCTTGGTTAAGTCACTAAACTTGTTCATGTTGTTAATATGATGCTCGGCTAGTTGTTAGCATCCTATCATGACTGCATTATATTTGAGTTCAAGAATATTTGTGTTAGATAGTGTCAAGATCTTGTAGATGTCTATTTACTGGTGGTTTGACTGCCGCATGTGGTTCATCCTTAACCTGTCCTTTTCTCCAGATGTACTAGTTTCAAGGTATTAACTGTTTGTTGCCTTCTAGCTGTAAAGGGTACACATTATAGTTTACGAACGAGTGCCCAAGGACCATGACTGACTTAATATCTTGGTGCAAGCTAATCTGTACTATTCAATTGAGCATAGTAGAGGATATGTGAACATCCTAGAAACAAGCAAGAAAGCCTATGGGACCTAACTCCTAAGTATTTCTTTAGAAATTGTTAGCGACTTATTATTCCATCACTTATTTTCACATACATTTCAGGCCTGAACTATATGATAACATGCAATTGTGTCATGTGTCACTTGTTATAATATGTCAGTAATCATTCTCAAGCATTTGGTGAAGAGCTTGTCCGACACAACTACTAGTTAAACACAATTTCTGGTTCCCATATTTCTTTTCAGACTTATTTGAGCATTTTAAACTTGGTTGGAGTTGAAAGAAAAGAACGGAGTACTAAACCTTTCAGTTTCCCTTTGTCTCTGCATTATCACATAATCGTTCCTGTGTAGGTCTAGTAGTGATTTCCATGACCTTTCTGTTTTCTCTATAATATATTGTCCTTATATACATATATATTGTCCTTATATACATATATATATATATGCTAACTCTATTGTTTTTTATTTTCAGTTGGAATGGAGGTATCTCAGGAACTAAACTATTATGGACAGTTAGTGGATATAATTGAGTTGACATACATATATGGTTTTGTAAAGGAGGTGATTCTAGCAGGTATATTGGTGGTTTATTACTTCAGAAAAAGTTCTTTAATACTTGATATGTAGTGCCTTGGCAACTTGAGATTTTGACCAACATTTGTCTTTTAGTTTGTATGGTAACTTAAGATATTGGTACTTTCAAAAACGAATTGTCAAATTGTTACCTTAAGAATGAATGGAAATGGAATCTTGTTATGAATTTCTAGTTTGTATTTGAATGATGGATGTATTTTTCTATGTACAACTTGATTTAGCAGGGGAATTGCAAATTGCAAATTGCTGAAACTTTTTATAGTTTTGGTGACAGCTAAGTCTAACCAGGGGTGACAGCATATGCCGTCCCAAATAAGACCTATTGTGACAGCAGATTCCGTCCCGAATAAGACCTGTTGTGACGGAAGATGCCGTCCCAATTGGAAAAGTCAACTGAAATTAGTCAAGGCAAATGTGACAGGAATAATACCGTCACAAGCGATCTGGTGACAGTTTACCCGTCGCAGTGGCTGTCACAATAGGTATTTGCGACAACACCTAATGTAACGACATTATATCCGTCACAATCGAGCAATTGTGACGGAAAATCAAGCTATTGTGACGCTTTTTATCCGTCACATCTGCCTAGAATTTTTGTAGTGTTCCCCTTTTGCACTTGATAATTGTAATGCGCCTTTGGACGAATGAGTGACAATTATTGTTGATGTGTACAGGAGGAAATCACCATGGATAAGAAGCATGTTGATGAGGAACATTCCTCTTTAAGTCATGAGAATATGGAGAGCTCTCAAAATCCCGAACCTAACGAAAATATGGAGAGTTCTCTGAATGAAGATAACGGAATTTCCAATGAAGGTTCCAACATTGCCGAGTCCTCAAATGGTTTAGAGGCTCCCCTAGTAAGTATTTATCCTGTAATCCCTTCATAGAAGTATGATATTGCTGATTTATGCATGAATGAATGAGAACCCATATGAATATACGAGTAATTTTGCCGAAATACGTCATCAGAAAATTTCAGACTTCAGATTTTATTAGAAATGCTGTAGAATCCTCTTCTGGAGTCGTATTTTCGATCTATGCATATGTATATTCAAGCCCAGGAAATTTCCAAGCTTTTTCAAAGAATATTTTCGAATTTTGAGCATGTTTAGAGCCTGAAAAATGCGAAACAGTAAACTTCCGGGAGATATTCAGAACTTTTCCAGATTGCATGTTGTGTGATTTTTTGGCCACATCTCCTCGCTCGTTCATCCGATTGACATGAAATTTTGACATGTTGTATATAACTTCCATACTAAGAGAATGGTATATGACCCATATTTAGATTCCTCAGAAATTGCTCCCAGTTCGTCATTGAGTATAGGGAAGTGTAAATTTTCTTCAGATGAGCTTCTTTGAAAACGTGTTTCATGACTTTGATATTTCTTGCACATGTCGTAAATGCATAATAAGGAAATTAAATGATGTTAGTTCACTTACTTTCTTAATATTATGACTGCATTCGATTTCCACGCCTGAACCATCCTAATCCCATGTAATCTTCGCATTAGGTACCGAACGACGAAGTTAGGAATCATGGATTTAATAATGATAGCTTGGGAAGTCCTGGAATTATTGGAGATGGAACTCCTATATCTACACCTTCAGGTTATGAAGTGCTGGTTTTTGATGCCATGGAGGTGGTAGAAACTCCAATTGAGCCTGAGATGGTGGAACCCGAATCCAGAATAGTAGAAGCTGCTTCGTCTGAAATCGTCTCCATGATTGTTTATTACTGCTCCAGTGATTGAGAAACGTATGATAGTGCATTAGTATCCCAATGCAGGGATTTCTTTTGGTCCTCAATTAGGTGAGTTACTCCCATACCACCAGTTAGTTAGTGGTTTTAGTGTTCCCATCAGATATGCTGCTATGTATGAGAAACTGTGGAAAATGTATGGACACATCGTGGTTACTCAGGATCCATAATGGAGCTATTTATTAACAAAGCAAGTGGAAGCCATCTTGCGTGTTATACATGATATCTGTATCACTCCCAGAAATGTTGTTACTCGATACGTACTCTTTGATTGGGAGTACAACTCGAAAAATGCTGAAGAACTTGGCTTCAATCTGAAGTGGCTTCGTCAAAGGCTTGAAGCTATCATGAAAACATTAGAGGGTAGTGCTCCTTTCCCTGTTAGTGACGTTGTGACGAAGAAGACGGACGAAGTTGCTGAACTGACCAAGAAGCTAGAATTGGAGAAAGCGGCTTTGAAAGCTTTGGAAGATGCGGAGAAACAGAAATCATTCTTTGATGGTTTTATTTAGTTTCCTTTCCATAATCTCATGAACATTGAATTTCTGAGAGATGTGAGATTTTATTTGGTTTTTTATTTTTGATAGGTTTTGAATTTATGAGTGACTGAGTATTTTCTTTTGATTTTGGATTTGATAGAGATTTTCTTAAATAAAGAACTTTGATAGATTGCTGAATTTTTAAATGCTGAGTGCAATTATGCACACGTTTTGGAGGAATTGAAAATACAATTAAAAGAAAATCCTAAAGTGTAAACGTCAGATGTGTTGAACACTTGCCTTGGGCATAAAACATCCAATGTTGAATGCTTCATGCGTCGAAAACCTTGAGCCAACTCTCGTGAATCACAGGTACAGCCGTTTTGCCTTTGATGTCAGCCAATTTATAGTATCCTCCAGCAACTGACTTAGCAACCATGAAAGGTCCTTCCTAGTTAGCACCCTTTGTAGAGTGCAGATTGTGCCTAGTTGGCTTAAGAACCAAATCCCCTTCATGAAACTTGTTAGGCTTGGTTGCGCGTGCCTTGAATATCTTTTGCTGGTTTGGAATCACCTGTGGATTCCATACTGGCGAAGATTTCCAATTCTGTAGCACATGCGGGCACTCATGCAAAGGAAAATTTGGCAGGTATCTCTTGTCAAACTGAGCCAAGTCTTCGGAGATAGACCTTTCAATTTGGTGCATAATCAGCAAAGGTTCTAACCATACAGTGTAGTATTGCTGAGGTGAGACTGTCCACTCATAGCATTTGATGACAGGTAGGTTTTGAGCGAGTCCCCGAATCAGAATAGCATATTTGAAAGTGGGTAACACATATGCATCATGAGGGATAAGATTTGCCTGGGTGCGAAACCTCATGATGAATTCGTTAGGGATTTCTCCAGGCTTTTGCGCGAGTCCCATCATAGTTTCAACCTTTTCCAAATGCTCGAAAGGCTGGTCATCTTCTGAGTCAGATCTTTCTTCGGTGGCAAAGTGTGTAACTGAAGGTGAAGATACCACAACAATTTTTCCATCATGAATCCACGCTCTCCCAAGAACCATGTCGTATCCAGGATCCTCCCTGATTATGAAGAGTTTAGTTTCTGTCCAGGTTGGATCACTTCATATGTTGAGAATGATGTAACCATAAGCATCCCTGGAGATCCCTTCATGATCTCTGACTGAGACTGGAGCGTGAGTTGCTTCTTGACGAGTGATTCCAGCAGCTCTGAGGGTTTTCATAGGAATGATGTTGACAGCAGTGCCAACGTCGAATAATGCTCGTCTAAATTCGTTCCCCTTAAGATGCATCATGGTGAGAAGTCCCCAATCGTACATCTCTTTGTCTGTCACAGGTGGTTCAGGGAATGTTTCCTGAATTGACAGTCGTTTGCCTGACACGACATAGTTTAGCGCAACAAACATGTCATCTCTTTGGGCCTTTGACAAGTACATCAACTCGCAGACGTGATCCATTAAAGACTGAACTGCTTCCTTGACCGGCTGCTCGGAGGGTGCAAATGTTCTGACCGGGAGAGGATTTCTGTGTACTCATTCAGTCCCAAGTTCTCCTGAGTCGTCCTTTTCTTTGAAGATGCGCTTCAAATTTTTGTAGTCACGGATTGGATGACTGACATACCTATGGAAGTGGCAATAGCGTGCATTCTCCATTTTCTCCACGGTTGGCTCCTTTTTGACAGGAGGTAGCTTGATTGCACCATCTTGGATCCAGACTTCCAGCAGTTCTATCACCTCTTCAATGGGAAATGGGAAATCATGAACTTCCTCATCATTCTGTTGTGATTGTGCATTTCTGGTCTGGTTGTCCTTCATTGGAGCTTTTGGAGGGTGAGACGTTGGAGAAGCATTTTTGTGTTGATGTGCTTCGGATTTTCTCTTGCTTCCTTCAGCAATATTCATGGAAGCTTCAATATTGTACTGCTTGTTGATCAGGCGTCGAGCACTGCTGCTTCGAGTGTCTTTCGATTCCTCCATTTTGACAGCTTTCATTCTTTCTAGCAAGGCGGGAGCAGTAGTTGCCGATCGCTTGGCTGCTTCGTGAAGTTCCGAAAAGGTCTGGAAGTGGAGATTCTCCAATAAATATCTGTAAATAGGGATCATCCCATTGATGCACAATTCCACCAGTTGTTGTTCAGTAATATTTGGATCATGACAATCCAGTGCCTGAAGTCTGAACTTTTTTACGTAGTCATTCGGGTGTTCAGTATTCTTCTAAGACATCCTCCCCAGGTCGAAGAGTGTGACTTGTTCAGAGACAAAGAATATTTCCTGTAAAAATCATTAGGGTTATTTGGTTTTTGGTACTTAAGTTTTGTCCAACATTAGCGTTTGGTCTAACATTTGTCCAGCTTTGTGTTTGGTACTTGGAATTCACGTTGACTATCTTTGACCATTTTGACTAGATAATAACTAATTTTAATATAGAAATTATAGTAAATTTACAAATGTGACCTGAGGTGGCCCTCAAATCCAACGACTTGGGTGAAACCGTGAAATCATCTAACCTACGGTAAGAGATCACATAACACTAACCCTAACTCTTTACTCTTCCTCCACCGCTCCACTTCCAAAAGATACTATTTTTCTTCCGCCTCCAATATACTGGTTTTATATACTTCTTCCCCTCCGTGAAAACCATTTGCTTGGTTGATTTTTTTGAAAGGATTCCTACATAAAACAGAATCTCAAGAACAACATATTAATTCACTGAATCCCCAATCTCTGAATAAAACAAAACCATAATTTACTCAACCAAATCAATACCCCAATTTCTGAATCAAACAAAACCCTAACTTACTGAAATAAATTAAAACCCCAATTTCACTAAATCGAAATTCCATTATCTGCATCAAACAAAACCCTTAACGTCAAATCGAAATCCCAATTTATTAATCAAAACCCTAATTTCATTAAATGGAAAACCCAACTGGTGGTCTGGTGATGGTAAAGTGGTGGCGATGGTAAAGTGGTCTGGTGATGGTAAAGTGGTGGCGATGCTAAGGAAGAAAATGACGATGAAGAATTCGAATGGAGAAATATTTTGTCTTTTTTTTTTTTTTCATGAATGGGTTTCTTTGTTATAAATTTAGATATAGATTGAGAGGTATAGGTCAGTGAATGAGATTAAGTTTCTTACATGTTCTTCAAAATTGCCTCCGATTACTTATAACCAGAATGAATTGTTTAAATGATTTTGATTTTTTTGATAACTGTTTTGATTGATGAACGAATTGAAATGGGATTTAATCACTTTGCATGAAGATTTGATCCCTTTCGATAAGTAAATCAAGAAATTTAGGTTCTGGGAAAACGGTGGTGGTGGAGTAAGTGTGTCGGGACTCGGAAGATAAAAAAGAGAAGAAGGTTGGGGAGTTGAGTTGGGTTAGGTTAGAAATTGTAAGCGTGCAAAAAACGTGTGTGCGGTGAATGGGTAATTCAGGATAAGTGAAGGGATATAATAGTAAATGTATAAATATTTAGATTATAAATTTAATAAGAATTATACTTAACGTGGTCAAACACAGTCAATGGAAGTCAATGTGAATTCCAAGTACCAAACACAAAGCTGGACAAATATTAGACCAAACGATAATATTGACAAAATCTAAGTACCAAAAACCAAATAAACCAAATCATTAATCATTTCTCCCCAATTGGATATGCTCCCTGGAGTGATGTTGTTGTACCAAGTGTATGCACGACCCGTCAGGGATTTCGAAAAATCCTTCAAGTGGACAACATGGTTGTGTTCATGTTCTCCTAATGCTTCTAGAAATCGAGAAACGTGTTCTCGAGCATTTCCCATTTTGTTATAGAGTGTGAACGTTGGAGAGGTGTAGCCTTTTGGGAGAGGGATCCTCTGTGTATCTGCAGGATACGGAGGTTGACGACGGTGCACGGTCATTGTATGACCCATTCCTCGATTCTCCATAAAGCGTTTCAAGTCTTCACGGGTGATGAAGCCGGCGGGTTGAGGCTCTGCGACTTTGCGGGTTTCATCGTTATCAGGAACAAGAATAACTTCGGGGTCCGTTGGAGACGTTTCCTTATCTTTCCCTTTTTCTTGAGTTTTGTCTGACATCTTGTCGGTGAGAGTTTTGATATAGTTGAATAGTTCCTTCTGAGTAGCAGCCATGTCAGTTTGATTTTTGGCGAGAACTTCTTGGACCTTCATGAGATCGCCTATGGTAGGAGGATTTTCTCTGATTTCTTCTGGATGCCGCCCGAAAAGAGGATGATCTTCAACATTGGTGTGAGGAGGAGTAATGTCACCACCATCATTAGAAGGGGGAATTGTTTCCGGAGTACCACCAGTGTTGTTGCTGGTACTAGCGTTGCTGGTGTTGGGATGTGTAACTGATCCTGACCTAAGATCGACCATCTTTGCAAAAATGAGAGACTGCAACCGAGAGATTAATCTCCCACTGTGGTCGCCAATCCGTGGATGGGGAAAAATACATCGCCGGTTTTTCGGGAAAGTGGAGAGTCGAGCGAGTTGTCGAGACTCCTCAGTTGGGCAAGATGTTAATCCTCACACAGATGCACCGCCGCAAAGGGGGTGCTTAGATTCGGGAAATCAATATGTATGACTCTGGCATAAACCAAGACAATGGGAGTTCCAGAATCAATTCGGTCGCAAAGAGGGAGATGGGTTGATCTGTAGGAGGGAAGCTGAGAATTTTGTGGGATCAGTGATGATCGAGGATTGTGGATGTGTTGAAGGTTTCTACAGTATTAATGAACTGTTGAATTTTGATAAGTTCTGAGTGATTGATGAATTCTTGAGAGTAGTTACTCGAGAAATTCAGTGTTAGACGTGTATTCGAGTGTTATAATGCTTATCAAGATGTCCTTCAATCATGGTTTCGGAGACTTATTTATACTGTTAGAGTAGTAACACCACTGACCCCTGTAAGTGTGACGATTTCTTGAGTGGAAGAGTGGGAAAGTGGGAGATCGTGGTAAAGTCAGTTTCACGTCATGTGGAGACTTGAATGATCATGTACCCACTACTTTTCTAACTCCTTCAACTGTTAACACGACTTACGCACGTTTCTCGTCGTGGGATGAATCCACGTGACGTAGACCGCCAGACCAAAACCCTAAGTAATATCCCCCCATTTGTGACGTGATTGATGTTTCACAAATCGTGAAGTCTGCGGGGAAGACGTGTTTAGGTTAGTCAATTGTTGATTGATTAGACACTGAGTCTAAGTTTGGTGAATCAAGCATGAATGGTGAATGCTCAGCGATTCATGGCTCGAACATGTAGTTCTTTGGAGAGATGTCAGTATGATGAATTGTTGACTAGTTGAGTGATTGAGCAAGTATTGCCGCGAATTATGATAATTCAATGAGCAACTGACCAAGTGTTGCTCAATTCACCGAATTATGGGAAATTAATGGGAAATTGAGCAAGTATTGCCCAACTCTCCAAAATTAAGGATTTGATAGGCAACTAAACAAGTGTTTCCCAATTGTGGAGTAATTATTATCAATTCATGAGATCTGGTGGAGAATAATTCATGAAATTGAGTAATAAAAGTGAATAGATGTTTCATTATTAATTCGTAGGATCAGATGTGGATTCGACTACGAATTCAGAATAATAAAACGAGCATTACCATCCCATGGGATCGTGGATTCGACCATAGAATCGGAGTAATTGAGATTTATCCATCACCATTTCACGAGACCAGTAGATTCGATCATGAAATCGGAGTAATGAGATAATATAGTTATTTCATTGCCATTTCGTGGGATCAGGCAGTGGATTCGACCATGGAATATGAGCAATTATTATTGCCATTCCATGGGATCAGGCCGTGGATTCGACCATGGAATAGGAGAAATAATAGATTATTCTGGGAATTCGGTGGTGAATTTCATGGCAGAATTAATCTATGTGCATAGTCAGGAGACGGAAAATCCTGAGGGTCCTCTCAGAAACTACTAAGAACACCTGAGTCTATACACGTCGCTTTACATAGTCAGGATTAGTGAGTGTCACTGTCCTGAAGGCGTTGTTGCTCTCAATCTGACGGAGAACCACCCAATCGTTCTTATATGTAGAGGGGGGTCGCTCTCATGTAGTCAGGGAACACTGAGTATCACCGACGTCCTGAAGGCGTTAAGCCCTCTCAATAAACAATTATGTAGGAGGACCTCCCAATTCTATTATTCTATATAGAGGGCACAATGAGATGCCAGGGATCGAATGCTCAGCTAGTGGAGGCTTTTCGTAAGACATGTTCATCATGGCTTCGTAAAATATGATTCGTCACATGCCTGAAGCCGTATCAGAAACATGCAGTATCATGATTTTACAGTTTTTCCCTTTGTTGAAAATCCACCATCTATACCTCTATCTTGTAGGGAATTTAACTGCGAAACCAACGCAAAAATAATGAGTTCATTTAGAGTTCGGACGAAGAAGTTATGGGAAAAATAGTTTTACACTCCTTCGTATGGACCTATCACTAGGATCGGTTACCAAAATCACTAGTAGTCACTAGTACCGGTTACTAGGATAGTTTACAATAGTTACTTTTGACGGATCACAACACTAAACTATTTTTGACATAACTTTTGCAAACGATGTCCAAATTCAGTGATTTTTGGCTCGTTTTAACCGTAAAAACAAGAGATACAATATATGATCAGTAGATATCAACATCATAAACTCAAAATTACCGTTTCCATCAAAACATCAAATATAGATAGATAAAGTATGAGTATAGAAGAAAAGAAATCTCCCTAAAGATGTTAATTAGTCATATAATAACCAAGATATCATGTGCTCAGTTTCATGTGCTTCCTCACCCTTCATAAGATTGAGCACAAGGGTGAGCATGCATATTCCAACACAACTAGGTTATGTTGAGTTGATCCTTGTCTTGTTCGTCAAGAGTGACTAAGACAGGATCATCATGAAAAGGCGAGGGTACCCCAAATATACCTCAAGCTATAACTTTTCCTTCCTATAAGTCCTTTCCCCGAAAGTGATTGTCTATAGACTGAGTCGAAACAATACAACAAATCAGTTCACACTTTGTGTGATCATCCATGGATACTAGATCGAGACAATACAACAACAAAGTGTGTTTACTTGATACAAAGGTTCGAACCTAACCAAACTCAATAGGATTCACATATCAAGTAAATAGGAATTAATGTTTGTGTAATTTACTTTAATTATAATTAAAAAATTATAATGCGGAAATATAAAGTAAATGACACAACAAGATTTTGTTAACGAGGAAATCGCAAATGCAGAAAAACCCCGGGACCTAGTCCAGAATTGAATACTCTCAGAATTAAGCCGCTATACAAAATAAGACAACTTCGTATAGTTGAGACCAAGCAACTAAACCTATAGTTCACCTAGTTCCCTCAGTATTCCTACGCCTCCAACCTATAAACAAGTTACGTACTTGGACCGATCCTTTGGATCGTATTCCAAACAGTAAAGGAACAACAAATCTGTTTGGTATCAACTCTCTTCAACCAAGTGATATGAGTTGCGCAAAGGTTCCCTTGTTTATCTTAACATAAACTCCTTTGCTAGGTTCCAATATTTATCTTATGTTAAATCACCCAAAGACAATCACTAAGATTAAGCCAACAACACTCTTCAACCAAGTAATATGTGTTGATGCCGATCTTCCTTAATTAATCAATCCAATCTACCACAAGGATAAACCGATTATTAATTGGATCCTCTTTTTCCCAAACAAGTATTGTGCACACCAAAGATTATAAAAACACCAAGTAAGAAATCTTCAATATCTTCTTTGTCTTAAAATCTTCTTAGATCTTCAATAAACACCTGCACACAATCACTTGAATCTCTTGTGATCAATCACACACAGAATGGAGTCTGTTAACAATGGATTATCACAAGATCGTCTTTAGATCTAACAACAGTCTAAAGATCCCTGTCGAAACCTTGAATTAGTTTGAGTGAATCTTATATAAGAAGAGAAGATTCTCAAGCATAAACAAACTAGGTGCAATCAAGATTCAACCTCCGTTAGTCAATCAAATCAATAAGAAAACTAAAGATAAACTGCAATATCTAGTATCCCACTAACGGGTCGCGCTAGAGCTTCTCAATCCCAAAGAAGACTTTAAACTGAGTGGTTGTAAGAGATTTCACCTAATTAGATTACTCTCCTCTCCGATAGGCGCCTCACCAGTAACAAAGACAAAAGAGGAAGTTTAGGTTACGCAGGATTGGTTTGCTAGAAATGAAAACTCAAAGTATTTATAGACAAGGAATTTTGGACACCAAGGAATTTCCAAAACCGAAAATATTCTCAAGATATTTTCATTACTCCACCGGATTCGATTTTCATAATTCCTGTGAATGCACTGTCCAAAAATAGTGATCGAAATCTCCTTGGAAAATCTTTAATTAGCAAATGCACATTACTAATTCTTATTTTACATATATAATTAAAAATCCTTAATTAAAAGATTCTTAACTTATTTAAATTCAATCTTGGGATTTACTTCCTTCTTATCCTTTAAGGAATATCTTTGAACAAAATAGAATAAGCATTAATGCACCGTGTTCAAAGAGTGTCGACATCTTACTCTTGCAAGTGTTTACCATGCTTGCTCACTTGAAACCGATTTACCACACTTCTAAACAAGTTTATAATTGGTTCATCTGACTTTCAAGAACCATGTGATTGATCAAGTTCCACTCAATCACATCTCATGGGTTTCCATGTGAGTACTGTGCATAGTTACACTAGCTTACCAAAGAAACGGCTGACTAGGTACTAGGATTGGTTCCCCACATATATATGGTATCTAACTTGTATGCACTGTACATGTCCATAGGATCGGTTCCCCCTTCCCCAAACTTTGCTACACATGTTCATAGGATCGGTTCCCCCTTTCTAAAACTTTGTTGCACATGTTCATAGGATCGGTTCCCATTTCTTCCATAAACCTTGTTGCACCTCATACAAGTATCGGTTCCCCCTTGTGATGCACTTCACCTCTTACTAGGATAGGTTCCCCTCTTCCCAGTAATAAGTTCAGACATACACAACCCGATCATACCCTAGGTCATTACTTAAGATTGGTTTTACTAATAAAAGTTATACCAATACAAAAGTCAGGCCTTCTGTGAATAGTTTTACCAAAAACACAAACAAGTTATGAACGGTTATACACATCACACATATTGGTCGTTCATAAGATATGCAATGAAGAACAACCCCAATAACTCCTGGAGATTTCCCTTTCGGTTCACAACACATATCATGAACTTACTTCCTTAGAACACATGTAAACATTGTTCCCTAGGATGAAATCCTCACCTCATACCCATACATAATCACAATAGCATTCATACGATTATGTTGATGTCTTATATACAAAGTTTAATGGTTAAACAATAAACTTCATATTGTATTCCTTAATACTATGTCTATCTAGAGTGTTCATGCTTCGCAGTTTTATGTTTTCAATATGCACGACTTGATAGATACGATAGGGAATGAAACAGTTCAAGTCAAATATCACTAACCTCGGGTGGAAGGATTATGTTGTTGTTGTAGCTCCGTCTTATTCTTTACATCTTCAAGTCTTCGCAATACTTGTAATGTCTCATCCTAATACTTTTATTCTAACCTATACGAAGTCGACTCTAGTACATTGTTTGTACCATAAGTAAAAATACCACTTAATGGGCCGAATTGATGCTTGAGTCATCTTTTGGTCCTCATCCAAGCCCGCTACCCAGTCAACCAAGGCAGCCCACCAGTATGCAAGGACCGGTCAACGGTCAGAATCAGTCAATGGTCAGAATCGGTCAATGGTCAAAGTCGGTCAGCATCCGGTCAAGGTCAATGGTCAAAGTCAACATCCGGTCAAAGTCAACCGTCAGTCAACTATCGAAGTCAGTCGCACCTCTAGCCAATTTTCAGTCTTGAAGCCGGCAATCGCTAACCAATTCAATCCAAAAACTCATCCGCCCTGTCGACCAATCTCCACCCATCTTGCCGGCCATTATACATGTCTGCCAAAAGCGATCTGCGACCATGTGCGCGATCAAGCGATCATGACCATGTCTTCCAGTCAACCAAGTCTGCCGACTTGCCAATCAATCCGATCACAAATGATTTCATCCATGCATAATTTATCATAGAGACATAAAGGGACAATTTCATAAAGAATTCATGAGGGAGGCATAAAGACAGCAGTTTCATGCAGAATTCATGAGGGAGGCATAAAGAGGCGATTTCATATGAATTGATGATAAAAGCATAAATGAGCTGTTTAATGTAATTTATGTTGATAATTAAAATTAGATGGAAAAATGTATAAATGGGAGAGGGGCAGAAATCAGAAGGGGGTAGCCAATAGGAGAGAAAACTATATGATGTAATACCAATATGAATAAAATTCTTCTCCCTAAGGGGATTCACCCGTGGACGTAGGCAGCCATGCCGAACCACGTTAAACCTCTGTTTCACTGTTTGCTCTTCATATCATCTCCTAACCCTAAATCCATAGAAAATAACCAATTTCATTGTGTTTCGTGCCCGAAAGTGATTTTGGGTACAAACATTGGCGCCGACTAAGGGGACATACGAGAAAAGAAATCGTGTTTTCCCATTGAGAAAAGTTGTAGAAAACGCTTCAAAATCGTGTTTGTGAGAAAGCAGTCAGAGCATTTTTTTTTAAAAAAAATCACTGCTGCAGTCCAGTTGATCACAACTGCTGCAGTCCAGATTGATCATAATAGTCGCAGTTCAGCTGATCGCAGCTGCTGCTGACCTTATAATCGCATATACTGCAGACCAGTTGATCGCAACTGCTGTAATCAAGATTCGCCGTTTCAGATCTGCTGAAGCTATCACCTACAGATACCGCAGAAAATCGCAATCACTACGAAATCTGAAAATAGTGTTGCTGGGACGCTCGGTCCGCGGGAAAAGATGTAGTGAAACATCATCAAAGTTGTTGCTGGATGTTCGATCCGCAACATGTGGCTGAGTCCTGTTTTAGGATTTTTGCTATGCTCCTTGATGGCTCTGCTATCGTGCTCGCGAGATCTGCTATTGTGCTCACGAGATCTGCTATCATGCTCGCGAGACTCTTCTATAACCATAAAATCTTCATTTCTTGCCTTGCTCTTGCGAGTTCCCGCCTTGTGCTCGCGAGCATTATTTTTAACTACAAAATCTTCACATTTTTCTCATGTTTTATGCTGTCGTTGTTTATTACGTCATTTTCGGAATTATTTTGTGATGCTCGTGAAATGTTGTTAAAGAGTTTTTGGTGACGCTCGCAGAAGTGTCGTTAATCTCTCGTGAATATAATTGTGGCAATATTCTGGTCCTACATCTTGCCTCTTTTTTCTTGAATATTGCTTGGAAAGTAATCTTTAATAAAAAATATGTTGTTGTAGTAGTCTTTGGTCTTTGTTGATGAAGGAACGAGCGAAAGAATACTAGACTTGAAAAGTACGTACTTGCCTCTATTCTTTTGTGAAGTTTCATTTCTTTGCTAAGTAAATAAGAAGTATTAACTCTTGAAGTATTCGAAGTATGAAGTATCCTTGAAGAAATATAAGAAGTACTCAATCCTCAAAATATAAGAAGTATCCGTCCTTGAATGAAAATCATAAGTATTGCCTCTGTTCATGCGAAATTATTACTTCATTTCTGGTGAAAATTCTTGTCCATTTTGGAAATGATTCTTGACGAGTAGATAAAGAACATAAAATGTTTTCTTGGTAATCCATAGTTGCCTCTGTTCTTTATCTATGAAGGAAGAATCTCTGAGAAAATGTTAAATGAACGAATTGCCTCTGCCTCTGTCAATTAAATAATCATATTCTGCGAAATAATCAAATTTCCAGCGAAAGTCTGGAATAATCTGCGAAATGCTGAATGAGTTTGCAAGTTTCTGAATGTTTCTGCGAGATTCTGACTGTTTCTGCGAATTTCTAAATCTTGCTGCGAGATTCTAAAATAGTGACGTGAATAGTGCCTCGATGAATAGTGTCACGATGAATAGTACTGTAAGCTGATAAATAGTGATGTGCGCTGATGAATAGTGTTGCGAGATTGTAGATAATCTTCTTGAGAGACTCTGAATAATATTTCTGAGAGATTCTGAACAGTACTTGCTATCTTTCTTGCGATGAACATATCTTTCCTGCAAAAATAGGTAGTGTTTAATATTAATCTGTTGGTCTTATTTTGCCTTCCTAGTTAAAGGTCTTATTTTGCCAATTTTTCTTTTTGCGACAAAATCGCAGGACGTCTTTACATTTACATGTATTGACCCATTGATCTTGTCTTATCTTTATTTTATCAAAATCTTTGCGACAATATGACAAGCCTAAGTTCCCTTTCAAGAACAAAGCCTCGTGATATTGCCGTCTTGCGATGAAATCGCAAGACGTCTTTACACTTTCATGCAAAAACCCATTGATCTCATCTTCACATTTTCTCTTTAGGCTTTTTGTCTTTGTATAATTTTCGTCACGCGACAATATGACAGGCCTAAATGATCTTGCGATCATAAAGCCCCGTGACATTGCCGTCTTAAGACACTTATCAGCTCCCTAATGGAGGGTGCCGCCCTTATCTCCCCCCTGGTTGCCCCTTCAAGGAGGGCACATCGGCCATACAAGACTAGCTCCCCCCATCCGGATTTACCAACAACCAGTTGTTTTCGCAGCCTCTTGTCCTTTATGCCTATATGGCTTATAGTTACAAGACTGCACCCTAAGTGGGGTTTTCTTCAGGCCAAGTGCATCGTAGCTAAGACTTACCAAGAATGGCAAGAGAGTTTCGTACGCTCTGGGCACCCTTGGCTCAACCGTGTACCTCGGCGCCTTGGTCATACTATGCACTTCTTGGAAGAGATTCTCGGTCGTCCAACCAGGGTATAACCTTATAAAGCTGGAAATCCAAGATCTCTCTCCCGGATAGGTTTTCTTTAACCCCAACATCTGCATGAATCAGGTTCCAGCAGCGGTATAACCTTATCGCTGAGTCATGTCATGAGATACCCCCTTTATGACGCGCTTTAAGGTCTTAAATTTGCCTCTTACGAAATTTTATTCGCGAACTAGGGTGCACGCCATAAAGGTTCGTCCCATTCTTATGTCTCTGCGAAATTGTATTCGCGTTTCTTCATTCTTTAATTTCTGTCAATTATTTATATAATCTTGAATAATCTCGCGATTACACTCGCAGCTCTGATAAAAATTTGTTTTGCTCACTTCTGTGAGTTGAAATATTCTTTAAAATCTTTTGAAATCTTAAAAATATTCTTTGAAATCTTGCGATTGTATCGCATTTGTTAAACCAAAAATCTCTTTCTGTAAAAGAAATATTCTAGAGAAATCTTTGAAATCTTCTTTGAAATATTGCGATTGTATCGCGTATTTTGGAAATTTGAAATCTTAGAAATTTTTGCAATAATTTCATTTTCTGTAATTTTTGAAAGTTTTGAAATTTTTTGCGATCTTTAGATTTTTGCGAATGTATCGCTCTTGTCAATCAAATCAAAAATCTTCGAAATGTTTTGAAATATTAGAAATTTTAGAAATCTTGCGATTATATCGCTTTTGGTAAATTAAATCAAATTTTTTGAAATATGAAAAATCTTAGAAATATTCTTTGGAATATTGCGATAGTATCGCTTTTTGTAAAAAAAATATTTAAAAATTTATTTTTTGTGAATAAAATATTAAAGGAAGTGGTACTTAGCTTTTATGTGAGGTCCTGTTGCTGCCGTCTCTCGCGAAATATTTGGTTTGCTTGCAAAATTGGCATCCTTGAAATGTATAAATCTCGCAAATAGAATTGTAATTATCGCAGCAATAAAAAGAAGTATATGGGAGAAATGAGACTTGAACCCTTGATCTGCCCCTTGCATATGCTCGCACCATACCAATTGTTCTAACCCTCTCTTGCGAAATTAATTTGCGAAATTCTCGTCAACTTTCTTCATCCTTGGCGAGATAATCATAAACTCTTTTCTTTGTCTCGCAAAAACAAAATTCTGCGAGAAGGGAGATTCGAACCTAAGTCTTCTAGTTTGCATACTCCTTCTCTGACCGTTTGGGCTACTTGTTGCTTGTGATAGAGAGGCCTAGTTCTAATATATTACTCCATTTCTTCGCTCCTTGAAGTTTAAAAATGAGTAAAAATAAAAAGTATGCTTAGCAAGGGACTCGAACCTGCGATACTAAACTTCTTAGCTTCGCTATTGACCATTTATGCTAGCTTCTGTTTGCGATAGAAGGTTATATTATCGTTATCTTACTATTATTATCCTCTCGTCAGGCAACTTTAGAAAAATCGTGAAAAAAATATTGTTGCGGCGAGACTCGATCCCGCGATCTGCTGCTTGCATTCATGCCTGCAAACCAACTGTGCTAGTTCTCTTACTTGCCAGATTTCTCTGTGACCACAAGCTCACATACTGTTCTCTGAACCAACTGTTCAAGAACCTTTCTGTGAAGTTAATCGCATAACTTTTTTCCTTATGCTTTTATTCGCCAATGAAAATGAGAAGAAAATGAAAAATATGTGTCTCTGCGAATTTGAACCAGTGACCTCTTGTTTGTTCTTTGAATCCTGAACCATCTGTTCTAGTATTTCTTTCTGACATCCTCGCATAACACTTATTTCTTATTCTTTTATTTGTCCTTGAGAAAATAATCAAAAATATGCGAAAATATCGCAGTTAGGAAGGATTGACCCTGCGACCTTAAACTTGTATGCTTCTGGTTTGACCAACTGTACTGTCTTCAACTTGTGAAAGAGTTGCGAGATTCTCGTGATTTATTCTTTTTAGTTGTCCTTGGTATAAGCTTTCTCTTTGGCCCTTTCTATTCTCTTTTCTAGACATGCTATTTTATCTTTCTTTCTTGCGAGAGTTCATTCCCTGCGAGCAATCACCATGAGTAATGCAAGTTTTTATATCAACTTCAAAAATTTGAAAACAATGATAATCATTAATTTTGTTCTATTTTGGAAATCGAATAACCTAGAAAGTACGATTTTTTTTTTAATGAAATTAGAAAAGAGAAGAGATTTTGTCATGTAGAATTATTTGTTGGTGTAACTTCATTTGATTTCTTCGCGATTGTTGATGAAGTACTTGGTGAATAAATCATTAGCCTTCTTCCTTTATCCACTGTGCTGTCTTTGTGCTTTCCCCTCCGTTGGAATCTTAATTTTCTTGTTAAAATGTTTGTGTTGGTGGATGCATCTTATCGCAAAAGAGAAATTTCGCTGGAGCTTTTGATTCCTTCATCTGTGACTTCAATCACAAAAATCATGTTCACATTAGTTGTCAAAATTATGATTAAATTCAAGTTATATGGACGTAAATTTATGATCAAAACTATTTTGAATTCAAAATATCAACTAAACAACAATTTTTGTGAAAAACACAGTTTGATAGTTAAAAATTTCAAAATCTTCCAGATCCAGCTTATTAACATATAATTAAAGAGATAAGAAAGAATTTGTCCTGTTTAAACAATTAATTGATGCCGATTCATTTCATTTCATTCCTATAAAGATTTCTTCAAATCTGCTCCTGCTTCCCAATATTTTCTTGCTTCTCTTTCTCTGTAAATATTTCTCTTAAATTGTGTTGGTTGTTCTTCATCGTTCTTTTCCCAAAATTTCCATATTTTCCCATGTATCTCATAAATCCAATCGAATTCATCATTAACAATTGTTAATTTCTCTTGATATTCTTCAATCCAACAAGGTTCAGTCCCTGTTTCTAGCGCCAAAATATAGTTGCAGGATTTCCCACAACACACCCCTTGTAATATCTTGATAATAATCTCTTGATCTAAACTAATTTGATATTAAAAGTATAATTAAAATTCTAAAAATTGTAAATAGACACACAGATTTTTACATGGTTCGATCAATTTGATCTACATCCATGATTCTTCACTATGATTGTTTAAATTTACATTTGATTTACATTAATAATTTCCACTAATGGAGTTCTAGATCTAGTTTTGGGGAAGAAGATGATAAAGGAAAGGGTTATTTAACGTTTGGTACCCATCAAATGTCCAACACATAGCTTTGGTACCCAATAATTAAAATATTAAGGGTTGGTACCTTGACCAGACGTTGACCGTCAACTAACATGTTTTGACCTGATATTTATTATTATGCTTTAAGAAATATAATTTTAATATTAAATAAATAATTTTATATTTGCCCTTTCCCACAACATCATCTTCTTTATACTGCCCCAGATAATAACAGACGACCCTTCATCGACTGAGTTTAGACTTTAGAGTTATCTTGTGTTGGCGAGGGGATAACTTCCGGCAAAGTATGTTGACTTCGATGGGCTTGGAAACATTTTTGAAGCCGAAGAGGAAACAAAGAATTCTATCCAAGCCAAGAAATTAAATAGGGAAGAAATGAAGCTTGTTGTCGTTTAAATTGGTGATGACGTTGAAGAGATTCCAATTATTTTGGTAGTCTGTAAGTTCACGAAACATGGGTTGTTTCCCATTTTCGAACGTGATTATTAAGAGAAGTTTGGAAGACCCATGTGATATTGAGTTTGATTTGGACATGTAAAGAAGACATTGAGATATTTTACCGAACAGATGGTATGCAATACTGTTGGGCGATAAATCATTGTTAACTGCGGATTTTCCCCCATTTTTACAGCTCCTTCCCTGCGGTAAACTCGAATTCGAGTACAACCCATAGTTTTAAACATCCACAAACACTAAAATCTTTAACATTTCGTTCCTTCAATCACATATATATTTCAACGTCAACAACACCTCCATCCATTGTTCTCTGTTTTCTTGCCTTGAATTCAAAACATATTCAATTACTACTGAAAATGATCGTGACTCACTGAAGACAGGTGAATCAATTTGAAAACCAATTGAATCAATAATTAAGTGGAGAAGCTGATCTTGCTATCGCGTGTTGAAAATGAAGAACCGAAACAAGAAGAAGAGATGCGTAATGTTTGGATGTATTGATGTGTTATTGGAAAAGAACATGAAGAATTCCTTTGTTATACGAAAGACAATCAAAAACAAAGAAAATAATGAGAAAGAGTTGAGAAAGAGTTTGAAATATTGGAAGGAAAGTTTGAAAAATGAAAACGTAAGAAAAAGAAGACCGATGAGATCTTTAAAGATCGGGAATATGAAAATAGGGACAAATTTGTAAATTTCAATATTTTTTTCATAAAAATTAGAGCTAATAAAATAACAATAGGTCAATCACAGTCATTGTCAGTGAACCGGTGGTCAAGGTACCAATTCTTAATATTTCAGTTATTGGGTACTAAAGCTAGGTGTTGGACATTTGCTGGGTACCAAACGTTAAATAACCCTAAAGGAAAATACATTCTCTCTCCTAAAATCTCTCTGCAAAATATCTCTCTCTTCTAAAATTGTGTCCTTCCTTTTCTCTCTCCTGCTCTTCTCTTTATATAGGTGTCTTCATAGTGGGTGACAGCTCACATTCAACTTATCTTTCCCATTTTTTAGGATTTTTGCTATGCTCCTTGCTGGCTCTGCTATCGTGCTCGCGAGATCTGTTATCGTGCTCGCGAGATCTGCTATCGTTCTCACAAGATCTGCTATCGTGCTCGCGAGATCTGCTATCATGCTCGCGAGACTCTTCTATAACCATAAAATCTTCATTTCTTGCCTTGCTCTCGCGAGTTCCGGCCTTGTGCTCGCGAGCATTCTTTTTAACTACAAAATCTTCACATTTTTCTCATGTTTTATGCTGTCGTTGTTTATTACGTCATTTTCTGAATTATTTTGTGACACTCGTGAAATGTTGTTAAAGAGTTTTTGGTGACGCTCGCAGAAGTGTCGTTAATCTCTCGTGAATATAATTGTGGCGATATTCTGGTCCTACAGCAAGCTCCCTTTATTACCACAATAATAACAATGCTTAATAACATAAGGAGTATGAGTTTTAATGTTACCTTTTTGTGGATCCACTTGCCTTGGAGCTCGACGATTTTTTAACATTAGCAGAAGTGCCTCCGTTGGTTGTCGTACTTGAGGAGTATGGTTGAACATGATTCTTAGGCTTGACTGGTTTTACTTCTTTACAAGAAATTCGAGCATTTTTTACATCAGTGGAAGCCTCTGGTTTAGAAGAATTTTTAGCTTTAACAAATTTTACCTCTTTGTTAATATTTGAAGCATTTATTCCCTTATAGCACAATCCTCGTGTATCACGATGATTTCTACTTGCTTCTAATATTGAGGTTAAATTGTTTGAGTTAACATTGAAATTTTTAAGGTCCAAATTTTCTTCTTCCAACAACTTGATTTTATCAAGGGCACTAGCTAGATCAGCCTTAAGGCATTTTTCTTGTGAAGGATATTCACCTTCTTTCTCTTCAAAATTATTTTGTTGAGAGTTAATCCTTGCATCAGATTCAACAAGTTTCTCTTCCAATAAATGTATTTTTTAAAGAGACGCATCAGATCTTTCTTAAATAATTCTATTTGAGAAAGACTAGCACATACTTTGTCTTTAAGACTCTGTATTTGTTGTGAGAATTTTTCTTTTAGCAAGTTATTTTCTTCATCAGGATTCTCAAACTTTAAAGTTAAATCTCGTTCTCTTTCAAGTGCTGAAAGAAGTATATTAGAATAAATAAAAAATTGTTTGCTCAATTCCTTTAGTTCAGATGTTTTTACACTTGATCTTTAATCAGAAATCTCAAGCATGGAACTCAAAAAATTCTCTTCATCAAAAAGAGATTTTTCAGAGTCTGAATCATTGATTGCGAATACAGGGCTTAACTTAATCTCATCTAGAGAACCTTCAGACTTATTCTCAGAAGAGCAAGTAGAACTTGATGAAGAAGCCCCTTTTAAACATTTCTTAAAATAAAAACTTCCAATGTATTGTGATACGTTAACTGAGTCTTTTTTTAGTTTTCTCTCTCGCTTAACTTTACTTTGACTCATGTCTTATAGGTTGGATCGTATCTGTAGATGGTGGATTTTCGACAAAGGCTAAAATCATAAACCAATACTTATATGTGCTCCTATTCCAGCAATCAGACGAGTATTGAGGCTCATGTCTCTTATTGAAAGCATGAAAGCTCATGCTATAAGAATCTCTGATTGAGAATACTGTCTCTCAGAGTACATGTAGATGTGTAGTCTCTCAGCTGAGGCAACGGCATATCTTATGAATACTGAGCAATTTCAGTAACTACTTTTATATAGAATGGAAAGATTAGACGGTTCCTAGACAGCTTGCCTGCTAGAATAGAGCAATAACGTCTTCAAGACGATGTTTTCCCTGACTATATAAAAGAAATATGACTCTTAAACAAGCTCATATCACATAATTCCTGAATAATTAATGCTCCTAGACGATCATACTAGTATAGATCCATCAATTAATTATTCTTAAAATCAATAGATTCATTAACTGAATCCCTGGAAAATATTCAATATTTTTCATAATATTTCGTTACTTCAATTTATGGTTCTTCCCAGCAGAATTCTATGGGTTAGTAATAAATATTCAACACACGGGCATCTGAGTTACCTTCGAATAAGACCCGACCAAAATGGTGTAAATGTATTCGACAAATAATGCATTAAAAATCACCTGAATGAACAAACAAGTATTTCAAAATACGACGAGAAGATGAACCTATGCAAATAGGAAATAAAATAATAAAATATTCACCAAGGCACTGACGGACTGGACCCACCGGCCGGCCAGTCACGTCGTGGCCAGTCCCACGCCCAATTCTATATTTTATCATATTTTATCTATTTTCTTTGATCTCATGAAAATCCCTTCATTTGAACAAATATCTTTTGTTTTAAGGAAACTCCTTTGTTTCATGGTGTTTCCTTCGCATCAAGGAAATAATATAAAATTAGGAAAGGTGTGATGGGACCGTGTCTATTATCCAGCCGGCTAGGCCCTAGTCATGGCCGGTCCCACACCTCATGGTTCCTCAATATTTTATTATTATTTCCCTAATCCCATGAAAACTCCTTAATCTCATGATATTTCCTTGATCCCATGAAAAATAATATAAAATTAGGGAAACCCGTGTGACCAGGCCCTAGCCGGCCGGTCATTCCCTAGATGGAAGGTCATGCCCTAGATGGCCGGTCATGCTTTAGATGGCCCCACACATCCCATTTTACTATTATTATATTTTTCATGTTTCTATAATCCCATTTTTTGCTCGATAATAATTTTTTATTGATTACCAAAGATTGCTCAGAGTTTACAAAAAGAACCCTAATATAGGGGTTTTAGAACAAAAAGATTACAAAAAAGATACAAAAATGTAATTAACAAAATATGTAGTAAACTGTCTGATCATTCTCTAGATTTGTAAGGAATTGTGGTCTTTGGTTGTAACAAATGCATTCTCCTCTTTGAAGGTTTGCACCCTTTTTTGCCATTGAATCTGCAGAGAAGTTCACTTCTCTGTAGATTTGAATGAATCTCCAATCCAGTACTGTTTCACAGATTTTCTTCCACCTTGAGATAGAAAACCAGGGGATCTGCATTGCCCTGAAAGCTTCAATTATTGATTGTGAATCTGATCTGAAAATGAGAAGGAGGTGTCCATGTTTAATTGCCCACTCCCCTGCACATAAAACAACCATGAATTCTGCATAATAATTTGTAGCCACTCCTAGGCCACCAGATACAGCTATGACACAATCTCCCCTTTCATTTCTGCTATAAATCCAAAACCAGCTACTCCAGGGTTACCCTTGGAGGCTCCATCACAACATAGTAACAAGTAGTTTCTTTCTGGCAGGGAGAAATATATCTCTACGACACTTGTCATTTTGATTGTTCTGCACTTTAGTCCAAATTTCTTCAATACTTGCATGTCATATGTTGAATTCCACATTAGAGCTTTCATTCTCACTTCACAGTCTGTAATATATTGAATAATGTTGATCTTGAGCTGATTAGAATTTATCTTCTCATTTTCATATACACATTTATTTCTTAAAAACCACAATTCCTGAATAGTTATAAAAGCTACAGTCCTCTAAATTTCTTGTATAGCTGAACTTTTGCCTTTAGCAGCTTTAAAAACATCTGCAAATGATTTTGTATTAACAAAGCAGAACATATCTCCTAACAATTTCCATATTATTTCACTATAATCACAATGCCACAATATATGCTCTAAAGATTTCTCAGCAGTTTTTCAAAAAACACATTTTGATGCTAATCTGAATTTTCTTTTCCTCATTTTTTCATCTGTAGGACAGGCACCTCTAACTAACTTCCACATATTGCTAGAGATGTTTGGATGAATAGCAGAATTCCATACATGAGTAGTCCACTTCTGTTTAGGGTATTTGCTCCTGATATATTCCACAGCTGAAGATACTTAAAAGATACCTATAATTGAGCCACACCATATTCTTCTATCATCTTCATTATTTATCACTGGGAGATCATTGACATCAATCATGTCCAATATTTTATTTGGGATTACCCATTCACCATCCAATAATAAATCAGCCACCTTCATTTCTGGGAATTGAATTAAGAAAGCATTTTCTGGATATAATTCTATGAGAGATTGATCTTTCATCCATATATCTTTGCCAAAATATATTTTTGTTCCAGTCCCCACCAGCCATCTGGTATGTACATGAACTTCATTGATAATCCATTTCAAACCTGGCCAAATGGAAGACTTTTTGTAATATTTAATCCACTCTCCTTTTGGATTCTGAAATTTGGCTTGGAAGCATTTTGCCATTTCACTTGTACCATTTTGGATTCTCCATTAAAGCTTCATTAATAATGCTCTATTGATAACCTCAAGTCTTCTTAATCCTAAACCTCCTTCTGACAAAGGTAAACAAACTGAATCCCACTTGACTGTAATCAACTTTCTTGTTGCAGGGTCACCTGTCCATAGGAAGTTCCTTATAATTCTTTCACTCTCTTTTAGAACCTTTTGTGGCCATCTGTAAACAGACATATTGCAGATGGGAATACTGCAGAGAACAAATTTTACCAGTATTAACCTTTCTTGGAATGATTGTAACTTTCCAATCCAACCAGCTAATCTTTCTTGTAGCATCTTCACAAAACTCCAAACATGCATGGTCTTAATTTTGCTAGGATTTATAATTACCCCAAGATACTTGTATGGAAAAGATGATAATACCATGTTACATTCTTCTGCAAGTTGGGATTTTCTTGATGCACTTGTACCCCCTATGAAGCACTTACTCTTTTCAAGACTGATGATCTGACCAGATGCTGCTTGGTAATCTATGAGTATATTTAGGAGTTTCCTTACATATTTTTTATCACCATTACAAAAAAGAAAAATGTCATCAGCAAAAAAAGATGTGAGATGGTTGGACATTTTATCTTGTCACCATTGGTATAAGTTTGTGCTCTTGTATTCTATTAGTAAGAATTCTGCTCAAAAGATCTTCTGTAATTACAAAGAGTATAGGAGACAGTGGATCTCCCTGTCTTAAACCTCTCCCCACTTGGAGGTATCCCACTGGTCCACCATTTAAAAGAACTGAAATTTTTGCAGACTTCAGTAAAGTATGTAACCAAGATATTCCTTTTTCAGAAAATCCAAAATGTCTCATGACTTGAAATAAAAAATCCCAATTTAAAGAATCATAATCTTGGGTAATGTCTATTTTTAAGCCCATGTTTCCACCTCTTCTTGGAGTTCCCAATTCATTTACTAATTCAGATGCTAGAACTATTTGATCTTGGATGTTTCTTCCCTTAATGAATGCAGCTTGCTGAGGAGAAACAATCTTCTGAATAATCTTCACTAGTCTTGAAGTGATAATTTTTGTGATCACTTTGAAGATAAAATTTATTAGCCGCCCTATTGGTCTATATTGACTTGCTCTTTTAGCATTATTCACCTTAGGTAGCAGCATCAAGAAGTTTAAATTCAATCTTGCTTGAATAAAGCCTATGCTCTAAAAAATTTTTATTGCATTAGTAAAATCACTCATAATGATCTCCCAAGCTTCCCTATATAACCATCCAGCAAATCCATCAGGACCAATAGAACTATCTGGATCCAGATCAAATATTGATGTCTTTATTTCTTCATCAATTGGGGTGGCATCTAAAATCACATTGTCTTCCTCAGTTACTATTTTTGGAATATCTTTGAAGTAGTATGGAACTGTATGAACTTCTTGATATTTAAATTTATTTTCAAAACGAGAAACCAGAATATTAGCTATTTCATCTTGAGAAGTAACTATGCTACCATTAGTCTGCTCTAATTATATAATAGCATTTTTTGCTTGTCTAACCTTAAGGTTCACATGAAAGAATCTAGAATTAGAAACTCCTTCTTTTAGCCATTGAACTCTTGGTTTTTGTTGAAGAATCTGAGTCTGTTGATCTAATAAAACTTATTGGATCCCTCTTGCTGTTACTAGATTATTGAGTAAAATTGTATCTAGAGGATTTTTATCAGAAATTAAAGTTGCCTGCAATACTGCTTCTTCTGCTTGTTGTAATTTTTTATTAATGTCTCCAAAAACGTTCCAGTTCCATTCTTGAATTCTCTTCTTCAATCTTTTCAATTTTCTCATAAAAATATAACCAGGATTTCCATTTATTACTTCTTCCCAAGAATTTTTTATTATTTGAAGAAAACCAGGATGACTTTTCCAAACCTTCAAAGCTCTAAAAGGTACATTTTTTGGTTTTGGTATTTCTGCATTAGCTCCATACAAGACTCCATGGTCTGAAACCCCTCTTGCACCAACTTTATAACCCCAACTTGGATAATACTCAATCCATTTAACATTGAAGACAGCTCTATCTAAGTTACAAACAATCCTTTTAGATCCAGCTCTATTGTTGCACCAAGAAAACTCCAACCCAGTTTTTGGAGCATGAATTAATCCACAAGTATTTAGACAATCATTGAATTCCTGCATTGATATTCTTAAAGGTTGATGTCCACCATTTTTTTCATCCAAACTTGTCACAGTATTAAAGTCACCAAGCACTAACCAAGGCTTATTAAGATTATTCAAATTGACAAGATTCTCCCACAAACTTCTTCTGTTTACTGTTAAATTTGTTGCATGAACTCCAATTATTATTACTCCTCCAACATCTACTGCTATTTCTTGACTTGTATTAGAGACAATTATTGGTGGGCTTATTGAATTACTCCATAGAACCCATAGGTTTCCTTTATTCACTTCACTTGAATTATGAATTATTTTATGATGAATACCCTGCAACCTTAATTTCTTTAAAAAATCAGAAGTTACCCAAACTTTTGGCTCTGCTAAAATCACTAAGAGAAGGACAAAAAGAATTTATCATACTCCTGAGTTTTTTTTTTAACTTTTAGTCTCCTTAGGCCTCTGATATTCCAAAATATAACTCTCATTTATATATTGGATGTTGAGAAGAATTAGGACTTCTCTTTCCTTGATTCGTTTTACTTTCATGACCACTTAATAATGCAGCTTGTTTTTTGGTAATTCTTGGTGGCTTGGTTGCTCAATGTTTAGCAGGTTCTACTACCTTACTTGATTCTCCCCCAGGTTCAGATGATATTTCTTTTGAAGTAGAAGGAATCTCACTTTGATTTGAGTTGCTTCCTGTAAATGAAAAATTATTCTGTATTGGATATTCAGAAGTAGGAGGTTGCAGATGAATCACATTAGTTGCTGGTGGAGCACTACATACCATATTGATTAGTTTATCCACTGGCAAACTTGGAAAATCTTTATAAGAATCTAAAGCAGAGCTGAATTCTTCTTGAGTTCCTTGTAACACATGAAATCTCCCTGAAGAGATAGTTTCTAGATGTTGATTAGTTGGTATTATAATTGTATGTTCATTATCACTTAAGAGAGATTCATCAATATGATCTATTATATGTTCTATGTCTTTGTCTGGTGAAGAAAAACAGATATCAAAACCTTTTGTTGCAGAAGTATTCTTTGCCCTCCAATGTTTTTTTGGTGCCTCAGCTGGAACTTGATGTGTTTCTTTAGGAAGCCCTTTAGATCTTGAAGCTCTGCATTCAGCTACTAAGTGACCAATTATTTTGCAATGGAAACAAAATTTTGGTTTTTTGGAGATTTAAATTGATTGCTCAATTTTACCATATTTAGACTCAATAACCACCTTACATGGAATGAACTTGGCTAAATCCACTTCCACTAACACACTTGCATAGTAACCAACTTCCCGTTTTAGGGTGGTTTCATCAACCTTCACTACTCTACCAATTTTGTTTCCCAATTGTAAAATAATACTTTCTTTCCAATATTCAATGCTTAACCCAGGGAAAGTTACCCAAACAAAAGTTGTAGAGGTTTTTTTATTTTCAGGATTAAAATTCGGCTCCCATGCTATAAGTTTCAGGGTTTGTGATTCAACCACCCACAGTCCCCTCCAAATGACATTTCTATCATCTTCATTATCTAGTTTAATTATAAAAAAACCTTTGCCAAGAGGAATAAATTGTATTGAACCTTTCAAAACCCATTGTTTCTTCAAAATTACTGAAGCTGTATCAATTTTCAACTTAACAAAATCGAGTCTACCTATTAGACTAAATCTCCATTCACTTAAACTATCATCAATAACATCATCCAGGATGAATAGTGAAGGCGTATCCATACTAGAATCAGAACTAGTAACAGAATTAACCTTCTCAGATGATTCAAAATTTTCTAGGTTACCAAAATATCGATCTACCATATTAAGTAAATACGATCGAATTTTAAAGGACCGGTCATTAGATTAAAGTGAAAAACCCTTGAAAAATGAATAATCACATGAATTAATGAGTAGAATTAATGCTGGAACTTGAAAATCAATGAAGAAAAAACCCGATTCCGTTGCCGATTTAGTCGCCGGGTCAAATACCGATTCGCAGAGCTAAACTCAAATATTACCTCGATTATGGTAGCCGCCCCAAAAACAAATTTCTCCCTTGTTTCCATAATCCCATGAAATTCCTCGATTTCATGATGTTTCCTTCAAATTATGAAAATTCCTTCAAATCATGAAATAATACATAAAATTAGGAAAAATCAAGGGAACGGGCCCTAGCAGGCCAACCATGCCAAGCCGGTCCCACACGTCCCTTATTTTATTATTATTATTATTTATGTTTTCCTCATCTCATGGAAACTCCTTGATTTCAACAAAACTCCTTGGTTTCAACAAACTCCTTGGTTTCAACAAACTCCTTGGTTTTATGGTTTTTCCCTAAAATCATGAAAAAATATTATGAAAATAAGAAAAATGACGTGGGATCGGGATCCTTGGAAGGCCGGCCATAGCCGGTCCCACACTTAATGATTCTCTCATTTTTTATTATTTTCCTTCATCTCATGAAGGTATTTGACGGTTTCAGCAAAAATCCTTGATTTCTTCATATTTTCTCAAATGATTGCTCAAACGCACACCGGAAAATATCAAAATTCTCAGAACCGAGATACGAACACTTTGGTGACATGAGCATGTTACTTGACCGACCAAGGTTGGATCTTTGGCTTGCAAGGATCCGGTCCCACGTATTTTCACAATTTGACCTAATTTGCGCAATTGCTCGTATTCGGTCCAAAACTCTTCCAAACAATCTGTAACTTCATAAGAAGATCGATATTCGATCCCGTGACCATCCATGGTCAGTTTCGTAACCCCTTGGTTGGTCCCTCATCTATTCATGATTAATTAGGTTTTATCACCTAAGGCTCAGACGAGCATTACTTTTATAAATGATTGAACCAGCATTTAATCATCCTTTTATCAACAAACCAACTGGTCTTCAGGAGATCTTGGTATTTGCTCACTTGAGCATATGGGCACTACATGGTTGACCCATAATCCCATGTAGCCAGTCCCTCTTCACTCCATGGTTAATTTTCAATAAACCGTCAGTAAATCATCAATTGATCAAATTAGGGTTTTGAGTCCAAGGTTAATAATTCCAGATTCAAACGCTAATAATTTTACATTGATCTCATGATCAACATGTTATTTATTATACTCGGACCAGTTGCTAGTATTCTAATTTAATATTTACTTGGTCATGCTACCAATGATTCATCAAACGAGCAACATATGCTCAAACCAAGGAATATTGGTTCAACTATCAATATTCAACAATTCATCGAACTAGCAGTATTTGCTCACGTTAACTATCAAAGTTTATTCATGTATTATACCTCTGTTTCAATAATGGACATGTACAAGTCTCAGAAAATTCTAAATCATGTTCGACTCAATAATATAAGGACTGATCGTCCCAAGAAGTCATGAAGTCAGCAACTGACTAACTAAATACATGTCTGCCTTGCAGACTCCACAATCACACGAGACATCAATCGTGTCACATGGGGGGATATTAACTAGGATTTTGGTCTGGCGGTTTATGGCACGTGTGTTCATACACACGATGAGAATGTGAGCAAGTCGTGCAATCAGTTGGAGGAGTTAACAAAGTAGCGGATGGAAAATCAACCAAGTCTCCGCACGTTGAGCAACTGGTTTTAACATGATTTCCACATCCCCATTCTTTGATTCCATCAACTGTCATACTTCATGGGATCATGGTGTTTACAGTTCTAGCAATATAAATAAGTCTATGAATCATGATTGAAACAAGGACAATCTCACGTCAAACAGACAACACTAGATTAACAATCCAACTCTCAGCATAGCAAATTCAATCATTCAGAACTTATCTTATTTTCAGAATACACAACACACCTACTATCATCGATCACCATTGATCTCACATATTTCTCAGCCTCCATCCTACAGATCAACGCATCCTCTCTTGTGACCGAATTTACTCTGGAACGACCATTATCTTGGTTTAGGCCGGAGTACTACAGATTGATCTCTCGAATTCAAAGCACTCCCTTCTTGCAGTGCATATGTGTGAGGTTAAGCATTTTGCTTGGTTCAAGGAGTCTCCTCCGCACTATCGTCTCCTCAATTCCATAAAAACCAGCAAATTGTTTTGCCCCATCTACATATAGGCGACCACAGTGGGAGATCATTCTCTCGGTTGCAATTTAACTTATCACAAAAATGGTCGGTCTTAGGTCCGGTTCAGTTACCAACCCGGATTCAACACCCGGTTCTAATATTGCAAGATCTAGTGGCACTTCTAACACCACTCCTCCAGTGTAACCTGCCACTACTAATCCTCTGGTGCAACCTGCAACTACCACTCCTCCGGTGCAACCCGCTACTACTACTCCTCCGAACGTTGGTACCGGCACTAGGGCCATCAATAATCCACCTTTTGGCCGGTCTCCTGAAGAAGTTAGAGAAAATACACCTACCATAGGAGATCTCATAAAGGTGCAAGAAACTCTTGCCAATAATCAGACTGACATGGCTGCTACTCAGAAGGAACTATTCAATTATCTCAAGACTCTTACAGGAAAGATGTCAGAGAAAACTCAGGAAAAAGGAAATACTAAGGAAGTGTCTTCGGATGCTGATCCTGAAGTCACTCCAATCCATGTAGTAGACGATGAAGAAGTTTTTAAGACTGTAGACAACCCACCAGCGAAAGATCCGTCCAGTTTCATTACTCGTGAGGACTTGGAACGTCTTTTGAAAGATCGTGGGAAAGACAAAATGCCTTCTGAACATCGTCACCAACCTCCATACCCTATTGCTACACAAAGAACTCCTTTGCCAAAAGGTTGCACTTATCCAAACTTCACACTTTATGATGGAACAGGGAATGATCGAGAACATGTTTCTCGGTTTCTAGAAGTACTGGGTGAACATGAGCACAACCATACTGTCCGTCTGAAGGAATTTTCAAAGTCTCTGAAAGGTAGAGCATATACCTGGTACAAGAACATCGCACCAGGAAATATCAAAAGTTAGGGAGAAATGGTTAATGCTTTCTACATGAAATATTTCTTCGTTTCAAAGCAAATCACACTCTCTGACCTCGGAAGGATGTTTCAAAGGAGCAACGAACATCCTAACGATTATGTGAAAAGGTTCAGGGTTCAATCCTTGGATTGCAATGATCCGAATGTCACAAAGCAACAAATCATGGATTTGTGCATCAATGGAATGATTCCAGTCTACAGAGCCCTATTAGAAAATCTCAGGTTCCAGACCTTCTCATAACTTCATGAAGCTCCCAAGAGATCAGCAACTACTGTACCTGCTTTATTGGAAAGGGCTAAGACTACAAAATCTGAGGAACCACGAGAGACTCGAGGTAGCAGACGTTTAATCAACAAACAATACAACCTCCAACCTTCCATAAATTCTTTTACAGAAGGGAACAAATGAAAATTTGAGCCACCGCGCAAGCATGTTTCCTCAACTCCTACAAAGACATAAAGGAAAGATAATGCGCAAACTCCTGCTCAACACATAAGCTGATCCAGAGGAACCTGATTTCCCCTGCTCCATTGAGAAAGTTATTGAGCTGCTAGACGCCTGGATTCAAGACGGCGCAATCAAACTGACTTATGTCAAGAAAGAGACAACTGAAGAGGCCATGGAAAACCCTCGCTACTGTCGCTTCCATAGGTTCGTCAACCATCCCACAAGTGATTGCAGAACTTTGAAGCGCATATTTAAAGAGAAGGTCGAATCAGGAGAACTCAACCTAGGGACTGAAGGAGTGCAAAAAGACCCTCTCCCAGTCAGAACCTTCACTCTTTATGAACCACCTGTCAAAGAAGCAGTTCAATCTTTAATAGAACATGTCTGCGAATTGTTATACTTATTAAAGGCTCAAAGGGGAGACATGTTCGCCGTACTGAATCACATCGTGTCAGGAAAGCGTTTATTGATTCAAGAATCATTTCCTGAGCCGCCCTCAATGACAGACAAAGAAATGTACGACTGGGGACTTCTCACCACAGTCCATCTCAATGGAAACGAGTTCAAACGAGCACTGATTGATGTTGGAACCGCTGTCAATGTTATCCCTCTGAAAACCCTCAGAGCTGCTGGTATCACACGACAAGAAGCCATTCATGCTCTAGTAACAATCACAGACCATGAAGGAACACCCAGAGATGATTATGGCCACATTACTCTTAAGGTGAACATAAACTCAATCTGGGCAGATACAAAATTTTACACAATCCGAGAAGATCCAGGATATGACATGATCCTTGGACGTACATGGGTTCATACTAGAAAGGTAACACCAACACCTTCAATTGCACATTTCTCTGTTGAAGAAACCTGTGATTCGGAAGAAGAAAAAGAAGATATTTCACCATTCAAGTATCTGAAGGAGGTCAAAGCCTTGACGGAGCTAACACAAAATCCTGAGGAAAATGCAAACGCTTTCATCAAAAGACTTCATACTCAGTAAAGTCTTATTCCTCCTCATGTGCCCATATCATCAGTTTTCAAATATGCATATTTGATCGGAGGGATTCACTCCACCAACTTAGCAATTGAAAAATGTTATGAATGGATGACCTCACCTCAGTAATATTTTACCAAATGGATAAGCTCCGAGTTTCTTCAAATCGAGCATACCATCAAAAAGTTTATTGTTGAAGACGTAGCCAAGCATGAAAAATAGTATCTCAAATAGTCTCTCCCGCACGAGTGTCCATACATATCACAGCCATGGAACTCCACTATAAGAGGAATTACAAATCAGCAGAAGATATTCAGAGCATGGATGGTCAAGCCTAACAAATTCCAGGAAGGAGATTTAGTTCTCAGAGTAACTAAGCATAATTCCCATTCTACAAAGAATTCCAACTGGGAAGGACCCTTCATGATCTCTAAATATGTTGCTGGTGGATACTACAGATTGATCAACATGGATGGAAAGGAAGGTGTGGTCGTGATACACATAAATTGGCTTAAGGCCTTTGACGTATGAGGTTTTGGATATTTGGAGTATTGGGTACAACGTCCAAAATATTTGGCATTTAGATTTTTGCTTTCATAGTATTTCAATTCCTCCAAAATGTTTGCAATACTTATATTCAGTAATTTAAATCCAGCAATTTATCAAAATTCAGTCTACTTAAAGAAAATCTCTATTAAATCCAAAGAAAATCCTCAATCATCTGCTTACTCAAAACCAATTAAAACCAGAAATAAACCTCACATCTCTCATAAGTTCATAGGTTCAAGAGATTATGAAAAGAAATCAAAGGAAATCAGCAAAGAAAGATTTTTGCTCCTCTGCATCCTTCAAGACTTATATAGTCACCTTCTCCATGTTCAACTCTTCAGTCAGTCTGGAAATTTTGTCTTCCTTCTCCATCATAGTGTCATTGGGAAAGGGTATGTTATTTTCACATGAGTCCTTAATAGCATTCATCTTCTTACGAAGCCACTTCACGTTGAAGCCAAGTCTCTCAGAATTCTCCAAGTTGAACTCCCAATCAAAGAGTACATCTGGAGTCACAGTATTTCTTGCCCTTGTGCATATATCATTTACAACATGCAAGATAACACTCACTTTCATTGTTAAAGAATAATCACGCTTTGGGTCTCTAGTGACGACGATGTGACCGAACTTCCTCCATATTTTATCATATAAGCCTGAATATCCAACGGGAACGCTAAATCCACCAACTAGATCATGGTATGGGAGTGATGCATCAAATGGGGGATCAAAATAAACTCCCGCACTTGGGTATTCATGCACCACTATACGGTTTTCAATTACTGGAGCAACTTCTGCAACAACAGTTTCTTCAGTCTCTTATACTAACGGCTCAGTTTCTTTCGCCACTGAAGCAACAACAATCAAAGTCTTAGTCTCCTTAATTACTTCAGAAACAACTCTCTCATGGCCTTGAAGTGCATATATGGTTGCCTCTTTATTGATACCCTCAGGGTTGCTTGTTTCATCATTATTGGCTCCTCCATTCTCAACTTCGGTATTTTGCAACTAATACGAAGATTACATGAGATTAGGACCATCCAAGTATAAAACCAAAATAAGTCATGAACTACAGCATACAAGTGGTCTAACATCATCAAAGTTCTTTATTACACATGCTAGACATCAGCAAATAACATGAAAGTCGCAAGAACTCATTTTACAACAAGCCCGCCTGGGAAGATTCTACACTTACCTGTACAAAAATATTAACTGGGAGCAATTAGTGAATAATAGAAGGTTGAGTTATATACCATTCTCTTCGTATGTATGTTATCTACAATATATCAAAATTTCATAGCAATCGGATAAACGATCAAGAAGATGTGGTTGAAACTTCGGACTACATGACAGCTGAAAATTTCCTGAAAATCTCCTGGATGTTTACTGTTTCGTCTATTCGACTCCTAAACGTGCTCAAAACTTAAAAATATTCTTTGTGAAAGCTTGGAAATTTCCTGGGCATAAAGATACATATTCAGATCATGAAATTCTGACATCAGACAAAGATTCTACGGCGTTTTCTCTAAAATGCTGAGTTCTGAATTTTCTGGTGACGTATTTTCGACAAAACTTTTCATATATTCACATGCATTCTCACTCATTCAGTTGTATATCAACAAATTTATGCTTCTATGGATAAAATACAAGAAAAATACTTACTTGGGTGGTCTCCGAAGTGCTCAAAGAACCAGAATGGCTCACACCGACATTGACAACACCATTACTTTCATTCGGTTTCGAACTCTGGGAGTTTTCTTTATCACCATTCTTCGAGCGAGCATCACCAGTATTCTCCGCTTCCATGGAAACATCCTCCTGGATATATTCTCAACAATTAGCATTTTATTTACTAAGCATCATAATTTGCTATATGCAGAAATACTTACTTCAGATTCTTCTTCAACACCCAAGTCAGAAACCGTCTGCCCAGCAGCAGAGAACTGAAGACCGTCAATACTAGATGGAATAAAATTCTGCAACAGAATAGCAAAGATTGGTTTCAAGATCCTAATTACATGGATGAGAAGAAGTCATGATGAAAGAAATATCGATAACTCACCTAACAAATCACTGGGGACTTTAGGGTGTTAGATAACATCTTATAATTCTTGCTCCTGCCTTCTCCGCCATGAACAGTTGCTTCATCCTTCGATAGGTTTACATCAATTCAAAATCTTACATTATGACCGCCCAGCGAAAATAAATTTTGATGCAATGATCAAAATACAATCATCATAATCTTATGAAGACTTCGTAAAATACTTACTTGTGAACATCCTGGAGATGTTTTCCGTTTATCACTACTAGGGAAATGCTTCAATCTTGGTCGAGTAGCAATCATCTCAAGAGAAGGATGCTATTTCACTAATGGTTGATAAACTCTCACAAAATCAAGTAAACGCTGGAGTTGTTGATACCAAAAGTTTATGTAACCCGGAGTTACATATGTAACTCTCTCAGAGCTGGGGAACCAGAATTCACTTCCTTCCACATGTGTGCGACCCAGATGGGTCATGAGCTGATCAACTGAAGGTTTTGTTCTTTAAAAAGTCGGAACACACTGATCCATACCCATTTTCCGAGCTTCCCTATCAATATTGTATTCTTCCACTGAGAATTCACCATGTATTATGATATCAGATAACCGGGAGTATAACTTAGCATAAAAGCTCTCTCACCGTCGTCCAAATCAGCACCAGATTTCAAAGTCATGCTCTCCTCATCATTAAAAGTTCTCAACTGAGAGATGTAAGGGGGAACTAATACCCATGGGCGGAAGGTGAATTCAGATTCATGGTCCAGGACATCAACGAAGCGAGTCTTGAGTCAAGGTTGCTTTGTGGACCAGCGCATGATCCTGCCATTAGATTTCTTAGAGAAAACATGGCGAGCATCAATATTTAATGCTTGCAAAATGGTACGTGGAATAGGTGCATAATTATTGAAGTGCTCCCACATCAAAGCTTGAATAAACATTGTATTAGCATAACACTCAATCTTCATAAAACCGTTCGAGATACTAAAGTCTATGATCAGGGAATCCAAGTTAGAGTACAAAGAACCCAGAAACAAGATACCTATTGGGAGTTGCTCACCCTGAGACATCTTAATCGCAAAAGGAATCACGAATGGATTCAAAAAAATTCCAGCATCTTCAAATACATCTCCGGACAGCCATAAGCACAAGAAAGCAGCAATAGATAACATACCGTCAACTGGCCACTCCAGAGGAGTATCTTTTGGCCACCAGTGTATTAACCAATGAGCATAACAACCTTTGCTGCCAGATGCCTTATTGATCTCTTCCATCGTGGTTTTCAAGATGTTAGAGATTGCAACTTCCTCTAATGAAGAAATATTTTCAGGAAGATTCCTTGTGATTGGAAGATGCAACAAAGCAACTACATATTCTAAAGTAATGGTAAACTCTCCCCATCTGCATATGAAAGAGTGAGTTGGAATACACCATCGAGCAAGTAAAGCTACAATATCTCGCGCATCATGAGGAATTTTTTTTACAATACACCAGAAGCTTTAATAGCTCGTATTACTCGTGCGTCATGCAACTTAGCTCGAACACGAGGAACACCCAGCATGTACCTCGCCCATCCAGAATTTTTTTCCAAGGGCCGTCGAGAAAGCTTGAATTCAATAATTGATGCAGAAAAATATCATCGTTCAAGACAGAACTGAATAGCTGCCTGAGGAGTCACCTTTTTTTTCTGAGTAACCTCTCTGGGATTTATCAGAAGACGAAATGCTGGAGTTTTGAGACGCTTTTCAGGCTCTTGATCTATGAAGAAGGCATCCTCTATGTTTGGAACGTTCTTGATTCCAGGAGTCTCATCTTCGCCAATGAAAGTCTCATCCATGCATGAATCATCCTTAGAGGCATCATCATCTATGTGTGAATCTTCACTGGAAGCATCATTGTCCACACACATATCATCTCTGGAGCATCATTTTCTTGAGAATCAGACATCCTTGCAAAAGTAGTTGTAACATGCACACAATGCTCCGCTTCAGTATATCATTCATATAAGAAGCAAACATCAGTGGAATGAAGTAATTGGAAAAATGCTCATGCAAGCATCTACAAACCGGTAATTCTTAACTCTTACCTTTTTTTACGATTCCACTAACAGTAGTGAATGCAACGTAGGAGTTAATACTTCAAAACTTGCTCGTTTCTTCGAACCTACAAAAGACGTGCAAAAGCTCAGATTTTCATAAAATCATGAATGTTTCTGCTGCGTGAACATTCACCATGGAATTATGAAAACTAAAACATTATTTCATCATAAATAATTATTTACTTCTAAGTAATATTACACAAAACTCAAGTTTTGATTTTAAGGAAAATAATATGTATTTGCATATATATATATTAAAAAAAAAACGTGATTAACTCACGTAAATTTTTTTTTTTACGTGAACAAAGCTCACTAAATAAAATTCATGGGATATCCGGGGAAAAATTTCTTCCTTTGGTTGCTGGCGCGATGAAGATGAAGAGGTGATGAAGGTGATGGCCGGTTGTCAGGAGAAATAAAAAAAAAGAGAGGAATTACCCCTTTTATATCAAATTTTATTTCCAAAACCTAATCACACAAAGATTTCCTTATTAGGCCCGGCCCGTGAATCCTAAAACGACCAAGGTCCCGTCATCAAATCAGCGGTTCAACACCAATTTACGCTCATTAGATGATGCTCTATCATACCACTGGGATCTTCATTCAAGTCGTGGTTTTCTCGTACTATCAAAAATCCGTAAGGTCTTATCTAATGACTAAGTTCAATTGCTTATATTGTTTGTGACCGGAAAATCACCATTCAGTGTTGACTGAGGAACATGACTGTCCCTCACTAAGCAGGGGACTTAATGTAGATGGTGGATTTTCGAAAAAGGCTAAAATCGTAAACCCATACTTATATCTGCTCCTGATCCAACAATCAGGCGAGTATTGAGGCTCATGTCTCTTATCGAAAGCATGAAAGCTCATGCTATAAGAATCTCTGACAGAGAATACTGTCTTTTAGAGTACATGTAGATGTGTAGTCTCTCAGCTGGGGCAACGACATATCTTATGAATACTGATCAATTTCAGTAACTACTTTTATATAGAATCGAAAGATTATACGGTTCCTAGACAACTTTCCTGCTAGTATAGAGCAATAACGTCTTCAGGACGATGTTTTACCTGACTATATAAAAGAAATATGATGCTTCAACAATCTCATATCAAATAATTCCTAAATAATTAACGCTCCTAGACGATCGTACTGGTATAGAGCCATCAATTAATTATTCTTAAAATCAATAGATTCATTAACTGAATCCCTGGAAAATATTCAATATTTTTCATAATATTTCATTACTTCAATTTATGGTTCTTCCCAGCAGAATTCCATGGGTTAGTAATAAATATTCAACACACGGGCATCTGAGTTACCTTCGAGTAAGCCCCGACCAAAATGGTGTAAATGTATTCCACAAATAATGCATTAACAAACACCTGAATGAACAAACAAGTATTTCAAAATACTACGAGACGATGAACCTATGCAAATAGGAAAGAAAATAATAAAATATTCACCAAGGCGCTGATGGACTGGACCCACCGGCCGTACAGTCACGTCGTGGCCAGTCGCACGCCTAATTCTATATTTTATCTATTTTCTTTGATCTCATGAAAATCCCTTCATTTGAACAAATATCCTTTGTTTTAAGGAAACTCTTCTGTTTCATAGTGTTTCCTTCGCATCAAGGAAATAATATAAAATTGGGAAAGGTGTCATGGGACCGTGTCTATTAGCCGGCCGGCCAGGCCCTAGTCATGGCCGGTCCCACACCTCATGGTTCCTCAATATTTTATTATTATTTCCCTAATCCCATGAAAAATCCTTAATCTCATGATATTTCCTTGATCTCATGAAAAATAATATAATATTAGGGAAACCCGTGTGACCGGGCCCTAGCCGGCCGGTCATGCCCAAGATGGCCCCACACATCCAATTTTACTATTATTATATTTTTCATGTTTCCATAATCCCATGAAATTCCTTGATTTCATGATGTTTCCTTCAAATTATGAAATAATACATAAAATTAAGAAAAATCACGGGACCGGGCCCAAGCCGGCCAACCATGCCCAAGCCGTCCCACACGTCCCTTTTTTTTTTTTATCTTTTCCTCATCTCATGGAAACTCCTTGATTTCAACAAAACTCCTTGGTTTTATGGTATTTCCCTAAAATCATGAAAAAATATTATGAAAATAAGAAAAATGACGTGGGACAGGGATCCTTGGAAGGTCGGACATTCCTTGACCATAGCCGGTCCCACACTTCATGATTCTCTCATTTTTTATTATTTTCCTTCATCTCATGAAGGTTTTTGACGGTTTCAGCAAAAATCCTTGATTTCTTCATATTTTCTCAAATAATTGCTCAAACGCACACCGGAAAATATCAAAATTCTCAGAACTGAGATACGAACACTTTGGTGACGTGAGAATATTACCTTTACCGACCAAGGTTGGCTATTTAGCTTGCAAGGATCCGGTCCCACGTATTTTCACAGTTTGACCTAATTTGCGCAATTGCTCGTATTCGGTCCAAAACTCTTCCAAACAACCTGGAACTTCGTAAGACGATCGATATTCGATCCCATGACCATCCAGGGCCGGTTTCGTAACCCCTTGGTCGGTCCCTCATCTCTTCATGATTAATTAGGTTTTATCACCTAAGGCTCAGATGAGCATTACTTTAATAAATGATTAAACAAACATTTAATCATCCTTTTATCGACAAACCAACTGGTCTTCATGAGATCTTGGTATTTGCTCACGTGAGCATCTGGGCGCTACATGGTCGACCCATAATCCCATGTAGCCAATCCCTCTTGACTCCATGGTTAATTTTCAATAAACCGTCAGTAAATCATCCATTGATGAGTGCAAGGTTAATAATTCCATATTCAAACGCTAATAATTTTACATTGATCTCATGATCAACATGTTATTTATTATACTCGGACCAGTTGCTAGTATTCTAATTTAATATTTACTTGGTCATGCTACCAATGATTCATCAAACGAGCAACATTTGCTCAAATGAGCAACATTTGCTCAAATGAGCAATATTTTCTCAAACCAAGGAATATTGGTTCAACTATCAATATTCAACAATTCATCGAACTTGCAATATTTGCTCACGTTAACTATCAAAATTTATTCATGTATTATACCCATGTCTCAATAATGGACATGTCCAAGTCTCAGAACATTCTAAATCATGTTCGATTCAACAATATAAGGACTCATCGTCCCGGGAAGTCATGAAGTCAGTAACTGACTAACTAAATACACGTCTGCCTTGCAGACTCCACAATTACACGAGACATCAATCGTGTCACATGGGGGGATATTAACTGGGGTTTTGGTCAGGCAGCCTACGGCACGTGTGTTCATACACACGATGAGAATGAGAGCAAGTCGTGTAATCAGTTGGAGGAGCTAACAAAGTAGCGGATGAAAAATCAACCAAGTCTCTGCACGTTGAGCAACTGGTTTTAACACGATTTCCACTTCCCCATTCTTGGATTACATCAATTGTCACACTTCATGGGATCGTGGTGTTTACAATTTTAGAAATATAAATAAGTCTCTGAATCATGATTGAAACAAGGACAATCTCACGTCAAACAGACAACACGAGATTAACAATCCAACTCTCAGCAGAGCAAATTCAATCATTCAGAACTTATCTTATTTTTAGAATATACAACACACCTACTATCTTCGATCACCATTGATCTCAAATATTTCTCAGCTTCCCTCCTACAGATCGACCCATCCTCTCTTGTGACCGAATTTATTCTGGAACGGCCATTGTCTTGATTTAGGCCGGAGTACTACAGATTGATCTCTCGAATTCAAAGAACTCCCTTCTTGCAGTGCATCTGTGTGAGGTTAAGCATTTTGCTCGGTTCAAGGAGTCTCCCCCGCACGGTCGTATCCTCAATTTCGAAAAACCAGAAAATCGTTTTGCCCGATCTACAGTATCAAACACAGATGATTCGATATTTTCGTGTTTTCCTGCTATGATACCAATTGAAAAGACGAGGGTACCCAAATATACCTAAATCTAAAACTTTTCCACCTATAAGTCCTTTCTCCGAAAGTGATTGTCTATGGACTGAGTCGAGACAATACAACTAATTGGTTCACACTTTGTGTGATCGTCTATGGATACGAGATCGAGACAATACGACAACAAGAAAACTTGTGCGATTGACTATGGATACAAGATCGAGACAATACAACAAAGAAGTATGTTTACTTGATAATAGGTTCGGACTTAACCAAACACAATAGGATTGATATCAAGTAAAAAATAATTAACGTTTATGTATTTTACTTCTAATTATAATAAAAATAATTATAACTACATAAATAGAAAAGTAAAAGACACAACAAGATTTTGTTAACGAGAAAACCGCAAATGCAGAACCCCGGGACCTTGTCCAGAATTCAATACTCTCAGGATTAAGCCATTATACAAAATCAAAACCAACTTCGTATAATTGAGACCAAGCAACTAAACCTATAGTTCACCTAGTTCCGTCTGTATCCATGCGCCTCCAACTTGCAATAAGTCACGCACTTGGAATAATTCCTTTTGTTCATATTCCAAATAGTAAAGGAACAACAAATTTGTTCGGTAACAACTCTTTTCAATCAAGTGATATGAGTTTGACAAAAGGCTCTCGTGTTTATCCCAATCAAAGTTCAACAATCGTAGTCAATCAAATCAATCGAAAACTAATAATAAACTGAAATTATATAGTTTCCCACCAATGATACTCGTAGAGCTTCCCAATCACAAATAAGTCTTTAAAATGAGCGGTCGTAAGAGATTTTTCCTAATTAGGGTACTTTCCTCTCCGAATAGACTGATCCACCAGTAATAACACAACTAGGTAGTTTTTCTGGCTCTGAGGATTAGTTTGCTTGAAATGCAAACTTCAGTATTTATAGACCAAGGAAGTTTGGAAGCCTAGGAATTTCCAAACCCGAATATTCTCAAAGATATGCAATAAGGGCAAAGACGGTTTTCATAATTCATGGAAATGCACTATCCAAATATTGACCGAAATCTCAGTATAAAATCTCCAACTAGTAAATGCACATTACTAATTTTTTATTTTCTAAAGATATGCATTTTAATTGCTGGAAATTAAAAGCATATAAAACAAAAGATCTTAATTAAAATATTCTCAATTTATTTCGATCTGGGATTCTCCTTTAGCTATTAAGGAATATCTTTGAACAATAAAAGATAAGAGTTATTGCACATGTTCAAAGTATGTCGACATCTTTACTTTGTAAATCATTTTTCATATTTATAATCTTGGAACCGAATTGCCACACTTCCAAACAAGTTTAGAATTGGTTCATTTGACTTCCAAGAATTATGTGATTGACTATCCTATCAAATCACCAAAAATGGGTTTAAATAGTTTTACCAAAACAAGTTTTGGTTCTACCTTCATGTGGGTACTAGGATCGGTCACACTAGCTTTCCAAAAATTGGTTGACTAGGTACTAGGATCGGTTACCGCATATATATGGCTATCTAACTTGTATTCTGCTGCACAAGTCATGGGATCGATTACCAATCACTAAGATTTTATTACACTTATTACAAGGATCGATTCCCCTACTTGTGATCGATTGCACCTTTTACCAGGATCGGTTCCCCAATATCTAGAGTTGGTCATACCATCTCAGGTGATTACTTAAGATTGGTTTCACTAATAAAAGTCATACCAATACAAAAGTCAGGCCTTGTGAATTGTTTTACCAAGATACATAAACAAGTTATGAGCGGTTGTACTAAACACACATATTGGTAATCCAAAGATTTGCAATGAATGACAATACCAATAAGCCTAGCGATTTCCCATTCGATTCATAACTCAAGTTTATGAATTGTACTTCCTTTAAATGAATGTAAAAAATTGTTTCCTATGACGAAATCTTCACCCATACCCATACATAATCACTGTAGTTGTAGGAAATCCTACACTACACCCTTGATAAGAATTCACAGTATTTAACACATAATTGAAGATTAAAAACAACACTTTATCATTTGATTCTCAGAAATGTTTACAAGAAATGGTAGAAATCAAGAATACAACCACTCTCTTGAATTTTGTCTCTCCTCAAGACTTTCTCAACACTCAAAAATACATCATCCTTCTTTGAATCTACTGGGTCTCTTTATATAGGATAGTTACATAGTGGATGACAGCTAAGTTGTCCTTTAATTTCGGATCTGAACCGCAATATTATCGCAGTAGTTATAATGTCCATTCTCGCAAGCGTTGTTCCCATCACAGGGCAATCATGCTCTTCTCGTGTTTCTTCATTTGTCAGCTATTACGTCACTCGTTAAATTATCTTGTGACACTCGCAAAGTGTTGTTGAAGAACTCGCAGAACTGTCGTTGTAAATCTCACAGAAGTGTTGTAGTGGCGATATTATGATCCTACATCTTGCCTCTTCTCATGTATTTTCTGCGAGAGGGGAAAGATCATGAGAATCAAAATGCCGCAGTTGTTCATCTCTTCACTTTTTACTGTTCTGACACATTTCTGCATCTATTGCCAGATTTATTACACGTGTCTTTTCTTTCATTCAACTTATGACACGTCCATTTCAACCGATGTATTCTAAACGTTCACGTCTTCTCCTCGCATTAAATACATTCATCTTCTCGAAAATTTTCTTCTTCTATAAATACTTCTTTCATTCTTTTCTTTCCCTCTTTTTACTTTCTTCTTTCTCCTCTCTGCAATTTTACTGTTCTTCCGTAAATTCCGGATCTGCTACTGTTATAATTTTTCTTTCGATTTTTACTCTTCCAGTTCTTCATTCCCATACTAAAATGGTTGCAGCTGGTCACAAATATATGATCGCTTTCGAGAAGATCCAAAGAGAATTTCAAGACAAAGGTTTTACTTTATCCACCATTCCCAATCAAAACCCTAAATCTGAACTTTCTGCTCCATTATTTTCTGATTTTCCATGTAATCGTGAGAAGATCATAGTCTCGCTAGGCCAACTTGAGGATGGTCTTCCCATTCCTCTCTACGACCCTGAACTTCCTTTATTCTATGCGATACTCTCTCACGAGAAGTTCTTGCGGGGCAGTATATCAATTAAGTGGGGATTGTATTTGCTTAATACTTGAGTATGCTACTCGCGGTGCTGGTAAAAAATCTCGCTACCCTGATGATGCGAAGAATCCTAAAGTTAAAGATGTTCCAATTGTTTCCGCGAAGTATACTGTGGAGACCTTCTTCGCAAATTACGATATAATCCCTTGTAAAAAGGATATCACTTTCTGGGGTGTCCGCTTACAAAAGAAAGATAACATCGCTGAAGATGAAGCTCTTATGTTAGATATCGACTAGCATACGGGTAATAGTCAAGGCCCTCGCCATTCCAATGATGACAAATGGTTCATTTTTCCACTATGTTTAGAGGGTCCATATATCTTTGGTATCCATGCTTTACCTGCGAATCTCACAGAATACCAGCCGTGGGTATTCAACTGGCCTGAGAGAAATAAAAAAGTATGTTTTCTTAATTTTTTGCATATAAATTACCATTTTTTTTCATGTCTTTAGATTCTCGCTGATTATTTCCTTTTTATCAGATTGAAAGGTTGAAAGCTAGCTACGATAGGCTAGGGAAACCTGCTACTTACTTAGCTCTCAAATCTCTTACAGATGAAGTAAGAATTATTTCTTTATAACTTTTTATAATATATTTTTGCCTCTATTTCTTATCTTTATCCGTGTTCGCAGGAAATTGAAGAAAGAGAGCCTGTGAAGCCTGCGAGAACTAAAGAGAAATCCACAGTTGGTCGCAAGGGGAAATCTACTGCCCCTCCCAAATAGAAGTCTACTGCTCCTCTCAGAGAGAAATCTGGTGCTCCTCCCTTAAAGAAAAGAAAAACCCAATTCTCTTCTTCTTTAACTCCTCAACCTAATCCAGAAAATTCAAGTGATGATTCTAATAATGACAATAATGATGATGATTTTGATGTTGATATCCCTTCTGCAATGGAGTCTTCTCAGCTGATTCTTCCATGGCCCAACTATCTAACATTTTTGGCGATATTACTCATGGTATCGCAAATGATTATGGAGATGAAGCTCTTAATAGGATATTCCAGGCTCTTTCCAAGATATGTAATGCTCCCATACTGGTTGATAATGATTCCTTCCAAGGAATCTCTAGATCAATATCTTCAGTCTCTTAAATTCTCTTGGCATTCTGGTATATTTTCATTTCTTTACTATATTTATGTATTCATTTCCTCGCCAAGCCTTAATTTACATTATTCCCTCGTAGATTGGAATAGCTTCCTTTGTTGTTGCCTCAAACTTGGAGAGGAGGTGCGCATCTTTTCACAAGAAGAATATTGTTCTTCGTAAAAAGAATGTGGAGTTGGAATCTGAGTCCGCTAGTCTTTGCGGGCAATTAGAATCTGGGTTTGTTGACCTTCAAGAAAAGATCAATCAGTTGGAAACTGAACTTTCTTTCTCGCAAAATAAGGTCGCAAGCCTCCAAGCTGCGAATAATCAATTTTTTGGTAATAAATTTCTCTCTTTTTCGTTAATCTTGTATCCCTTTACATTTTTTCTTATTTTTCTTCTTCGCAGATGTTTACGGCCTTTCTGACGAAGCTGTATTCCTTAGTTCTTTTCCAAATCCAATAGACAATGATACTATTTTAGAGCTTCTCAATAATTCTTTGAATAATCCCTCCAATGATAGAATCAATTCTCTTTCCATAGATGAACTCAGGTCTAAGCTACGCCTCTTAGAAACTGACCATAAATCTTGTTTAAACATGGCTAACAAATTCAAACGCTTTCACCATAATTCTAAGGAAGAAATTAGAATGTTAAGGGCCAAGAACAGTGATCTCTCAGACGATAAAGATTGTATATCTAGACAAGGAGTTCAAACTTTAGCGGATTTTCATAAAACTCTTCTTGAAGTTCAAATAGAAAGAGATAGACTTATCTGCGATAAAGAGATTCTTGTTGAAAGAGAAAACCAAATTCGTTCTCGTCTTCTTATTAATGATGATGATAAATTTGCTTGGGCTGCAAAGATTCTTGACAACGCCAGAGCTAACTTAGGTGTAGATGTTAGTCTTCATGTTGAACAATCGGCCTTAATTAAAGACATGATTTCTGAAAGAGAAGGTTGCTAATTGTTCTTCCTCATTAATTTCTTGTCATTAATCTTCTTATCTTTGCAGATTTTTAATTTGTTGTTATATACTCGCAGGAGTTGAGAAGAGATATACTGAAAGAATTGGAGAACTTGAAGCTGATAAGAATCAAATCGCAAAGACTCTTGCTGCTCGCAATGAAAAATATTCAAGATTGAAGGAACAATTTAAGATTACTACTTCGAATTTTAGTAATATCCTTGTTGGTGTTCGCAATGACTCCGTCAAGGGTGTTTGTGATGATCATAACATTTTTCGCTCTTTGTATCCTTGCCTCTCTGAGTAAGTTCCAACAAATACTCCAAACCTTGTTATCTCTGATAGTGAAGCTGAAGAATTTGGCGGAGATGAAGAATCTGGCGAAGATAAAGAAGAAAAATCTGGCGAGGATGATGATGGATCTAACTAGTTTTGTTTCCTCTTTTTAATCTCCTTGTAATATTTGTACATTCATCTCCTTCTTCTTGTGATATTACTGCAAGGTTCCTTGATGTATAAATCTATTTTGCTTCTATCTGTATGAATTATAAAACAATTCTTTTCTGAAATATAGTTAATCAACATGATTATTAATCTTTAACTATCTGTATAAATGTATCAAATGATAATGTCTACGTAAATTTATCATATAATGATGAATAACAATTCCATCATTATGTTCATTCCCATACTTTGCCTCTTGTTATTCATCTGCAATATTAAAAAATTAAGTAGAACTTAGATATTAATTGTGAATAAAATCTATTTAAATATTCTTGCCTCTATTTAATATCACAAGTCTCATTATCTCTGCGTCAATACCGCAGTCATTCAATTTTGATTTCTTGTGGTCTTATTATGCCTTCCTAGTTAAAGGACTTATTTTGCCACATTTTGTATCTGCGATAAAATCGCAGGACGTCGTTACATTTGCATGTAAAAACCTATTGATCTTGCCTTATCCTTATTTTATCAATTTCTCTGCGATAATATGACAAGCCTAAGTTCCCTTGCGAGAACAAAGACTCATGACATTGCCGTCTTGCGATGAAATCGCATGACGTCTTTACAATTCCATGTAAAAACCCATTGATCTCATCTTAACCTTTTCTCATGGCATGTTGCCTCTGTATAAATTTCGTCACGCGACAATATAATAAGCCTAAATGTTCTTGCGATCATAAATCCCCATGACATTGCCGTCTTTAGATACTTATCATCTCCCTAATGGAGGGTGCCGCCCTTATCTTCCCCCTGGTTGCCCCTTAAAGGAGGGCACATCGGCCATACAAGACTAGCTCCTCCCATACGGTCTTAACAACAACCAGTTATTTTCGCAGCCTCTTGTCCTTTATGCCTATATGGATTATAGTTACAAGACTGCACCCTAAGTGGGGTTTTCTTCGGGCCGAGTGCATCATAGCCAAGACTTGCCAAAGATGTCCAGGGTAGTTTCATACGCCCCGGGCACCCTTGGCTCAACCGTGTACCTCGGCGCCTTGGTCATACTCTGCACTCCTTAGAAGAGACCCTCGGTCGTCCAACCAGGGTATAACCTTATATAGTTGGAAATCCAAAGTACCTCCCCCGGATAGGTTTTCTCTAACCCCAACATCTTCATGACTCAGGTTCCAGCAGCGGTATAACCTTATCCCTGAGTCACGTAAAGAGATACCCCCTTATATGACGCACTTTAGGTCTTACATTTGCCTCTTGCGAAATTGTATCCGCGAACTAGGGTGTACGCCATATAGGTTCATCCCATTCTTATGTCTTTGCGAAATTTTATTCGCGTTTCTTGCGAATATTGCAATTCTGATGAAATTTCTTTTCTTTGATCTTATCTTTATTTGCATTTTGACTCTTGTATAATTTTTCAATTTCATTTCTTTCATTCAAACAAAATATCTGTTTGAAATATTTTCTTCAACAAATCATTCATAAAATTCCTAAATTTCATCATTTTACCTTTCTACTTACTACCTTCTGCTTCTTCCCTTTTGTTGCGTTTTGTTGTTTTCTCTCCATTTGCGAGATGCTCTCCACCTACAGTTTGCAACTCATGTTGATTTCGCAGTATTCCCTCTTCTCGCCGCTCTATTATATCAACCATCAGCTTATCACCTCTTTGTTTTTGCTTGATGTTTCTTTTCCAGTTTCTGATATTTGCTTCCCTTTCCTCGCAAGATTCCATATCAATTTCATAGCATTTCTTCCCATCAACCCAGTCTCCCTTTATTACTCCAACACCATTAGGATGAGGAAATTTAATACATTGGTGGAAGGTTGACGCCACACATAATATCCCATATATCCAAGGTCGGCCAATCGGGGCATTATAAGGTGATTCAATATCCGCAACGCAGAATAGGATCTTAGAAGATAACCCCTTTAATGGAATTCACATTGTAATTTCCCATTTGGGCTTGTTGGAAGTGCCGTTGAAACCATAGATATTATAGGTTGATGGTATCAGATCCTCGTCTTTTCCACCCATGGTTCTATAAGTATGATAAAATAAGATATCAACTAAACTTCTAATATCTATTAGAACTCTGTTAATGGCCCAGGAATCCTCAGTTTCATCATAATCATTTTCTTCATCTTCTTATTCTATTTGTTTTGGATTTATTTCTAACCTTACCACCAGTAGGTTGTCATGCATCTCGCCAGGCTCTGGTACTTCTTGCGCAGTGAAAGAAATAGTTTGCTTTTGCCACTCCTCTAACGGCAAGACTCTCGCAATATTCATTATCTCTCTTCCATCTGCGTCTCTCGCGAAGACTCTGCTTAGAACATTGTCGTGGAAATCCTCAATAGTTTTGTATGAATGTACAATGGAATTACAGAAAAAATTCTTTGCCTTGGCTCCAACCTCTATCACAAATTTTTCTGCTCCTTTTACAGTATTCACTATGCGAATATCTGGTGCTGGTGGTAACTGCTAAGATTGCGTATGTCCTATTAGAAAATGATTTAACTTTCCCTGATCAATCATCCTCAAAATTATTCTTTTTACATTCCTGCAATCGTTTATTGAATGTCCATGAAAATGATGATAAGGACAAAATTCTTGACTTCGATTATTTTGATGTGGCTCTTTTCCCATATTCCAGGGTGATGGTATAGTTTCCATCAGAATGATAACTTCCCAAAAATTTTCTATGCTAGCATTCAGGGGTAGCATCTTAATTTCTTCCCATATTATTCTTTGATTCCCTTGCCTTCTAAAATTATTTTGCCTCTGACCGCCATAAGTCTTTTGCGGCTGATCAAGTCTTTGAATTTTATTATTTCCACCGCGATTGTAATAATTCCTTTCTATTTCATACTCCTCTTGATCTCGACTTCCCATGGCTACTAACTTCTGCTGGTTTTCAATAACCACTTTCTCTTGCTGTGGCTGCGAGGTACTCGCCACATTGTTAATCATTTTAGGAAGTAAACTCCCGTTTGCCACTATTGAGTTGGTGTTTGCGACTGGATATGATTCTATCTTATTTTGTTTCTCCTCCAAAGCAATGTATTCTTCTTGTAGTTCTCGTAGCTCAGTCATTGTGATGGTATTTTTGATTCTGAAAATTTGTATGTACATCAGATTGGTTGCGAACATTGCATTAATGAAAGATAAAATGAGGTATCTCTCATACACTCTTCCTGCCATTTCACTGCACATTGTCTTCCATCTTATGGTTAAGTGTTTCAGACTCTCACCAATCCTCTGTTTTAACCCAAACACATCTTCAATACCGGGCCACGAAGAATTGTTGCTTATATATGCTCCCAGAAATGTAGCTTGCAAATGGTCGAAAGAAGTTATTGTATTTTTAGGTAAGCCTTCGAACCATTTTAACGCCTCGCCAGTCAAACTAGATGCAAAGTATTTGCATAATACAGCATCATGGTTTTCCCATTGTAGCATACACCTAACATAAGCCTAGACATGTTGAACAGCATAGGTAGTCCCATCGAAGATACTGGTTAATGTTGGTAAATTGCATTTTGGAGGGATTCCTCCTAATTGTACTTCTTGAGTGAATGGAGTTCTCGTAGCTTCTTCAATGGCTTCATCAAGTTGCCTTCTGCCTCCTTCTGTTCTGTTATTTAACATTCCCTTCATTTCTTCCAACTCTCTTAAAATTTGTTCATTCCCAGCTAAATTTTGCTCAATTGGTCTTTTCAGTGCAGCTTCTCTTCTTCTGCGTTCATGTCTTTATTGTCTTGCGAGATTTTGTGTATCTTCATATGCATCTTTATTTTGCATTCTTCTGTGATTTTCCTCTTCACATCCTTCTTGAATTCTCAACTGATTATGCCTTCCAATTTCTTCTCTGCGAGTTTCTTCATTTCTCATCGTTTCTCTTCGATGTGTTTATATTATCCTTTGTATTCTATCATATTCCTCATTAATATTATTGCTATGGCGATTTTTTGTGCGTCTCCTTTCTCGATTGTCATGATTATTCTGCCGTATTGCTTCTTGAAACTCTTGTTCTTCCACTTCTGCTCTTAATCTTTCCCTTTTGCAAGCTAGACGTGCTTGCTCAGCATAATGCCTCTCAATTTCGTCCTCAATGATTCTTTGATTTCTTTGGATTTCTCGCCCATGTAATATCCTTCTACCTTCTTCTCGATTTTCTTCACCATCTTGGTTATTTCCACGCTCTTGATTTCTATTATCATGTATACCATTCACAGTTTCACCGTGTGGAACGTAGCGATCATCAATCATCTCTTCTTCTCTATGATGTTGCTCTTCATTTGGATTTTGCATTTCCTCTTGGATATTTACTCCAGCATTTCTCATAGGGGAATTTCGCCATGATTTTTCTCTAAATGATCTTGAACTTGATCTAGCAGTACTTCTTGATCTCCTATTTTGTAATCTCAAATTCTCCATTCTTAACTCGTGATTCTGTCTTGTTAGATTCGCACGTTCTTCCGCCTCTATCCTCCTTTCCTCTTGTACTCTTTGTCTTAAAACTTCTATCCTCCATTTACTTCTTGGTTTCTTTCTTCTCTTCTTTCATTTCTTAATTGTCGATCTTCTGCTTCTTCCATCGATTTTGATCGCCAAGTATGCACACTCACTCTGTCATAATCCACATCTCTACCTTGTATTGGTGTTTGTTGATTTGATTATCGAATTTGATTTTCTCCTTCATTCCTTGTTCTATTTATTCTTGTTCTTATCCTTGAAGATTCTCTCATTTTATTTGTTTCTCCACCTGCAAGTCTTTTACTCCTCCTTACGGTTGTTGGTGGTTCTGATGTGTTTATTCTTCTAGCCATTAATCTTAGTAATCTGTTGGATGTTGCATAAGATCTTTCACTAATTGTTCCAAATTCCTTCCAATCACAATGTCAATTTTTATCTTTTTCTTCAAATAATCATCAATTCATCCCTATTTCGGGCGCCAAAATGTAGTTGCAGGAAATCCTACACTACACCCTTGATAAGAATTCACAGTATTTAACACATAATTGAAGATTAAAAATAACACTTTATCATTTGATTCTCAGAAATGTTTACAAGAAATGGTAGAAATCAAGAATACAACCACTCTCTTGAATTTTCTCTCTCCTAAAGACTTTCTCAACACTCAAAAATACATCATCCTTCTCTGAATCTACTGGGTCTCTTTATATAGGATAGTTACATAGTGGATGACAACTAAGTTATCCTTTAATTTCGGATCTGACCCGCGATATTATCGCAGTAGTTATAATGTCCATTCTCGCAAGCGTCGTTCCCATCGCAGGGCAATCATGCTCTTCTCGTGTTTCTTCATTCGCCAGCTATTACATCACTCTTTAAATTATCTTGTGACACTCGCAAAGTGTTGTTGAAGAACTCGCAGAACTGTCGCTGTAAATCTCGCAGAAGTGTTGTAGTGGCGATATTCTGATCCTACAATCACAATATAATTTATACGATTATGTCGATATCTTGTATACGAAGTTCAAAAGATAGACGTTATGCTTCGTATTGTAATTCCTTAATACTATGTCTAACTAGAGTATAATCATTCATAGCTTCGCAGTTATGTTTTTAATATGCATGACTTGAAAGATACATTAGGAATGAAACAGTTCAAGTCAAATATTACTAACCTCAGGTAGAAGGATGATATCGTCGTTATAGTTCATTACTTCTTCACATTCTTCAAGTTTTCACGTAATACTTGAAATTATCATATCCTAGTAACTTTCTAGCTAACCTATACGAAGTTGACTCTAATAAATAATCAAGCGACTCTTTAAATGAGTTTTGATTCACTAAATTATGACAACCAAACTTGACATACCAACGCTTGGTTGGGTTCAACCGAGATATGCTCTAACACCAGTAACTCCATAACTTTTCTCATAGGGAGTGGGAAATGAGGGTAGTTCGAGTCCATATTCCCTTGTTTTATCGTCCGTTATCGTGGAAACTCTTGTAGGCTTTGACGCGAAGCTCATTTCGAGAGTGGATTCGAAGATTGAGAGAGTGTTGATTCTAGCGCAGATCGCTTAGGTCGGCATTTTTGTCGGAATGCAACTTCTCATGACGGCCCGGCATCGGTGACAACAATGTAAAGTGGTTGGACTGAATACTGATCATTGGTGCAGTTCTCATCTTCATAAGTGCCTTGGTAGATTCCCCCTTCTTCATGTGCTTCTCTCTTTAGCAAAGTTAGAGCGGTCGTGGCTACGGAATGCTGGACAACTCTGTGAACTTCTGCGAGGGTCTGGAGATACATATTTTCCAACAAAGCTTCATAGCCCGGCTCCTTACCTTTATCTTGCAGATATTGTGATGCACCTGGAAAGTTTTTTTCCTTAGCCTTGTGAAACTATCTCAACTTTTCTTCGTTGGCTGAATTTAGTTGGTCATTTCCTTTCTGTTCTTATTTGATACAGATACGTGTTCTGTCGGCACTGTCATTGGTGGAGGCACAGATTTCAGACAAGGATTCGACATTTTTTGTGTCATTTCTAAAATTGGTGGCGTTCTCCAAGCGAATATTTACTGATTTTTTCCATAACCGGTTTGCCATACTCTTTATGAGATAAAGCGTCTGATAATATTGGCCTGATTTGCGACAACGTCCTCCAGGATTCCCGTCATACCTTCCATGGTGATTGGATTTCGAGCATTCATGGTTTTGGAAGGGTTTGGCTGACCGGGGTACATCATGAAGCGGAAAGTTGGGATTGGTGATTGAAGTGAATTCTGGTTAAAGATTGAATTTACACCTAAGATCCACCATCTTGAGTTTGGGAAGATTGGAATGAAAATTGAGGAATTGATTTCGCAACCGAGAGATTAATCTCCTACTGTGGTCGCCGGTTGTTTTGGGGTAAAAACTGATTCTGCTGGTTTTGGTAAATTTGGGTGTGTTGATGAGAAACGAATTCAAACATTAAACAAATACATTGTACGGGAGTACTTTAGATTCGATAGATCAATCTGTACAATTCTGGCCTAAACCAATAAATGGCCATTCCAGTATTGCTACGGTCACAAAATGAAGGAGAAGGGTTGATCTTAGGGAGGGAAGCGAAGAAGGTGTTGAGATCAGAATGGATAACTCTGAAGGTGTGGCTATTTTATGACTTGTATCAGAATATGGAACTGGATTTTGGAATGTAAGCTATCAGTTCTTGGTATTTTTATGGATACTTGCGTTGATAACCAAAACTCTATTGTTGGTTCAAATAGGTTGAAAACCTATTTATATCGGTCATAATTGCATGCACCCTGATCTCATAGGAACTAGGAATAGTTGAGTGATGGAGGAGTGGGATCGTGCAGGATGGTGAAAACCCCGTTTCCACTATGAGGGGAAGATTGGGTGGTTTCGTCCCACAACTTCTTTATTATCACTAATTGCCCGCCTTTCCTGACACTTTCTTGCAATGGGCGTGTTGCACGCCGCACGCTGTAGACCGCCAGACCAATACCCTGATGAACATCCCCCATTTTGTGACATGTTTGATGTCTCGAGTATTTTATAGAAAATCTATAACAAGTTGCTGAGTGGATCTTGCCTAATAATTCTGACCAATCACACACAAGCTGGGTGGTGGGTAGTCATGTGTGACGAGCCAAGTTATGAGACTTTCCACAAAGAATATCTTGTGACGCCATTAGCTAGGTTAAATAACTAAGTTATTTGTGAAGCCGATACTCATAAAATATCGTATGTATTCGATGCATGCAAAGCATCACTTTTAAGCAAGCATCTCAAAATAATCGATGCATGTGAAACATTATTGTATTAAGCCTATCTTGGTTGGTCGCGGAACCTAGTGTCTTAAAAATATCATGAACGACCACTTTCAGGAAGATGCAAGGAGCTATTTATGCATGCCAAAGGTAGACCGGCCAGTCCATGTAGGAGAGTGATGGATGGTAGCTATTTTGAAATCCTATTGGTCGGTCCAAGTTAAATCTAGACCTGCTAAATTGGCTAGCCAAATTGGATGGCTGATATGATTTACAAAAGTTATTGGTTGCCGCTAGTTTATTTAAGACTTCTACAAGAAGCACGGCCATCCATCTTTGGACGATCATTTAGGAGCCATATGGGCCGGCCGCGGCGTGGACGATTTCTCCTTATGGAAGGGGGTGACCGGTGATCATGGTCATATCTTGTTGGCTGCCTAAAATATGATTTAGGACGGCCGACTCGACTGGCGAAGTTGGGCGGCCGAGATGATTTTGCAGCAATTAATGGATGTCGTTGATTTAGGTTTCAAAACCGTGTGGCCAACCTATTTTGGGCTAACGGTTTTTGGTGTTAGCCACGCGCCGGGAGTTTTTTGACGGGCCAGCACAATAGTCGGGACGCTAGTGAGCGTGCCCGTTGATTGAGATTGAATCTAGACCGGTCAATTCGGCTGGCGAAGTTGGATGGCCGGGATCTTTTTGCGGCAGTAATGTAACGCTGCTTAATAGAAATTAGGGTTTTGTAAGTCGCTCGACCAACTAGCTTTGGGTAATTTTTTAGTGGCTCCGCTTGCGAGTTGGGAGGATTCCGATTGGCCTAAATGCCAGTTAGCCCGCCAGTGTTCATGATGGTGCTTTCCCGACCATGTTAAGATGTGGATAGACTTGATAAATCAAGTGGCCAAAAAGTACATCCGTGATCATTTTAAGACTGACATGGGCAGCCTATATTAAATTCTTTAAGGAATTTAGGTGTGTCGACCAACCAACTTCCAACTTTGTTTAAAAGTGCGTGTGGCGCATTTAAAGCGATCTGATTGGTCGATTGGAAATGGGCTGGAAAGAGGCAACATGGAGTGTGGCCGACCGGCCACGGGCGGCGCCTGCTGGAGCGGATCGGCCGACCAAGTTGCGTGGCCATGCCTCCCTTTGCTGCTGCTTTTACTTGCCGCAGTTCCTCTTGTTTTCTATTTTTGGTAGGATTTTGCTCCTACTAGTCCATGGAGGATTAATTTCCTAGCTTACATAGGTTTGATATCGATCAATATGGTTCCAGATATTGCGCAGGGCGCACAAAAAACCTAATTTTTGCAAATTAATTAGGTCAAAATTTGAATTATGCGAGGTGTCACAAAATTGGTTAAATTTTGTGAATTATGTGTGTTGACACAAAATTCTTAATTTTATTTTCAGAGAGCAGTTAGCGCGTCTTCTGACTGAGTATTTTCATGCAGACCTTAATCTTGATACTTCGGGAAATTCATGCTACTCAGCTGCGAGTGAACACTAATTGTCATGTCATATCAATATTAAGGGTTCATCCAGGGAACATAGCATAGGAAAAATACTCAATAAGCCATACATTAATGAATAATGCAGGCCAGAGATTAATAAAATTTATAGATGTTTGGGATTGTTGCTACATGCACCATTCTGAATAAATTTTATATACATATACTAAATTGGTCAATACATATGTAAGTAGAGATGTCTGGGCACTCGTTACTTTTAAATGGCTATATCTCTCTGCAAAATGACGGCACATTAAATACAAGATTTTACAATTTTAACCCTAAACCTAAAACCACTATCAACAACCCTGTGCTATCACAACTTATGTTAGCCAAGTCCTTTTCTGAAGCTTGTGGCTGCATCTAACTTGTTCCAGCGGATGACCATACTAGTTACAACCAACACGTGCGTAGCCTTCCTAGCTCCGGATCATGATGATCGAAGTTGTCTTCTAAAATCATGGGTATGACCTAACAAGGCAAAATTTCTTAACCGTCTCCTGAATTATTAAGTTATATTTGTTATGATATTAAGGCGGTTGATTTTCCCCCCAAAATATAATCATTGAGATTATTTAAACATCAGTGTCACCATCTAGTGCATACCACGAAACATTATTGTTACCGTGCTAAGCAGGGGACTTAATGTAGATGGTGGGTTTTTCATAAGGGAGAAAATTATAATTTTGATTTTGCCAGAAGTACAAATAAATATGTATGAGCTTCTGACCCGACATCAGAATTGTTAACTCATATTGTTATGTCATATTCCGCAGGAGAATTGAGAGTGCATATCTCACTAATGGACACAATGGCCCTCAGTATGCCTACAGGATTTTAGAGCTTCACTCGGCCAAACTCTCATTATCTTATGCATGGCCATATGAATTATCATGTATTAATCAACATATACTGATGATACAATTTATAAGTATTCAGAATAAGCAACTGCGCTACTTTGAATAAAAGTTTCACCAGAAGCATAATATTTGGAATATTACCTCGAGTCGTAGAACTTCCACGACATAATTCCTCGAGTATATTTTGTATGCTACAAACAAAGTGTTAGCGCCAAACGTGGCCACTCCCCATAATAAGGTCGTGGCCATTAATTCCCTATCTAGCCAACTAGATAGCCAGGCCACGACTTCTTTATCTCTTATCCTGTCCATGTCTTTAGCCATGACATTCCCCATCCCTAGATAGAAAACTAGCCAAGGTCGTAGCTACTAGATCCTAACTAGCCACGACCTCCTAGTCTAGTCCAACCGGCCATAGCCACCTTGTCTTGGCCACGACATATTTACCCCTTATCATGGCCATCGGCCATGGATATCTTATCATTTGGCCTGAACATGTCTTTGGCCACGACATCCATTTCTATTTGCAAGACAAACTACCTTGTCTTCCGGCCTAGCCATGTTTCGCCTAGATAATAATATGGCTACGGCCTCCTTAGCTTCCTAGCTAGCCAACTATCTAGTCAGTCCACAACCTCGCTATTTCTCGTCTTGGCCTATCTAGTGGCCACAACCACATTGTCCCTAGCCTATCTAGACGTGGCCTCCCTGTATATAGGCATGGCTAACCATGACCACGGTTTCCTGCTATCCTACCTAGCCTGGCTTATAACCAGACACGGTCTCTTTACTAGCCGGCATAATTTGGCCTAATCATAGAAACAACCTCCATATCTCCTAGCACGGCATAACCATGCAATGTCCTCCTAGTCTGACCTAGCATATCTTCCTAGATAGTCAAGCCACGGCCTCCCTATCTCCCGGCTTGGCTTGGTCCACGAATATCTTACCCGAATCTTAGCCTAGCCGGCCATCCTTCCTTCTATTTTGGCCTAGCCATATGGCCGCGACTACATTGTTCCAAGTCTAGCACCTATGTCCATGTCGACTCGGCTGGCTATCGACTAGGTCGTGCCGACCTGACTAGCTTGGTGTACTATGTTAGCTACATGTATTAGTATGGCTAGATAATTACAATGTCATCTTATGGAAAACTCATTATTAGTCATACGTAACCTTGGAGTCGAGTTGTCTCTTCAAGCTATGCCAATTCGACAATGTCTGGCTTAGGATGTTACTCAGCCAAGTATCGTGACAATCTAGACAAGACTATAAACAAGTCCATGACTCCACTAATTCCTATGAGAAATCAAAACACGTTGCATGGGGGAATTATTTATGGGTATTGGTCTGGTGGTTTACAGCAATCGTGCGGCATGGCAACATCCTATGATAAGGAAGTTACAAGTAGTGGTAAGCGGTTAAAGGAAATGGCTAAGTAGTGGAGTGGTGTTTTACGGTTTCCAGAAACTTCTGGCATAATCATACCATTATCTCCACTCTTCCCATCTCTTTATCTATCCGTAATCTCCAGTACTTACGAGGAAATAGTGGGTGTTCCCTACAACTATAAATAGACTATTTTGTCTATTCAGAAGACAGAACAAGCTTCTCATTTTCAAGCCATTCTTCTTCCATAGCTCAATAACCTCACACCCAATTCAATTCAATCACCACTGATTTCCTCAAACTTTTTTCACTTTCCCTCCCCTAAGATCAACCCATTTTTTCCTCTTTGTAACCAAAGCAAAACGTGAATGGCCCATATCTTGGTTTAGGCTCTTTTTGTATGATTTTGATTTCCGAACCTAAAGAAAGTACTACAGCAGTACATTATTTTGCTTAAGAGCAATTTTTGGGTATTAACACTTGATTAATGTGAGATTGGTAAGGGCTCAACTACATTCCAGTCCGAAGTTAACTTGGACTAGGCTAGTGTCTGTAGCAGCTTAATATAGTATGGTGTTCAAATATGGACTAGGTCCCGGGGTTTTTCTGCATTTGCGGTTTCCTCGTTAACAAAATTTCTGGTGTCTGTGTTATTTCTTTTCCACATTATATTTTCTATATAATGAAATATCACATGTTGTGCGTAGTTCAATCAATTCGATAATCCAACATTTGGTTGTTGATATAAATTGATTGACGCTTGAACATTGGTCTTTGGTACCGTTCAAGTTGTTTCACATAATAATCAAGCTCGCGGATTTCTATCTGTTTGATTTGCTGATTACATTTTGAAACAGAGATACAACTCTTGGATATATTACAATTGATTGAGTCTGACTGTCTAGTTGATTCTCTTGGAATTATATTGTAGTTTTTCCATGCAGATTGCCTAAACGAAATATTAGGTGAGGTTGTTAGACCCCCACTTTTTCAAATATCACACGTTGTGCGGAGTTCAATCAATTGGTAAATCCAACCTTTGGTTGTTAATTGAAATTGATTGACACTTGAACATTGGTCTTTGGTACCATTCAAGTTTTTTCTCATAATAATCAGGCTCACGGATTTCTATCTGTTTGATTTGCTGATTACATTGAGAAACAGAGATATAACTCTTGGATATATTTTCTTGATTGAGTCTGACTGTCTATTTGATTCTCTTGGAATTATATTGGAGTTAGTTCATACAGATTGCCGAACAAAATATTAGGTGTGGTTGTTAGACCCCCGCTTTTTCACATATTGATTAGTTTTTTACTTGATGTGGGTTTGTGTATATGGGAATGCTGAATTTACTTGATGATTTTAATTTTCGAATGACTACCTGTTGATGGTGGATTTCTATTTAAAGGCTAAAATTGTAAAAAAACCAATTTTTGTAAGCTGACGCCATGCAATGGATAAAGCCTTCAGGTGATGAATATTTCTCGCCATGATAATTCATTGGAGCATGTGCAACCATCCCTGAGAATTATAACCTACCCAGAGCGGAGCATGTAGCAACCATCCCGATTTTCTGTAGGTTTGCAGCATTACTGCTTTAATTAAAGCCTTGTGTTCGACATGCAAACACCCGTAGGCTACCTGACGGCGGGTTATATTAGCCCCGTTGAACGCATGCAAGACTACCCATGTTAGTCTCACCTGCTGAAAACAAACCCAAAAATAGATCTCATCCGTCCAACTTCGCAGGCATAGATGGAGGGTGTATATATAGATTCAGGGGTCCTGAGCATGCTACCATGATCACCTCGGACCCACCTTCATGCATGACCAAACGGTCAAGACTAACTACAGTTGGTCCTTCCAAAACGTGCGCTCAAAGTGAGCATGACGCACGGCTAGGGTTCCTTTTAATCGTGAACGTCCAACTTCGCAGGCACAGTTGGACGGCTTAGATTATACCCTAAAACAAGTAGTGAAGTGATGATACACCATTGGCGGACCCACTTTATACCTACATGACCGAATCCTTCATAGGAAAGCCGTGGTACAAGAAACGATTGCCCAAACAAGGCTAGGTTGACGCCTTATGCAGGTTGAGAAGATCCAAAACGATCACGACCATCCAACTTCGCAGGCATAGTTGGATGGCTTAGATTGCACCCAGGGTCATAGAGCAAGCATGTACATGCTCACTGTCGGCCCAAGATGTTGCATACATGGTCGGTATTCCCAAAGGAAGCGCACGCAACCCAAGACCGATCACCCAAAGTGGTCGGTCCGAAACCCTAATTAGGGTTTGCGGCGCATATGTCGCAGAAACATCTCGAGCGTCCATCTTCGCAGGCTTGGATGGAAGGAAGAGATGGGGACTTAGAGGGAACCGAGCATGCCAGCATGACCACCGTGGACCCGACTTCACGCCTAGTTGATCGGCCAAGACCGGCAGTCATCAAGTTCCTTGATACGCGTGCCCAAAGGTGGAATGTCACGGCCCCTCCATAAGTTCTAATCTCGACCACTCGTCTTTGACACCTAAAGTGGGTGGCTTAGATCAAATCTTTGCAAGTCAAGCAGGCATGGGCGTGAACACCATTATACCACCTCCATGCAGGGCCAATTGGTTCCTCCATAGAAACTCCCTTAGCATGCAAACGTTTGGGTTGAAAGAGGCAGCATGCGCGCCTCCCATCCAACGATCTCAGGTAGGGTTGCAAGCCATCTCGTCCGTCCAACTTTGCAAGCTTGGACGAATGACTTAGGGTGCGAATCAACCAGCAAACAAGGTATCACCATGATCACCATCCGTCACTCTTCTTCGCAGGGTGACCGACCAAGGCATGGCCTGTCTATACAGCTTCCAAACGGTCACCTGAAGATGGCTGCATGCGATGTTATACCAAGTTCACGATTCACCCTGCACTATTTTCTGTGGGTCCCACGATCCACACACTCGAGACATTAATCACGTCACAACTGGGGGATACAAACTGGGGTATTGGTCTGGAGGTTTACAGCGTGTAGCGTGCAACACGCCATCACAAGATCGTGTCAGGGAAACATGGGCGGTTAGAGATGATAGGAGAAGTGGGCAAGCAACCGTGTGACACTAACACACAACTCCACTTCCTCCATCACTCCACTTTCCTACGAGAGACGTGATGAAGGCATATAGACTTGTATAAATAGGTTCTCCTCCCTATTTCCAACAGAACACAGAAAACCAAGTGTTAATACCATCGTATTCAACACCCAGAGCATGCCTGCAACATTTGCTAGCCTGCTCAACCTTCTGTTAACAAGTCATCAAATAACCTTCACCTTCATACTTTCAACACCTTCTTCGCTTCCCTCCCTAAGATCAACCTCACATCCTTCACCTGTGAACGAAACAAATCTGGAACGGCCGTGTCTTCGGTTTAGGCTAGAATTGTACATATTATCTCTCGAATCAAAAGTGCTCATCGTTCAGCACATTTGTTGAAGGTTTAAATTCACTTCTCATCCACACACACCCAAAATTACCTAAACTTGCAGAAGTAGTTTTCTCCCACAAACAATTGGCGACCACAGTAGGAGGATAATCTCTCGGTTGTGATGTCGATTTCTTCAATACCAATTCAATTTCTCTGATTTCAAGAATGGTGGATCTTAGGTCTGGATCAGCAACCAACGATGGAGTTAGCGCCGACAACACTTCTGGTGGCGCTGATATCCCAATTACTGGTGTTACAGTGCAACCCGCCAGTACAACCAATGTGTCTCATGGAATTGCGTCCTCTACCATCAGTACCAGTGGAGCAAGAGTGGACATTCCATTAGGTGTGACATCTCCCATTATAAGAGCTAGAGCGGCTGCAAATCCAGGCATTTCCTCAAGAATGACACCTCCGTCCGTCACCAGAACGACTTCTACTCCCCCTTCAGGACGATGATCTGGAGGACAACGGAGGACAACCTCCTATCACCATGGTGGACTTGATGGAGAGACAAGAAACCCTCGCTAAAGCTCAGGCAGACATGGCAACCACTCATAAGGAGGTACTCACCTTCCTTAAAACATTAACTGATCGATTACCACAAGAGTCGAGACAGCCCCAAGGGCCAACAAGAAATACGTTCAGCACACCTGGAGCAGGTGCCTCAGTTACGCAAGCCTACATGAACGAAGAGTCTTATATTGCTGACCACGCAAGAGAAATGGACCAAGAGCGTCTCAGGGAAAGGAGTCGATCGTCTAACTTTATTACACGTGAAGATCTGGAGAGACTCCTCCAAAATCGTGGCAAAGAAAATCCGATGGACGCGCATCGACACCAGCCTCCATATCCACAAGACGTGCAGAGGATTACTCTTCCCAGGGGATACACCTCCCCTCAATTCACCCTTTACGATGGTACCGGTAATGCTCGTGAACACGTATCTCGATTTTTAGAATCCTTAGGAGAACACGAATACAATCACGTTCTCCGCCTAAATGAATTCTCCAAATCACTTATGGGGAGAGGCTATACGTGGTACAACAACATCGTACCTGACAGCATATCCAATTAGAGTGAGATGGTCAGCGCATTTTACAAGAAGTACTTCTTTGTATCTGAGCAAGTTACTTTCTCAGACCTGGGGAGAATCTCCCAACGGAACAACGAACATCCAAATGATTTTGTCAAAAGGTTCGAACACAAGCGTTGGACTTCCATGAACCAAATGTCACGAACGACAAATGGTGGAATTATGCATCAACGGAATGATACCCATATATCGCGCCTGTTTGAAAACTTGGGGTTCCAGACGTTCTCGTAGCTCCATGAAGCAGCCAAACGTTCGGCCACTACCGCCCCAGCATTATTGGAAAGAACCAGGATCGTTCGGAGCGACGATTCACGAGATAATCGGGGAAACATGCGCCTCATCAACAAACAGTATAATACTGGCCCTTCTGTCAGTGTAGTAAGCGTAGGCGGAAAGAGAAAAGCTCCAGCGGCGGCAGAACAACTATCCAAGCGTGCGGCTCAAACGCATAAAGCTTTGCTTCAAAAGGGAACATGCAAAGATCCTGCGCAGAGCACCGAAGACACAGGCTTCCCGTTTCCGATAAATGAAGTAATGGAACTCTTGGAGGCATGGATTCAGGATGATGCTATCAAGCTACCTCCTATCAGACGTCCACCAACCGAGAAAGACATGGCAGACCCTAAGTACTGCCGTTATCATAGGTTTGTCCACCACCCAACTAAGGATTGTAACAAGTTGAAAGAAATCTTCAGGGAAAAGATAGCAGTAGGAGAGATTCAATTGGGGAATGAAGGAGTTCACAGAGACCTTCTTCATGTCCGAAGTTGCATGATCTCTGGAGACTCTGTGCGAAATACTGCACAATCCATGATGGAACACCTGTGTGAAATCTTGTACCTTTCTATTGTACAACGTCAAGATATATTCATGGCCCTCAACCGTATTGTGTCAGGAAGGCGCTTGTACCCAGAAAAAGAAGTCATTCCAGCATCTCAAGCCTCCTTGGAAGTTAGCACCAACAAAGGAAACTGGGGACTTTTAACTGTCGCCCATTTGAAAGATGTCAAGTTTGATAGCACATTAATCGATACAGCTTTTGAATTCAACATCATTACTATCAAGACCCTGCAAGCTGCAAAAATCTCAAATCAGGAGGCTACCCGTGGTCCGACTGTGATCAAGAGCCCAATAGGAGAGTTTGTGGATGTCTACGGATACATTGACATTGATGTCAAGGTCGGTAACACTCTAACACAAGACAGATTCCATATAATTAAGGAACATCCGGACTACGACATGATTCTGGGGCGCCCGTGGGTACACAAGGCGCATTCCTTACCAATCTTAGTACCTGGAAGAATCTCCAACAAGCCAGCTCTGATGATTTACAACAAACCTTGGAGACTCGAAGACTGCCTGTTGCCTCTATACCAACAACTCACAAGCATAACGCAACTCCCTGGTGAAAGCTCTTCGTCCTACGTCAAGAGATTCCGAGCCCAAGTAAGTCTCATTGAACAACCCTCTTTGCAAGTAGTGGATGATTGTCCTGTTGGAACGCAGGGGACTGTTTCACCTGACAGGCGGGCCACCACCAAGAGATGTGAATGGAGTACTGGCCCCTTTAATCACTTCCCAAAAGTTTGGAAGTAGTCAAGAACGACACGAGTCAGAAACAAGCTGTTATACCAAGTCCAAATACGTTTCAAATCAGAGATATGGTAGCAAAGGTAACCACGTTCCAAGATGGAAACATGGCAGTAAAAATAACTGCCCAGCCTGATATGCCTGCAAAGGAAGAGGAAGTATTCTTAGTGGCAGATGTTATCTTGGGCGCATTCTTGCAAGATCATCAATGCAGACAAACTCGAAGGTGTGGTTGTTCACTCACGATGGCTCAAGCCCTACCTCACTTGAAGACACGACATCACCTCAATAATCCCCCCGGGGGGATTCCTCCAACAATTTTCCTTTTCACAATATTTGTAATTCCTTCAAAATGATGGCACCGCTTGCCTTCATACTTATTAGGGTTTCAATATTTCTTCAAGTAATCAAGATTTCATTCCTTTTATAATTTCTCATAAAATCACACAAAGCTATGAGTCACCTCCAAACCACCATTACCCAGAAACAAAAACCCTAAATCCTCATACCAAATATTTATACCATCTTGGTAATATGGGAGGATTAAAACATGTAAAAAGGGGAGGAGGAAGGTATCCTACATGATCTACTTCAACAGATCCAGACTCACGTCAGGGGGCACAAGCAGAAAAAATATGCATGTTTCGAAAGCAACATTGAATAAAACTTTGTTCAAGATAAGCAAGCAAAGAAGAAAACTTCAAACTCAGCCGCCACTGAGTATAAAAAAAAATATACAAAGAAGAATAACAGGGAAACTCAATTGCCGGTCGCGTCTTCATCACTGTTGGGATCCACATCTTGTACCACTTTCTCCAGAGACGCCTCAACTTCTTCTTCGGTCACAGCAACTACCGCCTCAACTTCTTCTTCGGGCACAGCAGCTACTGCCTCAACATCTTCAGCATGCGTATCTTCTGCACCTTCTACAGAATCCATTGTAACCTTGGAAATCGTGCCGATCACGTTTGGACGTTCAGTCTCAGGGTCAAGGATTATCACACCACCACGTATTGGGTAATCACACTTCCCATCACCCGCATGACGTTCGTGTTCAACCCTCTGTCTCTTCAACCGAGCCGCAAAACTTTCAGCTCTCGAGCTTACTGGTGCTTATGACGCCTCGCGTTTCCACTTCGCTCGCAACGCTTCTTCATGTCTTTTTTTCTCCTCCATATAGATTGCAACTGAAAGAGCACGGAGCCGCCCCCTGACAATGGTTAAATATAAGACAGACATTTCCTATACGGCATGGCCGACTTCACGAAGTGGCAAATCAATTTTAGCCATCACCTCTTCATGCGCGTTAGCTTCTAGTTTATCAACTTCAAAACTTTTTTCTGAAGAACCTGCAGAGTGATCATCACCAACACCTTTCATGATATACTACAAAAAAGAGGGGAAGATAAGTTTCGGCGGCACATAAAAAATATTCTAATCACAACTATCGCCGATCAATTAAGAAATCAACGTATGGAGCAATACCTGAGATGTTGAAGAAGACGATCGCCTAATGAGAAGAATACAGGAAAACTTCTTTATATGCTTCACGATCCAACAAGATCCCCAGGAGAAAAGAAGTCCACCTTTGCCGCTTTCTGAGGCTGTTGAGTCGGGATTGTGATCAACAATGTTTATCGAATGCTAGGCACACAGAAAGAGGAAAACAAAGGTGGATCGACCCACCAAGTTGTACTTCCCCAGCCGAGATTTACCATTGTAAGGATCAACTCAACCGGTTCCAAGGCATTTAACACACATGACATACCTCCTCCCATGCAACGAGACGATCAACCGAAGTAGGCACAACAAGCCCATGTTCGATCAAACAGGCACATGCCCCCACATGCCTATCAAGTAGGCGCAACAGAGTGACGTTGATTGAAGCATATACATGGTGGGGTCCACATTCATCTAGGGTTACATGCACATCTGCCCACGTTCAAAGCAAGAATGCTCGCATCGGGTCCCACCAAAGCGGGCTCTCTACAGAGGCAGGCATAGCAAGGACATGACGACTCGTATCTCCTGGTAACATCAAACTTTATCTCAAAAGTTTTATCTTTATTAGTCACCATCTTATGCCTACCCTGCAATAGTGTAATCATTACATGCTAGGCAGGGGACTTAATGTTGATGGTGGATTTCTATTTAAAGGATAAAATTGTAAAAAACCAATTTTTGTAAGCTGATGCCCTGCAAAGGATAAAGCCTTCAGGTGATGAATATTTCTCGCCATGATAATTCATTGGAGCATGTGCAACCATCCCTGAGAATTATAACCTACCCAGAGCGGAGCATGTAGCAGCCATCCCGATTTTCTGTAGGTTTGCAGCATTATTGGTTTAATTAAAGCCTTGTGTTCGACATGCAAACACCCGTAGGCTACCTGACGGCGGGTTATATTAGCCCCGTTGAACGCATGCAAGACTACCCATGTTAGTCTCACCTGCTGAAAACAAACCCAAAAATAGATCTCATCCGTCCAACTTCGCAGGCATAGATGGAGGGTGTAGGTATAGATTCAGGGGGTCTTGAGCATGCTACCATGATCACCTCGGACCCACCTTCATGCATGACCGAACGGTCAAGACCAACTACAGTTGGTCCTTCCAAAACGTGCGCTCAAAGTGAGCATGACGCACGGCTAGGGTTCCTTTTAATCGTGAACGTCCAACTTCGCAGGCATAGTTGGACGGCTTAGATTATACCCTAAAACAAGTAGTGAAGTGATGATACACCATTGGCGGACCCAATTTCTACCTACATGACCGACTCCTTCATAGGCAAGCCATGGTACAAGAAATGATTTCCCAAACAAGGCTAGGTTGACGCCTTATGCAGGTTGAGAAGATCCAAAACGATCACGACCATCCAACTTCGCAGGCATAGTTGGATGGCTTAGATTGCACCCAGGGTCATAGAGCAAGCATGTACATGCTCACTATCGGCCCAAGATGTTACATACATGGTCGGTCTTCCCAAAGGAGCCGCACGCAACCCAAGACCAATCACCCAAAGTGGCCGGTCTGAAACCCTAATTAGGGTTTGCGGCGCATATGTCGCAGAAACATCTCGAGCGTCCATCTTCGCAGGCTTGGATGGAAGGCAGAGATGGGGACTTAGAGGGAACTGAGTATGCCATCATGACCACCGTGGGCCCGACTTCACGCCTAGTTGATCGTCCAAGACCGGTAGTGATTAAGTTCCTTGATACAATTGCCCAAAGGTGGAATGTCACGGCCCCTCCATAAGTTCTAATCTCGACCACTCGTCTTTGCCACCTAAATTGGGTGGCTTAGATCAAATCTTTGCAAGTCAAGCAGGCATGGGCGTGAACACCATTGTACCACCTACATGCAGGGCCAATCGGTTCCTCCATAGAAACTCCCTTAGCATGCAAATGTTTGGGTTGAAAGAGGCAGCATGCGCGCCTCCCATCCAACGATTGCAGGTAGGGTTGCAAGCCATCTCGTCCGTCCAACTTTGCAAGCTTGGACGAATGACTTAGGGTGCGAATCAACCAGCAAACAAGGTATCACCATGATCACCATCCGTCACTTTTCTTCACAGGGTGACCGACCAAGGCATGGCCTGTCTATACAGCCTCCAAACGGTCACCTAAAGATGGCTGCATGCGATGTTATACCAAGTTCACGATTCACCCTGCACTATTTTCTGTGGGTCCCACGATCCACACACTCGAGACATTTATCACGTCACAACTGGGGGATACAAATTGGGGTATTGGTCTGGCGGTTTACAACGTGCAGCGTGCAACACGCCATCATAAGATCGTGTCAGGGAAACATGGGCGGTTAGCGATGATAGGAGAAGTGGGCAAGCAACCGTGTGACACTAACACACAACTCCACTTCCTCCATCACTCCACTTCCTCCACTTTCCCACGAGAGACATGATGAAGGCTTATCGACTTGTATAAATAGGTTCTCCTCCCTATTTCCAACAGAACACAGAAAACCAAGTGTTAATACCATCGTATTCAACACCCAGAGCATGCCTGCAACATTTGCTAGCCTGCTCAACCTTCTGTTAACAAGTCATCAAATAGCCTTCACCTTCATACTCTCAACACCTTCTTCGCTTCCCTCCCTAAGATCAACCTCACATCCTTCACCTGTGACCGAAACAAATCTGGAATGGTCGTGTCTTCGGTTTAGGCCAGAATTGTACAGATTATCTCTCGAATCAAAAGTGCTCATCGTGCAGCACATTTGTTGAAGGTTTAAATTCACTTCTCATCCACATACACCCAAAATTACCTAAACCTGCAGAAGTAGTTTTCTCCCACAAACACTACCGCAACTTCTTATAGTTGTGACTAGCTAGGTAAACTACCATAGTTACTCGATTTTCTTAATTTCCTTGTGCCTACATCCAATATGGTTGACACACATGAATCCTAATACAGAGTCAACTATCTTTAGTTGATTCACCCTCTGTTGAGACTTCTGCACCTAAATCCTTTGGATCGTAACCAGAAACAACAATAGACTAGATCTGTTTCAGTAACCAACTCACTTATCAATCATAAGTATTAGTCATTTGACCAGTGATAAAGTGGAGCAAAGGATCTTTCATTTGTAGATATAAACTCCTCTGGTCAAGAAATCAAACCAAGACATTGATTATCGAAATAACCAATCTTTATGAACAAGATCTCTCCAAGTAAATGAATGTCACTGAACATTTTATTCGATCTCACGATTCTCATGCATATCGAAATAAACTGCTCGTTAATCCCAAAGAATGAAGCTTGTAAAAAGTCACATAAGGACCAGAACCAAAAATAAGAGTTTTCAAATCTTAAAGCTTAAAAGGTTTCAAATCTTTAATTTAATCTTCAAAGTAACTCCAACAAAGATTTTTGTTATAGGGAAAGCTGATTTGTTTAGGGGGAAAGCTGAAATTAAATGACTGCGGTATATTTATTTTGACTTTGGGTCAATAAAGGGGAAGACTGAGAAATTGTCTTTTACCTTAACAAAATAGAGATATTTACTACTCTATCCTCAACTTAACCTAATCCTCTATATTCGATATATAACTATTAAACCCTAAACCACTCCCGTAACTAAACCTATCATTCTTTCCTCAATAAAGTGTTCACAAAAGCAACATGGATAATGAGGATGCCGATTGGGATGATCACGCCTAGTGTGTAGAAATATTTAAATGTCATTGTCAAGAAGAAACTCTGCAAACTCATGCTGATTTTTTTTCTGGAACACTCGTAATCTAGTAACTTTCCAAGTTCCAAGTGTTGCACCACTGATGTTAACACCACAAGTTACTAGACAACTATGGCCTATGCACAGGGAGATCAGAAAATTGTACACAAGACCTTTCAAAACCGTCCATGTTGAACCTTTCATGTAGGGTGTTATGTTTGTAAACATGACCTATCAAATCTGTCTATATTGAAACTTCTGATTTCGCTTAACTTCATTCATGGTAATAATCCTTTTATTAGATACTCATTTAATCCTAAAATGAATAAGATACGAGAAAACGAGTAGGAGTCACATTTTGATAAGTATCGAATAGGAAACATACAAATATATATCACTAAACAAACATGTGATTTGGTAATGATCTTATCATTAACATCAGTGAACAAACTGAATCCGCACAAAAAGTGAAAACAAAACTAGTTAGCACTTCAATTTCATGGATAAAATAATCTATTGGCCAAAACCAACTACCACATTGTTCTTTTCCAGTGCAGAATCATAGACAGTAGACATCCAACCATTTCTCCCTTACAAAGCTCCTAAAAAACATTCAAATAAGCAAAAAAGAGTATAAAACACAATACATTCTAAATTAAGATACTTTTAGAGCACATCAGCTACGCATTTCAAGATTGTTTTCTCTAATGAAGGGCCCGTAACTGGTAATGATGGTGAAGATTCCATCGAGATGCTACTAGATGTGATGGTTGGCAGAGGGTGATTTAGTAATATAAATAATTTGAAAAACTACTGAATACTTTTCTTTATACGTAGCTCTAAAATATTAACTTTCCCCTTAAAATTCTTTCCCCCTAAACAAATCAGCTTTCCCTATAACAAAAATTCCTGCAAATAACTTGATTCCACTAGATATCAATCACACTAGACGAATTATGTTAACGTTGACTTTGATCAACAGTCATGTCGCATATATCGAGAATCACTTATATATGTGATAGTTAAATCTTCATATAAAGTTGAGTGGCTTTACATCAGAAGACAAATACCATGAAATAAACAAATTTGATATATCAAAAATAATTATACTCAGTTCTTAAACAAAAACTATAAACAAAGAAAACTAAAAGATAGTGTGATTCTTATATTCCCTCAAATAGTACTACTAAAGCTTCTTGATCCCAAAGAAAGCTTTAAAAAATACTTTTTTTGGTAAGCATTTTTAGGCTTAACGCTCCCTCTCTCTCGTGCTACAGTAACAAATTTAGGGCGGTTCCGAATTTAGGATTCGGAAAATTTTGGTAAGCATTTTTAAGCATTTTTAGGCTTTACTGTAGCAATTCAGGGCGGTTCCGAATTTAGGATTCGGAAAATTCATTGGAAAATTCATTTCGTTTTCAAATCACCGACTGTAAACTACCAGCAGCAAACTCCCATTTCCACCACCATCATCTCGATGGGTTACAGTGGTTTGGGGGGTTTCGTTTTATTTTAGTTTTTATGTTTTCCATGTTGGTACTCTCATGGTGTGTTGATGGGTTAGTTTGTTCATACTCATTTTGGTTGATTGATTTTGTGCTTTTGAATTGTCATACACCTAGAAAACTGCTTGTAATCGGGTGCTACTCTGTGTGTTTCTGAACCAAAGAGTGGATAATTTATTTAAGCACCCAAACTGTTTGTCATTATGCTTCAATGACAGTTGCAAGTAAAGGAATCATCAGATGTCCATTTAGAGATTTTCATGGTTGTCCAGATGGGGTGACTGGGAGTAAAGGTTTTTCATGTTTGATTCCCCACCTGAAGAGACAACACCTCTGCAATAAAGAAAAGAAGACTGCACTCCAACAGGCCATAAGAACTGATGTTGATGTCTTCATGAGTTTAGAGGAAACTCTGAGAACTTTAAGACAATGGTTGTGCTTCGAATGTATGAGTATTCAGGCTTGGAGCAGAGCGTGCAAGCATGAAGGGAACACCGATATTAAGCCCGAGATATGTGCGAGTTCGGTGAAGTAGCTGAAATAATTTTGGAGTGCCTAAGCCTCGTCTACAGGAGGATTTAGTGCAGCTTGACAGCGACTTTGAATTGAATGAAGCAATTGTGGAAGCAGTCTTTAGAGCCCCGGTATGTACGGTTAAGAGCATTCCAAGAGGTTGCAGGTTAGCTTTTTCTCATGCCCTGAAAGCGGCACTACAGAAAGTCGCGGCTGAACCTAAAGCTGTTAAACATTGGGTCGCTTTTGTCGCTCCTCGATGCACTTTGAGAGTGTTCCGACCTAAGGGTAGAGCTGAATGCGAGTCCAGTAATCGCAAGGCGACACAAACAGACACAAATTCTTAGAGCGCTGGCACTTTGGGGTGAACCTAGTGGGACTATAAATCTTGTTCGTGAGATTTTAAAGCTGCAAAACAACGATTAGTGTTAGAGATGATTACACAGAGAAAGACAACAAAGATGATGACACGGGGAAAGACAACAGGCTCGGTACCAATATCTCTACTTGTTTGCGCAAGGTGGCGGATGGGCACTTCACAGCGGCTGTTAAAGCCATCAGTTCGTCCGGGGTGGCGCCATACAACGAGAACACAAGGAAAGCACTTGAGGATAAGCATCCGACGATGCCACCTCCAAGGAAACCAACCTGTACGTTGCAGGAGACACCGCTAGTGGCCGAAGAAGGTACCATTCTTAGTTGTATTAAATCTTTCCCTAAGGGAACTTCGTGTGGAAGGGATGGCCTTCGGGCACAACATTTGTTGGATGCTTTCTGTGGGGAAGGCTCAACGTGGCTGCTGATATGGTCACGGCCATAACTAGGGTTGTTAATCTTTGGCTTGGCGGGAGATGCCCTCTTAACCTAGCGGAGTTCATTGCATCGGCTCCCCTAACACCCCTCCTTAAACCGGATAAGAGCATTCGTCCCATTGCTGTTGGGACAATTTGGCGTCGACGGTGTCCAAAGCGGCGATGAAAGGGGTTGGTAAGGACATGGCAAACGTATCTACGAGGATTTCCGGTTTGGTGTAGGTGTTTCAGGTGGTGCCGAGGCAATCCTACATGCTTTGTGAATAGGTTTGTCGGTAAACATCATGTAGACGCTAGCCTCTCTATGCTAATGGTTGACTTTACCAATGCTTTTAACCTAGTTGACCGAACGGCTATGCTTTCTCGAGGTACGTAAGCTTTGTCCATCTATATCGCCTTGGGTAGAATACTTGTATGGTCAACCTGCACGGCTCTATGTGGGGACTCCTTTATCTACTCATCCACGGGAGTACAACAAGGTGACCCTTTAGGGCCTTTGTTATTTGCTCTGGTACTTCATCAGCTTATAGCTAAGATAAATGAGCACCGCATATTATCCCTACATGCCTGGTATCTTGATGATGGCACTGTTATTGGAGACACCGAAGAAGTGGCAAAAGCACTCACTATTATCAAAACAGAAGGGCTGCTACTGGGGCTTATACTTGAATATTAAGAAAACTGAAATATTTTGGCCCTCTTGTGATGGACGAAGGATAAGTGATGGGATGTTTCTGTCGAAATCTCAAGACCGAGATAAGGGAGTCAAACTATTAGGGGGTGCGGTTAGCCTCGACGGTGGTTTTGTGAAGGGCCTTGCCATTAAGAGGGCTGAAAAAGCAGTGGATTTGATGCGATTTTATCCAAGCTCCATGATCCTCAAAGTGAATTGCTTCGCTTTTGACGAACGTGTATGGGTATCTCCAAGCTTCTTTTTGGCCTTCGTATTTGTCACCCAGACTATATTATGGAGGCGGTAATATATTTGATAGAGGCTTGCGAGAAGTGGTGGAAGGCATCGTGGTGTGCGGGGACCGTTCTTTGGAGAGCTTCGGTGGAGACTATCTACTCTACCTATCGATATGGAGGTCTTGGACTTTATACTTGCTAGGGAGGCATCTGAGTATGTTTTTGTGGCTTCACGTGTGCAATCTTGGGGATTACAGGATCACATATTGAGGAGTAGTGGTGTGGACGGTATGGATGATAATTTTAATAAGGCTTTGGAAACGTTACAAGTGACTCTTCCTGATTTTGATCTTAACAACTTCACCAATAAAGACAACGCCCCCCCTAAAGCACAAAGCATCCTGGCGAGTGCTCTTTATTGGTGAAGTTGTTAAGGACATTGATAGAGTTTACATGCTAACGGAGAGACAGAAAGCGGTTTTTGGTTGTTTGCAAGCAAAGACATGCCCAAGATTTTCTTCTGGCTATTCCGATTGAGGGGCTAGGGGCGTAAGATGTCTCCTTTGGAGTACCGGTCTATCCTCAAATACAGGTTAATGATCCCGCTTTATCCCTCGACTCTCGCGCCCCGCTTGCATCACAAAGTTGCTTGGATTCATATGGTGAACATGCGGTTCATTGTAAAGTAGACCCTGGTTATAAATATAGACATGATCATGTGAGGGATATTTTGTATGATGTCTTGTGGAGGTCCAGCATTTCGGCAAAGAAAGAAGCACTGTGTGCATTTCCCGACAGACCCACTTGAAGGGAGATCGACACTAAGACCAGCTGATGTTCTTATTTTTGGATGGGCTAATGGGAAACACACATGTGTTGACCTCACCGGGTATCTCCTTTGGTAGGAATTGGACATGGCACCTTTACGATCGGGCGAGCGGCGCTAAAGGTCTGCCTCGGGTAAGATATCGAAGCATGAGAAAGCATGTGTTGACAATGGGCATGCTTTCGTCCCTTTGCTTTTGATACTTTTGGCTATTTGGCTCCGAATGCAGTTGGACTACTCAAGAGGGTCCAGAAAGTCATGCGCAGCAATGTAATGACCCCTGGCTCACGAGATTTTATTTTTAATAGGATAGGTTTTGCTATTCAAAAAGGGCTAGCGGCACAGCTTGTCGCTCGCTTGCCTAGTATGTAATTTTTATCTTTTAAACCTAAATTGAATTTGTAAATACAAGATGTTTCACCAAATTAGATTACTCCCATATTTCTTCAAATTATCTTTTCGTACTACATAAGTGCATTATGGGATAAGTTTGTAAGAATACAAGATCGAGCAAACTATCTAGTTGCCTTTCTTGGTTGAATTACTTGGATTGACCCTGTTCACGGAGATTGATTGGTCTCATCTTAGTTTGATCTTTGACCAAAGGAGTTTATTCTACTTATCTCTGATCAAAATATTGGTTCGGGAAAATTGATGAGTGAGTTGGTTACTGAAACAGATGTAGCTCGTTCATGTTTTGGGTTACAACTCAAAGAGTTGAAAAGTGGAAGTCTCCACATCATAGACACAACTCAAGATATATGATATGTTTTGGAATTCACGTGCGTAGATCAGATCAAATTGGTTGTAGGCGGGAAAATTGGTAATTAATTGGTGATTGGGATGTTAATAAGAATTTATGGATTATTTTCAACAATTAATGGGTACTTTTTAATTTTGAAAATGATGGAGGGACAATGAAAGATAAATAAGAAACTAAAGATACAAAGTTTTTGATATTCATCTGAACAAATGATATAATGGAGATAAAGTATGATAGAGGTACAACTGAGAAGAGGGCAATGAAGAGGGGAAAAAAAGTAGAAAGAGTTACAAAGAAAATTGAAAAAAAGAAATGGAAATATCAGAGAAGTTAAAAGTTTTGAATTTTTCATCCACCTGGCAGCCACATGTGGAGGAGATTCCTTCGTACTGGTTACGAAAGAGTTGTTAAAATAGCATTTTTGGTCATTTAAACACAGAGATACAATGTATAATAGATTCAAACGGATAATACGGTTTGTTTGAAATAATCTGTCAAATTAGTTGTCTCAGGATCCCGACCATTTTTTACCTGGCTTGATTGGGGTATACCCAGATTAATTGGGGTATACCCAATAAGACAAAATAGGGTGATTTTACTTCAATACCCTTGAACTAATTAACTTAAAATTAAACCCTAAAATTAAAAATTAAAAAACTCTTAATCTTCCCTAATCTTTCTTCTCTAATCTCTCTGCTCTTCCCCTTCATCTTCTTCCATTTCTTACATCAAACGAAAATCTTGAACTTTGATTTTCCAAAAAAATCGTTGATTCTACTTCTTCCATTTCTTAAAAAGAAGATTATAAATGATGTTTAAACTCAAACCCATCATTGTGTTGTGTGATTTGATTGTTATATTAGGTTAGAAATTGAAAATTATGATTTTTGTGTTTTTGGCCGGCAAGGTCGTAACATGCATATCTTGCCGACTTTTCATAACAGCCATGGCGGCGACTGTAAAAAATTTCAACAGCCAGAAGGGTATTTTTTGAATACCTTGCCGGCCAAAAAAAAGTCGGAAGGGTATTTCTAAAATACCTTGCCGTCCAAAAATAGCCGGAAGGGTATTTTTTAAATACCTTGCCGGCCAATATTTTTTCAACAGCCGGCGGGGTATTTTTTGAAGACCTTGCCGGCTAATATTTTTTTTCTTCTGTCGTCTCCTGTGTGTCAAAAAAAAAAGTCGGAAAGGTCGATTTATGAAGATCATGCTTCATTCGCCGACTTTGCCGATTTTTTTATACTTTCGTAACCAAAGTGTTGATTTTTGATCTAATTTTGAGTATGATTTCATACAACAGCTTTGCAATCCCCTTTTTAGAAGTGTTTGGATTGTGTGCTTTCATTTCCGTTGCAAAAGATTTTCTCAAAACAATTTTTTTTTTATAAAAAATCTTCCCAAATAAGTTCAATCAAAAACAAAATTTCAATTCATAAGTTTTAATCCACTCAATTAATCAATCTAAACTCAATTAATTAAGCTAATCAGATTTTTTAGTGTTAATTAAACAAGGGTATATTAGTCATTTAGAAAAATATATTGCTAAGGGGTGGCTTCTTTTACTTCAAAATGACCCTATTTTGCCTTTGGGGTATACCCCAATTAATCTGGGTATACCCCAATCAAGCCAGGATTTTTTATACATGCTTGTAGTAGCATTTTTTCTAACTTTATATTTGAAGCTAAAATCACATCATAGAAATTACAAAGAGTATCTACAAATTAGTCGAGTCCCACCTTTCTCTGACTCCTATGTTTTTCTCCGTCCTTCGCCAGTTGCATTAAATGCTTTATCTCCTCTTTCAAACTCGGTCACCTATCTTTCATTTGCTTTCCACGTGCGTTCATCTTTTTTTTGATGAAGAAAGGATATATTGAAAAATAAAAGATGGTAATTACAGGGAAAGAACAGGAAATAAGAACCAAAAGGAAACCAATAATATTTGAATTACATATGAATTATGTCTTCCCAGTGGAATAGAATCTGGTTCATTGAGAAATCTTTAAAAGTTTTGGTATTAGAGCTCCAGAGACGTATATGAAGTAAGATAGCAATAACCAGCTCGTCATTATCCTTAGCCCTTCCTCCATGAACACGTCTATTCCTTTCAAGCCAAATTTCCCAACAAATAGCAAAGGGAACAAAATGCCAAATCACCTTTATTCGTTTTGAAACCTTGTCCAATCTCCAACACAAAAATAAGCTTTGTAAGTCCTTCGTCATAACCCATGTAACTTTCAAAGAGTCTATAAACATTGACCAAATAGACCCTGCCCAGGTGCAATGAATGAAAAAGTGTTCTTGTGTCTCAACCTCTGCTAAACATAAAAGACACAGATTTGTGTTTACTTCTACTCCTCTTCTCTAAAGCATAAACCTCGTCGGAACTGATTGATGAAAAGAAGCCCAAATAAGAAAAATCACCTTTGGAGGGGCAAAATAACTGTGCGTTACTCTATAGAACTCCCAGTCGTGATCAAAATCTGTTAACTTATTGAAAATAGATTTTGCTGAAGAATCCTCTTCCATGTTTTCCTCCTCATCGCTAACGAGAATCACATTACGCAAGTCGTGTTTTATTTCTAACAAGTCTATTCTTTCTGCAAGTCCCAGCTCTCTTGAAAAGCCGAAATTCCAAATTGTATTCTTCATATCTGCCACCGTAGCAAATTTTTTTCTACTAACCTTGTACAACCTCGGGTATTTATCTTTTAAAGATATCCTCTCCAGCCACCAGTCGTGCATTCATCTCTTACGCTAGTGGTCAGGGCCGATTTTGGAAGGTGGTAACTTGTGCTCCAGCACAAGGAGACCATTCTCCAGTTGCAATTAGTTAGCAAATCTCACATAATGAAATATGTCTTATAAATATATACTCCAAATATTTGAGAGGATTCTTTTTGTTTTGGTCTTGTTCCTAAACGTAACTAAACTTTAGAAAATAATTCTATGATTGCAGGGGTGTTACTAAACTTTAGGAAATAATTATGGGATTATTAATTGAGAACTGGGAATTAATTCCTATTAATTATGGAGGCTTGATGTCAATGGGTTTTTGAATGTAAAGCCCATTAAGGACCTTATGTTGATTATTTTGATAAAGTACCCCTCTCTCAGGAACCCAAAAAAAAAATATCCCCGTTATTTTGAAATTTGTTAAAGTACCCTCACGTTAGTTTTTCCATCTAGTGTTAGTTAAGATTAATTTACTTACATATTTTCCCTTTACTTATTGCCACATTGGTTTCCTACATCATTTTTCAGGTTTGTCGAGTCCGGTTCAGGATTGTTACATCACTTTCAGGTTCGTTACATCATTTCCCAAAAAGGGTTCACCATTTCAAGTGTTTTGAGGTTTTTGGTTGGAGGAAAATCGACCTTCTACAACATTTTTTAGGTTCGTCGATCCCGGTTCAGGACCGTGACAACACTTTCAGGTTCGTCGAGCCCGGTTCAGGATCGTTACACCGTTTTCAGGATCGTCGGATCATTTACCCTCCCTATTAAGGAAATAAGACTTTTAATTGGAAAGATAACTGCCACCTATCACTTAACTGGATGGAATTTGACTTTTGAATAAAACAGGGTACTTTAACAAATTTCTAAAAACGGGGGCATTTTTTTAGTGTAATGTGAAAAGTAGGGGTACTTTATAAAAAAAAACCTTTTTTTTTAATTATTTTTATTTTTTTGGCGAAAATGACAAACTAGAATAAATTGAAAACTCACAAAGCAGTGAGCTCCAAAGATTGCTCTAACAAGGCTAGATCATACCAATTACATCATTCCAATTATAAATTAGAGTAGACAGAGAATAACCCTCTAATAATTTATAATGTTAGCAATGTAATTTTTTTCAATCCTCTATCCGTCAAAGTTTTATATCGTTAAATCTCATTAATATCTGATTTTTCTAAAGAAAATATATATGTTGTATGCTGGTGATAGTAATCCTGGATTGATTGGGGTATACCCAATTTTAAGTGGACATGTTCCCTTACTAAGAGGAGGTCAAAAATGAGGGAATTTACTTTAATATCCCTGCACTAATTAACCTAAAATTAAACCATAAACTTAAAAACTAAAAACGTTTAATCTTTCTCCTAATCCATCTTTTCCAATCCCTCTCCTCTTCTCATTCCTTCATCTTATTCCATCAACCAAAATTTTGATTTTTGGTTTTCTACCCAAAAATGGTAGATTCTAAACAATCCAGTAGCAAGAGAGATTCAACAGGTAACATGAGAAGATCCAACTCAGAAGGAAAAGGTAAGAAAAAGGTTGGAAGTAGCAAACCCGAAAATCCAATCCGTGAGAATGTTGAAAAAAACCCTCCGCCGGTGAAAAGAATACTGTAAGTGATTTCTGAACTCAACCCATTATCCTGATGTGCTATATGATTGTTATGTTGGGTTTGAAATAGAATATTTTGATTTTCAGGGTTTTTGGTCGGCAGGGTCGATAATTTAAAACCACGCCGGTTGTAGATATTTTGTAAGGGCCGGCATGGTATTAGGATGAATAACCTCCGACTTTTCATAGCATCCATGGCGACTGTTAGATAATAACCAGGGCCGGCAGGGTATAATAACCAACCACGCCGGATTACATATAATCTGCATTGTATTAGACTTGTACCATTCCGACTTTAGGTCACAGAAACTTCAGGTCACATAAACTTAATTGTCGGCATTTTTATTGAATAAGACCATGCAGACTTTGTATCCGTCGGCATGGTACACGATTACAACCAATCCAACCATTATTTGGTCGGCAGTGTTTAGATTATATACCATGCCGGCTTTATTACCAGAATCATGTTTCAATGTTTAGAATTTTCATATCTCTTATTTGTGTATTTTTTAGGTTCCCAGAGGAAAAAAAAAAGAAGATCTACCTTGTCTTGTTAACAATGCAGAAGAGTTATTCCAATTTATTGACGCAATTTATCCCAATTTAGAAGATCATAAAGATGAAACTGAAAAGAATTGCCCTGTAAGAAAGTTATTTCTCATGGGTAAGGAAGATCCAGAAGATTTCCTAAGGTTTATGAACAGTCCTAGCAATCCCCTCAACTATGAAGAATGCACATCATCATAGGAGGTTGATCCAAGGACTTTTTTCAGGGAATGTGACTTTTCTGGAGTGAACCCCTATTACAATGAGGTCGGTGACTACATAGGTTCATATAAGGGAAAAGCAAAAGTTGATACTGGTGAAAATGTTAGTGATGGTAAAAAGCTAATGATGGAGAGGACGATAACAACAATGAGAAGGATCCATGAAATTTTTAACCATTATTATGTTTCACTTGGTTTTGAAACTTAGATTGTGGTTTGAACTCTTTCATTATGTTTTGAACTGTTAGATTGTGGTTTTAAACTTGTTAAACTTATGGTAATTTTCAGTTTCAGTTGCTTTAGAACTTATTATTTTTTGTGAAGTTTTAGACTTGCTTTAGACAATGGATAGGTAGTCGGCATGGTTGTAAATTTGGACCTTGCCGACGCGTATGTTAGTAGTATAAAATTGTTACTTTTTAAGTACAAAGTACAAGCCATTGAATGCTCAACGACTTTAAAATTCAAAATCAAGATAATAGGTGTGTTGTTATTATAATAGCATTCTCAACTTCATCTTCAATATTGCATAAAGAATGGAAGTTTCAAGTGCAACACAACCAAATATTTGTAGTCTTTGTATAATAAGTGGTCATTTGGCAAACGATTGTCCCTTTGAAGGAATCAAATGCACTATTGAAGGTTGTAAGGGATTCTAATTTCTCATGAAAGATGCAGTAGGAAATGTATATCATCCGTATGCTTCAAAATGCACTTGTTGTGGGTTTTTCTATTGGATGGATGAGCGCCTAGCTCCGTATGAAGATGAATTTGCTAAAATCAACCTTCTACCATACACAGATCCATATTGTGACGGTAAGATGAAGCTAATTACCTCTCCTAAGAAATTGTGTATCGGAAAAAGATACTATATATGTCCCAAATGTACTTCAGGCTGATCCGTCATCGGTACCAATGCAATCTACAAAGCAACACAAGTTAGTTGATATGTACTACACACGTCGGCATGGTATATATTTAAAACATTGCCGGCTAAATAACCGCCGACTTTGTTTAACAAAACAACATTGCCGACCAAAACACAGTCGACATGGTATACGAACCGGAACAATGCCGACTTAACCATGTTTCAAAATAGTTTCATATACTGCAAAAAATCTTATAGTCGGCATGGTCTATATATAAAACCACGCTGACAAACATACAACCGGCTTGATTGGAAAATAAAAAAGTCTCGACTATAATATAGTCTGCAGGGTCTAGGTACCACTACAATGCCGGCTTGAACATGTTTCAAATCATGTCTCATGTGTTGCAAAAAAAATGTAGTTGGCATGTTCATATTTTGAACCATGCCGACCATAACACTGCTCATGAAAAGTCGGAGCACTGGGTCATATATACCACGCTGGATTTTAAGGTCGGCATGATCGACAATCGTCGACCTTGCCGATCCTGTATAGCAGAAGTGAAAAAAAGAAGAAGGCAGAATCGATCATTTGCATGGAAAAATCACAATCTTCACCACCTAAGTTGTCTACCTGATTAATTGCAGCTCCATTATCTTCTTCTTGGTCATTGGACTCTACGTTTGGCTCAAGACATTCATCACTTCCATACCCATCTTGAGTTTGAGGAAAATAAAAGTGAGGATCATGCAAATAATCCCTTCGATCATGGTATGGTAGATCATCATACAAGTACTCATTTGTAGGAGGAAAGTTAGAAGACTCCCCCACTTCAAAATCAGGATTAGAATCACTTATATCACAAATTTCACAAAAACCCTAACTCTCCTCCCCCCCCCCCACACACACACACCAAAAAAACCTCCTCTACTACTTCATTCTACTTCTCTTTCTCAATTATTTCTAAAACCCAAATTATAACAACTAACTAATCTAACTAATTAAACTAATCTAATCTAATCATTTAAATTAAATTAGTGTTAATCATTGTGGGGGCATTTCTGCCATTTTGAAAATATTTGGTTAAGGGGTGACCACTTTTACTTCAAAATGGGAATGACCCTATTTCGTCTCATTGGGTATACCCCAATTAAGCCAGGATAGTAATGATACATTTTATTTTGCTTAAAAGACCGTTCTAAGATTTTTCTTCCATAGTCATCGAGATATCAGAGACGGTTCTACTAGTGGTAGATATCTTGGGAAGGTGCAGGGCTCAAGGCTTCAATCTCATGCTTTTCTTTCTCTACTTTCTTAGGCCTCTTCCTATGCACATGTTAAAACATGATATTTAGCATATATGCACCCACTATGGGTATGCCAAACTGGCAAACTCATATGCCAATATGTTATTTCTGGCATATTGGCATACACGACAAAGTTTCCAGCGAGCGATAGAGTCTTGATCGCTCGATGGTCTTCCAGTCACCATCGACGGTCAAGCTATCGCTCGCTGGTATGATAATCGCTTAGCAGATCTTCATCTAACGGCTACAATTTCCCCTCCCTATAAATACCTGATTTTAATCTCATTTCAACTCACACCGGAAATTCTTAATCTCTCAAGAATTTCTTAATCTCTCAAGAATTTCTTAATCTCTCAAGAATTTCTCAATCTCTCAAGAATTTCTCAATCTCCAATCCTTAGAGAGCATGGCTGATAATATGAATCTGGCTGAGTGCATGGATAACCAATGTATTATCCAAAATCGAAGAGCAGCTTGTCGTGCAATTGTAGACAGTGAAACTAGGAGAAGTCAAATTAGGAGACGTCAATTGAGGCAAAACCAAAAATGGGTTAATGCGGAAGATGAATGTATTTGCAGGAATTATGTTGATATTACAACGGAGCCTGTATTTAATCCCGAACTATCGTGGGATAGGATTTTTGTTAAATTTCAAGAACAAACAATGAACCTACGCGGTCGTAGTGTTTCAGATTTGGTTATGCGCTTCGAAATAATTAGGAAGGAAGTTACTAGGTATGTTGTTTTACTTCAGCGAGAAGGTCCAACCTTGAGAAGTGGTGAAACCACGATGGAATTTCAGGAAAGTTGTCGTGTGGAATATCGTCGCATCTACGGGAAAAAATTTCATTTTGAAAGTTGTTTCGAGATTTTAAACTATTGTCCAAGATATTGTCCAACATTTATGTTGTAATTTCTCAATTGTCCACTTTTAAAGTTTTAATATTTGTAATAGTTTTAATGTTTAACAATATAACTAATATTAATTTTCAACAATATTCGTCAAATTTTTAAATTCAAACTTCACAAAAATAAAAACTTTAATATAATTAATAGTCATTTTACAAGACATAAAACTAGAAAATAATAATTTAAAAAATAAAAATAACTAGACTTTAAAAATAAAAATTTGGGACAATGTTCTTCATCTTGTTCATCTTCTTCATTTGACCAAACTTCCAATCAATGCACTCATGAACGGAGTCTCCTTTGTTTATCTTCTTCTTTGGCATTAAATTTGTTTTTCCTTGATTTTCCTTGCCTTTAACCTTTCTTTGCCTTCTTTTAGTTGCGGTTTTGACTTGGTTGATATCCAAAATTTGGAGACTTCTTTGCTTTTTACTTATTTCTTTAAATCTATCACATATCTTCTCAACGACACTTTCAAGCACTACTCCAGAAAAATCAAGTTGCGTTGCCGAATCAAGTTGGCTTAATTCTGCCACTTGGAGAAAATAGAAGAAAAGAGAAATAGATTGAGAAGAAGAGAAAAAAAATTGTGTAAAAAATTTGGGGTAAATTTTGAGTTTGAAAGTTACATATTTATAGCGATGAAGAACTAGCCGTTGGCGCTAGAGTGAATAGCGATGTCGACATAGACAATATCGTTAGCGATGAAGTTTTTATCGCTGGAGATATTCACAATATCGCTCGCTAGGGATTCGATCGCTCAGAGATTTTCCCATAGTGGCACAAATAGTTTGGCATGCCAAACACCATTTTTTTTGACATGTGCATATGAATAGGCCTTAGCCCTTGTTTTAAGATGCTGGCATGCGTCTCCAAATACATTGCCACTATCGTGCTAGACATTACTGGTTATAAAACCGTGGCTGCACAACTGACTCCGGCAGCACGGCCCTGGGATTAGTTCCAGCAGTTTGAATTTGAATGTACGCAGTAAAACAAAAGAGACAAAACCTGGCATTTACCCAAGGACAACAACTGGAGTTTGATAGTTTTCTCGTTTTTGTTTTTTATCCTCATCACCGTAGAGTATACAAGAATAAGGGTATCATAGGAAGAAAAAACACCAACACAGTACTACCACCTGCTGGAACTCGCTCTTCTCCCCTCCCAAATTTAGAAAACAACACCTCAGGTGAGAGCCGAAACAGTAAACCAGAAAACCCTAATTTATCTCCTCTTTCCTTCTGGTTGAGTACTAAAACCCTTTTCAGAAAACGATCAATTGCCATGAACTATTTTACTTAGAAAATAATAAATAGAAGGAACTAATTTTAATTTTCAGCTCATTTTCACTTCATTCTGTTAGGAATGAGTTTGTACAGAATTTTATGAAACCCTAAAATGATCTTAATTCTTGATTGGAATCATTATGCAAATGTCTTCGACCCCTGTTATGACACCATCTCCATTAATGGCAACTCAATCGGATTCAAACAACAATCATCAAACATCAGCTTCTCTTTCTTTAGGGTTTCTTTCTTTACCACCTTCATCATCAGCTCCACCTTCTTCTCATCATCATCACCATCAACAGCAACAAAGTCATAGTAACAGTAATCGTTCTTCCACACTAATTTATTCTGATCATCAACATCAGAACCAGAACCATTATCAGCATCAGCATCAAAATGTTCCAAATGTAATATTACCAGAGGCAATTGCAACAGCCCATCCAATTAACGAGACACCAATGGCGGTTGTGACACCTGTAGCTAGGGTTAGACTTTCTGACATTATGGGTTATGATGGAGCACCTGGGGTTATGTATAGTAGATCAGTAGAAGCACTTTCCGGTTCATTAATGAGACATAATGCAGTTGTTATCGAACTTGGAAGTGATGATGCTGCCTTAATTAGATGTGGGTTAGAATCGGCAAGGTTGTATTTTCGAACAAGGGCTCAGAATGGTGGTGTTACTGGTGGTGCTGGGAATTGGGTTAAACCCAGTAAAGGGGTTTATATGTACAGAGCAGGAAGGTAGAAAATGATCAATTTACAAAGCTATATTCGTTTATAATTTCATTTTAGTATTTTTCTGTTCCTGAAATAGAAGTTGTATTACCAAAAATTTTAATTTCTGATTTCGGATATGGTAGTTTCAGGATAGAATTAGTGTATCATTTGATGTAAAATATCGACTCTCTTTGGCTTTATATGCTAGTTCTAAGGAAATGGTTGGTGCTGGTGAAAATATCTTAAGATTTAGGTACAGAACTTAATAACTCAGTGTTGTGGGATTTCCTTCCAAAACTCCAAATCGAGATAGTCTTTGAGGTAAAACTTTCGTAATAACACGACATGATGATTTAAGAATAGGTTTTGAAGGCAACCCAAATGTGCAATTTTAAATTCTCATGAATTATCAATAAGGTTGTAGAGATTGGGGAGAACATACAGTTACAGTTTACTGACGGCATTCCCTATTATTTTAGTTCAGCCCTGCTGTTGGATTAGTCTCCTGAACAGGCATCAGATTTATTGACGTCACAAGACATTAAATGGGACAGGCTTTGGCAAGATGGCTTTATTCGTTTTTAGGTAGTTCTTACTTTGATGGAGCTTACCATGTATTTCAAGTTAACTTAAATATGGCAGGTGGTAGAACACGTCAAACCTTTTTTCATTCATTAATATTTTTACTAAATTTTTGTAACAGAAAGGCTGTACCTTGAGTAGTAACGTACATTGATAGATCACATTGGACCAAAACTGCACCTTTCCCTTTAAGCATATGGCGATCTATTCGTCCTTTATCTCATATCGAGTTGTTTTGCCTTCATCTCATATCCAGGGCTATTGAAGATGGTGACTCGTCTCCCCCATGCATGGCTGATGTTTTTAGATGTATGGGAAGGGCTGCTCGTGCTGCTCTATGTGCAATAGCTAGACATCTCCGTTTACGTAGCGAGTAATGCGGATGCATTTTTATGTTTTGATGTCAGAGCACATATAGTATACTGTCGCCCGGGGCATTTGGATCTCTAACTCTTCTTCTTTTTGTTGTTGTTGCTGTTGTGAAAACTACCTGGCAGTGTTTTTAATCATTTACTTGACGATACCCCATTGTCTGCGAGCGAGGCATCCTCATCCGTGCTGGTTGCAGCCTATTCTCATTCTTCCTTACAAAATGGGAAGAGTGCTATTGGTGGAGGAAAACCAACCATGAATAACGAAATTGAGAAAGGACTGCTGACGCTAATCGCCTCAGACAGTCCTGGGATTCAGGTATGCAAGGAAGGACGCTTTTATATTTCCATTTGTATGTTAGTTTGAACTGCTAACTAAAACTGGGAATAGGCCTAATAGTCATGTAAATGTCGCTATAGTGTGATCCTCAAATCATTCTTTTCAGCCTTTTCTTGCATAGGTTTGTGATCCTAATAGTCGTTGGTACCTCGCTGATGGAGCATCCAGTGCTGGGGATCTTTTGCTGCTGACAGGGAAGGCACTCAGCCATGCTACTGCTGGACTTCGTCCCGCAGCTTCATATAGGGCAGCAACTGACTACTCTTCAAGCAGCAGTAGTAATGGACGGTTAGTTTACAGATTTCTTCTTCATTTTTCCCCTTTTTAATTTTTTTTATTTAGTCATCATGATATTGGCTTTCTCCAAGATTGCACAATGTAGTCTAGTTGTTTAAATGTATTTTCAAAAAAGACCTAATAGGTTTCCTGTATTTCCGATTGGACAAGGAAGAGAAAGAAATAAAACAAAAGAAGGCATGACCAGAAGAATTGTGTGAAATAGGTAAATTGATCCAATCGACGCACGATACTAACCAAATTGTGCGCATTTGACTTGTGCTTAGGACATCACTGGCATTTAGGCTCATGCCTCAAAGCAATGCTATATTAGATTGTTCTCCAATCGCTAAAGCTGGTCATGTAACTCCTCAAAGTTATGTGCCAATCTCTGTAAGCCAGTTCATGGATGACCTATCTGCGGAAGAAGATGTAGCATGCAACCATCCTGTAAATAATTATGTGAGTACTTATTATCTTCTGGATACATGCATTTCAAACATGAAAAAGTGGGTTGAGACTGGAGAAACCACGAAAAACATGACACAGTTGACTGTCAGTCCGTCTTTCACCTGTCATCATTTCTCTGGTTTTCGCCGTTCTATTTGTTGTTGGTATGAAGAACGAATTGTTCATCTTTGTATTTATGTTACATCGAAATAAGGCAAATGGGTGGAAGCTAGATAAGTAGGCCGTTTTCAACTCGTGCAAATTTTATCCCATTTGTTGCTTTGAAAGATTAAAAGTAATCCACATCAATCTCTAGGTGGACAACGTAATTTTCAGTCCCATTTTCTTCCAATAATTAAAACTCAGTGCTGCTTCGTTTGAACCCTCAATTAACTTACCATCACGAGTTTGGTCTGCAGGAAGTACAAAGGAATTTGACCAAGGATCCATCCTTAAGAAGCGTTCTTTCAGATCCATTATCGTGAGTGGATCTTCTCTGACCGATACTTTTTTCTTTGTTTTTCAATTTGCAGTGTCGTTTCTCCTGTTAATTATTTTCATATCTAATCATGTTTGATATGTAGACGATGACAAGACCAATTCCTTACTACTTTTACTCTTGATTTTACAGTGGTGCATTTCTTGAAGATGCTGTGGTTGTTTCGTGTGGGCATTCATTTGGTGGTCTCATGTTGAGGAAGGTCCTTGAAGCGGTAAGTTGAACAGTGATATTTTTATTTATTTTTTTTGTAGCAAAACTGCATGTGATTTTTCGGAAAAAATAGGTTAGTAATGGTATAGAGTTGGTTTGGAGGAGACAAATGGAAATGCCGTCGATATAGCAGTGTTCAATGATTGAACTAGATTTAGAAATCAAAGTACGTGCCAGGGTGACGAAAAGCTTGATTCCTGGAATTGAAGACCATGAATCAAGACCTTAGATCCTTCCGCTCCAACTAGATTAATTTCTCACCGAAACCACTTTTGTGCATCAGGGTACGTACTACAAGATTGTTTTTTTTTTAAAGGATCAGGATGTTACAAGATCACATATGGATAGATCTCCTGTTTTCTCTGGAGTTAAGTACCAAGATATTGCTCTTAGGTTACTATTAAATGCTACAACTATGTTCTTTCACGAAAATCATTTAATCTTGAGCTCTGGTGTCATGTCCTGTTTTTCTGGATGGTTAGAGAAGCAAGACCCTGAGAAAGCACTGTAACGTGTATAAAAATAGACTTGATGTGTTTTTCTCAAATGGTGTCGACTGTTTTCATTTACTTTTTTCAGTGCAACAACGGTTGGTTCCCTTAACTGCGACTTCTCTATTTTGGCGAAATTCAAAAATAAATAAGTGTGAGGTAAATAAAAGCTGAATTATTGGTTTGGATGCAGTGCAGATGTAGCCTTTGCAATGCCGAGATTGACAGTGGGTCTTTGATTCCTAATCATGGTACGTCATAATTCAGTTCTTCTTCCCTTGAGTTGTTTTAATTCTGTTTTTTCTCTTCATGTTTCTTTTCTAATGCCTTTTTATGTCCTCACCGAACTTCACAGCCTTGAGAGCTGCAGCTGCTGCTGTGAAGCATGAGGATGACCGAAGACTTTTCCACAACGCAGCTCTCCGGAAACGCCGAAAAGAAGTTGGTGAAAACGTGGATACGGTGAAGAGGCTAAACATGGTACAGTATGCTCATAAATGCTTGATAGGAGTTTAAAGATTGCATGATAGGTTAAGTACGTTTTCCAATTAGTGACGTACCTGTCTGAATCGTATAAAATCAACGTCCATACGAGGAAGAAAGAATGTGTGCATATAACTATATTATGCATGATGTTAATTTATGCTGTAAATTTCGCCATACAGTTTCTTCCCCGATGGCAAAAGCATGAGGAATTAGATTTTGTGAGAGAATCTTTTGAGTCAGCCATCTTGGTTGACTGAATGTGCTTGCAACCATTTACTTTCTGCCAGTGTCAGAAGTTCGTGTGCACATTCCAGAATTTGATAAGGATCGGTAGTTTTTGTTTTTCTCCAGCATACATAGTAGTATTTTGGCAAATTCATCTCCAGTTAGTAGACGAATTTTGGCAGCTTCGAACCAAACTTCTTAAGAGGTTTGTGTTTTTGATCATAAGGAAGCTCTGATTTTCCTAGTTACCTATGTGCCTACTTTCACATCCATGTTGACATGTTGCTGAATCACAAGATGTCAGATTTTGTAAAAACATGATATAGAACTGTCATTGCTATTGAGGTCCATTTTTAAGTTTTGGATATTGTACTGCAAGATTCTTAATTAAGTTTTGTTCAGGAAAATGTTGAAATGCGTACTGAAAGCGACGGCCAGATGCACCACAGAGGGGTCCAATATCCATTTTCTGTTAATGAAAAAGTGGTAATAAAGGTGGGGTCGAACGCGTTTTGAACATCATACTCCTGCAGATTTCTGTTTGGTATTTTATATTCTGAAGGTTGATTGAGCTGTTGTGCAGGGAAATAAGAGGACTCCGGATAAATTTGTAGGAAGAGAAGCAGTCATCACAACTCAGTGTCTCAATGGCTGGTGAGTTGGTAATTTAGTTATTCGTATCTGAGATATTTGATCTTATTGTATTGTACTCTGATACCAAAAATTGTGGGATTTCCGGGTTTGGTGTACAGTCATGAACAAAATGGTAATCTGACTTTTGCTCTAATTGTAGAGATGCATATGCCTTTTTTCTAATGATCAGATGCTTGTTCTGGTTATTTCTATTTTAAACTTGATTTCATGTGCAAATAGATGGTGCATGCGTTTGGAAGTAAATATTAGTTTTTGAACATGTAAAACTGATGTGAACTACACGGTACACTATCATGCCCTAAATAGCAATCATTTAAAGTCAATCATCACTAATTTACTATTTGGCATTTGCAATTAATTACTGTCTTGTTGTCGGTATGTTATAACTTACGACAATATTTATGGTTTTTGTAATTGTCAACTTTTGATGGCGCAATCCTACTTTACCAAGTTATATATCATGCCTGTTATTCTTGTAGGTACCGCTTGCAGATTCTTGGAAGCGGAGAGAGTGTTAGGTTACAATATCGTTCTCTTCAGAAGATCTTGAGTTCTCAGGCAGCTGAGGATAGGCTCCCATCTCAGTCGATGATACCAAACAGTAGCTGATTACAACGTATTACTGGTCCAGAAGGCAAGCCTGTTGTAAAATATGCAGAAATGCCTTAAATCTGGAGGATGACACCAAGATATTCTCTTGTCAGAAATACAGAATTTAGAAACCTTAGCAACTGAAAAGAAGTTTGTAAAGCTGCTAAGAGCAAAAGCAGAAAGCAAGAAAAGGAACCCCAGAGGATCGTTCTAATTCCATACGAATCTGTACTGAGAAGCATGTGCCCATCACTCTAGGAGTGAAGAGAAGAGATTTTTTTGACAGAAGATAAGTTAGGTTAGTTAATATGTTTCTTCTGTATCAAATGATGGAAAGAGAGATTCTGGAGGATGAGATCTCAGCTGTACATTTTTGTGGTTTTGAAGACATTTTGTAAAATGTTTTAGATAAATGAAAATTGTGAAATAAGTAGAATGCATTTGCTTATCTGATGATGCTCTGAATCTTGAATCCAAGCAGATAAAATTGGACGATGTCAACGATATTGTATACTAAATATTGCAACTGTAATCTGGAAGACGAAGTCTCCAGTGCGGCACTGGGCATAAAAAGACAGTAAATAGAAAGACGAACGCCTTCAGCACTGTAACCAATCTAATCTATTGTCCCTTTGTTGTTAAGTTAACCTTCTGCAACTAAACTCGTTCTTCAGTGTATCCACTATCCAGTAGTTACTAAAATATTTTCATCATATAATAATAAAAGTTCTCCAACATTTACAAAAAACTAAACTAGCAAAGGAACAAGCTTAACTATAACAAAAGCCTAATCTTCATCTGGGATTAACAACAGATTTTCAGGTTTCCACTCATTTTGATCAATGAACTCAAAGATCATATCAGCAGTGAGAAACTTTAGGGTCAGTAGGAACACAAAGGCAAAACATTTCAAATTTCCTGACCTTTCCCCACCAACCATCTTTGCCAACACCCTTCTTTTTCATAACGCAACTTGGAGTTGTAGCAGTAGAATTAGCTTCTTCCTTTAACCTTTGGTTTTCAATCTTTAATTTCTCAACTTCAAAACAAACTTCCAAAGCCATTTCTCTTTTCTTATCTTTCACATCATCTTCTCTCCTCACTAACTTCTCATAATACTCCTTGTTTCTCTTCTCTAACCCATATAGTTGGCCTTGAAGATCTTCAATTTTACGACTCAACATGCAAACCCGGTGATCTTCTCTCATCTTCAACACACATCTAGCTAACTCAGTAGCTTTACGCTTCATGAAAGCTGATTCTGCAGCCAGCCCTTTGTTTTCTTCCATCAAATTTGTCATCTTATAACTCAATCTCGCATTTTCATTCAAAAGTATTAACCTTTCTGATTCCAAAACTTCCACCAAACTCTTTTGCAACTCCATTTTCCTTGCAGATTCATTGCATTGTCGATCAAGTAAGCCCATTTCTTGGACAAGGATTTCGTAGTCGACAGTCTTAATTATAAGTTGAGCCACAAGATTATCAGTAGATTGAGACGAGTTCTGAGTCTCAATGCTTGCTTCTGATGATGTTGAGGGTATGGCTTGGTACGAGAGTGAACTCTCAGCGTCAGATTCAGTAACATTACCCTCGTCCTCGATATCAGAATGAACAGTTATGACTGGAGCTGCCTGGTGTTGCTGAGGATTTTTGCTTAAAACTTGAACATACCGGTCAGCTAAAGAAAGATAACCGTTGTAGAGATCTTGAAGTAGGTTCAACAATTGAGGGCGTTTACGATAATAGTTCTCAGCTCGATTAGCAAATGAGTCAATGTCTTCTTCTCGAGTGAGTGTCACTGACAATGTTTTCATCTTGTCATCCAAATCTAATAACAAAATTATCAAAATCCCAACTGTTACTGACTTCATTTACAAAGCTAAAAGGTTTAAGTTCAGAAGAGATAAAATTGAACTACAGATTTTGATGATAGTGGGACCCAAATTTGATTCGATTAGCTACAAGCTACACGTTGCCAACATGTGAGCTATGTTTAATCAATGGATTGGTGGGTCTAATATATCATCGCTAATACGTTCAGTCGACATGGATTATTAGACTATAGCCACTATACGATTCAGTACAGAAATAATGCAAATGTCTAATAAAGGAAAATGTCTGTTAAGAAATCTAGCAATATACTACAAAAGGAAGACAAAAACTAGACATGGCCTAGTTAGTAAAGGTTAGATAGCCCCAGCATATTCGGTCCCTACCATGGAAAAGGAACTTAACTGTGCCTAAAGCATAATTAGAGGAACTATCAGATTAACCTGAGTTTGTAACCATGGTTTAATGTTAGTAGCTAGGTAAAAAGATCCATGCATTAACCAAGCGGTATTACAGTTCAAGGTTAACGGAATCATATAACATTAACCATTTTAAGATGCAAAAATGCTCTCAAAACTGTTTTATCAGAGTCTTTCTTAATCCACTTCAGTACCATGTACCAGGGGAGGAAAATTAATGAAAAACGGACAAAATATAGAACCTCATTATCCTAGTTAATCAAAATCCATGAAAATCATCTGATCAAAAAATAATCTAATCATCATTTAGAGAGGTTATTAAGAGTAACAAGAAACAGCTAGTACTGCGTTGCAGAGAGAGTTAATAATATTTACCAGCAAGGATGTTTTGAAGCCAAGAAGGTTGCTTCTTGGTGTTGTTAGCAGTGAAGTTTCTACTATACGACGACTGAGTAAGTGGGGAACCACCGCCACCACTATCATTACAAACACTACCACCACCATCTCCATCAGCACTCTCTCCTCCCATCATCAGCTGCTTCATCTTCTCTTCCGCCTCTCTTGCATCTAGCTAGATCACTAGCTGAGAGAAAAATAATGAAACATTTTAACGCAAGGACGTTAAGGAACAATATATTAAATAAAAAAAAACGGGACCCACAATTTGTAAATGAGACGTCACTTCTTTTCTTATTTACTCGATTTCTTCGTTAAATAATGGTACAAATACTTGTGGTTCTGCAACTTATAGACATGCAGTATAGGGGAAGAAGAACAGAAGTTAAAACATTAAATGAATGATAGAATTCCGATCCCACTACCTACTGTTGGACGTCCATTTACGTATTTACCCCTATAGCTACACAACTGGCATGCTGTCATTGGTTGTAGCAACAGTTGGCAAGTAAATCACGTGATATGAGGAGGCCATAAATATTACATTTACCCTTAACATTGATGAGTCCCATCCTTCTACGGACAATAAAATTCCCGCCAAATTAAAATTAATACAAGTGGGTTCCACGAAGTAAATGTACGGGTTGGATGATAAACAATACCGACTGTCATAGAGATTTGTGCCGACGCATATCACGGAAAATTGTGGGGAAAGAACGAACCTAGCATGTGCAATGGTTGATAGATTCTGATAAGAATCAGTTCGTTTAGGGTTCACATTGTTAGTCATACATTAGACTGATACTGTACAATTTTTCTTACCCTATAAGATTCTTTATAGATAACACGGGAAATCGAAGGCAGAGTCGAGTAAGGTAAAACAGACATTATTTTGTCTGATGTCAATGATAATCTAAATTGGCTAAAATTTCTAATGAATCAGATAATTTCAACTGGATCACACAAAAAGTTCGAGATTTAGCACCTTTATACATATCAAAATCTCAAAGATGTCATAGAAAATCTTAACATTTTAATACCTTATGTCACGTCACACTATAAAGTCTATCTATCTAGTAGCTAGAATTATTTAACAAGCAAAGTAGAAAAGGTTGGGCGAAATTGACCCCCGTTATGATGGTGCTAACATAGGTCAACAACACTTCATTCAGATGTGTCGTGAATTGGGTTGCACAGACGCGGACGCGTAGACGCGGACACTACAAAATTCTTAAAAAATTAGGACGCGGACACGTATATACATATTTTATTTATATATATAATCATGTATTTATTTCGACCCTAAAAATTAGAAAATGATGCTACATGTGTATAAATTTCAAAAAAAAGAAGATATCGTTTGTTTATACACGTCGAATTTCAAACAATCAGTCACTATTAAACACATGGCACAATCAAAATGCATTCTTAGACAACACATGCCCAACTAAGGGTATACTTGATGTCATTTCCAATTACAAAACCCTAATAAATACCTAAATTATTGATCTAAATGTTTGTTTTTCTTCGTTTGATTAATAATAGTAAAAATAAAGGAAAAAGCTTAAATTAAAATGAAAAAAAAAATGTGTCGGACACGCGTCAGCGGTGCGTCCAAACCAAACGCGCGTAGGACGCGCAAATTGGTGCGTCGGACACGCATCGTGTCAGCGTCCCACGCACGTCCCCTGTCCGACGTGAGTCGGACGCGGACACGGTTCAAGAAATGGAGCGTACGTGAAACCCAGGTCGTGAACAAAACAGTTAAAGTGGACCCAGATATCGTAACTGAGCATGGTTTTGACGGTTAGGACCACCGCACCAAACATTTAAATGAAACTGTAAAAAAAGAAAATTCTCTGGATTGCAGGTCCAACAAAAGGCACACACATAAGGGTAATGTTGTCAAAACAACAGGAGAAAGTAAGTGTTTGAAAATTGAAAACTACTGGAAGTCTGGAACACTCCCCATAAATGAAGCTTCTTATTATAATTATCATCAGTTACTATCAGGATTAGTCATTAGTGTTCATCTTAAACTTAAAAAACTTCAGGTCAACGAGATTACGGAAGAAATGCACATACGAGTAACATGGAGAAATGCGTCAGATTACGGGAACTTTTTCTGAATTCCGGTGAACACAGAGTCGCCGCTATCACAGAACGGGTATATGTGTTATATATACGGACTGAAATTAGAGCAGAAAAATAGAAAGAAAAATTACCTCAAGAATTAGGAAGAGAGAAATGCTGAGTGTATCCAGGACAATTTGAATGTGAAAGCTCGTAGAGAAACGTTTGCAGAGGAATTTTTGAACAGCGAAACTTATCTCTCAGAAGGAAGGTTTCAGACTAGAGAAAAAGAGCGAAAATGATAGATTTCCACCAAATTTTTCTCCCGAATTTTTCCACCACCTCACACACCATACTAAATGGGCCCCCTGTATTTTCCCATCCCGATTTTGAAATGTCACATGCACGGATAAGATTAATGCCACCTAATGATGGACAACTTTGGGGAACGGTGGAAGTGTAGCAGCTTTGGAAAAAGAGTGGTGAAGAGAGAAAAAGACTTTAGAGCTGAGCCAGTTAGGTACACGGTACATTGTTTGGAGGATACGTACATACACAAGGGACTAAATAAGGGTTGAAAAGAGGAGTACTTTGACGAATTACTAATTGACACGTGTGTGTTTTACGACATTGTGAATTCAAATTTCTTCTGTAGTACTTTGGTGCGTTTCTCTAGATACGGCGATGTTTGCTTTGATTTGACCTCTCAGTGCAGTCTGTGAAGGAGACAATGATACGTTATTCTTGAGGTAATTTCAAATTCATCCTCCACTTTAGTTTCAATTTTACGTCTCTAGTTTTTGCTTTTCTATTTATTTTTTTACCGGAAAATAAAAAAATAAATTTAAAAGTTACTGGCGGGTAAAAAAAAAAAAAAAACGAAAAAACTCGTTTGTTTCAATCTGTTTGTGTGTGTGTGGTGGCGTTGGGGGTTGGGGTATCTAAATTACATCACACCTTGACCGCATATGTCATTAGACTCGTTACTGAATACAACGCCCTCAAGTTAAGCGACCGGGCATTGACAGAAGCTGTAATTGGGGCTGGGAGTCTTCAGTTAACCAATAAATATCTTTGAATCAGTTTGTGAACTTGTTATAATTAAGTCTATTAAGGGGTGCCAAATTGCTCGGGCGTACCAATATTCATATAAGACAAAACTTCCCCAAGCCTTGTAATGATACACTCCCAAGAAATTTGGTAACCCCTACTAGCAATACTAGATATGCACCCGTGCGTTGCACGGGCTTAATTTGATTGTCCCAAATTATTCGACGTTATTACCCCAAATTACCGGTGCCTTGTGTCTGAATATTCACAATCCTTTCATCTCATGGTTCTTGGTCATTTCAATCTTGTGCTGCCTTGTGCATGTGAATATTCACAATCCCATCATCTCATGGTTCTTGGTCATTTCAATCTTGTTGTGGCCACGCGGTCCACAACCTCTAGGTGGAGCCTTGAAAGTCCATAACTCATATGACCATGGACAGCAGTAAGATATTTTGGAATTGAGCAGCATGTCAATTCTCAGTGGAACGTTCTACCTCACGACAGGTCTACTCTATAATGGAAGCATCGTGTAAACATCTAGCCATTTAGACAAAAATAAATAGCATATTTTGTAAGTCTTTCCTGATGTGGTTCACACTGGGCATAAAAAAAGAAACAGTTTGGTAAAATCAGAAATGAAAAATGTTCAAGGTTAACACAAAAACAAAACTTGATTGAGAACATTAGCTTAATCATAAATTTCAACTGTCCAGGTTTCAAAAAGAACATCAACTGCTCAACTGTCTCAATCCGCCGTTCTTTGGAGCCTTGGCGTTATTAGTAAGTTGCTGCTGCTTTCTTAACACATCTCAATTCTTTTTGAAACTCATTTAGTATTTCTGGTTCGTGGATTACGAATTATAAGCATCATTTAGTAAACCTGCATCATGTGGAACGTCGGAACCAAGAATCAATGTAAAGAGAACGATACGAAGAGGAACTTAGCACAAAAATACAGCTGAAATCACAACGATCGATTCTTGAATTTCAAATCAAAACATATTTATGAACTAAACAACAGGGGTACATTACATCTATTCTAGTCCTTTATCTATGGATTCTCCAAACACGATACTCTAGAGGTTATTGGAAAATCAAATAAATGTAATAAAATGAATTTAAATACGGTGCCTTTTCTAGTCCCATCTGTCCAAATGCAGATATCTGGTGGTTATCGGCAATCGGATAGCTAGTCAATTTTGCGACAATCTTCAATGAGATTACCTGGTACATAAAAAGAAATAATTCATTGTAGCATATAAGAAAAATTGAAACGAATTGAGATGGCGGGTGGTGATTTTAGCTAGTACATGAATCATTATGGTAACCAAGTAGATGCACTCAGGTGACTTCATTATTTATCTTTCTTAGATTAATGAAAGTTAGAAAATGGTGAGACACATATACATTTATACAATTTGATGTCAAAGTAAACATGGTTAGATACGTTATACAATTTAATATTAAAGTAAGCAAAACCATCTCATCCAACATGCAGTGTATGGATCAACACAAGTACATACATAGAAGTCCCAAAACCAGAGCATTCGGAAGAGGTTTCATGAAGTTTTATAGTACCTTATTCAATGAAACTTACATGGCTAAATAAGCACATTTTCTATGTCCACATCTATCCCATTCAACCTGCACGTTCTCTGTCTTTATCATGGAGAGTAAATATATATATAACTACATGCTTACAATTTAGTATGTAACGTGTTAATCAACCATATTGAACTTGAATCTTATCACTAACCATTGTGTATCTAAAGTAAGAGCAACATTAGTTATGTAAGACCACTAATTAGAGTATTGTAAAAGTTAGTAAAACTAAGAGAAACCGATCGGCGAAGAATAGGGTAAGTTAGTAAAACTTAGAGAAACCTATAATAAGGGTTTACCAAAAGAGAATAGGATGTTATAGTTCACAAACCCTAAATGACGTCTGGTTTTTTCAGTGAAAATCACAAGCCCTAAATCACATTGGTTTTCAGTGAATAAGATATTATCACTAACACTGGTTTTCAGTGAAAATCACAGGACCCTAAATCGCATCCGGATATAAACTTTGAACTGCAAAAAAAAAAAAAAAAAAAGCTAATCAAACCTTTTAGATCCAAGAAAACAGAGATAAGGAATAAACCCTAAATAATGTTTGGTTAGAACTGACAAACCTTCTTCTACAAAATCAAACCTACCTATATGATTTCGTGGTGATTTGATTTTTTTCAGAAGTTGTATTATTACCTGATATATATGAAAAAATAGAAAAATATAAAAGATGTTCAACAAAATAAAATACGAAGACTGATTTAACCCGATTTTACCTGGTGTATTCTCCACGAAAGACTAAAGAAAGATTTCCTGGTGTATTCTCCACGAAAGACTAAAGAAAGATTTCCTCTGTCACCTGCAGTGCATGCAAATAGGAAAAAAAGAATAGAGAGAGAAGGGTTTAGAGATGCAACCAATTATTGAGATGCAAGTCTCGTTTATTTTTTTAGGTCTGGTTTTTGAAGTAAAATAGACTTGGTGGTGTTTTTAGATGAAATATTGGTGGTGTGAAATAACGCAAGGTTTTCATTGGTCAAAATATTTTCCGGTGGGGCCAGAAGCTCTAGGAATAGAGCTTGATACAGCTTTCAACCACAGCAGAGTATTTTTACCTGAAACTATATATATAATTAAGGATCCTTCTTCCTATGTGCATCTGGGGAACCAGGGCCAGGCAGTAGTAATGTGGAAGATTGTCTGGCTAAGTAAGAATACTAGATTTTCTTTATTTGGAAAATGTTACCCCTGATATTTTGGAACTGGCAATGGAAGATTTATCTGATGTATCTGTTTGAAGTCGTCCAAAAAAATCCCTTTTGCACTAGAAAAAAAAAAAGACAAAAAACCATTTATTACCAGTAACTAAGTAAAGAATGTAAAGAAAAAACTACGAACAACCGTATTGATAATGGATTCAATTTGGAGAGACTAGAATAACTCTCGCAGAGCAAAAGACAAACTTTTTACAACAATTTTAGCCTATCCGTATTATTAATGCCAGAATAAGCTTAACCAAGACCTGTCCCAGCTTCTTTACGTGGTGCATCAGCCTTAACACGAGGAGGCCTAATAATACGATCAATGAGTCCATATTCCAAAGCCTCTTGTGAGTTGAACCGTTTCATTCTGCTAAGATCCTTGTGAATCTGATGCAAACCGACAAAAATATGTCAAATTTCCATTTCTATATGCAAGATGTGAAAATGCTACAGAGCTGTTCCTATTTTAAATACTACATTTTCACAACCATATTGGAAAAAAATAATCATACATTGTTTATAGGTGCATGCCTAATAAGGCTACTCTCTTTACAGAGAGAATAATAGATCTTTTACAAGAATACCTAGTTCAGAACAATATCAAGCCTGAAATAGGAATTGTTAGTTTCTATTGCAGATTCTTTAGAAAACCAATTACACATTCAAGCAAAAATGAAGCATGCAATATTAATTATACAAATGGTTAGGAACACGTCAACTCTCATGCTTTTGAAAGGTCAAAAAGTGTAGTTTGCGAACACGCCATCAATCTAATTCATCCATCACAACATGATAAGTACAGTTACAAGAAAAATATACCTTTTCAGCAGGCTGCCCTGTCTTGATAGACAATTCATCAAAAAGGTAGTCTCTGATTCTCAAAAGCTCATTTGCTTCATTTTTAATATCATCGGCCTGTCAGAAGAAATTAAGATTTCATTATGCAAAAATGCTGCAGAGAATAAAAAAACACGATCCACGAGTACTCTAATTTCTTGGAAAGACGACTTGATGTCCAGAGTTTTACAGGCTTTAAGCAAATAATAATATAAAAAACTAACCTGGCCACGAGCAGCCCCAGCAGGAGATTGCAGGGCGATTCTAGAGAGAGGCATAGCAAAGCGACTACCCTGCAAGATATGCAGGAATGATACTGATAAGTATTATTAACAAAAAGCAGGTAGATTATGCTTGGGTGTGGAACAACTAGAAAACGACAGATAATATGGAATAGTACATGTGCATAAATATATAAACTTGAAGAGGTCAATTTTTTGGCAGCGAATATCTAATAAATGGGGAACCTGAGGGCGTGGAAATCTTTGATGATAAGTTTAGCGGCTTACTCTGAAATCTGATGTAAAATAAACCTATATAGATGAATTACAATAGGCCTAGATTGATCAAGGGCCTTTTTAATTCTTTGGAATAAGAAAGGAGACCATTCACCATTTAATCAATTTCAGACCTAATAACCAAAGAAAGTAAAGGGTATCAGAAGGGTGCACAAAGTTTGTGACAATCACAAACCTTATCTCCAGCTGCAAGAAGAAATCCTGAAAGGTTATAAGCGTAGCCTACACAATGTGTACCAACAGGACTCTTTAAACTCTGCATCGTGTCATATACAGCCATGCATGGAGTAAGCTGCAGTAACAAGAATCTTTATCAGAGACGAACAGAATAATAGAGAAATAACAGAATAAAATAGGGATGATAGAAAGATTCAACTTGAACAGGTACTCACATCACCACCTGGACCATTGATATATAGATAGAGCATTTTAGAAGAATCCAAACTATCAAGGTACAGCATTGTTGCCAGTATTTGGTTACTAAGCTCCTCATCTATCTCTTGTCCAATAAAAATAACACGTTCCCTGTACTGCAGATCAAGTATGATACATGAGTGATATTTAAGATAGTTACCGACTCAATATAGAGGTTTGTGACAGAAGAAACACAAGATCCGTGAAGGGAACAATAATGAAGGATAGGGCACCTACTTAACTTAACCAAGAGTACAACCAAAAGCAAAAACTTAGGTTCTGTAAATCACCCCCTCGAGTACCTTAACCAATGCATATAATATGTTCAAGATCCCCATCAAGGTAAACCGTGTATTAGAGCTGCTTATTTATCGGGTTCACTGATTGCATCTGAACTACTAACGCATACTAAATCATGTGCTGGAACTACATCGTGTCAGAGATCATGAAGTTTTATTTCTAAGAAAAACATTTGGAATTTACCTTGCAGTGCACCATAATACTTGTTACCGGTACATTTTATAACTTTCTCTTCTGTCTTTCGAAAGCAAATCTTATCGTTAAAAATACTTGGAAGGTTTGAAACTTACAAGAGCATTCCATAAATCAACCCACTGCCATGTTCCTTCACCAGGAGTTCTGTAGGGCACTCTTGGTGTACCAATGGGCATCATTCCAATACGTGCACGAGTTGGTTTGCCATGAGTCCTGAAATCTAACAACAGCATGAGATGAAACTTATCAAGGAGATAATAACTCATAATGAAGGCTATCAGTTTGAACGAGCGAATGAGAAGCCATAAGTATTAGAACAACGATATCTGACAACCGGGATACATTTTTCTTCTGAAAGAATCAGAACTCTAAACTTATGCAAGAACTGGATATGTATAATCATATTCTTGGTTTACACTTTTAACCCACATAGAGAAACACCTCAAAGCTTAAGAGAAAAAAAAAAGAGGTCCCGCTACAGTGAACTGCACAACCATCAATTGGTCAAATGATTGGGCTTTACTGAAGCAAAAAAACACCACACAATGATCGCATGGCAAGAAAAATTAAAGCTCAATCTCCGCCACAAAATTGTCCTAAATTTTAGTGGACGCAAATAGATAGAACCAAGGAGGTTCTTCACAATACAACAACGCAGCTCTTTCCATTTGTCTTAAACTATTTTTTGTTTTAAGAGAAAAGGTAACTTAATTTCATTTTCGCAATAACAGGTATAAACAGAGCAACGTGGCACCCTACCAGGAAGCTAAAAGATAATATTTTATCGGCACTCTTATGTTGGGTATATTATAACAAAGATACAAAATCACAGAAACTCAATCTCTAATGTCTGTAAGCTATTACTCAACCGACTAATAAGAAGAATCTAGGGTTTCTAGTGAACATTTTCAAACACTAAAAACATATGAAAATTTGCTTGGGTTTACCTGGACTGTATACTCTTATAAACTTTATCATGGAATTCAGCTGTCAAATTAGGTTTCTTCGATCCAAAAATGCCTGCAAAATTTACAAAAACATCACCCAAAACATAAATAACTATAAGCTAAAATATTGGAAAAGAGATGAGAAAATAGAACAAAAGTTAGGGTTCAGAAAATTACTGTCAGAATGGAATTTCAACCCTGAAAAGACTTTAACAGAAGGTTGTGGAACGGCCATAACTCCATTATGTGATTGTAAACATGAACCCTGAATCGAGTTCAGCATCGTTGCCATTTCTATCAAAAAAAAAATCTTCAGATGAATAAAACACTCGTTTCTAGGGATAGACCATATATAACAAAAAGTGTTTGTCACTAATATGTGTTCCATGTATTCAACAAGTCTTTGTGAACCACGTGGATATTTATCAACCGTTAGATTAGCTTGGCGATATAAATATAAGTACACTGTAATTTTTTGTTTAGAACACTTTTGAACAATTAACGGTAATGTTGTTGAATCCTTTCACAAAGTTTTTGAAACCAAACCAAAAAACGTTACCTTTCTTAGATCAGAAATGGCTAACAATGAAACACATTAAGCAAATTCAATCACACTTAATCGTTTCTGGAACACTAACAGACCCATCTGTTACGGGACAAGTTATAGCCTTTTGTGCTATTTCTAACAATGGTGATCTTGATTATGCGCAACATATCTTTAATTATCTTCCTTATCGTTCTGCATTCATTTGGAACACCATGATTAGAGCTTATAGTGAGAGAAACAAACCCATTAAAGCTATGTCTATGTATAGACAAATGCTTGATTTTGGTCTTTCACCCAATAATTATACATTCTCTTTTGTTATAAAAGCTTGTACTGAATTAAATGATGGTTTCTGTGGTTGTCAAGTTCATTCGCAGATTATTAGACTTGGTTGGGAATGTTATGATTTTGTACAGAATGGGTTGATTCATATGTATGTGAATTGTGATTCTGTTGATTATGCGCGGAAACTGTTTGATGTCAGTTTGTATAGAGATGTGATTTCATGGACTGCCATGGTTAACGGGTATGTGAAGACGGGGGAGTTGGAAACTGCAAGGAAATTGTTTGATGAAATGCCTGAAAGAAATGCTGTTTCTTGGAGCGCTATTATTACAGGTTATGTACAAAAAGGATTGTTTAAAGAGGGTTTGGAGCTTTTTAATGAGATGCAGTTACATGGGTTCAAACCGAATTATGCTGGCATTGTTGGAGCTCTTACTGCTTGTGGGTCTCTTGGTGCTCTTGACCAAGGGAGATGGATTCACGCTTATGTTGATAGAAACGGATTGGAACTGAATAGGATCTTAGGTACTTCTTTAATAGACATGTATGCGAAATGTGGGTGTATCGAAACTGCTCAACATGTATTTAATCAGATGCCTGACAGAGATGTATTTGCTTTTACTTCTATGATTTCTGGTTTATCGAATCATGACAAGAGTGGAGATGCAATTGAATTGTTTCTTAAGATGCGTGACGAAGGAGTTCAGCCAAATGAGGTGACATTTATTTGTGTTTTAAGTGCATGTAGTCGAATGGGGCTGGTGGAAGAAGGTTTGGATTTCTTTAAAAGCATGAGTGGAGTTTATGGGGTTGAACCGGGGGTTGAGCATTATGGATGTATGGTGGATCTATTAGGGCGAGCAGGAAGGCTTGATGACGCAAAGAAATTGGTGAGCCAGATGCCAATGAAACCTGATTCTTATGTTCTGGGTGCATTGCTCAATGCTTGTAGGATGCATGGAGAAGTCGAGTTGGGTAAAGAAACAGTTGAGCATTTGGCAAATCTGAGTCTTGATCATGGCGGGGTCCATGTTCTTCTTTCTAACATATATGCATCAGTTGATCAATGGGAAGATGTTGCCAAGGTGAGAATGGAGATGGAAAACAAAAATGTGAAGAAGGTGCCAGGTGGTAGTTCAATTGAACTAGATGGTGTAGTTTATGAATTTGTTGCAGGAGATAGGTCTCATCATCAGATGCGAGATATCAGTTTCATATTGCTTTTGATCAATAATCAGTTAAAGTCTTTGCATTTTGATGATGAATTAGTCTTCGAGTGAATGTCACTGTAGCAGGGCACTTGTTCATCATTGGGGCTATATGCATGGGTTTGTACATTTGTGGGGTGCAATGTCAAGCTTTCTGACAATGCAATCAGATGTTCGGTAGGGTGAAGAAACCATTGAGAACTTGCTGAATTGAAGTCTCAACTACAATACCATCTCGTAGATCTTGAATTACATGGAAGATCCTTCATGGTACGCTACGCACCCACTGATACTTTCGTTCTTAAGTCACTAACTAATAGCGAGTCTTATTGGTCTTTATGTCCTTGCCCTCAAGCAAAATATTTGATTGCTCTATTATTTCTATAGTTCTCATATACGGATTCATTAGGACGATACTGGGGTGTGTATATATCTCTTCAGACCCTCGTTTAATGATTTTTTTTTTGTGTGTGTGCCCAAAAAGCTTGCGCTAAGATGTAAACTCTGATATGGGTGGGTAGGTATTCCATTTCTTCGGAGCACTTTGACATTGTAGGAATCAATTAGTGGGGTCCGTTATTATCTCATCTATAAAAGTCAGAACAATTCTATTTTCTCAGAACAATTCTATTTTCTCAGAACAATTCTATTTTCTCCTTGCACCAGAGTTAGCTGTTATCCTATATATGCTCTTTTCTCGATCTTCTTGATTCTTGCAATGCGCTTTGTGTGTTTACACTTATTTTCTTCTTGCTGCCAAGTTCTTTGAGTGGGTAATCTGTGATGTGTTATTCATAGGTTACATCGGGCAGTTTTATCTTGGACACAAGTACTTTGTTGGGTCTTTAACATCACGCGTTTGATCGAGCAGTATTTGTGTCAATGACATCTTGTAGAACAAGTGGCTCGCTCCATTTTTAATGTTTCATTTTCACTAATTCTAATTCATCTTCTATTGATGTACTGTATTGCGACGGTTCTTATGCTAGGAAGAGTATCAAGACTACATGTTTGGCCTGATGATTATGCAAATCTTATGTTGGTTGTATAACAGAAAAACAGATACATTACATAGAGGCAAACTATGTTGCGCTAAGAGAAGTCACTATTAGATGGATTATGACCCCTGCAAGATGAACTAGGACGCAGAGTACCTTCAGCTTGTCCTTGAGAAACTGAAATCTTGGACTATGAAGAGACTTGGTGAATATATCAGCCACTGGGTCCACAGTAGAAATGTAAGAGGCGTTGATGGACTTACTTCCCTTGCACCAATTCCCTTATAAAATGAAAGTCAATAGCCAAGTGTTTCATCCTACTATGAAACACATGATTTGAAGCCAAAGACATGGATCTAACGTTGTCACACTACAAGAAAGGAGGAACTGGAAGAAAGATGTGCAAATTCTTCAAAAGCTGGCATATCAAGACTAGCTCTGATGCAGATTATGCCACATCCCTGTACTCACCTTCTGCAGATGATCTTGCAACAGTTGGCTGCTCTTTGGCTGACCAAGAGATGAGATTAGAGCCAAAGGAAAAATACAATAACCACTAGTAAACCTTTTGTCATAAGAAGAACCAACCCAATCTGCATGTGTATCCTCTCGAAGAGCTGTTAATCCCTTGTGAAAGTATAAACAATGATCAACAGTACCCTTGATAAATCTTAATATCCTTTTGGCAGCAACAAGTTGAGTTATTGTAGAAAAATGCATGGATTAAAAACTTGTTGCGCAGCAATACTGATTTCAGACCTTATCCAAGTGAGATTTTGAAGAACACCAGCAAAGAACCTGTACTCGGTAAGATTTGTTGGAGGATCACCATTAGAAAAATCATGACTCCCTTTAGCCGGTCCTGCGGTGTTGCAAGGTTTACCATCCTGAAATCGGGGGAATTTATTATGTAGAATGAACTCTACAATGGTGTTCATTTTGAGTATGAACTAGTTCTCATTCTCAAAATGAACTCCAGAAATTCAAAGAGGGCAGAGGCTTTGAGCCTTTTGTAAACCAACCTAGCTTTTCCACCTCAACTGAGAGTGGTGATAGAAATTACTACCTCCTCCTCTTAAAATTAAGTTCTACCTCCTTGTGTGTTCAAGGAATTAGTTTTGAGTTGGTTACTTGGATGTGAAGGGCCTTTGTATATTTTCTGGGTCAGCAGCCTATTTGCAGCTGTCATCTTAGTTTTGTTTTTTCTAAAATTTACACCTACAATTCCTCTTACATCAATTGACCAATTCTTGTTGACATGGTCTCAATATTTATATGGTAATAACCTGAATCACCATTATATAGAAGGCTATTATTGGGGCGTCACATTTTAATAGAAGGCGTCACCTAATAGGACAAAAACGGGTTATCCATTAGTAATTTTAAAAATTCTTTATCTAAAATAATTTTATAATGACTAAACAATCCTTATTCAATTAGTGTTGATAATTTGATTAGATTAGTGATTTTAATTTATAGTTAGAGGTTAAAAAATGGGAGGAAGAAAATAAAATATTTTTACTTTTCAGAAATGTTTACGGTTAGATTTTTCCTTTCGTAACCAACCGTAAGATAAGTTTACGGTTAGTGACAATGAACTCCTAACCGTAACTGGAGAAATATTGGAAAAATAAATTAAGAAAAAAATAAACCACGGTTGGGTAACAAAAAAAAAAAAAAACGGTAAGTCTTCTCACGGCCATGTTCGGTTTTATATTACCAACCGTAAATAATTCTCTCTTCTCCTACCGTATTTTTGAGAATTTTACTCCTTTCCCAAATCCAGTAAGTATAGTAATTTTTGAAAACAAAGAAAAAGAATTTATTTTTTTGGAAATTCTTAATCAAATAGCTTTTAGTTTAGTTTGGTAACTAAACTTGGTGAGTTAATGGAAATTTAGATTTTTCGTGTTTAGGAACGTGTATAGTTTATTTAGGTAAATCTATGAGGTGATTATCCTTCCTAAAATATCTTAACATATCCAAGAAGTTTGGAGAAACTAACTACTTTCACTATTTTGCTAGAGAAAACTAAAGAATGTCTACTTATTCTTCCTAAAAAAAATCTAAAAAAATCTTCTCGTTATTTTTCCTAGATATATATATATGAACAAACTGCTACCATATATATATATATATGGTATTTCATGTTGCCTCAACTCCCGTAAACAAAGATTAGTACACATACAACAACTCCCGTAAACAAAGATTAGTACACATACAAATAAATTACTATAATGCACGGTATTTTTTACGGTTAGTTAAAAAAAAAACGTAACAAAATTACGGTGGGTTTATTTGAAATCGATCCCAACCGTAATCCATTTAAAAGCTTATAAAAATACTGTAATTTCTTACGGTTAGGTTTTATGAGAGAAACCCAACCGTAACAGTTTCAGAAAACAATTCTCCTGATTTCAACCAATTTAACCGTAATATCCCGAGATTCTAATGTCTAGTTAGTTGGTTGTGGTCATAGAGATTTCAATTGATGATTATAAGTTCCTCCAATCGACGATTAATCGAAGACGAGGAACGTTTAATTAAAAAAAAAAAAAAAAAAAAGGTAAGGATTCATGGTTGATGAAGGAGAGGACGGTTACAAGGAGAAGATGAGCAAATTTTTGAATTAAAATTAGGTTTTTATTTTAGTTGAAGGGTATTTTAGATATTTGGTATTAAATCAAGAATACCCCTAACCAATTTTTTGGTCACTAGGAATCCAAGTGAAGCCCCTCTATTGGAATGTGACGTCCCAATAATAGGCTTCATTATATAATAAATAGCATGAAAACTCATTTTCTACCCCCTTCCCGCCCCAATCAGTGACCATATTTATGATGCAGTAGGTTATAGCTATGCATGTTTGGTTTCTGATCCTCCTATGAGGCGTCAACAATGTTTTCTTGTTCTTCTTGTTGTTATGGTGGTTGCTACTTGAATTTCGTCTCTCAGTTCATAGGGGAAAGGACATAAACTTGGGCGTATCTTTGAGTTTTAAGTAGCAGCGTCCTATTCCGCCTCTGTATCAGTCTCCCCATCACCATCCATTTCAACTTCTGCTTCAGATTGGCCTGCCTCCTGACCTACTTCTGCAGCAGGACTTTGCTTGGAATTATCTTCAGGAGTCTGTGCACCACTTTGGGAGGCACCAACAGCATCAGCATCCATTGGTACACCAGAGTCCTCAAGTTCACCACCATCCATCTCTGCTGCAGGGTTTGTGAACTTCGCCCAATCAACAAAAACAAACAAAAGTATGAGATACTGACACAAATCTGGCAGCACATAAAACCAAATTTATTGTGTTTTACAAAACTACGAGCTAGAGAGAAGTTTCCGAGCCTTCAGAAAGTACAACTTTCCATGCTATCTGGGGAGGGCGATACAATACAACAACCCACATATACTTGCACAGAGAGGCAATGTTCGTTTTTTTTTTGCAAATTTTTTTAAAATAAAACATGCTTCTTGTGTTTAACCATGTAGTTACATTTACTATATGCATAGACTATTTCTATTTCTATTGTTTACCTGACTGTCCTCCTGTGGTGGTGTAGTATCTTTAGCTTCTTCCTTTTTAGCTCGTTTAGACCTCTCGGCGGGCTTACTTTGATACTTTGAACGCATTTCTAAAGGTAAAAGGTCTGGAGGTATAACTCCTTCTATGCCGAAGTCATTAAACTGCAACACAACTAGTTAGTAACTCCAACAAACATGTTCTATATCATTACAAGCACAATACTGACAACTGTCATAAATCATACTCGAGAAAATCCTTCCAAGTCTTGTCGAGCTGAAAATCGAAGTCCTTTCCAGCAATAAACCTGCAATTTAAATGGAATGAAACATAATCAGCAACAATAATGGAGGAAACTGTAATGCATGTTAACCATAATAAAATTGAGATATGGATGTGCCATTTTCTTTACAAGCTGTTCAAAAAACACTTTTTTCTTTCGTTCTTTCTTAGTCATCGTTACAAAATATACTCATATAAACCAGATCCAACAGAAAGAAATTGCTTCAGATAATTCCAGGCGTTGATAGAAGCATTTTTTTATGTTTTCATCACTTCATGGGGTAGAAGCATAGAGGTTGTTCACACTTCACAAATAGTTTTCATCAACCAAATAAAAGTTTTTAACATCCAACAAACTCACCCGGTTATTTTTATGGTGATATTCAGGTTCTATTCCAGCCTTTGGATCCATCTACAATTTTCAGAAAAATATTTTTTTAAGATAATTGGCAATGTGAAGAACAAGTTCCCCTGAAAGATACATCATACATGCATCTAACCTCTGGTATAGTAAAGAAAAGAATGAAAGGGTACTCTACTCAGATAAGAAATTATCTATGTTACATCAACTCTTGAAAATGCTTACATCATCGGCCAAGGGTTTCCAGTACTCCATGATAGAAGGGGTTTTTATACGATTAGGATCATCCAGAGCATTCTAAACTTGCACCAAAACCAAAGAATTGTGAGAAAATAATATTTAAGGCAGTATATTAGTAGGTATATCCAAACAAACATACAGAACCGAAAACCTTCATGCATATGTGTGATAGAAATAACATATGAGAACACAGAAAGTAGTGAAGGAAGGGATCATAAGCCCACCATTTCAAAGTGATTCCACAACTACAAATTAATCTACCAAAACTGTAATCACTCCATGGTGTTCCCACCAATTCAAGGCCATGTCCTTGTTACAAGGATGGGAGAGCTGGATTTCTTTCCACTTAAAGAAAATATTGTGAAATAAAATAGTCTCATTTTACTATGTGTGACAATTTTTATAAGCTACACACAAAAATCTCACTCAGAGAATTAGAAGATTAATTCAAACAAAAATACTAGTCAAACATAGAGCCACTATCATGAAATAAGTATTAGATTAAACTTAACATTTTCCACTCATCAGCCAGAATGACATGGCAACTATTCACAATTAACAAGAAACCAATCATTAATTCCCTCCTGAAGATAATTTCCCAACAGATTTTCAACTAGGTATGAAAAAACATCATAATTCTTCTATACTGACTATGAGAAAGTCGTAAAAACTATGCAACTTTGATTCATGTTGATTTGAAAGAAACAGATAAATGAGGTAGGTATCCCATGGATGATTCCCATCAATGCTGCAGTTTCAGGCTTGCAAAATAATTTGATGGTATCAGTACTCTAATTAAAAAAGATATAAAAAGGGATAACATACAGGATTTTTATCTGCCCACATCCACAGCTGATGGAGTTCTTTATTTCCCATTAATATCCTTCTCCTGTACAAAAGCAGGATCTACAATTCAGAAAGTAAATCTAACTGATACACTGTCAAGTCATGATCTTAGACTTTCAGCTTCACAAAAAAAAAAAAAAAAAAAAAAAAGAAGAAGAAGGCTCAAACCATATAATAAGCAATAATTTGGGTGGACCATGAGCTTTGTACTTGAAAAAATAGTAAGGGTTATTTCTATCACAACAAACTGCAAAGAAATAAATCTTAACCCTAACGAGAACTGGGTACTACGTGATAAGGCTCTTCCAATACAGTGATCGACGTGACAGTAAAATGGTAGTCCAAATTACTATCCTTCCCCAAAACAGATACATAAATATTGTCCGAATCATTACAAAGTGTCAAGAGGGACAGGTGTCAAGCCTTTAATAGGACACTCTAGTACATCACAAACAAAAGTAGCGTTGAAGCTTATAACTTATCTCCTCAAAAGACTATATGACCAGTATAGGTTGTCAAGCATACCCATTAATTCCTATCAACGGAGATATACCTTTCGTTAATATCAAAATATAGGATTTACGGCTATCAATCCAGAAGAAAAAAATGATACATGAAAAGGACTACTTTGTGCAACCAGTTCATGCAAATATGCATGGCCCACATGCAGACTGAAACAGAAGAAGACACACTTATGCCAACTCCTTAAGGAAATAAATCCATTGGTTTAAGTTAAATTACAAACGTTACATATAATGAGTGTGAAGAGGTAATTGCACATGAACAAGAGCAACAAGCGGACATACCGTTTTTTAACTTGGCCGGGTTTTATCTCTGTAGGTGGCTTTTCAAATGGTGGACAACCATCACGTTTCCACCAAACCTAAAAGTATAGATATGTATAATCAACAGAAATTAAAAATAAATAATAAGAAGAAGAATAGATAAAGAAGGAGAAGAAAAAGAATTTGAAAAAAAAATCTAAACAGACAGGGTGAATCAAATAAAACACAGGCGAAAAATAGTAGTAATAAAAAGACCAAAAAGTCTGTATAGACCGAGAGAATAACAACACAAATAAACCGCCAGACACAATGCACCCCCCGCACAACTCCCAAGGGACGGGGCCCACTGGGACCCACAAATTAAAAGAAAAACTGTAAGGAGCGGTTTATTTCGTTGTTTTTTGAGCGGTTCATTTAGAATCACTCTGTTAAAAAGATAGCTTGTTTACCCAATTCTTCTCTCGCTCCAATATACGCTCAATATTTCGAAGAAATCCCTTTCCTTTAGGTGGAATCATTTCAAGAAGCTTCTTTACACGCTCCTCGCAAGACCTAATTTCCTCTTTCTGGGATCACATGCACAATAAATATGATATGAAAGGGTATCGGTATCTGGTCAAACATCAAAATATGTGTCATGATGCCAACGTAAATTATATCATTAACTGGAAAGATAAGAAAATAAAAATCCATACTGAAAACAAATAAGAAGATTACTACTGACCATGCTTTCAGAAGGCCCATCTTTATCATTCTTACCAGGGGCCTACAGCAAGCAAAAGAAAAGTCAGGAAAATAAATTAACTATTTTATAAGTCGAAAAAGTCATGTAATCAAAGTCATACTCAAGACACTCTCGTAAATCTCTAAACTAAGTCAATAATGGGTCTAAGATTGGTTATGTTTTTTTCTTGTAGAAACTATAAAGTAAGGGCATCAAAGTCATTCAAGGCCCATTGTCCATTTTAGGCTAAAAACAGCAGATAAGGTGTCTACGACCATATCCGGTCATGAGTCATCTGCTAAGTGAGAATCCTTTTTGCGTATACACATCATCAAGGAAGCCAACAAACATTTAGGATTTATGACAGCTTCTAACTCTACTATAATGAGAAAGAATATACAGATGACAGTCGGACACAATTAGCCGCATACCTTCAGGTAATCAAATAGTATAAGGCACTGAACGAGAACATGGCGACGAAAACTTGGATCTTTCAGCTGCCAGTGGAAACAATGGCAACAAATGAAGATAATAAAAATCAAATTACAAATCTAATACGGAAACTAATTTGGTATTACACCAACGCCACACCTATTTCAAGTTTTTACTCGCATACCTCTAACCCCATCAATTTACTGCTTGTCAGATACTTTATGCTGAAAGCTGCTGCATCTTCTTCATCAAGATTGTTTGCATTTCCATCATCGTCAGTCAGTGGTTGCGCATCAAAAGTATCCAAGACAACCTAAATTTTATCATCAAAAGGTAAAGAAATTGTAAGTGAAACCTGGTAAGATGCAGTAGTACTACTGAAGACATCTAGCAAATCAAAAACTGAGAAATAAAGAAAAGTTTGCTAAGGAGACATAAATATACCGTTAAATTTGCTGAAAATTTATGCCACTTTATAGGAGCTACCGTTGAGGAGGCAGGGTTGCAGAAATGCTCCTGAAACCAGAGTAGATGAATGCATCAGAAAGCGGGTATCTAGATACTGAAATAATATATTTTAAGAAGACACACATAAAAAGCTAGCTTGTGCTTGTTACATGTATGCATGGTAAAGTCCTGCGGGTGTCTAATCTTGATAGGAGACCAAAACACACAGCCTAGGGACAGCTAAACTACTCCTTCCTTTTTTTCAGTGTAGGTGAATGCATTTATTCTAGAAAATCGTAGTCTAAGCACAATTATACAAATCGGACAAGGCATACACCTTTAGGCGAGGCAGATAAACCCATGCCTCTATAAGGCATGCGCCTTTTAACACAAAATTAGTCACCAAAGAGTGCACCTAGCGAGGCGTTTTGCTGAACAAGTCCAAAAAAACTCACTATAAGGCTTTTTTTTTTTTTGAGATTCAACACTTAAGGTGCCAAAACTTCACCTCTATAGTTCTTTCCTTGCTGCCAAAATACAAAGAAAAAAGAAGTGAAGATGAAGCAAGACAGAGAGCTAGAGAAAATTTCGACACCGGGTAAGATAAGCTTTATAATTCGAGGCAGAAAAGGCGCACGCCACGAGGAATTGCCTAGCCTGTTTTACTACACGTGGAGGAGTTCCCTTACATGAAACTTCTACGTCAGTACACTAATCTCCTCTTAAAAAAGAACCATTTCGTACATGGATAACTGAAATAAAAAGTATGATTATCATAGGAAGAGAAACGGTACCTGCAAACTCCAGAATGTCTTGTAGAAGTTGAAATCAATAGAAACACCTGGAAACAATAGAGGTTAGAACAAACATTTAGGAAGAATTCTGATGCACCCCTATTAAAACATTATACTACTGAAGAGAAAGTAGGTTAAATGTCAACAAATCTAGAATATACCCTTAGGAGCATCCTTTTCATATTTTGTTTCGTTGGAAGTATTGAAAACTCCCTTTATATTGACAGCTGTGAGCATTAACAACAGAAGAAAATTCATTATTCTAGGAATTAACACAGATGTAAAAGAAGGATGGTAAATGAAATTGAGCGGATTTACCTGAACGTTCTGACAGTGGGAAGAAATGTGCCAAAAACATAAGAATTCGTCCACAAAAAACCACATCATTTGCCTACAATATAGGTCAACAGAGCAAGATACTGTAAAGAAAGTGAATATTCAAATTGTAAATGACGCAAGTTTCTTATTGATGGCCACACTAGGGTATGATTATCATAACTGTCAGCATGATACTCTACTTGAAGTTTCAAATTGTAAATGACGCAAGTTTCTTATTGATGGCCACGCAAGTTGTTTCTTTTTCTTTTCTTTTTTGAATTCATACTGAACCTGACTAACAATGCAAAATAGTACAAAAAATAATATGCTTACAGGCTTATTATCACATTTGACCTGTTTCTTACACCTATGGGAAACATGTTCTTTCATTCTCCTTACAGAAACAAATTTTACCAAATCCAATCAAATGGCTATTAAGCTCTTTTTAAGACCTATTTGCTCTTTACAGATATTTTTTGAAGTAACCAAATTAGTATATCTTGAAGTGATGATTCTAGCAAAATAAAACAATTTATATTAATCTCTTCAACCTCTACTATTTCTTTAATAATCTTTGTAACGTAACTTGTTAGATTGGTATCAACTTTGTACATTGCACTAATTCACAATTATCACCTTTGACAGACGGCGAAGAAGCTGATTGCATGTCCTCAACATCACAAGCTTTCCTCGTCCAAAAAGTTCTTGCTGCATGTATTGCACCAACACTGTTAACTATATACAAATAATAGGTAAACAATAGCTCTATATACTAATCAACAATTACATACCTTCCCCAATATATCTTGTTTACTTTCTATATAACCGAAGACTTCTTTGCAGTCTCTCATAGTAGACATTTCTGTCAAATCTTCCAACAACTGGAATATCATACCACCTTCAACATGTCCTTTTTCACAAAGATAGAGCACAATATCTAAAATAGAAGAAAAAAATGGAGATCAAGATCCAAATACCGAGGAATATATTTCATGGTATATATGGATACAGATAAATTTTAGACAGAAATTCTTCAGAACCTGAACCTTCACATTAAACTGAGCCATAAATTTCTAAATCAATTAAATAAGCAAAAACATCATAGAAAAGTATCCTCGAGGAAAATCAATGTAGCAAAGTAGAAACTTCACCAAATAAAGATGTAACTATTTATTAGTTTTCCAGACAGTTGAAATAGACAGCTATAGACTACATAGTTTACTATTCCTCCATTTAAAAATTCCTCCATTGTAAAAATCTGAAGTTAATTCATTATCATTCCCCACGTCACGCTTCATGATATGCAAAGGTGATATATCCACATCCACTTACTCTCAGACTACATACTTACCAAGAAGACGTGGTATTTGGCCCTGGGTACTTTCCTCGTCATCAATAGACTGCCCAAACTGCATGATCTCTTCTCCAGACTGAACTGCTGATGACTGTGGAATAAAACAATTTCAATTAATAATGCATAAAAAACAGTAGATGCTTGAAGCACGATATAACATTAAAAGAGAGAGAGAGAGATAATCCTAAAGTCCTTGTGATTTATAAAAACAAAAAATATATGAATCTCAAATTATATACATTAAAAACAATATCATTTACATAATATACATATATTAATTCGAATGCAAGGGTCTGTGCATGCCTAATGAAAATATTAGCTATTTTTCCAACTAAAAATTTGTACCAAACATGAAGCGTCGAAATCTCTCATAATCTTATGTGTTTCAAGTTTTTTCTTTCTCTGTTTGCATGGGTCTAACACTGTAGCTTATTTGCTTATAGTTACCAATTTCTTTGATTTATTATCCTTCAAACAAGCAAAAAAGCATTCCCAAAATTTGTGCTCTTAAGGTACATTTTTAACATAAAAATCTCTCAAAATCCCTCAAAAGTTTCAATCCCTGATTTCAAATTCCAATCCAAATTCTAAGTACTGTTAGAGAGAATATTCAATAACATATATTTGTACAAAAAAAAAAAAATCCCTATCGACTAACAAGAGATTTTAATTCTCCAGAAATCTCTAAAAATCCAAGCTAACCCCCTGCAGGTAAAGTCCATTTTTGGGACAACAAAGTCATTCAACACTCGGGTGCAGCATCGATAGAGATAGTCTTACAGCTTGAATGATATAAGTTGAAGATTCAAATCTTCCTTTAACTCTTATATGAGTTGTAAGTCACGGTTCAGTAACAGAAAAAGATACAAATCTAACTATAGAATTTTACACAAAGGTACTACATTCTAACAGTCCATCGATAGTTAATACCGTATCCTTATGGCAACTGCAAATTATTCCCCATGTGAAGTTCAACTTACAGCACGTGTAATTCACAAACCAGCAACTTAATATTACGCAACAGGAAGTAATTTGAAGCAACAAGGCTACCAAATTATTTAGATGTAAAACATGTAAGTACCCAGGAACAAACAACTTACCACCAATTCTTGAAGCAATGTTCGAAGGGCATTCTCCAATGACTGATTCTCATCTTGGACTAACACAGTTTGCCTCTGTCAATGGAATCACCTAATTAGGTCAAAATCAAACTAAATAAACAATAGCTAAAAAGATCTTCATTATGAATGCATATACCTGAGGTTTTATAGCCTCTTGCACTGTCTCAAGTGCAAAATCTGCAGGCGGCCAAGATTTCAATATAGCACTTCTGAATATTTCCTGAGAAATTGAGGTGTGGAATGATTATAAAAAATTAAAAAAAAAAAAAAAAAAAAAAAGACAACAAATTTATAAGCGACAGAAGCATTGGAAGTCAATAGTAATAGTTCAGTTTAATGAACTCATTCATACACAGAGTAAATGGAAAATCAGCAAAACCCTAGAAGCTAAATCTAGGAACTGTTTCGTATAGAAAGAGAGTGAACGAATGCTTACGAGGACTCGGTCTCTCTCGGCGTGGCAAGATATGGGAGTAGGAACTCTGTCTTGTTGGTGTTGGTGAAGAAGAATTCGAAGCCCCGAAGTTGATTCCGCCATTGGAGAGAGAAGTTTTTTTTTTTTTCAGAATTGAAGAGAGAAGTTCAGAACTCTTATTTCTGATTTCGGAGAAAATGACCGTTCCGTTACTCTAATATAGAGGCATAGCCGTCGGTCTCTTCAAAAATCCATTTCGTCTAAAAGTGAAAGGTTCGGAGTAGACTCAAAAGACTTGGTTCCGGTTTAATTTGATTCAGGTCACCCCAAGCCTCCACGCTCCATTATCTTCTTTGATACTCTCTCCCAAGGCATTGGTCCTCATTGTTCACCACGCCTCCACACTCCATTATTTACTTTGATAGCTCTCCCGAGGCGTTGGTACCGCGCTGCATTAAGCTGAACTGCTCCTCCACCACCCAATATCTACCACCAACACACTACCCCAAACACCGCCATACTTGTTACCATCCTAGTCAGTGCGGCGACATGAAGGTGCAACACTGTTGTCAGTGGCCTAGTAGATGGAGTTGTATTGGTCGACGATGAAGCGATATGATACCTGAGATAAGAAAGGCTACTTGACACATGAAACACTATGCGTTAGTGTTGCATATTTGTAATCCAGAGTTATCCCAGCTCAAGGAAGGATTAGGGATGCAATGCCAGACATGGAATGATTTAGGCATTGGCTCAAGCATTGGTCAAGGCTTGGATAATGCAAATGCAAATGCAACAGTGGCGTTGCCAAACGCGACATCGTTGTTTATTGTTCGGCAAAAAGAATGCAAGTGACGCACTTAACCATGTGGACAATGCTTCAAGGAACGTAGGCATTGGTGCCTCATTTGTAGAGATTGTGGTCATGTTTGTAACTGTCCAATGGAAATTGTCCACAAAAGTCATTAATAGATATGACTTTACTGATCTCTATGGTGAAGCTCAGAATCACCAAGTAGTTTAATCCAATTGTGCAAAGTTGCACAGTATTGTGTCAAAATTCAGGTGTTAACGGGCATGTCAAATATGCAATAGTAGCATGCGCCAAATAGGATTTGGGCATGGCCATGATGCATGATGCGTCTAGAGATGCAAGTTAGGTCGAATTGTAGATGCATGGAGAAGGAAGGACAAAGTATTGGTGATGCATAAGGATGACATAGGGTTATTTTTGAAGAAATCTTCATGAAAGCCTCAGTTTTAATGAGTATTCAACTAAGTGTCAATTATATTATGCTTCGTTATGGGAGTTGCATAAGAACGTTAGTAGTTAGGAGAATGCATGTGGCAATGTGATTTGCAACATTGGAGACAGTAGGTGTTGTCTCGTTTCCTTGTTTGTTACTTAAATGCGAAGGTGAGTCAGTATTGCAAAATTTGTTGGGTCTCACAAGTTCGCAATCAGTTAGGGCAAGTATTTTCTTAAGCTTAAGTATACTTTTGGTTTGAGGTCGTGTGAACCTTGGTGTTGGAATAAAGTCTCTTTATGTAAGGTAGTAGTGAATGGGGTATTTGAGACGAAAGTTCTTGTCTCTTTCGTTCAAAGTAAATTTATTTCACGTGGGAAGATGTTATATAGCATATTAAGCCAAAATACGCAAATAGAGACACTGAAAGTGAAAGAAGCAAATAGAGTTGGTGGCGTAGACGACTTTGATGTTGAGAGTTATGTTGAAATGTGACAGCATGTTGGAAGCGACATCATGGAGTAACGCAACAAGAATGTAAAAGTAAGTCCATCAAGAAAAATGGGTTAAGATTGACTCATGGTGTACGTGGAAGACTATGATGTTTTCAATACATTAAAGCATAACAGTTTAAAAGAGCAAGTGAGGCATGCTAGTTTCGAAGGCGCAACAAAGTTGATATCATCAACTAATTAATCCAGATTTTTTATTTTTTTTTGGTTTTGTACCAAAATTCTAAAAACACACAAAGGATTGTTACAACTTACATAATCGAGTCAGGTGGTTGTTTGAATATAATTTGAATCCTACAAGGATTACAAATTTGAATATGTTCCCAGTCACATTCATGATGGATCGCTAACTTTTCTCGTCAAAGCACCTTGATCCGCTTCAGCTTAGCTCGAGGACCGGGGCCCTTGAAATGGATGGGATACTGGACTAAGATCTGGTTAATCTGGTCGAAGTCAGTCCAGTAAGTTGCAGAAAGTGATGGTCTAAAAAATCGTGTCAAGGGTCCATAGTATAGTCAATTGAAAGCTCTGCAAGCCGCGGTCGTTCCTTCTGTCCCGTCAATCTACAGGTACACCAGCGCACAAGCTACGGTTAAGGTTCTTCAGATATCTAGTTCATTCGATCGTCCTTTCCCCTTCAACACGAATGATAATGCGAGCCGAAGAAGCTTCCTTCGCTGAAGCAACTCTATCGGTGTCAACTCCGAACTCAATATGGGCAAGGAGCATTTTTATTTGCGAGGTCTCGATCATTTATAATTCTGGACCATGAGAAGCTAGTGCAAGCTAGTTTCCTCTTTCCATGGGTCCCCTTGAAACATAGCTTACTAGCTTTGGAACGGTTCTAGACATGAGAAGCCTCATAACTGCAGTATTAGGGCCTGGTCTAACTGAACTTTATCTCAATCTATAATGAAGAAATGATAGTAGTTGGTTATTTTATAGGTTTAATTTTATTCAGTCGAAAGAGTTTAGGTCAGAATTTTAAAACGACCTTCAACGCAAGAATGGAGGATATTCAAGAAGAATTGCAAATAGATACAAATCGGTGCAATTTTGACATGACCACAACCCGCTTAAGAGAGTCGCACGTACGGTAGGGTTCGCGTCTTTGGACCTAAAGGCTCTTTAGAAACTCATATGTCCTACATGTGAGGGCCTACCCACCCTGCCAAAGAGTTTGGGCTAAATCCTGAATCAAGCTAGAAAGCGCTATTTGATGAGACCGCATAGTATTAGGTAGTTGGTCGAGTAAAGGTTGACCAATCCGATGATGCTTAGCTGGTCTTTTCGGATGATCAGACACATTGGTATTGAGACACGGCCCGAACTCCCACTAGGGGCAATAGTGGGGAATCTTGGACAATGGGCCACACAAAGTCATGGCTTGTCAATGCAGGGTGTCAGACTCACTCTCAAAAATGCGGGGTGTTAGTGTCGCACACTGATCGAGTTTTTTCAGCAACAGGCTTATCCGTGTAAGAATGAGGAATTCCTCTGCCAACAAGTCCTAAAAGAGGAAGAATCGGAACTCGCTAATAGGAAAGGAGAGAAAAAAAAAAGCAATGCCAACAACTACGTCATTTCGTTGTCCATCGATAGACAAACTCTCTTTTTGTCATCTCATGCCAGATGCAAGAAAGAACTCATCCTTTTTTCCTTGGCCAGTTGTGAGTTCCTCACAAAGTTCGAGACAAAGGCTTGTGTAAATGCAATATGAGTCCTTCAAGGACTACCACGCCAAAAAACATCATACAAGGAGAACAAAAATTTATTAAATCAATTCTAGGGTTTGAAGGGGAAAAATGAAAACCTCAAGTTGTTTATACAATGATCATATTTCTCGTTTAACGTGTGAAGACGAGGGTACCCAAATACACCATAATTTTTTTGTTTCAACCTATAAGTTCTCTACCGAGTGTGATCATCTATGGAAAAAGTCGAGACAATACGACAATTCGGTTCACACTTCGTGTGATCATCTATGGATACAATATCGAGATGATACAACAGCAAGATAACTTGTGTGATTGACTATGGATACAAGATCGAGACAATACAACAACAAAGTGTATTACTAGATAATAGGTTCGGTAATAAAGAAACTTTATAGGATCACTATCAAGTATTACGGAGTTAACATACTTGTGTATTTTACTTAATTATGATAACAATTATAATACGGAAATCAAAGTAAAAGACACATCAATATTTTGTTACCGAGGAAACCACAAATGCAGAAAAACCTCGGGACCTAGTCCAGTTTTGAATACTCTCAAAATTAAGTCGTTATACAAAATCTAATAGCAACTTCGTATAATTGAGACCAAGCAGACTACCCCTAGCTACTTAGTTCCCTCAGTATCCCTGCGCCTTCGACTTTTAGAGTCACGCACGTAAATAACAAGTCCTTTGGATCGTATTCCAAACAGCAAAAGAATAATCTGTTTGGTAACCACTCTAATCAATCTTGCTACAAGATATAGATGAGTCGTTAATAAACTCATTTGTCTGGTTAAATCAATCTATCCAATAACTACTGAAATAGTCAAGTTTAGATTCGCACTCAATCTATATAGATCTCAAAGATAAATATAGAGAATGCCGATCTCACGCAACTAATCAATCGAATTTATTAAAGATAAATCAATTCTAGTTGGATCATATCCTATCAAGGTTTGTGCACACAATTCACAAGATACAAAAACTAATAAGAAATCTTCTTCGTCTTTAAATCTTCTTTTATCTTCAAAACCTGCACAACACTGCTTAAATCTCTTGTGATCAATCACGCACAGAACGAAATCTGTTAATAATGGATTATCACAAGATGTCTTTAGATCTACAAACAGTTCTAAAGATCTCGTCGATATTTTGATCTTGTCTGAGTGAATCTTATATCAAAAGAGAAGATTCTCAAGAATAAATAAACTAGGTGCAATCAAAGTTTCAACAACCGTTAGTCAATCGAATCAATCGAAAACTAATAATACTGCAATTATCTAGTTTCCCACCAACGGTACTCGTAGAGCTTCTTGATCCCACAAAAGTCTTTAAACGAGCGGTCGAAAGAGATTTCCCCTAATTAGGTTACTTTCCTCTCCGATTAGACGACTCCACCAGAAACAACAAAAAGATGAAGTTTGCCAGGCTCTTAGAATAGTTTGCTAGAAATGCAAACTTAGGTATTTATAGACCAAGGATGTTTGGACACCAAGGAATTTCCAAAACCGAAAGTATTCTCAAGATATGCAATAAATGTCCATTCGGTTTTCATAATTCCAGCAAATGCTTTGTCCAGTATTTCCCAAAATCTCTCGAAAGAAAATATCCAATTAGTAAATGCATATTATTAATTTTTATTCTCTAGAGATATGCATTTAATTGTTGGTAACTAAAGCATATAAAACTGATAACCTTAATTAAAAGATTCTTAATTTATTTCAGAACAGGATCTCTGTGAGTACTAAGGAATATCTTTGAACAATAAAAGATAAGAGTTATTGTACGTGTTCAAAGAATGTTGAAATCTCTTTTTTGTAAATCCTCTTTCATATTAACAATCTTGGAATCGATTATACCACACTTCCAAACAAGTTTAGAATTGGTTCATCTGTATTCTAAGACAACTATGTGATTGATAAAATATCAAATCACATACATGGGTTCAATCAGTTCTACCAATCACTAGGATCAGTTGTACCCTAATATGGAAGCACTTATGATCGGTCACACAAGTTACCAGGACCGGTTACATCAGTTACCAGGATCGGTTACATCAATTATCAGGACCGGTTACCATATACACATGGTATTGCTTGTGATCAGTCACACCAGTCACTTGGATCGGTTATAACAACCAGGATCGGTTACACCAAAAACTAGGACTGGTTACACCAATTACAAGGATCGATTACACAACTTCTCTGTGATCGGTCATACCAATTACTAGGATCGGTCTCACCAATTACAAATATGGATCATACCATCTCAGGTGATTACTTAGGATTGGTTACACTAATAAATCAAAACTAGTCATACCAAATCATAAGTCAGGCATTGTGATTAGTTGTACCAAGATACATAAAAAAGTTACGATCATTTCTACCATCTCACACATATTGGTAATCCAAAGATTTGCAATGAATAATCGTACCAATAAGCCTAGCGGTTTCACTTTCGATTCATAAAATAAGTTCATGAATGTACTTCATTTAAACAAATGTAAAACATTGTTTCCTATGATGAAATCTCCACCTTTACCCATTCACATAATCATAACAGCATTCATAAGATTACGTCGATGTCATATCTACGAAGTTCAAAAGATAAGCGTTATACTTCGTAGTCTAATTCCCTAATACTATGATCATGTGATCATGTCTCACTACTAGAGTAATATATCCATACACAACTTCGCAGTTATGTTTTTAATATAACATGACTTGATCATGTGATCATGTCTCACTACTAGAGTAATATATCCATACACAACTTCGCAGTTATGTTTTTAATATAACATGACTTGAAAGATACGTTAGGAATGAAACAGTTCAAGTCAATATTATTAACCTTAAGAGGAAGGATGATGTCGTAGTTGTAGTTCGTTAATTCTTCACGTTCTTCAGGTCTTAAAGTAATTCTTGTATGTCTCAACATTCCTAGACTTTCTAGTCTAACCTAAATGAAGTTGTCTCTAGTACATAATCAAGCGACTCTTAGATGAGTTTTGACTCATTAAAATATGACAACCAAACTTGACATACCAACGCTTGGTGGGTTCAACCGAGCTATGCTCTAACAATTTCCCCCCTTGTCAATTTTAGTGAAAAAACTCTTAATACTTATGTATACATAAATTATAAGAATTCATTATACATACGCTTGATTCCAAGTTTCAACAACACAATAACATGCATATATTCAGTCAATAAATGATGTTGTTGACATCTGAATAACAAAGCTTATACTCCCCCTAAAGGTAATATAGGTAGATATTCAATCCGAACATCTTTGTTATTCCCCTTTTGTAATACAGAATGACTACACAACAATATGATATGTTTCTCCCCCTTAGTCAATGTTTTACTCTTTCGTTAGATATAACATTTAAGCACAATTGTCCTTTCCTTAGTGATTGCAAATCACTTGTTTACTCCATATATTTATCCCCCTTTTTGTCACAAAATGACAAAGGTTCGAGCAAATACAGATCAAACCGAAAGGATCTTACAAATCCAAAAGACTTGTAAACAACCTATAAGAGTTAAGCACGAAGGTTTCACATACCACTTTAGATAACCAACATTAAAACCGAAACTACAAGTAATTTAGTTTTAATATGTTATTAAGGAAAACTATTTCCCGAAGTAATTTTCTCTAATAGTTTAACAAATTAACTAAGAAACTTAGTTCCCTTGTTAAACCGATTGTACACATACAATCGCTTATTTCGATAAGACCAAAATAAAGATCAGAATTAACTTTATTTCTCTCATCAGGATCTAATTATTCATAAAATAACTTAAACCGTTCTCTTTAAACAAGACAAAAACTAGGTTAGTTAACTAGTTTTTCTTGTCAAGGTAATCGATTAGACTTGAATAACCGAATCCTTCAATTTGATAAGTCAAACTAAGATCAAAATTAACTTAGTTTCTCTTATCCGAAATCGAATTGGACTAAACAAATGATCCTGTATTTTTTTAAGCCATAAACAATACATACAAACAAAAATAAATTGACTTGCACAATTATTTTCTTAACCGGAAGCAATTGAAACAAACATAGGCATTATAGCACCGCAATTGCACCGAATTCGTTAAGCAAAAACACTTGATACCAAACAATAATCCAAATAAATTGACACAGTTTTTCTTAACCGGAAACAATTGAATCACACACTCACATCCATACACATATCGTAATGGAATATATCAACTGTACCAAAATTTTGTTAAGCAAAAGCGAAATATATGCAACATAAACAGGCTTTTCTTAAACAGGAAAACGATTAACTAACAAATTCGTTACGTCAGATTCCGCATCCTCTTATCCCCAGAAAGATATATCATTAAGCGCAACTTCACATAAGAACTCTCCCCCAGTATGTTGTCATCCTCTCGCAAAAATAAAAGAACAACAACAAGGGCAACCTTTACCAGAGAAAGGTTGAACCGGTTTTTAACTAATGCCTGCCAATAGCAAAAGTTGAAAACCCGAAACACATATGTTTATGCTAAACACAACTCATGTAAACACAAATTGATTCAACATATTGTAACTTTTCACATATGAGTTTCAATCGGAACACCTTATGATCCTTTGATAAAGCCTACCAACATGGGCTAGAACTTAATCCTGCTAAATCAAAAAGCCACACAAACCATAAGGATTCTAAGGATTATCTCTCTGAAAGATACAAAGATCAGCTTTAATGCACTCTTACAAATGGCTTCCGATCATGCTATTTGTTAATGATCTTCTGTCCAAATCAGAATCTAAAAACAATCTCATCAAAAGATGTTGTCATATGAGGATAATACTTAGGAATGTGAATGGGGATAAGTAAAATTAGGATAATACTTAGGTTATTTTCCTTAAATTGGCCTGGTTATACTTGCTTTAGTTCTTAATTACGCTTTATTATTCTTATTGGTAAAAATGGCTAATAGTTTAGCAACTACATCCTAGAGTGAAACTACCAACCATGTCTATGTCTTAATTCAATTGCGTAATTTTAGTTTTTAACCATGACTTGGAACTTTCATAGGTTCAGTTTACTAGATCACAAACTCTGAAAAGCACAGATGATATACGCAAGTATGAACTGGTAAACATTATACTTCATTTTTGGTGAATTCTACACGGAATGAATTTATCTGCATATTTCGTTCCTCTTTGGGTAAATTCATCTGAAATGAACCATTGGTAAAGGTGTTTGCTTATTTGGATTTCCTAGTTGCTTAACATATGAATTTCAAATTATTGTCTGTGAACAAGAATTTTTATGCACTATCATTTTCCCTTTGGTTCCTTAATGTAAGAGTTGATTTGTTCTGTAGAAAGCAGAAATGACTGTTAAAGAAAAAAAATTATACAAAAAGAAGAAAAAGCATAAATTGTACAACCAAGAATCAGGCAAGGCCTAGATATATCCGTAGCAACAACTCCTCTAGACAGCTTTTAAACGTTGCTTGATATACTGGGATGCACATATATACTCCGATTTTTTTTGTCCCCAAGGAATAATCTAATGTTTTACCCTTATACTCTGAACTGCAGATGCAGCAGTAAGCTCACCAGTAATGGATCCACTCCAAATTCTACAATCCCTTCCACCACTAACCACAAGTGAGTCATTTTTGTTAAAAAAAATCAACATTTCCATAAGTATGCACCACTCTTTTACCAGGTAATCTATCCATCCATCTATATATCGATGTCAATTTTGAAATTTGAAAATAAATTATGGGTTTATTTGTTTTTGTAGGGATTTGGTAAAGGAGGAGAATTCTTTGGGTGTTTGATGGACATGGAGAAAATGGTCATAAAGTGAGTAATTTGGTGATAAATAGATTACCTAAATTGTTGTTAGAACAAGAGAGGTACATAATGTGCAATTATGATGAAAGTGAATTGGAGAGTACTTATAAGCCTAATGAATGGAGAAGAGATTGTGTTAGTGCTTTCAAGATTATGGATAAAGAAATTAAGCTTCAAAAGGATTTTGATTCCTCATGTAATGGGACTGCTGCAATTACCATTATCAAGCGGGTAACAACTTTTTTCTTCTTGGTTTTGTCAAAATTTGTGTGCAATTCATACACAGTTACATAATAGCTAGGATGTAAAAATTCTCATGATTATGCAATGAATTTAATTTCCCTTGGCGTTTCCGGCGAAAGCTTGAGGTTTGATACTTGATTTGTATGTCACATTTTGGAAATATTAAGTGGGTGTGACCTATACATGCCCAAAGGGATTGTTATATGTTAGAAAGGATTTGAATTGTGCGGTATCCATTTTTGGAATGTTTAGTTTTTATTCATTTAATTTTGGATTTATTATACGAGCAAGATCAAGATCTTGTAATTGCTAATCTTGGAGACTCAAGGGCGGTAATAGGAAGAATTTCGGATGGTGAACTGAAAGTTGTTCAATTAACAATTTATCATAAACCTAATTTGCCGAGTATGTTTTTTCCGTAACAATATTTGTAAATCTTGTTTTGTATTCGTCATCTCTAATTGTATGACTCTATGGGACTTTCGCAAGGAAATCAGGGAGTGGATTCATATTGTATATTTCGTTAGTGCTAGTCTTTATGATTGAATTTGATTTGTCGGTTTTACAACAACAAAAAAACAGAAAGAATAAGAAAATGTAGAGGAAGAGTAATAAGGGTAAACCAGATGTTGATAGTATTTGGTCAGCTGATGACGATTACATGAGTTTTGTTGATGACGATTACATGAGTCTTACCATGGCGATTACATAAGGGTGAACCATATGTTCACCATGTTTGGTCAGTTGATGACATTGACATGAGTCTTGCCATGTACGAGCTTTTGAAGACTTTCATTTCAAGAATTACGTTGCAATTGCTATCCCGCAGATAACCCACATTCGCTTTACCATTAAGGACCAGTTTCTTGTTCTTGCAATCGATGGAGTAAGTTATAGTTCATATCATTGAATTCTTTGAACAAATGTATCTTGGTTTTCATTCCTTTGTGGTGAACCAACTGTGGTATGTGGGTAAGTGAAAATTTTCATTGTAGGTGTGGGATGTCTTTACTAACAAGTTGCATCGATTGTATGGTCCGTTGAGAACAAGGAAGTAGCTGCAAAAGTATTTGTTAAAGCATCCAGTGCAGCATGGCGACATGATTACCCTTCTTCATAATTAGCTAATTCATTGTTTTTTTTCTTCTTGGTAGCTGGCACACCTTGGGAAAGTGATGGAGAAATGAATTTACTTGGTTCTAAGGGAGAGAATACAGTTTTTGACATGTCTCCTCCATCGATATTGGTATTTATTGAGTATCATCATATTACAGTAACACCAAAATTTCCAAGTGTGTTTCTATTAATTCAGAAGTGCTTCGACTTAATATTTAGATATGTCATATCTATCATAGAAACGTTTGACCTTTGTTATTTGCTCAGGTCATTGAGTTTTCTGTTGGTGGCCGCGTGATTCACTATGGGGTAGCAGTTGATGGTATTGCAATTACAGTGGATAGCCAAGAAAGAGCAACATTTTGGTATACAGGTCACTCTGTGTTTTCAATTTAGTGTGCACATGTTTTTAGTTGGCAATTCTATATTTTTGGTTTGTCCACAAGGATGTCTTATACTACATATATGTATGCAATACTCACTATGAACTAATATTTTTCTATATTACAACATGTAAACAACTGAAGATTATTTTATTTTATTTTATAATTTTTTTGACTTAGGTTAGTTTCAAAAACTTGCATTCTTGTTGATTATGATGATCAACCATATGTTTGTGATGATCAATAATATTTTCATTGAGATTATTTCGAATGGTATACACATGTAGGTGCAGAATCAATATATATTCAGGTGCAGAAATCTGCCGAAATTAGATTCGGCGACAATTTTTTTTTGACCTGAAAATTATTTTGCAATGGATATAAACGTAGGAAAGACATCAGTTGCACAAATCACCTAAAATAAGCAACGTATATAACTGCAACCCAACAAATAAAACGTTGACAAAAAACTAAAATGGGACCCATAAAAGTGTTTTCTATTAATAATAACAGTTGCACAAATTAGTATATATGTTGCACAAATAGGAAAAATAAAGCATTGCACCACATATTATGCAACGTTTATAAGCGTTGCTCAATATAATTTGTGCCACGGATAAATTGCGTTGCACACCAATGCGCAACGCCATTTTACCAACGCTTATTACCGTTGCACAAATTCAGCGCAACGTTTATAAACGTCACAAAAAGGTTGTTTTGGTGTAGTGTTCCAAGGAATATCTGGGTCGATATAAGAGTTCTGTTCAACTCATTACTCAAAAGGTTTCTAGTCACACCTATAATCTTGTTCATACTCGAATAAATTAATCTGATGAATCCGGAAATTCAGATTGTGACCTATAGATGTGTGAAACCTATCCCTGGAATTGTTCCAAAAAGGAAGATGTCCGAAAACATCAAGATAAGCCTTGTTTCTCTGACGATGAGCCATCAAGTGCTCACCTCAATAATTAAATATGTTGATCGGAATTTCCCAAATTTTGTGCTCAATTTAAATAAATGGGAAGTTCTTAAAAAAGCACTAGGAATGTTAGAAAAGTATAAAAACTATACTTGACCAATCTGTACCGTGAACATCTAAAGTATCTTTCTAAATTTAGAATTCTTTTCTACTTTAGAAAATTACTTTCGGTCTAAGGAAAGTTCATGATAAAATTGTGCAAGAAATATTCGGACTCTCTTGACAATAATATTCTGGAAAATCTTTATTGATTTTATTTCTAAATTTGTGTATTTTCATACATTTTTAATCAAGGGAAATTTTTTGTTTCCCCCTCAAAATAAATAGCTATTTTGCATTACCCCCTTTATAAATCATTAATTGGTGAAACCCCCTATTTGTTATAACAATCGTGACTGGCCAGTTAATTATGCACGTGCAGTGAACTCGTGTACCGTCACTGTTATAAAAAAAGGTGTACTCTGTCTCCTTGATCAAAGAGTCAATCAGTGGACAGGATTTTCCGAAATTTGTCATCCGACGGTCGGGATCATCCGGATGAGGTTTGACTTCGACGGCTGGGAATGTTTAGTTATTTTTGTCGACAAAAATAAGGGGGCGACGGCTGGTAATGTTTGGTTATAGAGCCCTACCTTTTAATTTTGCATGTGATGTACAAAAGGTACATATATTGATAACATTGTTACTCGCATATGCTATTAGGAGATCGAAATCTGTTTCAAGTGATACTACGGTGACATTCGATGGTCAAAAAGGATCTGCCAAAGTTTAGAAAAGAGTGATAGTCATTGAAGATACAAAGTAAGTAACTTTGTTTTAAAAGTTATATTACGTTGAGATCGAGGTAATGAAGAGGATTACGAGCAATTAACATCTTTCCCGTATCTGAATTACGAACTAAGACTCCTTAATCAATTGATGATTAATCTTATATTGTTGTTAAAATACTGGAGTTGATATGAAGGTAAAACAATCGGGGGGAATGGTGCAGCTCAGTATAAAAGGTGTCATATACATGAGCACACAGATACTCCGGTCATTGTTATTATTATTGGAAAATATGTAAGCGAGTTTCGAGGTTAGTGGTTCGTTACTAATTAACACATCATGTGCTGACATTAACATCTATTAATTCACCTAATATACAATTACACCTTGCAATAAGTACACTTGCATTGGCTACGATCACTACATCTAGAGTGTTGATTAATTTGGATATATACCAGAGGTCAATGAATTATGGAAAAAGTAAGTGCGCAGAATAGAAAATACACTACAGTATAACCCATATAAATTAATAGTACCGGGACTGACAAAATTTGTCAATTCAGCACAATATTAAATAGTCAAAAAATAATAAGTATTAATTTATATATGAATTAATAATTTATCAATTTAATAGAATGTTCTTACATACTTCGCAAAAAATTCAGTCAATGAACTGAATTATGGAAATAAGGTGGATGTTGAATAACTTTCGAAGTATCTCCGAGAAAACACAATTTGATATTTGTTGATTGACGACGAAAATGATGATATGGAAGTTGAAGATGAAAGTGTACTTATAAAGCAACATTCAAAAGACTCTTATAATTTTCAAAAAAAAAAAAAAAAAACTCTTCTAATATTAAGAAAATATCAAGATGAAATTCAATGTGACATAAATTTTGGAAAAAAAAAAGTCATGGTTCAATTATTCTTTACCAAATTAGCATAAATATAGAACTCATTTATACAAATTGGAGATATCACAAGGGACATATAGTAGCGAATTATTAATTTAGCACATTGTCCCCTATTCATGACCGCACAATAATTATTTTATAGTGATTATTAATTTATCATGATTTATTATTTTATATTGGTTCTACTGTATGTGACTTTTATTACGTACTAAAACTGCAAAATTAATTTATGCAGGCTTGAATCAGGAGATAATGGAATCAAAATGACTATCTCTCCCCAAAGGATGACCAAAACGAGAATAGAAAGAATATGTATAGGAAGCAACTGACATGATACAATACATTGAGAATGCGGTAAGTTTGTATTTGGTTGATTTTGTTTACGTGTTGTAGTTAAATATATCTACATGTGTGCCTCGAATAAATGGCAGGGTAAAATATTCATCTGCGAGGCGACGGTATTGGGCATGATTGAGAACATAAAGTGGTACATATGGCGTGCAACATATGTAGTAAAAAGGTTGTGTACGACGAAGATGAAGAATCTTGGTATATCAAGTGCAAGAAAAAATTTGAAGAGAATACATGGTCATAATGGATATTTAAAAAAAAAAATGAATGGAAAATACATCTAATGACTTGGAATACACACATGTATAAATTTAATTTGATTGTAAAAGATGACAAAGATACTGCAGTATTCACGGTAAAAATTAGGATGAAATGCACTGCGAAGGAACATATAGATTACGTGGAACTATGTAATGAGGTAACAACATATTAGTATGGACCATCAACTTGATAGATATATTGTGAACGCATGCTTACCATATCATTTATTTCCAAATGCAAATTAACAAGGGAAAAAATACACACGGGTGGTTCTACCGAATCAAGGACTCGCGCCTCTATTTTCAAATTGGTAATCCAGGAGTATAATATAAACAACCAATTTGAAAATTTTACGGTCCAAAAAATATTCAGGCCAGAAGGAGAATTAGAGGATTCATATGCTAACACAGAATACCAGGTTGCTTTACAAGAAACTGGTACAAAAACACTATTTTTCTTTCAAATATGAATCAATGTTTATATGTAAAGCTCTCTTTCTCTATAGGGTCCAGGTAACGAAAGGAATGTTACACATACTACCAAAGATAAGGACAAGGAGACATCTAACGAGGGTAGGAAACGTGAATTAAGTAATGACAAGGAAGCAAAGCAGCCAAAACACACTAGCCAAAAAGACTTGGCACAAACTGAAAAACAAAGTAGACTCATGTGATTTTTTTTTTTTATGATGAAGATTAGGCGGCCAATGATTTTTTTAAAACTAATCTAAAGAATTAATGGATTGGTTTAGCTATAAATATTTCTTTTAAAAATATGATTCTTAGAAGGTTCGATACTATTTTCAGTATTACCTTTTACATAAATGTTCAGTTACATTGTTTTAGATTTTTTTTTTCTTAAGTTAGAATGTTTTGGCTTATTGTTCTGTGAATTTATTTGGCATACTCAACGGATTTTGAATCTATGTTTATCCTTTTTAAGGATTATTGATGTTCTTCTCCGAAAACCAGAAGTGGAATATTTATAATAGTGATGCTTATGGAAAATCAAACAATTTTTTTTGGTTTTTTGGGTGTTGCTTATTACAAATTGCTGGGAAAATTAGTTTCTTGAAAATCTAGCTTAAGACAATATTCTAATGTTTACCATAATGTACAGAGTTTGACGGCATCTTAGACTACACTTTGGTAGATTTTCTTGCTTAATAATTATTCTACGTTGATTCAAGCGTGATTCCAACACTTTTTTTTTGGATCCTCCATCTTATATCACATTTAATATACGGTAGGGTAGTAAAGTTAATATCTCCAAGTTTTAGTGAACTTGGGATGTCGCAAGGTATTCATCTATGAGTAACTGTTCATCATATGGTTAGTGAAGTTTGTTCAATTTCCATGAGTAAGATCAAGTTACACGGTCAATACTTCCAATAAGAAATCATACTTACTTAGGTAGAAAAGAAATGTTTATAGCAACCGGGTATAGTTTCTCAATTAAGATGCTTGGATATTTAGCAATGCAACAGAAGATAGATGGCATGAACATGTGGAGAATCAACAATGGAATAGAGAATAGATGGTTGCAGTGACATTACCTATCACATATCTGTAAAAAAAAATTCTTTTTTTCTTTTTAAGTTCCTACACTTCCAGGACACAAAAATTACATATTAAAGGTAATACAACTAGATCAATCTATTTTTTTTTACCACAAGATATAGTCTAATTCCAGATAAATTTATTGATTAATATAGTATTGATATTGATCTCAAGAGTGGTAACAAAAACTTAGTTTTGATGAATAACTGTTTACTGCAAAATTTATTAAAATTCGATGATTAAAATCAAGTTACAGGGTTAGCACTTCCGGGTACAAAACTGGCTTACTGTGGTGAAAAAAAAACATTCAAAATAATACATGTACGTAACACAAATATAGTTACGGTTTTGTTGGGTTGGTTGCTAAAATATTAATGTTTAAGACCAGTTGGACACACTAAATCGAAAATACCTAACAAATACAAAAACATATCAAACAATCTAGAAAATTTCTTAAAACTAGACGATTTTCAAAATTAGTTAGAATTATATATATACTCAATCATTCAAATCACATATCGGCATAAAAAATATGTTATTTAAACCAACAAAATAATAAGGTTTGATGTTACATAAACCCGAAAAATAACAGAGTTTTGGTATTACAACAGATGAAATTTTAGAACAATAAAAGATGTGATTTTGGATAACAATAGAAAGAGAAAATATCTCTCCACATTAATAGATGTAGAACATATCATTATCAATCAACCAATGTTAGGTACAACACGGAAAAAAAAAACCTACATACGACGTCCTTATTTTCTTTAATACAAAACCGATGGATTCCAATGAAAAATATGAGCTGGAACGGCATATACATGGAGAACATCATCTGTACGAGATCGCATTTTTGAAGTATTATCCGATTGAGTTTTATGAATCTAAAAGACATTTGATTAAGATCATTACAACAGGATCATATATATGTACAACGAAAATAGAAGACAAAAACACGAGCTAAAAAGTTTTAGATAATATAAAAATTCAGACATGGACTGGAATGACATCAAGTTTAGTCAATTTAACTATTCAAATTTTAATGAGGGGCCTGATGCAAAAGAACTACAGAGACATCTTCGAAACTTAAAAAAAACATACAATTTTTTTCCAGATATTTTTTTGAAGAAGGAAATACTAAAAGAAATGAAAGGATAAGTGATTTCATTCCTTGGTAAACAAGTAACATAACAAATATATATAGAGGATGATAACATGTGCCTTTTCCCAAACCATGGATTTGAAGAAGAGATCAAAGAATTTGAGAAATATTATTACAAAGATGAGCGAAAAGTAAAAAAAAAAAAAAAAAGGACAAGAACATAGGATATCAACATTCAAAGGACATCCACAATAAAAATAAGTGTAAACATGGAAAGAATTTGGGATCGAGAAAGTATGAAAATATGCAAAGAAGGTTTTATAGTATATAAAAACGAAGAAATAATATGGGTATTAAAGCGCAATGCAAAAACATATAGATTTTGTATCGGGTTAAATGACTAGCAGAAGTCAAATAGGATGAAAATATTATGTCATGCTATGTTTTAAAATAAACATTATGGTTGTTTTCATGTCGTATTTCAATCAACATATACTACTACTTTCTTATTTTGGTATATGTACAAATGGAGACTACAGTAGGTATAATATACACCTATCTATTTTAATTATTTTTTGTCTGGAATTATTGATTTTCTCTTTTATAAAGGTTAAATTTTTTCATTCCTAATTTTTTTAATGGGTTTCTGCAAATTTTTATATAGAATCATATTACTAAATGATTTTTTTTGTTGGTTAGTTGCTCACAATGTTCTCGTATTTTTTTATTTTTATATCAAGCCTTTTAACACGTGTCTTTTTGTGTTTGTTGAAGGAATATGGTTTGTTGTTCAGATTCAATTCAAAACGATGTGCTATTATGTGCACTCTTAATTACGTGGTAATCTGCTCTCTTCCTTAAAAACAATGACCTAATTTTTTTTGTTGAAATAATATACCAATTTTTTCTTCTTGAGACATATATACCAATCTTTGGGTGAAAGGCAAAAACAATATTACATTTTTTTTCTCTATTGCCATGTAATTCATGAAATACTTTTTATTCATGTAATGTAGATTTATTTTAGGTGTTTAAGGAGACGGTATTGCATCATTTTTTTTTCCTATAGGCGTGTATTTCATGAAATACACCAGATCATTAACGATCTTATAGCATGCGTTTTCATGATTGAGGATAATCATAAATTCACATAGAGAAGTATCTTCAGTGAATTAACAATAATATATGAAGATAATAAAGGGTCCAAGTAATTTTGTCATTTTTTAACAAATGACTGCTGCTTATAAATTGCAATATTGCTTAATCTTCAAATTGAGCACAATGATATACCAATTGATTTTAGCATAGTGATGCATTGACGTCGCGTTTTTGTAGTCCCTACACCCTGCTACATGTCCTATGTGTAGTCTTACTTTAGCTTAACCAAACTAGGCTATCGCATGCTAATTAAATCACATTTGTTTAGCTAGAAAAGACTACCATACTATACTTTCAGAGTAAACCACCATCAATTTAATTTTCTATGGAGTTGACCCCGTTTGAACACTTCTTTTCTATATCATTCTCTAAGTATATTTAAATATGTTTTGTAGAGAAAAGTTACTCTCTCATCGTTATCACCGTTACGTACTGAGCTAAACTAGCTTATAGTTGCCAACATGGATACATTTCTTCTTTAATTTTTATATTCCGGTTTTTAGTATCGAAAATTGGTTTAAAATTAATAAAGGATAAATATTGATAAATTTGAATATTCATTATTTGGATATATTAATTGGTTGTAGTGATTTTTAATGTATTGTTACAAAGAAATAAAGTATGTACTATAACAAGAGGTTGAGCCGGGGCCTTACGGCCCCGATGATACCTAGTAAATAATTTTTTATTTTTTTTAACACTTTAAAATGTCCTCCTGCACAAACCAAACTTAAACGCTCCACCACCATTTGATACCTTCGTCCCCGTTACCGACTCCATTTGGTTCCCTGCAATTGTAATCAAAATAATACAGTAAACCAACAATTCCTCTTTGATTCTCCTTCATTCACTCGCTTACTCTTTTCTCTCACACACAACAAAACAAGCATCATCCCTGTTTAACAAAAAAATCCAAAATTTGATTTAGCCTGACCCTAAATTCAAAATTGATAAGAAATTGCTTGTATATTTTTGAAATCAAAATCATGGATTCAAGTATATTGTTGTTTTAGATGACGATTTTTTGAAATAAAAATCATGGGTTTGAAATAAGAAGACGAATCATACGAAGGGTTTCAGTAATTTGTAGTGAAACCCTAACCTTAAAGAAGTTTCGTTCTTCACTGCTTATGCGAAGTTAGATTTGTATCCAACTCGAATTTTAATTCTACAGAGAATTGAGCTCACATATTGCTGCTTGTTCTAGGGTTCCCTAACATTGTTTCTGCACTAATTGGATTTCTACAGAGAATATAGGTTCTTTGTGTTCAAAGTAGGTTTTTCTTTGGGGTATACTAACCGGTGAAAATCAGATGAAGATAATGGGAGTTTTGGTTTTCTTTGTTGTGCGGTTTACGATTGAATTGTTTATCGATTTTGAGAATTGTAAATATGATTTACTAAACTTGATATCAATTTGTAAAAGACGGGGTGGAGGTGGTCATAGTGAAGAAGGAGCTGGTGATTCAGGGGAAATTTATTTTTACACACACCCGCAGTGCACGTTTTGACATAACTGGGCAGTTACGGCACATCCAAGTTAAAGGGTGTTTTACCAATTATTAATTTAAAAAGGGGTAACGCAAATTAGATATTTATTTTGAGGGGGAAACACAAAATCCCCATTTAATCAAATAAAAATACCTTGTTGGGTGTTTCTAAAACTTGGAAACCAAGTTTCATTTGATTTATATAACATCTTGAGAACCGATTCCTTCCTCCATGATTTGTCTATGGTTCAAGATGGGTGAAAATACTATTGATTCTCAATTACAGATGCTTGAAACTTGCCTTCCTGCTGAGATTAAATGCTACTTCTCAAAGGAACATAAGGAGAATCAAATATCTCTGGAGCTAATGCTTTTATTAATGCGATATTTTGAAATTGCTCGTGAAAAATTGAAAACATATGAAAAGAATGAGAAGTGGCTCGAGTCAAATCTATTGAAGTTGATTGTGGAGGTGAATCTTTAAAAAAGGAGAATCAATCATCTGAAAGAAAAATAAAGACTCAAAAACATGAACACTGGAGAATCCTCAGTGAATAATGAGAGACCTTCTAAGGATTAAGTTATATGATGTAATACTTAATCCAGAAAAATAGACATCTATATTTGATTTGCTTCAATTATTTTATAAGGTCTATTTTTGAATAAAACTATCATTATTCATGAATAAAATTATTATTTTATAATTTTTCTTGTGATAGTTACCGATTACATAGCCTGTGAATGAATTTTATATTTTTGCTATGTGTATTCGGTTCATGGGATGTCTGATTTCGGTTTTCATAACCTTAATATTCGATCTCATATGTTGTAACTTGTAACCCTTATGCCTTGCGTGGCTTTTTGATTTAGCAGGATTAAGTTCTAGCCCATGTTGGTAGGATTTATCAAAGGATATTAAGGTGTTCCGATTAAAACTCATATGTGAAAAGTCACAATATGTTGAATCAATTTATGTTTACATGAGTTATGTTTCGCATAAACATATGTGTTTCCGGTTTTCAACTTTTGTTATTGGCACGCATTAGTTAAAACAGTTTCAACCTTTCACTGGTAAAGGTTGCTCTCGTTGTTGTTCGTTTGTTCTTGCGAGAGGATGACAACATACTGGGGGAGAGTTCTAACTTGAACTTGCACTTAATGATATATCTTTATTAGGAGAAGAGGATGTGGAATCTGAGGTAACAAATTTGTTAGTTAATCGTTTTCATGTTTAAGAAAAGCCTGTTTATATTGCATATATTTTGCTTTTGCTTAACAAAATTTCGGTACAATTGATATGTTCCAGTATTGTGTATGGATGTATGTGTGTGTATGATTCAATTGTTTCCGGTTAAGAAAAGTTGTGTCAATTTATTTGGCTTATTATTTGGTATCTTCTTTACTATTGGGTATCAAGTGTTTTTGCTTAACGAATTCGGTGCAATTGCGGTGCTATAGTGTCTATGTAGGTTTCAATTGCTTTCGGTTAAGAAAATAATTGTGCAAGTCAATTTGGTTTGGTTTGTATGTATTGTTTATGACTTAACGAAATACGAGATCATTTGTTTAGTCCAAATCGATTCTGGATAAGAGAAACTAAGTTTATTCTGATCTTAGTTAGGCTTATCAAATTGGAGGATTCGGTTATTCAAGTCTAATCGAATGCCTTGACAATAAAAACTAGTTAACTAACCTAGTGTTTGTCTTGTCTAAAGGGAAAGGTCTAATTTATTGTCTGAATAATTAGAGCCCAAGGAGAAAAATAAAGTTAATTCTGATCTTTATTTTGGTCTTATCGAAATAAGCGATTGTATGTTTGCAATCGGTTTAACAAGGGAATTAAGTTTCTTAGTCGATTTGTTTAACTATTAGGGAAAATTGCTTCGGGTAATTATTTCCTTGATAACATATTAAAATTAATTAAATTACTTGTAGTTTCGGTTTTAATATTGGTTATCTAAAGTGGTATGTGAAACCTTCGTGCTTAACTCTTATAGGTTGTTTACAAGTCTTTTAGATTTGTAAGATCCTCTCGATTTGTCCTTTATTTGCTCGAACCTTTGTCATTTTTTGACAAAAATGGGGAGAAATATATTGAGTAAACAAGTGATTTGCAATCACTAAGGAAAGGACAATTGTGCTTAAACGTTATATTTAACGAAAAAGTAAAACATTGACTAAGGGGGAGAAACATATCATATTACTGTGTAGTCATTCTGTATTACAAAAGGGAAATGAAAAAGATGTTCGGATTGAATATCTACCTATATTACCTTTAGGGGGAGTATAATCTTTGTTATTCTGATATCAACAACGGCATTTATTGACTGAATATATGCAGGTTATTGTGTAGTTGAAACTTGGAGTCAAGCGTATGTATGATGAATTCTTGTAATTTATGTATCCATAAGTATTAAGAGTTTTGTCACTAAAATTTACAAGGGGGGAGATTGTTAGAGCATAGCTCGGTTGAATTGAACCCACCAAGCGTTGGTATGTCAAGTTTGGTTGTCATATTTTAGTGAGTCAAAACTCATCTAAGAGTCGCTTGATTATGTACTACAGACAACTTCATTTAGGTTAGACTAGAAAGTCTAGGAATGTTGAGACATACAAGTATTACTCTGAAGACATGAATAAAGTGAAGAAAAAAATGAATTACAACGACAACATCATCCTTCCTCTTGAGGTTAGTAATATTGACTTGAACTGCTTTCATTCCCAACGTATCTTTTAAGTCGTGCTATATTGAAAACATAACTGCGGAGCTGTATATACTGTACATATTGTATGATACTCTAGTGATGTGACATGGTCATATTTGTATAATCATAGTATTACGGAATTAGACTACGAAGTATAACGCTTATCTTTTAAACTTTGTAGATATGACATCGACATAATCTTGTATATATTGTTATGATTATGTGAATGGGTTATGGTGAAGATTTCATCCTAGGAAATAATGTTTTACATTTGTTTAAAGGAAGTACATTCATGAACTTGTTTTATGAATCGAAAGGGAAATCGTTAGGCTTATTGGTACGTCTATTCATTGCATATCTTTGGATTACCAATATGTGTGAGATGGTAGAACCGATCGTAACTTTGTTATGTACTTGGTATAACTAATCACAATGCCTGACTTATGATTTGGTATGACTATTTTTTATTAATTAGTGTAACCGATCCTAAGTAATCACCATAAGATGGTATGATCGATATTTGTAATTGGTGTGACCGATCACAGAGAAGTTGTGTAATCGATCCTTGTAATTGGTATAACCGATCCTGGTAATTAGTGTAACCAATCCTGGTAACTGGTGTGACCGATCACAAGAAATACCATGAGTATATGGTAACCGGTCCTGGTAATTGATGTAACCGGTCCTGGTAATTGATGTAACCGATTCTGGTAACTGATGTAACCGGTCCTGGTAACTTGTGTGACCGATCATAAGTGTTTCCATATTAATGTATAACCAATCCTAGCGATTGGTAGAAACGATTGAACGCATGTATGTGATTTGATATTTGATCAATCACATAGTGATCTTGGAATACAGGTGAACCAATTCTAAACTTGTTTGGAAGTATGGTATAACCGATTCCAAGAATGTAAATCCATGTAAATATGAATAAGGATTTATAGTGAAAATATGTCAACATACTTTGAACACGTTCAGTAAATCTTATCATTTATTGTTCAAAGATATTCCTTAGTACTCAAGGAGATCATGTGCCGAAATAAATTGAGAATCTTTTAATTAAGGTTTTTGGTTTTATATGCTTTAATTTACAGCAATTAAATGCATATCTCTAGAGAATAAAAATTAGTAATGTGCATTTACTAATTAGAGATTTTCTATTGAGAGATTTCGGAAATTTTGGAAAAGCATTTATTGGAATTAGGAAAACTGAATTTTGCTATTCATTGCATATCTTGAGAATATTTTCGGTTTTGGAAATTCCTTGGTGTCCAAACATCCTTGGTCTATAAATACCTAAGTTTGCATTTCCAGAAAACTATCCTAAGAGCCAGGCAAACTTCATCTTTTTGTTGTTTCAGGTAGAGCCGTCTATCCGGAGAGGAAAGTACCCTAATTAGCCGAAATCTCTTACGACCGCTCGTTTAAAGACTCTTGTGGGATCAAGAAGCTCTACGAGTACCGTTGGTGGGAAAGTAGATAATTGCAGTGTTATTAGTTTTCTATTGATTTGATTATCTAACGTTTATTAACAGGGACAATGCTGGAAGATATGATGGTGCTATCTCAGGTGGTATAGGAATTGCCATAAATTATGTAGCTCAGGTAATGGCCTTGATCATAGCTGGAGAATGGGCAGTGAAGAGGGGTTTTATGGATGTGTGTTTCAGTATAGACTCAAAGGCAGTTATAATGTCTTTTACGGATAAGATCCCCTGGATAGTGAGTATTAGATGACAGGCAATAAAGAAAAATCTGAATAGAATATCATTCAGAAAATCATATAAGGAAATAAAATTTTCAGCAGATAAAATGGCAAAGAAGTGAGCTCTATTGAATAGAGGAGAATTAGTGTATTATGACAATAAACCAGTCTTCTTAGGTGTGCTGTAAAGTGAGGATAAATCATACTTTAGATTTTGTTCTTTGTTATTTATAATAGAGTCAAGTCTCTTCTTGTGGGCTTGTTCCTTGTCTGGGTCTGTTTATGCTTGTCTTTTATTTTATGATTGATTTTAGTCTCTTCTGATCTGGGCCTGTCTAGACAGAAGTTTTTTTTTGTACATAAATCTTTAGATTTATTTTGGTAATAAAATTCACATGATTAAGCAAAAAAAGATTGATTAACGGTTGTTGAAACTTTGATTGCACCTAGTTTGTTTATTCTTGAGAATCTTCTCTTCTGATATAAGATTCACTCAAACTAGATTGAAGTATCGACGGGATCTTTAGAGACATATTGTGATAATCCATTGTTAACAGACCCCGTTCTGTATGTGACTGATCACAAGAGATTCAAGTGGTGTTGTGCAGGTGTTTATTGAAGATTAAATAAGATTTGAAGACAAAGAAGATTTCTTATTTGGTTCTTATATCTTTGGGTGTGCCCAAACATTGATTGGTTGGGATCCAACTAGAATCATATTTATTCGATTGATTAGTTGCGTGAGACCGGCATCACTTTATAATTTCTTGTTGGAATCTATATTGATTGATTGCCAATCTAAACTAGACTATTTAGGTAGTTATTGGATAGATTGATCTAACCAGGCAAAGGAGTTTATTAGATTAAACGGAAGAGCCTTTGTGTATGACTTGAGATATCTTTATCTTGAAAGAATCGAAAAAGTTGTTACGAAAAAAAAAATTGTTGTTCATTTACTGTTTGGAATACGATACAAAGGAATTGTTCCAGTGCGTGCACTTATCGAATTCGGAAGCGCAGGGATACTGAGGGAACTAAGTGAACTAGGGGTAGTTACTTGGTCTCAACTATACAAAGTTGGTTTATATTTTGTATAGCGGCTTAATTCTGGGAGTATTCAATTCTGGACTAGGTCCTGGGGTTTTTCTGCATTTGCAGTTTTCCTCGTTAACAAAATATTGTTGTGTCTTTTACTTTTCTATTTCCGCAATTATAATTTTTTATTATAATTAAAAGTAAAATACACAAACGTTAACTCTACATATACTTGACAGTGATCCTATAGAGTTTGGTTAAGTACGAACCTATTATCAAGTATCACACTTTGGTAGTCGTATTGTCTCGATCTCATATCCATAGACAATCACACAAAGTGTGAGTACCGATTTGTTGTATTGTCTTGACTTAGTCCATAGACGATCACTTTCGGTAAGAGGACTTATATGTGGATATTTAAAAGATTGTGGTGTATTTGGGTACCCTCGTCTTTTCACAAAGGATGATAAATTCTCAGTTAAAAGTTCCTACAAGTTGTTAACTATGTCTAATAGAGAAGTTCAAGTTAATGGTGTTACAATAAGTAATAAAGTGTGGAAAGATCTATGGAGATGTAGTACACTCACACGATCAAACTGTTTGCCTAAAAGTGCATAAGAGATATTAACTCTACTAAAATCAAGCTAGCCAGATACAATGGAGATATGGAAACAACTTGTGACATATGTGGTCACTGTGAAGAGACCATTGAACACATTATCTTTGAATGCAGGCATGCAAGGAAGTCTGAAGAGGGATTAATATTGATATTGATATAGTTAGGCAGCACTTTAACTCAATTTCCAAATGGGTTATAAGTTGGTTCACAAATAATTCAGCTATTGATGAGAAACTGTTATATTCTCTCATGATTGGGGCATGGATAATTTGGAAAGACAGATGTGATGTTGTTTTTCAGGGAGTAACTCTAAACCCTCTCACCTATGTGCATAAGATCCAATATTATTTAGCGCCTCATTTGCATGACACTACACTTAACTTGGATACTCATCATGCTGATAAACCTTCCTGTTGGAAAAAACCTATACATGGAACCATGAAACTCAATGTTGATGCATTTTTTGACCTTGATACTAACCAACTAGGTACTGGTATTGTCTTACGTGATCATACATGTACCTGTTATGGGATCAATGGAACCTACGCAAATGGAGCATTAAATTCAGAGGCGGGAGAATGAATAGCGGTGCGTGAAGCTTTATCATGGGCAAAGGAAAAGCAGTTGGACAAGATACACATTGAGGCTGACGCTAAGTTGGTCATACAATCTAATACTGGTGATACCTTATTAGTACAATGGGAGATAGGAATTTAATAACAGAGATGGAACATTTAATCTCAAGTTTCAATCATTGGGTTTTTACTTTTGTTAGTAGGAATCATAATCAAGTATCAGATTATATAGCTAAGTCAATAAGAGAGAAAGCTTTAAGTGTTGAAGCTTATGAGAATTTCAGCTCATGACATTTGTAGTCTTTTAGCTAATGACATCCAAGACATTATCAGATAATTGCTATAAAAAAAAAGAGAGGATAAGTGTGGATTCTTGTTTTACATGAAATATGGATTTATAAGATTTCATTATATATCTACGGACTTATGTTAAACTATCATGGATTAAAGTGGAATCTTTTAGAGATTTGTATGGAATAATGAAGTTCAAAATCAGGTTGTCTATATGAAACGCGGTTAGCGTTTAATAAAATGTCTGATTGAAATTTATTGTCATGGTCTTCTAATAAATTGTATTTCTAGCTTGCACATAATTGAAGGTCAAACAAGTTACCAAGTTCATGGGTTTGGTATCAAAGTGAGTTTTAATTAGGATGAATACGTGGATACTTTTTTTGATTGACATTTATTATAAAAACGGGAAAATTGAAAAAGCAAAATTCGTTTTGATGATTTACCAAGAAAAACTGATATGACTTAAACTACTATAATAATAGTATCAAATTATGGGGTACTGACAAAGTGGTAAGACTGAAGTTTATTTGCAGTTGTCTCACTGAATGAGGGAAACTGATATCATTCTCGATAGATAGGTTATCTCGAGTGTTATGTTCGTGATAGAAATATTCTCTCAAAAATCCATAAAATTCTCTTCCCATAGCTAGAGATTTGGAGAGGGAAAAAAAAAGATATTTTGATCCATAATTTCATCAGAAAAATTCACAAAAGTCTTGGAGCATGAAAACCTATAATAAATTGAATACCAAAGATTTTTTAGGAACATTGAAATTTCTAATTTGAATACCTTGGATTTTTGTGGAATTAAATATCCATGGTTTTGATTGCTTCGAATTTGTATAAAACTATATAATTCTAGTTTGAATATCATTGATTTATACAGATTCTCAATTGTCTATAAATTGAATACACCCCTAAAAAGGTTCTGACTATTTTGTTAAAAACTTATATCATTAATACAATGTATCTTAACAAAAAATAAACATAAAAAATGATGCCCCTAAAAATATGTTGCCCAAAGTTGAACTTCGGCTACTTTATGTCAGGGCCAGCCCTGTTTACAGAAGAACATGCTAATCTGGGGGACAAGTCCCTTTTGACTCACTCCGCTAGCAAAATGAAGAGATCCTCGTCGGTTATCGGACCCATTTCCATTGCTCTTTCTAATGCATTCTGACCTCCACAATCTTTTATTGATGGGCGTGCACCCCTGTTACACGAAGATGTCAGCACAGGTCATGATAAGCAAAACAATAAGAAAAAAGAAAAGAAAAAACATAAGCCCGCTGAATTACTTAAAATCAAATGGTACATCAGTTAGGTTGTAGTTTTATCATTGGATATATAAATGCCAATGATACAGCACTGTAACTCATGGCAGAGTATTAACTGTGAAACGCATTAGGTGTTTACCTTCTAAGTAGATGCTTCGCCAGTAAATTATTCTCTTTGGAAATGCAATGGTGCAAGGGGGTCCTTCCATGGAAATCACGCATATTAACATCCGCACCACACTGTATTAAAAGCTCGAGCATCACGGGGTCGCCAACATGACACGCCAAGTGCAATACAGAACAACCTTGTAAACAATTTGCGGGATCACCAGAATCAGAAATTCTTTGACAGTTGGCAGGATCACAATGTTTTTTCTCTGCCGCCTGCGAATCTTTCTGCGACTCTGGTGAACTAGCGGGATGATACAGATCACCATTATGTACATCTTCACTGATGGTGTTGAGATTCAAGCCTGAAGTGACAATGAGACGATATACTTCCGTCACATTATCACTTTTGACGGCTTCCCAAATGCAAACAGCTTGAGAAGGATGGTCTGACCTAGTTTCTTCTTTGATCACGAGTGCTCTCTCTACATACTGCAAAAGTACAGCAAGCCAGAAATTCAACACTTAAGAAACATTGGGCCTTTTGAGGATCTTGAAATATAATAAGCAAAAGCAATGCAGACAAGACAGAGATTCTTTAGTAAGTAGAAGTTGAACCCAGGCATTCAAAATCATGGAATAAGTTTAACTTGGTTAGGAGTTTTTTATATGTAGAAATAATTTACCATGCTTTGTTATTCCTTCTCATTGAGGCTTCGCCTCCTTAAATCACGAAGTTTAACATATTTCAGAAGTTTCTCACAGTGCCCTTTGTAGATCTCAGATGTTAAGTAAAAGAACCACGTTCTACTGATTGTTCACCCATTATACTTACGTTTAAATGAATGAAAAACATTGCTGGCCCATATTTCACTCGACTCTTTAAAAGATGTTTTAGATTGTTGTTTTTTCGGGGAAGATAGTAAGAAAGATAATTACAAATGACACCATGATTCACAAATACAACAATCATGAAACTTATACTTCAAAACAATCATAAGAACAGAGAACAAAAAAAAAAAAAAAGTGCATAAACATTTCTTTGTCTAATTGAGTTAACATTGTGATATCACAATTCAAGTGAGTACCTTTGCTTGAATGTATCTCTCCTTCTTCGAGAATGTATCTGTTGGTTCAGGTTTTATTATCGGGAAGGAGAGTTCATCTTGTTCATCCTTTCTGAGCGATTTAGTTACACAATATCAAATTATTATTAAGATAAGTATAGATAATACAGAAAGATGACTAAGAGTGGCCTAATCTAAATCTGGCAGTGCAACTGTGTCAGCTATTAAACTCGAGCTACAAGGGCATCTGTTGAGTATTACCTTTCATTCTGAAGTAGCAGTGCCTCCCACACAGAGTTACAGAAATAATTGCCCAGACTACGAAATAAGTCTAATACACTGGGTTCCCAAACTTTGACATCAAATTTAATCGACCTCACCTGCAGTTGATTAGAAAAAACTGAGTAAACAAAAACCAACTTACACTTGATCATAACACAGATAAAAATTACTCATGCATTGACGGATCTTCCATTTGAACATGGCTCGACTTACATTCCTAGGGCAAGTGAAAACCGCTTTATATGTCCAGATACAATTCTGGTTTCAGTAAATCGAGGAAACATTTCCCACATGGATCACAACCTACAACTACACCTGACCAGAGCCCAATCTATGGCGTAAGTAGTATGTAAGCCCAAAACTTGTTGGATAGTAGGGTTACAGAAGTTACAGATATAGAGTGAGGTTTTTAAATCTTTGGAATCGTCGATTCGGGATCACAAAAGGCTACAATGTTAAAGTCTAGGAAGATTACAAGAAAGACAACAAGAAAAGTTTTGATCTGTTAGCCAGACTCCATAGAGAAGAAACAAGCTGGTGAAAAGGCATACAAATTGCAGTCTTTCAACTGTGACCAAATACGCAAGAAGGGTGAAGAGCAGATGCAGTGACGAGAAGGATGCACTTACTTATGTGAACTCACCAATGGTGTCTGAGTATTTATTGCAACAAGGATTGTGATTGTATCAAAAAGGATTCTGATCATATCAAAAAAGCGAGGGAACTTGAAAGAGTTCAGATTACTGAGACATTTGACTACATTTTCTGAAGTGACTAGTTGAGGTCTAAAGTTCTAATGGACGGGAAGCAAGGCCCTCGGGTAGACCCATAGAAAACAGGAAGTCAGATGTAAGTCAAGTACGGAAAATACTGCACCTTTGAAATGTGAACTCCAAGATTTCTATGCACCCCAGAGCATTCAATGCACAAGAGAATTCCAAGATTCAGGGAAGCCCAATCAGGTTCCGAAGCACCACATTCTGCACAAAGATCATTTCCAGGAATTTCTCGGAGAATCGTTGAAACATAATCTTGTTCTCTACCTTGCACATCACCATCTAAATACTCCCGTCCATTGAGCAATGAAGACACGCCCGCGTCCTTCGATCCAGAAGGACACTGCAATTTAGCCAGACTAAATTTGGTTAGAACTTGGACAATTGCATGAATCTACCTATCAGTTCTGTGCTTAAGGTAAAAAGAAAAAAGCCAACCTGCTCTAGTATAGAAGAATTTAAAAGGGATGCAATAACTCCAGTGGTTTTGTCAACCCAATCCATTCTATCTGCTTCATTTTCAGCCTACCATAAAATAGAGAAAAAGGTCAAAAACTGATTAGAATGGAAAATAACAATAACTATAGAGAAACAAAACGAACAACAAAAAATCAATGTACCTGTAGAGTGTATGTTTTTGCTGGAGATATTATTCTGAAGCAAAGCCGTAGATCTGTATGCTCAGCATCAATCTTTAATGTTGATGTACGGAGATCAACAGTACGACACCCGAGGTATTCTTCACTCATTGAAGATGACCTATGATGTCTTGATCTGAACCTACCAAAAACACCACTGGCATGCTCAGATGTACCAGTTGATTGATGTGATTGAGGACCCTGGAAAGATTATAATTCACATCATTGGGAGAAAAAGCTTTCCAATAACAATTACTGAAGAAATTTTAAGATATAAACATTGAGAAATTTAAGGCTGCCTAGAAACAAGTGAAAAAGGGTGAAGTTGTTCCAGGCTTGTAGTTATAAATTGTGAACACTTGTGTATAAATTTCTGCAATGGGGAAATTCATAATGTACACCCACCGCACTACTTGCTGCAATCATACTCTGTAACTAAATGAATATATTTTGGGACATGGCCTTTTTACATTTTGCACCAATTGGATACCCATTCAAAAGTAATAAAAATATTTGCTAAATCTATTAGTAACTGCAAAGTAATAACATGGTTAATTAATGTTTAAGTCAGACAGTTGGATATTACCCTACTTGAGGATATGCTCAACGTGTAAGGTCATAAAAAGCATACCTATTCAAGATATGAGTAAACTATGTGGATGTGGATGGGTTACTAGCTGTAGGATCTTCGACGTGCCTGACTTTGCATAGATATCGCCTTACTAGAGCACATGCTTAACAGAAAATCATGGGCAATAGTGTCCCTTACCCTCAAATTGTGGGGCAAACTATGTGGGTATCAATTGTCAACTTAATGGGTTACTAACTGTATAAAGCTTGAAGTCATTTATTAGTTAGCACCTTACTTGAGTTCATGTTAACATCAAGTCATAAACAACAACGTCCCCTACTATCGAGATATGGAGCAAACTATATGGATGCCAATGTAATGGGTTAGTAGTTGCTGATACTAGACACTTCATACAAATGACAGATGCAGACAAGAATTGTGTGATACGGTGTACCAACTATCGTAATCATTATGCTAACTGACTGCCCTGGGGACTTGATACCATCATGTTACCTTATTTCTGTAGTAATATAAATTGCCACGACTATCAAGGACGAAGAACCTCCTCTTCCTTGAGTTCATGTTAACATCAAGTCATTTATTAGTTAGCACCTTACTTGAGTTCATGTTAACATCAAGTCATAAACAACAACGTCCCCTACTATCGAGATATGGAGCAAACTATATGGATGCCAATGTAATGGGTTAGTAGTTGCTGATACTAGACACTTCATACAAATGACAGATGCAGACAAGAATTGTGTGATACGGTGTACCAACTATCGTAATCATTATGCTAACTGACTGCCCTGGGGACTTGATACCATCATGTTACCTTATTTCTGTAGTAATATAAATTGCCACGACTATCAAGGACAAAGAACCTCCTCTTCCAATCTCCCCTCAAACTTGAAGACCTTTTCAGGAGATAGCCTTGCTTAATTGTCTGAACCTGAAAATAATAAAAGAACTTCTTTCAAATATAAATCACAGAAAAGATACTAATAACTCAGGCATGAGGAGAATAGCTCCAGATCTGATAAAACTATTCAAAAGCAGAAAAGTGAAGAAAATTTCTGTTACAATATAACTACGAACTGCGTGTACTATGCCTTACCATCCCACTGGCACTAGACTGCATCAAAGCCTCTATATTTTTGTGAGCCTCTACGTTTTTGTAAGAATTAACACCAACAACACGACTACCAACACCACTTGTTGAGGCATCCACATTGCTGGGAGCTCGTAAATTGTCCAACTCAACCTGTGTCCTGAATTCCTGAATCCTCTTTGCAAGTTTGTCTTGTTCAATGCTGGCCATTTCTTTAGATTGTTGTGCATATGTCAAGACCTGTTTTCAGGATAAGAAATATTTCAACTAACTAATCAAGTCATAAGGGAACAATAAGTAACTCCGCAAGGACCACAACCATTTTCACACTTACACATCTTTTCCGTGTCCGTTATTACCACATTACAGATATTGATTAAATTCTTATGAAAGGAATAAAAGTGTAAAAGAAAGAATTTTTTATTTTTTATTTTTTTGTATTTTTAGAAAGGAAAAGAGTGATGATTTGTTCTATTTTTTTTTTTTGGAGGGAAAAACGATGCTCTGATTACAAAGTTGGACATACAAACAATTTTCATTTACCCTAGAATCTAGATCCAAGAATATAGAAAACACCCTACACAAAATATTAGTATGACTCTCAGAGTGGAGTGAGAAGATCCCTACGCCAGAAAGACACTGAACAACATAACCAAAACTTCCTACCTTTTGATCAGAGTCACATTTTTTAATGGAAGTTTCTAAAATGAAGGATTACTGTACGTCTGTACGTAGATAACGTTACAACTTGCTAATTTATCTACCTAAAAAATGATTTATCTACCTAAAGCATGCCTGGAATTTGATAGTATAGGCAAAGCAGCTTTACCTGGTGAACGAATGGTTCCATTTGACTTAAAAGCTCATGCCCCTGAAATAACAAACTTAAACTTATAATAAATGCCAACTATGACCCTCATTACCTCCTGAATAATCAATTTGAATTAATTATTGTTTCAAGACACACCTGCTTAAAATATCTCAGCTGAGCATCCATAATAGCACTGACAGACTCCAAAAACTCGTACTTTTTCTTTGATTCGACATTATGGAGGGCGTTTACCTGAATTCCTTATAACCAAGGAGATTGCTTTCTTAGTACCAGAAAATTGTGCAAATAGGTATTTATCTGATAGGATTAGCAATAAATAATACATACTAGATTGAACCGACACCTCTCAAATGCTGATTTTGAATTCTGTAGATCCTGCATGAAATGAAAGATCAACCAACCTACATGTAAGTAATTGGATTGCATGTTTTACGAGATCCATTTTAAGAAAATGGAGAGCGTTATAGCAAAAGCTTACCTCCTCTAGTTCAGCAACAACCTCGGGTCGTGTGCCCTTCTTTAAGGACATGAACCTTTCACGTGCCTATTCACAAGTACTCAAGAAAATAAGTGAAGGCCCATGGTTTATGTTCTTAACATTTACATACAAAATAACCGCACACTCAAAAGCAACAACGATTATGTGAGTCAACAATCCAACAGATGATTATTTGAGATGCTCAAAACTTGTTCAAATGATTACTGGCATCATGTAATGCTCATCGAAAGCAAAACTACACACCAAATAGATAGGAGACAAAATTGTAATATCTGTTCATGGGCGACCTTTTTAAGTGCAACATTCATAAATTCTTGACAAAACTTCAGCATATACATAATACCTGATAAAAAGATTCAACATGTTATTGTGAAGCATTGTTTTAGATGCTCTGTGACCTTTTTCAACTGTTCAGATTATTAGAAGGATTATTGTAGTTTACATGGCTTAAACACATGTTAACGGGCTATAAGGAGACTACCTTCGGTGAGGAGATCCCCTCTTCATGTGGATCAACTTCACCAGAGCGCGAACCCGAAAAATTTATGATCAAATGATACACTGGTTTGCAGTATGTTATATAACTAACTGAACATGACATAAATTGATGGATGAAGCTATAATTCCATACAGTTCTCACATTATGAAGAATGGAATAAATATAAAAGAAAATACCTGATCATAAACATGTGTAGCCTTGTCAAAGCGTCGCCGAGATTCCTATATATAATATCAGTATGAGAGACGCATAACATTTAGAAAAATTTGAAAACTTCTAACAGAAATTCCAAAGAAAATTAAAGAGAGAGGCCATGAGCATTTTTAAGTTTAGTCTTTAACCAAATAAATTTTGGACTAGAGCCTCAGTCTTCTTGCGAAGAAATGGGTTTTTTCCAAAGAAGTGAACCATTTCATAGTACTTTCCAGCATCAACTTTAGGTGCCAATCAAACGTGCAACAGAGCCTTCTTCGCTCCATATCAATAGATTTCATTGCAAGTTTTTTGCTACCCTCTGGGTACTTCAGGATGAACTCTTCCTTACCAGCGATTATTTAAAAAAACTGAATCTCTTGCTTTTTTTCATCCTTCTGTTAAAAAGAAAAAGAACTACCTTTGCCTCTTGTAAATCAACAACCATGAACTCCATCACACGATCAATCAGCAAGTGCTCCACCTGTAATGTAATATTAAATTATTTGGTAAGCGAAATGCAACAGCACTAATGCGAGCATGGCAATGTGTTCAACAAAACAAAGTTTACGACATAGAATGTATATGTTCAATACTGCCCAACTCGTAAAGCATCACGTACTTGAGACCGAAGAAGTTCCTTGTAAGAGCCAAGCTCACGAAATGCAGAAATGAACTTGGATATAACAGGCCCTACCCCAATAAAAAAAAATATCAGCAAAAGGTATGTCTCAGCTTGCACAGACACATGATAAATCAAAAAATATATAGTATATATTAATAAAAATATAAGAACCTAAGAAAAATAAAAGGTGCAAAGAAGAATAATATGAAACTACATAAACTAGAAGATAATATAGAAGGAAAAAATATATAATTCATTACAACATGTGATCATCAATTCATTAGTTGGTAATTTGTCAGAGGCATATTTATTGCAGATATATTTGGTATAAGAGACCGAGAAATTCTGTTAATATAATTTGCCCCCACATATAAATACAGGATGTGAATTAGTTGACATCTACAAGCTGTTCTATAAAGTATTGCATTGTATATATATTGATATTATATGCTCTAAACATTACCCACAGCACATGTTCATATTGTGGTTCAAACTAGTAAAATGTTTCTACATGTTTTTTTTGCCGTTTTTCTTCGATTTATTTACCGCTGCTTTGAAATGTTTCAGTCTAGTCTTTGTTCAAAATTAATTGAAACATTCAGTTTTAATAAGAACCTTGCTCACAGCCTGTTTCATGCAATATAAGGCTATATAAGTTTTCATGATTTTGATAGATGGAAGCAGAATTGAAAAACAGATGCATACAAATGAATAAACAACCTCCAATTGATACACTGACTGGATCATCACATCCACCACCAAATGATTCTAATGAATCAGCGAATGCAATGTCTCCATCACATGCTTCTCCAAGTGCTCCCCTAAAAGGACAAACATGAAATATTAATAACCACTCTGCAATGCTTTAGATAAATGACTTACTTGCCATACACAACCACATATATATATAAATGCAAATTATAACATTTAGTTGTATGGAGAAACACTTGCACAGTAGCTTTGACTAGAACAAGTTAATCCATCAATTTTTCGCACTCAACCAACAAAAGCATGTACAATAGCTTCTTATCTATCTCCTACAAAGTATTTGTAGTAGTAAGAACTACGGAGACTCGTTATATGTAGTAGTAAGATTCCAACTACAATAAATTTCAGGAAGATATTACATGTTTATCAATTTTCTGGATACTACAATTATGTAGAATCCTTTGTAAATTAAGGAGACTCGTTATATGGATTAACACATCATTGGCAGTTTGCTGCTGCATTCGCGTACCCTATGCACTAAGATAATCGAAACAGCCTACGAATTTTTATGGGTAGGAGTTGTAACTCTAGATAAACAGATAAAGACTTTTGGGAAGTCACACCCAACCCTTTGCTCTTGATCGTCCATAAGCAATATTAGATATTCTATTTCTGGAGCATGATCTTCATTGTAGAAGAATTAAAAAATATGAACAGCATATATATACATTCTATCCATGGAATTAGGGATTAGTTTGAGTTACTTACATAAATTTTTTACATCCTTTCTGAAGTCTTAAGCAGCGATCTTTTAAATCATCTGCTGTCTGTTCAAGAGAATGTAGCTGCGAGTGGAAGACAAGATTAAAAACTATATAAATAGCGAAATGTACTCTCTAATTGTTCAAATTATATACACCCTAATCTTTGAACTCTCACAATAGTTCCATTTAATGGAACCCAGCAGCTTCTATAAAGCTTTAGCTAATAGAAACCCGCAGAAATCAAACCGAATTGTATCAATAAGAAAAGATACACATGAATGGTACTAAAATCATAAAATCAATATGAATCCACTCAGAACAGATGTATACTTAAATTTGAAGGAAATGTAGAATAATGAAGAAAACCTGTTTGCGGAACATAGGTGAATCATCTAGCTTAGGGAAGCTCGCCATTAAATCTTGAGTTCTGAAGAAAAACTTGATAGATTGAAGCTAATGAATGAATGCGGATGATGGTGAAGGAAATGGATGAAGAAAAAATGACCGTTTTTCTTTAATTTCAGGCTTGTTCTATTCAGATCGGATCTCTGATATTGAGGGTATTTTCGTTAATTAAAAAGAGCAAAGGGCATAGAAATTGACCATTTCTTGGAAAGGTCCGTGCAGGGACAGAATTTCTGAAAAGGTTACAAATCTATGCGTTTCCAACTAGGTGTACTGGGTGATTCAAGCAAGGCCGTTTTATTCCTAACCCACCCTTCCTGATCGGGTTAGTTGATTAACCCAAGTTAGGTTAGGTTATACGGGTCGGGTGTTTTGATGGGTTATGTTAGGTTATATATACCAATCTCTTCTCCAAATTCGGTCTTCATTTTCTGTTTCACCATTTTCAACTCCGCTTCACCTTCTGCATATGCCAGTTTTCACAGATGACCGATGGATATGAATTCATCAATCCAGATGGTATTGGTATGTAGATCTATTTATTATTTACATTACATCAGATAGAAAAGTGATTGCAGTTGGATTATTATTCCTTTTTGAAACCCTATCTTGTGTAATTCCCTAATCCCCTAGCTTCTCCTTTAGATTTCATTAGGTTCATATCCTCATAATAGCTGAAGGTTAAGGAATTGAATGGAATCATATTGGATATGTATTTAGTTGGTTATCTGATTGGGGTTGAAATCTAGGGAAGTTGCATAATTTAAAAAAAAAAAGTAGTTTTATTGATTGTGGTGTCACCCTGGGATTGATTCCCTTGATAATTTAACAAAAAAGTAGTTCTTTAGCTCGTTTGTGTTTTTTTTTTTTTTTTTTTTTTATCTTTGTTTGTGGTGTCACCCTGGGATGTGATCGAATCTGGTTTTGTAGAGATTTTTGAGAATGGGATTTTGTTTATATAGGGTTTCAGTATAACTTGGTACTTAAATTAAGAAAATTGATTGTGGTACTTAGTATTTGTATGTGAATTTGGTTTGATAAACATGATTTTGTTCAGGTGATTCAGATATTTTGAAGAACATTTGATTGATGAAAATTCAACTAATACCACATTGATCTAATTTATAATGGAAAATGAAAATTTCTCATTATGTGTTTATATTTTAGAACAAGAATCAGGGTTTTACTTTAACATGGAACATAATTAACATCAAGTTCAGTCTAGTGAATGGGATGATGTTAAACGTTAGTTATGTGGATTTACAAAGGTCTAAGATAATAGATACCCAATGTAGAATTTCATTGATATAAGGAAACAAAAGTACTTGGAGGCAGTTGATGCTCAAAGACAGAGCAAAAGCTGTCGAGATACTGGTTAAGGATCAGAAGGTTTTCGCTTCTTTTAACAAAAACTAAGAGATTTTTAAAGAGATTGCTCACTTGCTTACACCCGAAAACTTTAGGTATATTTTGTTGTTGTTGTTGAATTTGAATTTTGTTTCTATTGAGTGATTTGGATTTTTTTTGTTACAAGCATTATAAGATTCGAATACGTGTTCGGTTTAATGTGCATTTGTATGACCAGACAGAATGAGCAGCTTTCCAAGCATGGGGACACTAAATCAGGTCATAACATAATGCTAATGGAAGTTATTAAAACTTATTGAAGCAAATTTTTTTTTCCGAGACAAGCTTGCATTCCGCCCTTAAAAACTCACGACTCTGTGCCTTAATAAGCCAGTGGTTACTCTTGTTGTGTTACTTTATTTTATTTTACTCTTGCTATGTATATATATATTTGTGTGTGTGGATTTAATTATCTCCATGTTGCGTCTTTCATTAACGTTGATTGAAGATGGTTTATTAAGATTTAGCGAATTTCACTCCGAAAATAACTTCAACATGTTTTAAAGGTATTGCAATGCTGAGAGAAGGTAAAATTCATTGCTTCCCCACAATGACATGTTACATGCTGAGATAGTCCATCCTGACTTCAAAGCAACTTCACTGATCATACTTGTGCTCCTAATGATGGAGCTTGTGATCCTCATCCTACGAACACTCCTCTCATGGGACCCATTCAGAAATCCAGTGCATTTTCTCTTATTGGTGCTCATAGTGTAAGTAAATTTAACTTCTTATCGTGTATCCATATTAACTGGTTCCCCATTTAGCCAGCTATATATACTTTCCTAACCATTTTTGCATATAATTTTCCTTATGTCATAAGTTCTACATTTTGCAGTCGTTCCAACATGTTGTATCTCCATCTGGAAGTGCTATTGCAGGTGGATGAGTACTAGCCATTCGTTACCACTTACCACACTGGGCAGTGCTAGTAGGTCCTCTGGTCTTGTTAAATCACAGTAATGTTATGCCCTTCATTTTTGCTAGGATAATAAAAGTACTAGACCTTAGTTTCAGACAATGTTATGCCCAATCAAATTTCACTTTCAGAGGAATTACGGCGTAAGGGTTTGGAAAAATGGCTAAAAATTTCCAGAACTGTTTTGCATCTACTAGCAGGCACACCACAGATAGTGTGGGTCCTTTTCAGTTTTTTATTCATTATCGAGACGATCATTGTGGGGTGTTCCGCCCAAAGACAATCAAAGTAATAGGTGCTACCCATGAACAAGTAATTTTTGTGCCAATAGCATAATTGTTCTTCAGTTGTATGGGTATTGGAAGTTGGAACCAGTTTTCCAATTTTTGATTTACTGATGTATGCATATGACATCTTGTTTGCAGTTTGAATTTGGTATTTCAGTGTTCTTATTGTCTCCAGTTGTGTGTTCAATTATGGATTTCCTTCGATCCTTCCAAACAGAAGAAATGTCCATGGCATCCAAATATGAAAAGGTATGCTCCACATGTTTTGAACATTTATTTTTAGCTCGGGTTGTTGAAATAGGTGCTATGAGTGTTACACATTTTTTATGTAAATGCTGCTGAACTTAAATATGGTCGTATTTATCATGCAAACTGTTGAGATCAATATCCCTCGAATTGGTTAGTTTTAGTTATTATCTTTTATAAATTTAGGTAGTGCTTCCAGTATGTTTCTGGCCTGTGCATTGTTTTCGACTATTATTATTTTAGAAGGAGGTAAAACTGATAGGCTAGATGTCTTCATTTGATTTTATTTTGAAAGTCGCATTGAATTTACACCATGTTCTCATTTTTATCTTCTATTGATTGATACATAACTTATCTAAAAAGAAAATAAAGAGATGGGGTACCGACAATAATACGAAGAATTTTCATAATCCAATAAGAGTTGTATAAAGTGTGCGATTCTTTAGGAAATCATGTCGTGATTTTAGATCTTAGACTTATGTTGTACCTTGTTTGTGCATTTGTGACTTCTGTTATGCCTTCTTTGAACGAAAAGATCCTAGGGTTAGAATATGGAACAATCACATGTCAAAATAAAACTTCTTTGGATCTGTCTGTCTCTATTTCTCAGCTTTTGTGCATCTTACTAACTGGTTTAGAATTCTCTCCCTATATGTTTTTCTTTTTGCTTGTTTTTGACTGGTTCTCTTCTGATGTTGAATCTTTAGTATGGATTTGTGGGGTTCATCGCCGGCACAACCGGAATGGTCATGCAACGGCAACTGTCAAATGGTTATCCCTTCAGCTTCAATCTTTTGTGTTGAAAAGATCTGATTTATCAATTATTGGTGAGATTGAGATGATTGAGAAAATATACAATACAGTATCTCAAATTGTAATCTTTACTATGATTTTTTCAAGTGTATTTTCAATATGAGAAGTGAAAAACTACGGAGAGTATCATTGTCAACGAAGTACGGCATAACGCCATGTAACTTCAGGAATAAAGGCCCTTATGTGCACATTATTCATTTAGACATGCGTACTGATACCTCAAACCAAGGTTCCATCACCTCCTTAAAGTGACCTTCCCCACAAAAAATATACCCAATAAAGTCTATGATAGCTATTTATTTTAGGTATAACTCATTTCCATGTTTACCTAAAACTCAAGAATCAACGAGTCGCTAATCAATACATAACTAAGACATCTGGAAAAAAAAAATTAACATCAAATGTACTTCACAAACGCAAAAGGAGTTTAAGGTACAAACATAGTTGAAATGTTCCGAAATAAGGTACCTCTCTAAAACCGTAGCATAATATAAATTGGGTACCTCTTTAAGGAGGTCCGAAAAAATTTATTGGGTACTTCTTCAAGGGGTGCCAAAATATTTATATGATACATTTTTCAACAGGGTCAAATAATATATATATTAGGCATCTCCAAAGGGGGTTCCAAAATAGTTATTGGGTACTTCTTTAACAGGGTAAAATAATATAAATTGGGTACCTACCTAACACGGTTGCATACTGCTTGGGTACTGATACATACACTAAATGTTTAGACATCTTTGAACCGCTTAGAAAAATGTTACAAATATCCTTAAAATGCTTATATGCTAGCCTCTCATGTGGATGAAAATCCATGCTCGTCACGTTAGAGCCTTGGCTCAAGCTCTCACGACAAATTTAGGAAGGTCGTATTGCAAGTTGAAAGATGAGGGATGTCCCACACTAGGAAATGACACCTACAAAATGGGTTCAATAATAAAATGAGAATGCCATAAAAAAGATAAACAAAAGAATAAATTTTAATTGTTGCCATTTGATTGCTTAATTAAGTGGTCAGAATTAGCCAAAATCAGCCGACTGATGATCCATACGTGGAGCACTTGTAGGAGTCCTTTCATGCGGCCTTGAGAATGGAACTACAGAAGTTACAAACATGACACCATTCATTCAATTTCCTGCATTTCCATACACCATACTCGGACCATTTCTCTCCATAGTTCAGCTCAAACACAAGTTCTCCCATGCAATCTTATAAACTCAACAGCGATACATCTCTTCATTAACCAACCACACCCACCGCAAGCTATAAACTTCGATTCAAACCAATATACTCAGCTTCAACAGTTTGCAACTTAGATCAAACCATCAATCCTGCACACAACCATTGTGCATTACAGACCCAATCCAATACCTTTTGTAGCAATAACAAACCCATCTTTAACTGCAACATCATCTACAACAGATACAAACTATCACAGCTTCCATAACCCATTGCAATTCAATTCACATACCCAACCAATTTCTCACCACTTACTTGTCTAATGCAAACCATTCAATTCCATACAAACTTTGTTAAACTCGGTCACTTCAGCAACTTCTTGTTTCTTCCCCCATTCCAACACCACCAGCACATTCTCAACACTGAAATCTCGTTCAATTCACTGCATACAACCACTACAGTCGAATTATGAATTACCTGATACAGTAACACCATCTCATCCCTATTTCACCATACCACCACATAACCCATTATTTTCATAGTGACCACCTGCAATCCAATTTCAGATTGATGACTTCAAATTCTATTTAAACTCTCACCCATTCTTCCATAGTTCATCACAGCTTCTCTATCTTGTCACTAGCAGCACAATCTGCTCATGGTTGATTTCATTACCATTATCAAATTCCAAACAAACCCTATTTGTTCTACTCGATCAATTAACCTCACCAACAGCAGCTCAATCAACCCGTTACAGATTCATTTTACCCTTTGCTGCAACCCAAATATTGTCTCAATCTCCTCCATTGATAACGAACAATGACCGAAACTCATTTCTCCGTTTTTCTCATCACAAGATCAATTGAACAATTGTTCTAAGTTTAAACAATCTTACATCAACCTAATTTTATCAAGAAATCCGTGGAGTTGCTGGAGAAACAGGAAAGAGGAGGAAAGAATAAAACACCCATTTCTATCCGGTTTAACCTAAACTGCTAACCATACCGTATAAACTAACCTAACATAACTAGGGTTAATGAACTAACCCGACCAGGGAGGGTGGGTTAGGAATAAAACGGGATTTCTTAACTCACCTGGTCAAGCGAGTCCGAAACGCACATGTCTGTAACCTTTTTAGAAATTTCGTCCCTGCCCGGACCTTTCCATGGAATAGGCAATTTCTTTGCCCTTTGATCAATTAAAAACATCTTTCATAAACGAAAAACGAATTTTAAGACAGCCCTGTATTTTATTAGTTTTTTTATTTATCTGGTAGTACTGGGAGCAGTGTCAGAACTATTTTGGCGTTACGTACGAAGAACAACCAGTACAGTAGATACGGGGCATTGAATGGGTTTTTTGTTGATATTTATACGAAAATTATTCACCAAGAAAATCTTTCTGCCGAGTGAAAAAACGCATATCTCTTTTCCTTTTTCTCTCTCTTCTCTCTCCTCTCTTTTCCTCTTGTCTCTGAGAAAAAACTCTTAGTCTTCATTAATCTCTTGCTCAGATTTGGTCCCTTTTGGACCAGATATGAGCAAGATTTCTTTTTCTTTTGAAGTTTTAATCAAATAAAGTAGATTTCTTTTGTTTTTGATGTCATTTGACATATTTCTTCGCTATTTGGAGCGATTTTTCTTCGCCATTTGGGGCGAGTTTCTCTTCGCTTTGAGGGAGATTTATTCAAACCTTGATCGATGGTTCGTGACTTGCTATTCCCTATTCAAGAACATCAACAATCCAATTCGGTATTGCTTAGAATCTATATTCAATCTAAGGGATTCAGGGCATCCGGGTTCGTTTGGATCTACAAGATTTTGGGCCAATAACTCCTTTCTTACAGGAGTATCTCTTATTGAAGAAGAAGAAAATATGATTAAATGGTCGGAATCGATCCGGATTATACCATCACCCTTCCTTACTACATTTACAAAAATTGGGTATCTTTACGGTATATGGCTCTTTCTCTTCGCTGTGTATTTGTAATTGATATCTTCATTTGTATTAGGGGTTTTATTATCTTGTACCTTGATGTTTTTGTTTTTCTTGTAAGCGATCATGTAATCATGTTTTTATTTGAATGAATTGAAATTTGTTGATTGACCAAAAAAAGAAAAAAAACGCATGATCACAGAAGACGGATACCACTACTAGCGAGGCTGGTATCATTTAAGTGATCTGGCGGTCAAGATTAAGTACAATTTTTTTGTCTAATATAAAATGGTACCAGCACCGTTAATGTTGGTACCACCCTTTAGTAATCGTGATAAACTCATTCATAATCCAAATGATAGGGTTTTTATCTTGTTCATTGATTTTTTTTCTCGGTAGCTTTCACGTGAGAAATCTCGGTTGGTCTAGCAATTTCCATAAATTATCACACTTATAATTGCTTATGTGGTTAAATGGTAGAGCCCAATTTTGTGTAATATAGTAGTGTTAATTTGACATGTTTATTATTAAATGTTAGATAGTTACCGAGTGATTCTCATGCTCTCTCTTGTACGGAAGATGGGGTTCAAACCCTATAATTGCAACAAAGTAGTCCAAGGATCATTGTATTATATGCTGTCAAAAAAAATAAAAATGACGACGAATTAGATTAGGAAGTACTCTAGGAACCACTGCATTAGGCTATCAACAACAAAAAAAAAAAAAGAGGATAATGACTGATTAATTATATAGTTGACAACTGGTCCCAGTATTACGTGCATAACAAGTTTTGTCCTTCATTACATCCACCAAAACTAAACCTAATGATGAAATTGAGACAATTATATTTGTTCTTCAATTGTCACTTTGCGAGATTAATTTGAATGGATCTCCTTTCCCATCCTTATTGAATAATTCATGCCAATGCAACTTTCAAGGGTTATTTTAATCTTAGAATGGCGTGGAGGTTCACAACATTTTGCTTGAATCTGCGACGACAAAAAGTTAGTTCATTTGGAAAGAAAAATGTAACAAAATCTTTAGTGGGATATGAAACTCAAATATCTTCTGTTACAACTTACAACCTCCGTGGCAATCCAAAGACATACTCAATCTTGGAACCCGGTCAAGACTCAATGAATAAGGATATATGAAGAATTCAAAGGATCCTAAATACTATAATATCTACATGGAGTCTACCATCACCTTATGAATTGAAAATAAACATGGATGTCTACAGATAAATGTGAATACTAATTCAAATTACGCTTTTATTTTTCGAAATAAGGTAGGAAGGTTTGAAGGAGATCAACCAAGGACAAGAAGCATAGCCACAACAGAAGAACCAGAGCCATTAACTACACTAAAGGCTGTGAAATGGACAACGGAAAGCATAGAAAGAACTGCAAGAGAATTATTGAGTATCTGAACGGCACTGATAATAGAATTTTGTGGCAATGTAAATCATTGTATACAAGGCTAAAAAACTTGTGATGAGTTGTAATAGTTTTGGGGTTTTTTATTTTGCTCATAGAGAAGGCAATAGAGTTTCAGATGCTTCAACAAAGGAAGGATGAAACTACACTACATATATTAACTGAAACAATAACTTTCCTTTTGTATCAAACAAATTGATCAAATATTATGGTGGTCATACGTGAACCTACAGTAGATAATTCTATTACTAATATTGTACATGAAAAAGCGGCGGTCTAACAACCACACCCAATATTTCATTTAAGCAATCTGTATGGACTAACTCCAATATAATTCAAAGAGAATCAACTAGACAGTCAGACTCAATCAAGGAAAATATATCCAAGAGTTATATCTCTGTTTATCAATGTAATCAACAAATCAAACAGATAGAAATCCACGAGCCTGATTATAATGAGAAACAACTTGAACGGTACCAAAGACCAATGTTCAAATGTCAATCAATTTCAATCAACAACTAAAGGTTGGATTTACCAATTGATTGAACTATGCACAACCTGTGATATTTCAATTATATAGAAAATATAATGCGGAAAAGAAATAACACAGATACCAGAAGTTTTGTTAACGAGGAAACCACAAATGCAGAAAAACCCCAGGACCTAGTCCAGATTTGAATACCACGATGTATTAAGCCCCTACAGACTATATCCTACTACAAGTTAACTTCGGACTGGAATGTAGTTGAGACCTAACCAATCTCACACTGATTAAGGTACAGTCGCGTTCCTTAAGCCTTTGAATCCCAGCAGGGCTCTACGCACTTGATTCCCTTAGCTGATCTCACCCATAACTAAAAGTTGCTACGACCCAAAGTCAAAGACTTGATAAACAAATATGTCTCCCACAGAAAAGTCTATTCTGATAGATAAATCTGTCTCCCACAAAAATACCTACGAAGTTTGTTCCGCCTTTTGATAAATCAAGGTGAACATGAACCAATTGATAATCCGGTCTTATATTCCCGAAGAACATCCTAGAAATATCAATCACCTCACAATAACTTAACTATATGGTAGTAGAACAAGTTATTGTGGTTCACAAAGAATGAGACGAAGAGCTTTGTGATTACTTTTTATATCTTACCTATCGGAGATAAATCTCGAGCTAATATTAGAGAAGATAGTACTCAATAAGATAGAACAAGTAAGATTAGAACACGTAACTACAGAGAAAATAGTTGGTTTTGGCTTCAGAATCCCAATGAAGTCTTTAAGTCGTTAACCTATAATGGTTTTAGGAAAAACGTAGGTTAAAGGAGAATCGAATTTAGTCGCAACTAGCATCACACAGGAGGTATGGGGATTAGGTTTCCCAGTTGCTAGAGTTTTCCCTTATATAGTATTTCAATCAGGGTTTGATAACTTTGGAACAAAGCAATCAATATTCATCGTTAGATGAAACCTGATTCAAGATTCAAGCTAATATCTTTCTACCGTTAGATGGTCTTAGCTTTTTACACACAAATGAAAAATACCTTCATTTAGATATGGGTAACCGTACCTAAACATGTATATTGAGTTGGCTCAATAACAGTTAACCGAAGTTATCCATATGAACACTTTTGTCTTAACTGTTAGAGTACTGCTCGGTAAAACTCGCAAGCGTTGTTATCTCAAGCTTGTTTGTCAATGTTAGTGATCAAAACTATAAGTCTTGATTTCTAGTCTACTTATAGTGATATCTCGGACTAGGATAGATTGTGTAGTTGAGCATTAGACTTCACGACGTTCATCAATTGAAGATGAAGAACTACTAAGGCGATCTTGTGGAAAGTCTATTTCTATTGTATCTCCTATATTGAGAAAAAAGTCGTATTAAGATAGTTTTCGATTATACACATTTGAGATTTCAAGCTGAGATTAAATCGCTTACATATTTTTCGGAATATGTGTTGGTAAGCTTTCGCTTCAACCAAGTTCATCTTATATTCTTGATGAAAGTCAAAATATGATCATGTGAAAATCGCTGAGTAACATCTTACTTATATGGTTTGTGTGATACAATCATTTGGTATAGACTTGGAATGTTTCGTTATGATTATTTCAATATCTTGAAAATTGCTTTGATGCTAATAGTGTGTGAAAACGGCTATTGTCATCCTCTATAAAAGTTTCAATTATTGAAATAGAGTTTAGAATACTTAACCATCATTGGTTATAAACATAATGTGCATTCTTGCATGTATGTGATCCATGACCGGAACTAAAGTATGCATACCCATATGCGTACTTGTAGTTGTGAAATTTCGTGTACCACACATACCGATACGCATACTTGCATAAGGTATAGGTCCGGGAATTTCTGCTGGGTTTTGGAAGTGTACTTAGGTATGCGTACCCGTTCGCATACTAGCGAACCCAAACTCAGACCGGCTACTTAAGTATGCGTACCCGTTTGCATACTTGAGTGGTTAAAGTTCTAGAAATGGTTTGTTCATGAACTAATACATTTATATATTAAAGAATGCATTCTTTGCAAACCGTGGCTATAATGTTCATGAATTGATTCGAGTGAATCAAACCAATTTTTCTTCGATTGTGTTCTTGTATACTTCTATGAGAATATAACAATTAAATAACTCTTTAACTAGTTTCATTTGAGTCATTTGAACTAGTTATGGTTAAGATGAATATGGTTGATATGAGAGTGTTCATATAGCTAACCTCGGTTAATTACGGTTGAGACAACATGGTGTACGCGTTTAGGTATGGTTACATAAACCTAAATGAGTACATTTCATTTGTGTATAACAAGCTAAGTTCGATCTAACGGTTGAAAGATATTATCTTGTATCTAATCAGGTTTTCATCTAACGGTGAATATTGAATGCTTTGTTACCAAGGTAACTTAGATTGCAAATCCCGATTTGAAATCTATATAAAGTAGAACTCTAGCAACTAGGAAACTAAATCCCCGCACCTCCTATGTGATACTAGTTGTATAAGCTAGAGTCAATTCTCCTTTGACCTTAGGTTTTTCACGAAACCATGTAGGTTAACAACTTAAAGATCACTTCACCGGGATTGTGAAGCCAGACCCAACTATTTTCTCTGTAGTTGCGTGATCTGATCTTGTTGTTTCTATTGTATTTAAGTACTATCTTCTTTAAGATTGGATCGAGATTTATTTTCCCGATAGGCAAGATATAAAGTAGTCACAAACATTTTCGTCTCATCGTTTGTGATTCAACAATATCTTGTTTCGCTACCATACGATTAAGATTATTATGAGGTGATTGATAATACTAGGTTGTTCTTTGGGAATGTAAGTCCAGTTTATCAATTGGTTCCTGTGCACCTTGATTTATCAAAAGACGGAACAAAACTGGTAGGTATTTATGTGGGAGACAAATTTATCTATTCCAGTAGACTTTTCTGTGAGACAGATTTGTTTATCAAGTCTTCGACTTTGGGTCGTAACAACTCTTGGTTGTGGGTAAGATCAACTAAGGGAATCAAGTATGTAGTATCCTGCTAGTATCAGAGACGTGGGAGCGCAACTGTACCTTGAATCAGTGTGAGATTGATTAGGGTTCAACTACAGTCCAGTCCGAAGTTCATTGGTAGTAGGCTAGTGTATGTAGTGGCTTAATATAGTGTGGTGTTCAAATCTGGACTAGGTCCCGAGGTTTTTCTGCATTTGACATTTCCTCGTTAGCAAAATTCTGGTGTCTGTGTTATTTCTTTTCCGAATTATATTTTGTTATATGATTGAAATATCACAGGTTATGCGTTGAATCGATCAATTGGGAAATCCAACCTTTGGTTATTGCTTGAAATTGATTGATCCTTGAACAGTGGTCTTTGGTACCGTTCAAGTTATTTCTCTTATATTCAATCGGGCTCGCAAATTCCTGTTTGCTGATTGCAGATTGAATTGAGAGATAGAGATATAAAACTCTTTGATATACATTTCTCTAGATTGAGTCTAACTGTCTAGTTGATTTTCTTGAGAGTATATTGGAGTTTTTCTATTCAGATTGCCAAACGAAATATTGGGTATCGTTGTTGTACCCCCGCATTTTCATTAACCGTGTTCATCTTAACACTTATAGATCAAATGATAATTAAATGAATCTAATTGTGTTACTCGTAGAGTTGTTCAATTGTTTATATTCTCATAGAAGTATACAAGAAACAATTGAAGCAAAATCGGATTGATTCAAAAGAATCAGTTCATGAACATTTTAGCCACGGTTTGCAAAGATTGCATTCCTTAATATATAAATGTATTTGTTCTTGAGTATGAAATCATACTTAACCGATTTTAGAACTTGAACCATTTAAGTTTGCAAATGGGTACGCAAACTTAAGTTCCGTACATTGGTCACAAGTCGATAATTTGCAAACGGGTACGCAAACTTTAGCTCCGGACCGAACTCAGTTGAAATCGTTTGCGAATGGATACGCAAAATTGGTTCCCGGACTTCAACAGTTAAATCAGTTTTTAACGGGTATGCAAACTTAAGTACCCTGACTTCAACAGTTGAATAAGTTTGCGAACGGGTATGCAAACTTAACTTCCGGTCCTAAATTTCATCAAAAAAGTTCGCACACTTAGTACACAAACCGTAATGTATCCAGACATGGGTTTTATCTCTTAACTCCCATTCCAATTATTGAAACATTCTTAGAAGACGACAATAGTTGTCGTACACAAACTATTAGCTTATATGCAATTTTCAAGTGATCGAATGATCAATACGAAATATTGTAAGTCTACATCAAATGACTGTCTCACACAAATCATGTAAGATGTTATCAGGTGATTTTCACATGATCATCTTTTGACTTTCATCAAGAATAATGATGAACATAATTAAAGCAAAAATCTTTCCAACACATATTTTAAGATAGATATAAGCGAGTTAAACTCAGCTCGAAATATCAAATGTGTATAATGTAAAGTCTATATAGCTATACGACTTTATCTCAATAGAAGATAGAATAGTCTTCTGAGTGATAGATGAGTTCAAGTCTCCACATACCTTTTGTTGATGAAGTCTAAAGCTCAACTACACATTCTATCCTAATCCGAGACATAACTATAAGTAGACTATAAATCAAGACTTATAGTTTTGACAACTAAACTTGACAAACAAGCTTGAGATAGCAACGCTTGCGAGTTCGACCGAGCAGTGCTCTAACAATACATATTCTCGCTAGCCAACAAAGTTGGTTAGTATTTTCAATACAGTTTCCAGTTACGAAATAAGAGGGTGAGAATATTTGTTATCATGTGTGTGCAAATCTCAGACTCAGTGCGGCCAAATAATCATGATTGGAGTTTCAAAAATCCAGTTTAAAGTAAAAATAAGAAACAAGTGATTGTTATTATAATAAGAATGTGAAAACACAGGCAAGCGTTGGTATGTCAAGTTTGGTTGTCATATTTTAGTTCCAACTCAAGGTCGCTTGATTATATTACTAGAGTCAACTTCGTTGCATTAGAATAGGAAGTCTAGAAATATTGAGAAAAACTCGTGTTACACACAAGAACGTGAAGATGTATCGGCATCAACGTACACATCATCCTTCTGTTTCGAGGTTAGTAATACAAAACTTGACTTGTTTTCGTTTCTATTTACGTTGCTTTCAAGTCGTTTATATTGAAAACATAACACGTGAAGTTATATTTATGAATCTCTAGTATTAGAGACTTGATCATTCTATTTTGATCAAAGTGTCAAGTAAGAATATACAAGTTGTATCACAATTTGGTATATTGAATTACGAAGTATAATGTTTATCTCTTGAACTTCGTAATTGCGACATATACACTATCTTTGTATCTTGTTAATAAATTGTGCAATGAACTTAGGATTTATTCCATGCCTACAAAAGTGTGTTTAACTATATGAGTTGAAGTAAATAAACTTGCGAAACTTGTTTCATAGTTTAAAAGAATCAATGGGATTGGTGGTATGATTCCTATTAGGGATCTATAGCAGGACTGGTCCCTATTAGGGTCTCTTGCAGGACCAGTCCCAATAGAAATTTTAAATTTCCGGTTTTCCATATACATTTTAGGGTTTGTGTGAGTACCAGAATATGAGTTGCTATTTAGGAAATTTCAAGAAATTAACATAATGGGTAATCAGAACACATGTTAAAATATTATCTTTTATTGTTCAAAGATATTCCTTGATACTCAAGGTAAGATCCTGAAACCAAAATAATTGAGAATCTTTTAATTAGGATTTTTGGATTTATATCTTTTATTTTCCCAGTAAGTAAAACATATCTTTGGAAGATATTTAGTAAAATATACTTGTGCGCTATAGCTAATATTGAGTTGTCATCCATGAGAGATTTCGGTTTATTTGTTGGAATTAGACAAAACCGAAAATTGGTGTTTATTGCATATCTTTTGATATTTTTGGTTATGGACGGAGTCTAATCTATCTTGGTCTATAAATAATGAAGTTTGTTCCTCTTACAAACTTATCATGATATAAGCAATTCATTTTATAGTCACTGTGGTAGCCGACTATAGTATTACTTGTAATACTATTTTGGAGAGGAGAGTAACCTAGTTATATGAAATCTCTTACGTCCACTAGTTTAAAGACTTATGTGCGATTAAGAAGTGTCTAGATAGTACAGTTGGTGGGAAACTAGAAACGTATTATTATTTTAGTTTTCGATTATTGATTTGATTGACTTATGAAGGTTGATCCCTGATTGCACCTAGTTTGATTATTCTTTAGTTCCTTCTCTTATGACATAAGATCACTCAAACTAGATCAAGGATTGACGTAGTTCAAATCTGTCTTTAGGTCTGACAATAGGCTTGTGATCATCCATTGTTAACAGACTACGTCCTATGTATGATCGATTTCTTATTGGTTTCTGGCCAGAAGATTTCTTATTGGTTTATGATCTTTAGAATTTACTTCGTGCATACACTTGATCGGTTGGGATCCGACTTTGATTTGTTTGTCTTTTGATAGACATCTTATTGCTAGTCGTATAAATCTGCAATATGTCATTTGGTGGTCTTCTTCATGATCAGAATCTGATAGTGAAAAGACGAGGGTACCCAAATACACCACTATCTTTAAAATATCCACCTATAAGTCCTCTTACCGAAAGTGTCTGTTTATGGACAAAGTCGAGACAATACGACAAATCGGTATTCACACTTTGTGTGATCGTCTATGGATACGTGTTCGAGACGGTACAAAAATCAAAGTGTGATTACTTGATAATAAGTTTGGACTTAACCAAACTCTATAGGATCACTATCAAGTAATACAGAGTTAAAGTTTAGTTAATTTACTTTCAATTATAATAACAACAATTATAATTGCGGAAAGGAAAAGTAAATGACACAACTAGATTTTGTTAACGAGGAAACCGCAAATGCATAAAAACTACGGGATCTAGTCCAGAAATAAATACTCTCTGAATTAAGTTGATATACAAAATCTAAACCAAACTTCGTATAGTTGAGACCAAGCAACTAAACCTAGTTCACTTAGTTTCTTCAGTATCCCTGCGCTTCTGACATTCAATAAGTGCACGTACTTGAGCAATTCCTTTGAATCGTATTCCAAACAGTAAATGAACAATAAATCTGTTTGGTAACAACTCTATTGATTCTTTCCAGTAAAGATATCTCAAGTCATATGCAAAGGCTCTTCTGTTTAAACTAATAAACTCTTTTGCCTGGTTAGATCAATCTATCTAACACCTACCGAAGTAGCATAGTTTAGACTTGCAATCAATAAATATAGAATATATCAAGAAACTATAAAGCGATGTCGATCTCACGCAACTAGTCAATCGAATAAATCCGATTCTAGTTGGATCCCAGCCGATCAAGGTTTGTGCTACACAAATATATGAGAAACCAATCAGAAATCTTCTCCGTCTTCAAATCTTCTTTAATCTTCAATTAAACCTGCACAACACCACTTGAATCTATTGTGATCAATCACGCACAAAACGAAGTCTGTTAACAATGGATTATCACAAGATATCTTTAGATCTACAAACAGTTCTAAAGATCTCGTCGACACTTCGATCTAGTTTGAGTGAATCATATATCAGAAGAGAAGATTCTCAAGAATAAACAAACTAGGTGCAATCAAAGTTCAACAACCGTTAGTCAATTGAATTAATCGAAAACTAATAAACTGTAATTATCTAGTTTCCTACCAATAATACTCGTAGAGTTTCTTGATCCAACAGAAGTCTTTAAACGAGCGGTCGTAAGAGATTTCGCCTAATTAGGATACTTTCCTCTCCGCATAGACGACTCCACCAGAAACAACAAAAAGATGAAGTTTGCCCGGCTCTTAGGATAGTTTCCTAGAAATGCAAACTTAGGTATTTATAGACCAAGGATGTTTGGACACCAAGGAATTTCCAAAACCGAATATTCTCATGATATGCAATAAATGCCCAAATCGGTTTTCATAATTCCTGCAAATGCTTTGTCCAATATTTTCCGAAATCTCCCAATATAAAGTCTCCAACTAGTAAATGCACATTACTAATTTTTATTCTCTAGAGATATGCATTTAATTGTTGGTAATTAAAGCATATAAAACTAACAACCTTAATTAAAAGATTCTTAATTTATTTCGCACCGGGATCTCCTTGAGCAATTAAGGAATATATTTGAAAAATAAAAGATAAGAGTTATTGTTCGTGTTCAAATTATGTTGACATCTTTTCTTTGTAAATCCTCTTTCATATTTACAATCTTGGAATCGATTATACCACACTTCCAAACAAGATTAGAATTGGTTCACCTTTATTCCAAGACAACTATGTGATTGATCAAATATCAAATCACAATCATGGGTTCAATTGGTTCTACCAATTAGGGATCGGTTCTACCTCAATATGGATTACTTGTGATCGAACACACAAGTTACGATGACCGGTTACATCAGTTACCAGGATCGGTTACGTCAATTACCAGGACCCGTTACCATATTCTCATGGTATTGCTTGTGATCAGTTACATAAGTCACTAGGATTGGTTACACCAATTACCAGGTTCGGTTACACCAATTACCAGGACCGGTTACACCAATTACAAGGATCGTTTACACAATTTTTTTGTGATCGGTCAATCCAATTACTAGGATCGGTCACACCAATTACAAATATCTATCATACCATCTCATGGTGATTAATTACTTAAGATTGGTTACACTAATTAATAAAAACCAGTCATACCAAATCATAAGTAAGGCACTGTGATTAGTTATACCAAGATACATAACAAGTTATGATCAGTTCTACTAGCTCACACATATTGGTAATCCAAATATACGCAATGAATAACAATACCAATAAGCCTAGCGATTTCCCATTCGATTCATAAAATAAGTTCATGAATGTACTTCCTTTAAAAAAAATGCTAACATTGTTTCCTAGGATGAAATCTTCACCTTTACCCATATACATAATCACAATAGCATTCATGCAATTATGTCGATGTCATATATACGAAGTTCAAAAGATAAGCGTTATACTTCGTATTCTAATTCCTTAACACTGTGATTATGTGATCATGTCTCACTACTAGAGTATAATCATCATTCACAGCTTCGCAGTTATGTTTTCAATATAGCACGACTTGAAATATACGTTAGGAGTGTAACAGTTCAAGTCAATATTACTAACCTCAAGAGGAAGGATGATGTCGTCGTTGTAGCTTGTTACTTCTTTACATTATTCAGGTCTTCTAGTAATACTTGTATCTCTCATAATCCTAGAGTTTCTAGTCTAACCTATACGAAGTTGTCTCTAGTACATAATCAAGTGACTCTTAGATGAGTTTTGATTCACTAAAATATGACAACCAAACTTGACATACCAACGCTTGGTGGGTTCAACCGAGCTATGCTCTAACAGATAGATTTTAAACCTAGATCTGATTATCTTGATAATCTAGATATATTGGATTATTTAAACCGAACAAAGGAGTTTATATTATTTAAATGGAAGAACCTTTGTTTAAATCAACAAAATATCTCTGATTTACTTATTGAGATTGATAGAGCGGTTACCAAATACATATTAGTCCTCTACTATTTTGGAAGATGATCCAAAGGAGTTGAGTGCAAGAAGTATTTGAAGCAGGAAATAACTTAAGATAGTGGACTATATCTTAGGATTCACGTGTGTTGGCCAAATTGGTTCTAGCTACGGGGATACTAAAGGAACTAGGTAACCTGGTCTCAATTATACAAAGTTGGTAGTAGTCTTTGTATAATGCGGCTTAATTATAAGAGTATTCAAAACTGGACTAGGTCCCGGGTTTTTCTGTAATTACGATTTTAGCCTTTTATCATTAACAAAATATTTTTGCGTGCTTTTACTTTACTTTCCGCATTATAATTATTGTTTTAGTTGTAACAAAGTAATTGCACCTGTACGTTAATCAAAATATTTGGATTTGATCCCCATAGTTAGGTTTGGTTTCGATACCTATTATATATATACTAAGTTGTACACCTTCTGGTTGTTATCTTCTTGACAGTCTCTATCTATATTAGATCACGCAAGGAGTGTGTCATATAGGTTGATATCGAAAAGATTGTGTTGTACTTGGTACCCTCGTCATTTGAATTGGTATTAGAGCAGGCAAACACGAAAAGATCTAATAATCTATGTTGGTGCGATCCAACATATAAGACAATTAATCCAAATACGGTTAAGGAAGAACCTAAAGATGATTCAGTTAACTATCACAAGGTTTTGATATACTATGTCCACAATATACTCAATTAAGCCAGTCTGTATTGTATCCCAGTTTAACAGCTCAACATAGTTAGTTCATTCAACGAACACACCAAAGGGAGTATTTGCACAATGGGATAATAAGAAAACAAGCGCCTGCAATACACGTTTCAGATTCAGAAGTTTATGATAAGATTGACATTTTCATTGATCTTACTGTAAAATAAAATTTAAGCGATAAAGTCTATCATCTTTCAGTCAAGGAGAGTATCAAAGAATCATTTATAAACACCATGTTTCATGGGAAAGCGTTGCTTGAAGAAGATATTGAATATCATATACCTAAGATGATAACTACTTATGTCTCTGAGAATCAAAATCAATAAGATTTTTTAAAACTTCAACTTCTTGAATCCGAATCTAAGTTATCTGATGCTCATATGAAAATCAGAAAACTTGAAGAAAAGTTACCTAAGTCAAACAAAAAAAAAAAATCTGAGACAAGTTTACGTGATTATAATGTCAAAGGTCTCCTGGATAATTCTAAACCTGTGAATCCAAATAGTCTTACCAATTGCAAGAATAGAAGAAAATTATTTATGAATTTAACCCATCAACTTTTGCTCAGTCTCTTAAAAACAATCTTTAACAAACACATGTTAGATTGTGATCAGTGTGACAAAAAGGGTTATTATTCCAGTAGGTATAAAAATCGAATTGAAGACAAACAAATTAGTGAACTTAACTCATATAATTTTGTTACTAACCATGGGTATAATCCCACCGACTTACAGAAATAATATCCTCAGATGTTGACCTCTAAATCCAGACATAAGCAGATGCTTTCAGATCATTAATCATATATATGTCTGATCAATGTCAACGATCAAAGCATATAGAGGATGGTAAGAATCAAGGTTCAAATAATAACTATATGCAACAAATTATGGGATGTCAATATAAGAGTCATACTCTGTTTGATAATCAAGGTTTTACAAATCACAGAGTTTCACAAAGTATCAGCACAACGCTCTGTTAGACATGAATATTCTTCACTACTAGTAGATAAAGTATCATACATTGGCATCTATCTTGTTTGCATTGTTTAGACCAAACCATACCGCAGATGTCATGGATAAAATCGTATACTTGATAGGTATGTATAGGGGTACGCATACCTATAGACCAGTCCTTGAACTCAGGTTTTACCAGGTATGTGTACCCTTAGCCATTCACGGACTCAGGTCCCATGGGTACGCGTGATGAGTATGCATACCACATTCCCTTTCATGGATTCATAACCCTAAGGTAAGCGTACTGGGTATACGTATCTACCCTATTCTAGAACTCGGATCACTAGGGTACGCGTAACGGGTATGCGTACCTACCTTGTGTCCAAAATATCAGTAAGTTTTGAAAAATCTCTTTAATTTTTTTGAAACATTCTTAATCAACATTGATAATAAATATCATTGCTTGTGCAATTTCAAAATGATCAACTTGAAACAAAAATAGTTCATGAAGAATAAATTATAGTTTAACCAAGATTGTCAAGGATCTAGAAAATCCATTGCTTGAATCATATTTTGAGAGATTTATCAAGACAAGCTTGACTCAAATTTTCTTCTTTATAATATCAAATACTAAAATCATACGACATGGTCTCATAAGATAGAATGGTAAACGTTGTGAGAAAATAAGATTGTTTAATCTTCACATACATTTTTGTCGATGAAGTTTTTAAAATGTCTTTGTTTGGTCTTCAGTCTTCAAATGTCTTTGTTTGACTCGACATCTCATCTGATACTCAACTATCATACTTTAATCCTAGTCCGAGAGTTGACTTAAGTAGACTTGAAATCAAGATATAGTTTCGTGCATCTAGCATTGACAAAACTTTTTCCAAATTAACTTAAGTAGACTAGAAATCAATGGCTATTGAACCAAAACTTTTTTCAAATCAAATTTGTGGGAATGCCTGCTAAGTGATTAGGCTTCTACCTGGTTATCGCAAGCTCCCAAATCTAGTCTACAAAGGTGAATCAAGGGTATGTATGATGCAATCTCTTTTTAATTTGTGTTAATCCATCTGTTTTTGCAGGGGATTCATTTCCACTTTCTTTTGTTATCTCTTCTAGTTCAATCATACTTTTCTCACCTGTTTTTTCCAATCCTTTTAAACCCTATCATCTAAATCTCTCAAACCCCACTCTTTTAATCATCATTGGCTTCAGTAGTTCGTCCTTTACCTATCTTTTTGTCCATGATGTCTAATTTCACTGCAAGAAATTCCCACAAAATCCATGTTATTGTAGCCCCAATCATATATTCCCTAAAGTTTTACTGGTGGTTATTCAGCCTTCTTATTTATGAATTAGTGGAAAATTTTGTATCAAATCAAACTCAATAATATTTTGAAAGAAAAGAAAGTAATTCATATACTACTAATACCACTCTTGAGAATATGACCCAGGGGGATTTAGCTATAAAGGAAAATGTACCAAGTTTCAGAATTTTTCTTAGCAAAGAAGAACAATGGGTATGATTTGAGGAAAAGAAAAACCATTTCAAAGCAAGGAAAAGAGCTCCCATGGAAGATACCGAGAACTAGCAGCAAAGTTTCACCATCGTACAATGCAAATGAGCAGCTTTCAAAGTTTCCAATGATTCCAAAGTCGGAAAAATATTTCATGGAAGAGGGGAAAAGTCAAGAGGTTAATCAAGTAAAGATTATAGTTGGGATGGAAATAAAGGAGGAAAACTTTGTTGGAGATGTCAAGGGAAAATGAAAAAAAGTTAGAAATAATAGCATTCCAAAGGTGAAAGAGAGAATATTGGCAGTTTCTCACAGCATTCATTTAAGATTGTCATTTTCGCTGAAACTCGGCGACTGAGTTGTGCTCTGCAAATCGGCGACTAACTCAGTTCCAAATTTTCTTATTTCTTCTTCGATTTCTGCGTATCTCATCATTAATTCAGATGATTATTTTCATTCAGATCTCATGATTGGTGTTTGATTACTTCTTCAAGGTTTTATTTTTCTTCAAGTACTTCTGATTAGAATTAATTAGGACGACTAGATTACGGAAAAAAACTTGAATCTGGAAATGGGTTCATCTGTTGTTGATTTAATCAATTCCCCTATGGAAAATTTATCCATCGATCTGATAAAGGATACTGATGAACGATGTGCTGCTAGGAATTTTTCTCTTATTGGGCGACTAGATTTACTTAAAATTGAAATTTTCTGATGTTGTTTCAAATTTGAAAAAATCAATGGAAACTTGAGGGTCAATGTGAAATGATTCCCCTAGGGAAAGGATTCTTTACTATCAAACTTGATAATGAGAGAGACAAAAATAATATTAAATCTGGGAAATGGGAAGTTTTCAATCAAGTTTTATGGATTCGTATTTGGATTCCCAATTTTCGACCAGAAAATCATAGAACATCATCTGCAATGATTTGGGTTCATCTTCCTGGGCTCGGTTTGGAATATTGGGATGAAGCAACACTTTTCACTATATGAAAATGGTTATTATGCTCGAGTGTTAGTAAATATTGATTCGGCACAGAAAGTTCATGTTAGAGCATTGCTCGATCGAACTCACATGCGTTGCTATCTCAAGCATGTTTGTCAATGTTAGTGATAAAAAATAATGCCTTGATTTCTAGTCTACTTATAGCTTAGTCTCGGTCTAGGACGGTTAAGTATAGTTGAGCTCCAGACTCCATGGCGATTATCTTACAAATACGAAGAACTACTCAAGGAACCAGTGGAACTTCATCCGACTAAAAGGTATGTGGAGAATTGAACTCATCTATCACTCAAAAGTCTACACTATCTCCTACTCTAGAGACAAAAGTTGTATAAGTATGATAGTTTTCATACATACACATTTTCTATTTCGAGCCGAGTTTACTCGCGCATCTTTATCTCAAAATATGTGTTGGTAAACTTTCACTTAAACCATTTTCATTTTTACCCGTGACGAAAGTCATGCCGACGTTTCAATCTTGAAAATAGCTTTGATGACGATAGTCGTGAATAGCGATTGTTATAACATTATACAGTAAAAACTCTATATATTGATACTCCATATATTAATAAACTCTATATATTAATAAAAAATCATGGTCCCAACTTGGGCCAGTTACAAATAGTAATAAACTCCACATTTTAATATTAATAGATTTTTCTAGTCCCACCTTAGTGAATTTACCTCCATATATTAATAAAATCAAAATAATAGGAAAATTATAGAACTTGTCACATCAAAATTTAAGATGAAGGAAAATATTTATCTATAGTTGGTTGAGAAAATGATGTAATTTTTTGGATTATTATGGCATCTTTTGATTTGCGCATGCGTAAGATCTCGTTGCTATGTGCACCATCTTGTTGAAGCCAAAACATTTCCAACTTGTCGAGCATGTTTAAAGCTTCTTGGAATGAAACTTTTGGTATCTCCGTACTATCATCATCGGGATTATCTGCATCCGCTTCTTGTCTAATTCCATCGATTATTTCTTCTTCGGTTGAGGCATATACGACTTGTTGCTCATTGGGATGATTAAGGAAGACGTCCATATCCATTAGATTAGTGTAGTGCAACTGTTCAATTTGATTACTCATAAGTATCTTTTAACGATTTCGCAAGATCTTTTTGTGTCCAATTTGGATGTGATTTTTTCTTTTCACACAATTCTATACGAATTTTATCACTCATATGAGTTCTTTCCTAACATTGGATGACATCTTAATTTGGTTGAGAAGAAGAGAATAATAAAAATAATGAATTGTCTTCTAATATATCTAGTACTATTTATTAAGATATATTATTCAATATGTTAAAGGATATTAAATATATAATAAAGGATATATTTTCAATATATTATTTATCTTTTTTTTGGTATACCTCCCTATATTAATAATTTTGTAAAGTTCCAAGGTTATTAATATATGGAGTTTTTACTGTAGAAGAATGTTTCAATGATTAAAATGTAGTATAAGCATATATAGTGTGTTCGCACATTAGTGTATAAATCCATGTACCGGAAACCAAGTGCGTGCATATGTGTGCATGCAATATTGGTGAAGGAGATAGGTTGGGTACGCGTACTAGCGGAACTTCCTCTAGGAAAATTCTGCTGAGTTTGGAGTTTACGAACTCATAAACCAGTCACCTTAGGTACACGTACCCGTACGCGTACTGGCAGAACTTTTCTACCCGAAAAATTATGCTGAGTTTGGAAACTAAAACCAACTCAAAATTCGGTAGCTAAGGTACGCATACCCATACGCGTACCCAAGCTGGTTATTTCTCAAATCGGTAGTTCATGGACTTAAAACAATAAATTATAAGGAATGCAATCATTGCAAACTGTGGCTATATTGTTCATGAATTGATTCAAACCGATTTTGTTTCAATTGTGTCCGTGCATAAAGACCTAAGTAATTGAATAACTCTTCAACTAGTTCTTTTGAGTCATTTGAACTAGTTATGAGAAAGATGAATACAGTTAATATGAAAGTGCTCATATGGCTAACCATTGGTTAACTATTTGTGAACCAACTAAGTGTACACGTTTAGGTACGGTTACTCAAACCTAAATGAAATACATTTTATTTGTGTGTGACAAGCTAAGTTTCGATCTAACGGTTGAAAGATATTAGCTTGGTTGAATTAGGTTTTTCATCTAACGGTAAATATTGAATGCTTTGTTACTAAGGTAACATAGATTGCAAACCCTGATTTGAAAACTATATAAGGGGAACTCTAGCAACTGGAAAAACTAATCCCCACACCTCCTGTGTGATGCTAGTTGGTTTTTCTATAGTCGATTCTCCTTTAACCTTAGGTTTCTTCTCGAGACCCTATAGGTTAACGACTTAAAGACTTCATTGGGATTATGAAGCCAGACAAAACTACTTCTCTTGTAGTTGAGCGATTTGATCATGCCATTTTCTATCGTACGAGTTCAATTGAATAATTGGCTTGAGATTATATCTCCGATAGGGCAAGATAAAAATAAATCACAAACATCTTCGTCTCATCGTTTGTGATTCCGCAATATCTTGTTTCGCTACCATACGATTAATATTATTGTGAGGTGATTGATAATTCTAGGCTATTCTTCGGGAATATTAGTCTGGGTTATCGATTAGTTCCTGTTCACCTTGATTTCTATCAAAATACGGAACAAACTCGTAGGTTTATCCGTGGGAGACAGATTTATCTATTATCGTAGACTTTTCTGTGTGATACAAATTTGTTTATTAAAGTCTTCGACTTTGGGTCATACCAACTCTTGGTTGTGGGTGAGATCATCTAAGGGAATCAACTGCGTAGTATCATGTTGGGATCAAAGACGTAAAGAGCACAATTGTACCTTGAATCAGTGTGATGTTGATTAGGGTTCAACTACAGTCCAGACCGAAGTTAGTTTGTAGTTAGCTAGTGTATGTAGCGGATTAATACAGTGTGGTATTCAATCTGGACTAGGTCTCGAGGTTTTTCTGCGTTTGCGGTTTCCTCGTTAACAAAACTTCTAGTGTCTGTGTTATTTCTATTCCGCATTATATTTTGTTATATAATTGAAATATCACAGGTTGTGCGTTGTATCGATCAATTGTGGAATCCAACCTTTGGTTGTTGATTGGAAATTGATTGATCCTTGGATATTGGTCTTTGGTACCATCCAAGTTTATATCTCTTGTATTTGATAAAAACTCACAGATTTCTATTTGTTTGAGTATAGATCAAATCGAGAGATATAGATATTAACTCCTTGATATACGTTTTATTAAGACTGAGTCTGAATGTCTAGTTGATTCTCTTAAAAGTATATTCGATTTAGTCCATACAGATTGCTAATCGAAATATTGGGTGAGGTTATTGGACCCCCCCTCCTTTTTAGTTCCAAGCAAGCTATTGATCAAAACAAAGTTTAGAGGATTTATGCAAAGTGTAATATTAACAAAACTTATTAAGTTTTGCAATAACTGTAAAATTGTTGGACATATGCAAGCTGAATGCAGGGTTACAAAAGTTTCTTCACATGAGGCTACAAACCAACAAAAACCTAGCACTACACCAAAGTCAAATATTAGTAAAACTTCAAAAGGAGCAAGCAGTCAGGCAAATGAAGTAACTCCAAAATATACTCAACACAATGCATGGGGATTTTATATTTGTGACACTACTATTACCTATATTCATCAAACAACATGAGCAGTTCACTAGATAAAAAACACAGTTTCAATTACTTCAGGAATGTTTGGTTCTTTACACAATGAGGAAGAAAATATAATTGATATGCATGAAGATAGAGAGATTCTTTCTCCTGCAAAAGTATTACAAATTGTTGAAGATAATACCTTAGAGAAGAGTGTTATTAAATATATCAATAGGAAAGATGGATCCATTTTATAAGAGCTAATACCCACTACTTCTTGGTCTAAAGTCATTCAGAAGCCCACAACAACTAAATCTACTTCTACTTGTAGTGAACAACCAACTATTGTGGCACAAAAGGTAATATCTCAACCACCTCCTGTTAGATACAATTTTAGGAAAAATCAAGGCAAAGGAGGTACTAAAGGCCTCCATCCTCAACAATGAAAATTATTTTTTGGAATGTAAGGGGGCTTAGAAGAGCTAGGGATCAAAATAAATTATGTTCCTTAATAAATCATTTTCAACCTTCTTTAGTTTTTGTAGCTAAACCAAAAGTTTTGTGTAGTGCTTCTTTTTGCAATAAATTAAATCTGCCAGGAATACAGAACAAAGTGATTCATAATTCAGTTTTCAATAAAAAAGACAACATTTGGTTATTTTGGAATAAAACTTTACCATAGCCAATAGTGGTTTCAATGTCCAGTCAGATTATTACAGTAAGTATAGGTGGAGTTCTTGTCTCTGGTATTCATGCTCATGTAAGTTTTGTTCAAAGAAGATTCATGTGGACAAAAATGGAGTTAATAAGTGATTTAAAGCAACCTTGGGAGGGAGTTGGAGATTTCAATTCTATTATTACTTCTGATGAAAAATTAGGAGGCAGAGCAGCTAGTAGAAGAGCTATGCAAGATTAACACTTGTCTTGATAACTGTGAACTAATATATACAAGCTCCCAAATCTGGTTTACAACACTCTTAGTCAAACTGTCAGCATGGCAATAAAATAATTCTCTGCAATCTTGATAGAGTTGTATATAATCATCTGTGGTTTCAAAAATTTGAAGATTGGGGATACAAAGTTGGCGTGAGAGTAGCTTCTGACTATGCTCCATTGCTGGGAGGGTGTGCAAATATCCCAAAGCCTAAAAATATTCCTTTGAAGTTTCAAAAAATGTGGTTAACTCATCCTGATTTCATGAATGTGGTTTCTCAATGCTGGAATGAAGAAATTGCTGGTGATCCAGATTTTTTTTTTCATCAAAAATTAAGGAAATAAAAAAAAATACTTAGAGAATGGAATTGTAATGTATTTGGCAATGTGCATATCAAAATAAAAGAAGCTGAAGAAGAAGTTCAAAAAGCAATATTGTTATCTGACTTAAATCCAGCTAACACTGATGCTTTGAAAAGATTGGTGGAAGCAGAAAATAATTACAATTCTAGAGAAGTTCAGATTAGCACTATGCTTAAACAAAAAACTAGAATTAAATGGGTTAAGGAAGGATCTGCTAACACAAGATTCTTTCACACAAATTTAAAGATCAGGCAGTCTAGAAATTTTATAAGTGAGTTGGAGTATGTGAATGGCAACATTACAACAGATTAAAGAAGGATTTCAGAGATTCTAATTCAGCACTTTGAACAAAAATTTAAATTCAAGTAAATAGAGAAAATTGACTCTCTGTTGGATGTTATACCAAGTATAATTACTGAGGAAGATCAACAGATGCTTGATGTTGTTCCTAATGAAGAAGAAATAAAAAAAAAAGTTTTCAGTATGGACCCTAACAGTTCACCTGGACCAAATGGTTTCTCTAGCTGTTTCTACAAAGCTTGCTTGGATAATATAGATCAATATGTTATTCAAGCAGTGCAGTTTTTTTTTGGAGAAGAAGATTCATACCAAAATGCCTTAACTTCAACTTCTTGGTATTACTTACTAAAATTGAAGGAGAAAAAAATCATCATTACAAGATTAAGTTCACCAATGTCTAAACTCATTACACCTCAACAAGTTGCTTATATCAAAGGTAGAAGCATACAAGAATAAATTATTCTTGTATCTGAACTAGTTAATGAAATGAAAAAGAAGAGAAGATGAGGAAATGTTGGATTAAAACTTGATATTTCTCAGGCATATGATTTTGTAAGTTGGGATTTTTTTTTTCAAGTATTATCTAAGTATGACTTCTCCATCTCATGGTTCCAATGGTTACAAATACTCTTTGAATCAACAAAAATCTCTATGATGATAAATGGTGGTCCCCAAGGTTTCTTCTCAGTTGGGAGAGGGCTGAGACAAGGTGATCCTATATCTCCAACTCTCTTTGTCATTATGGAAGATGTTCTTAGCAGGTGCATACATAAAATGGTGGAAGATGGCTCATTCACTCCAATGGTAGTAAGGAAAGGTATTCACCCAACACACTTATTCTTTGATGATGATGTTCTCATTTTTTGCAATGGAGCAAAGAAAAGTCTAAATAATCTTCTTATATTGCTGGATAAATATCAAAAAGGCACATGGTAAATTATTAATAAAACTAAAAGTAAACTGTTCATAGATGGTACTTCACCTCCGAGAAGGACTCAAATTAAAGAAATAATGCAGATGGAATTAAGTGAATTCCCAGATAAATATCTTGGAGTAATTATATCTTATGGCAGAGTCAAAATGTCTTCTGTATGGCCTATGGTGGAAATGTGTCAAAAAAAAAGATAGTTGTGTGGAAAGGAAAACTGTTATCTTTTCATGACATATTAGTTCTAATCAAATCTGTATTGAGCAGTATACCAATTTATAATATGGGAGTCTATAAATGGAAAGTATCAGTGATTAAGATTTGTGAGAAGATCATGAGAAACTTCATGTGGTATGGTGATGGAGATGTTAGGAAATATACAAACTTATTCTGGAAGAAAGTTTGCACTTCATATAGTGAATGTGGTTTTGGAATTCAGAGATTGGAAGTACTCAACAAAGCACTACTAATGAAAATGGTGTGGAGGATTATAAACTCTGAAGAAGAATGGGCACTTTTCATTAAAGATAAATTCAAAAATAGAGTTGGACAATGGAATGAAAATTGGAAACTGTCTATATATATCCTGGATTGAAGTGGGATCGGAGAACCTTGAAGGATAATATTATATGGGGTATTGAAAATGGTCAAAAAGTAAATTTTTTGCTTGATACCTGGATTCATGAAGTCCCAGTGATAGAACACACTGAACTTACTTCTTATGTCATGAATAACATGCAAATGAAAGTAGCTGACCTCATCAAAGATGGCAGTTGGTGTATTCCTGAAGAAATCCAGCAGATATTTAATTTTTTATGCTTACCAGACATATGGTGGGGTGGGGTGGGGGCGGGGGTACAAGGTCAACTTTTTTGGACTGATACGTTACATGGCAAGTTTACTACTTCATCAGCCATCACTTTCTTGAGACACAAAGAACCTCAGATGCATAGTTCAAAGTATATATGGAACTCTTTTTTACATCCAAGTATATCAAGCAATGTCTGGAAGGTAATCCAAGGAATCTTTGTAGATGATTCAGTTATGGTTGGAAAAGGTTATAACTTAGCTTCCAGGTGCTGCATTTGTGAGAAGGAACAAGACAGTATGAATCATGTTATTTGGCACTGTGATTTTAGTGTTGAAATATGGAGATGGTTGTGTTCAGTATTTGGCTTTAACCTGCCAATTTCTTTTGAGAATGTATGTAATAGTGCAAAGAAAAAGAGTCCATTGGTCAAAGAAGCTTGGATAACTACTGCATGTTCTGTCATTAAAGAACTTTGGTTTCAGAAGAATAATTTTTTTTTTAAAAGTATCATACCAAATTAGCATACTTTCAAGAACATAATTAAGAAGCTGGTATTTGAAGATGGATTCAGAATGAAAGGTACTAAGTGGAGCCAACATTATGACCTCCAGGTAATTTCCTTCTTTAATCTTGGAATTAGGCACAGTAAATTTCAGTGGAAAAAAGCTTGCTAATGGAATCCTCCTCCTATAGATTACACTACGTACCCCTGTCTGACTAAGGAAATGCTCATAAATTATTTTCACAGATATGTTTGGCATTGCTACAACTCTTATAAACACTCCTAAGGAAACTTGGTTCATTAAATCACTTTGTGTTTGTGAATCATGGTTTAAATCTTGAGTGTTAATGAACACAACTTATACCGGAAAATTCATAAAGTAATTTTCCATGAACTGTCATTGTACACAGTTCCATAATCCAAGACCATTGTATATATTCTTCTGTGTAATTTCAAGGCGAACTTCTCACTTACTTACATGAATTCCCAATAAGAATTTCATCTAAACTGAGAAAGTGTGGCTGGAATCTCAAGTTATCTTAGCTTGAATTCAAAGACGCGCAGAGCCTTAATAATCTATAAATAGAGAGACTAATGCAACATGAATTTTCAATCCATGAAACTTATATGTCCTAGTGTTTATGGGTGAAAACTATTTCTGCCGGTTTTGGTAATTTGGGATGTGTGGATGAGAAATGAGTCTAAACCTTAAACAAATGCACTGCACGGGAGTGCTTGTAGATTCGAGAAATCAATCTGTGCAAATCCGGCCTAATCCAAGAAATGGCCGTTCCAAACTTGTTTCGATCACCAAGTGAAGGAGATGGGGTTGATATTAGGGAGGGAAGCGAAGAAGGTGTTGAGATTGTGAAGGTGTTGGCTATGTATGACTTGTATCAGAAAGTTGAGCTGGCTTGCAGGATGTAAGCTATCAGTTCCGGTATTTGAATACGATTGTATCAACACTTGCCTTTGTTGTATTGACTTTCCTTGTTCCTATCTGGAAAATAGGGAGGAAAACCTATTTATACAAGTTCTTAAGCCTAACCCTCGTATCTCGTGGGAAGTGGCTAAAGTAGAGTGATGGAGTAGTGGAGTTGTGTGTTAGTGTCACATGACCAGTCTTGCCCACTTCTTCCATCATCACTAACCGTCCATGACTTCCTGACACGTTCTTGTGATGGCGCGTTATGCGCTTCACGCTGTAAACCGCCAGACCAATACCCCAGTATGTATCCCCCAGTTTGTGACATGATTGATGTCTCGAGTGTGTGGATCGTGGGACCCACGGAAAGTAGCATGTAATGCTAGATTAAATAACTAAGTTATTTAGGAAGTCGATACTTATGAAGTATCGTGTGTATTCTATGCAGGTACTGCATCGAGTATATTCAGCATGTATGAAGCATCGCTGTTTGAGCGTCTCAAAATAGCCTCATGTCCAGCCTACTTCATGTGATGGTTTGGAGGTCGCGCAAGCAAGTCCTCCCTTGGACGACCACACGGTATGGTAGAGTGACGGGTGGTGATCACCATGACGCCTTACTGACCAATTAACTCCTAACCAAGGTTGTGTAACCAAGCCGGTGAAGTTGGACGGACGAGATGATCTTTAAGACACTCATCTGCGACCGTGAGTGTAGTTAGGGTTTTTGAAGAGGCATGCAAGCGCCACTTTTCATCTTGGTCGAATCCAAGCTTGGGACACGATTTTGGCATGGACGATCGGTCATGGGTGTAGACGGCGTGCCGATATACATGCCCATACCTCATTGTCTCGTGAAAGTATGATCTGGATCGCTCAATTTTTCCAGTAAATAGGAGCGGTCAGGATTGATTTACGACAGAAGTTTGGTGCCGCAAATGCCGCGCATCATGCCTTCTTCAGGCACGCGTTTTGGGACAACCAAGCTTGGTGGGTCTCGACCGATTGGTTAGGCATGTAGGTGGCAGGCTAGTGTACATGACTATACCTTACTTTCCCATAGGAACGCGATCTAAGCCACTCAATTCATCCGACGAAGTTGAGTGGTCGAGATCAGTTTACGATTGGGAAGTATGACCACGCTAGTTTGGGCGTGCGAATTGGAATGACCAGGCATGGTATGCCTTGGCTGATCGAGTGTGGAGATAGATGGGTCCACAGTGATCATGTTAATGCTCACTAGACCTGCTCAGTCGACCCCTAAACCCTTCATTCGATCAGGAGAAAACATACGTTTGTAATCAATCCAAATCATAATTAGGGTTTTGTCGGCCGTGCGGCATGCCCACTTTTGGTGCACGATCTAGAACGACCAGCCATGCTTGGTCCTAACCGATCAGTCATGTGTGTAGGCGGGCTTACAGTAAGCGTGTTGACATGCTCTGGGCCATTTGAATCTACATCTACACCCTCCATATATGCCTGCGAAGATGGATGGTTGAGACTGTTTTGTGACACATGTAATGTGCCGCAAAAATCTATGCCACCCTTTTAGGGAGGCCGACCATGCGGGGCCCGTGTTGGGTCGGTAGTGAATATTCCAATATCTGGTTGGGGACATGGATTCAATCTAAGCCATCCAATCATGCTGGTGAAGTTGGATGGTTATGATCGTTTCTGAGACTGATATGACATTCCATATTCAAATATGCTCAATCGGGCTTGTATAACACATCGAGAGATGTATGCTCAATCGGGCTAGTATAACACACCGAGATTTGCAGCCTGTACGGGTATTTCATACATGCTTCATTATTAATGCTTGGAGGTTCGTGTTGCTCTGCTGAGAACAACACTTAGTTGTCATGCCGCACCGATAATGAGTACAGGAAATACAAGGCTGGTCATGCATTAATTATTAATATTTTAAATTCACAGGGTATATGGGATTGTTGCTACATGTTCCAACCTGGATGAATTTCATGTATTTAATTCATAGAATACTGGGATTGTTGCCACATGCTCACTTCTAGGTGAATTAGTAAAGTGAAGAAGTATTCATCACTTATTAATGGATTTATCTTTTGCAAGATGTTAGCGCATAATTTTGGATTTTACAATTTTAGCCTTAAATGAAAATCCACCATCAACATTAAGTCCCCTGCCTAGCGCATCATGGTTATGCTATTGTGGGGTAGGCATAAGATGGTGACAAGTTTGTATACATAAATGACCAAGCTAAAGTGAATATACATTTACCGCATAGGTCGACATCGTCTGGTGTTGTCCTGGGAGTCCTGATTAGGGTTTGGGAGAAAAGTACGACTTGGTCGGCGTTGAGACCTCATTCATTGGATGAGTTCCATTGTAGTTGATTCGGTCTCCCTTAGGGTTTCCTTCAGTCTGTATGCGGGGTTTAAAACCGATATTCATTGATAAATTTTTCTGCAGAAAACTCTATCTCTCCAACATGTCGAGAAACATCAGATCATCTTCTTCGTATCACCCAGGATCTTCTGTCAAGCGTGCATGCCCATTTGAGACTCAGGATGATCAGCTTTGTGATGACTCTTCTGTTCGTGCTCGTCGGGTTAAGAAGGCCGTACCATCCTGTTCTCCCTCTTTTTTGCAGAGACGTCCAAATATGACAGTGGTTGATGATGATGACTTGACCATTCCTCTTGCTTCAAGTTCAGACATACCTACTCCTGCGGATCTTGATGATGTCGATTTAGGTATCTTGTCTTACGAATATCCCAACGCAGGTCTTCCGTTCGATATTCACATGAAATGTCTGTCTTCCAGCTATCACAACATCGGCGGATTCTTGGTGTGGAAGGAGTTTGTGCCTTTATACACTAAAGTATGGAGGAGATATGGCCACATTACAACTAGGAATGTCGTTCAACATTGTGCATCTGCCTTGGTTACCACGGTAAACTTCCTCCTCCCTCTGATTGCCGAGATGGAAGGTACCTCCATTCGCAATGTTGCTGAATCAAAATTTGAAGAGTGAGAGAATATGGTGTCTACCTATGAATCAATAGAATTCAATGTGGGTTGGTTGCGGCGGCGACTTGACGTCATTAAGGTTGATCGAGCTGGTATCCTTGGGAATGTAGTTCCTGCTGCAAAGGCCATCTTGGAAGAAGAGAAGGCTCTGGCCGCTGAATCAGAGAAGGTAGAGCAGGCAGTACAGAACTTGAAGAAAAAGACAGAGAGATATCAAGCTAGACTGGAGATGATGCTCTCAAAGAACTATAATCTTCTAGATGGCCTCCTCTAAGTCGCATTCAGTTGTATTCCCTCATTGTTAATGACGTTCATGTCAAAAAGTTTTCTTTTGAACATCTTTGCGAAATAAATTGCATTGGTTTTATGATTGGTAAAATGGGTTTTTTCATTAACGCATCTCTGAATATAATTGATGATTCAAACATATAATGAAAATAAATGCCTGCATTGTAGCGTCATGAGACAGAGCGGACAATGGTCAAGCATGATATGCCTTGAGCCATTTTCCATTGATGGCCGCTTCTAGCTTGCCTCTGTCCACCTTAATGATCTTGTAGTAGCCAGTATTGTAAGCCTTGGTGACTGTGTAAGGACCTTCCCATTTCGGTGAGAATTTTGGTGCGGACATGTCTTGTTGGATGTGCTTGGCCGTTTTCAAGACCAAATCTCCCACTTTGAAAACACGTGGTTTTACAGTTTTGTTGTATTCCCTGGAAATTCTATTCATGTACACCTGAGTGTGTTCTTATGCTTTGTTTCTTCTGAATTCTAGAGTGTCTAACTCCGCTACTCTAGAGTTAAAGGCTTCAGCCTCGCTCCAGTGGATCCCGGTTGCCGCTGCAATCCTGGATGATGGGATTTTGATCTCTGCTGGGAGAATTGCGTCTGCTCCATAAACAAGTGAGTATAGAGAAACTCCAATGGAGATTCTGGGTGATGTCCGGTATGCCCATAACTCCATTGGTAACTGGTCATGCCATTCCCTAGGATTGTCGTTTACTGTTCGACTGATGATTCAGATCAATGTCTTGTTGGTACTTTCAGTTTGTCCATTCCCATGATGATAGTAGATGGTGGAGAAGACCTGTTTAATGACATACTCTTCAAGTAACTCTCGTACCTGTTTATTAGCGAAGGGAGTGCCATTATCAGTGATGATATGCTTAGGCACACCAAAACGACAAATAATATGTTCTTTAATGAAAGCCGCAATTATTGCTCCTGTAGTTCCTCGCAGGGGAATGGCTTCTACCATTTGGTGAAGTATTCTATCGCGGTTATGATGTACTCGTGCTGCTTCGATGATGGAGGATTGATTTTCCCGATAATGTCCAGTCCCAAGCTGTAAAATGTCCATGGGATGCTTATCGAGTGCAAAGGGGTGGAAGGCGCGTGAACAAGGTTCCCATGAATTTGGCATTTATGACAGCTTTGAACAAAAGCGGATGCGTCATCCTCCATGGTCGGCCAATAGTATTTCTCGTGTATATGGAGAAACAGTTTCCTCTTCCCTTGATGTTCCCTTTCGTGTGTTTCCTTCAGCATGACTGGGAATTCTACCTCAGCCATGCATCGTAATAAATCACCTCCGAAGCTCTTGCGATACAGGATCCCTTCATGGAATACGAACCGCTTGGACTTTTTCTTTATCTTGATGGCATCCTTTTGATTGGAAAGAGTTGCTCCATCACGGAGATAGAAAATGTATGGCTCTCTCCAGTCCCAAGTGTGGTTCACATTAAAAATATCCAATTGATGTGGCGGTGCTTGGAAATTTGAGCAGGACTTCTAAAGTAGTCTGGATTGAGTCTCCATCTCTGGCCAGTAATAGCCCAGTCATTGAAGTCGTCGGTCAAGCGTTACCACCAGTGATTGTCCAAAAATTTCATTGTGAACACGATTCAGCTGTAGTCGTGCTTCGTCATCCCCAAGACATCTTGATAGGGAACCATCTGGGTTTCGATAATACAGCATACCATGAAGCATGAAGAAGTTCTGCAGGGTTTTAAGACTGACCTTTCCTTGGGAGAGTGAGATGTTGAGCTCTTGAATGATCGGAGTTCACCAATCGTCAGTCTTGGTGTCTTTATATTGTGATAGCCATGTCGATTCTATGGTTCTCCTCTTTACTGTCAGGGTTTCTTCCAAACCTCCGAACTTTAATTTGGAAGCCAGTGTTGCTAGACAATCGGCGTGTTTGTTGTTGCTGCGACCAACATGGGTTACGGTTGCATCAACAAAATAGTTTAGTAACCTTTATGCTTCTGATCGGTATAGAGCTAGCGTTACTTCCTTCAATGTGTATACTTCATTCATCTGATTCACCAGTAACTTGGAGTCACCTCTTATCTCCAGACGCGTGACTCCTGCTTGCTTATATATTAACAGCCCTATGAGGAAGGCTTCATACTCTGCTGAGTTGTTGGTTCATTCGAAGTCCATCTTGAAGGAGTGTGAGAATACTTCCCCAGTTGGAGATACTAATACCACGCCCGCTCCTCCAGTATTACTGTTAGGGGTAGCAGAGCCATCAAAATACAAGAGCCACACTTCCTCTTTCAAAACAGAGATGTCTGGAAATTCTCCAGGAAGATCCTTGTGTAGCCCCGTAGTGCCTTCTCCAGGGAATGATGCTAGTAAGTCTGCGACTGCTTGACCCTTGATAGCTCTAGGTGACGTACATGTTATGTCCAGCTCTGACATTTGTAGAAGCCACTTGCATGTCCTTCCCATCAGGACCGGCTTTGAAAGTAAAAACTTTGCAGGATCAGATTTAGACACGGGTACCACCTTATTGGATAGTAGGTAATGCCTAAACTTCTGAATGGAATAGATCAAAGCTAAACATGCTTTCTCCGCTATGGGATATCTGAGTTCAGCATCTCTCAATATTCGGCTGAAATAGTATATGGGACGTTCGATTCCCTCGTCATCTTCTTGAGCGAGTACAGCTCCTACGACGGTGTCAATGAAGGCGGTGTAGAGACACATCATATTCCCTTGGACAAGAGACTTCATGATGGTTGGAGATGACAATATTCATTGAATCTTTCGAAAAGCATCCTCCAGGGTTGCGGTCCAAACGAAGCTGGCTCCTGATGAGTGCCAAATATTGCATATTTATACACATTTTATTGGCATTTAACTCATCTTTTGCGCTTTAAAATCATATATTATCCCAATTTCTGTATATTTACTGTTTTCAAGAATAAATATTTGTACTGATTAATTTTGTATTTTTAGGCAGTAAATAAAGCTTGGATGAATTGAGAAGCCAAAAGAGCAGAAAGTTGGAGGCTAGCAACTATGGAAGAGTTGCAACCCGCTTGCGCATCAGTTGCAACCTGTTTACAAATTCATGGGTTTAAACTACCCATGATCCAAAACCTAAGCCCGTTTCCATCTTGAGCCATCGGATTTAAACTAGTAGATGAGTATCCAACGACATCTCCAATCAATGCATCAACTTTCGCTTCTCCTGCCTCACATCCTAGCTACATATCCCCTTCCCCAAAATCGCACAAAACACCACCCAACACTTTCGTTTTTCTTGTCCCCAAAAGAGCCACCTCCCCTTCAATTTCTCCATCAATCACTCAATCAATTAAGGAAAATTAGAGTTATTTTCAAATAAAAGAAAAGGAGAGAAAAAGCAAGCATCAATTAAGGAGAAAATTGAGGCTTTGATTTGGTTTCTTTCTTTAAATTTCGAATCCAAGGATTGAAAAAAATTTGTGTATAAATAGGGGGTGTTGTTGTATTGAACAAATCATCCAAGACTAGCTTGTTCATAATAATTTCTTAAATTCAATTGTGTTTTCACTCTATCATGTTCTAAATTTATTTACTGGTGTTTATATGAAGCCCTAGTCTGCTTCTATGTTATTTATACTTTGTGAGTTGTTCTTGAATGCTCAAACTGTTTTAAAGAGACAGAACTTAATCCAAGTTTATCAACATTTTTCTCTCACAATGTATGCCATGTATCCATTGAAGTTAGAATATCACTATGTTGATTATGCTGCAACTCATGCTAAAAAATATTATTGATCCTTGGATTAGTTGTGCTTTAACTAGACAATTAATGCTTTGGAGAAATACTTTAGTTGTGATTAAATTATCCATTGGAGAAACACCTTAGATACAAGGTAAAACTTGAATCTGCTATAAGGACAAGAATAATATCACAAGTTGAATGCATATTGTAGGTTAGTGGTGGATTTGAATGCCCTAGTATCCATATTCTCAATGTTTACATCTTGTATCAATTGTACTTGTCACTTCTAATTACTTTCTATTTTAAGTCTCTGCCAAATCTCTCGTCGTATCGACAAAATCAAACCCCTTTTTGATACTCTTGGAATTAGTTATAGTAAAGCTTTTGAATCAACTCTACACTCTCCTTGTCTCTGTGGGATCGAAATGTATTTGCCTTGTCTGCAATAAACACTGTGCACTTCCAGTTAGACATAGTCGTAGGTATCTTTCTTAGCCTACCAGCTCCTTTCTTCACCAAGGGGGTGAATGAGGCGGCAAGTGGGGTTAGACCAGGTATAAAACGTCGAATATAGTTCACCTTGCTCATGAAACTTTAGAGCTCCTTTACAGTTCGTGGAGGCGGCATTGTGAGGATAGCCTGAGTCTTGGATGGGTCTACCTTAATCCCTTCTGCAGTCACTTGGAATCCCAGAAATTTGCCTGAAGAGACACCGAAAGCACATTTCAAAGGATTCATCTTCAACTTGTATTCTCGACACCTCTCAAACACTTGCCGTAAAATGTTGGTATGATCTGCTCGAGCCCTTGAATTGACTACGATATCATCTACATAGTATTCTACTTGTTTATGCATCATGTCATGGAAGATTTCCGTCATATCACGTTGATACGTTGCGCCGGCATTCTTTAAACCGAATGGCATAACATTATAGTAAAAATTGCCAAGAGGGGTTCGGAAGGCTGTCTTACTTGCATCGTGCTCATATATCCTTATTTTATTGTAGCCGCTATAACCATCCATGAAGGAAAACATGTCGTGTCCGCTGGTGGCATCTACTAACATGTCGATGTTAGGCAGAGGAAAGTCGTCCTTGGGGCAACACTTGTTCAAGTCTCTAAAATCCACGCAGCACCGAATCTGTCCGTTTTCTTCTTTACTAGGACCACATTAGATAACCAGTCCAGATGATGAATAGGTCTGATAAAGCCAGCAGCTAGCAACTTCTGAATTTCGTTCTTGATTTGTTCTTCCACTTCGTGTTTGAATTGCCTCAGAGATTGCTTGATTGGCTTGGACCCAGGTATGACATGTAGGTGATGGGTGACCAAGTTTTTGTCTAGACCAGGAATTTCCTCGTATGTCCAGGCAAACACATCTTGGTACTCCTTGAGTAGTTGGACAAGACTCGCACGTTCGTCCACGGACAGAGTCGAACTGATAGAGATAGGCCTGGGAGATTCTTCATTCCCGATGTTAATAGTCTCGAGATCGTCAGTTGTGGAGTTGGTGCTATCTCGTAGCTGTCGTGGAGCGCCCAATACCTCCTCTTGTGTTTTGTCATTCTTGCAGCATTCAACTGGGCGGAGAGACTGGGTGCCAGTCTCTCTTGCTAATTGCTAACAGCGGCGCCGGTATATTGTCTTCCCATTCTGATCACGGTTTGCCTCAAAAGTGCGTTCCCTTTTGGTGTGAGCATTGGTTGAAGCTTCACTGGATAAAGAGGGACCCCTCGTCAGAAAAGGTGTGTCTTGGTGCTTAGCCCCCAGTGATGCAAGTCGGTCTTCTTCCTAGATTGAAGCCCACGTGGGTAGTGGGGTGCACATGACTTTGTATGACCTTACCTGCGGAGTTTATTTTTGCTCGAACAGTTCCACTCCGCATATTGGTCCGTACGGAGACAATGATGCAGGAAAACTGATGACTTCCTCGTTCAGCGTTCAGGCACTGGTGATACGTTGAAGGGATGACCTTATTGTCATGAATCCATGGTCTCCCTAGTATCATATGGTAGTCCGGATCCTTTTCTATGACTTCAAATTTCAATTTTGACTGAACGGGTCCTACTGATAAATTCAGATTGACATACCCGTATGTGCTGGTCTGGTTTCCTTCGAATTCCGTCATAGTGGTGGGATGCCATACAATCTTGCATGGGCTAACCTTGGCTGTCTTGAGAGTAATCACATTCGAAGATGCTCCTGTGTCGATGAGGGCCCTCCTGAACTCTAAACCCTTGATAGGTACGGTAACATGTAGGGCCCGGTTGTGACCTTCCTCTGCTATCATGACGTCTTCTGTAAATGTAACATTATTTACAGATATTTCCGGTGCAGTTAGGACTTCTGGACGTGAAGGAGTCAGGCGTATGTCCAGAGCTATTTTATTAATTGCAGCAAACGTCTCTGCCCGTTGATTCTTCGAGAGGTGCAAGAGTTCACACAAACTTTCCACTAGAGATGCTGCTTCCTGATTCACTGGTCTCTGGTTCGTAGTAAATCTGTCGATCTGAGGGGAACTAGTCCCCGGTGTAGAGGTCTCCGGAACGCTCATCTGATGTCATCTTGATAAGAAGATCAAGTATGTCGTTTACCGCTTCTTTGATTAGCTCCATGTTCTTCGTGTGAATCTCCTGTACCTGTGCTAGTTCGCTTAATGTTGTAAATATCCTGATCATGCCGTCAGATACGCCGTTAGTAGGAGGGGTATCTCTGTTGGAGGAACCGTCAGGATTTGAGACTGTCGAGGCGGTCCCAAGACCAACCATCTCGAAACTGATTGAATGGTATTGAAGAAATTGACTTTACAACCGAGAGATTAACCTCCCGCTGTGGTCGCCAATTGTTTATGGGTGAAAACTATTTCTGCCGGTTTTGGTAATTTGGGATATGTGGATGAGAAATGAGTCTAAACCTTAAACAAATGCACTGCACGGGAGTGCTTGTAGATTTGAGAAATCAATCTGTATAAATCCGGCCTAAACCAAGAAATGGCTGTTCCAGACTTGTTTCGGTCACAAAGTGAAGGAGATGGGGTTGATCTTAGGGAGGGAAGCAAAGAAGGTGTTGAGATTGTGAAGGTGTTGGCTATGTATGACTTGTATCAGAAAGATGAACTGGCTTGCAGGATGTAAGCTATCAGTTCCGATGTTTGAATACGATTGTATCAACACTTGCCTCTGTTGTCTTAACTTGCCTTGTTCCTGTCTGGAAAATAGGGAGGATAACCTATTTATACAAGTCTTTAAGCCTAACCCTCGTATCTCGTGGGAAGTGGAGAAAGTGGAATGATGGAGTTGTGTGTTAGTGTCACACGACCAGTCTTGCCCACTTCTTCCATCATCACTAACCGTCCATGACTTCCTGACACGTTCTTGTAATGGCGCGTTGTGAGCTGCATGCTGTAAACCGCTAGCCTAATACCCCAGTATGTATCCCCCAGTTTGTGACATGATTGATGTCTCGAGTGTGTGGATTGTGGGACCCACGGAAAGTAGCATGTAATGCTAGATTAAATAACTAAGTTATTTAGGAAGTCGATACTTGTGAAGTATCGTGTGTATTCTATGCATGTACTGCATCGAGTATATTCAGCATGTATGAAGCATCGCTATTTGAGCGTCTCAAAATAGCCCCATGTCCAGCCTAATTCATGTAATGGTTTTGAGGTCGCGCAAGCAAGTCCTCCCTTTGCCGACCACATGGTGTGGTAGAGTGACGGGTGGTGATTACCATGACGCCTCACTGACCAATTAACTCCTGACCAAGGCTGTGTAACCAAGCCTGTGAAGTTAGACGGACGAGATGATCTTTAAGACACTCATCTGCGACCATGACTGTAATTAGGGTTTTAGAAGAGGCGCGCAAGCGCCACTATTGACGGTCAATTACAATCAATATTGATACTCTCTGATTTTTCTTTGCAACTTCGAAGCCCTGAAAATCTCTTTTGAGCTCACCAGGTACTTGTAATACTGTTGCGGGAACTAAGGCAAAGGAGCAAGAGGAGCGAGACAAATTGCGGTTGTGCCTACACCCGGTAATTGTACCGGTGGTATCATTTCTAAACCTTGAATGTGAATTGTGTACCATCTAGTCTTTGCAAGCATTTTTGTTTTAAGTGCATGAATTGTCTTTTAATTCTCATGAGCAGTGAGTTGTGATTGTCCTGGTTGTCCGGATTTTTATAACATGTTGATTGGTATGCATGCTAGGCTATGATTGTGTCTTTTAGAGACCAAACAAACCGACTAGTTAGAATCATCCAAGAAAACTTAGTTGAAATACCTAGTTCTGAGGAAGACAACCCTGACCAATCTGAGACAATAGGTGATGTACCGAACCCACCCCGTAGTCTCAAGGACTACATGTACCCAACAAGGGTAAGTCAGCCCTCGTGCATTGTTTTACCAGCTGCTGCTGGTCAGTTTGAACTAAAGGCAAGTACCCTTCAAATGTTGCCTAAGTTTAGAGGGGTTGATGCTGAAAATCCCTACCACCATGTAAGAGAATTTGAGGAAATATGTGGGACTCTGCGTTTCAACCAAATGCCATAAGAGTCCCTCAAAATGATACTATTTCCTTTTTCTTTGAAAGAAAAGGCCAAGTCTTGGATGTATGCTTCACAGCCACAGTCATTTCATACATGGGATGACCTTACGAAAGAGTTTTTCAACAAGTTTTTCCCTAATCATAAGACTACGACCATTCGTCAAAATCTGAATAGTTTTGTGCAATTAGATGAGGAAACTCTAGCCAAATATTTGGAGAGGTTTAATGAATTATTGCTCCAATGTCCTCACCATGGTTTTGAAAAATGGAGACTTTTGCAAATTTTGTATGAAGGTTTAGATGTCAGAACCCGAACCACAGTTGATTCAATATGCAATGGTGCATTTATTGACAAAAGTGTTGATGAGGCTTGGACTTTCTTAATTGAAGTCGCTGAAAAGACTCAACAATGGGAGTCCGTTCATGAACCTAAAAAGACTACCCATGTAGTTAATGTCCATAGAATTGAGTCTGACTTCGAGGGAAATACAGAAATTGCATCCTTGGCTAGGAGAGTAGAAGCGCTAGAGCTGCAGAAGAATGTCAAACCTACTGCCCCTACTCTTCGTAACCAAATTGAAATGGCCACTTTTGCTGCATGCCATAGTTCAGACCACCTAGTGGATAGTTGTCCAGACCTACAAGTATTTCATGAGTCAAGACCTGAACAAGATAATGTTTTGTATCATAGGCAAGAGAACAATCCCTATTCTCAAGCCTACAACCCAGGGTGGAGAAACCACCCTAACTTTTCATAGTCCAAGGGGCTTGTACAAGGGGGAACAAATAATAACCAAGGATACTCATATCCTAGAAACCCCCAAGTGCAACCACATTCTCAGTACCCTGTAGAGAAAAAGCCTAGCTTTGAAGACAGTGTTGGTCTGTTGACCCAAAATCTTTTACAACTTCAAAAGACCACAGACCAATGTTTTACAAGTCTAGAACTTAAAATGGGTCAAATTTGTGATGCATTGAATGAAAGAGAAAAAGGAAAACTCCCTAGTCAGCCCCAACAAAATCCAAAAAATGTATTTCAGGCAGGTACTTCAACTTGCAATGAGGCCTCCCATAATCAAGTAAATGCTCTCACCACTCTTCGTAGTGATAAAGTTGTTGAAAACAATGTAAGTGAACCACAGTCGAGTGAGTCTATATCAGACTCAACAGTGCTTACAACCCCACAGAAAATACCTGTTGTAGAAAAGGAATCTGAGCATGGTAATGACTCTAAGAATTCCCATGATGCTAATGTCCCTGCACCATCTCATGTACCTGTTGCTCCATTCCCTCAAAGATTGGAGCAACAGAAGAAAGGTACCCAATACAATGAGATATTGGAGATGTTTAAACGAGTCAATATAAACATTCCTTTTCTCGAAGCAATTAAGCAGATACCTGCTTATGATAAATTCTTGAAGGACCTATGCACACAAAAGAGAAAGCTTCATGTGCATAAGCGTGCCTTTCTCACTGAACATGTAAGTTTAATCATTCAAAACAAAACACCACCTAAGTATAAAGACCCATGTAGTCCAACTATCACATGCACTCTAGGCAACCATACAATCGATAGGGCTTTGTTAGACTTAGGTGCAAGTGTGAAACTTTTTCCATACTCTGTGTATGTGCAGTTAGGTCTTGGGGAGCTGAAACCCACTCCTGTTCCGCTACAATTAGCGGACAGATCTGTATAAATACCTCGGGGTATTGTAGAGGATGTGTTGATCAAGGTTGACAAATTTTATTTCCCCGTGGGCTTCATTGTGCTGGATACTCAACCTGTGCAAAACCCATATTGTCACATTCCTGTTATTTTGGGATGTCCTTTCCTGGCTATGTCCAATGCTATCATAAACTGTCGTAATGGAGTGTTGAAATTGTCTTTTGGTAACATGACTGTGGAACTGAATGTCTTTCGTGTAAATCAACAACCCATAGATTGTGATGATAATGAATTGCATGAGATTAACATGATTGTCTGATTCAAGACTCATTGCCTGACATCCTATCTGTGAACCCTTTGCAAGCATGTTTAGATGACTTTGACTTAGATCTTTTTGATTCTGAGTATATTGGGGAAGTTCGCTCTTTGCTTTAATCTGTGCCACCTATGGATATTTCTAAATGGCAGACTGCAGTGGAACCACTTCCACTCTCTGATTCTAAATCTGCCTCATCTCTTGATGAACCACCTAAGCTTGATTTGAAACCATTGCATGATACTCTCAAGTATGCCTTCTTAGGACCTTCTGATACTTTGCCTATGATTATTGCATCATGTTTAGACACAAAACAGGAAAGCAAAATTTTAGAAGTTCTTAAGAAACATAAAGAGGCCTTAGGTTGGACCATCTTAGACCTTAAAGGCATAAATCCCACAATTTGCATGCATCACATAAATGTGGAAGAAAACACTAAACCATCTAGGGAAATGCAAAGGAGACTTAATCCTAATATGAAAGATGCTGTTAAAGGTGAGATTTTGAAGTTGCTAGATGCGGGTATCATATATCCAGTTCCAGATAGCCAGTGGTTCAGTCCCATTCAGGTGGTACCCAAAAAGTCTGGCATTACTGTAGTTCGAAATGAAATGAATGAGCTTGTCCCCACCCGTGTGACCACAGGGTGGCGAGTTTGTATTGATTATATGAAATTGAACACAACAACAAAGAAATACCATTTTCCCCTGCCCTTCATTGACCAAATGCTAGAAAGGTTGTCGAGACATAGGTACTATTATTTCTTAGATGGCTATTCAGGCTACAACCAAATTCACATAGCACACGAAGACCAACATAAGACTACATTTACTTATCCTTATGGAACATTTGCTTATCGTCGTATGCCTTTTGGGTTATGTAATGCACCCACTACTTTTCAACGTTGCATGATAAGTATATTTTCAGACATGATAGATAAGTTTCTGGAAATTTTCATGGATAATTTTTCTGTCTTTGGGTCTTCTTTTGATAAATGTTTGCATCATCTTACTTGTGTGCTTATTAGGTGTAAAGAAAAGAATTTGGTTTTGAATTGAGAAAAATGTCATTTCATGGTTGACTCAGGCATTGTTCTAGGGCATATCATCTCGGAAAAAGGCATATAAGTAGATAAAGCCAAGGTTGATCTCATTCAACACTTTCCTCAACCTCGTTCTGTGAGGGACATAAGATTATTCTTAGGCCATGCCGGTTTTTACCGCCGATTCATCAAAGACTTTAGTAAAATTTCAAGACCTTTGTGTAATCTTCTTGAAAAAGATGTTGCATTTGTCTTTGATGATGCTTGTAAGGAATCATGGGAGCAATTGAAAGCTCTCCTTACATATGCCCCTATAGTCAGACCACCCGACTGGACCTTACCATTTGAAATTATGTGTGATGCGTCTGACTATGTTTTAGGAGCTGTTTTAGGTCAGCGAGTAGACAAACTCCCTTATGTGATATACTATGCTAGTAAAACACTTAATGATGCTCAAATGAATTATTCAACAACTGAGAAAGAGTTGCTAGCTGTTGTGTTTGCATTAGATAAGTTTAGATCTTATTTGATAGGATCTAAAATCATCATATATTCTGACCATGTTGCATAGAAATATCTTTTATCTAAAAAGGATGCTAAGGCTCGTCTAATTCGATGGATACTCTTGTTACAAGAGTTCAACCTCGAAATTCGAGATAAGAAAGGGTCGAAAAATGTTGTTGCTGATCACTTGTCTAGGTTGAATGTTGAATCTGCTGATGAATCCGTGCTTATTAGAGAATCATTCCCTGATGAATAATTGATGCTTGTATCTGAAATGCCTTGGTTTGCTGATATCGTAAACTACCTTGCTACAGGTATAATGCCTTTGCATTGGTCTAAACAAGACCGTTCTAAATTCTTGGTTGAAGTTAAACATTTCCTTTGGGATGACCCATATTTGTTTAAGTACTGCCAAGACCAAATCATTAGGAGATGTGTCCCCAATTCTGAACAAAGGGATGTCATCTCTTTCTGTCATGATCATGCATGTGGAGGCCACTTTAGTGCCAAGAAGACTGCTGCAAAGATCTTGCAGAGTGTTTTTTACTGTCCAACATTGTTTAAAGATAGCCATGCTTTTTATGTTGTTTGTGACCGATGCCAGAAATTAGGAAGTATCTCTAAAAGAAACATGATGCCCTTACAATCCATTTTGATTATTGAGCTATTTGATGTGTGGGGTATTGATTTCATGGGTCCATTTCCTAACTCTGAAGGTAAGTTATACATTCTTGTTGTTGTTGATTATGTCTCTAAGTGGGTAGAAGCCATTGCATCTAAAACAAATGATCATAAAGTTGTTCTTTCTTTTCTTAAAGAAAACATTTTCTCTCGCTTTGGAACACCTAGAGCAATAATCAGTGATGGAGGTAGTCATTTTTGCAATAGACCCTTTGAATCACTTGTACGCAAGTATGAAATCACTCATAAGGTAGCAACACCTTACCATCCTCATACCAGTGGCCAAGTAGAAGTTTCTAATAGGGAAATTAAGCATATCCTTGAAAAGACTGTTAATCCTTCTAGGAAAGATTGGTCTTTACGTTTAAATGATGCTTTGGGTCTTGCTAAATTTCTGTTGCTAGAACTGCATACAAAACTCCCATTGGTATGTCCCAAGTCAAAGTTTGGTCACAGACTTGTGTATGTTTTTTCCTCTTGATATCAGCTTTCCATTTACCTGGTAAGTATTTATCATTTTTTCGTTGAACTTGAACATCGTGCATATTGGGCTATTAAAAGGCTTAACTTTTTTCTCTTGATAAGGTAGGTACACAATGGAAACTCCAACTCAATGAGTTGGACGAACTGAGAAATGATGCTTATGACAGTTCAAATATGTACAAAGATAGAATGAAGATGTCCCATGATAAGCGCATTTTGCGCAAGTCATTCACTCTAGGCCATAAATTTCTATTGTACAACTCACATTTGCACCTTTTTCCAGGTAAATTGCGTTCTAGATGGACAAGTTCATTCTTGGTACGTACTGTTTTTCCCCATGGAGCTGTTGAAATCGAAAACCCAGCAGACAAGAACATCTTCAAGGTCAATGGTCAGAGATTGAAACCATTTCTGGAGCATCTGCCACCGGAAGTTGAGACCGTAGACTTGGAAGACCCCATCTATGTGGACTGAGCTAGTTCACTTTTGTACATACATATGGACTAGAAATCCATTCTCTTTCCCTTTTATTTCTCTCTTTGCATAATTTTTATGTGTGCTAACCAAATTTTTTGTATTGCGCTCATAATGTTTGCTTTCAAAGCATTCATTCAATTCTGGTTTAGCACCATCCTCTTTGCATCTGGTAATCTCTTTCCTTTACATTTGCTATGCTTTGTTCTCATGGTATGTTTTTCTTCTTATGTTTTGAAACATTGAGGACAATGTTAGATTTAGGTATGGGGGAGTGTTTTGCATATTGAGTTTTATTCTTTTCTCTTCCCTTTATGTTAAAAAAAATAAATCAAAAATAAAAAATCTTTGTAAATATTTGCATAAAACCTCCAACTTTTAGAAATATTAGAGTCACTAGCATGCTTCTAGCTATGTTTACATAGAGAATCTGACCGAAATAGCTAAAGTTGGAAGCAATGAAATAGCTAAAGTTGGAATCGGGATATTATCGTTCAAATATCTGGAGAACACAATCAGGTTTCTTGTTTGTTTGAGCGTTAAAGTTGGATTTAACCATGCCAGAGATCAAATTAGGTGCTGCATAGTTATTTGGTAGTAGAGTATGATCACCCTTAGTGGAGACTACCTATTTTTCATCAAGCAAGGCACCAACCATCATTTGTGTGACTATCTAAAAGATTTTTTTTAGAATGTTTGCAGTCAGCACCAATCACTCTCTCTCAACAACATCAATCAGATCCATGGAAACACATCATCATCAACAAGCAGAGCGACATCAGAGTAATTGAAGAAAGTTGAAACAGTCCGAGGTTTACAAATAACAGCAACAACAGCAACAACAATAAAAAAAAACGATCTGAAGATGAATCAAAGAAAAATAAATGAAGAACCAATAAAGAAAGGAGGTGATTTTATCTGAGTGTTGACCGATCCAGACATCTTCATCCCAGGCAGCATCTTTTCCTAAATCATCAAATCTCCATCTTCAAGCCGAACATTAATATGGATCTCAAGTTGTACTAGCATTAAGAAAAAAAAAACATACAGATCCATACTGAGATTCCACCAAAGACATCTCACTTCGGTTAACACTACTTCAGCCTCTCAAACTGCGTCTTGCATACTCCACCAATAAATGATCACTACAACAATAAACCAAACAAGCAGAAAGTGGAAGAACATGAAGAAGATGTGCAGAGAAGAAAAGAAGAAGAAGATGTGCAGAGAAGAGAAGAGAAGAAAAGAAATATATAAGGCAAAAAATTAGGACTCCATCAAGCCAACTAATCGGGCATCACTCGGAATGAAACCCGACCCGTTGCGGTTACCCATCCGACCCGCTAGATGTTTTCACTTAAAAAAAAAAAAAATTGGTTCCGCGAAATTCAGAAGTTCATCATCAACAATGGAAGACCGAAGACGAAGACGTTTCTATGGATGATGTGAGAGTGGTGTTGATTGCCGATCAGATGTGAAGGTAAGTAAGTACTCACATCCTCCTATAATGATTGATTTCCTTTATATCATCAGAACAAGATTCTTTTTTTCCACAATTTTGTGGAGTCTCCAGAAATTATTTTGGAAGGTTTTCCTTCCCACCATTCAACGTGTGCAGGATTTCACTCTTTACTCCTGCATGTACACATGACAGAAACTAGAAGAGCGGTCTTTTCGAGTGCAAATTTCATAAAACCCTATTAGTGAGGCAGAAGTCGAAGCTTGTGATTACTCTCGAACCTGAATTCTTTCATATGGTATGGTTATTTCTCGCTCAACTCTTAAGGATGAGAATACGTTCTCTGGTAATTCTAATTTCGTGTTACTAGTATGCAGAAACTCTATGTCCTCATAGCTCCTTGGATGCTTGGGACTCTATTACGCTCTGAAATTGTAGAGGGTTTTGTGGGTACATCTCTGGTAGGCCCTCATGAGACTACAACTCGTCCAACTAGGGACATCTAGGGGTTTAAAGGCTTAGTGCATACGCTAAATGCATTCGAGAGACCAGCGATAGTGGTATAGTTATGATTTCTTAATTTCTGTTTCACTTGAGGACAAGTAAAATTCAGGTTTGGGGGTATTTGATGAGTGCCAAATATTGCATATTTATATACATTTTTATTGGCATTTAACTCATCTTTTGCGCTTTAAAATCATATATTATCCCAATTTCTGTATATTTACTGTTTTCAAGAATAAATATTTGTACTGATTAATTTTGTGTTTTTAGGCAGTAAATAAAGCTTGGATGAATTGAGAAGCCAAAAGAGCAGAAAGTTGGAGGCTAGCAACTATGGAAGAGTTGCAACCCGCTTGCGCATCAGTTGCAACCTGTTTACAAATTCATGGGTTTAAACTACCCATGATCCAAGACCCAAGCCTGTTTCCATATTGAGCCATCGAATTTAATCTAGTAGATGAGTATCCAACGGTATCTCCAATCAATGCATCAACTTTCGCTTCTCCCGCCTCACATCCTAGCTACCTATCCCCTTCCCTCAAATCGTACAAAACACCACCCAACACTTTTGTTTTTCTTGTCCCCAAAAGATCCAGCTCCCATTCAATTTCTCCATCAATCACTCAATCAATTAAGGAAAATTAGAGTTATTTTCAAATAAAAGAAAATGAGAGAAAAATCAAGCATCAATTAAGGAGAAAATTGAGGCTTTGATTTGGTTTCTTTCTCTAAATTTCGAATCCAAGGATTGAGAGAATTTTGTGTATAAATAGGGGGTGTTGTTGTGTTGAACAAATCATCCAAGACTAGCTTTCCCATAATAGTTTCTTAAATTCAATTGTGTTTTCACTTTATCATGTTCTAAATTTATTTACTGGGGTTTATATGAAGCCCTAGTCTGATTCTATGTTATTTATACTTTGTATGTTGTTCTTGAATGCTCAAACTGTTTTAAAGATAGAACTTAATCCAAGTTTATCAACATTTTGCTCTCACAATGTATGCCATGTATCCACTGTAGTTAGAATATCACTATGTTGATTATGTTGCAACTCATGCTAAAAAATATTATTGATCCTTAGATTAGTTGTGCTTTAACTAGACAATTAATTCTTTTGAGAAATACTTTAGTTGTGATTAAATTATCCATTGGATAAACACCTTAGATACAAGGTAAAACTTGAATCTTCTATAAGGACAAGAATAATATCACAAGTTGAATGCATATTGTAGGTTAGTGGTGGATTTGAATGCCCTAGTATCCATATTCCCAGTGTTTACATCTTGTATCAATTGCATCCGTCACTTCTAATTACTTTCTGTTTTAAGTCTTTGCCAAATCTCTCGTCGTATCTACAAAATCAAACCCCTTTTGGATACTCTCGGAATTAGTTATAGTAAAGCTTTTGAATCAACTCTACACTCTCCTTGTCTCTGTGGGATCGACCTATATTTTCCTTGTCTGTAATAGACACTGTGCACTTGCAGTTAGACATAGTTGTAGGTATCTTTCTTAGCCTACCAGATCCTTTCTTCAGCAAGGGGGTGAATGAGGCGGCAAGTTGGGATAGACCAGGTATAAAACGTCGAATATAGTTCACCTTGCTCATGAAACTTTGGAGTTCCTTTACAGTTCGTGGAGGCGACATTGTGAGGATAGCCTAAGTCTTAGACGGGTCTACCTTGATCCCTTCTGCAGTCACTTGGAATCCCAGAAATTTGTCTGAAGAGACACCGAAAGCACATTTCAAATGATTCATCTTCAACTTGTATTCTCGACACCTCTCAAACACTTGCCGTAAGATGTTGGTGTGATCTTCTCGAGCCCTTGACTTGACCACGATATCATCTACATAGTCTTCTACTTGTTTATGCATCATGTCATGGAAGATTTCCGTCATAGCTCATTGATATGTTGCGCCGACGTTCTTTTAACCGAATGGCATAACATTATAGTAAAAATATCCAAGAGGGGTTCAAAAGGCTGTCTTAATTGCATCGTTCGCATACATCCTTATCTGATTGTAGCCGCTGTAACCATCCATGAAGGAGAACATGTCGTGTCCGCTGGTGGCGTCTACTAACATGTCGATGTTAGGCAGAGGAAAGTCGTCCTTGGGGCAACACTTGTTCTAGTCTCTGAAATCCACGCAGCACTGAATCTGTTCGTTTTTCTTCTTTTCTAGGACCACATTAGCTAACCAGGTCGGATGATGAATAGGTATAATGAAGCCAGCAGCTAGCAAATTCTGAATTTCATTCTTGATTTGTTCTTCCACTTCGTGTTTGAATTTTCTCGGAGATTGCTTGATTGGCTTGGATCCAGGTATGACATGTAGGTGATGGGTGACCAATTTTTCGTCTAGACCAGGCATTTCCTCGTATGTCCTGGAAAACACATCTTGGTACTCCTAGAGTAGTTGGACAATAATCGCACGTTCATCCACGGACGGAGTCGAATTGATAAAGACAGGCCTGAGAGATTCTTTATTCCCGATGTTAACAGTCTCGAGCTCGTCGGTTGTGGAGTTGGTGCCATCTTGTAGCTGTCGCAGAGCGTCCAATACCTCCTCTTGTGTTTCGTCATTCTTGCAGCATTCAACTGGGCGGAGAGACTGGGGTGCCATTCTCTCCTGCTAATTGCTAACAGCGGCGCCGGTATATTGTCTTCCCCTTCTGATCACGGTTTGCCTCGAAAGTGCGTTCACTTTTGGTGTGATCATTGGTTGAAGCTTCACCGGATAAAGATGGAAGCCTCGTCATAAAAGGTGTGTCGTGGTGCTTAGCCCCATTGATGCAAGTCGGTCTTCTTCATGGATTGAAGCCCACGTGGGTAGTGGGGTGCACAGGACTTTGTATGACCTTCCCTGCGGAGTTTCTTTTGGCTCGAATAGTTCCACTCCGCATATTGGTGCGTACGGAGACAATGATGCAGGAATACTGATGACTTCCTCATTCAGCATGGTCTTCAGGCACTGGTGATAAGTTGAAGGGATGACCTTATTGTCATGAAGCCATGGTCTCCCTAGTATCATATGGTAGTCCGGCTCCTTTTCTATGACTTCAAATTTTAGTATAGACTGAACAAGGCCTACTGATAAATTCTGATTGACATAATCGTATGTGCTGGCCTGGTTTCCTTCGAAGTCCGTCATTGTGGTGGAATGATGTACAATCTTGCATGGGCTAACCTTGGTTGTCCTTAGAGTAATCACATTCTAAGATGCTCCTGTGTCGAAGAGGGCCCTCCTGAACTCTGAACCCTTGATACGTACGATAACATGTAGGTCCCGGTTATGACCTTCCTCTGCCATCATGTCTTCTTTTGTAAATGTAACATTATTTACAGATATTTCCGGTACAGTTAGGACTTATGGACATGAAGGAGTCAGGTGTACATCCAAATCTATTTTATTAATTGCAGCAAACGTCTCTGCCCGTTGATTCTTCGAGAGGTGCAAGAGTTCACACAAACTTTCCACTAGAGATGCCGCTTCCTGATTCACTGGTCTCTGGTTCGTAGTAAATATGTTGATCTGAGGGGAACTAGTCCCCGGTATAAAGGTCTCCGGAACGCTCATCTGATGTCATCTTGATGAGGAGATCAAGTATGTCGTTTACCACTTCTTTGATTTGGTCCATCTTCTTCGTGTGAATCTCCTGTACTCGTGCTAGTTCGCTTAATGTTGGAAATCTCCTGATCATGCCGTCAGATACGCTGTTAGGAGGAGGGGTATCTCCGTTGGAGGAACCGTCAGGATTTGAGACTGTCGAGGCGGTCCTAAGACCAACCATATCGAAACTGATTGAATGGTATTGAAGTAATTGACTTTATAACCGAGATATTAACCTCCCGCTGTGGTCGCCAATTGTTTATGGGTGAAAACTATTTCTGTCGGTTTTGGTAATTTGGGATGTGTGGATGAGAAATGAGTCTAAACCTTAAACAAATGCACTTCATGGGAGTGCTTGTATATTTTAGAAATCAATCTGTATAAATCCGGCCTAAACCAAGAAATAGCCGTTCCAGACTTGTTTCGGTCACAAAGTGAAGGAGATGGGGTTGATCTTAGGGAGGGAAGCGAAGAAGGTGTTGAGATTGTGAAGGTGTTGGCTATGTATGACTTGTATCAGAAAGCTGAACTGGCTTGCATGATGTAAGCTATCAGTTCCGGTGTTTGAATATGATTGTATCAACACTTGCCTTTGTTGTCTTGACTTGCCTTGTTCCTGTCTGGAAAATAGGGAGGATAACCTATTTATACAAGTCTTTAAGCCTAACCCTCGTATCTCGTGGGAAGTGGAGAAAGTGGAGTGATGGAGTTATGTGTTAGTGTCACACGACCAGTCTTGCCCACTTCTTCCATCATCACTAACCGTCCATGACTTCCTGACACGTTCTTGTGATGGCACGTTATGCGCTGCACACTGTAAACCGCTAGACTAATACCCCAATATGTATCCCCCAGTTTGTGACATGATTGATGTCTCGAGTGTGTGGATCGTGGGACCCACGGAAAGTAGCATGTAATGCTAGATTAAATAACTAAGTTATTTAGGAAGTCGATACTTATGAAGTATCGTGTGTATTCTATGAGGGTACTGTATCGAGTATATTCATCATGTATGAAGCATCGTTGTTTGAGCGTCTCAAAATAGCCTCATGTCCAGCCTAATTCATGTAATGGTTTGGAGGTCGCGCAAGCAAGTCCTCCCTTGGCCGACCACATGGTGTGGTAGAGTGACGGGTGGTAATCACCATGACGCCTCACTGACCAATTAACTCCTGACCAGGGCTGTGTAACCAAGCCGGTGAAGTTGGACGAACGAGATGATCTTTAAGACACTCATCTGCGACCGTTAGTGGAATTATGGTTTTAGAAGAGGCGTGCAAGCGCCACTTTTCCGCTTGGTCGAATCCAAGCTTGAGACACGATTTTGGCATGGCTGATCGGGCATGCGTGTAGACGGCATTCCGGTATACATGCCCATACCTCATTGTCCCGTGAAAGTGTGATCTGGACCGCTCTATTTGTCCGGCAAAGAAGAGCGGTTAGGATTGATTTACGACAGAAGTTTGGTGCCTCAAATGCCGCGCGTCATGCCTTCTTCGGGCGCGCGTTTCAGGGCCACCAAGCTTGGTCGGTACTGGCCGATTCATTCGGCGTGTAGGTGGCAGGCTGATGTACATGCCTATACCTTACTTTCCCATAGGAACGTGATCTAAGCCACTCAATTCGTCTGGCGAAGTTGAGTGGTCGAGATCAGTTTACGATTGGGAAGTGTGACCACGCTAGTTTGGGCGTGCAGATTGGAATGACCGGGCATGGTATGCCTTGGACGATCGGGTGTGGAGATAGATGGGTCCACGGTGATCATGTTGATGCTCACTGGACCTGCTCAGTCGACTCCCAAACCCTCCATTCGATCAAGATAAAATGGACGTTTGTGATCAATGCAAACCCTAATAAGGGTTTTTCCGGCCGTGCGTCATGCCCACTTTTGGTGCACGATCTATAACGACCATCCATGCTTGGTCCTAACCGATCGGTCATGTGTGTAGGCGGGCTTACAGTGAGCGTGTTGACATGCTCTGGGACATTTGAATCTACATCTACACCCTCCATATATTCCTGCGAAGATGGATGGTTGAGAGTGTTTTGCGACACATGTAATGTGCCGCAAACCCTAATTTAGGGTTTTTCGTCTGTACTGCTTTGTCTTGGACGGTTTGGCAAGCTATGCCACCCTTTTAGGGAGGCCGACCATGCGAGGCCCGTGTTGGGTCGGTAGTGAATATTCCAATACATGCTTGGGGTCATGGATTCAATCTAAGCCATCCAATCATGCTAGTGAAGTTGGATGGTCGTGATCATTTCTGAGACTGATATGGACAGTCCATATTCAAATATGCTCGATCGGGATAGTATAATACACCAAGAGATGTATGCTCAATCGGTCTAGTATAACACACCGAGAGTTGCAGCCTGTACGGGTATTTCGTACATGCTTTATTATTAATACTTGGAGGTTCGTGTTGCTCTGCTGAGAACAACACTCAGTCGTCATGCCACACCGATAATGAGTACAGGAAATACAAGGCTGGTCATGCATTAATTAATAATGTTGTAAATTCACAGGGTATATGGGATTATTGCTGCATGCTCCAACCTAGATAAATTTCGTGTATTTAATTCACAGAATACTGGGATTGTTGCCACATTCTCCATTCTAGGTGAATTAGTAAAGTGAATAAGTATTCATTACTTATTAATGGCTTTATCTTTTGCAAGATGTTAGCGCATAATTTTGGCTTTTACAATTTTAGCCTTAAATGAAAATCCACCATCAACACCTAGTTGTTTTCTTGAGTCGTCCTCTATTAACCTAGGTTCCCTTTGAGAAACATAATTAGGTTACGACTTAAAGACTTCACTTAGTAATTCTTGAAGCTAGGTCAGATTGTCTTTTACCTGATATTTCTTATATCCTGATCTTGTTCTTATTTATCGTTGAGGTTCTCACAAATCTCCGATCAAGAACGAGATGGATAAAAATAGCAAAGTTCTCTTTGTCTCGGACTTTGTGACTTCTCAAGATAGATATCTTAAAAAAAAAAGTGATTTGTTTAGATTATTCTTGAGAGGTGGTTAGTTGTCCATGATTTTCGGATAACTGAGTGTAAGTGATCCGTATTTGTAAGGTTTGTAGAACTTTGTCTATTGTAAACATATTTCCGAACCTAGATAGAAAGATCAAAAGGAAAATCATATATGCTTATATATTAGAGGGTGATTGGTATCAAAATTTCTCACTTAGGTTGAAGAAACTCTTAGGATGTAAAAGACTTCAACTAAGGGAATCAGTTCCGAAGAGCCTTATGAGGTTCAAGAGACGTAAAAATCACGACTGCAGATGAATTGCTTGGAGGGTGAATTCAGTCTCAACTACATTCTAGTCCGAAGTTTGATAGTAGGCGGATTAATACATCTTGGTGTTCAAAGCTTGAGGAGGTCCAAGGGTTTTTATGCAGGTACAATTTCCTCATAAACAAACTTATGGTGTTTTTTTTTTTTTTTTTCCTTTTCCGCATTATATTTTTTATCTTTATAATAGGACTAACACAAGTAATACGTTTTCAATTTAGGTAGTTTAAGTCTTTATTAATTGTGATCAATAAAGAGACTTGTTCTTATTGAATTCGTATCTTAAAAGATAGATCGCAAGTTTCATACTTGTTAGAATACAGATCCTCTTGATTTGAATATGACTAGATCGATCCTGGATATTAATTTGTGAGATCATCCAAGAACTCTACTACATAATCAGGTTCATGGATTTATTAGTCTAGACATATTGATCGTGTAAGAGATAACAGAAACTCTGTGTACATATTGTTCAAGGATCTTTAATTAAATAAACTTACAATAGTATTAGTTTTTTTTTTCATAAAGGTTTCCAAAAAAAAAAGTTGGTGGTGTACTTGGTACCCTCTCCTTTTTAATTGGTATCACAACAATCAAACACCACTTGACCTAACAAGTTTGTGTTGTTATAAACCTGTGACTACGTACTGATATGGCTTTCTCTGGATTTAATTATACCAAGTGTTTGGGAACTACCTCAAAGGATAGCTTATTAGTTGATTCTTCTGAATCCAGAGGTATAAAATTGTTATATCCTTGGTCTCTGAAGATATGTTCTCCAAGCTTCCTAAAGATTCTGTTTTCAGAATACAAAGGGGAACTTGCCAGAAATTATTATGATTCATCTAAGATCATTAAATATCAAGTCTTTGTGATAAATGACCTTCAGGAGAAGTATGCTTAGTGTGCTGACGAACTCCAATCTCTTGACAGAGAACGTGATCTTTATGAAGCAGTTAAATCATTTTCTAACAATATTAATAAACATATTCAAGAATTAACCCTAAATAGACAAAAGGTTTAGTATTCGAGCAAATAAAGGACAAACCAAAGGATCTTACAAATCTAAAAGACTTGTAAACAACCTATAAGCACGAAGGTTTCACATACCACTTTAGATAACCAATATTAAAACCGAAACTACAAGTAATTTAGTTTTATTATGTTATCAAGGAAACAATTTCCCAAAGAAATTTTCCCTAATAGTTTAACAATTTGACTAAGAAACTTAATTCCCTTGTTAAACTGATTGCAAACATACAATCGCTTATTTCGATAAGACCAAAATAAAGATCAGAATTAACTTTATTTTTCTCCTCAGGCTCTAATTATTCAGACAATAACTTAGACCTTTCCCTTTAGTCAAGACAAACACTAGGTTAGTTAACTAGTTTTTTTTGTCAAGGCATTCAATTGGATTTGAATAACCGAATCCTCCAATTTGATAAGTCTAACTAAGATCAGAATTAACTTAGTTTCTCATATCCGGAATCGATTTGGACTAAACAAATGATCCCGTGTTTCGTTAAGCCATAAACAATACATACAAACCAAAAAGAATTGACTTGCACAATTATTTTCTTAACCAGAAGCAATTAAAACAAACATAGACGTTATAGCACCCCAATTGCACCGAATTTCATTAAGCAAAAACACTTAATAACCAACAATAAAGAAGTTACCAAACAATTAGCCAAATAAATTGACACCGTTTTTCTTAACTGGAAACAATTGAATCATACACACACACACACATCCATACACAATAATGGAACATATCAATTATACCGATTTTTTTTAAACAAAAGCAATATATATGCAATATAAACAGGCTTTTCTTAAACAGGAAAATGATTAACTAATAAATTCATTACCTCAGATTCCGCATCCTCTTCTCCCTACAAATATATATCATTAAGCGCAAGTTCAAGTTAGAACTCTCCCCCAGTATGTTGTTATCCTCTTTCAAGAACAAAAGAACAACAACAAGAGTAAACTTTACCAGAGAAAGGTTGAAACTATTTTAACTAATTCGTACCAATAACAAAAGTTTAAAACCCGAAAAACATATGTTTATGCTAAATAAAACTCATGGAAACATAAATTGATTCAACATATTGTGACTTTTCACATATGAGTTTCAATCGGAACACCTTATGATCCTTTGATAAAGCCTACCAACATGGGCTAGAACTTAATCCCGTTAAATCAAAAAGCCACACAAATCGTAAGGGTTACATCATATGAGATCGAATATTAAGGTTATGAAAACCAAAATCAGACATCTAATAAACCTAATACACATAGCAAAAATATAAACATTCATTCAAAGTCTATGTAATAGATAACTATCAAAAGAAAAATTGTAAAAAATAATTTTAGGTGTCCTAGCTAATGTTGTTATGGTTTAGGTGTCCTTTCTAATGATGTTATGTGCAAAAGGAACAAGTACTTGGATCAATGTACTTCACATGGCTATGGTTTAGGTATCCTATATTTACCACTCTGGGTGAACTAGGTGATGATACTTTATGTTTTTTTAAGAGATTGAAGAATTGTATTGTTAGTAACGATGTCAGTAGAGGTGTTGGGAAATTTCTTTTTTATAGGCTAGGTGTCGCTATTCAGAAGGGGGTTGGTGCTCAGCTTGTTGCTAGGCTACCAACTAAAGTTCTATATGACTCTATTTAAACGTGAAATTAAATTTTAGATTCATTAATAATGATAGTTTTATTCAAAAATAGACCTTATATACAATAATTAAAACAAATCAAATATAGATGCCTATTTTTCTGATAAAAATTACAGTCTTATTCATCTTTGTTGTCCTCAGTTTCCATGATTTCATCAAGATTTTCTTCAAACATTTCCAGATTGGCAGAGTGGAATCTAATTATTTGAAAGTCATGAAAATCTCTATAAGATGCCCAACATACAACATGAAAGACATTTTCCTTGTGAGTAGTTGATGATAGTTCTTTCAGGAGTTCATTTCTTCCAATCAGTTCAAGAAATCCTTCACAAATACTAGTTGCCCTAACTTCCGTAAGGGAGGGCATAATCTGATACGAGCATAATTCAGAACATAGCTCAAATCTTCCCCTGTTAGTGGTATCCAGGACACATTCTACTTGCTGAATACAATATTCCCTAACAAATTCATTGTAAACTTTCTCATTCTTAGTGAAAAGAATTATATAAAGTTTTCTGGTTGACATATCTTGAAATCTACAAGAGTATATCAGGTTTGATATAACATTTTTTAGGTCTTTCATGGTTCTACTAATAAAATCATGAAAGGTCCGAATATAAGTTGGGTTCTTATAAGATTTTTGACTTCTTATAAAAAGAAACTTTTTATTCGAATTAAATGTAGATTTTTCGAAAATCTTTATTAAGAGGGAACAAATAGAATTACACATTTTGTTCATACAAATCTCTAAAACACAAAGTAGTGTTAGGGTAAGAAGAGATTTTGTTCTTTTGTAACAGAGCATTATTTTTTAGGGAACATTATTTAAATATCCCTTAAAATATACCCTTATTCAATTTTTAAAAATACCCTTACATTCTGAAAAGTGGAAGCAACTAGCACAAGTTACTTTCATAAGTGGACGCAACTATATACAAGTTGTTTCCGAAAAGTGGAAGCAACTTTCTCAATTTGACTCCAAAAAAATTATTTTTGACCCCTCGGGGTATTTGTGCAAGGTCAACAAAAATGGAGGGTATTTATAACATTCCCACTATTTTTTTTACTGTTTTTCCTATTCCATTTTTTGAGATATGATACATCATCATATTCAAAAATTGTTTCCGATACAGATTTTGCTCTTTTAAAATCATTTTTTTTGTATCCCTTTTTAAATGACTTTAAAGCATAATGAACTGGCCATGAATTAACATAGTAGTTCGTTTGTCTGTTTGTTGGGAAACATGGATCAAAGTTCTTCGTATAGAAATATACTTTTGCCAATTCTTTTGATACAAAGCAAAGAGCATTTTGCATCCTGCGAATCTTACATTCTCTTTGCAGATGATATTTATTACTACAATTATAACAATGTTTAGTATTATAAGACTTATAATTTTTGTTGTTACCTCTCTGTGGATATTCCTGGGATGATCCTTCCCATTTCTGCACCTTTGGAGACTTTGATCTCTTCTTTTTTACAATAGTCCTTTTCTTCAGTTTCTGAGTTGATTGATCATCAATTGATGGTTTGTTATCATTAGTTTCTTCACAGCTACGAGGAGTATTGCTCACATCAGAAACCTCCGTTTGGGTAGAAACACTAAAAGATTTGACACACTTTATCTCTTTGTTATGGATTAAGGTATTACAACCTTCATATCCCAAGCCACGTGTATCACCATGATTTCTTCTTATTTCCAACAAAGAGGATAAATTGTTTGTGCAATCATTAAGTTTTTTTTAACTTAGAGATCTCCTTTTCTAATGATTTATTCTGATCAAGAGCAGAGGTAAGGTTTTCCTCTAAATGCTTTTTACTATATAGAAAAGTATTTTATTTTTCCTTAAAACATTCTTGCTGAGAATTCAGACTTGCTTTGGATTTTTCAAGTTCTCCTTCTAGAAGATGAATCGTTTTTATACTTTTGTCCAAGTTTTTCTCAGCAATTTCTGCTCGAAGAAGTTCAGTACTTACCTTTTCTTCGAGGCGAAGTACTTGTTGTAAGAGATTTTATTTCAACAATTTATGCTCTTCATCGAGATTTTCATACCTTATAGTTGAATCTCGTTCTCTTTCAAGTGTAGAAAGGAGTTCATTAGAACAAAGAAGAAATTGTTTGCACAATTCTTTCAGTTCAGAGGTTTTTACACTTGACCTTCCATCAGATATCTCAAGTATATAACTTAAAAAATATCTCGTTAGGGATATCTTCAATTAAGCATAAAGAAATTGAAGAACCATCTTCTTTTGAACACAAGTCTTGAGATACGTTAACCGAGTCTTTAGAAGTTTTTTGCAATCGCTTAATCTTTCCTTGACCCATGATTTATAGGATGGATCGCATAAAACACAAATTGTTAGATCTTTTCGTGTTTGCCTATTCTAATACCAATTGAAAAGACAAGGGTACCCAAATACACCACAATCTTTTAAATATCCATCTATAAGTCCTTTTATCGAAAGTGATTGTCTATGGACTAAGTCGATACAAGCAACAAATCGGTATTCACACTTTGTGTGATTGTCTATGGATACGAGATCGAGACAATACGAATACCAAAGTGTGATACTTGATGATAGGTTCGGACTTAACAAAACTCTATAGGATCACTATCAAGTATGTACGGAGTTAACGTTTATGTATTTTACTTTTAATCATAATAAACAATTATAATTGCGGAAATAGAAAAGTAAAAGACACAACAAGATTTTGTTAACGAGGAAAACTTCAAATGCATAAAAAACTCGGGACCAAGTCCAGAATTGAATACTCTCAGAATTAAGCCGCTATACAAAATCTAAACCAACTTCGTATAGTTGAGACCAAACAACTACCCCTAGTTCACTTATTTCCTTCAGTATCCATGTGCTTCCGACTTCGATGAGTGCATGCACTGGAAAAATTCCTTTGGATCATATTCCAAACGGTAAAGGAACTACAAATCTGTTTGTTAACGACTCTTTTGATTCTTTCAAAATAAAGATATCTCAAGTCATACGCAAAGGCTTTTCCGTTTAATCTAATAAACTCCTTTGCCTGGTTAGATCAATCTATCCAATAACTACCAAAGTAGTTACGTTTAGATTCGCAATTAATCGATATAGATCCAACAAGAAAGTATAAAGTGATGCCAATCTCACACAACTAATCAATCGAATAAATACGATTCTAGTTGGATCCCAGCCGATAAAAGTTTGTGCACACCCAAAGATAAGAGAACCAAATAAGAAATCTTCTTTGTCTTTAAAATTTCTTTAATCTTCAATAAAAACCTACACAAACCCCACTTGAATCTCTTGTGATCAATCACACATAGAACAGAGTCTATTAACAATGGATTATCACAAGATGTCTTTATATCTACAAACAATTCTAAAGATACCGTCGATACTTCAATCTAGTTTGAGTGAATCTTATATCAGAAGAGAAGATTCTCAAGAATAAACAAATCAATTAAAAACTAATAACACTGCAATTATCTAGTTTCCCACCAACGGTACTCGTAGAGCTTCTAGATACCACATAAGTCTTTAAATGAGCGGTCGTAAGAGATTTCACCTAATTAGTGTACTTTCCTCTCCGATTAGACGGCTCCACTAGAAACAAAAAAAAGACGAAGTTTTCCTGGCTCTTAGGATAGTTTGCTAGAAATGAAAACTTAGGTATTTATAGACCAAGGATGTTTGGACACCAAGGAATTTCCAAAACCGAAAATATTCTCAAAATATGCAATGTGTTATAGCATTGCTCGGTTGAACTCGCATGCATTGCTATCTCAAGCATGTTTGTCAATATTAGTGATCAAAACTATATGTCTTGATTTCTAGTTTACTTATGACTAAGTCTCGGTCTAGGATAGTTAAGTATAGTTGAGCTCCAGAATCCATGGCGATTATCTTATGAAGACGAAAAACTACTCAAGGAACCAGTGTAATTTCATCCGAACAAAAATGTATATGGAGAGTTGAACTTATCTAGCATTCAAAAGTTTATCTATGTCCTACTCTTGAGACAACAGTATTATAAGTATGATAGTTTTCATACATACATATTTGCTATTTCGATCCGAGTTTACTCGCCTATCCTTTTATCGAAATATTTGTTAGTAAGATTTCGCTTTAACCACTTTTCATCTTTACCTATGACGAAAGTCATGATGACGTTTCAATCTTGAAAATAACTTTGATGGCGATGGTCGATTCTTTATGTCTAACGACTATTATAACATTATAGAAGAATGTTTCAATGATTGAAATGTAGAGTTGAGATTACATAACCACCTATAGATATAAGCATATATAGTGTGTTCGCACATTAGCGTATAAGTCCATATACCAGAAACCAAGTGCGTGCATATGTGTGCATGCGGTATTGGTGAAGGAGATAGGTTGGGTATGCGTACTGGTGGAAGTTCACGTCCGTGAATTTCGGCTGAGTTTGGAGTTTACAAACTAGTCACCTTAGGTATGCGTACCCACGGAAATTTTCATCCGATAATTTTTGTTGAGTTTTCAAACCCAATTCCGGTAAAGCTAGAGTACACGTATCCGTACGCATACCTAAGCTGGTTATATCTCAAATCGGTTGTTCATCAACTTAAATAATAAAACAATAAGGAATACAATCTTTGCAAACCGTGGCTATATTGTTCATGAATTGATTCAAGTGAATCAAGCCGATTTTGCTTCAATTGTGTCTTTTGTAGTTACATAAGATTTCCTTGTAATTGAACAACTCTTGAACTAGTTCTTATGAATCATTTGGACTAATTATGAGAAAGATGAATATGGTTGATATGAACATATGGATAACCATTGGTAAACCATTTGTGAACTAAATGTACACATTTAGGTACGGTTACTCAAACCTAAATGAAATACATTTTGTTTGTGAGTGTGAAAAGCCAAGTTTTGATCTAATGGTTGAAAGATATTAGCTTGGATAAATAAGGTTTTTCATCTAACGGTGAATATTGAATGCTTTGTTACCAAGGTAACTTGGATTGCAAACCCTGATTTGAAAACTATATAAATGAGATGTCTAGAAAATGGAAAAACTAATCCCCACACCTCCTGTGTGATACTAGTTGGTTTTGCTAGAGTCGATTCTCCTTTAATCGTAGGTTTCTTCTCAAGACCCTGTCGATTAAAAATTTGAAGACTTTATTGGGATTGTGAAGCCAGACGAAACTAGTTCTCTTATAGTTGAGCGATCTGATCTTCCATTTTCTATCATACAAGTTCAATTGAATAATTGGCTTGATATTATATCTCCGATAGGGCAAGATAAAAAAAAAATCACAAACATCTTCGTCTCATCATTTGTGATTCCGTAATATCTAGTTTCGCTATCATACGATTTAGATTATTGTGAGGTGATCAATAATTCTAGGTTGTTCTTCGGGAATATAAGTCCGGGTTTTTGATTGGTTCTTGTTCACCTTGATTTTATCAAAATATGGAACAAAACTCGTAGGTTTATCTGTGGGAGACAGATTTATCTATTATCGTAGACTTTTCTGTGTTATACAAATTTGTTTATTCAAGTCTTCGACTTTTGGTTGTAGCAACTTTTGGTTGTGTGTGAGATCAGCTAAGGGAATCAAGTGCATAGTATCCTGCTGGGATCAGAGACGTAAGGAACGCAACTTTACCTTGAATCAGTATGATATTGATTAGGGTTCAACAACAGTCCAGACCGAAGTTAGTTTGTAGTAGGCTAGTGTCTGTAGCGGCTTAATACAGTGTGGTGTTCAATCTGGACTAGGTTCAGGGTTTTTCTACATTTGTGGTTTCCTCGTTAACAAAATTTCTGGTGTCTGTGTTATTTCTATTCCGCATTATATTTTGTTATATAATTGAAATATCACAGGTTGTGCGTTGTATCGATCAATTGTGAAATCCAACCTTTGGTTGTTGATTGGAAATTGATTGATCCTTGGATATTGGTTTTTGATACCATCCAAGTTTATATCTATCTTGTATTTGATAAAGACTCGCATATTTCTATTTGCTTGAGTATAGATCAAATCGAGAGATAGAGATATTAACTCCTTAATATACTTTTTATTAAGATTGAGTCTGACTGTCTAGTTGATTCTCTTAAAAGTATATTAGAGTTAGTCCATACAAATTGATAATCGAAATATTGGGTGAGGTTGTTAGACCCCCGCTTTTTTAATTGGTATTAGAACAGGCAAACACGTTTAAAGACCTTATCAGTTTGTGTTTATAGCGATATGACTCTATGGACAGTAAAGTCTCTATAAACGCTTCACCAGGAATAAGTTGTAATCTTAGAGAATGTTCTAAAAGTCTTGTTATTCTCCAAAGGAAGTTGGATGAACAAATCCAGTTCAACGGTGATCTAGTTGCAGAAATTGCAAAGCATAAGGATTTGAAGTATGTCAAAAAAAATTCATTAATGATGAATAACTCCTCTGATTCCTCTCCAAAGGATCATAGTAAGTCAAGTGCTAAAAAGAGTATATGCATTGAAAAACTTGACAAAAGAAATAACTTCTTAAATAATATTACTGATGTTGGCCATTTTATGTTTTGTGAGTCTCACAATCACGCTCAACGTACATGTACACATTTTCAGAAAAGTATAAAAGTTGCGAGAAATCTCCATAAGAAAGCTGAACAACTGTTTACTTATCTAAAAAGGTGTACAATACTAACACCAAATTCTAAACAGAAAAGTAGTGTTAGTATGGGAGCTTTTTCTTTAAAATCAACATCACCTTTTCAATGGTTTCTCGATAGTGGTTGTAGTCGACATATGACTGGTGATCTTTCGTGGTTTGTTTCCATAAGCGACTTTGAAGGAGGACCAATTACTTTCGGAGATGGGAGTTATTTCTACATTAGCAAGAAGGGTACGATCAAGCTTCCCGGTGTTCCAAAAAGCCATGATGTAGTCTACGTCAAAGGTATGACTGCAAATCTTCTTTATATTAGTTAAATTTGTGACAAAGGCCATAGAGTTGTCTTCAATGCAAATGGACGTGACATTGTAGGTAAAACTGGAAATGTAATTTTTCAAGGAACTCGTGGTAAAATAACTGTTATCTCCTTGATACTCAGTTTAGTAATTATTGCAATTTGACTAAGGTGGAATCCACACATCTTTGGAATGTACGTTTTGGTCACATCAATTACCGTCTCTTAACTAAGATCATTAAAAAAGAACTTGTTAGAGGCGTTCCCAAAATCAATGCAAAGATTGACGGTGTATGTGGTGCCTATCAAAAGGGTAAACAAACAAAAGTTCACCATAAGTCATCTCGAGATATTCTCACTAAGGCTCCACTTGATTTAATTCATATGGATCTCTTTAGACCAATTCAATAATCTACTGTTGTAGAAAAGAAGTATGCTTTAGTTATGGTAGATGACTACACCAGATTCACTTGGGTAGCATTTCTTGCTCAAAAGAATGAAACCCTTGGTGAATTTAATATTATTATAATCCAGAATGAATAAGGTCGCAAACTAAAGAAAATTAGAAGTGATTGTGGCACAGAATTCAAAGATAATAAGGTATTTGAATTTTGTGACAAACTAGGGATTATTCAACAATACTCACCACCCATTACTCCTCAATCTAATGAAGTTGCTAAAAGAAAGAATATGAATATTCAGGAAATGGCCAGGGTAATGCTCCATAACAAAAACTTACCTCTAAGATTTTGGGGAGAAGCTATTTTCACAGCATGCTACTTGATCAACCCTGTGTATCTATGGTATAAAAACTTAAACACTCCATATGAGTTGCGGTATGGTAGAAAAACCAACTTACACTATCTAAGAGTGTTCGGAAGTAAGTGCTACATTCTAAAAAATCGAGAACAGAGAGGGAAATTTGATACTAAAAGTGATGAATGTATATTTTTAGGGTATGCATATGATAGTCGTGGTTTTCGAGTCTTTAATCTCAGAACCCAAGTGATGATGGAGTCTTCAAATGTCATCATTGATGATATTAGCACTTTTCATCATGATTTTTCTCCTACTGAATTTCCTCCATCTGAGACAACTGAGAAAGTCAAGGAAGTTCCGGATTCAGTTGAAGTTACACATACTGTTATTGATCTTGATCTTTCAAGTGACGAGAAGAAAAACACTGATCAGACTGTGCCTGTTGAACAAGAACGTGTCCCCCCACGACACCTCTGGGTTAAAATAAACCATGATCCCAATAGTATCATTGGAGGAAGAGATTCTACTGCAAAAACCAGAGGACAACTTCAAAATTTGTGCAATTTTAGCTATTATCTCTCACAAGTAGAATCAGAGAATATTGATGAAGCTCTTAGTGATCCCTTATGGGTGAATGCAATGCATGAAGAGTTAAATCAATTTCAAAGACAAGATGAAAGGAAGCTTGTACATTTTCCTCCAAATATCAATATTGTGGGCACCAAATGGATATTTAAGAAAAAGTCTGATGAGTTTGGCACTATTATCGGAAACAAAGCAAGACTTGTCGCTCAAGGATATTCACAAATTGAAGGAATTAACTTTGATGAAACCTTCGCTCATGTGGCATGCCTTGAGTCCATCAGATTGTTATTAGCTCATGCTTGTTTTCTTAAGGTAAAGTTATTTCAAATGGACATCAAATTCACTTTTTTAAACGTAACCTTAAAGGAAGAAGTCAATGTAGCTCAATCAAAGGGATTTCAAACCCTGACTTCCCAGATCACATCCTTAAACTTAATATGGCACTGTATGGGTTAAAACAAACACCTCGTGCCTGGTTCGAAAAACTGACCTCATCTCTTCTTGGGAAAGTTTTTTCGAGAGGGGGAGCTGATAAAATACTGTTTACCAAGTGGAGTGGGAAATATGTTGTAATTTCTCAGGTCTATGTAGATGATATCATCTATGGATCAACATCAGTGAAACTTGCACAAGAATTTCAAGTATCTCATGGAAAAGAGTTTGAAATGAGCAATCTTGGTGAATTAAAATTCTTTTTGGGTTTACAAATTCAACAACACAAGGATGGAATTTACTTATCTCAAAAGAAATACGCTAAATATCTTGTCTCAAGATTTGGTCTTGATAACTCCGCTCCTAAACTAACTCATATGCCTACCACTGGTAAACTGCATCGAGATGATAAAGGTGTAAATATGGATCAAAAACTTTATAGATCTATCATTGGAAGCCTTCTATATCTTACATCCACTTGACCTGATATTGCTTTTAGTGTTGGTTGTTGTGCTAGGTTTCAGGGAAATCCAAAGGAGTCTCATCTTGCAGCTGCAAAAAGGATTATACGATACATTAATCACACTGCTGGGTATGGTCTATCTTACACTTTTTATACTAACACCGATCTTACTGCCTATTCAGATGAAGATTGGGAAGGATGTGTGGAAGATAGAAAAAGTACATCAGGGGGTTTCTACTATGTAGCAATGAATTTTGTATCTTGGCATAGCAAGAAACAAAATTCACAATCCCTCTTAACATGTGAAGCAGAATACATCGATGCAGGTTCATGTTGTACTCAACTTCTATAGATGAAACAAATACTTGCTGATTATGGGATCAACACTGGAATAATGAGGATCTTATGCGATAACACCAGTGTAATTCGCATAACGAAAAATCCATTTGAGCGCTCAAGGACTAAGCATATTGACATAAGGTATCATTTTATTCAAGATCTTTATGAGAATGGTATTGTTACTATGGAATTTGTGCCATTGGGACAACAATTTGTTGATATTCTCACCAAACCATTGGATACTTCCACGTTTCAAATCTTACGGTAGTTTATTGGTGTTGTTCTGTTTCATTAGTCATCCATAACTCTTGCCCCTGTGCCTATCTCGATCTCCTGGGCAATTGAGTTTGGAACTTCTTGAGGTAGATTCCACGTTTGTTTCTAGTAGTTGTATTTTTTAAGTATCTTAGTGTTTCCAACTAAAAACCTTATTTTCTCATAAAATTTAGGTCGCTCTTGTTGTTCTCTCGGGAATGACATCAAATGGGGGAGAGTTCTTTTGAACTTGAGATTAATTTCCATATCTTTGTGGGGAGTGGAATTTTTAGGGGTTATCTTGTATCTTTATAAACTCATTGATGAATGAATTTAGCTTCGGCTTTATCATTACATCTAAACAAAGTTGATATGTCATTTTCTTTGGTCTTGAAGCGTCTCCGTGAAAATTTCATCAGGATCCCGTTTTCGTACCTTTACCAATTTTATTGACAAAAAGGGGGAGAATTAATATGTAGTTCACACTACAAATACATATGGTTTTCGGATCATTATGTAAGGGGGAGTGGTTTTCGTGTTGAGATGAAAATATTGACTAAGGGGGAGTGATACATATCACCATAGTATTGTTGTCAAAATTTTGATATAAGAACTTTGATGTTATGTAATAATACTATGACACTGTATAACAATGATCGAGAGCTTTTGTTTTCTCATTGTTATGGCTACGGGACTTCAACAACCATGATGTTGAATTGAACATCTATGGAATCATGGGAGTACTTGGAAAAGATGAAGTTTTCGAGTAATGTTGAAGCACCAAGGAGATCAAGCATGTGGACGAGAATCTACAAAGTTTTATTTATTTTGTAATCCATATGAATTGATAGTTTTGTCACTAAAATTGACAACATGGGAGATTTTTAGAGCATTTCTCGGTCGAACTCGCATGCGTTGCTATCTCAAACAAGTTTGTCAATATTAGTGATCAAAACTATACGTCTTGATTTCTATTTTACTTATGACTAAGTCTCGGTCTAGGATAGTTAAGTATAGTTGAGCTCCATACTCCATGGAGATTATCTTACGAAGACGAAGAACTACTCAAGGAACCAGTGGAACTTCATCCGAACAAAAATGTATATGGAGAGTTGAACTTATCTAGCATTCAAAATTCTATCTATCTCCTACTTTTGAGACAACAGTCGTATAAGTATGACAGTTTTCATACATACACATTTGCTATTTCGAGCCGAGTTTACTCGCCTATATTTTTCTTGAAATATGTATTGGTAAGCTTTCGCTTTAACCACTTTTCATCTTTACCCGTGACGAAAGACATGATGACGTTTCAATCTTGAAAATAGCTTTGATGACGACAGTCGATTCTTTATGTCCAACGACTATTATAACATTATATAAGAATGTTTCAATGATTGAAATGTAGAGTTAAGATTACATAACCACCTATGGATATAAGCATATATAGTGTGTTCGCACATTAGTGTATAAGTCCATGTACCAGAAACCAAGTGCATGCATATGTGTGCATGCGGTATTGGTGAATGAGACAGGTTGGGTAAATGATAAAATCAAAAACCTTAATTAAAAGATTCTCAATTTATTTCGGCACATGATCTCCTTGAGTACTAAGGAATGTCTTTGAATAGTAAATGATAAGAGTTACTGCACGTGTTCAAAGTATGTTGACATATTTTCATTGTAAATCCTTATTCATATTTACATGGATTTACATTATTGGAATCAGTTATACCACACTTCCAAACAAGTTTAGAATTGGTTCACTTGTATTCCAAGAGCACTATGTGTTTGATCAAATATCAAATCACATACATTGATTCAATCGGTTCTACTAATCACTAGGATCGGTTATACCTTAATATGGAAACACTTGTGATCGGTCACTAAAGTTATCAGGATCAGTTACATCAGTTACCAAGATCGGTTACATTAATTACCAAGACCGGTTACCATATACTCATGGTATTGCTTGTGATCGGTGAAACCAGTTAACAGGATCGGCTACACCGATTACCAGGACCGGTTACACCAATTACAAGGATCGATTACATAAATCCTCCGTGATCGGTCACACCAATTACTAGGATCGGTCACACCAATTATAAATATCTATCGTACCATCTCATGATGATTAATTACTTAGGATCGGTTACACTAATTTATAAAAACTAGTCATACCAAATCATAAGTCAGGCATTGTGATTAGTTATACCAAGAAACATAACAAAGTTACGATCGTTTCTACCATCTCACACATATTGTTAATCCAAATATATGCAATGAATATCCGTACCACTAAGCTGAACGACTTCCCTTTCGATTCATAAAACAAGTTCATAAATGTACTTTATTTAAACAAATATAAAACATTGTTTCCAAGGATGAAATCTTCACCATAAACTATTCACATAATCATAACAATTTATAGTCATATTATTTATGGGAGAAAATCGCCTCTGCCGAATTTGGTAAATTCGATGATGGAGAGACTGGTTTAAACCCATAAACAAATGTGCTGCACGTGAGAAATTTTGATTCGAGATATCAATCTGTACAACTTTGGCCTAAACCAAGAAGATGGCCGTTCCATATTTGCTTCGGTCACAAAGTGGAGGAGAAGGGTTGATTTTGGGAAGATAGCGAAGAAGGGTGATGATACCAGAGAGTTCTGGCTAGGTAGTATCTCGACTTGTATCAGAAGTGTAAAAGCTTGCAGAATCTTGCTAGTGATGGAAGATTTTGAGAGAGCTTGCAAAGTTGCTATCTGATAGTGTTGTATTTTGCCTGACCAAGACTTGTGTCTTTTGGAAGAATAGGTGAAACCTATTTATACAAGTGAGATTGAACGTACCCTGGCCTCATTAAGGAATTGAGTAAATGTGCCAATTAAAACAGAGGAGGTGGAAACCGTTGGCTTTATGGTGTAAACGTTTTCACCATAAATTTCCTTATTTAATTGACCGTATTCTTTCCTTGCACGCCTTGCTTTATTTCGAGCGTAGTATACGCTGCACGCTGTGACCGCAAAACCAAAACCCCAAGAAAGCATCCGCCAGTTTATGTTGATATCTCGAGAGTTGGGCGCAAGTGGCAATGCCAAAGTTACTAGTGAAGCATTGCAGCATGTGCCAATGGCATGTGCGGGATGTCTCGACCGCAAGTTGTACTTTGAGTGTGGATGGCAATGCCAAAGTCGCTTGGTGGAGCATTTGTCATGTGCCAATGGCATGTGCGGAATGCCTTAGCCGCAAGTTGCACTTTGAGTGTGAATGGAAATGCCAAAGTCGCTAGTAGAGCATGCGTGGCATGTGCGGAATGCCTTGGAAATTGGCTAGCAGGTTGGGGATAAAAGTGGATAGTGGTTGCGTTTTGGCATGTGCCAATGGCATGCATGTCCACTTTGGCCAAGTCGCGGGCGCTACAATGGTATAGAGGCTTTGGAATGAGAATTGGTTAGTGGTTGCGTGTTGGCATGTGCCAATGGCACGCACGGCCACTTTGGCCAAGTCGCGGGCGCTACAATGGTATAACGGCTTTGGAATGAGAATTGGCTAGTGGTTGCGTGTTGGCATGTTCCAATGGCACGCACGGCCACTTTGGCCAAGTCGCGGGCACTACAATGGTATAACGGCTTGAAAATAGAAATTGGCTATTGATGCGTGTTGGCATGTGCCAATGGCACGCATGGCTATTGGGCCAAGTCGTGGGCGCTAGCTGGGCATAGAGGCTTGAAAATAGAAATTGGCTAGTGATGCGTGTTGGCATGTGCCAATGGAACTCATGGCCAAGTTGACCTAGTTGCACGGTTTGCAAGCCTAGGGCGCTATTTTTGGCATGTGCCAAATGGTATAGCGGCTTAGAATATGGCTAGTAGTGCGTGTTGGCATGTGCCAATGGCACGCATGGACAAGTTGACCTAGTTGCACGGTTTGCAAGCCTAGGGCGCTATTTTTGGCATGTGCCAAATGGTATAGCGGCTTAGAATTTGGCTAGTGGTGCGTGTTGGCATGTGCCAATAGCACGCACGACCAAGTTGACCTAGTTGCACGGTTTGCAAGCCTAGGGCACTATTTTTGGCATGGGACAAATGGTATATCGGCTTAGAATTTGGCTAGTGGTGCGTGTTGGCATGTGCCAATGGAACGCACGGCCAAGTTGACCTAGTTGCACGGTTTGCAATCCTAGGGCGCTATTTTTGGCATGGGCCAAATGGAATAGCGGCTTAGAATTTGGCTAATGGTGTGTGTTGGCATGTTCCAATGGCACGCACGTCCAAGTTGACCTAGTTGCACGGTTTGCAAGCCTAGGGCGCTATTTTTGGCATGGGCCAAATGGTATAGCGACTTAGAATTTGGATAGTGGTGCGTGTTGGCATGTGCCAATAGCACGCACGACCAAGTTGACCTAGTTGCACGGTTTGCAAGCCTAGGGAGCTATTTTTGGCATGGGCCAAATGGTATATCGGCTTAGAATTTGGCTAGTGGTGCGTGTTGGCATGTGCCAATGGCACGCATGGCCAAGTTGACCTAGTTTCACGGTTTGCAAGCCTATGGCGCTATTTTTGGCATGTGCCAAATGATATAGCGGCTTAGTTTGGCATGGTTACCTGTGGGTGCAGTATGTGGTTTGGTTTTGGGTTTTGGCGTTGTTGCCATGGTGCACATTATGCGGCTGGGTTTTGGCGTCGTTGCCATGGTGCGTAGTATGCGGCTTGGTTTTGGCGTCGTTGCCATGGTGCGCAGTTTGCGGCTTGGTTTTGGCGTCGTTTCCATGGCGCGCAGTATGCGTCTTGGTTTTGGCGTCGTTGCCATGATGCGCAGTATTCGGCTTGGTTTTGGAATTAAGGTTCTGTGTCGAAAACCCTAATCCGGTATTTTGAAAAAAATACTCCTATTAATTATTTACAACTGAATTAAATGCTCTCAGTTAATGTGTTGCGGGCAACATTAGGTCATGGGATTTTACGATTTTACCCCTTGTCTAAAATCCACCATCAATATTAAGTCCCCTTCTTAGATCGGAACATGAGCTTTGTTGCGAGGTAAGCATAAGATGGTGCCAAGAAAAAAAATTGAGAGAGAAGCAGGAGATTTATCTGACCTTTTTTCTGAGATGCGAACTGGATTTGGAATCCTTGTCCATGGCAGTTTTTGCACGAATCGGGAGGTTGGCACAAATTGGCGGAAACGGACGGCTGGGAAGCATTGAGCTGCTAGCCCGAGTTGAGAAGCTGAGCGCACTAGCTGATAGGATTTGCGCAAAGTTTGAGAAGCTGGCGCGGTGGGACCGGCGCAAAGTGAGCATGCTAGCTTGGGCGGTACTGGTGCAAGGTTGAGAGGCTGGCATGGTGGGACCGGTGCAAAGGGGAGCGTGCTAGCTGGTTGGGAAGACTCTGAAACCCTAATTGGCGCCCGTCATTGGAATTACTGTAGAATCCTCATACGAGCTCGGATTTTGATGGTCCGCATATGTATCCTTAAGCCCAGAAAATTTCCATGCTTTAGTAAAGAAGCTTTTCGGATTCTGAGCTTGTTTAGGGGGTGATAAGCGCGAAATAGTAAACTTCCAGGAGGTTTTCAGAACTTTTCCAGGTTGCGTGTTGTCTGATGTTTTGGTCACCTCCCCTTGCTCGTTCATCCGATTGCCGTGATATTTTAAAAAAATGTAGGTGACTTACATATGAAGAGAATGGTACATAACCCAATGCTAGATTCCACACCAATTTCTCCCGGTTCGTAATTGAACATAGGGAAGTGTAGATTTCCCTTAGCTGAGCTTGTTCGGAAAACGCGTTTCATGACTTTGGTACTTCTTTCACATGTCGTAGAAGCATAATAAGGAACTAAAATGATGTTAGCTCACATACTTTCTTATTTTTATGATCATACTGATTTTCCACGCTTGACCCATCCCATGTAATCTTCGTATTAGATGCTTAACAACGAAGTTGGGAATCATGGGTCTACTAGTACAAGCAACCCTGGAGCTATTGAAGATGAATTACTTGCGCCTCCCAGTTATGAAGTATTGATTTCCAATGCAGTGGAAGTGGCGGAAATCCCAATTCAGCCTCAGATGGTGGAACCCGAATCGAGAATAATAGAAACTTCTTCGTCTGAAGTTTCCCCCATGCACAACCTACTTTCATTTAATCTCCTTGAATCCTCGTCCACAGGATTTAACATGAGCCCATCGTACTCTTCTGAATGTGACAGTGGGATGCTCATAAATTACTTGATGAAACATTCTTATAGTGTAGGCTTAAGACCCTCTACGACCCCGTAAAGTGTTGAAAGCATCTTCTTAGACAGAGAGGTAATGATATTCTTGCGATGTACCCTTAAGAAGTAGATGATCTTGTTGTGAGTACGACTTTTGGTTGACCATGTCTTCTTGAGCTTTGACGGTGAAGGGGTTCCATGTATATCCTCAGTCCCCAGTATGGTTTACATGTTTCCTTGTAGTAATTGCTGATGTGGTGAAGCTCTAGTTGGTATCGACGAATGAGCGACAACAGTTCTTAGTAGGAGATGTAATCAGAGGAGACTATACTATTGTGGTAACAAAGCAGGTTGTCTGGGATTATATGGGTTTCTATGGAAGTAAAAGAATTGGCTGGCTGCGACTATGATCCTTGACACAGGAGCATGGTGATACGACCCTTTGCAGGAAGGAGCGGTGTTAAAGCAACTTCGGGTTTTGGAGATGATGTTGAAACTTAAGAAGCCAAACGTTAAAGCTTTGGCTTCGGATCCTAGAGCATCTTGTGGAGAGAAGGATGAAGCAGAGTGGCTGTTGGAGTGAATGTTAAAGCAGAGCGGTTGCTTAAGCGAACATTGAAACGGAGATGATAGAGAAGCTGCGTCAATCAGTGTGCTGTGAGTCTGGACCCCTCAAAGAGGACAGTGGTTAGGAGTCCCCGGTTTCATCTATCAACCGCGCTTTGGTTTGTGAGCGGCTTCTCTGGTAGGAAACAGATGTTTCCTTAATGTAGTGCGGCTGAGGGCTGCAGATATGTCTCGACGTTGTGCCTTCGGAAAACATAGAATCTCACGTAAATATTTCATCAGGGACCACACAATTTTGTGGGCGAAGTCCCCAGAAATCATGTGTCTCTTGACTGGAAGAGAGTCTTCGTGAACCCAGGGGGTTTGATGATTTGCTTCGATTTTGGAGAAGTCGTTCCTGATCTTTATATGTGATGAAGTCATATTGATGATTCCTCACTGGGCGTTCAAGTGCAACGCTAGAAGTAAGCAAGTTTCCGGCACTGGGAAGATGCAAGTTTCTGCTAAGATGCAAGATGGAAGTGCATGTGTGCCGCAAGATATCAGTGCTGGAGGAGATGCAAGCTGCCGGTGCTAGTCATTGAGCAAAGAAGCTAGCACTGGAGATACACCATCTATTGGTGCTGACCAATATGTGGTATTGTGGCCAGCATGTGCATGCTACATGTGTGCCTGCCATGTGCGTCCGTCGAGTGTGTCTGGTAAGCGTGTCTGGAACCTTGGTTGCCAAGCGGTGATGATGCGCTTGAGGCTTCTTTCCGTGGGATGATGTGTTAGCGGTAATGTGGTATCAACAATGAGTTGGAGCTAAAGCAGGCGGTCCTCCAAATGACGAAGGGTGTCTTCTTCGAGAAAAGTAAACCACTATTAAATGGCTTCTTTTGCACTTTTATCTTCTGAAATTCTTCTGTGTTTTTTTTTTAAAGGCAAATGAAACACCTGGCTCATGGTTTTGATTTTCTGGATTTCTGGGTTAATGGGCAAGTGTTACCTATGAGGGTTTTGGGTTATTATACGAGATGAACTGTTTTAGGATATGGAAGATATGAAAAGATGAAAATTTGTCTTTTAGACATAAAGTTCAGCCGGTTTTGATAGACAGCTGGTAGCTGTTGAGGATATTGGATTATTTCTGGGATGAATGGCTTTGATAATATAACTCTGATTATGCTTTATGAAGGGAATATTGCTTTTATGAAAGCGTGTGCTAGCAATAGCACAAGATGCAATGGTATGATGGTTTTATTGAGAACCCAAAAATAGATCGTATATCTTGCTTGGTCTAGACCCACTTACTTTATAGGTTTTGCTGTGGTCAATCCCCTTTTCCATATAAAAGGCGGCTTTGCTGGTAGGATTGCCAGCAAGTATTCAATCGCTGATAGCATCTTCAGTGATTTTGCTGGTAGGATTGCCAACAAGTCTTCAATCGCTGGTAGCAACGGCTTTGCAGGTAGGATTGCTAGCAATAAAGAGAGCATCTTAGTCAGGATTACTTGAGTTTGGAGTTTGGCAGGTGGCTTTGGTGAATCATTTCCCAGTAGTAAAGTATTGCTGGTAAGCTGTTGACAGGGTAGCAAGTTAGCCGGCTTGTTGGATACCATCTCTGGCGTTGACAGGGCAAGGGTGACGATCCTAATTTCATTTTGTTGTCGAGTACCCACGGGCGCCCCAAAACCATGTCGTAATTTAGATTCTTGACAATGTAGAAAGTCCCGCGCATTGCGATATTTCATATGTTGATCCCAAGACTAGCGTAGCCAAGCGCATGCAGGTGATTCCTCTCGTGGTCTTTGATAGCCGATGGGGAGTGAGTAGCCTCTTGTTTTGTTACTCCTGCCGCTTTCAGGGTCTTGAACGTAACAATGTTGAACTCTGAGGCTGCGTCGATGAGCGTGTTGTCGAACTCGGCGTCCTTTAAGAGGGCCATGGTGAGAAATCCCCAGTTTTTCTTCTCGGCAAGGACGCCTGGCGAGATCTGTTCCTCAGGTGTGTTTTTTGTGGCAGAGTGGAGTCGCTTCCCAGATACTATATGGTTGAGGGCTGCGAAAGCGTCTCGACATTGCTCATTGGAAAAGTAGAGGATTTATCATATGTGTTGCATCATGGACTGCACTATTTCGTGTATGGAGTCCCCAGAGATTTCACAGTTTCTTATGGGAAGCGGATCTCTATGTACTCCTTCATTCCTTAGTCGTAACTCCCCTGCCTCTATCCTTTTTTAAAAATGCTTTTCAATCTGTTGCAGTCACTGGTTGGATGATTGAAGAATCTGTGGTAGTGACAAAATCTGGGATTTGCCATCTCCTCTTCAGTAGGTGGGCGCCGAGGAGCCGGTAGCATGATGACATCATCCTGGACCTATGTTTCCATAAGTTTGATTACTTCCTCGATCGGAATGGGGAAGTCCGAGTCATCTCCTCTGGCTTTAGGGAGACGTTCAGAGGGCTTGGTTGGGGCCTTTCGTGGGGCTTCCCTTCGTGCTGGGGCCGTGCATCCAGGGTATTGATCCATTGAAGGTGATTTCCTCTTTCGGCTACCATGCTCACAGAGGAGGGGCCGGTGTTGTATGGTTTGTTAAGAAAACACGGGCTTCTTCGAACTTCTCGTGTATCTTCAATTTTGGGAGGCCTAGTTCTTTCCAACAGGGCTGGCGCTGTCGTGGCTGATCGTTTAGCAGCTTCGTGGAGTTCGGAGAAGGTCTGGAATCGTAAGTTTTCCAGTAAAGCACGATATATGGGAGTCATGCCATTGATGCACGAATTTACTAGTTCTTTGCTCGGTCCGCACCTAGGGTCGTGGAAGTCCAATGCTTGAATTCTGAATCTCTTGACAAAATCGTTTGGATGTTCGTCATTATGTTGGAACATTCTTCCCAGATCCGAGAGAGTGACTTGCTCGGACACAAAGAAATACTTCTTGTAAAAGGACGTAACCATTTCACCCCAATCGCGGATGCTGCCTGAGGCGATGCAGTTGTACCACGTGTACGCTCTTCCAGTGAGTGACTTTGAAAATTCTCGCAGGCGAAGAACATGGTTGTATTCGTGCTCACCTAGAGCCTCTAGAAATCATGAGACATGTTCCATTGCATTGCCGGTTCCTTCGTATAAGGCAAACTGAGGGGATGAGTATCCTCTTGGGAGTGGAATTCTCTGGATTTTAATTGGATAAGGAGGTTAGTGTTGATGCACATCCGTGTCGTTCTTGATTCGGTTTTGTAGGAGTCGTTCCAGGTCTTCACGTGTTACGAAATCTAGTGGGAGATTTCCTGCCACTGGGTTCCTAATGCGTATTTCCTCGTTTGCGTTGGTGTGCTCAGTTGCGGTGCGAATTCCAATATTATTGGGAGCACTTGACCTTGGCGCTGTCTGGCATATCCTTCCTGGGGGTGTGACATTAGCATCAAGGTTGTCGGGAGCATCTGCTCTTGATTCAGGCTGCCGTGGCTCCCGTGGAAGTTGCTCCGTCAAGGCTTTGAGGAAGACAATCACCTCCTTCTGGGTTGAAACCATATCTGTTTGAGCCCTGGCTAGAACCTCCTGCCTTTCCATCAAATCCTTGATTGTGAAATAAGTTTTGCCTCCCCTGTTATCTCGCCCCGACGATTGAGTGGATGTTGTAGCTCGAGTGGTGATTGGAGGCGTCATGCCTGCTGAAACACTAGTGGTGGCAGCGGTGGCACGAGCTCTGGTGACTGGTGGCATGACACCTGAAGGGATGCCCTCAGTGCCATTTGAGTTAGCAGATGGTGCATAGATATTTGGAACGGAAGTATCCCTGGCCCTGGTAACAGGAGGCGTAACACTTGGAGGGGTACTTTCCATGCTGCCAAGGTTGGCAGGTAACACAGGGGCATTGGTGGAAGGAGCATTTGCGCTAGGGGCGGTGTCTATGTTGGCGCCTTTAGAGTTTGTCGCGGACCCATATCTTAGTTCTACCATGTTGAGCGAATGGTAAAGAAGATTTTGAACTAAAGATCAGTTTTGTAACCGAGAGATTGAAACTCCCACTGTGGTCGCCAATTATTTATGGGAGAAAATCGCCTCTGCCGAATTTGGTAAATTCAATGATGGAGAGACTGGTTTAAACCCTTAAACAAATGTGCTACACGTGAGCACTTTTGATTCGAGATATCAATCTGTACAACTCTGGCCTAAACCAAGAAGATGACCGTTCCATATTTGCTTCGGTCACAAAGTGGATGGGAAGGGTTGATTTGGGGAGGATAGCGAAGAAGGGTGATGAGACCAGAGAGTTCTGGCTAGGTAGTATCTCGACTTGTATCGGAAGTGTAAAAGCTTGCGGAATCTTGCTAATGATGGAAGCTTTTGAGAGAGCTTGCAAAGTTGCTATATGATAGTGTTGTATTTTGCTTGACCAAGACTTGTGTCTTTTGGCAGAATAGGTGAAACCTATTTATACAAGTGAGATTAAACGTACCCTGGACTCATTAAGGAATTGAGTAAATGTGCCAATTAAAACAGAGGAGGTGCAAACCGTTGGCTTTATGGTGAAAACGTTTTCACCATAAATTTCCTTATTTAATTGACCGTATTCATTCCTTTCATTCCTTTCTTTATTGCGAGCGTAGTGTACGCTGCACGTTGTGACCGCCAAACCAAAACCCCAAAAAAGCATCCCCCAGTTTGTGTTGATGTCTCGAGAGTTGGGCGCAAGTGGCAATGCCAAAGTTGCTAGTGAAGCATTGCGGCATGTGCCAATGGCATGTGCGGGATGTCTCGACCGCAAGTTGTACTTTGAGTGAGTATGGCAATGCCAAAGTCGCTTGGTGGAGAATTTGGCATGTGCGGAATTCCTTGGCTACGAGTTGCACTTTGAGTGCGAAAGGCAATGCCAAAGTCGCTAGTGGAGCATGTGTGGCATGTGCGGAATGCCTTGGAAATTTGCTAGCAGGTTGGGGATAAAAGTGGCTAGTGGTTGCGTGTTGGCATGTGCCAATGGCATGCACGACCACTTTGGCCAAGTCGAGGGCGCTACAATGGTATAGCGTCTTTGGAATGGAAATTGACTAGTGGTTGCGTATTGGCATGTGCCAATGGCATGCACGGACACTATGGCCAAGTCGCGGGCGCTATAATGGTATAGCGGCTTGAAAATAGAAATTGGCTAGTGATGGGCGTTGGCATGTGCCAATGGCACGCACGGATATTGGGCCAAGTCGTGGGAGCTAGCTGGGCATAGCGGCTTGAAAATAAAAATTGGCTAGTGATGCGTGTTGGCATGTGCCAATGGCACGCACGGCTATTGGGCCAAGTCGTGGGCGCTAGCTGGGCATAGCAGCTTGAAAATAGAAATTGGCTAGTGATGCGTGTTGGCATGTGCCAATGGCACGCACGGCCAAGTTGACCTAGTTGCACGGTTTGCAAGCCTAGGGCGCTATTTTTGGCATGTTCCAAATGGTATAGCGGCTTAGAATGTGGCTAGTGGTGAGTGTTGGCATGTGCCAATGGCACGCACAACAAAGTTGACCTAGTTGCACGGTTTTCAAGCCTAGGGCGCTATTTTTTGCATGTGCCAAATGGTATAGCGGCTTAGAATTTGGCTAGTGGTGCGTGTTGGCATGTGCCAATGGCACGCACGGCCAAGTTGGCCTAGTTGCACGGTTTGCAAGCCTAGGGCGTTATTTTTGGCATGGGCCAAATGGTATAGCGGCTTAGAATTTGGCTAGTGGTGCGTGTTGGCATGTGCCAATGGCACACACGGCCAAGTTGACCTAGTTGCACGGTTTGCAAGGCTAGGGCGCTATTTTTGGCATGGGCCAAATGGTATAGTGGCTTAGAATTTGGCTAGTGGTGCGTGTTGGCATGTGCCAATGGCACGCACGGCCAAGTTGATCTAGTTGCACAGTTTGAAAGCCTGGGGCGCTATTTTGGCATGGGCCAAATGGTATAGCGGCTTAGAATTTGGCTAGTGGTGCGTGTTGGCATGTGACAACGGCACACACGGCCAAGTTGACCTAGTTGCACGGTTTGCAAGCCTAGGGCGCTATTTTTGGCATGTGCCAAATGGTATAACGGCTTAGTTTGGCATAGTTGCCTGTGGGTGCAGTATGTGGTTTGGTTTTGGCGTCGTTTCCATGGTGCGCAGTATGCGTCTTGGTTTCGGCGTCGTTGCCATGGTGCGCAATATGCGGCTTGGTTTTGGCGTCATTGCCATGGTGCGCAGTATGCGTCTTGGTTTTGGCGTCGTTTCCATGGTGCGTAGTATGCGGCTTGGTTTTGACGTCGTTGCCATGGTGCGCAGTATGCGGCTTGGTTTTGGCGTCGTTGCCATGGTGCGCAATATGCGGCTTGGTTTTGGTGTCGTTGCCATGGTGCGCAGTATGCGGCTTGGTTTTGGCGTCGTTGCCATGATGCGCAGTATGCGACTTGGTTTTGGAATTAGGGTTATGTGTCGAAAACCTTAATCCGATATTTTGAAAAAATACCCCTATTAATTATTTACACCTGAATTAAATGCTCTCAGTTAATGTGTTGCGGGCAATATTAGGTCATGGGGTTTTACGATTTTACCCCTTGTCTAAAATCCACCATCAACACATATCTACGAAAGTACGAAGTTCAAAAGATAAGCGTTATACTTCGTAGTCTAATTCCCTAATACTATGATCATACAAATATGACCATGCCACATCACTAGAATATCATACAATATGTTAGTATATACAGGTTTGCAGTTATGTTTTCAATATAGCACGACTTGAAAGATACGTTAGGAATGAAAGCAGTTCAAGTCAATATTACTAACCTCAAGAGGAAGGATGATGTTGTAGTTGTAGTTCGCTTCTTCTTCACTTTGTTCAGGTCTTCGGAGTAATACTTGTATGTTGTTAGAGCATTGCATGGTCGAACTCGCATGCGATTCTATCAAAAGAATGTTTGTCAATATTAGTGATCAAAACTATAAAGTATTTGATTTCTGGTCTACTATAGCTAAGGTCTCGGACTATGATAGAAAGTGTAGTTGAGCTCATGAACTCCATGGCGATCATCATACAAGATGAAGGATTACCCAAGGAACCAGTGGATCTTTATCGACTAAAAGGTATGTGGAGACTTGAACTTATCTATCACTCGAAAGTCTATCTATTCTATATTCTATCTTGAGATAAAATTCGTATTACTATATGGACTATGAATATACACATATGATATTTCGAGCTGAGTATATCTCGCTTATTTATATCTCGAAATATGTGTTGGTAAAGCTTTCAAGTTCATCTTTACCTAGTGACGAAAGTCATGTTATGTTTCAATCATTTTGGAAATAACTCTGACGAAAAATAGTTTGTGAATAATATCTATATAACGCCATCTGAGAATGTTTCAATGATTGAAATGAGAGTTTAGAAAATATAACCATTGGAGGATATAAGCATTGTTGTGGTAACAAATATATGTATAAGTCCTTAATGCTTGAATCGATGTTTGCGAACTTTGTTGATCAAGTGAAAATGGAGAAGTGCGTGAGCTTCAGTACACGAACTCAGTCCGCGAACCCAGTCCGCAAACTAGCGGAAGTTCTCGACCAAGAAATTCTGCTGGAGTTTGTGAACTCCATCCGGGAACCTAAGTCCGCTAACACAGTCCGCGAATTTGAGTAGGTTATGTCTAAAAACGATGTTTGTGAACTTATCATAATAATCTAAGGAATGCTATTTCAAACCGTGGATTTATAGTTTTTGAATTGATTCGAGTGAATCACATCATTTTTGCTTCAATTGTGTCTTGTGTAGTACATAAAGATCTAAGCAATTGAACAACTCTCTAACTAGTTCATTTGAGTCACTTGGACTAGTTATGGTGAAGAAGAATATGGTTGATATGAAAGTTATCATTTGGCTAACTAGTGTTGAACCAGCTAATGTACAAGTTTGGGTGCTTTTTTCATAAGCCAACAAATGTGTAGCACATGTGTGTATAGCAAGCTATGTTTTCGATCTAACGGTTGATAAATATTAGCTTGTATCTAATCAGGTTTTCATCTAACGGTGAATATTGAATGCTTTGTTACTAAGCTAACATTGATTGCAAACCCTGATTTGAAAGACTATATAAGGGAGAACTCTAGCAACTGGGAAACCTAATCCCCACATATTCTGTGTGATATTAGTTTGCTAAGTTAGAGTCGATTCTCCTTTAACCTTTGGTTTTCTTCTTCTAAAACCAGGTTAACGACTTAAAAACTTCATTGGGATTGTGAAGCCAGACCGATACTACTTTTATCGTAGTTGTGTGATCCGATCTTGATGTTTCTATCATATATCTGATAGGAAAGATATAAAAGTAGTCACAAATACTTCGTCTCATCGTTCGTGATTCCTTAATAATCTTCTTCGCTGCGTCGATTAATTTTATTGTGAGGTGATTGATAAGATGAGATGTTCTTCGGGATTATAAGTTTGGTTTTATCAATTGGTTCTTGTTCACCTTGATTTAGCAAAAGAAGGAATAAAACTCATTGGTTTATTCGTGGGAGAAGAATTTATCTATCCTTGTAGACTTTTATGTGGGAGACAGATTTGTTTATTAAAGTCTTCGACTTTGGGTCGTTGCAACTCTTGGTTGTGGGTGAGATCATCTAAGGGAATCAAGTGCATAGTATCCTGCTGGGATTAGAGGCGCAGGAACATAACTGTACCGTGGATCAGTGTGAGATTGGTTGGGGTTCAACTACAGTCCAGATCGAAGTTAGCTTGGAGTAAGCTAGTGTCTGTAGCGACTTAATACAGTGTATGTTTAATCTGGACTAGGTCCTGGGGTTTTTATGCATTTGCGGTTTCCTCGTTAATAAAATTCTGGTGTCTGTGTTATTTCTTTTCCGCATTATATTTTTATATATAATTGAAATAATACAGGTCGTGCGTTGTTTAATTGATTAAAATATCCGACCTTATTGGTTGTTGATTTAAATCGATTGACACTTGGATATTGGTTTTTTGTACCATCCAAGTTATCTCTCTTTGATTAAGACTCGCAGATTGTATTTGCTTGAGTAAATCAAATTGAGAGATAGAGATAATAAACTCCTTGAGATATTTTCTATTGATTGAGTCTGACTGTCTAGTTGATTATCTATTAAAGTAACTTGGAGTTTGTCCATACAGATTTCTAATCAATATATTGGGTTTGGTTGTTAGACCCCCGTTTTTTCAATTGGTATCAGAGCAGGCAAACACGTTCAAGACCTTACAAGTCTGTGTATATAGCGATCTGACTTTATGGACAAGAGTAGTATCTCTGATAAACGCATCACCAGAAATAAAATTTTTGTCTCGTCTATGAAAGAGAAAGATCCTTCAATCTCAAACATAGATGAACCTCGTGTTCAAACTAGACAGATATATTCTGACATGCATTGTTCTGGTTACATTTCAAAAGAGTCTATTTCTCAGGATAAATGGCAAATAGCTAAAGAGAGTAAGTTGATTTTAAATCTTGATAGAATTCAAGATAATATACTCAATCAGATGAAACAACATGTTAGTGTTCTTCTTGGTATGATAAGAGATTGCAAATCCAAAGAAAACACTGTAGATCATTCTTCATGTATGACTCTTGATGCAAGCCTTAAAAATGATGCGTTGGAAATAGAACATCTCTTGAGTAAGCCCTCTATTCAAGGATGCTCTAAGAAATCCAATATACCAAGTACTTATGCTACAACTGAAAATGCTCCAGCACCAGAAGTAAAAATGGAGTTCCTTCCAATTAAGAAAGATATGTTAGGTTCCTCTGATCAAGAAAAATCCTCATCATATGGAAGGAAGAGATCTCCCGACAAGAATGTTAAGACTAAACTGGCTAATCACTCGTGTGATCAGAAAGTATATCTCTTTTGCGAAGCAAAAGGTTCTGTTAGACAAAAGAGGAACTCTAAGTTGAATAAAAATTCTCTTGTTCAACTTCAACACACCTTAGACTTAATCCTCAAGGGTGTAACTGACATTCGTATGTCGAAACTCATGAGTTTTCATACGTACCCTGTGCATGTTACTAGGAAGGTCAGGTCAATGAGTTCCTCAAATGTTCGAAAGCAGAACAGAAGTCTTAATAAGAATCGTCTTAGGAAAAAATCAAGCAGCTGGTTCTGAAAATAACATGTCCCTTGATTTTGAAAAAAATACAGGAGAAAGAAGGAAACATGATGATATGAGAAATAACCTGATAAAGATAATTCAAGGCTACAAAGAAATTGTCAACAGGTTGTCATCCTCCTCTAGTCAAGAGTCTTTTGGTAAGAACCCAAACTATGTCTCATATTTTGATAACAATAAGTTTTATGATAATTTCTCAATTCAAAAGGGTTCCCTCTCACAATTCAGGAGGAAAAAGAGACTTGATAACGAACACAGTTCCTTGAATGAGCTCGGAGCTCAGACTTGTGCTAATTAATCACAAGTTAGGAACTTGCTCATAAAAATCCTGCTGAGCAAGATATGTAAAAGTAAGGTGTACTTTGGCAATTTGTGTTTGGCCTAGTTAAGCTCTTCTCTTAACGTTTATAGATAAACTAGTGCCATCAGACAATATTGCCTAAAAGTATTTGCAATGTCTTTTATTATTTTCCTAGTTAATTGTCTTTTGTTCTTTTCTTGTGGGGTGGGTGCACTGTGTTCGAATGTGTACGCGGGTTACCATTTCGAGTTTATAGCTTGGAAACCCTAAAAGCCTTTCTTCTAAACAAAACCTTCAAATAGCCGACCTATTGAGTTACATAAGTCACGTACGTAACTCTAGGTTTTTATGGGTTATCAAGAATGTCCTCTTCTTCATCATTCTATGGTGGTTTTGCAAAGGGATTTCTTGAGAATGGTTTTGGTCTTGAATCAAAAGGAAGAAAGAAAAGAACTCTTGTGGAAGATGGAGCACCTAATGCCTCATGCTACTATGCTTACTCACACCAAGATGTTGAGAATGAGGATATGGTGTTTGCTAAAGTGGTTCATGACTTTCTTAAATACTTTGAGAAAGCGAAACTGCAACTTGTTGATACAATGAATGATCTTGATTTTGTTAGAAGTGAGTTAAAAAAGGTTATTGCTGACCTTGGTCTCATGAAGTCACATGTTATAGAACTTCTCAATAAGGATATCTTCTCCGAAGACGCAGTTGATAACATGGATCACGAGCTCAACAATATTGAAACCCGTAAAGCTGTCAAACGTGAACTTTAGCTCATGAATAGTTTCTAGCAACTTGAGTTCTTATTGCCTAGTAAATCTTTTTTTTTTCTTGTTTATTTAGAAGAATAACTAGTGATTTCGAATAGTCATTATTGTGATTACACATAGCTATATCCAAATTTTTCATCTTCTTGTTTTTAGATTTTTTGGTTAAATTCTAAACTTGTTTGGAAGATGATTTTTGTAGTATTAATCTTTTGATTTTATATATTGCAATACTGTTAAGGGATATGTGTGTTTACGTCCGTGAACTTGATTGTCTCATATTTTGTCAAAAGTAAAGTCGTTCGTGAATTGATATGCAAATATTGATAAAAGAATGAATAGACTTTTGACAAAACACGAAAGTTAAGCCTATATTGTCAATTATTGATGTAAGATAGGTTAAAATCTTTTGTGATTCAAGGATTATGTCTATTGTGTGTCATTGTGAAAATAGTGATGGAAGCATAGAATGAATCCTTGCTTTTTCCACGGTATAAGGTCGAATATCCGATCCACAATTTTTGTGTTAATACTGTGTTGTTCCATGAAGTGTCTTATGCTGAGCACTAAAACAACAAAAGTTGATTGCCTTGTGATTAACTTAGTTGTTGTTTCGTAAAGTACTTCATGTTGAACATGATTGAACTAAATTAATCATCTTGTGTGATTATTTAGTTAGCACTCCATAAGTTTTCTTATGTTTGAGCATTTCTTTGACTGGGTTGGTTATTCGTGATTAACTTAGTCATTGCCCCATAGATTTCTTATGTCGAGTGTGGCCAATTAAATTGATTACTTTGTAATTAGTTTGGTTGAGTATGACTATTAGATTATTTGCGAGTTTTCTTGTGATTAATCTAATTGATTTAAGTTTCCATAAGTTTACTTGTGTCGAGCATATTTAATCAAATTAATATTGGTTCTCCTTGGTTAATGTGATTGAATATTTCTTTTTGGATTCCAAATTCATACTTGTATGTGATTTGTTGAAGTCTAAAGAAATCCTTCTTTTCCTTTTGAAATTAAGGTCGCTCTTGTTGTTCCCTTGGGAATGACATTTTATGGGGGAGAGTTCTTTTGAACTTGCGCGTAATTTCCAAATCTTTATGGGGAGTGCGGCTGTGGAATATTATAGGGGTTATCTTGTATCTTTATGAACTCCTTGGTGAATGCATTTAGCTTGTTCATAAAATATCTCTTACGAAAATTTCATTAGGATCCCGTTCTTGTACCTTTGCCAATTTTATTGACAAAAAGGGGGAGAATTAATATGTAGTTCACACTACAAATACATATGGTTTTCGGATCATTATGTAAGGGGGAGTGGTTTCCATGTGAGATGGAGTGTTGACTAAGGGGGAGTGAAGTATCACCATAGTATTGTTGTTAAAGTTGTGATGCAATTGGACTTTGACGTTGTGTAATGATACTATGACAGTGTATAATAATAATTGAGAACCATTGCTTTTCTCATTATTATAGCTATGGATTTTCAACAATGATGGTGCTAAACTTGCAACCTTTGGGATCATTGGATTACTTGGAAGTGACGAAGATTTCGAGTATTGTTGAAGATTAGACGACATGTGGAATAGGAGCTACAAATTTTATTTATAAATTTTGTATTCCATATGTATTAATAGTTTTGCCACTAAAATTGACAAAGGGGGATATTGTTAGAGCATTGCTCGGTCGAACTCGCATGCGTTGCTATCTCAAGCATGTTTGTCAATATTAGTGATCAAAACTATAAAGTCTTTGATTTCTAGTCTACTACAGCTAAGGTATCAGACTAGGATATAAAGTGTAGTTGAGCTCAAGAACTCCATGGAGATCATCATACAATACGAAGGACTACTCAAGGAACCAATGTATCTTCATCGATTAAAAGGTATGTGGAGACTTGAACTTATATATCATTCGAAAGTCTATCTATTCTATCTCCTATCTTAAGACAAAAGTCGTTTTACTATATAGACTAAGAATATACACATATGATATTTCGAGCTGAGTATATCTCGAAATATGTGTTGGTAAAGCTTTCAAGTTCATCTTTACCTAGTGACGAAAGTCATGTTATGTTTCAATCATTTTGGAAATTGCTCTGACGAAAAATAGTTTGTGAATAACAACTATATAACGCCCTCTGAGAATGTTACAATGATTAAAATGAGAGTTTAGACAATATAACCATTGGAGGATATAAACATTGTTGTGGTAATACATATATGTATAAGTCCTTAATGCTTGAACCGAAGTTTGCGAACTTTGTTGATCAAGTGAAACCGGAGAAGTGCGTGAGCTTCAGTCCGCGAACTGGCGGAAGTTCTCGACCGATAATTTCTGCTGGAGTTTGTGAACTCTATCCAGGAACTTAAGTCCGTGAACCCAGTCCGCGAACTTGAGTAGGTTATGTCTAAAAACGATGTTTGTGAAATTATCATAATAAACTAAGGAATGCTATTGCAAACCGTGGATTTATAGTTCATGAATCGATTCGAGTGAATCACATCGTTTTTGCTTCAATTGTGTCTTGTATAGTACATAAAGATCTAAGCAATTGAACAACTCTCTAACTAGTTCATTTGAGTCATTTGGACTAGTTATGGTGAAGAAGAATATGGTTGATATGAAGTTATCATTTGGCTAACCATTTGGTTAACTAGTGTTGAACCAACTAATGTACAAGTTTGGGTACGGTTTTTACAAGCCAACAAACATGTAGTACATGTGTGTATAACAAGCTATGTTTTCGATCTAACGGTTGATAAATATTAGCTTGTATATAATCAGGTTTTCATCTAACGGTGAATATTGAATGCTTTGTTACTAAGCTAACATTGATTGCAAACCCTAATTTGAAAGACTATATAAGGGAGAACTCTAGCAGCTGGGAAACCTAATCCCCACACATTATGTGTGATACTAGTTTGCTAAGCTAGAGGCGATTCTCCTTTAACCTTTGGTTTTCTTCTTCTAAAACCAGGTTAATGACTTAAATACTTTATTGGGACTATGAAGCCAGACCAATACTACTTTTATCGCAGTTGTGTGATCTGATCTTGTTGTTTCTATCGTACGAGTATAATTGTAATAATTGGATTGAGATTTCTATCTCCTATAGGCAAGATATAAAAGTAGTCACAAACACTTCATCTCATCGTTTGTGATTCCTCAATAATCTTCTTCAATGCGTCGATTAAGTTTATTATGAGGTGATTGATAAAGCTGAGCTGTTCTTCAGGAACATAAGTCTGGTTTTATCAATTGGTTCATGTTCACCTTGATTTATCAAAAGACGGAACAAAATTCATAGGTTTATTCGTGGGAGATGAATTTATCTATCCTTGTAGACTTTTCTGTGGGAGACAGATTTGTTTATTAAAGTCTTCGACTTTGGGTCGTAGCAACTCTTGGTTGTGGGTGATATCAGCTAAGGGAATCAAGTGCATAGTATCCTGCTGGGATTAGAGGCGCAGGAACATAACTGTACCGTGTATCAGTGTGAGATTGGTTGGGGTTCAACTACAGTCCAGACCGAAGTTAGCTTGGAGTAATCTAGTGTCTGTAGCGGCTTAATACAATGTATGTTTAATCTGGACTAGGTCCTGGGGTTTTTCTGTATTTGCAGTTTCTTCGTTAACAAAATTCCTGTGTCTGTGTTATTTCTTTTCCGCATTATATTTTGTTATTTAATTGAAATAATACAGGTTGTGCGTTGTTCAATCAATTAAATTATCCGACCTTATTGTTTGTTGATTTAAATTGATTGACACTTGGATATTGGTATTTGGTACCATCCAAGTTATCTCTCTTTGATTAAGACTCGCAGATTGTATTTGCTTGAGTAAATCAAATTAAGAGATAAAGATAATAAACTCCTTGAGATATTTTCTATTGATTGAGTCTGACTGTCTAGTTGATTCTCTAGTAAAGTAACTCGGAGTTTGTCCATACATATTGCTAATAAAAATATTGGGTGTGGTCGTTAGACCCCCGCTTTTTCATATGTCTCAACATTCCTAGACTTTCTAGTCTAACCTAAACAAAGTTGACTCTAGTATACAATCAAGCGACTTTAGATGAGTTTTGAGTCACTAAAATATGACAACCAAACTTGACATACCAACGCTTGGTGAGTTCAACCGAGCTATGATCTAACAATACTACCTACAGATAAAAAGACCTTACCTGCTCATCCTAAATCCTAAATACGCTATTTGTAAGACTAACATCCACGATCTTGGAATTCAAAATATCCAAAGGTTTCTTCCTTAAGTAAGACTTCTTCTGAAATATAATCATTTGAGTTTAACAGGTTCATAGGCAAAAGAAATCGTCAAAACCTCCATCAAATGATAATTTGAGGATAATGACTTCTTTCAAAGAGGCTACTAAAGGGAAGAAATCAACAAGTAAGAATCCAATCTTTTATCATAAGATAAACAAACTCGGAGTATCCCCTTGGGATACAAGTGGTGAGTCTCACTCTCACTCCATCGCTACTTAGTTACAATGATGGGTGCATCCTCAACACTGACTTGTGATGCATTTTCAACCAAAATCCCTTCCCTATATATGTCTTATTTAAATTTCTACAAGTAAATATTTTGGAGTTGTTGACCATGCACCGAGTCGCACCCCTTTTCGTAACATACGAAATCCAAGTAAATGCATATCTCGTTCTCAACCAATGCCCAAAATGCACCATAATGATAAATTTTAGTTCGTAGCCAACGTTCTCTCCCTATATATATTTTATTTTTATTTTCACACTTGGAAATTTAGGAGTTGTTGACCATGCACCGACTCACACCCTTTTTTTGCGATAAATATAATGATGCATTAGCATCATAATGCTTCATTGGATGAACACCATGGGTAAATGTTGTATGTCTTGGTAATGGCCAAGAAAAATCATACTGTAGCATCTAAATGCTTAAACGATGCATTACTTCCACTAAGTGTGCATTGTAAGTTCGAGGTGATGTATCTTTTTCTCAATGACGAATCGTAAAGGCACAACATTGCCGAATGATGAACTTTGAAATAAGATGTATCACTTTACCAAGTCTGCATCACAAGTTTGGGAAGATGCATCATTAACGCATCCCAGAGTATATAACGCAGACCCGAGATGAAGCTTAATCTTATATAAAGACGCACCCTACATTATGTAAAAAATGTGTGTGTGTGTGGGGGGGTGGGGGGAGTTACAATAGTAATATGAATGATAGTTTATAGTTATTTGAGTTTGCTCACTGATAGTAACTTGGAGGTGCTTCCTCCTCCTCCATACCTTTCTGCAATTCTGGATTTAGATAATGTCGAAGAAATATAGGAAATATTTGATGTAGATTGGTGATGAAGAGGTGTATGTAGTTGGTTAGTGATCCAAAGGAAGATTAACATATGGCCGAGAATGAATGCGGGGGTGCTAACATTATTGATGAACACGAAAATAATGGTATGGGTTTAGTGATTATGATTGGATTGAACCCGAGGAATAGTTGGTTAATGATGAATTAGCTATGTCAGGTTGTGGATTTTTAGGTGCTCCTGGTGCTGGTGAGGGTGTTGATGCAATTGGCATAAAATTTGGTATCATATGGCTATCTTGGCGGGTCCTCTTATTGGTTTTTCATGATGGGGTTTCAGAGACCAATATTGTTGATGTTATCCATGTTGATGGAGGAATTGTTGCCAAAACATGTAATGGTAACCATGATGAACCGGATAAACAAGCTAGATCGAGTGGATTCTCTCTGCCAAAGTTTAAAAAGATGGACGTAATTCCAATCGTACCAGAAGCAAGACGAATAGCCTGCAATAAATATATATAGTTAAAATTTATACTCTTATCAAGAACTTAGAAACCTTGATAATATTTTTCGGAGATATACGAGCATCGTGGTGTTGCTCGTATAGAGCTCTAGTAGTGAAGGGTGGAAGCAAGGACTTTGTAACTTGAACTTTGTATTGATTGATTCTTGCTTTCTTGCTTACAAATGAATACAACATGCCTATTTATAGGCTACAAAAGAAGAAGAGAACTATGCCTATGGAGGCTAACAACTATGCCTATGGAGGCTTACCAAACCAACTACTAGACAATCTAGTATTCTTGTTTGATTTGTCTAACCCTAGAACACTCATTTTACACATGTTAATTGTCTAATATTGACTCTAGACATCCTAGATATTTCTAGGTTAGTCTAGATAGGTGTGAACTCTTGACTAAGTTGGTGTTGAATTTTCAACACTCCCCCTCAACACCTACTTTCCAACTTCTCTTTATCTTAGACGTTTCGGTCCCTTTCATAGTTTAAGGATGTTTCGGTCCTCTTCATAGTTTAAGGACGTTTCGGTCCTCTTCGGAAGTTTAAGGACATTATGGTCCTCTTCGGAAGTTTAAGGACATTACGGTCCTCTTCGGAGTTTTAGAACATACGGGTTCCATCGTAGTTTAGGGACATTGCGGTCCTCTTCGTAGTTTTAGAACATACGGGTTCCATCGTAGTTTAGGGACATTGCGGTCCTCTTCGTTTCAGTAAAATACTTCTTGTACTCTTTGGACAACTCATAGGATTTTCACCCACTTTTGTTGTTCTCTATCTCATCACCACTTGGTGATTGCTTCCATTTCTTCACAATCTTTTTGTTGTTTCTTCTTCTCTTCTTCTTTTATTCCGGTCATGCTTTTGTTGCGAAAACCTTCACACTTCTTTGATTTTTTTTTTAAAGATTCTCTCACAATCTTTCATTTCGTCAAGCTTCTGCCACAAGCTCTAACTATTTTTCTTCTTGTTATTTGATGTTACAAATTTGCCACTTTATCCAGATTTGCCACATTTTACGAATTAATAATGATTTGCCACGCTATGACATAATTGTCACACTTTGGTTTGTACGTATTTAAACAAACACCTGTAAACCCATTTAGACTTCATTTGGACATTACAAATTAGGTAATTCCAACACTCCCCCGTAATTTGTAATGGCTCTGTTTTTTTTTTTTTTTTATATTCACCCAATCTCCGTTTGCGGCTCTTATCTCCTCATGCTTGCTTCGCTCTGTGATAAACTCTTTATGTTTGCCGCCACGTACCGCCGTTTTTTTGTTCTTCTTCTTATCACGAGTATGATTTAGTATCTCGTGACAAACATGCCATGCTTTTCTTCGACAATTGAGGAAGCAATCTGTTGCTCTTATCCTCAATATTTTTTTTTCTTCCCGATTTGAGGAAACAACCACTTATTGTTCTTACCCTCAAACCCTTCTCTGATCACTTATTAGGAAGTGACCCTTTCTTCTTCTCTTTTATCTTGTTTTTTTTTTCTTTCATGGAGACCCCTTTTTTTTTTCTTCATGGAGACCCCATTTCTTCTCTTTTAGTATTTCTTGCTCATTTAGTATGTCTCCTAACTTCTGCGCGCAAGCCTCTACAAATTCAACATTTTTGAAATGTCGATATTACAAAAGCTTTGTCTTGTAGTAGCAGTAGTTTTTTCTTCTTCCAGTGGATACATGTCCACCGGCTTCGTGTCACAAGTAGAAACTTGATGTTGTCGTGACAAACATGGCATTCTTGCCATTTTTTTTTTCTCTCAAAACCGAGTAGGTCGTCTCATTGAGGCTCTCTTCCCACAATATGAGGAGGCGATCATTTGAAGCTCTCTTCCCTCAATATATGGAGGCATTCGTTGTTGACGTTTTCATGATATCGGCTTCTAAAACTCTTGAACGATTGTGGAGGCAATCCTTGGTGCACTCTTCCCACAATTGTCTTTAGAATTTTGTAAACAATTTGAGGAGGAAAATTATTGCTCTCTTCCCTCAAACTTGTCTTCTGGTCACTTATCAAAAAGTGATTTCTTTTTTTCTTCTCTACTTTTCTTTTTCCACATGGAGGCGTTTTTGCTCCTATGAAGGTAGGAATTTTTTTTTTTTTTTTTTTTGACAGTTGGAATGGTTGAAATCTTCTTAGTGGTGTTTGCATCTTCTCCTTCTTAAACTTCATATCTTCTCAACTCGAAAGCTTTGAAACCCATCAATTCGTAGCGGAAACTTTTACGCCCATTTCGGATCGAACGAGCTCTGATACCAAGTTAAAATTTATACTCTTATCAAGAACTTAGAAACCTTGATAATATTTTTTCGGAGATATATGAGCATCGTGGTGTTGCTCGTATAGAGCTCCTAGAGCTCTAGTAGTGAAGGGTGGAAGCAAGGACTTTGTAACTTGAACTTTGTATTGATTGATTCTTGCTTTCTTGCTTACAAATGAATACAACATGCCTATTTATAGGCTACAAAAGAAGAAGAGAACTATGCCTATGGAGGCTAACAACTATGCCTTTGGAGGCTAACAACTATGCCTATGAAGGCTTACCAAACCAACTACTAGACAATCTAGTATTCTTGTTTGATTTGTCTAACCCTAGAACACTCATTTTACACATGTTAATTGTCTAATATTGACTCTAGACATCCTAGATATTTCTAGGTTAGTCTAAATAGGTGTGAACTCTTGACTAAGTTGGTGTTGAATATTCAACATATATAATTAAAATTAGGTACTTTTGGTTGATTAACACGTGAATGTGGATGATTTTTTTTTTTTTTTTTCAGATGATTTTGTATATCTAAGGTGAAAAATTGCAAGTTGAAACCTTAGATGAAGGGTAAAAATTGTGAATGGTAATTGCACGTATGGATCTATATTGAACAATTTGTTTAGGGTAATTTATATGATTCCTAAGTGAATAACTTTGTGGGAATAGGGGATTCGAAGTAGCTTAGGCTTTTTGAGACTGACAGAGCAATAAATTAGCAGTTGGTTTGGTTTGATTTAGTTTAGTCTAGTCCCCTTAGAGAAACTGCAGTCATACGACTATAACTAAAGACTAAAAACCAAAATTTTTTGAAAAAAATGGGTTTACTCCGTGTGCGACGCTACAGTGGGATGAGTAAATTTGGTGGGGCGTGTGCGACGCTACGGTGGGAGGAGTAAATTTGGTGGGGCGCAACTTTAAAGTTGCGCCTGAATCAAGCAAACTTATTAGTTGTGCCCCACCTTTTTTTTTCTTTTTCTTTCGGGCGTAACTTTGAAGTTGCGCCCCATTTTTTTTTTTTGAATTCGGGAGTAACTTTGAATTACGCCCCACCATCAGGTGTAAATCATACCTACGCCCCACCATCAGGTGCAAAAACAGCTATAACGTCTGACCCTGTGTATGGGATGGCACAGTGCAGGAATCACCTCTCCACTTCTGATTGTTTATCTTGTTTTTCTGATGCTGTTTCTCAAATTCGGAATTGTTCGTCTGCTAATGGCGCTAGATTTATTTACGATGGTTGCTTCCTGAGGTATGAATTTTTCTTGTTTCAATCATTTGAATCATTTCAGTCTTCGTACTAATCATTACTTTCATTTAAGGCATATATCAATGACAGTCCATACTCCATACCTGGGTTGGTTCGGTATATAATGATAAAGAAAGAAATCTAGACTCATTGCTCATTCAACTTTTCAAGGATTTGAGAATGTTGTCTGTCATGTCATGTCATGTCATGTCATGTCATTTATTTATTTATTTTATTTTTTTTAATAAAAAATGAACCTTTTCATTAATGAGATTTCAAAGTTACAATTAGTTTAAGATCGAAGATAAGAGAATATAAAGTAACAAGAACATACCGTAAGAGTACAATACCGAGAAATCCGACAAGAGAAAGAGAAGGATTACCGGAGTAAGTCAAATACAAGTATGAATAAGATCCGATTAAATCGGAAGAATGATGGTTTTTCTCGGAATTAAATTCCAACCATTTAGTTTGTTTTTCTTCTATAGAAAGAAATGCTCCCAAAATAGGAGTGATTTGCTCAAATCTCTTATAGCTAGTGATGAAGCTTCCGTCGTCAAAAAGACCATCTATGGAGATTCCGTCGCCGGATAAGTTGACGATGAAGATTCAGTCGCCGAAGATAACCAAGATGAAGATTTCGTCGTTGGAGAGCTTGGAGAGCATCACTATCGATCTAAAAACCCAACCTAATAACCAAGAATCGCCACTAAAGCGAAGATAAACCTCAAAAGAGTAGATAAAACCACCAAAATGGTGTAGATAAGTAGAAAACATAATAAAAACCAAACTAATCTACCAACTAACCTAGAAAGCAAGGAAAAATGAAGAAATCTGCTCAGATCTAGTCCAAAAATGGACTAGATCTGAGCAGGGAAGAGTTATTTTTGATGGTTTTGTTGGAGAAGAAGAAGGAGTGAGAGAGGGGAGAGAGGAAAAAGGAATTATCAATTTTGGATAGATTCTGTCATGTCATCTGACCCTAGTTAGAAATTCGGGGTACGGGTAGTAGTTCGGGACCAAACAAATACCGATTGTGAAAACAAATAAATCTATAATTCCTATTGGTTTCTGAAAATTACTACCATAATCAGAATAAAATAAACATCATTAAACTACCGATTGTACAATCAGTAGGCAATAAACATCATGAAACTACCGATTGTGAAAATTCCCAATCATGTGAAAATGGAATCTCCTATATATAACAAATTTCTCCCGATTGTAGACTTAACTACCGATTATGGAGGGCATATTTGTCATTTCGAAAAATTTGAGATAAGGGGTGGCTTTGTTTTAGGTTTGATGACCTTTTTTGTCTTTTTGTGTCCCCCCTAATTCTGTTGGGGTCGCCCCTAAAAATGCCAGGTTTTTCTTAGCTCACAAGTATGATTTATTAGTTCACAAAATTGGTTAAAAAGACCAAAATCAACAATTCCTGGATGAAAAGGACATTAAGATTTTGATACTGTTTAAATGGACAAAAATGTAAAAATAGCTAGGATGTAAACAGTTTCATCCTACCCATTTTCAAATATTTTTTCTTATTTTTAATTTATATCAGGATGCATCCAGTTTCATCCTTGCTATTTTTTAAGTTTAAGTCAGGATGAATCCAGTTTCATCCTTGCTATTTTTTTGGTGTCCATTTCACCCATACTAATTTTTACTCGTCCATTTGAACCATGTTTTAAAAATATTTGGACAAATGACCCATTTTCCCTTACACAAAATTGGTTAAAAAAACCAAAATCAACAATTCCTGGGTGAAAAAGACATCTAGATTTTGATACTGTTTAAACGGACAAAAATATGAAAATAGCCAGGATGTAACCAGTTTCATCCTACCCATTTTCAAATATTTTTTCTTATTTTTAATTTACATCAGGATGCATCCAATTTCATCCTCGCTATTTTTTAAGTTAAAACCAGGATGAATCCAGTTTCATCCTTGCTATTTTTTTGTGCCCATTTCACCCATTAATTTTTTTACTCGTCTATTAGAACCATGTTTTAAAAATATTTAGACAAATGATCCATTTTCCGTTTCCGTTATTAGTTTCCTGTGGTAATCGGTAAAATCCTTTCATCGCAAATGCTCTTGAATAGCATCTATGTTGCATGGACACGTGACACGGTTACGGGGACACGCCAAATCTCTAAAAATTGGGTTACGCGGACACGTTAGATGTATTCCCTCCACCAGTAAAATGAGATTTTACAACAATCTGTTCAATAAAATAATAGTTGTTATATGCAAAATATTTAATTGCTAATTAAATAAAATTAATAATAATGAAATAACAGTAATGTTTTTCATGAATAATTCTTGGATTTGACTAAAAAGAGAATAAATTGGCGTCACATTTAGTATATTTTGATTTTCCAAGCCACAATTAATCATTTATGGTGTGTCCGAAAGTGTCTAATTAGTGTCCGTAAAGTGTCTAATGTCGGTTTTTATGCGACACGTGATGTGGCGTGTCCATCACGTGTCGTAATCGTGTCGTGTGTCCGACACAGTTACGTCATATTTCTTGCCGTGTCCGTGCAACATAGAATAGCATACAAGAAGCACCTGACGAATTAAGAGCTACCAAGAAACGACAGATATTTTGATTTTTCTTCTTAAGGTCGAGATCATCCTTTGGTTTAATGACGAGGCTACCACGATCATTGTAATTTAATAGGAATTTATAACTATATAAGTGGAAAATTCCTTGTTCTAATCAAACGAACCTCAGATCAGAAATGAACTGGTGGAATGGAGACATCAAAGGCCTAATAGTTTAGCCACCAGGTAAGACTGCCACAGTGACACGGAATGTGATGGCAGCCGGCCTACCTATCCCAGCCTCACAATTGGCATACTGTATAGAATTGGAGGGAGTGATGGAATACTTGGTACAGCCGGCCTATCCCCTTCGCAGATTATATACTTCACCTGTACAAAGCCTTCATTGGTGATTAGGGATGTACATGGTTCGGCTTGATTCGGTTTCAAGCCAATCCAAAACCGAAACCAATACTCTCGGTTTCTTAAAATGAAAACCAAACCAAACCATTAACCATTGGTTCGGTTTCTTAATGGTTATAGCCGGTTTCGGTTTCTTCCATTGGATATCGGTTAACCAGTTTACTATGTCGATTTCAGAAACCGATACCAAATATAATGAAAAAAAACATAGTTCAAAGTTTATAAAACCAACCTACGACTACAAAAGGCGTTATAGTTCAAAGTTTTCAAATCTAAGAAAAGATAAGATTACATCATCTTTCAGTTTCACAGAAACATATATAAAAAAAAACAAACTAAGCCATAGCAGCTAAACATCACTACGCCTCGTCGCCTCCTCAAACTCAAGTGATAGCTTCTGATTTTCCAGGGTTGTTGACTGCATGTATGAAAATGGCAAGCAAGTAAGCAACTCGATAGAGTGATAGACTGATAGTTACAAATTTAGAATCTAATCCAGTTAGAAATTCAGATTTTCCGGGGTTGTTGACTTGCATGTATATGAAATAGTAATGATATGTGGTGGTGGTGGATAATGCTATTGGAGTCGTGGTGAGATGAATTACCTTGGTACTCCTTAGTCGTCAACATCATCATCTGTTATGTTTACGAACATGGATTTAGAAAGAGAGTCCAAAAAATTCTGCAATGAACAAATGGCAAATGCACAACACAGTTAGTAGTATACTGATTATTGTCAAGGAATTCTACATACAAATTAACAATTGAAATAATACTAGAATTAACTTCCTCTTCTGGTGCCAAGGAAGAAATATCAAGATCAATCGGCGTCTTCAACCAATTTTGAGCACAAATCAATGCCTCAACTGTTGTGGGAAGTAAAGAACTTCGATATGGATCGAGAATACGTATCCCAGTGCTAAAGGCAGATTCAGATGCCACTGAAGAGATGGGTATAGCCAATATATCTCTTGCCATTAGTGCCAAAGTAGGATACCTAGTTGAGTTCGTCTTCCACCAACCTAAAATATCAAAAGAAGATTTCTCATTACGCGGTTCTCGTTTCTCTCTCAAATAATCCTCCAACTCACTTTTCCCTTCATGATCAATACATTCCTCTTCTTCTCTTGCTCTCTCTGCCATAAGCGCAGCTATAGCAGAATCTCCTTCATGGTCTAGTTCAGTGCCAAAAGTACCACCACCACTACTATCTGTCATAACTGTTGAGCTTCCAGCACTTAATTGGACATCCCAGTACTCCTCAAAAAGAGCCTTAAAGTCCCTCATTACGAGATCCAATAGTTCTGTTCTCAAATAAATTCATAACTGAGCAAAATATGCAGGAAAACCAATCCACAGTTCAAACACAGGTTCATCATTAACAAATTCAGAACTCACACACAAATACACAATACATATAAACAATCAACAATACATCTAGAACTCACTCTGGGAGTCTAAAACCAGTAACCACATATACATCACTACTCACTTGATTAAGTACAGGCTAAAACAATAAAATCAAAGTTCAAGAAAACACCCAGCTTTTAAGAATCCTAAATTTTTAATTCTTGAGGAAAAATAACTTACTGGTGTTGAGGAAAAATAACTTACTGGTGTTGATCCTGAATCCTCCATGGTTGAATCAAATAAATCAACTGAATCCGGCAAAAAAAACAAAACAAGCAAAATCAATTTTTTTTAGTAAACCCTAGATTAAACATAAATCATGTAAATCAAGTAACCCAAGCTACAAAAATATGATAACTCTTTAAAGAAATTAGATGTTCACCTGTTTATTTCGTCTGCGAAGATGATACCTTCTACTTAGTAAACCCTAGCTAACACTTTGAGAATTTTCACTTTTCAGGTACCATCGACATCGATTTACTTTTCGAGAACGAGAAGAAGGAGGAGGAGAAGAAGAAGCGAGGAATGATTATTGATTCTTTGGATTATTGAATTTTACTCGGTACCATCTACTTCTAGTAAACCCTAGTTTCGTTCTACCTACGAAGTACTAACTAAAGGAGGAGGCGAAGAAGAAGAGATTAGATGTGAAGAAGTTAGGTCGAATGTATTCCTAATGGGTTATAACTGAACGAAGGGTGGGGATTGAATCTATCAAAATTTAATCAACGATCCATAATAATCGGTTTTACCAATGGTTCTTGGTTCGGTTTTCAGGTGAAACCAAAACCAAACCAATAGTGTCGGTTTTTCCAAATTTTTTACCAAACCAATCCAAATCTTAATGGTTTGGTTCGGTTTCTTGCTTATTGGTCTGGTTCGGTAGGTTTCCAGTGGTTAACCGACACCATGTTCACCCCTATTGGTGATCCTTCGTGCATTGTTTGTTTGTCATTTTTGCATCATCTTTTCACAAAGAATCCATGCGGATCAGTTACACCATGGGTCCGCAAGAGGGTGTATGCCCCCTTTTTATATGGTCAATTTTGGTTTCAGCATTGGATGGTTTCTTGTCGTTTTCTTCTCGTTGTATTTTAAGATATTCTCTTCGCGAGCAGAGTTATTTTAATACTGAAAAGCTAAAGTAATTGGTTTCTTCGTCTATAAATACAAGCTTGGTAAAGAGACGTCATGAATTGGTAGAGGGGCGTCAAGTGTGATAGCAATGTCCCTTTTATTGGGCAATGTCCCTTTTATTGGTTAGGGGGTGTCTTATAGGGGTGTAGAATGACTAGATTACCCTTTTCACCTTAAATTAACTAAAATCAAATCAATTTTTTTTAATTAACCAAAATCAAATTAATTAACCAAAATCAAATCAGTTTTTTTTTTCATCTTCTCTTCTCCTCCATCAACCCTAACCTCCATTAAAACCGAAAATGTCATCGTCTCCGATTAATCAGCGATTTGAAAAATGTTTGGAAAAACCCAGTTAGGGTTTAGTATGTTGTGTTGGATTTAAGTTAATTTTGTATCAAAAATTAGGGTTTTGAATGAGAATTGAAATTGAAATTTCTGGGTTTATGCTAGTTACGGTTGGTAATAACTCAAATACGAATCAGAATCGAGATTGGGTTGATGTTACGGTTGGTTTAAACTCAAATACCAACCGTAAGTTCTTAGTTTTGGGAATATGTTCGATTCGGTTTTTATTTGCATCATATTTGTCAATCAGTAATTGAGTTACGGTTTGAAACTCAATTAAATTAACCAACCGTAAATCATCCTGAATGTTAACAACTTATCAAATAGTTATGTACGGTTCAAAAGTTAAGATGACTTACCAACCGTAGGTTAGTTACGGTTGGTTTCTATCCATTAGTTACCAACCGTAATTTAGTTACGGTTGGTAACTAAATTAAATTACCAACCGCAACTGGGTTTACGATTGGATCTTCCCCAAATTTAACCAGTTACGGTTGGTATTCGATAACTTACGAACCGTAACTAAGAGTTACGGTTGGTCACGAGCAAAATTGCAACCGTAAGTTCTTCTGAAAATTCAAAATTTTGATTTTGTTATGCAATTTAGATAATTTTGAGCGAGAAAAAGCTAATTGGAACTAATTTAGAAGTATATCGGGTCACTGGAATCACTCATTTTGGTGGAGTGAATCAAAATCTAGGGTTTCACAAATATCACATAAGTTTTCTTCTCCTCAATTTTTTTTTATTTTTTATAACTCTAAAAATCTGATTTTAGAGTTATAATACACTAATCTTGATAATCAACACTAATCTTAATTATCATTACTAATCTTGATTATTAACAATAAGGGCTAATTAGTCATTTACAGATTTTCATTGATAAGGGGTGCTTGAATTTACTTCTAATAACCTTTTTTGTCTTATTAGTTTGACGCCCCTCTACCAATTCATAACGCCCCTTTACCAAGCTTGATAAATAATATGATCCATCACTCTTGTTCAAATTCTTATTTCTTCTCCAGGGAAACAATATGCCTTTCTTCTGTGCGTTTTCAATTACTCCTTTGAAGCTGTTGTTGTTATTATTAGGCCTAGTAGTAGTAAATTCAGAACCTCAAATAAATCTATTAGACAAAGGTTGTAGTTTATATAATGCAACAAGACAATCATTATTCTTCTCGAATCGCGATTCGACGTTTTCAGATCTTCGTAAGAAATTGAGCAGCGGTGATAATATTCGGTTTGCAACTGCAAAAACAGCTATAACGGCTGACCCTGTGTATGGGATGGCACAGTGCAGGAATTACCTCTCCACTTCTGATTGTTTATCTTGTTTTTCTGATGCTGTTTCTCAAATTCGGAATTGTTCGTCTGCTAATGGCGCTAGAGTTATTTACGATGGTTGCTTCCTGAGGTATGAATTTTTCTTGTTTCAATCATTTGAATCATTTCAGTCTTCGTACTAATCATTACTTTCATTTAAGGCATATATCAATGACAGTCCATACTCCATACCTGGGTTGGTTCGGTATATAATGATAAAGAAAGAAATCTAGAATTATTGCTCATTCAACTTTTGAAGGATTTGAGAATGTTGTCTGTCATGTCATGTCATATTTTTTTTTTTTTTTTTTTTTTGATAAACAAGGAATCTTTTCATTAATGGGATTTCAAGGTTACAATGATTTTAAGATCGAAGATAAGAGAATATAAAGTAACAAGAACATACCGTAAGAGTATAATACCGAGAAATCCTACAAGAGAAAGAGAAGGATTACCGGAGTAAGTCAAATACAAGTATGAATAAGATCCGATTAAATCGGAAGAATGATGGTTTTTCTCAGAATTAAATTCCAACCATTTAGTTTGTTTTTCTTCTATAGAAAGAAATGCTCCCAAAATAGGAGTGATTTGCTCAAATCTCTTATAGCTAGTGATGAAGCTTCCGTCGTCAAAAAGACTATCTATGGAGATTCCGTAATGGGATAAGTTGACGATGAAGATTAAATGTCGAAGATAACCAAGATGAAGATTTCGTCGTTGGAGAGCTTGGAGAGCATCACTATCGATCTAAAAACCCAACCCAATAACCAAGAATCGCCATTAAAGCGAAGATAAACCTCAAAAGAGTAGATAAAACCACCAAAATGGTGTAGATAAGTAGAAAACATAATAAAAACCAAACTAATCTACCAACTAACCTAGAAAACAAGGAAAAATGAAGAAATCTGCTCAAATCTAGTCCAAAAATGGACTAGATCTGAGTAGGGAAGAGTTATTTTTGATGGTTTTGTTGGAGAAGATGAAGGAGTGAGAGAGAGGAGAGAGGAAAAAGGAATTATCAATTTTGGATAGATTCTGTCGTGTCATCTGATCTGACCAGCTGCATATTAGAAATCTATAACTTTTGATTGGCCTTGTTTTTACTAACTAGAGGAACATATTAGTCATCTACCGGTGATCATAGTCAAATCTGGATATTGTAATTTAAGTTTTCCCGCAACTAGAATATTCGGCTACATAGCTTACAAGTACAACACTCTATTTTTTTCTTTGTTGATCAGAGGAAAATTGTTTATAGCTTATTTGTTGGTTGGTCATGATATAGGTATGAGAGCAATGGCTTTTATGATCAGACAACGCTCCCTGGTAACTTCGGTACTTGTGGTAACAAAACTGCATCACAAGCAGGTGCTTTCAATACATCAGTTGATGGGTTGCTATCAGACCTTCTCATTGCAACGCCAAAGATAGTAGGGTATTTTGCAGCAACAAAGAGAGAAATAGTCAGTGGGAGTAACAATTTTGTATACGGTGTGGCACAATGTGCTGCAACAGTGAGTGAAACTGGATGTATAGATTGCTTAGCTGTGGCACTAAAAAATATAGGAAGTTGCCCTCCTAATACTGAAGGGAGAGCAGTGGATGCAGGATGTTTTTTGAGGTATTCAAATACGGCGTTCTTCAGCGACAACCAAACGATGGATCTCACACCTTTCTTGAAGACAAAAGGTAAAAAATGGTTATACTGAACCAAATTAGTAGTACACATTGTGTACTCCTCGATGTAACGTATGTCACCTATGCTCATAACGGGCGTGACATGGAATTGCTGCAGGAGGTTCAACCAAAAAGATAGCTGTCATTGGAGGCGTCGTTGGAGGGGTTGCTTTCATATTGTCTCTGGTTGCAGTCATTATATTATTTAAGTTATTCAAACGAAGACCTAAGAAGGCTCGTAAAGGTAACAGATAATGCTTTAAGGTACTAAAAACGTTAACTAGGTGTAACTGGAACAAACTGTAAAAAAAAAAAAAAAAACATTTTGCAGGGAATATTTTAGGAGCAACTGAGTTAAGAGGACCAGAGGTCTTCGGTTATAAAGATCTTAAATCTGCAACAAGAAATTTTAGTGAAGAAAATAAACTCGGAGAAGGAGCCAGGAGGATTTGGAGATGTTTACAAGGTACTGTTTTTTTCTTTAACATTTTAAATTGTACTAAATCTTTCATTTTACTAACTCACATTGGGATAACAAGAATTGAGTCATTGTGAGTTGTTGTTATATCATGGTGCAGGGTACTCTAAGGAATGGGAAGATTGTTGCAGTCAAGAAACTTGCATTCATCCAGTCTAGCAGAGCAAAGATAGATTTCGATAGCGAAGTGAAGCTTATTAGTAATGTCCATCATCGGAATCTTGTTCGACTTCTTGGTTGTTGTAGTAAAAGCCAAGAACTAATATTGGTTTATGAATACATGGCAAACAGCAGCCTTGACAAATTCTTATACGGTATTATCTTCATTCTGAATTACTTTATTAGTTAAATTGTAAGAGCTGCGCCTCCTGAAATCCCAACGGCTTAGAAAAAGGCTGATTACAGAATGAAAACGCTGGTGCTATTCCATATAAAGTTTGCAACGTTTCGCAGGTGAGAAGCGAGGGGCGCTAAATTGGAAGCAGCGATTTGATATAATTGTTGGCATTGCCCGGGGACTATCATATCTACATCATGAGTTTCATGTTTGTATTATACACCGGGATATAAAGTCCAGTAATATACTTCTTGATGATGATTTCCAACCTAAAATTGCCGATTTTGGTTTGGCAAGACTTCTGCCAGAGGATCAAAGTCATTTAAGTACTAAATTCGCCGGAACCTTGTAAGTTGAAAGCTAAATGAATATTTATGGGCTTTGGTGTAGCTAGACTTCTTCAATTTGAAAGCTGAAATGTAATTGTCATGTCAGGGGTTACACAGCACCAGAATACGCAATCCATGGTCAGTTATCGGAGAAGGTTGACACTTACAGCTATGGTGTAGTTCTTCTTGAAATCATAAGCGGTCGAAAGAGCAACGATATCAAACTTGAACTTATTACTCAGTACCTTCTTGAATGGGTAATTTTCTAAATTCTCAAAGTTCATCTGTATTTGGATCGCTATCTTTGTTTTGGCCGTTTTGTGCTTATTTTCATCTAATTGATGGTTTACACAGGCTTGGAGATGTTACGAGGACGATACATTGATGGATTTGGTTGATAAAGATTTAGACGCAAATGAGTACGAAGACACGAAGTAAAGAAAGTTCTAGAGATTGCTTTGATATGTACCCAGTCCTCAGTTTCACTGAGACCAACAATGTCTGAAGTCGTTGTAATGCTGTTAAGCAGAGACTCCCAAAAGTTAAGACCAACTAGACCTACATTCATTGATGCGTCTAGTAGGGTTCGTTGTTAGGGTACCAACCCTAAACTCGTCACAAGCCCATGGGTAGAACTCAACTAGAAAACCGGTTGACTAGATGAGGGAACCCATTGACTTATAAACTACCAATTAAGCCATATCTAACCAATGTGGGACTAGGATCCCAACATCCCACAACGCTTCCAGACCCAACGTCCTCGTTGGCCCACTCTATCGACACTGACCCGAAGGTAGCCCTTTCTCTTATGGCGGCTTCACTCCCCTATCAGTATTCAATGCGGATGACAACTACGCCCACACATAGGTGCCCCAGCACTTTAATCTAGCCTATAGGTCACCCCTTCCGTGGAGCGGGCATGAGTCGTGGTGGTTGGCTCTGATACCAAATGTTAGGGTACCGACCCTAAACTCGTCACAAGCCCATGGGTATAACTCAATTAGAAAACCGGTTGACTAGATGAGGGAACCCATTGACTTATAAACTACCAATTAAGCCATATCTAACCAATGTGGGACTAGGATCCCAACATTCGTGGGGATACGTCTACGTCAACCGCTGGTTCATCCACGTCCAATGCCACTGTTTCATTTACTGAAGTCTCAAGTCGATAATTTCTACCAAGTCTATTCCAGACGAATCCACTTGCCGAAGAGTGTCGGTTTTTAAAATCTTGATTATTCCTAAAGACCGTGTGTATTCGTTACATTTTGACTTTGACTTTGGGTCAAAACAAAGTGATAAGAGTTGTGATTGGGTCATGGACAAATGTAATTAGAGTTTGGATCACGAGACCGTCGTTGACCGTTACATAAATAATGTTGTTTTAAATTAATTTATATATTATTAACGGTATCAACTAAACGTTAGCATGTAAACTGCGTGCAAGGTAAATTATTTTAATTTACACCACCGCCCCCGCCTTCTCCACCGACAGAAGATGTACAGGGAAGAAAAAAATTCTCATGGAAGATGGAAATTCCCGGTTTCTTCTGAACTATAAACCCTGAAATTCATACATAAACCCAAAATTCCACTAAATTAAATGAACCTTAAACAATATTATTACTAAAACATCTACCAATTATCATCATATAGTCAACCACAACGAATAACAATAGATCAGATTAATCCTTCTTTTCTCTCTTAAAATCTTCACCACACACTTCGACAACAAAATCACAATCACAAACAAAAAGTATAATCATAAAATCCATCAGAATCATTGATTTAATTTCCATTAGCCATTCAATCAATCATAACAAAATTATTATTATTATTTTTAAAACAGTATGCTTACGAAGAAGAACCTAATTTCAGAAAATTTTAAATTAAATCAGTAGAAATTGCAAGAACTCCGGTGGGATTCAAATAAAACCAATTCACCTCTTCTTCCTTTACCACCATCAGATTTAGTTCACCGTCATAATCAAATTAAAATTTTCATCATTTCATTCAAACCCAACTTCACTTTTAGCATAATCAGACCAAAATCAAACCCTAACTTCATCTATAAATCCTAACATGTTTAGCAAAGAGGAGTTCTTTTTGATTTTTGAGTTTGAGTAATTGAAAAATTGGTTGCTGTTGTTTGAGATCTTGAAGAGGAAGAAGATGGAAAGATTTTTATAAGCCCTAATTTGCAGTGAACAAAATGGGAAGTTTGGAGAGAAAAAGAGAAACAACGGGAAGAGAAAGGAAATGTTAGGGTGTTGGTTGATAGGAGTTTTGATCTCGACCCGTTGTTTTATGGATAATTGTAAGCCACACATGTGGCAAACGGAAAGTTAGATGGTTTGGTTGGTAAATAAATTGAAGTCTGATATTTATGTTTTCATTTCATAGCTTAACAAACTTTCTTAACTGTCAACGTGGTCAACGACGGTCTCGTGACACAAACTCTAATTAAAATTTCTCCGTGAACCAATCGCAACTCTGGTCACTTTGTTGTGACCCAAAGTCAAAATATCCCTTTTGGAAAATCTAATATGTAAAGTGTGAAAGGAGTAACAAAGAATGGGAGAAACTGGATGTTGATGGTGGTTTTTAGTTCAGGGCTAAAATTATAAGACCATGTATTTAATGTGTTGTCATTTTGCAAAGAAACAGAGACATTTAAAAGTGATGAGTGCCTAGACCTCTTTTACTTACATATGTATTGAGCAATTCAGTATATTTATATATAAAATTTATCCAGAAGGGTGCGTGCAGCAACAATCCCAAATTCTCTATAAATTTTATTAATCTCCCGCTTGCATTATTTACTAACGCATGGCTTACTGAGTATTTATTCTACGCCATGTTCCCAGCCGAACTCTTGATGTTGACATGACAATTAACGTTCGCTCGCAACTGAGTATCATGTATTTCCCGAAGTGTCAGGATTACGATGTACACATAAGTACTCAATCAGAAGCACGCAAAGTTATGCTGCTCTCTGAAACATAATTAGTGATTTTTTATGAACGCACAAAATTCACCAGAAATTGATTGATTTTGTGTCAGCCCACAAAATTCAATCTTTCAAATTTAATTTTATTAATTTACAAAAATTAGGTCTTTTGCGGCCTGCGCAATATCTCGAACCCCATTGGACGAAACTAAACCTAGGGAAGCTGGGAAATTTATCCACCATGGACTAGTAAGAGCAAAACCCTACCAAAAGTAGAAAACAAGAAACAAAGAGAAACTACGGCAAATAAAAGCAGCAGCAAGAGGAGGCGCGGCCACGCTAGTTGGCCGACCGGTTTGAACTAGCAGGTACTAACCATGGCCGACCAGCAAAGGCCCACATACTGCTTGCTGGCATCGACCAATCAAATAGATCCAAAAGCGTCGCACACACTTTTAATTAAAGTTGGAAGTTGGTTGGCCGACACACCTAATTCCTCAAGGAATCGAATATAGTCTGCCCACGCCAGTCTCAAAACGATCATAGCCGCATAATTTCGCCGGATGATTAATTACACTTATCCACCTCCCGGCGTGAACAAACGAGCTTCGCAACGTCCACCGGTGGGCCCACTTCCTCCCAGGCAATCATAACTCATCTATCCCGCAGGTGGCATCCCAGATTACTATCCAGAAAAAGGCTAGTCGCGCCATTGAGAAAAGGGTTTAATGAGCCAAGACCGGTAATGACAGTCTCAAATTCATCACGTCCGTCCAACTTAACCAACCTAGTTGGATGCCTTAGATTTTGTTTTGGGCGACCAACGAGGTGTCAATATGCTCACCGGCGGCTCGCCTTCAACCCTAGCCGATCGAGCCATCCCAACCTCCAAGAAGCACATAAAATCGATTAGCCCAAATAAGGTTGGCCTCGCAGTATTCAAAACCCAAATTGATGTTAGTGGTAGCATATTACTGTCACAAACCGATCTCGGCCGTCCAACTTGGCTAGCCAAGTCGACGGGCCTAAATTCGATTTTAGCCGACCAATAAAGTTCCAGCATGCTCGCCGGTGGCCTGCAGCCCTGTCCAATCGAATTTCTCAAGCAAGCAACTAGCGCCTCAAATCGATTAGCCCAAAGTAGGTTGGCTACACGGCTTTAAAAACCCTAAATTGAATCAACGACATCATGCAACTGACGCAAATCATCTCAGCCACTCAACTTGGCTAGACAATTTAAGTGGTCGAGACTTAACTTTGGCCGACCGATAGGATCTTAGAATGTCTACCATCCCCCACTCTCCCATAAGGATCGACCGACCTATATTTGGCATGCGTGCATAACTCCTAGCAGCTTCCTGAAAATGGCTGGTCATGATCTTTTTAAGACATTAAGATCCGCGACTAACTTATACGAGCTTTACACAATGATGCATCATGAGCATCGATAATTTTGAGTTGCTTGCTTAAAGCGATGCTTTATATGCATCGATTATAAACGATGTTCTATCAACATCGATTTCACAAATAATTTAATTATTTGACCTAAAAGCATTATATGCTGCCTTGCTTGATGCATATACTTTTCTACAAAAATACTCGAGACATCAAACATGTCATAAACCGGGGGATGCTCACAAGGGTATTAGTCTGGAGGTTTACAGCGCGCGACATGCAGCACACCCATTATGAGAAAGTGTCAGGAAAGGCGAACTATTAGTGGCAGCAGAGAAGTAGTGGGTGTAACCGACAATTCTTCCCGTCATAGTAGGGACGTGGTTTTCAATATTTTACACGATCCCCACTTGTCCATCACTCAACTACTTCCACTTCCTATGAGATCATGGTGCGTTCAACTATGACTTGTATAAATAGGTTTTTTCAACCTATTTCAAAGAGAGGGGTTATCAACACAAGTATCCAGAAAAGACCAAGAACTTATAACCTACAGGATGCAAGCAAGTTCCACATTATGATACAAGTCATAAACAACCACACCTTCATAGTTAACCATTATGATCTCAACACCTTCTTCGCTTACCTCCCTATGATCAACCCTTCTCCTTTATTTTGTGACCGAAGCAAGACTGGAACGACTATTTCTTGGTTTATGCAAGAATTGTACAGATTGATCTCTCGAATCTAAAGTACTCCCATGCAGTGCATTTATTTAAGGTTTGAAAAAGCGGGGGTCTAGCAACCTCACCCAATATTTCGATTAGCAATCTGTATGGACTAACTCTAATATACTTTTAAGAGAATAAACTAGACAGTCTGACTCAACTTAATAAAAAGTATATCAAGGAGTTAATATCTCTATCTTTCGATTTGATCTATACTCAAGCAAATAGAAATCTGCGAGTCTTTATCAAATACAAGAGATATAAACTTGGATGGTACCAAAGACCAATATCCAAGGATCAATCAATTTCAAATCAACAACCAAAGGTTGGATTTCACAATTGGTCGATACAACGCATAACCTGTGATATATCAATTATATAACAAAATATAATGCGGAATAGAAATAACACATACCCTAGAAATTTTGTTAACGGGGAAACCGAAAATGCATAAAAACCCCAGGACCTAGTCCAGATTGAACACCACACTGTATTAATCCGCTACAAACACTAGCCTACTACAAACTAACTTCGGTCTGGACTGTAGTTTAACCCTAATCAATATCACACTGATTCAAGGTACAGTTACGCTCCTTACGTATGTGATCCTAGAAGGATGCTACACACTTGATTCCCTTAGTTGATCTCACCCACAACCAAGAGTTGCTACGACCCAAAGTCGAAGACTTGTATAAAAAAAATCTGTATCACACAGAAAAATCTATGATAATAGATAAATCTATCTCCCACAGATAAACCTATGAGTTATCTTCCGTATTTTGATAAAATCAAGGTGAACAGGAAACAATCAATAACCCGGACTTATATTCTCGAAGAACATCCTAGAATTATTGATCACCTCACAATAATCTAAATCGTATGGTAATTAAATTAGATATTCCGGAATTACAAACGGTGATACGAAGATGTTTATGATTTCTTTTTATCTTGCCCTATCGGAGATATAATCCCAAGACAATTATTCAATTAAACTCGTACAATAGAAATGGCAAGATCAGATCGCTCAACTACAAGAAAAGTAGTTTCGTCTGGCTTCACAATCCCAATGAAGTCTTTAAGTCGTTAACCGACAGGGTCTCAAGAAGAAACCTACGGTTAAAGGAGAATCGGCTCTAGCAAAACCAACTAGTATCACACAGGAGGTGTGGGGATTAGTTTTTCTAGTTGCTAGACGTCTCCTTTATATAGTTTTCAAATAAGGGTTTGCAATCTAAGTTACCTTGGTAACAAAGCATTCAATATTCACCATTAGATGAAAAACCTGATTTATCCAAGCTAATATCTTTCAACCGTTAGATCGAAACTTAGCTTGTCACACACACAAATGAAATGTATTTCATTTAGGTTTGAGTAACCGTACCTAAACGTGTACATTTGGTTGGTTCACGAATAGTTAACCAATGGTTATCCATATAAGCACTTTCATATAAACCATATTCATCTTCTTCATAACTAGTTCAAATGACTCATAAGAACTAGTTCAAGAGTTGTTCAATTGCTTAGATCTTTATACATAGACACAATTGAAACAAAATCGGTTTGATTCACCCGAATTAATTTATGAACAATATAGCCACGGTTTGCAAAGATTGCATTCCTTAATGATTTATTTTTCAAGTTCATGAGCTAACTGATTTGAGAAATATAACCAGCTTGGGTACGCGTACGGTTATGCGTACCTTAGCTACCGGATTTGAGTTGGTTTTAGTTTCCAAACTCAGCATAATTTTCCGGGTATAAAAGTTCCGCCATTACGCGTACCTAAGGTGACTGGTTTGCAAGTTCGTAAACTCCAAACTCAGCAAAAATTCACGGACGTGAACTTCCGCCAGTACGTAACCAACCTGTCTCCTTCACCAATACTGCATGCACACATATGCACACACTTGATTTTCGGTACATGGATTTATGCATTAATGTGCGTACACACTATATATGCTTATATCCATAGGTGGTTACGTAATTTTAACTTTACATTTCAATCATTGAAACATTATTCTATAATGTTATAATAGTCGTTAGACATAAAGAATCGAGTATCGTCATCAAAGCTATTTTCAAGATTTAAACGTCATCATGACTTTCGTCACGGATAAAGATAAAAAGTGGCTAAAGCGAAAGCTTACCAACACATATTTCGAGAAAAAGATAGGCGAGTAAACTAGGCTCGAAATAGAAAATGTGTATGTATGAAAACTATCATACTTATACGTCTGTTGTCTCAAGAGTAGGAGATATATAGACTTTTGAGTGCTAGATAAGTTCAAGTTTCCTCATACCATTTTGGTCGGAAGAAGTTCCACTGGTTCCTTGAGTAGTTCTTAGTCTTCGTAAGATAATCGCCATGGAGTATGGAGCTCAACTATACTTAACTATCCTAGACCGAGACTTAGTCATAAGTAAACTAAAAATCAAGACGTATAGTTTTGATCACTAATATTGACAAACATGCTTGAGATAGAAACGCATGCGAGTTCAACCGAGCAATGCTCTAACATGGTTTAGATTTGTTTCTCGGCGGTACACCCAATTTTACCATTTCCAGCAGAATCAGTTTTTACCCCAAAATAACTGGCGACCACAGTGGGAGATTAATCTCTCGGTTGCAAAATTTGTTTCTCAATTTTCATTAACCATAATTAATTTCAATCACCAAACCCAACCTTCCATTTCATGATGTACCCTGGTCATCCAAACTATTCCAAAGCCACGAACGCTCGGAATCCAATCACCATGGAAGGTATGGCAAAATTGCTAGAGGATGTTGTTGCAAATCAAGCTGATATCGTCAAGCTGCAAAATGAGACGTTTTGTCTCCTAAAGAGCATGGAAAATCGGTTGTGGCAAGAGTCAGCAAACATTCGCTCAGGGAACTCCATTAATTTCAGAAATGATACAAAAAATGTTGAATCCTTGTCTGAAGTCAGTGCCTCCGCCAATGACAATACCGACAGAGCATGCAGCCGTATCGGACGAGAGCAGAAAGGAAATGACCAACTAAATTCAGCCAACGACAAAGAGCTGAGATAGTTTCACAAGACTAAGGGAAGAGACCTGCCAGGTACGTCACAATATCTGCAAGATAAAGGTAAGGAGATGGCCTATGAAGCTTTGTTGGAAAAATTGTATCTCCAGACCCTCACAGAAGTTCAGAGAGTTATCCAATAGTCCGCATCCACAACCGCTCTAACCTTGCTAAAAAGAGAATCACCTGAAGAAATAGAAATCTACCAAGGCATCTATGAAGACGAAAACTGCGCTAATGAACAATATTCAGTCCAACCACTTTACATTGCTGTCACTGATGTAGGGCCCTCAAGAGTAGCTGCACTTCAAAAAAATTTCCGAACTAAACTATCAAGTCAACACTCTCTCAAGTCTCGACTCCACCCTCAAAATGAGCTTCATGTCAAAGTTTATAATAGTTTCCACGACAACAGCCGCTAACGAGAGAGAAGCCAGAATCGAAGTACTCGCGCTTCCCATTCCCTATCAGAAGGGTTCTGGAGTTGATGAAAGTTTGGGTACGAGACGGGGTGGTTCAACTGCCTCCCGTATGACATCCACCAACTGATCAAGAGATATTAGATTCGAGATATTGCTACTATCACATGTTCATCCATCATCCTACCAGTGAATGCAATGGTCTGAAGCACATTGTCCAAGAAAAGATTAATTCAGGAGAATTGCACCTGGGAACTGAAGATCCTCCACTTTTCCGCGGGTCGACATAAGGATGTTTTCACGGCCCCAGTCATCGCCGTCACCAAGAGATGATTCTCATTTATCGAAGGAATAACTATTCTATCTGATTCCGGACGTTGCAAGAACAATAAAAAAAAACGGGCTGGGGACTTCTCACTACTAGGGCTGCGTCATGATATGTGTCTTAAACACCTTATTATTTATCTATTGTTTATGATTTATTTGCTTAGTTTTCTTGTAAAATATGTATCTTATGTTTGCTTTTGAGTATTTAGGTACTTTGGAGTCACTTGGAACAAAAGAAGAAGAAACGACGCAAAAATATCATCTCATGGGCAAATGCTGTTGGAGGCGGATTATTTCTTACAATTTTCTTTTATTTCTTCATCTATGTCTGAAAAGTATGTCGGCTTTAGTGATGCAAATTTTCTGTCTGAAAAGCACGACAACTTTAGTGATGACTCTCATTGAAGAGAAGAAGTGAATATGAGGAGTAAGAGACGGCTGTTGTTGGTGGAAGGAGAAAAGAAGCGTTCATTTGGAGCAAAGAGGAGCATAAAGGACCAATTCATAGGCGAGCAAAGCTAGCTACGGTTGAGCAACAAAGAAATTAGGCTGTCGGTTATCTAAAACCGATAAGCCATAGAATAGCTACTACCCCTTATCTATATCACCTGGGTGGATATATCCATTTTATCTCCTACAATAAACCTAAAAATCATAGAACCTAAAAATAAATTTCCATATCATTAGATTTTATTCCTCTCTACTTGAAACCAATGATGGCATCTAAAACCCAGAGAAATCGAGGAATTTAGAGATAGATTAGAGGATGAATCTGATAAGAGGGTTTGATGGCTGAGCTTAGGGTTTAAACTGTGAAGAATCAACAGAGAAATTGGGGTTTTTGAATTCAAGAACAGATGATGTAGTAATCTGATTGGTTACTGAGAACTCAAATGAATATTGCAGGATTGAATTGGTGTTGCTGGATGAGAATCTATGAACCGTAGTGGTTGAAACTAACTGAGAAACAATTTGGATTTGAAGCTACAGTTGGTGAGCTATAGAAAATGGGTGTGATAACTACTATCGTGGGGTGATTGTCATGGAAGAGCAGTGGCGGTTGAGCAGTTATTGCAGGAAAGAAGCTACAGTAGGGCCGTCATAGCTGGTATGTGCAGTTCAGGTGATGATGTAGCTATGAAACTGCAGGAATGGGGTTGCTTCCTCGGACCTATGAATTAGATCTGAAGATGACGGTGTTGATGGGGTTTGTGACTGAGCTGCAGTTACAGGAATGAACTGAGTATGGATGATGGACTGCAGCTGAATAGTTGGAATGGCTAAGTCGATGGAGTGGATGTTGCTGTTATTGGTTGGAAGAACTAAGCAGTGGTGGTTCAGGTCAAGTTACGGTGGTTGTGAAGGTTGAGACATGGAGTTGATACCATGGTCTGTGGTTTGTTAGGATAAAGCTGGAGCTCAAGCTATTGCAGTTAGTTTGAGTGAACTGCAGCAGGTGGAGCTGTTCAGATGCAAATTGCAGCCACAATGATAATGGGTTTAGAGTTACAGAATAAGATGCAGCAATTGAAGCAGAAGTGGCTGGTAAAGGTGTAGTGCAAGGGTTTTATGCAGCTGAAATTACAGGGCATTGCAGGTGCAAATGCAGAAGATAGCTAGGACTGACGCTGTTGGAGTTGAAGCTACAATGAGGAAGTGGTGGTGCTGTTGGATTGAGATACATGGGTTCTGCTGGAAAGTACAAAGATGAATCAAGCAGGGAGAAGGTGACCAGAAAACTGCAGTTTTGTTTGGTCTTGTGCAGCTGTTAACTGTGGTTCCATGGCCATGTTTGAGGCGTGCCTGGCCTTGGCCAGGAGATAATTTAGAAGCCAACAGGGTAAGTAAACTTGGAAACTAATTTGTCTCAGTTTTGGGAAGAGTGTTGTTGCTATGCACTGCAGGAACTGAGATGATGATGCAGTTAAGAATTGGTGGTATGCAATGAAGTAACGAGGAGATGTTTGAGTCTATGCTGGGTCATTGGAATTGCAGATGAGTTACAGATTGTTGGTGCTTGTTACAGTAAAGACTTAAGTGAAGCAGTTGGGCATATGAGTTAATGGGGCCATTACGGCTGAACTGGAGTTGTGAAGTGCAATCAGATGGCAGACAAGCTTTCCAGGGCAATTGGTCTAGGCCAGGGCAACTCAGAACAATTATCCTACAAGTCAGCTCATATAAATTTCTGACTCCTTGACTCAGTGACTTTCCGTGCTGACTACTTTTGACCGGTCACCTGAGCTCCGGTCCGGTGCCGGATTCCGGCCAACTTCCGGCCAACTTCCGGCGTAAAACACAGTTTTCCGACGACCACTTTGGGACACATTTTCACATGCGTGTTTCTCACATATGGGCTTTATGCATACATTGGATATGGGCTTTTGAGATTTAACCTAGTTTTGGAAGGGTGAAAAAGCTACAAAAGGGGAAGACTTCTACAACTTTGGGAGCACGGATTCTTCTTGGAGTTTTGGAGAGAGCCGCAGCTAGGGTTTGCTTTCATTTTATATTTTCATTTTCTTTAATTTATTTCATTTATTATATTTGATGATGAACTCCAATATTATGAGCAACTAAAACTCTTCTTGATTAAGGGCGATTTCGAAGCCCGAAATATGAATCTACAATTGATATGAAATAACTTGTTCTCTTGCATTTATTTATGTTATTGTTTGATTTCTACTATGCTAAAATTGATTATGAATTATTTGTTAATGGTTTAAGTTCAAAATTGAATCATTAGTTCTTAGTCTTATTGCTAGTTTAGATTTTCTTCGACCCGTAATTATCTAGAAATATAAACACAAGTAGCAATATATGGGTAATGATGATGGGACTTTGTTAAATACCCATATGTAGAAATCAACACTAGTAGGTGATTCATGCTTTTAAGTTCATCACTAGGAGCAACCTTATCTCACAAAACTTAGAGCACTTGTTTAAGTCACACCTAGTAAGCGTACCTCTAGGAAACTTGGCAAGTAGAAACCGGTAGTCGAGCGCTTCCGTATCCGGTGAGCTTAGGAGATAATAACGGAATAGTTGAGCGTACTAATTATTCTAGGGTTGTTAGTAGCATCATAATGTGAAAAACTTGGCTATATATCAATTTGGTTTGTATTCCGTGGTCTAGAATGAACCTTTAATCAATTACATCTCATATTTGAATACACTTTACAAATTTCAGAATTTCTACAACAAAAATCATATTTTCTAAGAATATTTGCATAACAACTTAAGATTCATACCTCCCTTGGGACGATCCTGCTTACATTATACTACTTGCTAGTGTAAAAAGAAGTAGAGAAATATTAAATATTATTTTTGCGAGTTCGACACATCATTCACGTCACACAATCAAAAAGGATTTGGAGCAATTATCCAGGAAGATCCATTTTTGTTTGTTGGGAAGCCTTGTGAACAAGTAAGTTTCATTAAATAATCGTTTACATAACCAATTGTTTTGAAATTTGCTGGGGACTTGACACAGACGTCAGTCCCATATTAAGAATAAAAGCCAATAACCCAATTATTCTAAAATATCATATCACTCTAGTATTTCCCTTTTTCATGCAATATTTACAATGTCTCCAAAATGGTGGCGCTATTTGCATTCATGATTAGGATTCCAACTTATTAGTTGATCCAAGTATCATTCTTTCCAGAAAATTACACACGAAATTATTTCAAAAAATAAATCAATTAAAAAAAAATCCTCACAAAGCAATTACCTACTAGTTCAAAACTAGAAAATCAAACCATAAAAGAGGTGTCTCTTGCCTTTAAAAAAAACAATAAGAGGAGAAAGTTTAGAAAAATAAAAGCATTCAAGGGAAATCATCCAACAACAACTCATTCTTCTTAGAGAAAGCATCCTTCGTGTTTTGGAGAGCAGCCTGCTTCAACTTCATTTCCTGAGATAACTTCTCAATATCTATCTCATGTTGATTAATGAAATCCATGTATGGAACTTCATTCATTTCAATTCGATTAGACCAAAGAAGGAACTTCTCCCGCCCTTCCAACCTGCAGGCAGCACATTAAATCGATTAGCCCAAATAAGGTTAGCCCCGCAGCGTTCAAAACCCAAATTGATGTTAGTGGCAGCATATTACTGTCGCGAAACGATCTCGTCCGTCCAACTTGGCTAGCCAAGTCGACGGGCCCAGATACGATTTTAGCCGGCCAATGAAGTGACAGCATGCTCGCCGGCAGCCTTCCTGCATCCCTAGCCAATTAACTTGCTCAAGCCCGCAACTAGCGCCTCAAATCGATTAGCCCAAAGTAGGTTGGACACATGACTTTAAAACCCCTAAATTGAATCAACAGATGTATGCAACTGCCGCAAATCATCTCAGCCACTCAACTTGACTAGCCAATTTAAGCGGCCCAGATCTAACTTGGGCCGACCTATAGGATCTTAGAATGGCTACCATCCCCCACTCTCCCATAGGGATCGACCGGCCTACCTTTGGCATGCGTGTATAGCTCCTAGCAGCTCCCTGAAAACGGTTGGTCATGCACTTTTTCAAACATTAAGCTCCGTGACTAACTTGTACGAGATTTACACAATGATGCTTCATGAGCATCGATTATTTTGAGCTTCTTTCTTAAAAGCGATGCTTTATATGCATCGATTATAACGATGTTCTATCAACATCGATTTCACAAATAATTTAATTATTTGACCTAAAAGCATTATATGCTGCCTTGCCTGCTGCATACACTTTTCTACAAAAATACTCGAGACATCAAACATGTCATAAACTGGGGGATGCTCACCAGGGTATTGGTATGGAGGTTTACAGCGCGCGGCGTGCAACACACCCATTATGAGAAAGTTTCAGGAAAGGCGAACTATTAGTGGCAGCAGAGAAGTAGTGGGTGTAACCGACCATTCTTCCCCAAATAGTAGGGATGTGGTTTTCAATATTTTACACGATCCCAACTTATCCATCACTCAACTACTTCCACTTCCTATGAGATCAAGGTGCGTTCAACTATGACTTGTATAAATAGGTTTTTTCAACCTATTTCAAATAGAGGGGTTATCAACACAAGTATCCATAATATCCCAAGAACTTATAGCTTACATCCCGCAAGCAAGTTCCACATTCTGATACAAGTCATAAACAACCACACCTTCAGAGGTAACCATTCTGATCTCAACACCTTCTTCACTTCCCTCCCTAAGATCAACCCTTCTCCTTCATTTTGTGACCGAAGCAAGACTAGAGCGACCATTTCTTGGTTTAGGCCAGAATTGTACAGATTGATCTCTCGAATCTAAAGTACTCCCGTGCAGTGCATTTGTTTAGGGTTTAGATTCGTTTCTCGGCGGCACACCCAAATTTACCATTTCCAGCAGAATCAGTTTTTACCCCAAAACACTAGAATAAAATTTTGCACCTGAAAATCGACTAACAGTGTGTTTGTTTTTTTCCGACTCGACACAAATCATATGTTAGACCGTTTGTTTTTAATATTGAGTCAGATTTGACTCGCGACCTATCCCCTGATTCAGACCCTTTTGAGTCGGGAAATAAAATTCCCTTGACTCATGGGACCAAGCAACTGACTCACATATTTTTGAGTCGAAAAACAAATATATCGAGTCAAATCCAAATGAGTGAATTGATTTCAGTCAGATCCAGACGAGTCAGATCTTAGAAAAAAGAAAATGTTTTATATTACACTTGGTAAACTTTGAAGGCACCATAGGAATCGACATAGAAAGAGACAATTTTTGGTGCCATATTCATTGGGGTAAGATGACTGTGACTCCTACGCAACAAAGGAAACACAAACTACAGCCGCCATCGGCCCACAAAACAAATAAATGAACCAAGGGGATTCCAGTCAAGAACTTAATGCTCATACGCATAATATGGTTAAAGCACCGTTCACCACTCATCCATTTGAAAGCGAATGCTCGTCAATATACAAGTCCTCTCTCTTTCTTCCTCCAGGAAAAGTCTTCCTGCTTAATATTCAACTTCCCACATTCTATACATATTTTGATCCATTATTCTACAAAATTTTAATTATAGGATTTTACCATGCATTTATTTTTTATGTACTCAGTAACATTATGGAATCATCTAATACCATTACTGACTGTACTAGTACTGTTTCTGTTGAAATTTTTTGGTCCATACCTTATAACATATCTTGTAGAAGGTAATAAGAATAGAATTCTTAGTGTTACCAAATATGTTATGCATGTTGATGATGACCCTAAAACTTATGATGAGGCTATGAGTTCCAAATATGCTAGTTTTTGGAAAGAGGCTATCAATGATGAAAAGAATTCTCTTTTGACCAACGGTACTTGGATATATTGTGATTTACCTCCGGGAGTAAAGCCTATTGGATGTAAATGGATTTTCAAGAGGAAAATGAATGCCGATGGTTCCATTGATAAGTTCAAAGCCAGATTAGTTGCTAAGGGTTATAAGCAAAGATATGGAATTGATTACTTTGATACATATGCTCATGTTGCTCGCATCTCATCTATTCGTTGTTTAATAGCACTTTCTTTTATTCACAAGTTAATTATTCATCAAATGGATGTCAAAACCGCCTTCCTAAATGGAGATTTGGAAGAAGAAATATATATGGAACAACCTGAAGGTTTCATATTGCCAGGCCAAGAAAAGAAGGTTTGCAAGTTAGTAAAATGTCTTTATGGCTTGAAGCAATCTCCCATGCAATGGCATGAGAAGTTTGACAAAGTGATGTTGTCATATGGTTTTGTGGTGAATGATGCGGATAAATGTATCTATAGTAAGCATGATAGTTCTGGATGTGTAATTCTCTGTTGTATGTTGATGATATGCTTATTTTTGGATATGACATATCTATTGTGGAAGAAACAAAGAAGTTTCTTAGCTCTAACTTTGATATGAAGGATTTATGAGAGGCTGGTGTAATCTTGGGAATTAAGATCCTAAGAAAGGGAAATGAGTTGGCTTTAAGACAATCTCATTATATTGAGAAATTTCTCAAGAAGTATGGTCACTTTGATGACAATCCAGTACCTACTCCTTTAGACCATACTATCAAGTTAAATAAGAACACCGGTCGTACTCATGCGCAACTTGAGTATTCCAGTGTCATTGGAAGTCTTATGTATGCTATGCATTGCACAAGACCGGACATAGCCCAAGCCGTGGGAGTGTTATGTCGTTTCTCAAGTAATCCAGGATATGAACACTGGAGAGCAGTTTCAAGAGTTATGGCTTACTTGAAAGGTACAATGAATTTTGGCTTGCATTACCAAGGCTATCCCGCTGCACTGGAAGGGTACATCGATGCTAACTGGAACGATGTAGAGGCCAAGTCCAAATCAACGTCTGGATGGATCTTTACATTAGGGGGTGCTGCTGTGTCTTGGAGTTCCAAGAAGCAGACTTGTATTTCTGATTCAACAATGTTGTCAGAATTAATAGCCTTAACGGATGCATGTAAGGAGGCAGAATGGCTTAGGAACCTACTTATGGAAATTCCATTTTGGAAGAATCCAACTCCGGCGGTCTTGATTAATTGTGATAATCAAGCTACCATCTATAATGTCTCAAATAAGACTTATAATGGAAAGTCAAGACATCAAATGGTTAGGCAACTACTCAAGAGAGGAGTGGTTACGGTTAACTTTATTGATTCAAAGAGGAATTTGGCAGACCCATTTACGAAATGTCTACCAAGTTCGGTGGTTTCAATAAAAAGTAAAGAAATGGGACTAAGGTCTGTGAAAGAAGTTTGATCTCCCATAGCTGAAACCCAACCTATGTTTTGAAAAACATAAACAAGGTTCAATGTGGTACCAACAAGTTATGGATGTAGATTATGGATCACTAATATAAAACTTCCCATTTCTAATTAGTGCTGGGTTCTGCAAGAAAATAGGATGGATGTAAATCCTTAATGAGTCTGTGATTAGTAAAAGGTGTATCGCAGAAACACCTTCGAGACTTACTATGTGAGTATGGAAATCAGGCTGTTTCCTAAGAGAAGAAGACCGTTCTATAAAGAAGACTCATGAATCAAGGATATAAGCACAAGGCCATTACCGTGCTTGGCTACAGAACACATGATTTATGAAATCAATATGTGTGGAGACTCCGGCTTTATCATAAGGGATACTTGGTTCAAGACTGGTTTCACCATAGAATCTCGATAAGGCTTTGAGTTTCTTACACTAAGTGAAGGTTCAAATCCAAAAGATACCTATCATTTATGTGTTGATTTCAACGATGATGCTTAGTCTCAATTGTGCTAGAACTACGTTGGCTTGATCCCACTCGGGTACGTAGGCAGTCACTTCGGTGATGCAGCCGCTCCGATTTAAAAGTTTTTTAACTTTGTTTTATGGTTTTTTGAAAATAGGGGGAGACTGTTGGAATATTTTCAACTGCGCTATGGGGGGTCCTGGGGGGCGTAGCCCCCCAGGCTGTGGTTGACCTGTTGGTGAAGAGAAACCTGTTGGTGAAAAGATGTCTTTTCCCAACAGATGCGACAGCCTCTATAAATAGTGTCTCCCTAAACTCGTTTCAATCATATCAGAAAAAACCTTTTCTGTTTTCTCTCTTTTCTAAAGCATCATCAGAACTTTTGCTTACATGTGTTCTTGATTGAATCAAGGGGTACAAACCTTGAATTCAATTTCTGTTGTAGGGCTTTCATTGTATCCTGAAGGCATTATTTCACATACCTGTTGTAATCGCCAATTTATTGGGAGGGTAGAAATAATTGTCTAAAAGAAATCGTATGAGCCTTGAAAGCTTTTGAGTACAACAACATTTTTTCTGTGTTATTTCATCTTCTATTGCAACCCAATTTTCCAACAGTTTCTTCCAGTAGTGAATTCAGAACCTCAAACAAATCTATTAGGCATAGGTTGTAGTACATGGAATGTAACAAGACCCTCTGCATTCCTCTCAAACCGCGAAGCTTTGTTTAGAGATCTTAGAGAGAAAATGAGTAGTAGTAAAACTAGTCATTTACTGAAGTCTCGAGCCGGTGACAATTGATATGTATTGCTACTGAAGTGTTCCATTTCAAGTCTAATCAGAACCGGATAGATACGCTAACTAGTGAAGGTGTTATGACATTGATTACTAGTAAAAGCAGTGTGTAGAGTAGTTACAAGGAATGTTTTAATATAGTATGTGGGAATGAATAACATGTGAAGAGATTCAGTGTGGGGGAAATGGGATTAACTGTTGCTTGAGCGAGGCTATATAGCTTCCCCCAATAAATATCACTCACTGCATACGGTCTTTTAACTTTGTATATAGAGGTAGGGGAGAAAATAGTGAACTGGTTATGGATTTGATCAAGTAGTCAAACTAATAGCTAGCATGTTTTGTTCTAAGACATGGACATAGATCAAGACCATATTAGCATGTCATGGAATCGACGTAGAAAGAATAATGCTGGTGACGTATTCAATAGGCGTAAAATGACCGTCTCTCCTACACAACCAAGGGAAAACTACCAACAGCCACCACACAAAACAAACAGACAAACAAAGAGATTCCTGTCAAGAACTTGATCATCGAACCTATAATGTGGTTAAAACACCCTTTGCCACTTATCCACTTGAAATCAAAGGACGGAAATTATACAAGTCACCCAATTAAGAACCGGAGAGTCTTCATTGGTGGATGAGTGGCGAAATAGTGACTTGTATAATTTCGGTCATTCACTATTTCGCTTTCAGGTGGATGAGTGGCGAAAAAAATTCCAGGAAAAGTCTTCTTGCTTATTCAACTTCCCTCTTTAATATTATCCTTCTATAAATATTCTGATCCAATCTTCTACAATATTTTAATTATAGAATATTTTTTCTTAGAATTCCACTGAAATCAAGAGGTCATAATAGTTACCATGCATTTCATTTTTATGTACCCAGTAACATTATGGAATCATCTAATACCACTACTGACTATACTAGTACTGTTTCCAGTACTAGTGAATTCAGAACCTCAAACAAATCTATTAGGCATAGGTTGTAGTACATGGAACGTAACGAGACCCTCAGCGTTCCTCTCAAATCGCAAAGCGTTGTTTAGAGATCTTAGAGAGAAACTGAGTAGTAGTAAAACTAGTCGATTTGCAACTGCAGAAATTTCTATTATAAAATCTGATCCTGTTTATGGATTGGCGCAGTGTAGGAACTATCTTTCATCTTCTGATTGTTTAACTTGTTTTTCTACTGCTGTTTCTCAAATTCAAAATTGTTCGTCGGCTAATGGTGCTAGGATCACTTACGATGGTTGCTTCTTAAGGTACGGATTACTATTTACTTGAGTTATGAAGTGTCATTAATTCTATTATTCTCAGTTTTTTCCATAAATGTGGTATACATACTTATGCCAACTAATCCACATGACCTTGTAGACACATCAACTACGTAAGATCAGTGGTCTTACAATGATAACTAATAGTTACTTAGAACAGGTATGAAAGCATTAGCTTCTTTGATCAAACAACACTTCAGGGTCATTCTGGTACTTGCGATAACAAAACCTCCTCTCAAGAAAATCTGTTCAGTGCATCAGTTGCTGGACTATTATCAGATCTTCTGGTTGCAACACCGAATGTCAAAGGGTTCTTTGCAGCAACGAGGAAATTCGTTACGGGGAGCAACAATTTTGTATATGGTGTGGCGCAGTGTGTTATAACGGTGGATGATAAAGGATGTAAAGATTGCTTAACTGTAGCACACAAAAGTATAGAAATTTGCCCTCCTAGTACTGGTGCCAGAGCAGTGGATGCAGGATGTTTTATGAGGTATTCAGATAAGGCGTTCTTCAGCGCTAACCAAACTATGGATCTCGCACCCTTCTTAAAAGCAAAAGGTGGGAAGTTTTTCTATCTAAACCAAATGTCAGATAGTTGTTGTTCTGAGGTGTCTATCTACTCCTAATTTTCCCTGGTTGTTTGTTAGGAAAATAGTTTCTAATATGGTATCCGAATTAGAGGTTTCATGTCACCCATGCTCATAACGGGCGTGGCATGGAATTACTGCAGGAGGTTCAACCAAAAAGAAAGCTGTCATTGGAGGCGTCGTTGGAGGGGTTGCTTTCATATTGTCTCTGGTTGCAGTCATTATATTATTTACGTTATTCAAACAAAGACCTAAGAAGGCTCGTAAAGGTAACAGATAAATGCTTTCATTTAGAGGCTGAGGTACTAAAAACGTTAACTAGGTGTAACTGGAACAAACTGTACAACAAAAATATATTTTGCAGGGAATATTTTAGGAGCAACTGAGTTAAGAGGACCAGAGGTCTTCGGTTATAAAGATCTTAAATCTGCAACAAGAAATTTTAGTGAAGAAAATAAACTTGGAGAAGGAGGATTTGGAGATGTTTACAAGGTACTGTTTTTTTCTCTGACATTTTAGATTGTACTAATCTTTCAGATAGAATTACCTGTTGCAGTTTAACTCACATTGGGAAAACAACAATTGAGTCATTTTGAGTTGTTATATCATGGTGCAGGGTATTTTAAAGAATGGGAAAATTGTTGCAGTCAAGAAACTTGCGTTCATCCAGTCTAGCAGAGCAAAGATAGATTTCGATAGCGAAGTGAAGCTTATTAGTAACGTCCATCACCGGAACCTTGTTCGACTTCTTGGTTGTTGTAGTAAAAGCCAAGAACTAATATTGGTTTATGAATACATGGCAAACAGCAGCCTTGACAAATTCTTATACGGTATTCTCTTCATTTTGAATACTAGTTAAAATTGTAAGAGCTGCACCTCCTGAAATGCAGAGTGAAAACACTGGTGCTATTTCATCTATATTGATATATAAAGTTTGCAACGTTTCACAGGTGAGAAGCGAGGGACGCTAAATTGGAAGCAGCGATTTGATATAATTGTTGGCATTGCCCGGGGACTGTCATATCTACATCATGAGTTTCATGTTTGTATTATACACCGGGATATAAAATCCAGTAATATACTTTTAGATGATGATTTCCAACCTAAAATTGCCGATTTCGGTTTGGCAAGACTTCTTCCAGAGGACCAAAGTCATCTAAGCACTAAATTCGCCGGAACCTTGTAAGCTGATGAAATCTAAATGAATATTTATGGGGTTTGGTGTAGCTAGATTTCTTCATTCTGAAAGCTGACAGAAATGTAACTGTCATGTCAGGGGTTACACGGCACCAGAGTACGCAATCCATGGTCAGTTATCTGAGAAGGTTGACACTTACAGCTATGGTGTAGTACTTCTTGAAATCATAAGCGGTCGAAAGATCAACGATATAAAACTTGAACCTATGACTCAGTACCTTTTAGAATGGGTAATTTTCTAAATTTTACATTTCAACTTCATCTGTCACAGTACTTAATTTGTTGTAATTGATGGTTTAAACAGGCTTGGAGATGTTACGAGGATGAGACACTGATGGATTTGGTTGATAAAGATTTAGACGCAAATGAGTACGAACCACACGAAGTAAAGAAAGTTCTAGAGATTGCTTTGACATGTACCCAGTCCTCAGTTTCACTGAGACCAACAATGTCTGAAGTCGTTGTTATGTTGTTAAGCAGAGATTTCCAAAGGTTAAGACCAACTAAACCTACATTCATTGATGCGTTTAGTAGGGTTCGTGGAGATACGTCGACGTCAACCGCTGGTTCATCCACGTCGAACGCCACTATGTCATATACTGAAGTCTCCAGTCGCTGAAAATTGGTAGTTGCTACTAAATCGTCCCTTCTTCTTAAGTCTATTCCAGACAAATCACCTTGCTCAAGAGTGTCGGTTTTTAAATTTTTTGATTATTCTCAAAGGCCGTGTGTGTATTAATTACGATTTGGAAAGTCTAATATGTGAAGACATGTTTATGATTCAAAGTACGGGAGAAATGGGATTTTTTTTTTTTTTTGCAGCTGCAAAATATTACATTTTGAAGAATTATTTATATTAGAACCCGTTGTCACGGTGAAAAGGGCTGACCGAAGAAAAATGAGACACCGCTATAATAGGACTGTAAAGTTGTGTGATTTTTCTGAACTGTGACAATGGTCTTAGCTCTTTTTTATGCACGTTCCTCTGGAATTTTTTGGAACTGTGTAATTCTTTTGAATTTGTGGTAGTAATCAAAAGGATTTATGTATGTTTTATAGGATTGTGTAATTTCTTTTGAAATTGTGGTAGTGTTGATGGTGGTTTTTAGCTTAGGGTTAAAATCGTAAAACAGTAAACCCTAGCAGATAGTGATGTCACAACATTTAAGTAATAAGGCATTTACTAGGCGCATTTATTGAAAAGTCTTTAATGTGTCTCTAAAATAATTATCGGAGTATCTTTTTCAAATTAGGGTTACGACAAGCCAAACCCTAATTCCCACGTGTGCCAATGGCAAATCATGCCAGCTACACCAACCGCGCCAAAGCATGCCAACCATGCTAGCCGCACCCCTGTGCCAATGGCAAATCATGCCAGCCACACCAACCGCGCCAAAGCATGTCATGCTAGCCGCACCTCTGTGCCAATGGAAAATCATGCCAGCCACACCAACCGGACCAAAGCATGCCAACCATGCTAGCCGCACCTCTGTGCCAATGGCAAATCATGCCAGCCACACCAACCGCGCCAAAGCATGCCAACCATGCTAGCCGCACCCATGTGGCAATGGAAAATCATGCCAGCCACACCAACCGCGCCAAAGAATGCCAACCATGCTAGCCGCACCTCTGTGCCCATGGAAAATCATGCCAGCCACACCAACCGCCCCATGGCATGCCAACCATACTAGCCGCACCTCTGTGCCAATGGAAAACCATCCAACCACACTGACCGCGCCATGCCAAACACATCTCGCCATGTACCCCCACGCCGCGCCACCATGCTGGCCTTCCCCTCGCGGCTACCAAAGTGAAGGCGTGCAACAATCAACGGTTTCCCTTCAATCCCATGAGCAAATCCTAGCCGCCTAAGGTCTCCTCACGGCCTTTGGCCCAAAACCCTAGCTTGGCCACGCACCTAGCCAAGCTAGCCGCGCCATGCCGAACATATCTCTCCATGGCCCCTCATGCCGTGCCACCATGCTGGCCTTCCCATCGCGTCTACTAAAGTGAAGGCATGCAACAATCAACGGTTGACCTTCAATCCCAGGAGTAAATCCCGGCCTTTTAAGGTCTCCTCACGTCCTTTGGCCCAAAACCCCAGCTTGGCCATGCACCTAGCCAAGCTAGCCGCGCCATGCAAAACACATTTCGCCATGGCCTCTCATGCCGCTCCACCATGCTGGCCTTCCCCTCATGGCTACCAAAGTGAAGGCGTTCAACAATCAACGGTTGCCCTTCAATCCCAAGAGAAAATCCTGGCCGCCTAAGGTCTCCTCACGACTTTGGCTCAAAACCCTAGCTTAGTCACGAACCTAGCCCAATCTAGCCACGCCATACGCTCATGGAAAACCCTTGTCCCCACACGCCAAGCCAAACCAAACCTAGCAGCGCCATGCCAAACACACCCTGCCATGGCCCTAGCTATGCTAGTGTTTGTGGGTGAAAACTATTCCTGCTAATTTTGGTAATTTGGGGTGTGGATGAGGAATGAATCTAAACCTAAAACAAATGCACTGCACGGTGAGTGCTTGTAGATTCGAGAGATCAATCTGTGCAAGTCCGGCCTAAACCAAGAAATGGTTGTTCCAGACTTGTTTCGGTCACAAAGTGAAGGAGATGGGGTTGATCTTAGGGAGGGAAGCGAAGAAGGTGTTGAAAATGTGAAGGTGTTGGCTTTGCAGGACTTGTATCAGAAAGCTGAACTGGCTTGCAGGATGTAAGCTATCAGTTCCGGTGTTTGAATATGGTTGTATCAACACTTGCTTTTGTTGTCTGGACTTGTGTTATTGTTGAAAATAGGGCGGAGAACCTATTTATACAAGTCCTTTAGCCTAACCTTCGTATCTCGTGGGAGGTGGAGAAAGTGGAGTGATGGAGTAGTGGAGTAGTGTGTTGGTGTCACACGACCAGGCTTGGCCACTTCTCCCATCATCACTAACCGTCCATGACTTCCAGACACGTTCTTGTGATGGCGCGTTGTGCGCTGCACGCTGTAAACCGCCAGACCAATACCCCGGTATGTATCCCCCAGTTTGTGACATGATTGATGTCTCGAGTGTTTTGGAAAACATGTAGCATGTTGTTGTAGCTTGGCAAGTGCTAGCTTGGTGACCTTCGATGGTCGAGATTTTGCATCTTGAGAGGAGGGGTAACCGTTGATCGTTGCACCAGAAACCCCTGATTAGTGCTCCTTACTAGAATCGTTGTAGAATTCTAGTACGGACTCTTATTTTGATGATCCGCCCATCCATTCCATACGGAAAAGAATTTCCTATCTCCCATCGCGGGAATATTTAGGTTTTAAGCTCGTTCGGGAGGAGAAAACAGCCCGAAAGAAAAACCCAGGAAGGAAATTGATACTTGTGAAGTATCGTGTGTATACTATGCAGGTACTGCATTGAGTATATCCAACATGGTTTGGAAGTTGCGCATGCAAACCCTTCCTTTACCGACCTCATGGTGTGGTAGAGTGGTGAATGGTGATCACCATGACTCCGCACTGACTAATTAACTCCTGACCAGGGCTATATAACCGAGATGGTGAAGTTGGACGGATGAGATGATCTTTAAGACACTCATCTGTGACACTTGGTGGAATTAGGGTTTCGAAGGAGGTGCGCAAGCACTGCTCTTCACCCTGACCGAAACCAGACTTAGGGAACTATCCTGGACTGGCCGATCACACCTGCGTGTAGATGGCATGACGGTTTAGGCGTTTATACCTGCCGTCCCACAAAAACGTGATCTGGGACACTCAATTCATCCGGCGAAGTTGAGTGGTCGAGATCGAATTGAAACAGAAGATTAGTGCCGCAAAAGCCGTATCCCATGCCAACTTTGGGCGGGCGTTCCAAAACGACCAAGCTTGGTCGGTCTTGGTTAACTGCTCCAACGTGTAGGTGGTAGGCTGGTGTTCACGCCTATGTCTTACCGTCCCATGAAAACACGATCTAAGCCACCCAATTCGTCCGGAGAAATCGAGTGGTTGAGATTAATTTGCAGCTTGGGAAGTGCGACCACGCATGTTGGAGCGGACGATTTGGGGATATCCAGGCATGGTATGCCTTGTCCGACTAGGTGAGGGGATAGACTGGTCCATGGTGGTCATATTGACATGACCGGACCTTCTTTAATCTAATCTCAGACCCTTCATTCGTGCCGGATAAGATGGACGCTAGTGATTCAAAACCCTAATTTTGGGTTTCAGAGTCATGCGTCATGCTCCATTCAGGCGCACGATTTGGAATGACCAACCATGGTTGGTCCTGACCGATTAGTCAGGTATGTAGGCGGGCCTGCGGTGATTGTATTGACATACTCTGTACCCTTTGAATCTACATCTGCACCCTCCATCTATACCTGCGAAGATGGATGGTTGAGGCTGTTTTGATACACATGTAATGTGCCGCAAACCCTAATTTAGGGTTTTCCATCCATCTGCTATGGTTTGGACGTTTTGGAAAGCTAGGCCAAGGGAGGCCGACCATGCGGGTTCCGTATTGGTTCGGCAGGTATTCCATACCTGCTTGGGGGTGATGGAATCGATCTGGGCTATCCAATCAGGATGGTGGAGTTGGATGGTCGTGATCATATCCAGACTGATACGGTCAGTCTGGATGCTCAATCGGGCTAGTATAACACACCGAGAGGGGCTCAATCGGGCTAGTATAACACACCGAGAGTTCAGCCTGTACGGGTATTTAGTACATGGTTTCATTATAATGCTTGGAGGTTCGTGTTGCTCCGCTAAGAGCAACACTCAGTCGTCATGCCGCACTGATAATGAGTACAGGAAATACAAGGCTGTTGCGCATTAATTAATAATGCTGGAAATTCACAGGGTATATGGGATTGTTGCTACATGCTCCAACCTGGATGAATTTCGTGTATTTTATTCACAGAATGGGATTGTTGCCACATGCTCCATTCTTGGTGAATTGATAAAGTGAAGGAGTATCCATCACTTGTTAATGGCCTTATCTTTTACAATATGTTGGCGCATATTTTTTAGGTTTTACAATCTTAACCTTAAACAAAAATCCACCATCAACATTAAGTCCCCTGACTAGCACATAATGGTTACACTATTGTGGGGTAGGCATGAGATGGTGACATACATATGTGAGAAAGACATGATAAAGGAAGTTTACCCGGAGGAGTATTGACCGACCGCTATTTTCCCATGCCATTGCGCTTGTATGGAACCCTTTGGTGGAGCTGGTTTCCTTCTTTGGGTATTTGAATCAAAAGAGGAATCCAATCAAAGAGGAATCCTTGTTCTATTAGGATTCTTCCAAATTTTGCTTATATAAGGGACCGACCCCTTCTTATTTTTCCTCACAATTTTTTTCTTTCTTTGGTTCAGCAGCTCCCGTTCATGCTCTCCCTTTCCGCCGCCGATTGCCATTGCCGGAGCGCCACCAGACGCCGCCGTCCGTCCGACCAAGGTAAGTTCCGTCAATTTTTTTTTTTTTTTTTTTTTAAGGAAAAACCCTAATTTCTTAGGTAAAAATCCTTTGATAGACACATCATGCCTAGGTTTCCCATCAAGACCGATAGTACAATTGCCCATTTCTGTTAGAATTGTTTGGTATTGCAATCCCATGAATATGCCGTCTTTTGCTTCTTCTTCCATTGTTGCATGCAAAACCTAGCTTCTTGGGTTGTAGCTTGGAGAGAAACTTGGATTGAATTTCGTAAACACAACTCCCATGACCATAAATACGTGAGCATGAATGCGGTCCCACCATGTGTGTTTGATTCGAACGTGGACATCTACATATGCTTGACTGAAAGCCGACCTTAAAATAGTCTTGTGCCCTGGATCAACACCGGTCTTGATACTTGAGCGATACCATAATTGAAAACAATCCGGACTTGAGCGATGCCAGCCTTGAAGTTATACCGGAATTTGAAAGTACCGGACTTGAAGCTATACCAGACTTAGAAAGTAACGGACTTGGAGCTATACCGGACTTAGAAAATACCGGACTTGAAGCTATGCCAGACTTGATCCGATTCCTTTGTGCACGTGAACCATGTCTTGTCGTCTTCATACAAGTTCTAACTCCTGTATTTTATTTCATTGTGGAATGAAGAAAGGAATTCTTGTTGAGATGTCTTCCGGAAATAATACTGGTGCCAAGTCAGGAAGTGTTGATAGCTTCAAGGATATGCCGAGCATCGATGATGAGTTGTTCACCTTGCCTTTTCCAAACATTAGGAGACATCCTTCTCACAAGATAATGTTACTCTCTGATTCAGAAAACATGGAAGCTGATCCATCTTCTTCTTCAGCACTTGTGATGAGATTTTGTCTTCGAAGAAACGAATATCCGCCTTCTCCTATCGACTTCAAGATTTGCCACACTCCACTGGGTTCTTATGAAGGATGGATGAGACACATGTTGAATAACAAGGATGTTAAAGCTAATTTGACCAAAGCGCAAATCCTTAATGCCGTCATGGCATCTGTTGCTCTCGAAATTAAGAAAGACGTTGCGGGCTTGATTACTTTTGCTTCTCGGTGGCGCCATTCTACCGATACAGCTATATCCATGTGGGTAGAGATGACTATTACTCTGGAGAGTGTAGCTGTACTAATGAACCTGCATGTTGCTGGGAACCTTTGTTACGAGCTTTCTGACATCGAATAACGTAATTATGATGCCATACTTCACAAGGTGGAAGAATTCAATGGTCTGGACAAGGAGGAGAAGAAAGATACGAGATGCTTTTACACCTGGTGGGTGTCGGAGTGGTTTCCTGCGGACCCGGATCAGGATTCGGAAAGCGAGCTCAGTGTGATTGCGTTCCTGTCTTTGTGGCCCTCCAGAGACATATTTGACGACAGTTCTGGAAAGAAGACCATAAGAAGTGACCTTGTTAGGATTGCCATAAGGTTAGCAAAGGGTGAGGTTCTTCCCTTAGGTGCCTTGTTCCTTGGATCGTTGTATTCTCATCTGGACGCCTTAGCGATGGATATGCACGTCTCCAACGGGTACAAGAAGGTGGAGTCGCATGTTCACTTCGATTTCCTTCAGGCGTTCTTATGGGAACATTTCAAAGGCTATGCTCCTGCTCCTATAAATTCGCTCAGCAGTTTGTATGGAGATTCGTGAATACTCCGCTGGAATAGGAGGCGTCCCAGAACTGGTGCAAAACTCGTGGATATTTTCGAGAATGTGTCTTCCGTAGATTTCCGTCCATGAGGGCCAATCCATTCTTCCATCGTTTAGCCGAAAACCTTTGCTATTGCTTCTGACAGTCTTGATGCGGCGTTGCGTACCGATGCTAAGAAGATGAAGTTTGGAGAACTTGTTTATCTGCGCAGCTGCATCCCGGGATATGTCCCATCTCTATTCAACGAAGCGTTTATGGTGACTCCGTACAATATCGATAGGGCTGCTCGTCAAATGGGATTTGACCAGGGTGTTCCATTTATCCGTCCATCAGTGGTTCCGAAAGAATTTCTCCCGGATATTCTTAATGCTGACGCGTTTTTCGAACGGCCGAGTCTTCCTTTATGGCCTATTGGTAGAAATACTGTGGTAACTGATGAGTATAAAAAGTTTTGGAGGAAGCAACTGTTGGTTCTTCAGAAATTTTCAGAGGATGTTGTGACAAATTCCAATGGTGAGCCATCCTCTGACATGCTGAGGAAGCATTTCCGGTTGAAACCACTCCCAGGAAAACGAACCAGAGCTGACGGATGCAGTCCCTAGTCAGGAGGAAGATCCAAGAGGCAAGCTTGTAGTCCGGTGATACTCAATTCCTCCCATATGCAGGTATTCGAATCTCCCTCCGCTAATTCCTTTGTTTCCCCATTGTAACTTTTTCTAAGAGCGATCTTTGTTTGCATTCAGGGAATTCCGAAAGAGAACGTATTTACACGGATGGCGTGCATTCAGAATGAAAGGTCTGGTGATGTTGGTCCTCACGTTGAGAGGTCTGGTGACAATGATACTTATGCTGATAAGTCTGGTGAGACCGAAATCGCTCCTTCACATGATAATGACAGAGATGACGCAAGCTCGGCTGGACAAGGTGCCTCCGTAAGTGATCTTGTTGATGAGGTGGTGACAGAAATCAGTACCCAGAGCGAAGTAGGCATCATTAGAAATGTAGGGGAGGTAACATATGCCATTGAGATGACTCCCCTTGAAGCTCACCCTGAACAGACTCCAATGAATCAAGCTATAGTGACTTCTTCCGAAAGGCCTTCCGCAACTGACAAGGCTCCTAAAATTGGTGAAGTATTGGTAATGCAGCCTGGGGATTTGTTCGATCCTCCTTTCACTACTCCCTTCCCAGGTCACGTGTTGGTTGGAGGATTCAGCGTACCAGCTCAGTTCGAAGGGTTGTACATGGAGATATGGGAGAAGCACGGCCACATTGCTACCACTAAGAATCTCAGGAGTCGCCTTGCTTTGGTCAATCACGTCCAAGAAGCTTTATTTTCCATCCACGGTATGAGCGTTACGACTGGTCGGAAAATTTCTGAGGAGAAGATTGAAGACTGGAAGTGTCATCGAGATGTGTTTGTGCAGTATGAATTCAATGCTCCTTGGTTCTTCAAAGGGTTCTCCGAGATTCAAGGGATCCAAAAACTACAAGATGAAGTCCCTTCTGCAGACTGTGTTACTCGCCAGGAAGAGAAGATTGAAATGTTGTCTAACGAGTTGAAGCTGGAACAGGCTGTACTTCAGAAAATGAAATCCGCTCTTGCACAGAGAGATGAGTTTCTATTGAAGGACATTCATTGAAGGATTCCCGCAAACTTAGATTTTCTTGTTTCTTTGAGTGATAGTGAGAATTTCCTTTCACATTTTGACTTCGGGTTTTGAATTAACAGGTAATTGAATTGGTTTATTTTGAGATAGTTTTGTGAATCGAATTTTCTGAAAAAGTGATTATCTTAAATGGATTTTGTATCTTAATCATGAATGATTGCACATATCATATGAAATTGCAAATGTTGTATAGAAGGGAATCATGAAAGGAAACCGACATGGCGTTTGATTATTGAGCCTCTTTTTCCACGTGCTGGATGCTCAGTCCCCAGTGAATTCTAAGATTATCTTTTCGTAAGATTGTTGGATGTAACTTACTTGCTTTAGAGACCTCACTTGTGTAAAACCGAAGTAGCTCCTCCAAGGAAGCCATCCACATTGATTCTTCAGAGAAGGGAAACTATCCTTCTGAACCAAGCTTCTCCTGAACAATGCGCTTCAAAGAGTTGCATTCACTGGTGGGATGGTGAAGGAACCGGTGGAAGTGACAATACCTCGGGTCCATTACTTCTTGATCAGTGGGTGGACGCCATACTGGAGGTAGATCCACCTCTCTGTTTTGCACTCACGCCTCCAGTAACTCCAAAATCCTCTTCATTGGGAGAGGGAAATGCAGGTATTTCGAATCGAGCTTTTCTTGCGTTAGTGGACGTTGTGATGTCTCTGCATGGACCTCATGTGGAGCGCATCTCGGAGATGAAGTCGGGAAGTTTGTGAGTTCCATCATATCCGCGGATCGCTTGCCTGGGTAAAGGTATGGAGAAGGTGTCGTAATATCACTTCTGAGTGATCGAATCGAACGCTCCCATCCTCTGTATTCACGCGTTTGATGTATTTCTCCTTCTTCAAGCATTTCTTCGCTTGGTTGAAAAGGTGATGCGGATTGGATGGTCTTCCGGGCTTCAGCAAGATTCTTGAGATATAAATCTTCCATCAGGGCTCCGTAGGCTGCAGGCTCCCTTTCTTTATCCGACAGACGTCGTAGTGCTCCGGGAGAGTCCCTTACTTTGTGGAGTTGCCTCGAGCCTTCATTGTCGAATGGACCATGTTGTTCATCTTTCCTGAGTCTCCTGCGAGTACGCGCCCTTTTTGCTTCTCCATTGGTAAAGGTGTGACCCCTGTCTAAAGGTCCAGCTCTTCTCACACTGTCTGGGTAGATGTCTGTCGACCCTTCTCGTAATTGTGCTGTTATATCATTCAGAAGGCAGAATGTTTCGCCCTGTCTTCTAGCGATACCATCTTGATTTGCCAAGATATCCTCCAGCATTCTAGCTATACTTCCCATGGTATCTGAACCGCCTGTGGTTTCCTGGTGAGGGTACATCGCAGGATGAAAACTGAAGAATTGAGAATTCAATTTTTTGTAACCGAGAGATCAACCTCCCACTGTGGTCGCCAATTTTTTGTGGGTGAAAACTATTCCTGCTAATTTTGGTAATTTGGGGTGTGGATGAGGAATGAATCTAAACCTAAAACAAATGCACTGCGCGGTGAGTGCTTGTAGATTCGAGAGATCAATCTGTGCAAGTCCGGCCTAAACCAAGAAATGTCCGTTCCAGACTTGTTTCGGTCACAAAGTGAAGGAGATGGGGTTGATCTTGGGGAGGGAAGTGAAGAAGGTGTTTAGAATGTGAAGGTGTTGGCTTTGCAGGACTTGTATTAGAAAGCTGAACTGGCTTGCAGGATGTAAGCTATCAGTTCCGGTGTTTGAATACGGTTGTATCAACACTTTCTTTTGTTGTCTGGACTTGTGTTGTTGTTGAAAATAGGGCGGAGAACCTATTTATACAAGTCCTTTAGCCTAACCTTCGTATCTCGTGGGAAGTGGAGAAAGTGGAGTGATGGAGTAGTGGAGTAGTGTGTTGGTGTCAAACGACCAGGATTGCCCACTTCTCCCATCATCACTAACCGTCCATTACTTCCTGACACGTTTTTGTGATGGCGCGTTGTGCGCTGCACGCTGTAAACCGCCAGACCAATACCCCAGTATGTATCCCCCAGTTTGTGACATGATTGATGTCTCGAGTGTTTTAGAAAACATGTAGCATGTTGTTGTAGCTTGGCAAGTCAGGCTCGGGAAGCTTGCTATCTTGGTGACCTTCGACGGTCGAGATTTTGCATCTTGAGAGGAGGGGAAACCGTTGATCGTTGCACCAGAAACCCCTGATTAGCGCTCCTTACTAGAATCGTTGTAGAATTCTAGTACGGACTCACATTTTGATGATCCGCCCCTCCATTCCATACGTAAAAGAATTTCCTATCTCCCTACGTGGGAATATTTAGGTTTTAAGCTCGTTCGGGAGGAGAAAACAGCTCGAAAGAAAAACCCAGGAAGGAAATTGATACTTGTGAAGTATCGTGTGTATACTATGCAGTACCTGCATTGAGTATATCCAACATGGTTTGGAAGTTTCGCATGCAAACCCTTCCTTTACCGACCACATGGTGTGGTAGAGTGGTGAATGGTGATCACCATGACTCCGCACTGACTAATTAACTCCTGACCAGGGCTATATAACCGAGCTGGTGAAGTTGGACAGATGAGATGATCTTTAAGACACTCATCCGCGACACTTGGTGGAATTAGGGTTTCGAATGAGGTGCGCAAGCACTTCTCTTCACCCTGACCGAAACCAGACTTAGGGAACTATCCTGGACTGGCCGATCACACCTGCGTGTAGATGGCATGACGGTTTAAGCGTTTATACCTACCGTCCCACAAAAACATGATCTGGGCCACTCAATTCATCCGGCGAAGTTGAGTGGTCGAGATCGAATTGAAACAAAATATTAGTGTCGCAAAAGCCGTATCCCATACCAACTTCGGGCGGGCGTTCCAAAACGACCAAGCTTGGTCGATCTTGGTCGACTGCTCCAGCGTGTAGGTGGTAGGCTGGTGTTCACGCCTATGTCTTACCGTCCCATGAAAACGCGATCTAAGACACCCAATTCGTCCGGAGAAATCGAGTGGTTCAGATTAATTTGCAGCTTGGGAGGTGCGACCACGCATGTTGGAGCGGACGATTTGGGGATATCCAGGCATGGTATGCCTTGTCCGACTAGGTGAGCTGATAGACGGGTCCATGGTGGTCATGTTGACATGACCGGACCTGCTTTGATCTAATCTCGGACCCTTCATTCGTGTCGGATAAGATGGACGCTCGTGATTCAAAACCCTAATTTTGGGTTTCAGAGTCGTGTGTCATGCTCCATTCAGGCGCACGATTTGGAATGACCAACCATGGTTGGTCCTGACCGATTAGTCAGGTATTTAGGCGGGCCTGCGGTGATTGTATTGACATACTCTGTACACTTTGAATCTACATCTGCACCCTCCATCTATACCTGCGAAGATGGATGGTTGAGGCTGTTTTACGACACATGTAATGTGCCGCAAACCCTAATTTAGGGTTTTCCATCCATACTGCTATGGTTTGGACGTTTTGGCAAGCTAGGCCAAGGGAGGCCGACCATGCGGGTTCCGTGTTGGTTCGGCAGGTATTCCATACCTTTTTGGGGGTGATGGAATCGATCTGGGCCATCCAATCAGGCTGGTGGAGTTGGATGGTCGTGATCATATCCAGACTGATACAGTCAGTCTGGATGCTCAATCGGGATAGTATAACACACCGAGAAGGGCTCAATCGGGCTAGTATAACACACCGAGAGTTCATCCTGTACGGGTATTTCGTACATGGTTTCATTATAATACTTGGAGGTTCGTGTTGCTCCGCTAAGAGCATTACTCAGTCGTCATGCCGCACTGATAATGAGTACAGGAAATACAAGGTTGTTGCGCATTAATTAATAATGCTGGAAATTCACATGGTATATGGGATTGTTGCTACATGCTCCAACCTGGATGAATTTCGTGTATTTTATTCACAGAATGGGATTGTTGCCACATGTTCCATTATTGGTGAATTGATAAAGTGAAGGAGTATCCATCACTTGTTAATGGCCTTATCTTTTACAAGATGTTGGCGCATATTTTTTAGGTTTTACAATCTTAATCTTAAACAAAAATCCACCATCAACAGCTAGTCACACCATGCCAATCCAGACTCCCTTGTCTTGGCCCTAGCCACGCCATGCACCCATGGCAAATCCTTGGCCCCACGTTCCCAAACCAGGCCAATGAATGCCATTCCAACCTAATTGCGCCAAGGCATGCCATGTTAGCCTGGCCACGCCGCCATCCCTCCTGAATTCTTCCTGAGTTTTGCTTTCTGGATATTTTTTCTTCCCGAACGAGTTCAAAACCTAAATATCCCCGCGAAGGGAGATAGGAAATTCGTTTCCGGTTGATTTGAGTGGTGGACCGTCAAAATCCGAGTCCGTACTAGAATTATACAACGATTCTAGTAAAGGGTGCTAATTAGGGTTTCTAAAACAAATGCGTGCGGCCATCAACGTCTACCCTTCAATCCCAGGAGCAAATCCTGGCCGTCTAAAGTCACCTCACGACTTTTGGCCCGAAAACCTAAGTTTGGCCATGCCAAACCATGCCAACCTAGTCGCGCCACCACATTGGCCCTCACTACCAAAACGAAGGCGTGCAATAATCAACGGTTGCCCTTCCTCTCAAGATGCAAAATCTTGACCGTCGAAGGTCACCAGGATAACAAGTACCCCGAGAGAGACTTGCCAAGCCACAACAACATGCTACATGTTTTCCAAAAACATTCGAGACATCAACACAAACTGGGGGATCCTTTTTGTGTATTGGTTTGGCGGTTTACAGCGTGCGGCGTACACTACGCCCTTCATAATGAAGTTTCATAATGGTGAGGCGGCTAGTAAATGCGGGAATTTATGTGGGAAATGTTCATGGGACATAAAGCCGCGCGTTAACAACTTTATGGAACATCAATTCCATAACGTTATCAGTTTCATGCGTTAACCACTTTTTGGAACATCAAGTCCATGCATACAGTTACCACCTCCTCCCATTTACTTCCCCACTCCTTAATGAGACCAGGGTACGTTTATACTTCGACTTGTATAAATAGGTCTTACCTATTTCCATTTTAACAACAATCATTTGGATAAGACAACACTCAGAAATACTTACTTGCTAGCTCTCCTCGTGAGATCTCTTACTTTTCCGATAACAAGTCGTAGTAACCCAACTACTCTTCCAGAATCAACTATTCCGGTCTCACCACTTTCCTTGCTTCCCTCCCCAAAACCAAACCATTCTCCTCCACTTTGTGACCGAAGCAAGTCTGGAGCGACCATTTCTTGGTTTAGGCCGGACTTATACAGATTGATCTCTCGGATCTAAAGTACTCCCCTGCAATAAATTGTTTAGGGTTTAAACTGTTTCTCACCTTCACACCCGTAATTACCGAAATCAGCAGAAACTATTTTCACCTATGAACAATTGGCGACCACAGCGAGAGGATTGATCTATCGGTTACAATATAAAATCCAACCCCTGATTTCGTTTCCCGAACGTTAAATCCCAATATGGTGGAACTCAGGTCTGGAGCGGCTGCCGAGAATACCAGCACAGACCACGTCCCTGATGTTAACGTCTCTCCCAATAACGTCGTTACATCACCTACTGACTACAGTAACTCCGAATGCACTCCCTCAAGCCTGACACCGCCAATCACTAGGTCCAGAGCCGCTACTGCCTCTAATGTCTCTGCACAACCCTCTAGTCACGGCAACGAAAACACCTCTTCGAGAGTTACACCACCAGTCACCAGGGCCAGAGCCGCCTCTACGACTCCTAATGTTTTATCTAGCATGGCATCTCCAACCACAACTAGGGTTCCAACTACCCCACCGACGGGACGAGAGACCGGAGGGACCAGAGGAAGCCGTCCTTATGTCACCATCGCTGATTTGATGGAACGACAGGAAATGCTCGCCAGAGCCCAGACGAATATGGTTTCAACACAGAAGGAGGTACTCGTATTTCTCAAGACCTTGACAGAGTGACTACCACATGAATCACGTCCTCCAGAGACGCTCAGGAACGTCTCCAACAACCCCGACACTAGGACCTCGACAGAGCACGCCTCCGCAGACGAGGAAACTCACGCTAGAATCCCATTGGAAAGAAATCAGCCGTCCAACTTCGTCACGCGAGAAAATCTGGAAAAACTTCTCCGCAACCGAATCAAGAATGATGAATTGGAAATGCATCAACATCAACCCCCTTACCCATCCGAAATTCAAATAATCCCTCTTCCAATGGGGTACTCCTCTCCTCAGTTCACCTTGTACAATGGTACCAGGAATGCACATGAGCATGTCTCCCGTTTCTTGGGATCCCTAGGTGAACACGAATATAATCACGTTCTTCGTCTAAGGGAGTTCTCAAAATCACTTACTGGAAGGGCGTATACATGGTACAACAACATCCCGCCGAACAGTATTCCCAGTTGGAGTAGCATGGTCACACGAACAAGTTACTTTCTCAGACCTCGGAAGAATGTACCAGTGGGATAACGAACATCCGAATGACTTTGTCAAAAGGTTAAGGGTTCAAGCACTCGACTGTCACGACCCAAACATAACTGAGAAACAGCTGGTGAACGCGTGCATCAACGGTATGGTTCCTATTTACTGCGCCTTGCTAGAAAACTTGTGCTTCCAAATATTCTCCGAACTCCATGAAGCCGCTAGAAGATCCGCAACGACAGTACCAGTATTACTGGAAAGAACTAGGACAACTCGAACCGAAGACACGCGTGAAACTCGCGGGAATAGGCGCCTTATCAGCAAGCAATTTAATGCCGGCTCATCCTCCGTGAACATAGTGAACTAAAGAGGAAAAAGGAAGGCCCCAACTACGGGCCACCAGCCAAAACGTGAAGCGCTTGAGCAATGGGAAACCCCGCTATGGAAGACCGTCACTAAAACTCCCATGCATCATCATGAAACCGAAGGAAACACCCTCGATTTCCTGTTTCCCATCGAGGAGGTGATTGACCTCCTAGAGGCCTGGGTTCAAGATGATGTTATCAGATTTCCACCGCCCAGACGTCCACCAACTGAGGCTGAGATGGTGAACCCCAAGTACTGCCATTACCACAGGTTCTTTCACCACCAGACCAGTGATTGCAACAGACTAAAGCATATTTTCAAAGAAAATATAGAAGCGGGAGAGCTCCAACTAGGATACGAGGGAGTACATCGAGACCCACTCACAATAAGAAACTGCGGGTCCTCTAGGGACTCCGTGCACGAGACTGTACAATCCATGATGCATCATGTATGCAAAATTCTCTATCTTTCCAAGGTGCAGCGCCAAGAAATTTTTGCAGCTCTCAATCGCGTTGTATCCGGTAAACGACTTTTTCTCTCCCCGGAAACCACACCAGGGGACCAAGATTTCAAAATGAGCGGAACCAAAGGGGAGAACTGGGGACTACTAACTACGTCCCGTTTAAGAGGTATCAAATTTGACAACACGCTCATCGACGCAGCCTCTGACCTCAACATCATTACTTTCAAGACACTAAAGGAAGCGGGATTTACAAAACAAGACGCTACCCATTCCCCGTCTATGATTAAAAACCCGAGAGGAGAATCTTTGAACGCGCATGGATACATCAACCACGAGATCAAGGTGGGAGACGCTATAACGCATAGAAAATTCCACATTGTCAAAGAACTGGGTCACGACATGATATTGGGGCACTTATGGGTACTCGAAAACAAAGCGGAATAAGATGTGCACCCTCTACTGACGTCCACGCCCGAAGGAGTTTCCAACAAATCATCCCACTGGATATCACATCGACGAACTACCAAAGGAACCCAGACATCTGGAGAAGACATGTTGGCGCTAGCTCATGGATATCAAACGCAAGTAAGTTTGACCTAGCGACCTTCTCTATAACCAGTCATTCCTTCCCCTATTCCGTCATGGGGACTCATCGCGATTACTGGCACGGACGCTGTCAAGAAATGTGAATGGGGTGCTGGGCCATTTGAACACTTTGCAAAAAACTTGGAAACTTCCATCGAAACCAATGAAGCCAAGACTCAAACGGTTGCACGACGTCCGAACCCATTTTCAATCGGAGATATAGTGGTTAAGGTAAACTCGTTTCAGGTTGGGAAGATGACGGTAAAAATGGCTATTCAGACTGATTTACCCAATGGAAGAGAATACGAGCTATATCTGGTGGCGGACATCCTTTCAGGAGGATATTGTAAGCTCATCAACGCAGACACACCTGAAGGCGTGATAATTCACTCGCGATGGCTCAAGGCCTCCAATCCCTAAAATGCTGTACTTCCCAGTCACTCTCCCTTTAGTATTTCCCTTAACAATTCCTCTTAGTAGTTGTATTCCTCCAAGATGAATACACCGTTTGTATTCTTCCATGGAGTTTCCTTTTTCCGTCAAAAAAAAAAAGAGCATAAATACATCTCTTTCCAAACAAGTTCTCCAGATATCAGAGAAATACATCAAATTAACCCAGAAAACCATTGCAAGACCATCATACCACAACCAGAAATACCTCATTCAAAAAAATAATAATATACAAAGCGAAATGTTGACTGATGAAGAAGAAGGTAAAGATGAATTTATGGAAAAAAAAAATCAGGGGAACTAAGCAACTAACATGAATAACAGAAGGGAGGAACTATCCATCGAAGGATGGAATATGAGTCCCCTTGGTCAAGGCTATCTTCAAGCACTTCCCCCAGCAATCCCTCGGGAAACAAAGATTCCATTCAACGGTATTATCAGCAGCAACCTCAACATCCCATCCCGAAGCAACCACGGCAGCAACAGTGTCTGCTTCAACGACTGGTCTAGCATACACCACCATGACCCCTCCAACATCACTAGCGACACCTCTGGCATCAAACTCAAGGGATACTTCATTTCCGTCATATGCTCCCTTGAAGGCTTTCTCATTGACACTCCAAAGAAGATTTTTTGATTCATCCGCATCAAAATCGAGAACCATGACGCTTTCCTCCAAAAGCTTCACGTGCTCGGTTTTCCGTTGCTTCGACCTAGAAACAGTTCGATCCGCCCTATAACTGGACCGAGGAAAGGTTTTGATGCACTAGAACTTCTCAACACGCCAAGGTTCTTCCTCATTTTCTTGTCCCTCCTCCATACTCACCGAACCCAAGAAGGTCCGAACACGCGCCTGTACTTCATGGAGATAAACGAAAGGGAGGTCCTTGATAATTTCACCAGCTTCATGGAACAGAGATTCGATTCTAGCCAATTCCTCCTCATGAGAAGAAAATCGGTTCCCGCCAATTTTGAAGTCCTTATCCGAAGAATTGAAGACATGGCTATCCCTGGAGGGTCTCATCATACACTACAAAGAACAGGGAAAATTGTCAAGTTCCATCCTATCTATACACATATAAGAAAGAGTATAACATAAAAATAAGAAGGAAACACGAGGCGATACATGTAAAGAGGATGGACGAAGACGAACTACGCTAATTTAAAGTTCAAGATCATCTTTTATGTACAACAAGATGACGCAACCTCAAAAGGGAAAGTTTTTATACCGGCCGTGAGTTAAGTCATGATATCGGATCCTAATTAAACCCCATGCCTGGTTGTGAGAAATAATTATGGTTGGCGAGAAAGCGTGGAAGAACGTGCTCGAGGCACACTAGATCGTGTTTTCCCTTCCCACCGCCAACGCCATGCTTCGGAAACAAAACCGACAACATCACAAAAGCAGAAAGAGTAACACTTTTCCACTTTTTTCGGGTGTAACATTTTGATTTGAAGAGAAGAATAACTTTCTGGTCGAGTTAAGTAAGGAAAGAGGCAACCAAGCCCTTGAAGATAAATCACCAAGCAATCCGTGCCATGTCTTATCACTCCTGACCATCTGTACGTCTCACCCCACCAAGCCACGCCTTGTCATAGTCACGCCAGGCCAAGCCATCACTCAATTATCGCGGCCCTACCACACCTAGACGTCCGTGTACGTCTCGTCTTGCTAAGGCGACACTACGCCAAGCCGCATACTCCACTGTTGCGACCCTATCATCCACACGTGCTCGCCTTACTAAGACCACGCCACCTCTTGGACCCTCGAGCCAAGCCGTCCACTTGCTCCGCCTTCCAAGACCGCTCCCCCTTTTCCTTGGAGATGTACGACTAGAGCAAGCCGGTAACTTTTATCTCACCACTCCACGATCTGCATTCCAAGTACAACTTACGCAGGGCCACCAACCCGGGAAGCTAAAACTCTCTTCACCACTGAAAAGGTTAGTCAGATTCTCCTGAAAATATTTGCAATGATTACACCTCGATTCCGTCCTCGTCTGTCACCATCATATGCTTACCTCACAACAAGGCACCTGTTCCGAGCTAAGCAGGGGAATTAATGTTGATGGTGGTTTTTATCTTAGGATTAAAATCGTAAAACACTAAACCCTAGTAGACAGTGACGTCACAACATTTAAGTAATAAAGCAATTACTAGGCGCATTTATTGAAAAGTCTTTAATTTGTCTCTAAAATAATTACCGGGGTATCTTTTTCAAATTAGGGTTACGACGAGCCAAACCCTAATTCCCAGGCGTGCCAATGGCAAATCATGTCAGCCACACCAACCGCGCCAAAGCATGCCAACCATGCTAGCCGCACCCCTGTGCCAATGGAATATCATGCCAACAACACCAACCGCTCCAAAGAATGTCATGCTAGCCGCACCTTTGTGCCAATGGAAAATCATGCCAGCCACACCAACCGTGCCAAAGCATGCCAACCATGTTAGACACACCTCTGAGCCAATGGCAAATCATGCCAGCCACACCAACCGCGCCAAAGCATGCCAACCATGCTATCCGCACCCCTGTGCCAATGACAAATCATGCCAGCCAAACCAACCGCGCCAAAGCATGCCACCCATGCTAGCCGCACTCTTGTGCCAATGGCAAATCATTCCAGCCACACCAACCGCGCCAAAGCATACCAACCATGCTAGTCGCATCTCTGTGCCAATGGAAAATCATGGCATCCACACCAACCGCGCCAACGCATGCCAACCATGCTAGCCGCACCTCTGTGCCAATGGAAAACCATGCCAGCCACACCGACCGCGCCATGCCAAACACATCTCGCCATGGCCCCCATGCCGCGCCACCATGCTGGCCTTCCCCTCGCGGCTACCAAAGTGAAGGCGTGCAACAATCAACGGTTGCCCTTCAATCCCAGGAGCAAATCCTGGCCGCCTAAGGTCTTCTCATGGCCTTTGGCCCCAAACCCTAGCTTGGCCACGTACCTAGAAAAGCTAGCCGCGCCATGCCAAACACATCTCGCCATGGCCCCTCATGCCGCGCCACCATGCTGGCCTTCCCCTCGCGGCTACTAAAGTGAAGGCGTGCAATAATCAACGGTTGCCCTTTAATCCTAGGAGCAAATCCTGGCCGCCTAAGGTCTCCTCACGGCCTTTGGCCCAAAACCCTAGCTTGGCCACGCACCTAGCCAAGCTATCCGCGCCATTCCAAACACATCTCGCCATGTCCCCTCATGCCGCACCACCATGCTGGCCTTCCCCTCTCGACTACTAAAGTGAAGGCGTGCAACAATTAACGGTTTCCTTTCAATCCTAAGAGAAAATCCTGGCCGCCTAAGGTATCTTCACGACCTTTGGCCCAAAACCCCAGCTTGGCCACACACCTAGCCAAGCTATCCGCGCCATGCCAAACACATCTTTCCATGGCCCCTCATGCCGTGCCACCATGCTGGCCTTCCACTCGCGGCTACCAAAGTGAAGGCGTGCAACAATCAACGGTTGCCCTTCAATCCAAAGAGAAAATCCTGGCCTCCTAAGGTCTCCTCACGACTTTGTCTCAAAACCCTAGCTTGGTCACACACCTAGCCCAAGCTAGCCACGCCATACGCTCATGGAAAACCCTTGGCCCCACACGCCAAGCCAAACCAAACCTAGCCAAAGCTAGTCACGCCATGCCAAACACACCTTGCCTTGTCCCTAGCTATGCTAGTCACACCATGCCAATCCAGACGCCCTTGTCTTGGACCTAGCCACGCCATGCACCCATGGAAAATCCTTGGCCCCACGTGCCCAAACTACGCCAAGGCATGCCATGCCAACCTAATTGTGCCAAGGCATGCCGTGTTAGCATGGCCACGCCGCCATCCCTCTAAATTCTTCCTGAGTTTTTCTTTTGGGTTTTTTTCTCCTCTCGAATGAGTTCAAAACCTAAATATCCTTGCGTAAGGAGATAGGAAATTCGTTTTCGGTTGATTTGAGGGGAGGACCGTCAAAATACGAGTCCGTACTAGAATTCTACAACGATTCTAGTAAAGGGCGCTAATTAGGGTTTCTAAAACAAATGTGTGCGGCCATCAACGACTACCCTTCAATCTCAGGAACAAATCCTGACCGTCTAAAGTCACCTCACGACTTTTGGCCCGAAAACCTAAGTTTGGCCACGCAAAACCATGACATGCCAACCTAGTCGCGCCACCACATTGGCCCTCACTACCAAAACGAAGGCGTTCAACAATCAACGGTTGCCCCTCCTCTCAAGAAGCAAAATCTTGACCGTCGAAGGTCACCAGGATAACAAGTTCCCTTAGAGCGACTTGCGAAGCCACAACAACATGCTACATGTTTTCCAAAAACATTCGAGACATCAACACAAACTGGGGGATCCTTTTTGGGTATTGGTTTGGAAGTTTACAACGTGCGGCGTACACTACGCCCTTCATAAGGAAGTATCATAAGGGTGAGGTGGCTAGTAAATACGGGAATTTATGTGGGAAACGTTCATGGGACATAAATCCGTGTGTTAACAACTTTATGAACATCAATTCCATAACGTTATCAGTTTCATGAAAACCAGTTTCATGCGTTAACCATTTTATGGAACATCAAGTCCATGCATACGGTTACCACCTCCTCCCATTTACTTCCCCACTCCTTAATGCGACCAGTGTACGTTTCTACTTCGACTTGTATAAATAGGTCTTTCCTATTTCCATTTGAACAACAAGTTCATTCGGACAAGACAACACTCAGAAATACTTACTTGCTAGCTCTCCTCGTGAGCTCTCCTATTTTTCCGATAACAAGTCTTAGTAACCCAACTACTCTTCCAGAATCAACTATTCTGGTCTCACCACTTTCCTTGCTTCCCTCCCCAAAACCAACCCATTCTCCTCCACTTTGTGGCCGAAGCAAGTCTGGAACCACCATTTCTTGGTTTAGGCTGGACTTGTACAGATTGATCTCTCGGATCTAAAGTACTCCCTTGCAGTACATTGTTTAGGGTTTAAACTGTTTCTCACCTTCACACCCGCAATTACCGAAATCAGCAGAAACTATTTTCACCTATAAATAGGTAGTAACCGAAAGAATTATGTGAGTTTTATCTAATTATGATTGTATAATTTCCTTTGAAGTTGTGAATTGATGTTCTGCTCCTTTCTGCAGTTTGTTGGTGAAAATCGAGGTTATTTTCTTTAACCAATTCCTGTCGTTGTCCTGTTGACGTCTTATTCATCCCCCTGTTTTCTCCATTCCTTCATACACGGCTTGTGTTCTTATGGCGTTATGTGGTTTAATGATTTTTATGATTTGTACTGGACTCAATTATATAGATTAAGCACCGTCAATGTTCACCTTGAATTGGATATTTTTAAACAGCTGTAGGATTATTTTATGTATCTCTTAACTCTCATATGACTTCTCTTTTGAGGGCTATTTTGTTTAATATTCAGTAATCTAGGTTTTCTTTTCACTGTGTGCAACTTTCTAGAGTAATTAATTTTTGTGGTTCTTGTTTTTCAAACCTTTTCGGTGTCTTTGTTTAATTGTTAAAACTCAATTTAACTCAAACCCTTAGCGCCTCTTTTTTACTTACCGAATATGAAGAAATGATTTATACGTTTCCAAACCCATGCTCCACTGATCAGAAAAAACCCCAGGTAAGTCCACTCTAAATACCTTGGTCTCACCAAAACTATCTCATATAATTGCAGTTTCCTTATATTGGTCTGATTGATCCTGTCTCAAGCACTGGTCCTGTCTCAAGCATTGTTCGAATTGTTCGATCCTTAAGCTTTATCTAGTGGTTAAAAATATCATCAAGCATTATTTTATTTTCTCAATTGTATCTATTAATTGAAACTGTCTTTATGTAAAACTTCAATTGTCGAAGTCTGCAATTTTACTTTATATCTGTTGTTGTAACTTTGTTTTATTTTGCCAAAATGAGCATTCTAGCATGGAACTGCCAGGGACTCAACCAACAAAACACGATACAACATCTTCGAAGCGTGATATCACTGCACAAACCATCCCTTGTATTCATATCCGAAACTCTTTCTGCAAACAATCATATGGCGTTTATTGCGCAATCACTTCAGTTCTAGAATCATTTTTTAGTCCCAAAAGTTTGTAGGAGAGGTGAACTGTGCTTATTTTGGAAGGATAACTATGATGTGCGAATCATCTTGTATTTCTCAGAGTTACATACACGCCCTTATTACTCCCCCGACACCTGAATATCCTTGGATATGCACTTGCTGTAATGACCCGTCCCTCCACCGATACTGTCCCCACTTAGCCACTGCGGTTATCCGGCAGCGTGGGGTTTTCAACGGGCATAGTTGCGGTCTTCCAACAACAACTTCCCGGGGGGTCACTCATCCCTGGATTGCTCCCGCCCGAGCACGCTTAACTGCAGGGTTTTCTGCCAACTCTGGAGCCAATTATGCTGAAAAGGCCTCGGTGTTAGGGAAGGACAAATCATTACTTATATTCCATTCGGCCAACCAATGCCGAATATCGGGGTATTACAATACCACCACCTTAAATTGGAGCCGTCCTTGGCTCCAGAATATATTCACAAGCCCATAACTCCGACGTTCCCTGCACCTCATGAGAAGCACCTAGACCAACCCCGTCCAATGTACCTTCCCACCCTCGGCAGGTGACCCGTCGTCGGATCTGATACCATTTGTAATGACCCGTCCCTCCACCGATACTGTCCCCACTTAGCTACTGCGGTCATCCAGCAGTGTGGGGTTTTCAATGGGCATCGCTGCGGTAATCCAGCAGAAACTTCCCGGATGGTCACCCATCCCTGGATTACCCCCGCCCGAGCACGCTTAACTGCAGAGTTTTCTGCCAACTCTGGAACCAATTGTGCTGAAAATGCCTCGGTGTTAGGGAAGGACAAATCATTACTTATATTCCATTCAGCCAACCACTGCCGAATATCGGGGTATTACAATACCACCACCTTAAATTGGAGCCGTCCTCGGCTCCAGAATATATTCGCAAGCCCAGATCTCCGACATTCCCTGCCCCTCATGAGAAGCACCTGGACTAACCCCGTCCAGCGCACCTTCCCACCCTCGGTAGGTGACCCGTCGTCGGCTCTGATACCATTTGTAATGACCCGTCCTTCCACCGATACTATCCCCACTTAGCCACTGCGGTCATCCTGCAGTGTGTGGTTTTCAACGGGCATCAATGCGGTAATCCAGCAGAAACTTCCCGGATGGTCACCCATCCCTGGATTACCCCCGCCCGAGCATGCTTAACTGCAGAGTTTTCTGCCAACTCTGGAACCAATTGTGCTGAAAAGGCCTCGGTGTTAGGGAAGGACAAATCATTACTTATATTCCATTCAGCCAACCACTGCCGAATATCGGGGTATTACACTTGCATCTATGCTCCTCCACATCCAGTTGCAAGAAACGATTTTTGGAATGACTTCCCATCAATTTTTTCCAACATCAATGAACCATGGCTCCTCATAGGAGACTTCAATGAAGTAATGGACCAATCAGAAAAAAAAGGAGGAAGACAAGTAGCATATGCACAAACCAAACCATTTCTCAACTTAATTGATCAGATGGGAGTTATGGACCTAGGATTCAAAGGAGATACTTTCACCTGGACGAACAATCAGCAAGGAGAATATAACATCCTAGAACGACTCGACAGAGCTATGACAACTCAACATTGGCGAACTTCCAACCCACATGCAGGAGTTACTCATTTACCAAGAATAGCCTCAGATCATGCCCCAATTTTGCTCCAAACAAAAGCAATTGACTGGCAAGGGAGAAAGAACTATAAGTTTGAACACTTATGGCTTACACACCCAGAACTACAACAAGTAGTGAATTCGGCGTGGACCAGGCTTCATGATACAGATCCCACGGTGAATTTGCAGCTCAAGCTCATTTCAACTAGTGAAATCCTTATCGACTGGAACAAAAAAAACTTTTGGCCACCTCTCCACTATGCTCAAGAAATCAACATCACAGATAAAAATGGCACAACATCAATGCGCCATTCGTACTTGAAATGATTTGACACATTGGAAACTCCATGAAAAACAACTCAGATAACAACACATGATATTACTTGATTGCCATGCAACCTATTGGTGGCAAAGATCAAGAATCCAATGGTTACAATCGAGCGATCGTAACACCACTTTCTTCCTCACTAAAGCAATAATCCACCGAAGTTGTAATAACATTCAGCAACTTCAGGATCAACAAAACAACTAGGTTACAGAAAAAGATTCTGTGGTTGAACTACTGATCGATCACTTCACAGATCAATATACGGATCCAAATATCGTGATAGATGAAAGCCTTTTCACAACAATAACCCCAAGGTTAAAACCCAGGAAATGCGCCTCGCTGACGAAAGAAGTTACTCCTATAGAGATCAAGCAAGCCCTATTCTCCATTGGGTATGAACGTGCTCCAGATCCGGACGGATACACTAGTAAGTTCTTCAAAGTTTTCTGGGAAACAACCCATGTGCAACTAATAGAGATGGTACATAGTTTCTTCAACTCCCTCAGTATCCATCCACTTATGAACCACACGAACCTAACTTTAATCCCCAAAATAGATCATACATACAAATCATCGCAATTCAGGCCTATAGGACTCTGCAATGTAACCTACAAAGTCATCTCAAAAATCCTGGTCAACCGCATACGCCCCTTTCTTCCATTACTAATAAGCCCTTATCAAGGCGCTTTTATACCCCAAAGATCTATCTATGATAACATTGCAATTGCTGGAGAGCTTTTCCACCATATTAAAACCTCAACCAACACTAAGGACCCCAAAATAACACTTAAATTAGATATCAAAAACGCCTATGATAGTGTAGACTGGGGTTTCGTTAGAAAAGCCTTCACCAAATTAGGTTTCCCGACAACTTTCATAGAATACATCATGCTTTGTATATCAACTATCACGTATTCGATAAACATCAAAGGCACACCACATGGATATATCACTCCAACTAGAGGAATAAGACAAGGGGATCCTCTTTCTTCATATGTGTTTATTATTTGTGCGGAAATTCTTTCAACTAACTTGGGAATTCTGGAGGCCCAAAAAGCTGTGGAGGGACTGCGCACTTCACAAAAATCCCCATCAATTCTCCATCTTATGTATGCTGATGATCTCCTCATCACATACAAGGCCTCAAAGGAAGGAACGAACCAACTCAAGCACCTCCTCCAAACATATAACATATCAGCAGGTCAACACATTAATACTTCAAAGTCCACCATCATCCATCACCCAAAACTCAACCAACAAAAAATATTTGAGCTTCATGAAGCTTTCAATATTCCCACAACCTCGACACCCCCAATATACTTAGGAATTCAATTCAAGCATGGAAGATCCCCTCAACACATTTTTGAACCTTTGTTAAACCGGTTGGCGTGCAAGGAAAAAGGATGGATGACGAAATGTCTGACACCTGCAGGAAGACTAGCTCTCATCAAATCTTCCCTAACCCCTATATAAAACCACATCATGCAAGAACAACTTTTGCCTGTCAATGTGAATAAGAAAATAGATCGTATCACCCGAAAAAAAATTGGGGACATGATTCCTCAATCAGGAAGATACACCCACTGGGATATGATAAGCTGACTATGACCAAATCAGAAGGCGGTCTGGGAATTCGAATTAGTGATCATAACAAAGCGCTAATCATGAAGCGGATATGGAACATCCATGAAAAACTGGATTCAATCTATGCTAACCTCTGCAACGAAAAACATCTTCAGCAACAACCTCTATTTTCAGGGACTACACCTACCCCATCTTTAGTCAGTCCCCAATGGAGGCAATTAGCATCCCTCATTCCCAAATTAAAACAATATATTTTCCACAAAATTGGAGATGGATTAACAACCCCTATTCAAGAAAACTGGATTCCAAAATTCGATAACACCCTAGACCCGGCGAGTTGTTACCCAATCCAGACAGTTGCTGATATTATTAATCCTCTCACTCACACCTGGAATCATGATAAACTAAATCTCCTGCCACCCCACATAAGTCAACGAATCGTGAATATCCGCCTACCCCAAAACAACCCCTCTGATAAAATCATCTGGCCTTTCACCAAATCTGGAAAGTACACCACATCATCCGGATATCAATGTTTAACCAGCTCATCAGATCATTCACTCCAAACCCCCATGCCACCAACTAAGTTTATATGGACACTCCCATGTCCTCCAAAATTATAGCTTTTCTTGTGGAAAGCAATCAACGAAGGCCTCCCAACCTTCTCCATTCTAAACCATATCCACCTCACTGATACCAACATCTGTCCATAATGCAACTCTGCTCCAGAATCTGCTGGTCATATTCTCCTCCATTGTCACGTAGCTATGGATGGATGAAATATTCTCCTCACATGACTCCCTACTCATTCAATTACAAACCAAAATCTTCCAAACTTTCCAAACCCACAAACGACAATCACACAACTTTTACAATTGAAAATTCATCCTTTTTTCAAAACAATTTTTTATTTCCTTTTATGGTATTTATGGATATCTAGGAATGGTTACATTTATCGACAAAGGCAACCGAATCCAAGTAACATTGCTCAAATGGCTCACAGTCTTCAACAAGAGTTCTCTTGGGCTCAAGAAAACCTCCCTCCTGTGCTACCTGGAATACCAGCTCCCGCAAATGCAAGAAATGAAATACCAATGTCTGCAACAATATTAATAGGTTGGATCAAACCTAATATAGGCTGGATCAAGATCAACACAGATGGAGCAGCGCGAGGATACCCGGGAATAGCTGGAGCAGGTTTCATTTGCAGAGATGCCTTTGCAAATACCTTGGTAGCCGTGGCACAACCACTAGGAATCACAACCGCTCTCACAGCTGAATCTTGGGCAATCCTCATTGCATCTAGAACAACAAAAGAACGAAGTTGGCCAAAGGTCAATTTGAAACCGACTCGGAAAACCTTCTTCGATTCCTAACTTCGGATGCCACTCCGCATTGGTACATATCATGAATGATTTCTGAAACCATACAAAACATGAGACATATCCCATACTACACTATCAACCATAACTATAGGGAAGGAAATCAGGCGGCGGACGTACTGTCCAACCTGGCGGCAGACAACAACCAATTGGAGAACCTTACAACTTTATTCTGGGACCATACAATCCCACCATGCATCAATCAAATTATAATGGATGACTCTATGGGTATCACCTACCCTCGTGTAATTGCCGCTTAATTTTAATAATATTTTCATGCTTCAAAAAAAAAATCATTGCGTATACGCCATGTTCTTTTCTAATTTTTTTGAAGTATGGTCCGTATGGGACGATGTTGCATCGTGTAAGAGGTTTACTCAGTCAGAAGACTAGAAAAATCATAAAATATATATATTGTTTACAATTTTTGGAACTCAATTTTCAGCCACATGTTAAGAAAGTGAATTATATCAATAACAAGTCACCTTCCTTTTGAGAGAGAAACAAGAACTACTCCATAGAACTGTTCTTCCTTCATCAAAGCAGAGATTCTTTTCTCGAATCTTCTTCTGAAATTTTCTCATCAAGTCGATTGATTTTCAAAAATAAAAATCGTGATTCATGGTATGGGTGTATTTGATTTTGGAAGATCTGTTTATTTGATTGATTAATTGAAAGAGGAAGATATAAGATTCTGTTGAAATTGAAATTATAAGTCTAGGGTGAGATTGCTCTAGATGAATTAACCGATGTGGTTAGTGGTTACTATGTATGGATTTGAATAGTATAACCTTTGCTAACTATTTTGTGATAATTTTGATTCATTAAATTCCAATATTCTTGTGAAAATTAACAAGGTTTTCTTCTGTTTCACAAGCTTCTTCCTATGTTCACTCACAGTCTCAAATCTAGTTATGCTTAATGATATTGGTGATCAATATTATGGGTTTGTTTAAAATATTTTTTCGGATTTTTGATTAGGAAATTGGCGGCAGTGGTGGTGGTGGTCATTCAGATCTTAAGATGAAAATTTTACAGAAGTGTACAATGGGATTTTTAGGGTCTTGTGATGGTGGTGGTGTGGAGGAGTTGGTACTGTGGTGGTTGTGATTATTGCGTGATGGCGGCGGAGGCGATGTGTTGTGGTTATATGGCGGCGGTGGTTGTGATGTTTTATGTGGTGGCGTAACTTCTGGTGGTTGTAGAGGGGTTAAAAATGGCGGACTGTGGGTGTGGGTGGTGTCGGCAAAGGTGATGAGGTCGGTGAGGATAAGGCTTAGTCTAATGGTAGTGCAAGATTCAAGATTTTTGTTGGATCCACGTCACCAAACTCCAAGGACCAAGTTTAGTAGAAATACAATATACAAAGTAAAAACGCCATTTGAAATGGCGTATTATTATCAACCTTTAGATCTCCAATAAGATTATGAATCCAACAGTTTATATGATATTAATATTTAAATTTATATAAAGTAGTGACAATACGCCGTTTTTAATGTATGGTGCTTTTTGTCTACGTTATTTCTAATGGCGTGTTGGGATTGCTTCCATCTCGCATCCAAGCAAACTGCAGCACACTCTGGGAATCAAGCAAACAGTGGTACAATACACCACAATTTTGGTTCCAAATCTTGGATCTTGGATGCCCATTCGACTTAGCCTAATGAAAGAAGTGGTTTTTAAGTATAAGGATATTCTGGTTGTTTCACTAGAAGCGGTAGAAAATTTTGGACGTGAGAAATCTCAATCTTTTTATGAAATTGGATATTTTTTTTAGGTTTCATTTGACAAAAAAATGGCCATATAAGGGACTCCCTCCATACAGGTCCTTCGGGCCCTCCGGTCGGTCGACCCAAATATCATGGAATTGACATAGAAAAGGACAGCATTGGGTGCCATACTAGTACAACCGTTTCCATGGTAAGAGGGTCGACCGAAGAAGAATATGAAGATGGTGTTTGTCTGCTACTACTTTTTCCCCATTTCAGAAAAAGTGATACCTTCGCCCCTTTTCAGAAAAAGTGATACTTGCGCTCCGATTCAGAAAAAGTGATACTTTCGCTCCGTTTCAGAAAGTGATAGTTAGAGTCACTGAGATCCTTGATCCGTTTGACGGGGGAGAGACCATGTTCGTGAGTTAAGATTCCCACCTTTCGGTTTACAATTCGAACAAACTCCCTAGCTTTCTTGCATTCAATGGTTAGCTTCTTCTGGTTTCTAATCATGACTTTTTGTTTCTCAAGAATTTTGGTTTGACCACCAATCAGGTGATTCAATTGCAATTTAAGATTTGTAATTTCAACCTTAGAATCATTGCAAGAATTTGTTATATCTTTTATAGATCCTGTATACCAGGAATTTTGTTATTTCATCATAGCCACCCTTTTTATTAAGGCACCTTGCAAGGAACTTTCTTCTTTGATGTCTTCTTCATCAAGGATGATAGTTTCATGAGGTCTCTTTGAGTTTCCCATTCTTTTGATGAACATAGTTGAAAATATATAACAACTATATATATAAAATGTTCTTGACTAAGAGTTTGAAGAAGATTAGGAATCCACTTACTTACTCGAAAAGGCATCTACAAAGGCTACTGTTCACGTGAAAAAAATAAGTTCGCGGACTAACAGTGAAGTAATGCAATAGTGCATTTGGGTATCAGTCCTAATAAGACAAACTTAATGAATTTTATGGTATACTAAACCCTTATTCATTACTTGAGATATCTCTTATCAGAATTCTAATTACAGTTCTGATGCTCCATGCATTCCTCATAGCTCTCAAGATACTTTGAGCATGCATCTGTCAAATACTAAGTAGTGATAGGGTGAGAAAGTAACTCACCATTTGTATCTACAATAGATACATTGAGATAGTTTATCTTATTTGAAGAGTAATTCTTACCTTTTGCACTCATTCTTCTAATGTGCGTTTTAGGAGGAGTTTTAATCCGTTCATTTTCTTCCAAGGATGACGTGACCATTCTTTCATGCATTTTGGGCATATTAAGATCACAAGATTTTTTATCAGACATTCTGAAAAAGAAAAGTCGAGGTCCTTGTGATATCCGTTTTATAGAACAAAAGTAATTAGAACTTCGATTCTTAATTTTGGATTTCCCATGTGAACTCTATTTATCAGTGGGAAGTCTCATATTGGACATGTCCTTGTTACTTGATATTTTTACATGAGAGTTTCTTGACTTATGAAATATTCGAGAAGAATCTTGAATATTTTTATCACAAGTGTTTTGGCTAGTGATGTGCCTAGGATCGATTAAAGATGTTGACAAACTTTTCACCTCCTTAATTGCAAAAGAAAATAACTTATGAAGGCTACTATTTTATTTCTTCCTGTGAAAATATTCCAGTATGAGATGATCCTTTACCATAGTGAGAACAGAATTTCAAGGTATCCAATGATACACTTGAATCATCAAATGTTCCCTTAGAAGCTATTTTTTATGAGAGTTTCTCCTTTGTTTCTTAGCTTGAATGAGAGTAACTTTCTCAACATTAAACATTATTCTTGAACCAAGTACAATGTCCGATGTTGTCGAAGAATTACAATTTGAAGCGGTATTCTCCTCTCTCAAGGATCTACGCATATGAGATGAGAGAAGATTGGACTAAGCTTCATATTTTAGTAACCGAAGCTTATCCATCTCAGAAGTATGAGACTCAATAATACATTTTTCTCTAGCAGTTGCTTTTCTGACGGTATCCTTAAGTTTTAATTCATGAACAAGTTTATTGATATTGTTAGCAAAAAGGGTCAATAGCCTCACAGAGCTCACGTTTCGTGTAAAAAGATTGATTGAGTTCATTAGCATAATAAGCATATTTCTCTTGATCTATTATCATGGAGGCTTGATGTTCAATGATCTTAGAAGACTTACCGCAGATTTTGGTAGAATCAAACTCTGTTTTGAGTTTGTGCTATTAAGAGCCCCTGAAACTTTATCTTTAACTGAAGATAAATCTTTACCTAAGCACTTGATAATCAATGCCATTTGGTTCCCTTATATCATACGTAGACATAGGTGTTAGAAAGTTTACAAACACAGACTTATTAGATCTAACAGTGCTTGCCTGCTCTGATACTAATTGAACACGCAGGGGTACCAATTACCACCATCTTTTTCGTTCTACAACATGTATGAACACGCAGGTAGACCAACTGAATGATCCTTGACAATATGTATATAGAGTTTATATCTCTAACCTCTTCTTAATCCATATGTATACTAGAAATAACATGTGTCGTAACGGCACGACATGAGCCGAAATAATAATTTTTTACAATTATTTTAATTATTATTGCCAACTATGGTAAGAATTATTTTGACCTATATGAACTTGTAACAATGAAAATCATCATGAATACAGACTATATTGTCACATATTTCTTACATATTATATTACAGATAAATTCATTTGTTATTTGATGATGACAAACTTAGCATGAATTACCTGGTTAGTGAACATTTCGTTATTAGTATTTTATGATATTTTTTTAGGATTAACTCGGATGGTCTGTACATGTATATACAATTACCTATACTTCTGCTTTCACAATCATTCCAAAATTAAAATGTGATTTAAAAATAAAAAAAAAGGTATGCACAGAAGGTTTTAAATAAATACGATATGTCAGCCCAACATTTACGCGAGTATGTATTTTTTTTCTCCTAAAATTACTAACTTTCTCAAAGGGCGTTCCTTATATACCCCCTAGAAATAGTAATGGTACCCCCATTAGTTAGTTATAATTTGGTTTACATGAAAATTTATAAATTTTTTGGAGTATTTGATAGCAATACCCCTCTCAGAAGTATGTTATATTCCCATATATGAAACCAAAAAAAAAAAAAAAAAACGATTTGCAGCTGAGATTAGAGATCCACGGAAGAAGATTAGAGTTTGGTTAGGAATGAAACAACTCTTAATATAAGGAGCCTAAAAATAAAAGAAATTCCCATCTCCACTGGTTAATCCACCATTTCACATCATAGATTGCCATAGTGATTTTGCATTTCTTCTTATGTGATTGATCAATTTCTGTTTGATCTTAACCTTTTATAATTGAATTCATCTGATCCTTATTTAAAAAAAAGTTATCTAATTTAATGGGATGATGTGGATGACGAAAGAGATATATCATTTTCTTGAAATTTCATTTTTTGTCTTTCCATTTTTCTATTTATTTGATGTTTTAGGGAAAGATGATCATTGACTAGTGTGATTCAAAATCAGCGTTTTTATGTGTTGTTCCGAGAAACGAGGGTATAAAAACTTAGCGTATGATGGGGTAGGTAGATAATTGTTGGGGTTATATAGATAAAGGGGTATCGTTAGTGTTTCTGGGGATATATAAAAAAACTTCATTCTCAAAACTAATAACTTCACTCAAATTTTCATCGATCTCCGCCACATATTTGGTGTTCACTTCATGTAAGTTAGTAAAACTGTTAAAACCGTTCGAATTTTCAGGTGATGCAAATCAACTGAATGGATTTTAAATCCATTCTTTGATTTTCCATATCATATCAACTGAAAATTTTAGAAAGGTAATTCAGTGATTTCATATATCAGATTTGTAGTGCGTACTTGGTCGAGGACAAACCATGCAAAACTCGTTATGTAACTATGATTCTTTGTACATGTTTATCAATTGAAGGGTTCGATTCATACGAATGTAAATGTCGGTTGTGATTCTTTGCACCAAACGTCTTCATATCACCAAATTCATTTGCAAACGATTTTCTACTTTGATTTGGTTCTTTGTTTCTCCTCTAGATATGATATAGGAATTTGTTTTTTATAAATGATTTGTATTTTTTCTTTATGATGTATGATTTACCCAAAAAAAAAAAAAACAAGCTATCATGGATTTTCTCTATAATTGGTTTTTTATGCACAATCCTTCAATGACCGGAGAATAACTTAGTTTTCATTTAATTTTGTGGATTTAATTCAAATTTTCTATTCTTAATTTTGAGAAATTATTTGGTTATTCGTTTATTTATTTTATTTGTAGATGGAGAATAATCGTGCCGCAACTGGTGATAAATGTCGGATAACATTTATTTATTTGTAGATGGAGAATAACCCGTGCCGTAACCCTTGATTAAATAGAAACTAAAGCTAAAAGTCTTAATTGTTATTTTTAATTATAATTAATTTTTATTTATGACCCTAATTATAACAGAACCCAATTAATGTTATTTATAATGAAAAGAGGTTACAACTCTTACATTCGTCTGATGTCTTTTGCTAAGATGAGACTGAGATAGTCGGATACAACGTTTGTCTCTCAAAATTTTATCTGACCGTCCAAGACTCAAAAACCACTTTTGTTTTGTATTACACATAGACAAGAGTCTGTGACTGATTGTTAAATAAGAGTACTTGGACGATATCAAAAATCAATATCTAAGGTCAATCTAGTCGTAACCAAATAATCCAATTGAAATTCTTCCAAGTAATTAAACTTGTTATATATCTTTCAAGATACGAATTCTACAATAAACAAGCCTCGTAATCGATTACAATTAGATGGACATATCTGCTAAGATTGAATACGTACAACTTGCGTATAAAGATAAACAATATAATGCGGAAAAGGAAAAACACAAGACACCAGAAGTTTTGTTAACGAGGAAACCACAACTGACCTCGTCCATATTTGAACACTAAATTGTATTAAGCCGCTGCATACACTAGCTTACTATCAGACTTTAGACTAGAATGTAGTTGATAGCGAATCCACCTACCAAGCGATTCAGTTACAGTCGCGCTCCTTACGTCTCTTGAACCTCATAAGGATGACGTCCTTTATAACCTAAGAATTTTTTCAGCCGAAGTTAAGACTTTTGATACCAAATTGCCTCTAATAGATAAGCCTATTTGATTTCTATTTATATCAAAGATCAAAGTGAGGAAATCTGTCTACAATAGATAAAGCTAGCATACCTCACAAATCCGGAACTTACAACTCACAAGGAGCAACCTAGATTCTTAACCACCTCTCAAGAACAATCTTGAAAAGATTAATTAAAATCAGTTTTCAGATATTTATCTTGAGGAGTCACAAAGTATGAGACGAAGATAACTTTGTGATTACTAACTATCTGGCCTAAATAAGATTACAAAAACCTCGATAACAGAAAAGCAAGATCATAATACACAAACTATCAAGGTAAAGATAGTTAGACCTGGATTCACGAATCCCCAAAGAGAAGTCTCTTAGTCGTAGACCTAATTATGCTTCTCATATGAAACCTAGGTCTATAAAGGACGACTCTAGAATCAACTAGGACACAAAGTCTGAGGAATTGATTTCCCCATTTGAAAGAGCATCACTATTTATAGTTTTCAAAGACTAGGGGTTGCTTAGAATTGAAGATAAGATAACTTGGGAATCAAGCAAAAACTTTTAGCTCTTGAAAATACAATAGAAGAATTTACACTAGGGACTGATTATGGAACCGTGTATAGTGATCGTTTGGTTTAGCAAGTATACCAAAAAAAAACTAAAGCAATTTGATGTTCATTTAAACACCTAAGAATTTAATCATGGTCCACACATATAAGTGTTTGAGTGATCAATGAAGTCTTAGAATTGTTTGAGAGAGTCTAACAATGCTAAACATATTTAAAAAATAAGTCTTTGAGCATTTGCTAAAATCTACTGAGATAGTTGGTACAACGGTTCATGAACTGTTAGGCTTGTTCACGAGTCAAGGTCTAGCGGTTCGTGAACCGGGATCGTCAACCCTATAATACTACCAAACTCAGTTGATTAGGGTTCCTGAACTAGGTTTTCCAACTGCTAGCATATAATACCAACTTCAAGAAATCATTTTCAGAACGGTTCGTGAACTGTTTACAGCTGAACTGACATGTTAGATCATAGCTCGGTTGAACCCACAAAACTCATCTAAGATTCGCATGATTATGTACTAGAGACAACTTCGTATAGGTTAGACTAGAAAGTCTAGGAATGTTGAGACATACAAGTATTACTCATAGACATAAAGAACGTGAAGATGTAACGAGCTACAAAGATGACATCATCCTTCCTCTTGAGGTTAGTAATATTGACTTGAACTATTTCATTCCTAACGTATCTTTCAAGTCATGCTATATTGAAAATATAACTGTGAAGCTGTGTGTTGGATATATTACTCTAGTAGTGAGACATGATCACATGATCATAATATTAGGGAATTAACCTACGAAGTATAACACTTATCTTTTGAACTTCGCAGATATGACATCATCATAATCTTATGAGTTCTTTTATGATTATGTGAATGGGTAATGGTAAATATTTCATACTAGGAAACAATGTTTTTCATGAACTTGTTTTATGAATCGAAACAGAAATCACTAGGCTTATTGGTACGGCTATTCATTGCAAATCTCTGGATTACCAATATGAATGAGATGGTATAACCGCGTAACTTTGTTATATATCTTGGTACAACTAATCACAATGCCTGACTTATGATTTGGTATGACTAGTTTTGATTAGTGTAACCGATCCTATGTAATCACATGAGATGGTATGATCGATATTTGTAATTGGTGTGACCGATCCTAGTAATTTGTGTGACCGATCACAGAGTGTTGTGTAATCGATCCTTGTAATTTGTGTAACCGGTCCTGGTAATTGGTGTAACAGAACCTAGTGACTGGTGTGACCAATCACAAGCAATGCCATGAGTATATGGTGATCGGTCCTGGTAATTGATGTTACTGATCCTGGTAAATTATGTAACTAGTCCTGGTAACTTGTGTCACTGATCACAAGTGTTTCCATAGTAGTCTTGGAATACAGGTGAACCAATTATAAACTTGTTTGGAAGTGTGCTATAACCGATATTCCAAGAATGTAAATATGAAAGATGATTTAGAGAGAAAAGATGTCAACATACTTTGAACATGTACAATAACTCATATCATCTATTGTTCAAAGATATTCCTTAGTACTCAAGGAGATCATGTACCGAAATAAATTGAGAATCTTTTAATTAAGGTTTTTGGTTTTATATGCTTTTAATGACTAGCAATTAAATGCATATCTCTAGAGAATAGAAATTAGTAATGTGAATTTACTAATTGAAGATTTTCTATTGAGAGATTTCAGAAATTTTGGACAAGCATTTACTGGAATTATGAAAACCGAATTTTGCCATTCATTGCATATCTTGAGAATATTTTCGGTTTTGGAAATTGCTTGGTGTCCAAACATCCTTGGTTTTATTGATGGTAATTTTTAGTATAGGGCAAAAATTGTAAAAGTCTGCCTACCTAACCCAGCATCATAAGTAGTAGACCTTGATATATCTATATTCCGTAAGGAATTTGAAGAACATATCAGAATCTGATGAGTGCATATGTCTCTCTTTATATTATATTGAAAATAAAGCTCCTAGATGAATTGTTTACTAGTATAGAGCCTAATGAGTATTTAATCTCCTAGTTGCATTACTCACTAATGCCGGATCCTGTCGAGTATTCATTCCATGCTATGTTCCCAGCCGAACTCTTGATTTTGACATGACATGACAATTAATGTTCGCTCGCAACTGAGCAGCATGAATTTTCCGAAGTGTCAGGATAAATATATGCATGGAAATACTCAATTAAGGAACGCAAAGTTATGATGCCCTCTGAAACATAATTAGTGGTTTTGTATGAACACACAAAATTTGCCAAAAAATTGATTGGTTTTGTGGCAACCCGCAAAATTCAGTCTTTTACCTTAATTTTATCAATTTGCAAAAATTAGGTTTTTTGCGCTCTGAGTGATAATTCGAACCCTATTGGTTGAAACTAATCCTAGATACACCAGGAAATTAATCTTCCATGGAGCTAGTAGGAAAAAAGTCCTACCAGAAATCAGAAAACAAGAAATAAAGAGGAGCTGCGGCAAATAGGAGCAACAACAAGAGGAGGCGTGGTCGCGCAATTTGGCCAACCGATTTGCCTTAACATGTACCACCTGTGTCTAGAAGGCCACACTCCATGTTGCTGCTTGCTGTCCCTTTCCCATCGACCAATCAAATCGCTTTAAACGCGCCACACACACTTTTAAATAAAGTTGGAAGTTGGTTGGTCGACGCGCCTAATTCCTTTATGAATCTAATATAGAAAGCCCATGTCAGTCTTAAAACTATCACGGTCGTATGTTTTGGCCAGTCGATTTATCAAGCTTAGCCGCTTCTTGACGCGACCAAACAAGCACCACCATGCCATCATATGGCGGCTACATAGCCGCAAGTGCCACTTGGGTTTCGACATGTCAAACCCTAATTTGGTCGGGACCACTATGCCGTCCCATGTCAAATAATACCACCTAGGCATTAAGTTTGATACAACAACTAGAAGCCAATATTGTTGAGTCATATTTGGATCTAACACCAATATGCCAAGATATAGTGGCAGCAGCTACGCCACTATGACACTGGCAAGCGCCACTATGCCACTGGCAGGCACCAGTGCGCCATTGTAGTGTCATTATACTACTATGCTACTTGTTATTTTTACCACTTTATGCGGGCCATGAACGCGCCATGCTAAGGCTACGAATCAGCCAGCCAAACCCTTATTTTAGGCAGCCAACGAGCTGTGGCCATGATCAACGGTCACCCCCTTTTCCACAACGAGTTATGGCCATGGTCAATGGCCACCCCCTTTTCCAAAACGAGTTGTGGCCATGATTAACGACCACCCCCTTTTCCATAACGATTTTTGGCCATGATCAACGACCACCCCTCCTACATAAGGAACAATCGGCCACACCGCGGCCTACCCATATGGCTTCTAAATGATCACCCAAAGATAGGATGAATAACTGGGAGAATTTGGTAAATAATTTTAGTATGAGCTACATGCCAAAAGTTTCTTCTGAATGTCTAGCATAACATACTAGAAAATCATATCAATCAGATTAACAAGCTAATAGATACATCTTAAAAGGCGAGCTAGGTCATGGCTAAAAACTAATAGAATTCCTCCTGAATTATTCTTGAGTTTTCACTGTCGGGATGTTTTCACCTCCTAAATAAGCTCAAAACCTAAATATTCACTCATGGGAAGATAGTAAATTATTTTCTGATAAGAATGGAGGGGTGGATCGTCAAAATCTGAGTTCGTTTAAGAATTCTACGGCAGTTTTAGTGAGGGTCTCATATCTGAATTTTCTGATTACGAAATTTCATGAATTAGCACAAACTTCTGCAAATCATCTCAGCCATCCAACTTGGCTATCCAACTTAACCGGTTTATATTTAATTTGGGACAACCAATAGGATGTCAAAATAGCTACCAACCACTATTCTCCTATAGGGACCGATCACCACATCTTTAATGTACATAGATATCTCCTGACATCTACTCACACATGACCACCCGCCACCTAGCTTGTGCATGATTCTTCAGAATAACTAGGTCTTGCAAACAAGACCCATTCAGCAGCCTTCTGCATATTTTCCACAAAAATACTTGAGACATCAAACATGTCACAAACTAGGGGATGTTCATCAGGGTATTGGTCTGGCGGTCTACAGCGTGTGGCGTGCAACACACCCATTACAAGAAAGTGTCAGGAAAGGCGGGAAGTTAGTGATGATAGAGAAGTAGTGGAACAAAACCACCCAGTCTTCCCCTCATAGTGGAGATGTGGTTTTCACCATTTTGCACGATCTCACTCCTCCATCACTCAACTATTCCCAGTTCCTATGAGATCGGGGTGCGTGCAACTATGACTGATATAAATAGGTTTTCAACCTATTTCAACCGACAACAAAGTTTTGGTTAACAACATAGTATCCATAAAATCATCAAATAAATGATAGCTTATATTATGCAAGACAGTTTCATATTCTGATACAAGTCATAAAATATCCACACCTTCATAGTAAACCATTTTGATCTCAACACCTTCTTTGCTTCACTTTGTGACCGAAGCAAGACTGGAACGGTCATTTATTGGTTTAGGCCAGGATTGTAAAGATTATTCTCTCGAATCTAAAGTACTCCCGTGCAGTGCATTTGTTTGGGGGTTTGGATTCGTTCCTCATCAACACATCCAAATTTACCAAAACCAGCAGAATCAGTTTTTACCCCAAAACAGGTCTATAAATACCTAAGTTTGCATTTCTAGCAAACTATCCTAAGAGCCATACAAACTTCATCTTTTTATTGTTTCTGGTGGAGCCGTCTATTCGGAGAGGAAAGTACCCTAATTATGCAAAATCTTTTACGACCGATCGTTTAAAGATTTCTGTGGGATCAAGAAGCTTTACAAATACCGTTGGTGGGAAACCAGATAACTGCAGTGTTATTAGTTTTCGATTGATTTGATTGACTAACGGTTGTTGAAACTTTGATTGCACCTAGTTTGTTTATTCTTGAGAATCTTCTCTTCTGATATAAGATTCACTCAAACTAGATCGAAGTATCGATGGGATCTTTAGAATTGTTTGTAGATCTAAAGACATCTTGTGATAATCCATGTTTAACAGACTCCATTCTATGCGTGATTGATCACAAGAGATTCAAGTGGTGTTGTGCATGTTTAATTGAAGATTAAAGAATATTTCTTATCGGTTTCTCATATCTTTGTGTTGCACAACTAGAATCGGATTTATTCGATACATAGTTGCGTGAGATCGTCATTCATAATATATCTTAATGAGATTTATTTGGATTGAGTATGAATCTAAACTTGACTACTTTTGTAGTTATTGGATAAATTGATCTAACCAGGAAAATAAGTTTATTAGCTTAAACGAAAGAGCCTTTGCATATGACTTGAGGTATCTTATCTTCAAGAATAGAGTTGTTACCCAACAAATTTGTTGTTCCTTTATTATTTAGAATACGATCCAAATAAATTGTTCCAGTGTGCACTTACCGAATTCGGAAGTGCAGGGATACTGAGGAAACTAAATGAACTAGGGGTAGTTGCTTAGTCTCAACTATACGAAGTTGGTTTGGATTTTGTATAACGTCTTAATTCTGTGAAGAATTAAATACTGGACTTAGTCCCTGGGTTTTTCTGCATTTGTGGTTTCCTCGTTAACAAAATCTGGTTGTGCCATTTACTTTTCCTTTACACAATTATAATTTTTGTTATTACAATTTAAAGTAAATTACACAAACGTTAACTTCTCTTTACTTGATAGTGATCCTATAGAGTTTGGTTAATTCCGAACTTATTATCAAGTAATCACACTTTGGTAGTCGTATTGTCTCGATCTCGTATCCATAGACAATCACACAATGTGTGAATATAGATTTGTAGTATTGTCTCGACTTTGTTCATAGACAATCACTTTTGGTAAGAGGACTTATAGGTGGATAAATTAAAGATTATGGTGTATTTGGGTACCCTCATCTTTTCATGACAATTTGCGAACTGGTTCCCAACCTTCCTGTATTTCTCAAACTCAGATATATATGCTTTGCGAACTGGTTGGCCAACCTACCATGAGAAAAATATTAGTAGTTCAATATTTCTGTCTTATGATGTTTAAAACATTCACACGTGATAAAATCATTTACATGGGAAATTTTCAATCGATCCACAGTTTAATTCAAATAGTAAATTTCTTAGAAATAATATTGTTAAGGACCGTTGAACATCTTTGCTAAAATCATATTTCGAGATTTTTAACAAGACAGGCTTGACTCGAAACTTCTTCTTTGTCAATCTATTAGAAGTAATATGACATGGTCTCAACAGATAGAATGGTAAGATAACGAGTAAAATAGAATGGTTTAGTCTTCACATACTTGATACAGAAGTTCTCCAAATGTCTTCATCAATCTTCAATCTTCGAGGGTGATGTTTGTTATTTAATTACCAAATTATAACCTAGTCCAAGACTTAACTCAGTAGAGTATAATTCATGATGTAGTTTTGATCATCTAACATTGACAACAAGCTTGAGATAACAAAACTTGTGGGTTCAACCGAGCAATGCTCTAACAAATTGTATATGAATTCTTCTAGAAGTGATGACTAGTATAAATAACCTAATTAGTTTCGAAGATTCAATTTCGGTGACAGCACAACTTTAGTCACCGAGAATTACCATAGGCGTACAATCCATATGTCATATTAAGTTAAATAACCAAACAAATTAGTACTTAAAGTTACTACTTTTCAATTTAATCTAGCATTATTCATAATTTGTTAATCATCCATTGCTGGTTATATATACACATAGCAGACAAACATACAAGACAAAAGATGTTGATCTAAATTTTATTATTTAATTTCAAATGATTACATCACAAAATTACCAGGGTTGTAGTTTTTAAACTTTCTTTAAATCCACAATATTTTATCTTAAACAAGAAAATTAAAAATTAAAATAAAAGAAGCAAATATTAACGTAATGTATCCATAGCGCCGATAATAGTAGAATAATTTTTTTTCTCATCGTTCAACCCCAACGTGACCTCCACCATCATTGTGTTCCACCACGAATAGTGCAATTGGTTTTGCTTCGCTTCGTCCACGATCCTTCTTGTCTTCCTCCTCCTTTTAGCATCAATCCTTAGAACATGCTATGGGATAAAACGAGATTACAGAAAGTCGACACCTTCACATCCAAATTTGGAAATGATTTCAGTTAACTTATTCTTTGTGATTACCCTGGCATCTTTGCTAGCATTTTACTAATCCGAGAAATTCCCGATTTGTTCCTACTACATGACAGTGAAAAATAACTAAACATATCAGTTGATATGTATGTGTATACTGGTTCGGCCACAAGATAGGTATTACCAAGCGAATAAAATCCCAAAATAATTTGGGTTATAGTTCGGGATGGTTTATATATATAAAAAAATAGAACCATAGAAATGTGCATATAAAATGTTACCACGATTCTTTTGTACTCGAGTGGGTCCTGAATTTTACTTCCCTGGATGATAGGTTTATTTTTTTCCAAACACTTGCAAATGCGACATTGATTTAAACCATTACTTGGATGAAATAACTCCGAAATGGAAGTTCAGTTCAAAGCTGCTGCAAAAATGCTGAAATAAAACCCTGATGGAGAACCAAATAAGAGTAAAGAGAAGAGATTGAAATTATTCAGGCTAGCATAATTGAGGGACCATTACTTGAAAGGGTTTCCGATCAATTTTGGGGTCGTACCCGATATCTACCAAATCTCCAACTACTAGTAAACCCAAATAACGGACAAGGTCGTCTGAAATTATTGCCATTTTTTCTAATGGGGAGATAAAATGTGTCAGTCTCGAAATAAAACCTCTCCATGAATGCGGAGATGGAAACTCTATTGACCTCATAATTAAAAGCTCTAACTGGGATGTATAATCCTGAGTTGAGCACAATCACTTGAACCTCCTTACGTTCCTCGTCCAACTTCCAACTTGACATTGTTTCACAGAGATTGTGGAGCTTCAAAATTCTAGAGTCATTTTTAGGATCCTATACAGTAAACATACATTGGTTAATACGTGTAATATTTGTATATAAAATTACCAAAATTACAACTTCACTGTTGCTCAATGACGCCAAATTTCGGTAGCAATGTGCTCTGTATATCCAAATAGGACTTCACCATTATCCCTGGGTAGCCTATCACCGACCTCTTTAAGTGGCAGCCACTGGTTAATATTATTTTTCTTAGTCTTTTTCTTCTTATTTTTGGATACTTCTTCGGCCTCTTATGTATACTGAATATGGTTCCTCAATGTCTTCCTCATCAACTTGGTAATCAATATCTGATTGTTGTTCCTAAATAACTAATTCGGTTCTACCAACATTAGGACATGAAGGTTCTATATATACCATTAGATGAATCGGAATGTTGAGCAATTGATTCCATGACAATAATTTATTCCTTATCTGAAACGATTTATTTCATCGGATTCGTAGTTTTGTTTGTGGGTGAAAATAGTTTCTTATGATTTTGGTAATTTTGGGTGTGTGGGTGAGAAATGAATCTAGACCCTAAACAATGCATTGCACAAGAGTACTTTTTATTCGAGAGATTAATCTGTACGATCCTGGCCTATACCAAGAAATTTCCGTTTCAGGCTTGCTTCGGTCACAAAGTGAAGGAGAAGGGTTGGTCGTAGGGAGGGAAGCGAAGAGAGTATTGAGACCAGAATTGTTGATTCTGAAGGTGTTATTGTTTACGACTTATATCAAAAAGTAGAACTGGCTAGCAGAATGGAAAGCTACCAGGTGATTTCTGGATACTGTATTGTTGCCGACCAAAAACTTGTTATTTCGTGAAAATATGTGAATCCTATTTATACAAGTTATATTGAAACATATCTTGTTCTCGTAGGAAGTGGAAACAATTGAGTGGTGGAGGAATATAGTAATGTGTAACCCTTAGACGTTATGCTTCCATGATGAGGGAAGTGAATTCGTGTAACCGTCAGTCGTTACGCTTCCATGATGAAAGTAATGAATTATTTACACCGTTACTTTTCACCACCACTAATTGTCCTACTTCATGACACTTTCTTATAATGGGCGCATTTTACGCTGCACGTTGTAAACTGCCAGACTAATACTCTGATGAGTATCCCCAGTTTGTGACATATTTGATGTCTCGACTATTTTCGTAGAAAACGTGTAGCAGGTTGCTATGTGTGGCAAGTCAAAGTCAAGAGACTTTTCTATAGGAAAATAGCATGTGATGCTATTAGGCTTGCCTTGGTCGGCCGCCTAAAACTTGCCACAAGTATGTCAGTTTGGTAGCGAACTTGACGGGATGAGATTACATCTCATGAGGAAGGGCATCCATTGATTATGGCCACATCTTTGTAGTGTAGCCAAGTGGCGCCATTAGCATAGTGGTGCCTGGTGTAGCGGGTTTCCTGGAGATTGTCGCAAGTATGTCAGTTCAATGGAGAACTTGGATGGCTGAGATTGCATCTCATGAGGGAGGGTAGCCGTTGATTATGGCTACCTTGTGTTGGCGCCTGATAATAGCACATGGACATTTTAGTGTACGCTAGTGGTAATGTAGTATGGATGGCATGGTGGTGCAAGTGGCGCCTGGCGTATCCATGGCCACTAGATTTAGGCGGCGGGTCTCCTAAAACTTGCCACAAGTCTGTCAGTTCGGTGGCGAACTTAGATGGTTGATATTGCATCTCGTGAGGAAGGATGGTCATTGACAAAGTGGCACATGGCATGGCCATGGAATAGCGGCATGCCAGTAGCGTAGCCATGGCGTGGCCCTATGGCGTTGTAGTATGGCCAGAACTTAGGATTTGGATATGTGGTCAAATTTAGGGCTTGGCGGCGTGGCCAAGGCTAGAATTTGGCGCCTTGGCAAAAGTTAGGGCTTGGCGGCATGGAAAAGTTTAGAATTCGGCGTCGTGGACAATGTTAGGGCTTGTCGGCGTGGCCAAGGTTAGAATTTGGCGTCCTAGCCAAAGTTAAGGCCTGGAAGCCTGGCCAAGACTAGGGTTTGGTGTCATGGCCAAGGCTAGGGTTTGGTGTCGTGGCCAAATTTAGGGCTTGGTGGCGTGGCCAAGGCTACGGTTTGGTGCCATGGTAAAACTAGGGATTGGCGACGTGGATAAGGCTAGGATTTGGCGCGATAGTAAAATTAGGGCTTGGAGACATGGCCAAGGTTGGAATTTGGCGTCGTGGCCAAAGTTAGGGCTTGCCGGCGTGGCCAAGGTTAGAATTTAGCGTCGTGGCCAAAGTTAGGGCTTGGTGGCGTGGCCAAGGCTAGGGTTTGGTGCCGTGGCCAAGGCTAGGGTTTGGTGTCGTGGCAAAGTTATGGATTGGCGGCGTGGACAAGCTTAGGGTTTGGCGCCATGGTAAAATTAGGGCTTGGCGGCGTGGCCAAGGCAAGCATTTGGAGACGATTTTGCGTCGTGGTAAGAATTAGGGCTTGGAGGCGTGGCCAAAGCCAAAGTGGCATGCTACGCGGCAGAGTGTCATGCTAAGCGGCAGAGTGGCATGTTGGCATGTCGACCAATATGTTGTTGTGGTAAGGCGCGTTTGGATTTTAATGTATGGTGGAAAGTTTAGAGTGACTTGATTGGCCAAGGAAAGGGGCCGGCCAAACATAAGGCACGGCTACACTTCTAGTGAAAGTATGGCGGCTTTAGAGCTACCTGATTGGTCGATTAAAAGAGGGTCGTCCAAGGATGGGCATGGCTACACTTCTGGTGAGAGTGTAGCGGAATTAGAGCGACCTGATTGGTCGATTAAAAGAGGGCCGTCCAAGCATGGGCGTGGCTACACTTCTGGTGAGAGTGTGGCATCTTTAGAGATACCTGATTGGTCAATGGGAAGTGGGGCCGACAAATATGGACCCATCCACAACTTATGTGTGTGTGGATAATTTGTGGCGACACGATTGGTCGAGAGAAATATGGCCAGTTTAGGAAGGAGCGTGACCAATGGAAAGTAGCTCTAGTTGGCCTAAGGCATGGACACACCTCCCTTTGTTGTTGCGGCTCCCTGTTTTCTGATTCTGAGCAAGGTTTTGCACCTGCTAATCCATGGATGATTAATTACCTAGTTTGCCTAGGTTTAATTTCGACAAGCAAGGTCTGATATACTACGCGAGGTGCAAAACCCTAACTTCCGCAAGTTAATCAAGGCTATTGATTGAATTCTATGTGTTGACACAAAGTTATTTTTAGTTCATTGCCAGAGAGCAGCATTCTTTTTATGATTAAATACCTTATGCAAAGACCTTATCCTTGATACTTGGAAATTCATGCTACTCTGCTGTGAGTGAAAACAAATCGTCATGCCATATCAATATTAAGGGTTCAGCCGGAGAACATAGCATAGAAGGCATTCAAAGGAACTTATATTAAGTGAATATAAGCGAGGTGCCGAAATTTACAGAACATCTGGGATGATTGCTACATTCGCTAGTCTGGATAAATTTCATGTAAGTATATTGAATGGATCAATAAATATGATGGTGGAGAGGTTAACACTCACGGCACGGTTTCCTTACAGAGTGATGTCATATCAGATGTAAAGTTTTAAGATTATAACCCTAGGCTAAAAACCACCATCAACATTAAGTCCCCTGCTTAGCACGTAACAGTGGCGTTGTTGCGCGGTAAGCATGAGATTGTGACAGACAAGAGTAAAATCCAAAGGGAAAGACGTGAAGAAATTTCCTGGGAAATTCGACTAACCTTTGGTGAAAGCATAAGGAATCCGTGATCCTTGTGTTGGCGGCTCTGCGTAATTCTGACTTGGCCATAAGGTGTTGGTGTATGAAACTTTGGATACTAATTGGAAGAAATGGATGCAATTTGGTCCACGAATCGGTGAATAGCGCTAGCTGGCTAGGTCACGGAATATATGGAGATGGCGATTGGCTTCAGTCCATGGAATGATGGAATCTGGCTTCAGTATGCGGAACGGTGAAAGAACTTTGGCTACCAAACAGTAAAGATTGAGCCAGCTAGGTCGCAGAAATGGTAGAGATAACGCTTAGCTTAGAATGGGGAAGGTGGCTCTGCTTTGAACGGCGGAGATGGCGCCGCTTTGCTTTGAACGGCGGAGATGGCACCATTTTGGCTAGTGTAGATGGCACTACTTTGAATGGCGGAGATGGTGCTTCAATCTTGGCAGTGCAGAGATGGCACTTGCGGAATGGAGGATAGCGCAACTAGCTTGGTTACCTCCGTGGAATGGTGGATACATCACTCTGAACTTTGGCTTCCAAACAGTGAAGATGGAACCAGCGTTTTTCACGAAATGGGCAGAGATAGTGCGGATTTGATCACGGAGTGCTGGAGTCACGGTGTTACTTGCTAGGATGTGGAGCGGGCGAAGATCGCGCTGCTTTGAGCGGTGAAGAAGGCGCTCCTTTTGATAGGTCACGGAATGGCAGGGAGAGCGCCTGGATGACATTGCGGGTCTGGTTACTTTCTTTTACTCAAACTTCAAAATACGATGTATATAAAGGGAGTTGTCCACCCTTTTATTTTCATATCATTTGCTTTATCTCTGTAGCGGCAAGCCTCTCTCCATCAGCAGTCCAGGTGAGACAATTATTTTTTCATTCATATAGATCATCATAGAATTGAACCAATCCTATGCACATGTATCTTCTCGTGTGTTTTCTTATAGTTCTCCGTTTTATGTTCTTCATCATGTAGATTGCCGATGCATACACAATGTAAAAAGTTTTTTTTTTTTTTATAGTTCACAATGGGATCTTCCGGTGGTGATCATACCTCTGACTCTTCGGAGATTTTTTTTGAAGTCGACGAACCTAGACTTTCTTCACATGAGGAGATATTAAACCAAATCAACCTTTTGCTCCATGTAGTCGGCTAGATTATACAAGGCATGTCTCTCACCCATCTACGCATCGTGTGAGTGCGTGCCCAGGATTTCATGGCTTTGATTGACATGGAGGAGAAGTGGAGACACGATGAAGCATCCCAGCAAGTCAGGAAATATCAATGTGATGAAGCTTCTCCACAAACCAGTGTCAGGGATGAATGATTCGCCTCTCGATTGAAGCGACGAAGGACTGAGTCCAAGAAATTTCTAGACGGGAGCCAGTTTAATTACCCTGTCCATAATGGTATCGTCATCCTCGATTATGAAGTGGACGAACCAGGGCATTCTTAAGAGGCTATTTTTGCGAGACTAAAGAAGCTTCTGAAGTGGATATCGAGACTGCTGTCGAGGAAATAGAAGCGATCTCTAAGGATGATGTCGAGGCAGATGGAGAGACGGCGGAAAAATATTTTGGAGCCGTTGTTGAAACGGGTTCTGGATGGGATGTTGAACCTGCTGCTTAAACGACTTCTAGATGGGATGTTAAAGATTCTGCTGAAATGGCTTCTCGATGGAATGTTTGTTGTTGGATAAGGTGCTGGGGAAAGTGCTTGAAAAGGCTCTGATGGGGGCGTCATTGAACAAGGTGTTTTGTCACTGACAATTGGTATTCCTATTTTGCGATTTCCTTCCATAGAGAAAATAATGTTTTCATAGCTTGTAGACTTTTTTTTTTTTGTTTTGTGCCACCGAATCCATGTCTCACCAAGTAATATTCATTCATTTATGCTGCTTTGATAATTTCATATCTTTTATTGAACGAATAAAATCTCCCAGAAGAACCCTAAAACCCCTTTTGGGAAGAACCAATTCTTTCATCCCCATAACAATCCAGCGGAAAGAGAGCCAAAATACAATAATGCTAATAGGCGTGTTATCTTCTTCTCGTTTAGCTACTTTCATGGCAATACCTCGCGTGTCGTTGCCAACGGTAACTCAAAACGTGGGAAAACAGTAGCAATAATTAAAGATTTGACTAACCTTTTATTGGATTTTCCCCTGCAAATTATATAGGGCTTCTGTGGCACGCCACCCGAGTGCGTAAAAGTGTGAGCTTCCATAAGCTGGATAACACGTCATGAGAGAAGTAGAAAAAACCCGTCAGGTGAAATCTGTGGTTATAGATTCTTGAAGAAAAGTGTCTTCACCGCTGCTTGATGATCTTTTTTCTTGCATTATTCTTTTCTTCAATATTCTTTAAATAAGATTTTTTTTTTTTTGGGGGGGGGGGGAATGGTTTGATTTCTCTGGTTTTTAATCGATGGGTAATGACTTTGTGAGAGTTTTGGTTCACTTGGTATTTTTTATTTAAGGTGGTTTAGGAAAAAAATATAAGGAAAGATGTTCTTTAATTGAAATTGAAAACTCTAATCATGAATGCAAGCAGTGCAATCATTTTAGAGAAATTACAGACATTGCATGAAAAGGAAAATTGTTGAAGAAAATACTGAAAGGAGAACGGTGGAGGAGAAGGTAGCACAACGTTTTAGGTATTGAAGGGGTTTAGCCATCGCGAGTGAATCGTCACACTCTCTAATTTGTTTCCATTGATGAGTTTGCAGTAACCACCCAAGGTAACATCTGCCACCAGATATGGATCGTCTTCCTTTTCTTTAGGCGAATCAGGTTGAGCGGCTATCTTCATTGTTACATTTCCAACTTGAAACGAGGTCATTTTGACTACCACATCTCCAATTTGAAATTCTTCATCTTTAACTACGACAACTTCTAAATTTTTGACAAATAACTTGAAAGGCCCAGCGTCCTATTCACATCTTAATGATGCCTGGGTTGATAATTGGACCTGTAGTTGCAGTAATTCCCACACTACACCTTATTCAAGAATTCATTAATATTTACGACATATTTGAAGATTAAAGACTCTTTTTATTAATATGATCTCAGGAAATTACAGAAATCAATAACACGGAACACTTGATAAAGATTTTCTCTCTCCTAAAACTTTCTTAGCACTCAAAAATCTATCATCTCTATGGAACTATTAATCTCCTTTATATAGGTATTTACATAGTGGATTACAGCTCATTTACAGCTAAGATTCCCTTCAATTTTGGATATGAGTTCCTGCGATAAATCGCAGTTGGCACCGCCTTTATCTTTCGCAGGTTTTATTGATATATCGCAGAAATGTCACGCTTTCTTCATGTTTCAGTCGTTTTCATCCATTACGCCATTGCTTAAGTCATCTTCGGATATTTCGCAGACTACCGTTGATAAGTCTTTAGCGTCATATCGCATAATTGTTGTTTATTCCGCAAGAATATTGTTGTGACAATATTCTGATCCTACATCTTGCCTCTTCTCATATCTTTTTCTGCGAAGAAGATAAAGATCATGAGAATTTAAATTTCTTGATTTGCCGCAACTCCTTGTCTTTTCATACTTCCTTTATTCTGACACGTCTCTATATCCATCGCTAAATATTCTACGCATGTTTTTTCCTCCATTTATTCCTTGACACGTATTCTTCCAACCGTTGAGTTCTGACCATTCACGTCCTTTCTTCATTGAATGCATTGATATTCTCGAAAATTTTATTCTCTTATAAATATCATCTTTGCTAATCCCTCCTCTTCTTTTTACTTTTGCTTTTCTTCTCTGCAACTTCACTATTCATCGTTTTCTTCCGCAAATTCCGGATCTCAATTATTCTTTCAATCTTCTTCTTTTCTCTTCTTTGTTTTAATCATCGTTCCCATGCTAAGAAATGTCTCCTGCTAAAAAATTAGGTCAATCCACTTTGAAAAAACACTAGGAGAAGCTTCAATCCTTAGGTTTCACACTTTCTGAGATCCCTGATCAATCTTTAGACTCTGATCTCTCCATTGATCTTGCTTCAAGATTTTCTTCTTCTAACTAGAAGATCCTTGTTTCGCTAGGTCAATTAGAAGCTGGCCTTCCTATTCCTATTTATAACCCAGATCTCCCTCTTTTTTATGAGATTATTTCTCATGCTAAACTTTCGCGAGTAATCTGCCAACTAAGTGGAGATTGTATTCGCCTCATTCTTGAATATGCTTCCCGTGGAGCTGGTAAAGGATCCCTTTATCCTGATGATGCGAAACATCCTAATTATGAAAAAATCCTTCCAGCGAAATATACCGTGGAGAACTTCTTTGCGAATTATCAAGTGATTCCAATGAAGAAAGAAAGCACGTGTTTGGCTGTTCGTTTGAATAGGGATAAAAAAGTTGCGAAGGATAAAATTCTTATGCAAGATATAGACTATCATTCCACAAGAAACAATCTTCCACGCTTCTCCAAGGATGATAAATGGTGTAGATTTCCTCTCCTCCTTGAAGGTCCATATATTTCTGGTACTCTTAACCTTCCTGCGAATCCTGCATATCTTGCGGCTTATCATCCTTGGATTTTTAATTGGCCTGAAAAGAATTCTGAGGTATATCTCGCGAAGTTAATCATTATTCACAAACTTAGATAAATATACTGTTCTTACTAGTTATTGAATTATTTTTTATCATATTGGAAAAATGAAGGCTAGCTACGCTAGTACTGGGAATCCCAATCTCCTAATTTTTTTGAAAACCTTCACAGATGAAGTAAGAAACATTCTCTTATAACTTTTTAACAATATATTGTTGCCCATGTTTCTTATCTTCATGTGTGGTTGTTTTTTAGGAAATACCATTTGTCGCAGTAGTTGAAGCCAAGGATAAAGGCAAAAAAGTAATAACTCCAAATGAGAGTTCTGGCACTTCTCCTCATCGCAATGAGAATCAAACTGCTGAAAGTCCTCTAAAAAAGAGAAGAAAAACTCAACCACTTAAAGAAATTTCTTCTGTCGCAGAAAAAGATAACGAGGTTGAAGAGAGTGGAAGAATTAATAATGATGCTACTGTGGGCACCTCTTCTATACATTTTTCCTCCACAAGAATTATATCTGTGATGGGTCTTTCTCAACCTGAGACTCCCATGGATCAATTTTCTAATATCTTTAGAAATCCCATGCAAGGTGTTGGAGATGACGATATTACTCATACTTGCGATTATCTCTCAAAAATATGCGATGCTTCCATCTTAACTAATAATAAAGATATTAAAGGAGTCTAAAGATTTATCAACCCAGATTTTCTTCATGCATTAGCTTCATTGGTATGCCCCTTTTATTTTATTTTTCTTGTAGTAAACTTCACATTTGTCATGAATATCGAAGATATTCTATTTATCCCTACTTATTTTCTCTTATCTGCCACAGACTGCTAGAGCTTCTTTTTCTGTTGCTTCGGAATTAGAAAATAGATTATCATTATCGCAGAAAAGGCTTACTGATTCACAATCTGAATCTGTGAAACTTCGCGAAAAGAATAAGCAATATGAAGATGAAATATCCATTCTTCGCGAAAAATGTAAGCAATTGGAAGCATCTGGGAATACTGAGCTCCTTAACAAGAATAAATCGCTTGAAGTAGATGTTGAAGTTCTTCAACAAAAACTAGTTTACAAGGAGAAGTTCTGCAAACAAATTATTGGTATGATTTATTTTATTTTATTTTTACTTTCTTCATTCTTGCTATTTTAGCTTATTTGAACAACCATTTTGCAGATGCCTATAATCTTATTGATGAAGCTCTTATTCTCAATTCTTTTGATGAACCCATAGATGAATCCATTCTTCTTCAGCGTCTTAATGACGCTTTAAATAATTATTCCAATGAAAAAATTAATGCTTTGTCTATCGATGAGCTTAAATATCACATTTCCCTTATAAGAATGGATTATAGATCTACTTTGAGTATATCCAATAGTTTTAAGACTTGTAGAGATGAATTTGGAAAAAGAATCAAAACCTTGAAAGCCCAAAAGAAGGAACTTGAGAAGGATAAAGAACGCATTACTCTTTAAGGCGCTGAAGCTCTATCAAAGTTCCGCAATGCCCTTATTGACACTGAACTTGAGAGAGATAGACTTAAGGATGAAAAAATTAAACTTCTTAAAAGAGAAAAACAAATCCGTTCCCATCTTCTCATTCAAAATGATGATGAATTCGCATGGGCTGCGACAATTCTCCATAATGCTAGGAAAAACTTAGCAATAGATGTCAGTCTTCATACCGAACAGGCAACCTTGATACAAGAAATGATTCATGAAAGAGAAGGTTATTTATTGCTCCTCTAACATCTTTATATTTTTTGTAAATTTTTGATAAATTTCTAACTTGTTATTGTATCATCGCAGAATCTGAAGAAAAACATTCTACAAGGATAGCAGAACTTGAAGAAGAAAAAAGTAGTCTTGCAAATAATCTTGCTTCCCGCAATGATAAAATCTCTAAACTGCGAAAGAAGATAAAGATATCCAACTCCAATTTGCGTAGTAACCTTCTTACCATTCGCAATAATGCTATTGAGAAAGTCTGCAAAGATAATGATCTTCCTCTTAGTTTATATCCTTGCCTCTTGGAAAATATCCCAACCAGTTCTGAAGTACCAATTATTTCTGATGAAAGATCTTGATATAAATGAGGATGAAATCGAAGATGAAGAAAAAACTGATGATGAAGATAATGAAGACGAAGATGAAGATAATGGTGAAGATAAATCCCAATAGTTCTGCTTCTTCTTTTTGATCTTCTCCTGTATTTTTCCCCTTTCTTTCTTGCGATAATTTTCTGCGACAAATTGTATCATTCTTTCTTCAAGATACTTGTAATTCCTGATGTTCTTCAATATATATAAATTCCTTTTTTGCCTCTATCCTTCTGTTATTTATATGAATTTATCATATAATGATTAATAACAATATTTATTGTTCTTATGCATCGTTCCCATACTTGCCTCTTGTTATTAATCTGCAATATGATAAATGAATCATCGTAAATTTTTCTGCGAACAATTTATTATATGTTTCGCAGACATAATTTTCTTGTGGTCTTATTTTTCCTTCCTAGTTAAAGGTCTTATTATGCCACTTTTATGCGACAAGATCGCATGACATTCTTACCTTTATACGTAATAATCCATTGATCTTGCCTTAGCATTTAATTTTAATTTCTGCGACAATATGATAAATCTAAGCCATCTTGCTTTTTAAGACTTATGATATTGCCGTCTTTGCGATGAAATCGCAGGACGTCTTTGCGATTTATATCCTCTTATTATTGATTTCATTTAATCTCATTATTTGATCTTATCGCAAAAACCCATTGATCTCATCTTAACACTTCTTATTAGGCTTTTTGGCCAGTCATGCGGCAATATGAAGGGCCTAAATATTCTTTCGAATATAAAGTCCCATGACATTGTTGTCTCTATCACGCGACAATATGACGGGCCTAAATATTCTTGCGAATATAAAGTCTCATGATATTGCCGTCTTTTTTTGATACACAGCTCCCTAATGGAGGGTATCGCCCTTATCTCTCCCCCCTGGTTGCCCCTTCAAGGATTATACATCGGCCATACAAGACTAGCACTTTCCCATCCGGTTCTGCCAACAACCAGTTGTTTTCGCAGCCTTGTCCTTTATGCCTTATATGGCTTATAGTTACAAGACTGCACCCTAAGTGGGGTTTTCTTCGGGCCGAACACATCGTAAGCCAAGACTTTCCATGGATGGCCAGGGTAGGTTCATCCATCCCGGGCACCCACAGCTCAACCGTGTACCTCGGCGCCTTGATCATACGTTGCATTCCTTAGGAGAAACTCTCGGGCGCCCAACCAGGGTATAACCTTATATAGTTGGGAATCCAAGTTATCTCTCCCGGATGGATTTTGTATAATCCCAAATCTCCATGACTAGGTTCCAGCAGCGGTATAGCCTTTCCCATATCCATCCAAAGAGATACCCCCCTTATGACGCACTTTAAGGACATTGCCTCTTACGGAATATAATCCGCGAACTAAGGTGTACGCCATAAAAGTTCGTCCCGTTCTTATATATTTTTAGGTGATTTGCACCCATATCGTGCATTTGCATTAAAAATTCTTATATGATTAGAAATCATCATCTTTTTCTTTTAATAGAAAAATTTCTCATTTTTGAGAAGAGTTTTTCTTTTAATATTCGAATTCATCTTGTTTTTCGATCATTCGTAACATGATATTGTTGCACTTCTTTTCTTCTGCGAGGAACGATTATTCGCAATTTCTTATTTCTTATTTATTTTCTTGCGAGAAATGATTCACCGTAACATCTTATACTTTTGTGCCCCTTGCGAAAAATGAAGATTTCAACTTTTCCCCATCTTCGTATGATTAATCGCCATTGAATCTTTTGGGACAAACTATTCTTGAAGTATATCCTTTCCCAGCAACTCTATATTGTCCACCATCAATTTCTCAGCTCTCTGATTTTTCCTCCTGTTGTGTTTCCAATTACGATTTCGGGCGTTCCTTTCTTCGCAAGTATTAATGTCAACTTCATAACACTTTTTGCCTTCAAACCAATCACCTTTAATTATCCCAATACCATGAGGATGTGGAAAATTTATGCACTGATGATATGTTGATGCTATGCCCAAGATCCCATGGAGCCATGGCCTTCCAATTAAGGCATTGTAAGGAGATTTTATATCCACTACACAAAACTTAATTTTTGAAGATATCTTGTTCAATGGAATTTCCATAGTAATTTCTCCTTTTGGCTTGTTTGCGGTGCCATTAAAATCATAGATCTTGTAAGTTGAAGGGATTATCTCATCATCTCTTACACCCATTGTGCGATAAGTATGATAAAACAAAATGTCCACCGAGCTACCAGTGTCAATTAAAACTTTGTCTATTGCCCAAGAATCACTTGTTGCATCATCATCATCTTCTTCTTCTCTGTATTTTGGATTTATCTCTAATTTCACCACCAATGGGTTGTCATGCATCTTCCCAGGCTCTGGTATCTCTTCTGCAGTAAAAAAGATAACTTGTTTCTGCCATTCTTCTAACGGAGAAATCTTCGCAATATTCATCACCTCTCTTCCCTCTATATCCCTTGAAAATACTCTGCTTAGCACATTGTCATGGAAATCCTCTATCGTTTTATGTGAATGTACAATTGAATTGCAGAATAGATTTTTTTTTGTAGCTCCCACTTCAATGACAAATGTTTCTGCTTCTTTTGCAACATTAACTCTGCGAATTTCTGGTGCTTGCGGCAATTGTTGCGGTTGTAAATATCTTGCTAAAAAATGATTTAATTTTCCTTGTTCGATCATTCTCAAAATGATTCTTTTCACATTTCTACAATTATTCACAGAATGACCATGAAAGTGATGATAAGGACAAAATTCTTGATTGTGATTGTTGGGATGTGGTTCCTTCCCCATATTCCAGGGTGAGGGTATATTCTCCATTAAAATAATCGCTTCCCAAATATTGTCTATACCAGTGTTTAAAGGCGTCAATTTGATATCTTCCCACATATTCCTCTGACCTCTTTGCTCTCTTGAATAATTCTGCCTTTGTCCACCATAAGTTTCCTGCGGTTGATCAAACCGTGGGACCTTATTATTTTTATTGCGATTATAAAAATTTCTCTCCTTTTCTAATTCCTCTTGATCTCTACTCCCCATTGCTACTATCTTAAGTTGATTATCAGTCTCCATTTTCTCTCACGGATTTTGGGAAGTACTTGCTACTGTATTAATCATCCTTGGTAACAAACTTCCATTTGCTGCGGATAAACTTGTGCCTGTAACAATTGGATAAGACTCCATCTCATTTTGTTTTTCCTCTAAAGCAATATATTCTTCTTGCAATTCTCGCAACTCTGTCATAATGATTGTGTTTTTAACTCTGAAGACCTGGATGTATAATAGATTTTTCGCAAACATAGCATTTATGAAGGACAAAATGAGATATCTTTCATCTACTCTTCCTGCCATTTCACTACACATTGTCCTCCATCTTATGGTTAAGTGTTTTAAACTCTCACCAACCCTCTGTTTTAATCCAAACACATCTTCAATTCCAGGTCGCGCAGAATTATTGCTGATGTAGGCTCCTAAAAAGTGGTTTGCAAGTGCATGAACGAAGTTATTGTATTCTTGGGAAGAATTTCGAACCACTTCAATGCTTCACCAGTTAAACTTGACGCAAAATATTTGCACAAAACAACATCATGGTTCTCCCATTGTAGCATATATCGAATATAAGCTTTGATATGTTGGACAACACACGTAGTTCCATCAAATATACTGGTCAACACCGGTAAATTGCATTTTAGAGGTATCCCTCCTAATTGTACCTCTTGAGTAAATCGAGTTTTCGAAGCCTCTTCGATTGCCTCATCAAGTTGTCTTCTTCCTCCTTCTCTTCTATTATTTATCATTCCTCTCATTTCTGCCAATTATCGCAAGATTTGTTCATTTCTATCAGAATTTTGCTCCATTAGCCTTTTTAACGCATCCTCTCTTTGTCTGCGTTCATGCCTTTCTTGTCTTGCGATGTTTCGCGCTTCTTCTCCAACATCTTGGTTTTGCCTTCTTCTGCGATTTTTTTCTTCTTGCAAGTTAATTTGTCTTTCATTCTCTTCTCCGTGAATTTCCTCATCCCTTATTGTTTCTCTTTGTTGCCTTTTTATGTCTCTGCGAATTCTCTCATATTCCTTATTAAGATTATCATTATTACGATTTTGCGCACGTCGTCTTTATCGATTATCATGATTATTCTGACGCAACGCTGTTTGAATTTCTTGCTCTTCTACTTCTGCTCGCAATCTCTCTCTTTCTCCTGCTAAGCGTACTTGCTCAATATAATGCCTCTTAATATCATCTTCGATTATTCTGCGATTTCTTCGAATCTCTTCATCACGTAACATTCTCCTTCTCTCTTCTTGATTTTCTCCCTCATTCTGATTATGTCTAATGTCTAAAGTTTCACCGCGTGGAACATAACGATCATTTATCAAATTTTCCTCAATATTTTGTATAGGGAGATTTTGCCTTGTTTCTTCTCTATATGATCTTGAATTTGATCTCATGATGCTTCTCGATCTTCTGTTTTGCAACCTCAAATTTTCCATTCTTAATTCATGATTTTGCCTTGTAAGATTAGCACGTTCTTCTGCCTCTAATCTTCTTTCTTCCTGTATCCTTTGTCTCAAATCATCTTCCACTTCACGTCCTTCATGAATTAATCCTCCCTCCATTTCTTGATTTCTTTCCTCTTCTTGACTTTCCGCATCTTCTATCGAATCCGACCTCCAAGTATGCACACTTACTCTATCATAATCCATATTTCTATCTTGTGCTCGTGTTTGTTGATTTGGTGGTTGGATTGAATTTTCTGCTTCATTTCTCATTCTACTTCTTCCTGATCTGTTCCTTAAATATCCTTCCAATTCACCTGTTCCTTCCCCTGCAATTCTTTTACTTCTTCTCACTGTTGTTGGTGGTTCTGACGTATTTCTTCTCCTTCTAGCCATTTCTCTTCAATTTTAATAATTTCTTCAAATCTTCAAACTGTAATTTGAAATTTCACAGGTTCAATCCCTGTTTCTGGGCGCCAAAATGTAGTTGCAGGAATTCCCACACTACACCCTATTCAAGAATTCATTAATATTTACGACATATTTGAAGATTAAAGACTCTTTTTATTAATATGATCTCAGGAAATTATAGAAATCAAGAACACAGAACACTTGATAAAGATTTTCTCTCTCCTAAAACTTTCTTAGCACTCAAAAATCTATCATCTCTCTGTAACTATTCATCTCCTTTATATAGGTATTTACATAGTGGATTACAGCTCATGACACCTCATTTACAGCTAAGATTCCCTTCAATTTCGGATCTGAGTTCCTGCGATAAATCGCAGTTGGCACCGCCTTTATCTTTCGCAGGTTTTATTGATATATCGCAGAAATGTCACGCTTTCTTCATGTTTCCGTCGTTTTCATCCATTACGTCATTGATTAAGTCATCTTCGGATATTTCGCAGACTATCGTTGATAAGTCTTTAGCGTCATATCGCAGAATTGTTGTTTATTCCGCAAGAATATTGTTGTGACAATATTCTGATCCTACAGGACCGAGTCCCCATATCTGGCCGAGAGGAGAAGTGGCTGGGTGCAAAAGGGGTTGTTTAAGAAAACTTACTTGTGTTCAGAATCTGCGGATGAACACCAACGGGCTTTCTCAAGATAATTGAGTTGGTAAGTTGTTGATATGGCAACATGTACTCTTCAAAGTTGGATGGTTTGTGGGAAATTCTTTCGGGTGTCGACACCGTCAAAGGGGATACTCCCAATTTCGATTTTTTGTCGTGTACCCATGAGCGCCCCAGAATCATGTCGTAAATTAAGATTTCTTTGACAATATGGAATTTTCCACGTGTTATAGTGTCTCCCACCTTAATTTCGAGGTTGATGTAGCCATACGCGTCTATTTCTTCTCCTTTCAAGTTTTTGACCACGATTGGGAAACTGGTAGCCTCCTGCTTCGAATTTCCCGCAGCTCCCAGAGTTTTGATGGTAACGATGTTGAAGTCAAAGGCCGCGTCGATCAGCGTGTTGTCAAGCTCTGCGTCCCTCAGATAAACCGTGGTCAGCAGTCCCCAATTGTATTTTTCTTCACCACTTCCCGAGAGAGTTTAAGGTTTTGCCGTGGTTTCTTCAATAGGAAAAAGTCGTTTGCCCAACACGACTCGATTAAGGGTTGTAAATATATCTTGACGTTGCGCCTTGGAGAAATAGATAATCTCGCATACATGCTCCATGATGGATTGCACAGTTTTGTGAACAGAGTCCCCAGAGAGCATGCAACTCCTGACTGGAAGAGGATATCTGTGAATCCCCTCATTTCCCAGTTGATGCTCCCCTGCCTCCACCTTTTCTTTTAAAATACGCTTTAACCCATTTCAGCCATTGGTCGGGTGATGGACAAATTTGTGGTAGCGGCAATACTTAGGATTCACCATTTACTCTTCAGTTGGTTGGCGTCTAATAGGAGGCAGCTTGATAACATCATCTTGGATCCATGCTTCCAAGAGTTCAATTACCTCTTCGATTGGGAACGTAAAATCTTAGGCCTTTTCTCCGGCTTCTTGATGCTTCGCAAGAGCCTTAGCTGTGGTCTTTCGTGGTGGAGCCACCTGATATGCTGGAATTGTGCGCTTGGATTGTTATTCTGTTGCTGGAGCCTTCTTTTTTCCTCTTTCACTTACCACGCTCACAGAGGGGCCAGTATTATATTGCTTGTTGATGAGACGTCTGTTTCCTCGAGTTTCGCGTGCGTCTTCAACCTTGGCTGGCCTGGTTCTTTCCAAAAATGTTGGCGCTGTTGTGGCAGACTGTTTAGCAGCCTCATGAAGTTCAGAGAACGTATGGAACCGCAGACTGGAGGTGTAACACCTGAAGGAACATTTTTCGCGGCAGTGGCTCTGGTGACTGAAGGTGTAACTCCTGAAGGAATACTCTCCGCGATGCTGGTATTGACAGGTGGCGTAATAACGCTACTAGAAGGAACGTTAATACCGAGAGTAATTTCAGTGCTAGTGTTTTCAGGGTTTGTTGTTGATCCAGACCTGATTTCTACCATCTTGAGATCGGGATTGAAAAACGAAATTAAAAATTAGAAATCGATATTGCAACCGAGAGATTAATCTCCCATTGTGGTCGCCAATTATTTGTGGGTGAAAACCGTTTCTGCTGATTTTGGTAATTTTGGGCGTGTGGATGAGAAACGAGCCTAGACCCTAAACAATGCACTTCACAGGAGTACTTTTAATTCGAGAGATCAATCTGTCCAACCCTGGCCTAAACCAAGAAATGGCCGTTCCAGGCTTGCTTCGGTCACAAAGTGAAGGAGAAGGGTTGGTCTTAGGGAGGAAGCGAAGAGAGTATTGAGACCAGAATTGTTGATTATGAAGGTTCTTTGTTTATGACTTGTATCAGAAAGTAGAACTGGCAAGCATAATGGAAAGCTACTAGGTGATTTCTGGATACTGTATTGTTGCCGACCAAAAATTGTTGTTTGGTGAAAATAGGTGAAGCCTATTTATACAAGTCATATTGAAATGTACCCTGGTCTCGTAGGAAGTGGAAACGATTGAGTTGTGGAGGAATAGAGTAATGTGTAACCGTTAGACGTTATGCTTCCATGATGAGGGAAGTGAATTCGTGTAATCGTCAGTCATTACGCTTCCATGATGAAGGTAATGAATTGTTTACACCGTTAATTTTCACCACCACTAATTGTCCTACTTCATGAAACTTTCTTGTAACGGGTACATTACGCACCGCACGCTGTAAACCGCCAGACCAATACCCTGATGAGTATCCCCCAGTTTGTGACATGCTTGATGTCTCGAGTGTTTTCGAGGAAAACGTGTAACAGGTTTCTATGTGTGGCAAGTCAAAGTCAAGAGACTTTGTCATAGGAAAATAACATGTGATGCTATTACGCTTTCCTTGATCGTCCACCTAAAACTTTCCACAAGTCCTTCAGTTTGGTGGCGAACTTGAATGGATGAGATTACATCCCATGAGGAAGGGCAGCCATCGATTATGGCCACATCTTTATTGTGTAGCAAAGTGGCGCCATTAGCGTAGGTGTGGTGTAGTGGGTTTCCCGGGGCTTGCCGCATGTCCGTCAGTTCAGTGGCGAACTTGGATGGCTGAGATTGCATATCATGAGTGAGGGTAGCCGTTGATTATGGCTACCTTGTGTTGGAGCCTGATAATGGCGCATGGGCGTTTTGGTGTACGCCAGTGGTAATGTAGTATGGCTGGCATGGCTCATGCATGCCAGTGGCATATTGGTGCAAGTGGCTCCTGGAGTAGCCATGGCCACTAAACTTAGGCGGCTGGTCGCCTAAAGCTTGCCACAAGTCTGTCAGTTCAGTGGCGAACTTGGATGGTTGAGATTGCATCTCATGAGGAAGGATGGCCATTGATTATGGCCATATCTCCTTGTATAGCAAATTGGCGCCATTGGCATAGTGATGTCTGGCGTGGCTATCGCATAGAGGCATGCTAGTGGCGTAGCCGTGGGCCTGTGGCGTTGTAGCATGGCCAGAACTTAGGATTTGGCGTCGTGGTCAAAGTTAGGGCTTGGCGGCGTGGCCAAGGTTAGAATTTGGAGGGCGTGGCCAAAGTTAGGGTTTGGCGGCGTGGCCAAGGTTAGGGTTTGGCGGCGTGGCCAAAGTTAGGGCTTGGCGGTGTGGCCAAGGCTAGGGTTTGGTGTCGTGGCCAAAGTTAGGGCTTGGCGGCGTGGCCAAGGCAAGGTTTTGGCACCGTGGTAAAATTAGGGCTTGGCGGCGTGGCCAAGGCTAGGATTTGGTGTCGTGGCCAAAGTTAGGGCTTGGCGGCGTGGCCAAGGTTAGAATTTGGCGTCGTGTGGCCAAGGCTAGGGTTTGGTGTCGTGGCCAATGTTAGGACTTGGCGGTATGGCGAAGGCTAGGGTTTGGCGTCGTGGTAAAATTAGGGCTTGGCGGCATGACCAAGGCTAGGATTTGGCGTCATGGTAAAATTAGGGCTTGGCGCCGTGGCCAAGGCTAGGATTTGGCGCCGTGGTAAAATTAGGGCTTGGCGCCATGGCCAAGGCTAGGATTTGGCACCGTGGTAAGAATTAGGGTTTGGTGGCGTGGCCAAGACCAAAGTGGCATGCTACGCGGCAGAGTGGCATGTTGGAATGTCGATCAATATGTTGTTGTGGTAAGGCACGTTTGGCTTTTAATGTATAGTGGAAAGTTTAGAGTGGCTTGATTGGCCAAGGAAAGGGGCCGGCCAAACATATGGCGCGGCTATACTTCATGTAAAAGTGTGGCGGCTTTAGAGCGACCTGATTGATCTATTAAAAGAGGGTCGGCCAAGCATGGGCGTGGATACACTTCTGGTGAGAGTGTGGCGGCTTTATAACGACCTGATTAGTCGATGGGAAGTGGGGCCGTCAAGTATGGGATCAGCCACAATTTATGTGCGTATGGCTAATTTGAGGCGACACGATTGGTCGAGAGAAATATGGCCGGTTTAGGAAGGGTCGTGGCCAATGTCAAGTGGCGTCAGTTGGCCTAAGGAATGTCCACGCCTCCCTTTGCTGTTACGGCTCCCTGTTTTCTGATTCTGAGCAAGGTTTTGCACCTGCTAATCTATGGCGGATTAATTACCTTGTTTGCTTAGGTTTAATTTCGACAAGCAAGGTCTGATATATTGCGCGAGGCGATTTATTACCTTGTTTGCTTATGTTTAATTTCGACAAGCAAGGGCAATTGATTGAATTCTATGTGTTGACACGGAGTTCTTTTAAGTTTATTGCCAGAGAGCAGCATGCTTTTTCTGATTGAATACCTTATGCAAAGACCTTATCCTTGATACTTGGAAATTCGTGTTACTCTGCTGCGAGTGAACACAAATCGTCATGCCATATAAACATTAAGGGTTCAGCCGTAGAACATATCATAGAAGGCATTCAAAGGAACTTTTATTAAGTGAATATAGGCGAGGCGCCGAAATTTACAAAACATATGGAATGATTGCTACATTCGCCAGTCTAGATAAATTTCATGTAAGTATATTGAATGGCTCAATAAATATGTTGGTGGAGAGGTTAGCACTCACGGCACCGCTTCCTTACAAAGTGACATCACATCAGATGTAAGGTTTTACGATTTCAACCCTAAGCTAAAAACCACCATCAACAAGTTTTAACACCAAATACTTCGGTTGTAGTTAGGGATGCACAACGGTCGGGTCGGTTCAGGTTTCGACCCTACACACCGTAGTAGTCAATTATTTTAGAGGCAACCCCGACTAGGGTAAAAATTAATATTCGGGTCGATTTTAAGCCAACATATATTGGCACGGGTCAGTTAGATTCGGTGATCGAGTCACCGAACTGAAGTAAAACGATCGGGCAGATTAGAGACATCTACAACAAAATATTGATAGATCAATTTTAATAACATTCTTGCAATGATTATTCACAACAATGAAATATTTTACACAGTATTAAACATCGCAATAAGAATTTTGAAAAGTTAGAAAACCCAAAATTCCTCCAATTACTCAATCAGGATTTCTAATTAACCAAACTATAGAATTCAACAATTGAGATACCAAAAATTCAAAATCAAACTAAACCCTAATGTTTGATTAAACACGATTTTGAAGAAACCCCGGAGATATAATACCCCAGATCTCAATTTTTAGAAATCAATAAAAACAATCAATAAAGCCTTCCACTTTCAACTTAAATTAACAATACTTGAAGAAGATAAAAGTGTTTCGATGTTGCTCGACTTGAGTAACACTAAAATATTATGTGGTCGTTGGTTTAATTGATTGCTTCATTGAATCATTGTTGCTAGTTTAAAATATGATGTGGATGATTTATTTTTTGTTGTTGTTGGTGGTAGTGGTGGTTGTTGAGAGGTGAATATGAGTTTGGTCCTGCACGTCCTAGTCACAACAATGACAACACCTTTTTCTAGAATAATACGAGAGATAGCTTGCTTTTTATTTTAATATGTCCTTCCTTTTATAGGCTTTTCCCAAAATCCTTCTTTCCATGATATCGTGCCACATGTCATGGAAACTTCCTTATTTACAACTATTTCCATTCCACTTAATATGACATTTTACTTCTACACTAATCCCTTCCTTATCCTATTCTTCCCCATAAATATACCTTATTGGACTTGGGCTTTAGTCTCCAAGTTAGAGGCTCCCTTCTCTCTATGGATTCCATGGCCTTATTGAGAGGTAATCATTTTCATGTATCAACAGTGGTGATTTAAGAACTATAAAGCAAACAGAAGTAACTTTAAAAAAATGAATGTAAAGGGTTTGTGTTGGTCTAAACTCTGAAGAGTGGAGAGGAAAAAAAAAATTCAAAAGAAGAAAAAGAAAAAAGGTTAATGGAGACTTGGGGCTCCACTCTTTATGTTATTTATTATTATACGGAAGGTATGGCTATTATTATTAACCATCGATCAAAATGATCGGTCGGTTTTGATAGTGATCGGTCGATATGGCTATTCAACCACATAGCACAATAAGCAGGTCAGGTTTCTTCTATTTGTACCTTTCAGGATCGTTGGTTATCCCGGGTTCGGGTTTTCTGATCTCGGTTCGGCCAGGTTGATTGGTCGAGTCGAGTTCATGTGCATCCCTAGTTATAATGCCTTGCTCATTCATTCGGTAACTGAAATAAAATGTTTGGTTTTTTTAATTTACTACTAAAAGGTAATGGGTTACGTCACAATTAACATAACTGACGTAAAAATACAACAATTCAAATTGAGAGAGTGACAATTAATTGGTTATCACTATGCGAGTGGTGAAGTTAGGGAATCGAAATGATTTGGTCTCTTCAGATTCTGGTACTTTCAAGTTAAAAGAACAAAAAAATACAAAACAGAAACCTTATATCCCTTTTCTGATACAAGATATATTCGATCACTGTAAAACAAATCATGGCTGAAACACAGTCCCGACCAGTTCCCTAAATCAACGAAGACAATTCATGTCAAACATTCTGAATGCATCAACGTCTTGGGAGTTGGCAAGCACAACTTCTAAATAAACCTAATGTTTGTTTTACCTTTGTTGACCAGTCAAATTAAAGGGTCGGTCATAATATCAATCTAAGTGGCCGAACTAAGCATTGGAATAATTTTAAAAAAATAGACGAGTTTCATGTTGGATAGTGTTGATCACTAAATGGACGAACAACCTGCAACTATCTATGGCCGTCATTTACCGAATTCCATTTTATTTTATTTTTAAAAAATTACCAAAGTCAAAATGGAAATTAAAAAGACGATGAAAAATCACCTACGATTTCGTATTGGTGTCATTTATTCCCTTTCCCTTTATCTACTCGCCAAATAAGGTGTTTTTCCCAACCTTTTTTGGATCAGTTATAAAACCAGAATGAAGTAGTACTTCCGATTATCAATCTGCTTTGTTTTTTCCATGGTTTTAATAAGAAATAGAAGAAATGTTCGGGATATCTTCGAATAGTTGAGGATCTTGTAATTGTTATTTATAGCTAATATACATATTTCAGGATAAAGGTACAAATATAATATGAACAACTCAAAGGTAAGATCAGCATTTGGGTTTTCAGCTAAGACATCCCTTAGCATAATTTTTGGCTAGAGTCTAGGTTTAAGCGCAAACTAGATTTTCATGTAGCGCAAACAATTTGTCTTATCCAAGGCTGTGTTCTGGACCTTAAACTTAAATAACCATGTAGTTATGCTACATGCCTGGCAACGATCTAGCCAGCCCATTAAGTTAACTGGCTAAACAGCTAATGCCTAATGGCTAATGGGAACACAGAGGAGTAGAGGACAGAGCATAAAATTCCTATATTGGTGTTTTGACAACTTTAGAGGACTAGAATAAGAAGAACTATTAATTGGGGGATATGGATTTTAATTGGGGGATATGAATTACTTCCCCCAACCATTTGTGGCTGATAAGGGGTGTCTTTTGGGTGCGAAAATACCAAAACACCCTTTCATTAATTAAAAAACATTATGAAATTACTATTTTACCCTTTCTACTAAACATTAAAATCAAAACCCAAAATCATATATCCCCCTTCTCAAATCGATACGGCATAGGGTTAGGTTTTGAATTTATTTTTTTTCTTCATCGTCTTCTTCATCGTTCATTCTTCATCGACGATTAATCGTTGAATCAAAAATTTCTTCGTTGACTAACCTACCATAACCATGCCTCCACGAAAGAAATCAAAAGCAAAACGGAACACTAAATCGATTGCTCAACAAACACATGAACAACGAATCGAGAACATTGCTCAAGAACTAGAAGAGGAAGAAGCATCCAACTCGGATGATCAACCAATCATGGCTTCTCTGAGAAGGTAAGTGTTTTTTTAGCTCATTTATGAATGTTTGAATCGATTTGTAGCCATGGGTTTAGGTTAGAATCACCAAAATTGCTGAAACTGTTGAGTTGCAGAGAAAACCGGCATTCAATCTTAGTTTGAATACCAAGCCGGTTTAACTTCCTGAACCTGAAATATCTATACCGGCGTACGATAGTAGTTGAACACCATACCGGCTTTAGTTCCTGAAAATTAGATTTTAGGACCGGCATTCGAATTGGGTTGAAGGCTATTCCGGTAGTCAACTAAAAAAACACAGGAATAAAAACTGAAAAACCGGCATTATATCTAGGTTTCGTCATTGCCGGTTTTGAAATACCGGCATCACGTAGTTCAATTCGTGTATGCCGGTTTGACACTTGAAACATTTAGTAAGAAAAACTGAAAAACCGGCATGCTCGATATTTGAACATATATGCCGGTACATGTTACGTTTTAAGAATTTCAATGGCGGTTTACAAACTGTGATGACTTTTCTTATGTTTGTTTCGTTTGCTTATGTTATAGGTCAAAAGCCAAAGTATCGAGGAAAAATAAAGGTCCTATTCTCACTAAAAAAAGGAGAAAGGACGGTCTTGATACTCCCCAGTCCCTGCCTCCCCGGGGGATAGATGCGGGTCGCAAGAAGCGTTTGGGGTTTCAAACAAGAGGGTTAGATTGGGAGAGTGGTGGTGAACGTAATGCACTTAGAATCCGTGAAGGTACATTTGTGAACGATGAGAATGATGAAGGGGACATTGAGGATAAAGATGATGATGTTCCCCCAAGTCAATTAGCAATCCAAACCGAAGTTGGTGAGACTAGTCAACAACCAACAAAAGGCAAGGGAAAGGGCAAACACAAAGTTAAAGGTTGTCACCTTCCTCACATTGATGACATGATACCCGACCGCGATGATGGTAAAATTTGGGGTCAAGCTCCGGAACCGAAAGTACTCTTTGGATACAAGAACTCTTGGGCTCGTACAATCTTTCAAACTTATGTAAGTATTTTTTATTTTGTGCATGTGCATTGTTTTATTTTTTACATTATCTCTTAATCGTATTATGTCTTATTTGTAGGATCATACTAAGGCTGTGCGTGTTTGCCGAAACCAAGCCGCGGGTGAGTGGAAATTGTCGATGGAACATGAAGATGTCCAAACATTAGTAAGGAACTCGGGTTTGTATTCTTTGGTTGAAAATTACTTGAATCCAGATCTCATCACCGTCAATTGCTTTGTCGAAAGGTATCATGGTGAAACCGATACAATGCACTTCCCGTTCGGGAGATGACCTTGATTCTGAAGATGCTTATGCCATTCTAGGCTTGAATGTTATCGGAAAATCAATTTCAGAAGGAGTTGAGTCTCGGGACCTAGATTGGCTGAAGTTGCACGATTTGACTGAAAAGTTGTTTGGTTGGGACATCAAAACTTCTTCGGATAGCTTTTATATAGCATCGAACGGAAGTAAGACGAAGACATTCAAGCTGACGATGCTTAAGAAGATGTTTGAAAATACAAAGGCTAGAAGCTTGGAGGCTGGATGGGACCCCGCATGATTCGTTATACGCCGCCGCGTACTGTTATACCTCTTGGGCACTAGGGCATTCCACGACGAATGGCAACCGGGTAAGTGCAAACTTTCTCCAGTACCTTGACCCGTTGGAAGGTGTGTGTGGCTATTCTTGGGGCACCGCGGTCATGGCACATTTGATGGCGGAGATGAGAAGGGCTTCATTGGCTAAAACAAACCAATTTGTCGGGAATTTCACTATACTCCGTACAATTTTTTTAATCTATGTTCACATGTATTTATTTAACTTTTGTTCACATGTATATTGTTCACATTGGATTAGGTGTGGTGTTATGAACACTTCCCAACCTTGTTCAAGGACTACCCATTCTTGAAGATCAAAGACCTTCCTGAACCCGATATCCCTAGAGCTCAGAGGTTCGAGTTTCACAAAGAATCCGAAGCCCGGTAACAAAGGTCGAGTCATCGATATGAGATTGGCTCTGGATGCTATGAGGAAGGAAGATGTTGTGTTCGACACTTATAAGGAGATTAGAGGATACCGTCAAATCCCAAGAGATGTTGCATTGTACCATGGGCCTTTGTACCACCCAAGAGGATACATCATGGCCGACCCATGCCGTGTGATGCGCCAACATGGATTTAAACAATTATCCCGTTTTTGGTCGACCTCTGATGATAATTATCTTCTTTACTTTTCTCGGTGCAATTCAACTCCCAACAAGTTACATGTAGTGTATGATCCAGAACCGGAACCAACACATTGGAGGGAAAGAGACCCACGTCGTTTGGTAGATATTAGTAAGTGGGAGCTTGCGGAAAATGGTTATGAAGTTGATGACAGCTACATGAGGGATTACCTGGAATGGTCACATCCTTATGTCGTGCGCCCTCCCTCCGTGGAAGCCCCACACCAAGAAAACCCTCCTGTTGAAATTCCTCCACCTCCACAACCTACGATGGCCCAACTTCTCAAGACTTTCGGAATGGTGGTAAGTTTTCTTAATTGGTTAAAGTTATTAAATGTAAACATAATCATATATTAATATATATGCTGATTATGTATTTGATGTATTAAACTAGCGACGTCGACTTGGAAAGGTTACGAAGATGTTAGGTTGCAAGCATAAGGATGGAGTTGTGCTATCTCTTCAAGAAATCAAGGAACTCGAGGAAAAGCTTCATAGAATTGAAGAAACCGACCCTACTGTCAAAGCTATGTATGGGGAAACAAGGAAGGTGCCAACCCAAAAGAAACAAAAGACTAATTAGTGATGGTTAACTCTTTAGTTTTTTGGTTACGTCAAAAACAATTTCAAACTTGTTTTGGTTTGTACTGTGGGTTAACTCTTTATTTACTTTGGTTTATGTTGAACATGATTAGAGTTTTGGTTTGAAAGTTTAAATGTTCCGGCATAGGACAACTCATTGTTTGAAATACCGTTACACATACCGGCATTTCTGAATTCATCAGGTTTGACAAACCGGCATAGTAAAATTCAAAATCAGAGATGTACCGGCATTGTTGTGTTGGCTAAGGTTTATGCCGGTATTCAAAATCTCCAAAAACTATTAAATAAGTGACAGAAAACCGGCATATGAATATTCATTTTAAGAATGCCGGTATAGTAGTTATATTTGGTTCCTCAACCTGAATAGAATTTCTTCACAACCGGCATCATCGTTGTATTATGTTGAGTGCCGGAACATATTACCGGCGTAGTTTTACCTCATCCAAAGTCTGCCGGTTTCAGGCATTGAATACCTAACGGCTAGTTTTTAAACCATCCTCTAGAAAACATTAGTTCCGGCGTGGGATCTGAGTTTCTTATTGTGCCGTTACTAAAGTGGAAAAGAGCCGTTATGACTAAATCTATTTAAAGGAATGGATACACCCATTGCACTTGATACCTCACTGATAAATCTCCAATGGTTACAAGCAGAAAGATCTGACAGATACATCATATCATAAATATTCTCATGACTTTACTAAATGCCAATCATATGAGAGCCATACTCTGGTATGCTACGACCCAGAACCAATTCTTGCACATTGGATCGAAAGGGAAGAAGAAGAACTTGTGCTGGATAGGGATGATTGGGAATTGGCTGAGAACGGTGTTGATAGTGAACCCACATTCCTAAGCGGGCATCTACAGTACTCACATCCTTATGTTATACGCCGGGATACGGTAGAGGTCCCGCCACCACCACCACGACCATCCACAACTCCAGATACTGTACCCGCACTTATACACCTCGTTACATTTTTGGTGCGTTCATTACTATTCTCTTAATCTAAATCTATCAAATTATAAAATTGTCCATACTAAATATATTTTGAAAAATATCCATTAACAGCGTCAGCGGATTGGAAACTTGTCAAGGTTCTTTAAGAAGAAGACCAACAAAGGAGAGTTGCTGACCCAGAAAGAAATGGAGAACGTCGTCCAAAAGTTAGACCAAATAGAAGATACCGAGGCAAAAGACTTATGGGGCGAAAAGAAAAAGAGGGTATACAAGAGGCCAAGAACCGAGTGATCGTGTGGCCTTGATAGTACTGTTGTTGTTTATGTTTGTTTGTGTGGATTGGTAATCTGTGAACATCTTTGCTTCATTTGTTTTCGTTTTGGAACATCTTAACTTTACATTTGGTTTGTCTAAACTTTGCTTATGTCATTTTATGGGATTAGATCTTTGCTTATGTTATTTTATGTGTCTTGCAATATCCAATTTCTAAGTTTATTTTTTTAAAACCGGCATAGGATTTATCCTGTGAACCATGCCGGTTTTCTGTTTAGTTCCATATTGGAAAAATAGAGTTCCGGCATAGGATAATTATCTTGTGTACTATGCCGGTACTCTAAAATTCCTATGTGAATAAACTTTCTATGTGTTCTACCGGTAGTGTTATGCATTTTTTTCCAATGACGGCACAAAAAAAAAAATATCTGTGAACTTATGGTGTTATTTCGGCACAAAAGAGAACATATATTGAAACGCCGGTACAAGAAATGGCATAGTAAAGTTTGAATCAAATCACATTGGCACATATGGTTTAATGATTACAATTCAAACTTCCAAAACAACAAAAAGGGGGCGTATAAGTAAACCACATATATCCAAATTACTCATCATCACTTCCACACGTATGAAGTTGCAAGTCATCCTCTTCAAGAGGTTTCTTTGATAATGCCAAAGCATCCCATAATTGGTGATTCTCCTCATTCAATGCCATCCATCCCTTCCATATATTTGGATCAAGTTCCTTGTTTTTAACCATCCCACAAACAGGTGGCAATGGACAATTGTCCTTCAGTTTTAGAATAACGAAATGATTGCCGTTCACGTACGCCAAAACAACTCTTCTCATCTTAAGGGATCCCTCGCATTTTTGCCATTTTGGTGTAAATGTTGAGACTATGGTGGGGGAAAAATAATGAACAACACAATTAAATGTATCCGCTACTAGATGCCCACAAAGCGGCATACTCATCCAATATTGAGAAGGAAGAAATGTCATTTCCTGCTGGGGTCCTAACACTTGAGCGCACAAATCATCAAACACCTCATCGTGACCAAGCAATTTCTCATAAAAGCTCTTCTTCTTCACAAGTTGTTCGGCCATTCTCATTCTAGCATAGCGACATGGTGTCATTCCTTTACTAACAGCCGTCTCGAAGATTCCTAATTGTTCGGTCACGGCATGATATCCACAATTTCCATCTCCATCGACATCATCCGTGTACGCAATAAACTCGCGAATAACCTCAGGAAGTTGGCCTATGTAAGACTCTATCTTCGTATGATAACTTCTAATGGTCCTACCTGTTATGGGATCCTTATACATCTTCATATTACCATCTTTTAGCTTAATTATATCCAAACCATCATCTGCAATCCCTACACTCCAAATATCTATGGTATTAGACGGGAGAATATTCTTCCTTGGCCTTCCTCTACCCCTTTTCCTTTGAACCTCGCCCACATCGACTATTAGTTTAGGTTCGGAATGTTGACCTTGTTGTCCTTCGGAGCTTAATGTTGGTACCTTCGGCGGCCTTCCCCTCTTCCTTTGAACCTCGGATACATCGACTATTGGTGTAGGTTCGGAATGTTGACCTTGTTGTCCTTCGGAGCTTAATGTTGGTACCTTCGGCGGCCTTCCCCTCTTCCTTTGAACCTCGGATACATCGACTATTGGTGTAGGTTCGGAATGTTGACCTTGTTGTCCTTCGGAGCTTAATGTTGGTACCTTCGGCGGCCTTCCCCGTTTCCTTTGAACCTCGGATACATCGACTATTGGTGTAGGTTCGGAATGTTGACCTTGTTGTCCGTCGGAGCTTAATGTTGGTACCTTCGGCGGCCTTCCCCTCTTCCTTTGAACCTCGGATACATCGACTATTGGTGTAGCCTCAGAACTCGTCGATTGTTGTTGAATTGATATCGGTTCCTTCCTCGGCCTATCCCTTTTATTTGGAACGGAGTTTCCGCGAAACTTGCTTCAAATCTCACTTGCACATAGATCTCGTTTTTTTGTTGCCGCGAGTTCCTCTTCACGGCGAGTCATTTCTTTGAATTCTTTTCTTTGTTTTTTCCTTGAAATTTTAGTTTGTGGCCTACCCGGCGGATCACCCTTTGTTGGCTCTTCACTCTGTGCTATCCAAGGCCGTGTAATTAGTCTTAGTTGACTCAACAATACTTGTCGGCTAGCCGAGTTGCCACGTGAGTAAGCTTCAAAAAATTCTTGGGCCTCCTTTGTATCCCATGGTGATTGTCCGGGAACTTCGGTAGGGGGAAGGTCGAAAGATAATTGCTTCCAAAAAGGATCAATAACACCAATAGGTATCACTTCTTCATACTTCACAAGCATATGTCGACACGGAAGCCCCAAAGAAGACATGTCGGGACAAATACACACATCACCCGGTTTTCCATAATTTTTTTCATATTGCAATTGTCTCATCATATGTTTTATTGCCCACCGAGAGACGTTAAACTCTATTCCTTGGAGCAACTTAGTATGTTTAAGAAATGGAGTCATCCTATCCATGGAGCTTTTCTCAAAACCCTTCTTGATCCTATCAATATCGGCCTTAAAGTTTTGTTCCATTGCCTCGGCGACCGTAACCACGTTTCCCAGGCCGGACTGGATGAGATCTTTAAATCTCCCATGTGAGGACTCCGCTATACTAGTTGCTTCATTCCCGTAATGTCTATAACGATTTGTCCACGCACGCACAAATTTTTCCTTGAACTTATCCAACAATTTATCCCGACAATATGAAAGGGCACTTGGATACACTTCGTTATAGATGGCAATAAACATTTTCAATCTCTTTTCGTACATGTCCTCGGTAAGAGACCAATAAACTTTCTCCCAATCCTTTAGAAATTCCAACCACCTTTTATGGTTTTCATCGTGTTCTTTGTCGACTCGCTCTTTAATCTTTCCTCTTTCATTTTCTTCTTCTTCGGGTGATAGTTTCTCTTTACGAACATCTTCATCAAGTTGACCAACCATTCTTTTTTTAATATCAGCCTTAGAGGGTTCAAACAAAGCATGACAATGTTTTTTCACATTTTCACCTATATGAAATGTACATAGGAAATTTTGTGCATCCGGAAATACGTCGGATATGGCATTCATTAGTGCGTCAAATTGATCGGTTATGATGACCTTCGGACCACGATTTTCCGGGAACAATAATTTTAATTGTCGCAATGCCCAATGATAATTGTAATCCCTCTCGTTTTCCATTAAACACCAAGCCAATGTGAATGTTACCTTGTTCGATGTGTGCCCCACGATGTTGAACAACGGCATGTTGTATTTGTTTGTCTTGTACGTGCAGTCCATCATAAGAACATCACAACACGTATGAGCCAATTGTGAAAGCAAAGGATGCGAAATGAATATTTGAAGCGGCTTCTCGTCCGGACCTCTTTTAATGATACGCGTGTAGTTGTGATCCCAAACTATCTTCTCAAATTCTTGCATAACATTCCTCCCTTCCCATTCCAACCTTTTAATAGTTGCTTGTGCGCTATAAATTGTACTTAGTGAAGAAACGTTCATCTTATCCTTTGCCTTGAAGGTTCGGAGAATCACTCTTGGTTTGATACATGCTTTTGTCATCATCTTGACATCCTCGAATTGATCAGGTTTTAGCTTCGCAACTAGGGAGTGACCTTCAAAATCTTTCGGATCGGGGTGGTTGTGACGGCCAAACCACACCTTACATTCCCATTCTTTTTCTTCTTTACTTTCTCCTCTTAGATAGAATACAAGCTTAAAGGGGCACTCATCCTTTCTCGTAACTGTTTTGTATACCCTCTTAGTCTTCTTTTCATATACATAACCCTTTCTCTTATGGCTATTCTCCTTGTATTTTCCGCTTCTCTCACAAACCATCTCAAAACGAACATCTGAATGTTGACTATTCCTCACTAAGACACACATGTTCTTAAGAGCCGTCTCTTTTGCCCAAGCAATTACTTCCTTTTCATCTTTTATTCCCTACATAAGAATGAGAGATTACAAATAAATCCCAACATTAAATTGTAAAAACTAGGTGGAAGACTTGTTTGGTAACATACCCGAGGTATTTTATAGTGTTCCGACGTATCCCGATGGAGCGGTTTGGAGTTTGGTTGATCGTTGTAAACAAATTATCTAAATGAAAATAAAATTGGATTAGTTAAAACCGGCAGTGTCGATTAGTAAATTAAAGTGCCGGTTTTCAAAACCGGCCTACAAGGTAATTGTCATTCTATGCCAGTATTAAAACCGGCATTTTTACAAATTAACTTAATATGCCGGGATATAGTACCGGAATACATAGATCAAAAAAAGGAATGCCGGTTTTTAAGTTCAAATTATAATTTGTTTCTGTATGTTTTCCTATTAAACCGGCACCATCGACATGCAAGGATATATGCCGGTATCACAAACCGGCATGGTGGGTCAGGTACGGTTAGTGCCGGTTTAAGTATTCCATACAATATTCGGTGGTTGGTAAAAAGTAAAAATTCAAACCGGCATGCAATCTTGGTTTGAATGGTACGCCGGTATGTTCTTGAACAGTTGGGGATATTTTGAACCGGCATTCCAATTTGTATGAATACAATGCCGGTTATAGAGGTTCCGGCATGGTATTCATATAACGAGCATGCCGGTTTTCTGCTTTTTCGGACAGAAATGGCGGTTTCGAAAAAAAAAACAAATTTTCGACCTCTTTGAAGCATTACCTGTGTGTTGGGGATGCTTGTATGTTGAACATGTTTACTTTCTTGAGTTGGTTCTTCACATAACTCTTCATGGTCACGAAAATCGTGATCCAAGGGTGTTGGTTCATCATATAACTCCAATTGGGAGGTGTTATCATTAACCGAAGATTGAAGATATGATTGTTGTTGTAGTTGAGCCAAGGATTCAAGAACAATTTGCAAGTCTCTCTTCAAATTCATCTTCCATTTTCAAAAAAAAAAAAAATTCTACTCTAAAATTTTTTACCTCCTTCTACCCACAAAAATTTCAAATAAACTCAAAAACACTAATTATATCCCCCAAATCATTAAGATTTTACTAATCTTAATTAGTAACTAATCCTAATTAGGGAGGGTTAGATTAGGAAATAATAAAATAATTACATAAGGGGTAACCCAGCTAGGATATTCGGATCCCTATTTTGTCCTCTAGTGATATCCCCCAATTAAAATCCATATCCCCCAATTAATTGTTCAATAAGAACATATGAACAAGTCAATATGATACTTAAGCGATTTTCCAAGTCGTTCGAAAGCGATGAAGTACGTGATAATCTAAACAAACTATTGCCTGCTTCATTAATTATACTTGTTTTACAGTTTCCACTTGTTTTCTGTTAACCACTGTTCTTCCACGCAACAAGATTTTCACTAAGATTTTCTCAATCATCCACAATGATTCGCAGTCAAATCTGAATCTTAATGATGTAATTAAAATCCATACAATGTCGTCGATAGCTTAAGCTAATGAGGCTTCATTTCCATTTGATGACTAGTTTATAGTAGTCATAATTCAATCCATCCTATCACTTGATTACTCTGCCGATGCTAACAAATCTTTTGAGCAACTATTTTTCCACATTCAAAGATATCACCACATATTTCAATCTTTTCTTTGGAGATTTTCAGATATCAATCTTCAAGAGTTTCGACAGTGAAGATTAAAATATAAAAGCGTCCCTAAACGATGTAAGGGTCCCTTGGCAATTATGATGTCACAGTTTAATGTGTTGCTGCGTGGAAAAATAACATCGTTTGGTTTCCAAATGACCGGCAGGCATGGAAAACTCACCTTAATTAAACAATGATTAAAGGAAAAACAAAAACAAAGTAGCTTAGTCAATCGTAATTAACATTAACGAATAAACAACGTTGTTCTCATGTGATAATTCCTATTCATCTGACATTGACTAAGTACCCAATCTGATTTATGAAATCTTCTATTAGTACTGCAGCGATTTTGACTTCAAATCCTCAACTCCTAATTACAGGAAGTAAAGTCAAAACAAAATCTTTAGTTTGTTATATGTAGCAAATCTAGTGACATTATGTTTGTAAGTACACTTATGTATCTCCCTCGCCACGTGCACTAGCAAGCCCACGTGGAGGCCACGTCATGAAAATGAATGGTACACAAGGGGATCCAGGGATCTAGGTGATACACCACATGTCGAGATCAATAGTCTAAGATGAAGGAACATCAACGAAAGGTATACCCACTTAACACCAAGGAACTACTCGGCAGCACTTTATCGTATCTCGAGATACGATGTAATCAGCGGCTGGGGAAGGCCCAACTGACACAGGCATGACAGGGAAACTGACACCACATGGCGCGGACTGGACCGCCCCAACCACTCGCATTTAGTACTGCTCAGAGGGCACGCAACAGCTAACTAACGAAGGAGACGGAGATTGGTCAGCGTGATGATCTTAGAAAGCATATAAGCCGCGGGATGACCAAGAGGTCCGCGGACTTTGCACAAAACACAAGAAGATAAGATTACAACAGCTCTTTTCTAAGTGACCCACGTAGATTATCTATATATATGACCCTTCTTGTTACATGTGAGGGGGTCGAGCAATTTAGGAAGAAAGAGAGAAGGAGAGATCAGTGAGAAGTAAGTATGAGCATGAGCCTTCGGGTTCCAGAGAGACCGAAAGTCTTTCGACTGTTCTTGTAATCGTTTACCACATAGTGAAATCTCCCCCAGACCTGTGGATGTAGGCCTTAGAGATGAACCACATAAATAGTTATCTCATTTACATTTTTGTATTGGTATATTCTCATATCCATGTGTTTTCATAGATCTATAATGGTAGATGTTGACAAGATCATGACAAACCCGCGGGGTTTGGAATCAATGAATCAACGTCTATCTAGGCATCTTGTACTATATTCATACCTTAATGCATGCACCCCGTACATGCGTAGTTTGGTTGTGGACATGTTGGCACCATTACGTAGTCTTCGTGTTCACAATTTGGCGCTAGAAACAGGGACTTTTGTCCCGATCAAAAGATTTATCTTTCTCTGTGATTTTATAAATAGATTTGCGTTTTAAACTCATTTTTCGCATCATATCTATGTTCTTTGTATTTTCTACTCACAGATCTGGGCCTCTTACGACTTTTAACCGGCAGATCTGTGTTTTGGGCTAGTTTTTGCACATATTTGTGACCAATGTATTTTCTACCAACAGATCAGGGCGTTTTATAACCTCTGGACCGACGGACTTATGTTTTAACAATTTTTTTTATACTAATTTTCTACCAGTAGCCTCATAACAACCCTTGGACCCCATTATTTCAATCGAGTCGGTACATCTACCCACGTTTTTTCATACTATTCGCATGATCAGTAGTTTGAATGCATTCTTTGCCGCTAGAAATCCAACTTGTGGGTACCGTGAACTAACAGCTAACCCGTGAATCTTGCCTCGTTTTATCTCCGTGCCCTATCTGCAGAATATTGCAATGGAAAAGAGCAAGGACGTAGGGAAATCGAAGGTACCATCAAAAGAGACGCCAAGGACTATGCCAATAATAACAAGGAGCAAACAGACAGGTGAAAGACTCATAGCCGGGGGCAAGACGCAGAACGGAGCGGAAGAAGCATTACTTTCAGAAGCGGGCATCATTGCAATGGAAGCACAGAAGGCTGCGGCGGCAAAGGCTGCGTCACCTACAGTGGTAGCTTCTCAAGTGACCGTCTCCAAAGCGATGGCTACAGCCAAACCTAATGAGCCCCAACATGCAACAGTAGGCTCGGTGATCCAAGACCCTCCGTACGGGATGCCGCCGGTTAATGGGTGAAATACGCAACTACGAGCAGGATACCACGGGGTGGTAGAACCCATTGTGCAGCTGGTGGAAGAAGTTAATACCGCAGTTCCCGACGGACAATCCCAACTTCAGGCAGGAAAGCTAAGTCAAGAATCAAACCAGTCTGCGCATATATGGGCGGAGCTAGAAGAGCTAAAAAGGAATCAAAAGACATACGCAGACGCGGTGGCCTTACTAGCCCAAGAAAATCAGCAATTGAGAGAAAAGATCCTCCAAAGCGCGAAACTAGGGAATCAACAACACGAGGCTAACTCTGCGATGTAGAATGCAGACCGGAGAGCGATCCTCGAAAGCACCCCCGCGGCAGGTAACCGAAGAAGAATACCCCGAAGAGGTGCACGTAGCAACAGGAGGACTGACCCAGACTATCACCCAGAGACTTCGGACTACTACGACGAAGATGAGGACATGTTGATGCAGCCTACGAAGAGGGCACAGTCATCTATGCAAGACGAGCACTATTTGGCGATGGAGAGTCTTCGTGCAGAAATGCTAGCAGAAATCAACCAAATCAAGACCAGGCAAGGAGGCGGAAGGCTAGAACAGGTTATGAAAGAAGCTAGTACTACACCCCTAGCGCACCAGTTAGCTACGGCTACTATTCCGCAGAAATGTCCAGTCCCATCCTTCGAATATTATGACGGGTCCGCGGATCCCGCGGCCCATATACGATATTACAACAGGGTAATGGCCAGGTGGGACTATGATGAAGCTATACTATGCAGATATTTCCCTTCCAGCCTGAAAGGATCCGCGCTATCCTGGTTTGATAACCTCAAGCCATGATCCATTGATTCGTATGATCGGCTCACCGAAAAGTTCTTGGCCACCTACATGTATAACAAGGTCGTCAACACCGGAATGGACAAACTCTTCTCGCTTGCAATCAAGTACAGGGAATCCATTCGGGAATACACGGATAGGTGGCACAAGATATGTCAAGACATAGGACAGGTAGATCCCGTAGTAAGTATTAATTGTTACAAATGGGGACTGGACAGGATGAGCCCATTGTTTGTCGAAATCCACGGTATCATCCCCGCCACAGAGGGAGATTTGAGGATAATCATCGAAACACATGCAAGGTTTGAAGAAATTCAACGGGAGAACCCAAGAGAGCAGGCTCAACGACCTCCACGGACCAATTCCGCGGAACAAGCAAGCGGATCTAAAAGTTACCAAAGGGATCCGAAAGACATCTACAAAAGGTATGGTAGAAGGTTCGAAGATCAAATCTACACGAAGCTCAATACCAGCTACTCACGCATCTTAAAGGAGATCAAGGATCGCGAAAACTTAGACTGTCCTTGGACTAAGGGGAAACAACCACCAGCCTCAGAGAAGTCCAAAGAGTACTGTGATTTCCACTGCTTCAACGGGCACCCAACAGAGATGTGCAAAAACCTCAAGATAGTGATACAAAAGCTGATAGATGCGGGGGATCTCAAGAAATACGTTGAAAATACTGCACCAGAAGACAGGGCCAAACGCAGCAAACAAGTCCAATTACCAGAAGGAAACCGCACAGTGAATACTATATCCTGCTCAGAGAATAAAGAACCAACCCTAACTGCACAGATAGGAAAAAGACTGAGGAAACAATTTGCGGACTATTGTGAGCTTTAAAATTTGGAGGGGAAAGAGGTGGAAGATCATCAAGAATGGATGGACGCACCCCTAACCTTTGAAGCCGAGGACATTGAAGATGACATGGAAGACCACAACGATCCTTTGATCCTCACCTTGCCAATTGCAGGATGCAACATAAAGAAAATCCTCATCGATGGGGGGAGTTCCGTAAACGTCCTATTTTACGATACCTTCAAACGTATGGAGCTCAATGACGAGCAAATCTCGGCCTCACACCACACCATCCATGGATTCAATGGTACGGCTACGAAGCCTATCGGAGATATTGTTCTGCAAGTGGACGCCGGCCCCATGAAAGTTGACGCTCATTTTAGTGTGGTAGACACACCTTCACCCTACAATGCCATTATTGGACGGAGGTGGATCCACAAGCTTAAGGGGGTCGCAGCTACCTACCATCAATACCTTAGGTTTCCTACCCCCTAGGAGTAATGGAGATTAAGGGTGATCAATCTTCCGCAAAGGAATGCCAGGCAATGCAGATGCAACTCAACAATGAGGAAGACGAGAAAAGGAGAACCCGTAGGGCTCGAAACAAAGCAATATCAAAGGACAAAGCCATCGATGAATACTTAGAAGAAATCTCAGGGAAAATCTTATCCAAGGGGCACTCCATAGGAAACACGGAAGTATCAACATCAATTGCTGACCAGGACGCCCCTACGAACAAACAACCCGATCTTGCCAAATAGCAATTAAAGAAAGTTCCTCACCTTGGGGAACCAAAACCCACATTCACATCCTTGGAGGCGGTGAAGGAAGTTAACATCGGGACAGAGGGGAGCCCGAAGAAGATCAAAATAGGAACTCTGATGGATGAAGAACGCGAAGCCTCTCTGGTGAATCTGCTCAAGGAATATGCGGACGTCTTCGCTTGGAAACTATCTGACATGCCAGGAATAGATCCAAAGATCGTACAACATGAGCTGCGCATTAAACCTGTCACACCCCAGGTAAGACAGAAGGTGCGAAAGGTAGCCACGGAGTATCACAAAGCAGTGGAAACGGAATTGCGAAATCTGTTGGAGGCTGGTTTCATAAGAGAAGTCAAATATCCCACCTGGATCTCTAACATGGTGATTGTACCAAAGAAGAATGGCAGGGTCAGAATCTGCATCGACTTCACCAACTTGAACAAAGCATGCCCCAAGGAAAGCTACCCACTACCCAGTATCGATCAACTGGTCGACGCGGTAGAAGGATACGAAGAGCTATCATTCATGGACGGATGCGCCGGGTACAATCAACTATTTTAGCAGAAGAAGACCAGCAACATACATCATTTTATACACCCCACGGCCTATATTGCTACGTAAGGATGCCCTTCGGACTCCGGAACGCAGGAGCAACATACCAAAGGATGGTCGATGCTGTTTTCAAGCCATGCATTGGTACTACCTTAGAAGTCTACGTTGATGATATGCTTGTAAAAATAAGATTCAAGAAGAACCATCACCAAGACTTGAGGGACATCTTCGAAGCTATGAGGGGGCACAACATGAAGGTAAACCCGGAGAAATGCACCTTCGGAGTAACATCTGGAAAATTCCTCGGATACCTGGTGACAAAAAGGGGCATTGAGGCATATCCCGCAAGAATCCGAGCCATAGTAGACATGCCATCCCCAAAGAACCTAAAAGAAGTACAAAAGCTCAATGGATCCATAGCCGCTTTGGGAAGATTCATCTCGAGATCCTTGGATAAGTGCAAGTTATTTTTCAACATATTGAAGAAGGGAACAAAATTTGAATGGACTGCGGAATGCGAAGAAGCCTTCCTAGGCATCAAGCAATACCTAGCGGAGATCCCTATCCTTCAGAAACCAGATCCTGACGAAGTTTTGGCGTTGTACATCACAGCAACCGATGACGCAGTAAGCGCAGTACTTGTCAGGACCCACACAAAGGAGGAACAGCCAATATACTATGTCAGCAAAACCATGAACTCCGCGGAAAGAAATTACACAAGAATCGAACAACTGATTTTGGCCATCGTATGGTCCACCGTGAAGCTGAGAATGTACTTCTTGACACATGACATACGTATCCCGTGTCGAGCACCCTTAGAAGCCATCCTCAAAGGGGCAGGAAAGGTAGGACGCATAGCAAAATGGAGCACATACCTCGACCAATTCAGCATCCACTATAAGCTTCAACACTCTCAGAAATCCCAAGTACTTGCGGACTTCCTAGCAAACCTACCTCTGGACAACGAAGAAGAAGTGCGCATAAAGGGATGGAGAGCCGCGGGAGCCCCAGAAATTGAAATGCAAAAGGAGCCAAACGATATCCTTGAGCCAATGAACCCACGGCAATGGGAGGTCTTCGTAGACGGCTCCAAAAATAGAGAAGGCGCCGGATTAGGCATCGTTATCACCACACCCACAGGGGATAGAATCGTACACGCATTCAGGTTGGAATTCGAAGGCCATACAAATAACATCGTAGAATACGAAGGAGTGGTCCACGCCCTTCGCTTGATAATCGAGATGGGGATACAAGAAGTACGGTTGACCAGCGACTCCCAGCTAATCATACGACAGATAGGCTACGAATACAACGTGTACGACGAAACACTAATGGCATACATGGCTTTGGTACAAACGTTGGTTTCCCAAATACCAAAAATCAAGTTCCGACATCTGCGCAGGAAGGAACTCAGGCACGCAGATGCCTTGGCTTATGTTTCGGCCATGCTCAAGAACAAAGATGTCAAAGCAATCAAGGTGACAAGAGTGTATGAGCCATCCATCAAGCTCCAGGAGATATGCGCGAGTAACCAACGCAGGTCTGCAATGGAGCATGTGTCTGATGAGGATATCGGAGAGCTCATATTCGACGACTTCCAAGACGACGATATAATGCAACAAGCAGATGTGGACGACGATTACAGTCGGGAAGAAGATTGGAGACTCGGAGTCCATTCTTTCCTCCAAGAAGAGAAGCTACCCCAGGACACCAAACAAGCTAGGAAAATACAATCCAGAGCAGGGATGTACGAGCTAAGAGACGGAACCTTATACAAAAAATCATTCCTAGGGCCACTTCGTCGTTGTTTGTCCCGATCCGAAGGACACGGCATATTGAAAGATATCCATAGAGGAGATGCAGGAAATCACAGCGGAATGAAATGGCTTGCAGATAAGGCAAAGACGCAGGGTTACTATTGGCCAACAATGATCCAAGACGCGGCTAGAATGGCGAAAAGGTGTGAGGAATGTCAAATATTTGGCAGGCGAATCCACGCCCCAGCCACAAAGTTGAATTCGGTGGACAGTCCGTGGCCCTTCGCAAGGTGGGGAATCGACATTGTGGGCCCGCTTGTATCAGGAACCGGGATAAGAAGATTCCTAATAGTGGCTACGGATTACTTCAGCAAGTGGGTAGAAGCCAAGGTACTTGGGAGGATTCGTGATTCAGACGTCTTCACTTTCATATTTCAAAATATCATTTGCAGGTTCGGCATCCCCGCGGAGATATTTTCCGACAATGGTCAACAACTACAATGAAAAAATATCGACTTGCTGTTCGACACCTTCAAAATTCGGAAAAAAAAGTCCACCCCTATATACCCGCAGAGCAACGGACAAGCGGAAGCCACAAACAAAACCCTAGCGCTCATCCTCAAAAAACAATTATACGAGTACAAAGGGCGATGGTGTAAACAGTTACATAACGTTCTGTGGGCATACAGGACAACTCGAAGAACGGCTACTGGGGAATCTCCATTTCTACTCACGTACGGAGCGGAAGCAGTAATCCCCATGGAAGTTCTACTACCCACAACAAAGACAGAAGCGTGGGAGAAGAACCTCACCATGGAAATGATGTTAGAAAAGATTGATGACCTCGAAGAAAGAAGAGAGACCGCACTACAGAAAATGGAAAACTACCAGCGCAGTCGCGTAGAGTATAACAAGAAAGTAAAACTTAGGAATTTTGTAGAAGGCCAGTATGTGTTAAGAACCATTCCCCAATACCAGCAAGAAAAGAAGTGGGGAAAATTAGCACCAACTTGGGGCGGACCCTATGTGATACACGACGTCGCCGGAAATGGCTCCTACTATCTACGTAATCTGAAAGGGGAAATACTCATCCATCCGTGGAACGCCAAATACCTAAAACCATACTATCCATAATATATCACCTTCGTATACATTTCAGAAGAAGAAAGTTGACTTACAAGTCTGCATGTTTCTATCTCTGATGGAGGAATAGCACGCCTCAACTTTTCAATCAATACAAATTTTCATCTTCAATTGACACAACTCTACTCATTACCTATACGCATCTCGATGCGCTCATAACCAACACCGTATGAGACACATGTATATACCCATACGCATTTCAATTTACTCAAACTACTCAATACCTATCCGTACACAAAGAGATCAACAAAACAACCGAATATGAATATACATTGAAAATCATTCCATATATTAATAAAGTGTCAATACTATTGTTATCCCGTGGACGTAGGCCTTAGGGCTGAACCACGTAAACTTGTGTGCAGTTACTATCATTGTACTTCAATAAGTTGAATGTTCCGCACAAAGCGTGGAACATACTCACTGTGGTACACCGGGAACAACCCGAACAACGCATACACATGCCATCTCTCGAACTCCACCATAAGTGTCTATAAGTGTATGACCGGGGGGTGACTTCCCATGGAACGAGATACCCAAGCAATGTTATAAGCCGCGATATCCTTAAACGCCGGCTAGACCCCCACCGCTCAGTAATCCTCTGGCCCAGGAATTAGCTGAGCGGGGTGACAGGTCGCAAGACAATTCCGAGGATATCAACCTACGGGATTGCATAAACACTACAATTTCTCAAATCCCGATTCCCTGGAATACAAAATCTAAGGAATTACTTAATTACAAAATCTACGAAATTAATTAATTTCATCTATGAAGCACATAGACGTGATTTGACAAAATACAAGTTCAGACTGGGAAGTTAAAGTTGATCTATTACACGGCAGTTGATTACGAACCTAACAAGAAAAGTAGCAAAAATGCCAAGAAAATTAAGCAACTGAGATCAACCCCCAACATACTAGTTATGAGCTATTGAGAAGGAGCACCATCCGCGGGTTTCTCCTGTAACGACGAAGGAACACTACCTCCGGATGAGGGGCCGGAGGAACCAGAAGGGAGAATGGGCACGGGACGCCGAGTATAATTCTTGCTTATTCCGTGGGTCTTCTTGAGATCCAACTCGATCTCGCCAAGAGTCTTGTTGATCTCCTCCGCCAACTGCTTACGAGCCACAAAGCCTATAGCTACGCTCCTCATCTCAGCTTGATTTAGGGAAATAGAAAGTTGTTCCTCCTTCTCAGTAGCATGCTTCATCGCTTCCTCTCGAGACGAAGCCAGACCCCGATGGTAGCTAACCTTCCCTTCCAATTGAACTATTTTAGCCTGAGCTTCGGCAAATTTGTCATTCGCAGCTTGAAGCTGTCCTTGGAGCTATGCGGATATTAGAAGAAGGTGAGTAATGACAAATACAACACAAAGCACACTCGATAACGAAGACATATACCTTCACAGTGGTTAACCGCGGAATCTCGTGCTTCTGCGGCATAATCATATTCATTCGAAAGCCTATCATAGTCTACCTGCAGGAGATTATGAGCGTATTGACTCGCACTAAGATCATCTCTAAGCATTGAGTTCGAGTGATGATATCGGTTAACCTCATAATTCTTCGATTCCAACCCCTTGTTAAGACGATACATAGTCACCTCTAAGTTCCTCTCATACTCGGCCTGACGATCCACATCAGTTCGAGACGCGGATAAGGCACTACTAAGAGCGCCAGATTCCGCCCTAGCATCGTCTCGTTCTTTGGCAAGACGTCGCATGTAAACCCGCACATCAGAGGGATGAGAAGAACGTTCTTGCCGCAATTCTTCTTCCATATCATTAAGCTTAACATCTAGGGCGGAAATCTGGCCGCGGGCTTCCTCGAGCCTATCCCGCGTCCATAAGAGAGTCCCTTTGAGAAACTCACGATCGTGATCGTTTCGATTTTTCAAATATACCCAACTAAATTTTGTCTGACGCCATTCCTCGGCCATAGCGTTATGAACATCCGCGCGAGCATTCCATTTCACTGCTTCGCTCTTAAGTTTCTCAACTAACTCAGCAATACGCCCCTTTTGGCGAACTCTCTCACCACGAAGCCACATCAATTCAGGGACTCCGCCCACTGAAGACAATACCGCGGGAGGAGAGAAGAAGGAGACAACTCATAACATATAGGGAACATCGGAAAAGCAAAGTAGGGGAGGTTCAAACCTGAAAGGGACGAAGAATTCTGCTCAGCAACCTCTAACTTTTCCTTGACTAAAGCTAGCTCGGAATGAAGCATAGCCTTATCCACGCCTTGTTGTTCCTTGCGCTTAAGAAGATCCCTCAATTCAGTTATCTCTCTATCTTTAGCAAAGGCCGTAGCTTCGACGCTCGAAAGCACTCCTTCACGGTGGCGGAGTTTCGCCTCTAGCTTAAGAGACTTGGCCTTGAAGAGCCGGTAAAGAGTATGGTTACAATACTCACTCCTCATCACCTATGGATCAAAAAGAAATTAGTTCGAATAACATATCCAAGTAAGAGCAGGGTTACAAAGAATGGGGCATACCTCCAATGGTCGCTGCTGAGGATAACTATACTGGTATCCATCAACAACAGCCATCATACCAGCGACAGTAGAAGGAGGATTCACCACCAGATCAATCCCGCTGGACACAAGATCCTTATCCCACTCTACATCTACAATCTCCGCAGAGGTCGACTCCATATGCTGGCGAGTAAAAGAGTCCGAACTCTTTTCCCCTTCAATCACAGGGGCAGGATGCGGTAAGACGAGAAAACCCTTCTTTCTAAGCCAACCTAAGACAGCATCATCACCATCCACGATTAAGGATTGCGGCAAATCATCAGAAGGAGAACCCAAGGAATTCATACCAAGTGCGGCACTAGTTTGGCCTTGCGTCAAAATACCCCCAACACCGGAGAAGGTGCCACCATAACCCTCCGGATGAACCAAAGGAACCTCAGCACCAGACACAGGTGTCGCGCCACCACCACCGCTACCTTTAAGAACATTTCAGTCATCACCAGGATAAAGAAGACTAAAATCCAAGACGAGTCCCATAGCCGCGGCCATATCGAAAGACTGATCCCCGGACAGAGCATTACCAAAAGAAAACTCACCACAAGCACCCACGTCCTTATCACTGCTAGCCACAAAAGCAACTCCCTTGCCCTTGTCCGTGACTATATGTTGTTGACCGAACTCCATGTCCACATCCCCAGTAGATTTTTCTCCATCAGTGGTCTGATCACCATCACCACCGAGGACTTGATTGCCATCGCCACCTCCAACTCCGCCACTAGCGGCTTCATCAACAATACCACCATCACCACTTGTGGCTTGATCACCAACGCCACCATCACCGCCACCAGCAGTATTTACTTCTTGAAAAGGTGGAGAAGTCTCAATCCGCTCCTCTTCGTCGGACACATCCTCTTCAGCGTTCACTGGAATGCTCACATCTTCGAACTGCGTAGAGTCTCCAGTAGGATAATTTGACGATTGCTTGGGGTTGATCTTTTTCTTTCTAACAACCTACGAGACATAATAATAAATAGCCTTGAGTATCTCCTTTCCTTGGCATAATCCATATTACTTAAGAAAAGGAAGGGGCATATATACGAAGAATACAAACATACCTTAGCAGCATTCCGCGGAAGAAGGTTAGCGTCGGAGTTATCCTCGTCATCCGCGTCATCAACATCACGGATATAATCAAAATCCATACCTTCGAAACTCATCTGCCAAGGGCAATAATGGGCGTAACGAGAAGGAGAGGCTTCGCGGTAGGAGCTGTCAGCACTAGGTTGCCAACCATGGGACCCAGGAACCCAGCCATAGGCCCACGGACCAACAACCTCAAGAATGGTGGAAGACCATTCATAATCATGATCACGCTTGATCCTCTCATCAGCAGGAATAGGAAGACCTTCAACACCAGGAATCCTTGCCATCTTGGAGTCACTTACTTCGCTCAAAAGGAGAATTTCCCCCTTAACAGGAGCAATATTCCGCAGATTCACAGACCACGGCTTACGCATCTTCCTATTAACGTAATCTCTAAAGGACTTGTTAAAGTTTTCAGGAGTATACCATCCTTTCTCCTCTTCTAAGTTAGGATCATAGCAGGTCATCATCGTCTGCCCCTTGCTACGAAGATAGCACTCTCGGAGATGACGAAGGTAATTTCCCGTCAATTGCTGCACCCCACGGTTATGACTCTTCTTAGCAGTACCGCGGCTAGATAAGACGCGGTAGTAGAAATCATCACCAGCTTTATACAGAGGCAACATCAAACCAGCCTCAAAAGCGCCCACGGTTGTCAACATATGAAAAGCATCGTACTGATAATTAATAACCATCTCGTAGGTTATATCTTTATCAGGGGCATAGAAACTCACCTGGAAGTGCTGAAGACCGTTCTTCACTTTGAAGGCTTCAAGATCTATGTGCCTGAAAGTGAACTTCTTGTTACCCATGGGTAGAGGACGAAAAGTGACAGCAGAGTCATCTTCATAAGCATCCCCCGCAACATCTTCCGCAGAATCTGCTACCTTCTTCTTAGGAGGAACCACGTCTCCCACAGATTCCATCTCTGAGGCCTTCCTCTTCGCAGGATGGATCTTAGTTGTTTTTCCTGAGCCAGGCACAGACGAAGACGGAGGAAGATTAGCCCGCGGAGGAGGCATGGTACAGAGAGGCTGCACATTTAAAAGTTCAATGCGCGGATTCTGCTGCTTCTTAGAAGACTCATCTCTAGGACGGCTCGAGGCGTATCTCGACCCCCGGGGCGGATCACCTCTTTGGAACGGAGGCTTCTGGATAGAGGACGAGGATGGATGCTTATCCCGAGGGTTTCCCTGAGCAGAGGGAGGAGATGCCCCATCCCTGATATGAGAGTCTCCCCGAGGAGATCTATGGGGACTCGGCGGAGGAGTTTGATAAGGTACCCGCGGACGCTCGGACATATCTGCGAACACAAACACAAATAGGAGGACTAGTCAGTCAAGGAAGATCAAAAACAAGGAAATCTCAAGAACAGCGAAGAACACGAAGAAAACCTTAGATTTCATATACCACCACATGAGCTCTCAAATCATTAATCAACTTAAAAGGAATCGAAAACAAAGCCGATAAAATGCACGGCCCAGCAATGGCAGCCTTCGAATCCATGACATGCATGGGATTTAACCCCATCATGATCCATCACTAAAAATCGAGAACTCCACAGAAGCAAAAATGGCGAGAAGAATAGGTGAAAAAGCCTACCTGAACCACAATAACTTCGATGATTAAAAGACGTCGACAGCAGCAGCAGTAGCAGTAAGAAAATTAGGGTTCTTGACGAAAGGGTGCGGCAGAAGCAGCAGCAAAAGCAGTTTCATAAAAAGTCAAGAAGATGAAGAAGGAAATGGGGCAGGGAATAAAACAGAGAATGTGAATTTAATTCACATTCCCTCATTCTCTTCTCTCTTAAAGTATCAAAAGAAACTGTCCACCACCCGAGACACAATTACGGACGGACATGGAAAACGTGCACAATAAATGCAAATAACGTCTTTTTAGAAGAAGTTATGAGGGAGAAAAAGCGCACTACCTGATTCTTCTTCCGACTATAGCTGACACCCAGTCATAAGAAGAGGGGCAAATTGTAAGTACACTTATGTATCTCCCTCGCCACGTGCACTAGCAAGCCCACGTGGAGGCCACGTCATGAAGATGAATGGTACACAGGGGGATCCAGGGATCTAGGTGATACACCACATGTCGATATCAATAGTCTAAGATGAAGGAACATCAACGAAAGGTATACCCACTTAACACCAAGGAACTACTCGGCAGCACTTTATCGTATCTCGAGATACGATGTAATCAGCGGCTGGGGAAGGCCCAACTGACACAGGCATGACATGGAAACTGACACCACATGGCGCGGACTGGACCGCCCCAACCACTCGCATTTAGTACTGCTCAGAGGGCACGCAACAGCTAACTAACGAAGGAGACGGAGATTGGTCAGCGTGATGATCTTAGAAAGCATAGAATCCGCGGGATGACCAAGAGGTCCGCGGACTTTGCACAAAACACAAGAAGATAAGATTACAACAACTCTTTTCTAAGGGACCCACATAGATTAGATATATATATGACCCTTCTTGTTACATGTGAGGGGGTCGAGCAATTTAGGAAGAAAGAGAGAAGGAGAGATCAGTGAGAAGTAAGTATGAGCATGAGCCTTCGGGTTCCAGAGAGACCGAAAGTCTTTCGACTGTTCTTGTAATCGTTTACCACATAGTGAAATCTCCCCCAGACCTGTGGATGTAGGCCTTAGAGCTGAACCACATAAATAGTTGTCTCATTTACATTTTTGTATTGGTATATTCTCATATCCATGTGTTTTCATAGATCTATAATGGTAGATGTTGACAAGATCATGACAAACCCGCGGGGTTTGGAATCAATGAATCAACGTCTATCTAGGCATCTTGCACTATATTCATACCTTAATGCATGCACCCCGTACATGCGTAGTTTGGTTGTGGACATGTTGGCACCATTACGTAGTCTTCGTGTTCACAATATTCATAAACAGAATTATATAAAGACAACGAGAAGAACAAATACAAAACAATATCATCCTCAAGTTTTTTTAGTGGTATCATTAGTCAAGTGAAGACAAACATGTGAAGCAGAATAGCATGCGGCATGCCATCATAAGCACATTGTCATTTGCGTTATCAATCACAATTTAGAGTGTCTATAACTCCCGTGACATTGACGACCATTACAATCTTTCCAAAATACCAACACCAAAATTCAAACTTTAATGCTATTTCCAAAATACAATAGATCTATTGAATAAACTAATAGGAGTACTAACAAAATAAAGGCGAAGAACTATTCCGTTTGATGTACAAAGTATACGTCGGTCTTAAGTTGTTTCATGTCGACCTTCCAAGTAGGAGATGAGACCCGATACTTTAAAATCTAAAAAACATGGTCAAACAAGATGGTGAGGAATCAGGTGAGTAAAGTCAGTTGGAAGATTATTGTATCTCCATGAGGGAAGTCAAGATAGACCTGAATCTCCTTGAGTTGACGGCTGACCAAATTTGTAACTCCCACTAAAACACCCAAGACGATTATCACTCAGAGAAACATCCGAACATATACATCATTAGACTTGATTAGCATTGGTTGAAATCTGAAAATTAGATACGACCCAAATTCATGCATTATCTATATCTGATTCGATATACCAAGATTTTCCCTCAAAGATCTTCTTTGAAAATCATGAGATTTTGTGCATGCTCCTATCTTGGAAATATAGGGTACTACCATGACGGTAATCTAATACCTAAACTAATCACATGTACTGTTTCAAAAACATTTAAGTGGATGATTGTCATTGTGTATTCATCCGGCAAGATTCGATGACAACAGTCGAAATCTTCTTTGATACTGTAAACGCAAATGAGATTTTATGCAAATGACATGTATTTGATTCAGGTCGTATCCTCGAGCTAACTTGGAACTAGCTAATACGTATGCAATGGACTAGTCGATCAAAATATATATTACCTATATTTAACCCATATTTCAGTGAAAATGATATATCCTTGTTTAGTAAAATTTATGATTATCTATTTATAATGATAGATAATTGTAGGAACAGAATCTCGCAGCAGCAATGTCCCGGCGAAGTTTTCACCAACAAGTGTATGCGAAGACCATCGCAGACTATTTGAAGAGTGACGTAGCAGGTGACATCAGCCTAATCACGAGGAAAGTGTGAAGACCTTGCGAGATTGAAGGGCACGTGCGAAGAAAACCCTTGTAAGCTTGCGAGAACGACGCAAGCCAGATCCGAAAATAAAGGTTGACTTAGCTGTCATCCACTTGTAAACACCTATATAAATAGGAGAGCAGGAGAGAGAAATGGGAGGATACACATTTTGTAAAGGAGATACACATTTTTTTAACGAGAGACTTTTATTTTTCTTTATCATCTTCTTCCCCAAAAACTAGATCTAGAGTTCTACCAAATATCCATTAATAGAGATTCTAAATGTAATACTCATGTAATACAAACAATCATAGTGAAGAACCATGGATGTAGATCACATTGATCGAACCATGTAAAAAATCTTTGTGTCCATTTACAATTTTAGCACTCTTATCATCATTTTAATGTTTAGATCTAGAAATTGTTATCATAATATCATAAGGGGTGTGGTAGTATAAAATCCGCTAATACATTTTGGCGCTAGAAACAGGGAGGAGTAAAGGATTTTTCCTTCCTGTAACTTGTTGTTCAAAAGTTTCCATGAAGATTAGCTAATGTTCATATTTTTTCTAGATCTACAAAGTTTAGGTTCAAAATGGAAATTTCATGTAAGAAATCACACTTTCAGGGAGTAAACATCATCAACAATTCAAAGACATGAAAAAAGTAAGAGAAAAAATTAGTTGCTGTGGTGAAATTCAGGGAAGAAAACTAAAGTTTCAATGGAAGATTTCCATGTTTAGGAAAAAAAACAAGAGGCAAATTGTTGAAGGAAATAAAGGAAGGCGAAGAGAAGACGCTACAATTTTTGTCACAAGCGAATACTAGAAAAGATGGTTAAAGTTTGAGAAAGCATACAAATAGATCACGGGTTCGAATTCGCATAGATACATATATTGCATTTTCTTCTAATTCCAAGGGAGAATAATAACAAGAGAGAAACGTTGTACCTCTATTTCGCATTAATCTACGCGAACAGTTGGTAAAGTGAGCAAGAAAAGTGTTCGAGGTCGCATGTTCGAATTCGCACCCGAACATTCTTTTCTTCTTTTTACAAAGGGTTTCATTCTTTCGCAAACAAGAGAAGAAAGTATGATTCACACAGAAGAGAATCATCACAAATGGTTCAGTGTGGTACATCGCAAGGAGAAGGTCATGGGATCAATTGTTGCCTCTCGCATATTTGTTTTTGTTACCCGAAATTCATACAGAATTTCCTTTCACACGGTTGATCTTTGATTACTTCGCATAGTCTTTGATTATTTCGCACGAGATTGTTAGCACAGTCGGTATGGTGCGAGAAAATCCAAGAAGCAGGTCAAGGGTTCAAGTCTCACTTCTCACACTTCTTTTTGCCGCGCGAAGTTCATACATTTCAAGGCATTTATTCACTTCGTTCAAATCTCTCTACACTTTTATTTTTTACATATTTTCTAAAGCAGCCTAGAGAGAAGATCAGAATAAGAGAACGCCAGTATTTTTTAATTCGCAAACAGAAGCCAGCTAAGTTGGTCAGAGGCGAAGACAATGAGTTTGAGGACGAAGGTTCAATTACCACCTCCCGTGAGTTTTTCGCATCTTTTTTTGACTACCAGAGGAGGTCAAGTTTCAATAAGTGTACGACAATTTCGCACAGAGCAGGTCAAATTTCCGCAACTGTTCGTCTAGTTCGCAATAAGGATGATACACAAATGGTGAAAGAATGAAGAACTAAGCTATATGCCCAGAATTTTTTCTAAAAGAGACAAACTTACATCAAGATAAAGAGAGAACTACAATAAAGACGAAGAAGTGCAAAGAACAAAAGGACAACAAACACAAAGAAATTAGAAGAAGAAGAAATAATCAAAAGATACAAATAGAAGAAAAAGTAAAAATGAGATATCACAATAAGACCTTACAAAAGGCAAAAGAATGAACAAAAATGAAAGAGGTTCGCGAAAAAAATTCGCAAAAGGAAAATATAAGACCTAAAGTGCGTCATAGAAGGGGAGAACCTATTGCATGGCTCAGGGGAAGGCTATACCGCCACCGGAACTTGAGTCATGGAGATTTGGGGTAATTAAACCCATCCAAAAGAGGCGCCTTGGATTTTCAGCCTGAGTTTATGACTTAGGTTAGACGACTAAGGTGAGAAGGTCTCTCCTAAGGAGTGCAGAACTCGATCAAGGCGCCAAGGTACACGGTTGAGCCAAGAATGCATGGGGCGTCTGGAGCGTACCTGGCCATTCTTGGAAAGTCTTGGCTATGATGCACTCGGTCCGAAGAAAACCTCACTTAGGGTGCGGTCTCGTAACCATGAGCCATATCGGCGAAGGGATAAGAGGCCGGAAAACAACTGGTTGTTGTTAAGACCGGATGGGAGGATCCAACCTTGTATGGTAGAGGTACGTCTCCTTGAAGGGGAAACCAGGGGGTGATAAGGACGGCACCCTCCATTAGGGAGTTGATAAGTGTCAAAGATGCAAATGTCATGAGGCTTTTTACTCACGGGAGAATTAAGGCTTGTCATATTTGTGCAATGATCCTGCAGAGGCAATACTACTAGATAAAGATAAGACGAGGTCAATGGGTCGGTGCACGAAAGTGTAAAGACGTCCTAAAATTTTGTCGCAAGATGGCAATGTCATGGGGCTTTATGTTCGCAAGAATATATAGGCCTGTCATATTGTCGCATGAAAAACATCTTGTTGAGGCAATAATACAAGAAAATGACAATACAAGATCAATGGGTCATTACATGAAAGTGTAAAGACGGCCTGCGATTTTGTCGCAAAGACAAGGGGTGGCAAAATAAGACCTTTAACTAGGAAGGAAAAATAAGACCACATAAGAAAGTAAGCAAATAAGATTGCGAAAATGAATATATGATAATCTTGCTAACATATACATGGAAATAAAATTGATTATGATCATATTATTATGCGATACTAATAGTACAGGAATAAGGAAAGATGAAGCACAAGTAAGAACGTGGGAGGAACAATAAATACACGAAGAGGAATGCATATACTAAAGACAAAGCCAGAGAAATGAATAGTGGAAGCAATTTAAAGTTACATCAATTATAGCGCGGCAAAATGAGCTACGTAACACAAACATTAGCTATACATTGTAATAGATAAGCATTCTCATCATACAAGCATCACACTCGCATAATGAAAGCATCACATAAGCATTTCATGGCATAAACATGGCATACACATTTCATAACATAATCATTACATAAGATTTATATTCGCACAAGTATTTTACAAAAATTTACGGAATAATATCACATGATAAAAGCTGAGATAGGATAAACAAGAGGACATCGCCAAAGAAGGATGTGATTATTTCGCACAATTATAAGTAACTTGAAGAGATTATACTACCACATATGCACAAAACATGAGACAGAGGCAAGATAAGAATGAAGAAACAACTCGCTCATTAAACACTTTCTCAAGGATTCTACCCTCATAGATAAAGAATAAAGGCAACTATGGATTACCAAGAAAACATTTTATGTTCTTTATCTTCTTGGCCAGAATCATTTCCAAAGAAGACGCTCGATCGAAAATAACAAGAATCCTCACCAAAAATGGGGTAATAATTTCGCATGATTAGTTCGCAATATTTCGTATTCGCATTCAAGGATGGATACTTCTTATATTTCGAGGATTAGTACTTCTTATACTTCTTCTAGGATACTTCATACTTCGCATACTTCAAGAAATGATACTTCATATATACTTCTCAAGTCTTCGGAACTTCACAAAAGAATAGAGGCAAGTATGTACTTTTTAAGTCCAACATTCTTTTGCTCATTCCTATAACAACAAGGTGGATTTTTCCTTGAATTCGACGGTTACGCCTAATTCACGGAAGGTTGTCGGTAAAGAAAAATATGGAAAGATGAATAGATGCGGCGTTGTGAAGTAGAGTTTCTCATATTATTATCTTCTTCGCATAGAAGACATGAGAAGATGCAAGATGTAGGAGCAGAATCTCGCAACATCAATGTCCCAGCGAAGTTTTAACCAACAAGTGTATGCGAAGACCATCGCAGACTATTTGAAGAGTGACGTAGCAGGTGACATCAGCCTAATCACGAGGAAAGTGTGAAGACCTTGCGAGATTGAAGGGCACGTGCGAAGAAAACCCTTGTAAGCTTGCGAGAACGACGCAGGCCAGATCCTAAAATAAAGGTTGACTTAGCTGTCATCCACTATGTAAACACCTATATAAAGAGGAGAGCAGGAGAGAGAAAAGGGAGGATACACATTTTGTAAAGGAGATACACATTTTTTTAAGGAGAGAGTGTTTTTTTTTTATCATCTTCTTCCCCAAAAACTAGATCTAGATCTCTACCAAATATCCATTAATGGAAATTCAAAATGTAATACTCGTGTAATTCAAACAATCATAGTGAAAACCATGGATGTAGATCACATTGATCGAACCATGTAAAAAATTCTTGTGTCCATTTACAATTTTAGCACTCTTATCATCATTTTAATGTTTAGATCTAGAAATTGTTATCATAATGTCATAAGGGGTGTGGTAGTAGAAAATCCGCTACTACAATAATCATAAATTAATAAATGATTTTGATATAATCATTTTTAAAATAAATTTTTCCAAACATATTTTTACAAATAATTGATTATCTTAAATGATGGCTCAAAAAAGAAAGGAAAGAACAATGATTATTTGAGTTTGTTAGAAAAAAATAATTGATTATAATAAATTTTCAAAACAACTTTTTTTTTTGTTTATGAATAATTGATTTTTTTTCATAAATATCGAATCTATGATTCTTGTTCGGGATTTGTAGTTAAAGATCACACAATTGCTTTGACGATTTTTTTTTAATGTTTTTTGGGCAATGTCAATAGCTTGCTCCATTACTTTTAGAATGACATTTATAACTGCAATGTATGGTTTTTAATTTGGGATGCAATTGTGAGCAGAAATTAACTACGTTTTGCTTTTTCTTTTCATTGTATTTCTTAATCACTCATCTTTTCGGTGAGGATTAATTTTAATTAAATTTTCCCTTTCCTTGTCAAAAAAAATTAAAAAAAAACTGCAATGTATGGTGTTTTTTACCTAACAAAAAGTAAATTCACTATTTCAGGATGAATTTTATCATGAACACACACCATGAAGGGGCTGCCATGCGGTTACTTGGTCCACTCCAAGAATTGCTCATCATTTTACAGTGTTTTGTTTTGCATATAAGTCACCAATTTATAAGAATATTTGCAAATTCCCATTCTTGTAATGTGATAGATAAAGATAACAGTATAGGAATCTGAAAATAGTAGTATAGGAATGCCCATGCCTATCAACTTTTAGGAGTCAGAGAACAATTAAAACTGAAAGTAAAATTGGAAAAAATAGTGTCCAGGTTTAACTAGTTGGTTTTAAATTTTGTCTCATAAATAGATGAGCTATCTCTCTAATCAAGGAGATATTTCTAAAACTACCATTTTAATTGATTATTGTTACTATAAGAAATATGTATAATTTGATAGCCATGTTTATATTCGTTACGTAGGTATTTTAAAATATTTTTCAACTGTATAAAGTTTACGAAAAACCGTGGTATAATTTAAGAGATAAATCATTTCTAAGTTTTACTAGTTATTATCCATAAGGGTATAATTATTAAAAAAATTTACTTAAACGTACTCTCCTTAGTCCTTTCCTTCTTGCCTTAAGAATTGTGCAAACTACAACTAGCTCATCTAATTTGAGACGGATGGAGTATGATAGAACATATATTTTTTAGTTTTTAGGATAAATTTTTCTTATTCTTTTGTTGATCGATAAAAATTGTTTTCATTGATCCAAACAGGGTACCAAGAAATTATACCATCAAAAATAAATTAATTAATTAAAAGGAAACTACAAGTCCCTAATTCTATTTGCAAACACGTTAAACACACACACACAAAAAAAAAGGATAAATAAAAAGAAATTACAAGTCCCCAATTCCACTAGCAAACACGTTTAACGAAGAGGACAAATTTCATAGGCATAACAGTACATAAAATAAATCCGCAATCACTTGAGTCTTTAAAAGGTTCAAGAAATCAGATAGAATTGCGAGGAAACTTTCACGAGAAGGAGATAAAAATATAAATAAAAATTAACTCGGTCTCATGGAAGTGGAAACCAAGGAAGCGTGGATACCATATTCACAAATCTATTTAAAGGCCCATAAGGGAAGTGTAAGAGGCGGCAAACCCAAGTCCATGTAAAGAATATTTTAGAATGTATGTAACTTGCTCTTTGTAACCCTTGAGGAATATTAGGTCATGAGAGGCATGTCCTCATGCCTCTCATGACCCATAATAATAAGACCCTTAGTATTTATTTAAGAATGAGAATCAAACCCCAATAGAGAGAAATATTTTTGTCTTTGTTATATCTTTCTATAAGAGTATTGCTTGGTTGAACCCATTATCGTTTATATGTCAATTTAGTTGTCAAATTTAGTTTCCAAATCATATTCTACTAAATTCAGTTTCAGACTAGATTAGGTTTGGGTAATAGAGTATGGTATCAAAGGTATCCTTGAAAACTGAAAATTAAAGACTCTCAAAGATATATATGGAGAACTTCATTTAAGGTTAGTAAAAAAAATACTTCATTCTCTTGCTTATTCTATGTCTCTATTTAGCGAGACAAAATGTTCACTCTTTTGGAAAATTTCAATGACGATAAATATACCTTGCATATACACTCGAGGATTTTTGAGCCAAATATTTTAGTGAGTATATCCAACAAGCCAGGAATCACTCAATTTCGAGTAATAACGAAGAAGTTATGAGTGATTTACTAAAGTTGAATAAATGTGGCTAAAGGTTCAGTTCGTGAATAGGAAACAATACACGATATTTTAGTGGCAGTTCGTGAACTAAACTGCACAAACGTGACTTTATGTTATTTTAGACATTTTTTTTAATGATTTTTTCTTAGATAAGGTGGCTTAAATTCTAAGCAACTTAGCCTTGGTCATCCACTATAAAAATAGGTTTCATGTAACTACACAAACCAATCATTGGAAAGTCATGTATGTGTTGCATAACGTTGTTTTCCACATCTTTATTCTTCATAGACAAGAATGAGATTTTGAAGACTTTATTTGGGGATCGTAAATCACACGTTAGCTATCTTTTTCTTTGATATTTACAAGACATGTATATAGGTGATTATGTACCATAAACCCTAGATTTGATAGATCAAGATATCTCTAGAATATTTCTAGTTTATCTTGTGATGTAAAATCAATTAGGTTAGGGAACATATAAACCAAACTGATGAGGATCATTTTTTAAAGAGAACCAAAATTTTGCTAAAATATTTAGACGGGTTTCTTCTAAATATAATTGGCACTCGGCGAGAAGATTTACAAGAAAAAATCCTAAAGAGAATCGGTGTTCCGCTAGGAGTTTTACAAGTGCACTAATACAACTGAAGCAGGTATTACATATAGTTTAAAATATGGTGGTAGGTAATTAATGTAAGATCTTAAATCAGTGTGTGTTCAATCTGGACTAGGTCCCTGGGTTTTTCATCATATTATAGTTTTCCTCGTTAACAAAAATTTCTAGTGTTTGTATTATTTATTTCCTACATTATATGGTTTTATATTTTTAATTAAAATATCAAAGGTTGTGCATCATTAAATCTAGATAGTCTAAGCTCAACCGTAAAAAAAACCTACACTACTCATTCTTGTTGAATTTGTATGGGGAAATATAGATTTTTATGTAACACCCGCATATTTCGCGTGATGCATGCTCAAAGATATTTTATTGGAATGAAATGAGGAGTCATCTTAAGCTTGTGTTTCCCGTTCAGGAAAATTTGGCCTAAGAATGAAACTAGCACCATTATGGTGCATCACGCCAGTAAGAGGCTTTCCGAGAGAGATATTGCAACATTATGGTGTAGTACTCAAGTTGGCCATCGAGACAAAACTGAATAATGCACCACTATGATGTATTACTTGAAAGTCGGTGTCGCAAAAGCATGTGAACTTAGCCTATATAAAAGTGTTCCCCCATTTTAAGTTATATAAATGTAAATAATCTAGGCATTAAGCGAGATGCATTCTTAAGCTTCAGTACTAAGTCGGTAAATCATATTTGATGTTTAACCATCATGTGCAACCTTGTCGATGGAGAATATGATGTTTAAGAATTGATTTATGCAGACTAGGTTTTGCTTATCTTTTGCCTTGCAACACGAGTTAGCTTTAGTTGCTAGTCCTGTCGGTCGATGAACAATGGTACATGCTTGATCTCTTCAAGGTACATGGAAGGTATGTAGGCACACGCAATCAATTACATCATTAGTGGTCCAATATCTTGTCGCTCATATTATCTGATTGCGAGGTGATTTTGACATAATGGTAACTCATATCACCTGGCTCGACAATACAGTGCAAGAGATGATCATCGAGGTAGGCATACACCAATTGCATAATTGGCATGACCAGGATGGAAAGCTAAATCAGTATGCAAGTTAGGGAATCTTGCATGAGCCACTTATATCATGAGGACGATGCAAGACAAGAATAACATGATACTGGATGATGCACCCTTGGCACAAGCAAGACAATTGCATGCTTTTAGCTCTATTCCAAAACGAAGTAATATATCTAGAAATAGGCTTGCAATGGCCTATGTGCAAGTCCACGGCATTCCTTCCGCCTGAATAGAATTTGGAAGTCAGTAATGCATGCAAAATGCATCAGCATTGGACTTTATGGCATTGCACCCTTTGCAGAATAGGGGCAAGTTGAACAGTGTGGAAGTTTATTTTGAGGTATCATGCTTGCTAAGCATGCTTGCAATAGAAAATAAATGTCCATTTTCCTGGCAAAAATGAAGTTTTATGACTCGACCACTAGCATCGGAGTGGTGCATCGGGATCATCCTGCGTCGCATCACTCCATATGCGTGATTTTAGGACCATCATATTATACAACTTTTTCTTGTAGGAATTCGATTCATGTATAGTTTAGTACATACTAGGTTTACCTTGGTAAGCAATCTTGTATATAGATTTATTACCAAAGTATTGACCGTATAAGGATTATCCATGTAGGTTTCCAAACGAAACAATTGGTGGTGTACCAGGTACCCTTTCCTTTTTAATTCATAACAAAGCATTAAAACAACATAAAAACCTAATAAGTATATGTTTGGAAGATAAACTTGTTGCATCTATAGACATAGAAAGTGCAAGTCTCTCTCAGAAAAATGCCTTGAGGATGATGTAGTTGTTGCTCTTGAAAAGATCAAAATGTTGGAACAAAATAAATAAATTAATCTCGGTAGCTAAGAAAATTAACCTCAATATTAGGAGCATGTATAAATATTCGTGATACGCAGGGATTGGGTTATGTAAAAATATACGTTTTTAGTACTTGTAAAGAAGCGAAATTGTTAAGGCTGAAGATTCTTCTCAGCAAGAAGCTTCTACTGATGTCAAAAGTGAGATCCCTCCACTACCAATCAATGGTGGAGATAGAAAAACTTATCAATCTCCAAAGCTACCACAAACAAATCCAGGTAAGTACATTCCTTATGTTCGCTATTATTGTGGAAATAAAGGTCACCTACAAAGAGGATGTAGGTTTCGCATAAGGAATAAGAAATTTCATGATGTTTTTGTTTGGTCACTACAAGAAGTGGTCAAACCTAGATATTATAATTAGGCAAAGGAAACAATTTTGTGATAAACTGAGTTCTGCCTGTAAACACTGTAGGAAGTCCTTTCATAGTTGTCAAGATTATAGAAAGGAAAAGGCAAAAACGAGATCAGATGCTTCCTATTAGAAAATGTTAACTTGCAAAAGAATATTCAATCCAATTTTCTCCCGAGAAATATTTGAAAGAATAATTGGGAGGAGATTCTAATTGTTCCTAAACCCACTGAGAAGTGGATATCAAAGAATATTAGTGGAGTATTAAGTACCAAAAAGAATGATCTCCCAGAATAGGTGGAGTCCATAGTTATGGATGCTGGAAATATCATGGGAAATATAGATATAGATCTCAAGTATTTCAAAAGTGAAAAACAAGAATATGAAGAATAAGAAACATACTAAGACAAAACATACATACGGTGAAAAATTCATAGATGTAGAAATGTATATTTCCATCACCTGTGGTGAACGAAGCAATGTTCACCCCGACACAACTTGATTTTTTTGAAAGTGCATCCTCACCAAGAATTCCTTACTATGAAAAATAGTGAGGGAAGTATAATGATTAAGGCACACATATTATTTTGGATCAAATGTTGAATATCAGGTGAAGTTGTAAGATTCATGTTGTGATTCTTCTAAAAGGTATGTCTATAAACTTTATGGTGTGATCTACTACTACCAAAAAAACTTTTTGTTTATTGTATTCTTATGTGTCACTAAGTGAGTTTTTGGAAATCCTAGTATCATCACTATTAATTGTTTAAACATATATTTGAGGTTAAATACTCAATGTTTCTGAAAACGATAATTTACATCTCTTATTAATGTTGATCCATTGCTCCATATAGATGAATCCGTGCCAAGAGGTTACGCGACCTTCTTGTGATAATAGTTATGACTTTATATCTCCAAAGTGTTTGTTATAATTGTCTTATGTACACCTACAAATTGAAAAGAGTCAATATTGTTATTCTCAACTCAAGGTGATATCACATGGCTAATAGTGTGTTAGAGCATTTCTCAGTTGAACCCACCAATCGTTGGTATGTCAAGCTGGCTGTCATATTTTAGTATCAAAACTCATAAGTCGTTTGATTAGATTACTAGAGTCAACTTCATTAGGTTAGAATAGGAAGTCTAGAAATGTTGATACATACAAGTATTACTTTGAAGACCTGAATATTCTGAAGACATATCAATATCAACTATGACATCATCCTTTCACTTGAGGTTAGAAAAACATGACTTGACTTGTTTTCATTTCTGTATCATAATCTTTCAAGTCGTTTCTGATTGAAAACATAACATGAGAAGTTACATATATGAAACTCTCGTATAATAGACTTGAGCATCATATTGTGATCAAAGTGGCAAAGAACAATATATCGATAATGATAAGTACCTTTTATTGGTACATTGCATTACGAAGTATAAATCTTATCTTTTGAACTTCGTAATTGCGACATCGACATAATCTTTGTAACTCGTTACTAGATTGTGTAGTAAACATATTTTAGATTTCATTCCTAGAAAATTATGTTTAATTACATGAGTTTAAAGAAGTAGGCGTAAGAACTTGTTTCGTAGTTGAAAGGAAATCAAAAGGATTGAAGATACAGAATTCATTGAAGATCTTAAGGTTAGACCGATCCTAACCCATATAGGGAATCAAGGTAGAACCGATCACTCAAATTCCTTGTGGCAAACCAGTTTGTAAAAATAACCTAGAGTCCACAGATTTGGATAGTCTGTTTGGCTTCATAGAAGCCTATGTTACATGTCATGTTAATATTAAACGCCCCTTATTTCCATACACATAGAATCCTAGATTATGTTGGGTGTCAAGGTAGAACTGATCCTTACCTATACTGAGATTCAAGGTTGAACCGATCCTAACTTATTTTAGGAGTCATTGTAGAACCGGTCCCAATAGGAAAAATCGATTTATATAAGTCACGTACACTTTAGGGTTTGTGTGATTTGGAGATTGGGTTTGCAAGATAGGAAATTTGAAGATGTCGACATTCAAATTGCGGGGGTACCAAAATACACCACCAACTTTTTCGTTTGGACCTATGAGAAAAAACCTAATACAACTGGAATTAAACCAACTTAATAATCCTTCGAAAATATGAAGGTTAAAGGATCTCAAAAATCAATATCCAAGATAAGCTGGTTTAAGTATGATTTTCATCGACATATATTCTAGAACTCTTGAACGATCTCAAAAATCAATATTCAAGATAACCTAGTACTGTAATAGTACGTGAACCAAATTCCAACAAGAGAAAATCTTACGAATTCTGAGAACAAGTCTTGTTGGTTCACTACAGTTTTAATTAAAAACTATTTAGGTTGATTATTGAATAATCTGCGTTAAATTTAATTATATCAAACAAAATATAATGCGGAAAAAAAAAGTAAAGTAAGACACGGAGAAATTTTGTTAATGAGGAAAACTACACATGTAGAAAAACCTCGGGACCTAGTCTAGTTGGAACATCAAAATGTATTAAGACGCTACAGACACTAGCCTACTACCAATAACTTCGGAATGGAATGTAGTTGAGACCGAACCCACCGTCACAGCGATCTAGTTATATCCATGCTCCTTACGTCTATTGAACCTCGCAAGATTCTACGCACTTGATTCCCTTAGCTGACATCCTTTAGAGCCTAAGAGTTGCTTCAGCCTCAATGAAGACTTTTTGGGTTTTGAATCCACAAAACACCGGTTTGATTTCCCTTTAAGTGTGAACCAAGGTTTTGGAAATCTTATGTTTATTTAAAACAACCTCCAGATAAAAGTAGAGATATCAAAAAACAAACTTGTAGATTAGGGTTTACAATTTACAATCAGTATGCGAACATACAATGAGTCTGTGAACTTGATTTTCATAAGTAAACTTGGGCGATTCCAAAGATCAATTTCCCAGTTAAGAACTAATAATTATACAACAAGAACAACTAGAATAAATCTAGAGATATCTTGTTAAAACTTCTTAAGGAATTTATGAGATACCTTAATCGAAGTTTTCTTTCTAGTTCTGATTTCGGTCAACTAGTGTCGGTATACGATCATGAACTGAAATCTATCAATACCTAGGGTTTATGATCTATAACTCTTGAATGGCCTTATATCAGAAGAGAAAGACCTTAGAATGGACAGGAGTTATGAATAACCTAGATTAAGTTGCGTAACTATCAAAGATAATTAAACCAGCTCGGCTTTGCAATCCCCAGGAAAAGTCTTCTTTATCTCACTCTTGTTCACGAAGAACAGAAGTCGTGGAAAACAACCTTATGAAGCTTACACAAATTTTTCAAGGGATAAAAGTGTAGCAATCACGAACACTTTATTTATAGTTAACAAGGTAGCTTGAAACCTAAGCAAATTCCAACATATCTTGAATCCCAAGCAAGCTTGTGAGCTATTTCCCATTTTCAAGACTCTCTTAATTTTGGGAGTCTTTCCTAAGTTACAACTCTTGCGTAAATAATAATAAACTACTTTAGCATAAATTGTATTTTTGTAAATAAATCACAATTTAACTTAAGAAGGAATTCTAAAATATCACAAACACTTTAACATGGCAATTTATTGTGTTTGGAAGAATAGTCATCTTGCATAGATGAGGAAACATCAAAAACTTGACTAAAATAGACTTCTAGTCATGTTTTTGCGCTCAAGTCCGTGAACCGTTACAAACAGTTTGTGGATTTTTTCCTACTAACGAACTGCAACCGAAACAGCAACACTTATAATCTTATAATTGTTGCTTTAATAAATCACACATAACTTCTTCCTTATAATTCGGAATTGAGTGATTCTTGGCTCGTTGAATTTGTAAACTCATTCACTACAACATGGGAACTTTTCCAAGGATAAAGGTCATCATCGCTAAAATCTTGGTTCATATAACCTCGAGTATGTACATTAATTTATGTATACCGTCATTGGAATTTCTCCATAGAGTGACCAATTATTTAGATAGATTAGAAAGGTAGAATTGAACAAGAATCCAAATGAAATTAGTAACCACATACCTTTGTTGATGCAGTCCTCATTGATGTCTTTGTTTGATCTCCAATCTTTAATCTTCAAGGGTGTTCGGTAGTTTCTAATACTTAACTACACATTTCTAATCCTAAATACGAAACTTGACTAAAGTAGAATAGTAATCAAGATATAGTTTTGATCAACTAAATTTGACAACAAGCTTAAGATAATAATACTTGTGAGTTCGATCGAGCAATGTTCTAACAAACATAATGGATAATTTGAACATGTGCTGAAATCTTATTTCTTAATTGTTCAAAGATATTCCTTGATACTCAAGGTGAGATCCGAAGCCGAAATAGTAGAGAATGTTTTTGAGATTTTCGAAATTAATATGTTTTGTTTTACCAACAATCAAAACATATCTCTGGAAATATATATTAGTTAACTACTAGCTAATATTGAGTTGCATCTAAGAGGGATTTCTTTATACAGTTGGATATTGGTTGGAACTAGATAAACCCGCATTTAGTTGCTTTATTGCATATCTTAAGAATATTTTCGGCTACGGAAACTCCTTGGTGTCCAAACTACCTTGGTCTATAAATAGTGAAGTTTGTTCTTCTTACAAACTTATACTGAGCCAGGAAAACTTCATCTTTGTTGTTTGTGGGGTAGACGACTAATAGTATTTTCGTAATACTATCTTGGAGATGAGAGTAAACTAATTAGGCGAAATCTCTTACGTTCGCTAGTTTAATGATTTTTATAGAATCGCGTCTACTAGTACCGTTGGTGGGAAACGATAATTGTATTGTTATTTTAGTTTTTAATTATTAATTTGTTTGACTAACAGTTATTAACTCTTGATTGCACCTAGTTAGATTATTCTTAGAGCTTTCTGTTCTGACATAAGGTCACTCAAACTAGATCAAGAGATTAATGTTTACTTGTGATCATCCATTAATAATAGACTCTCTCATGTGCGTAATCGATCATAAGTCAGGAAGCAAGTTTGTTATTGTGTAGGTACAGAAGACTATTGAAGATTTGAAGCCAAGAAGATTTTTCTTATTGGTTTCATATCTTTGTGAATTGCTTCGGGCACAAACTTGATCGTCTTCATGGATCCGACTAGATCTAGTTTATATTTCGAAAGACTTGTTATTGCTAGTCGTATTTAGATTGACAAGCTATCATATGGTGGTACTCTTTAGTTGAATCCCACGGATACTCAGTATCTGTTTCAACTGAAAAACAAAAACTGGGTTTCCATAAAGTGGAAAGAAAACGGATACTCAGTCTCCGTGTGATTTCTATACGCTACAAAACTCATCAGTTTTGATCAACTTTGTAGAGTAGCTAAGGGATATCGCTACTCTAAAGCGATATGGAAGAGCATGGTAGTTACATTTCGCTACAATTAAGTTATAAGTGTATCAAAATCATCAACCATAGTGCTTGGCCTTAGTGATTATCCTCTGCAAAATTAGAAGACAAAAAATTATTATTGATTTTTTAAAAAATCGATACTAATTAATTAATTAAAAACCATGCTCCCTTCTAGATACTTGTACGAACCTTTCCATCATTAATTAATTTTAAAAAATAAAATGGAGTGACTACCATTGAATCAGAAGATGTACCATTTAAATTTACCGTGAAGAAAAAATTAAGTAGGGAAAACTTAACGGAACTAATTTGTATAAAAGACATCTTACATTTTAGGTTGAAACTTGATTGTATAGAACATCCTAACAAAACCCCAATTTTGCTTGCAAGAATAATTTTGAAAATCCTCAACTTTTTTTATTTCATTTTCCTGAATCTATAGTAACATAAGATAATCATAGGAAAAAACGAAGATAATCACCAGAACGATAGACGAAGACAAAAAAAATCAAGAGTGGTAACGGTGTAAGTGGACGATCAGAGAGAAAACGAGGTTTGTGAAATAGTTACGATATTTAAGACCATCAATTGGTCAAAGAGTGATACTAATCTACTTTTCAAAGGAATATGTCAGTTTGGGTATCTCTGAAAACAACTTGCATGAAAGACACGTATGGAAAATAGGGAGAAAAAAGTGGAGATTGTGAATTGCATGCAGTTTCCAACTTTTATCGAATTTGGACTCGACTTAAAGAAGCGATTACGATTTTTTTAAAGATACAAAGAACGGTAGATGAGCTCAAAATTCATACTGACCACTCTTTGTATTTCCCAGAATTCATCCCGACCATTCTTTGTCTCCCCCGAAAAGGCAACTGTGTTATAGTTTGTTCTCCAATACTAAAGGTTCTCCGAGAACCAAGTACGACTTCACTTTGGGAATCATGAACGAAAAGTTCACCTATTTTTTCATTGATAGTTACGTAACTTGTATCCCGCTTTGATATGTTAATAACTTTTTCCGTTTTAAGGTCCTTCTCTTTTGCTATAAGGTCACTCAATAATTATCGATTAAATTCATATTTTGTAGAATCTTCTATGTCGCTCTATTAATTTAAATCCATTTATGAAGTTTATGACATAAATCATCTTGAGTCACACAGATCTAGAATGATATTCTTATGAGATATACTGATTATGTATCTCAATAAGTTTTGAAGAGCATAAAGCTTCATCTTTTGATGTAGATTTATTAATTTCTAGGAAAATATTTTTGTCACCTTGATTTATCATCAGAAAGGAAACCAATATGCGTCAGTTGAAGGTAATGTAGCGCTAATCTTCACGAAGGACCTTGGATCAACCCTAGGCATGTTAAGAACATCAGCTAGAAGATCCAAGTGCATATGTCTTCTTTGGTATCAAGAGATGTATGGGCATAACTACAATAAAGTTTCTTGGAGGGTTTAGTTTGTCTCCACTACATTCCATACCGAAGTCATTATAGTAAGTTAGTGTTTGTAGCTGCATAATACAGTGTGAAAACATGGGGGTACCAAAATACACCACCAAGTTTTTCTTAGGAAACATGTATGGACTAAACTCAATTACAATTCCGAGAGTTATAACTAAATGAATCTCAATAAGGAATTATAAGAAGAGCTTATATTCTTTCTATCACAATTAAAATGTACACATAGACAATTCCATAAACCTGATTATTCAGTGAGAGTACTTGGACGATTCCAAATATCAATAAAGTCGTATCCAACAAACAAGGATGGATATATATATTAATTGATTTATGTGCATGTAATATTTCAATTATAAAGATAAAAAATATAATGCGGAAAAAGAAATAACACAGACACTACAAATTTTGTTAACGAGGAAACCGCAAATGCAGAAAAACCCATGGACCTAGTCCGGATTTGAACACCAAACTATATTTAGCCGCTACAGACACTAGCCTACTACCAAAACTTCAGACTGAAATGTAGTTGAGACCGAGTTAAACTGTCAAAGTAATTCAGTTACAGTTGCACTCCTTATGCCTCTTGAATCCCAGCAGGACTCCGCGCAATTTATTCCATTAGCTGACGTCCTTTACAACTTAAGAGTTGCTTCAACTCAATTGATTACTTTAAAACAAACTGCCTCCCACAGATAGGCCTATATGTGATTTCCGTTATGATCAAAGATCAAGGTGAGTTAGTAAATCGATTGCAATAGACAAAGTGTAGCAAACCTCAAAATCCGGTCTTATAAATCCCGAAGAGCATCCAAGATAATTATTCACCTCACAAGTATAAATTTGTGGAATCACAAAGTCTGAGATGAAGAAAATTTGTGATTTTTATCTATCATTTGTTCGATCAAAGCTCATCAATCAAAGAAAGATCAGGATACCAAACTATCAAGATAAAGATAGTTGGACCTAGCTTCACGAATCCCTTGATGAAGTCATTTTAGTCGCTAAATCTTAGTTTAAGGAGAGGATGACTCTAGTTTACAACTAGGACACACAATAATAGTGTCATGGATTCAAAAATCCCAGTTGTTAGAGGTTCCCCTTATATAGACTTTCAAGGTCAATGTTGCTTTGGATTTAAGCTAAGGTAGCTTTGGAATCAAGCAATCAATAATCAACATTAGATGAAAAACTTGACTTGAGATTAACATAACAGAATTTACACTATGGTTAGGATGAACCATAACTAAACCGTGTATAATGACTTTTTCATGAAAGGTTAGCCGAAACTAGCCAATCGAACTATAAGCTTAACCATTTTCGTACAACACTTTAAGACTTTAAACTTGAGTCACGCATATGATCAAAAATGTCTAGATAGTATTTTCAGAGAGTTTTTCAAATGCCGATTATCTCATAGAAATAATTCTAATGCATTTGAAAATATTCGACATGGAAAGTACGTGTACCGGGTACGTATACAGTATACCTCTTCGTGAGATTTTTTTTCATAGTACGTGTACCGGGTATGTATACCCTTCAGACAAAAACGGGTTCAGGAATCTATAGATATTTTCTGATTTCCATACTGGGTACTCGTACCTTTACGGTTTAGAAACTAACAGATTTTTTCTTGTTTGCACACTAGGTATGCATACCTTCATGGTTCACGAGTCAACAGATTTTCTATGGCATGGATATCGGGTATGCGTACCAAAAAATCTTTGCCGAATTATAGCTATGCTAGTGTAGGACCAGAATATCGCCACAACGACATTATCGCGATGGAAACGACACTTCTGCGAGAAACCCAAACATTTCTACAAGTATTAACAACACTTTGACGAGAATGTCGCAAGATTCTTCAACGACATTTGGCGAGTGTCACAAAAGAGTAATATAACAGTTAATGACTGAAGATATATGAGAAGAATAAGTCTGCTTCACAATGGTTACAAAGTTGGCGATGATGAAGATTAAAGTTATGGCGATGAGATCGCAGAGTAGATCCGAATTAAGGGGAAATCTTAGCTGTCTTCCACTATCTATTTTCCTATATAAAGGGTTCGACTAAATCCAGAAAAGGATGATGTACTTTTGAGAATTGAGAAAGTTTTGAGGAGTGAGAAACTCCAGAAAGAAAGTTGTACTTCTGAGTTTTAAAATTTCTTGTAAATCTTCCTGAAAGTGAATTAATAAAAGTGTTGTTGTTCATTCACAATTATGACTTAATTTTCATAGATTCTTGACAAGGGTGTAGTGTGGGAAATCCTGCAACTACATTTTGGCGCCCAAAACAGGGAGAATCGAGCTAAGAAATCTCTAATTACAACTTGAAAATTTGAAGAAATTGTTAGAATTGAAGGAATGGCTAGAAGAAGAAGAAACACATCAGAACCACCAACAATTGTGAGGAGAAGTAAAAAACTTGCAGGTGAAGGAACATGTGAATTAGAAGAATCTTTAAGGATAAGATCAGGAAGAAATAGAATAAGAAATGAAGCAGAAAGTTCAATTCAACAGCCGAATCAACAAGCACAAACGCAAGATAGGGATGTGGATTATGATAGAGTGAGTGTGCATACTTGGAGGTCAGATTCGATAGAAGAAGCAGAAAATCTACAATTGAGAAATGAATAAGAAGGAGAAAGGAATTAAGAAATGGTTGGAGGATTAATTCATGAAGAACGTGAAATAGTAGATGATTTGAGACAAAGAATACAAGAAGAAAGAAGATTAGAGGCAGAAGAGCGTGCAAATTTAACAAGACAAAATCATGAGCTAAGAATGGAGAATTTGAGGTTACAAAGAAGGATATCAAGAAGTACTGTTAGATCAAATTCAAGATCACTCATAGAAGAACCAAGGCAAAATTCCCCTATAAGAAATGTTATAGAAAATACTCGAAGAGAAGTGCAAAATAGAGAAGAAGAGATAATTGGTGATCACTATAATCCACGCACTAATAGAAATCAAGAGGGAAGAAACAATCAAATTGAAGAAGAAAATCCCAAAGAAGGTAGGAGGATATTACATGGGCGAGAGAATCAAAGAATGATTGAAGAAGAAATTGAGAATCATTACGTTGAACAAGCACGTCTGGCTCGCGAGAGAGAAAGATTAAGAGAAGAAGTAGAAGAACATGAATTTAGAGAAGCAGTGCGACAAAATAATCATGAAAATCGAGAAAGGAGACGTACGCAAAATCGTTACAATGGTAATATTCAGGAGGAATATGATAGAATACAGAGGAGAATAGAGAGACAGCGAAGAGAAATAAGGAGAAATGAAGAAATTTGCAGAGAAGAAGATAGGCAGTTACGATATCAAGAGGAAGATGAAAGAGAAAATCGTGGATAAAGACGAAATGATGATGAAGAAGAAGATACACAAAATCTCGCAAGACAAGAAAGGCAAGAACGCAGAAGAAGGGAAACAACATTAAAAATGCTAATGGAACAAAACACAGCTGAGAATGAGCAAATATTGAGAGAATTAGCAGAAATGCGAGGAATGATAAACAATAGAAGAGAAGGAGATAGAAGGCAACTTGATGAAGCTATTGAAAAAGATGCGAAAACTCCATTTACCCAAGAAGTACAGTTAAGAGGGATACCTCCAAAATGCAATTTACCAGCATTGACCAGCATTTTTGATGGAACTACTTGTGTTGTTCAACACGTCAAAGCTTATGTTAGATGTATGCTACAGTTGAAGAATCATGATGCTATGCTATGCAAATATTTTGAATCCAGCTTAACTGGCGAGGCGTTGAAATGGTTCGAAGGATTACCAAAAAATACCATAACTTCTTTTGATCATTTACAAGCTACATTTTTAGGAGCATATATTAGCAACAATTCATCGCGGCCAGGTATTGAAGATGTGTTTGGGTTAAAACAGAGAGTTGGCGAGAGTCTAAAACATTTAACCATAAGATGGAAGACAATGTGCAGTGAGATGGCAGGAAGAGTTGACGAGAGATATCTTATCTTGTCTTTTATCAATGCAATGTTCGCGACCAATCTACTGTACATACAAATTTTCAGAGTCAAGAATATAATCACTATGACTGAACTGCGAGAACTACAAGAAGAATACATTGCTTTGGAGGAGAAACAAAATGAGATGGAATCATACCCGATCGCGAACACTAGATCGCTAACGGCAAGTGGAATTTTTCTCCATAAAATGATAAATAATGTGGCGAGCACTTCACAGCCACAACAAGAGAAGGTGGTAAGTGAAAACCAACAAAAATTGGTAGCAATGGGCAGTCAAGATCAAGAAGAATATGAAAGGGAGAAGAATTATTACAATCGCGGTGGAAATAATAAGATTCAAATACTTGATCAGCCGCAAGAAACTTATGGAGGACAAAGGCAGAATAACTTTAGAGGGCAAGGAAATCAAAAGATAATATGGGAAGAAATTAAGATGCTACCTATTAATGCTAGTATAGAAAAAATATGGGAAGCTATCGTTTTAATGGAAAATATACCATCCCCATGGAACATGGGAAAAAAACCGCATCCTAACAATCGCAGTCAAGAATTTTGTCCTTACCATCATTTTCATGGCCACACAGTATATGACTGAAGGAATGTAAAGAGGATAATTTTAAGGATGATCGAACAAGGAAAGCTAAATCACTTTTTAGTAGGACACCCACAATCTCAGCGATTGCCTCCAACTCGCAGAGTGAATGCTGTAAAAGGAGCAGAAACATTCGTGATAGAAGTTGGGGCTAAAGCAAATAATTTTTTTTTGTAATTCCATAGTACATTCATATAGAACTATAGAAGATTTCCATGATAATTTTTTAAGCCGAGTCTTCGCGAAAAATACAGATGGAAGAGAGATAATGAATATTGCGAGAGCCTCGCCATTAGAAGAATGGCAAAAACAAACTATATCTTTCAGTGCACAAGATGTACCAGGGCTTGGAGAGCAGCATGATAACCCGTTGGTAGTAAGACTAGAGATAAACCCAAAGCCAATACCAGAAGAAGATGAAGAAAATGATGGTAAAATTGAAGACTCTTGGGCCATCAACAGAGTCTTAATAGACACTGGGAGTTCAGTTGATATCTTATTCTATCATACCTATAGAACCATGGGCGGAAAAGATGAAGATTTGATACCATCAACGTATAAAATCTATGGATTTAACGGTATAGCTAATAAACCAAAGGGAGAAATTGAAATGCAGATACCGTTAAAAGGAATATCTTCAAAAATCTTATTCTGCGTTGTGGACATCAAATCACCTTAAAATGCCTTGATAGGACGACCTTGGTTACATGGGATATTGGGTGTTGCCTCCACTTATCACCAATGTATCAAATTTCCTCATCCTAAAGGTGTTGGAGTTATTAAAGGAGATTGGGGAGAAAGAAAGAAATGTTATGAAATCGATATGAAGTCTTGCGAAGAAAGAGCTGAAAAGAATAGCAATTGGAAGTACAAAATCAAACAACAACAGAGATGTGAAAGGTTAATGATTGATGCAATAGAGCGGAAAGAGGATGTGAAAGCTGATGGCGAGCATCTCGCAGAAAAAGAAACAACGGTAAAACGTAGCAGAAAAGCAGAATCAAAAAATTGTAAGTAGAGAGGTAAAATGATGAACTCTAGAGAACTCTATGAATGGTTTGTTTGAAAAAATATGTAATTGAACAGAATATTCTGCTTGAAAGAATCGCAAGATTTTCAAAGTTATGAAATTCTATCAGAGTTACAATACTCGCAAGAACAGCGAATAAAATTTCGCAGAGATTAAAAGAATTGGACGAACCTTTATGGTGTGCACCCTAGTTCGCGAATAAAATTTCGTAAGAGGAAAATATAAGACCTAATAGCGCGTCATATGAGGGGGTATCTCTTGACATGACTCAGCAATAAGGTTATACCGCTGCTGGAACCTGAGTCATGCAGATGTTGGGGTTAAAGAAAACCTATCCGGGAGAGAGATCTTGGATTTCCAACTATATATGGTTATACCATGGTTGGACGACCGAGAATATCTTCTAAGAAGTGCAAAGTATGACCAATGCGCCGAGGTACACGGTTGAGCCAAGGGTGCCAAGGGCGTACGAAACTCCCTTGACATTTTTGGTAAGTCTTGGCTATGATGCACTTGGCCTGAAGAAAACCCCACTTAGGGTGCAGTCTTGTAACTATAATCCATATAGGCATAAAGGACAAGAGGCTGCGAAAATAGCTGGTTGTTGGTAAATCTGGATGGGAGGAGCTAGTCTTGTATGGCCGATGTGCCCTCCTTGAAGGGGAAACCAGGGGGAAGATAAGGGCGGAACCCTCCATTAGGGAGATGATAAGTGTCTTAAGACGACAATGTCATGGGGCTTTATGATCGCAAGAACATTTAGGCCTGTCATATTATCGCGTGACGAAAATTATACAAAGGAAAAAATCCTAAAGAGAAAATGTTAAGATGAGATCAATGGGTTTTTGAATGAAAGTGTAAAGACGTCCTGCGATTTCATCGCAAGACGGCAATGTCACGAGGCTTTGATCTCGCGAGAGAACTTATACGTTTCATATTGTTGCAATATAATCAAGCAATACTGACAAGACAAGATCAATGGGTCGATACATGCGAATGTAAAGACGTCCTGCGATTTTGTCGCAGAGAAATGAAAAAAATGGCAAAATAAGACCTTTAACTAGGAAGGCATAATAAGACCAAAAGATTATTGCGATACTGCTCGCAGTATTTATGAGATTTCGCAAGTATGGGGCATAATTTAACGCCAGTACTAAAGTGTAATATATTTTTATTACAATTAATATTTAATCTTTATGCAATTTTCTCTTATTGCAGATGAATAATAGAGGCAAGTATGGGAATGCATGAGAATGATGAAATTATTATTCATCTAGCATATGATAAAATTGCATTGATAATACTAAGTAACATATTTATACAGATCATTAAAAGATAACAATTATATTGATTGATTTGCAGAAGAGAATTGTTTTTTGACTCATACAGATAGAAGAAAAAGGAGTTTATAATAGCGGAGAAACTCACAGCTAATTACAAAAAAGAGGAAATAATTATACAAAGAAGACAAAAGAAGCAGGAAACTAATTAGACTGATCACCATCTTTATCATCGTCAGATTTCTTATTATCATCGCTAGATTTCTTCTCTTTATCATTGTCAGATTTTTCTTCATCGTCAGAATTTCCTTCTTGTTCATCATCACCAATACTATCTTCATCGCCAGAATCTTCAGCTTCACTATCAGAGATAGCAGGTCTTGGAATTTCTACTGGAATTTTTTCTTCCAGATCAGGATATGCAGAATGAGAGATATTATGATCATCACAAACCAACTTAATGAATTTATTGCGAGTAATAACAAGATATGTTAAAATTCGCAGTAGTAATTTTGAGATGATCCTTTAATCTTGAATACTTCTCATTGCGAGCAATAAGTTTGGTCGCGAGTTGATGTTTTCATCTTCAAGTTCTTGAAATCTCACGCGATAATTCCCCTCATCAACTGCGAGAACATGACAACGAATTAGAAGCTTTATCAGGAAGAATATTAAAATGAATAATTAGCTAGAATTGAACAAGTTAACAACCTTCTCTTTCAGAAATCATATCCCTAACTAAAGCAGCTTTTTCAACCTGGAGACTAACATCTACACCTAGGTTGTTTCTGGCATTATCAAGAACTTTTGCAGCCCAAGCAAACTCATTATCGCTATTGATAAGAAGACGAGAGCGAGCTTGAGTTTCCATCGCAAGAAGATCCTCATTCTCGCGGATAAGTCTATCTCTTTCCACTTGAGTATCAAAAAGAGTTTTATGGAAATCTGCTAGAGCCTTGGTACCGTTTTTAACAGCAAGATCCTTCTCGTCAATAAGATCACTATTCCTTTTCCTTAATCTATTTATTTCTTCTTTCGAGTCAAGGTAAAGACGTTTAAACCTGTTGGTTAAGTTTAAATTGGATCTGTGCTCTATTTTCAAGAGGTTAAACTTGGATTTAAGTTCTTCAAAGGAGAGAGATCTAATCTGATCATCTAAGAAGTTACTTAAAGAACTATTAAGGCGAGCAAGAAGAGTATTATCATCTATAGGTTCAGGAAAAGATTGGAGGAGTGTTGCCTCATCAGTAAGACCATAAATATCTGCAAAATGGTTGCTTGAATAAGCTACAATAGGGTGAGAAGAATTAAGAAAGAAAGAAAATAGATTATACCATATAATTTTTGATGAGCTTTATCAAGATCAGTGAACTTCTGCTTGTCATCTGAGGCATCAGTTTCCAACTGCTTATTTTTTCTACGAAGATCAGCAACTTCCGCCTCTAGTTTTTCTTTCTCCTGGCAAAGGTTATTAACTTTTCCATCTTGAATAACACGTCTAGTGTCCAAATCAGAAGCAACATCAAAAGAAGCTCTTCCAACCTGCGAGAGAGTTATGTAAATTAAGATTTGACGAATAAATTTGGCGAAGAAATAAATACAAAATAAAATAAACAAGAGGAAACATACCAGTATGCCAAGAGAATTCAAGATACTGGGAGTTAGCGATCTTGAAACTCCGCGAAGAGAAGCATTATCAGCTAAGATAGGAGCATCGCAAATGTTAGCGAGAGACTGAGATATTTTAGTGATATCTTCGTCTCCATACTCATTTGGGATACCATGTTCAGTATCGCCAAAAAATTTAGATAGCTGAGCCATGGAAGACTCAGAAGGAGAAGAATTCACCATGGAAGGAGTACCATTATCAACATCAAAGTTATCCTCATTATCTTTATCTACATCGACATTTAGGTCATCAGGAATAGGTTGAGGAGTTGAAGAAGAAGAATGTTGATTTTTTCTTTTCTTTGAAGGAGGATCGCCAGATTTATCATCACGAGGGGCAATAGGCTTTTCTTTAGCAGAGGCAGCAGATTTTCCTTTGCGATCAGTGGAAGATTTTCCCTTGGGTTTTGGTTCTAATGGTTCAAGATCTTCAATCATCTGCGAGCACAGATAAAGATAAGAAATAGGGGCAACAATATATTGTTAAAATCATTAAAAGAATATTTCTTACTTCATCTGTGAAGGATCTCAGAGCTAAGAGAGTGTTGGGTTTCCTAAAGAGCTTATAGCTGCGTTTCATTCTGTAAATCTAAAAAAAATCAAAGAGATTAGCGAGGATGTAAAAATATGAGGAAGATAGTGAATAATAATAATGCAAAAGTTGATAAGATATATACTTCTTTAGATTTTTCAGGCCAACTAAAGACCCATGGCTGATACTCTTGAAGATTCACGGGCAATGCGAGAGAACCAGAGATATAATCTCCTTCAAGAAATAATGGAAAAATAAACCACTTGTCATCATTAGAATGGCGAGGGCCTTGATTAATTTTTGTATGAAAATCAATATCTAACATGACAATTTTATCTTCAGCGATTTTATCTTTCTTCTGTAAGCGGAATCCCCAGCGAGTGCGATCTCTTTTCATGGGAATTATGTCATAATTGATAAAGAAATTTTCCACAGTGTACATCGCAGGAATGATGGGAACATCTTTGAATTCAGGATTTTTCGCATCATCGGGATAACGAGAACCTTTATTAGCACCGCGAGAGGCATATTCAAGTAATAATCTAATACAATCTCCACCTAATTGATACACTTCTCGTGAAAATTTCTCATGAGAAATTATTTGATAAAACAAGGGAAGTTCTGGGTCATAAAGTGGAATGGGAAGGCCAACTTCAAGTTGACCTAGCGATACTATAATTTTATTGCGAGAAAGTTGATGTTCAGAAAATAACTTGACAGAAAGTTCAGATTTAGAATCTTGACCTAGATTGTTGACAAAGTAAAACCTTTGTTTTTGAGATTTTCTCTCATCTCGTTAAACGCAGTCAAATTTTTAGCACCAGCAGCCACCATTATTTGAAGTATGGGAATGAAGGAGGAAATTGAAAGAAAAGAAAGAAATCGCGAGAATAATAAATGCGCAATTTACGGAAGAACAGTAAAGTTGTAGAGAAGAAGAATGAAGAAGAAAGTAAAAAGAGGAAAAGAGAAGAATGAGAGAGGTATTTATAGAGGAAGAAATTTCTCGAAAAAATAAATACAATTAATGTAACGAGAGGACATGAATGGTCAAATCGCAGCGGTTTAAATTAACGTGTCAAATGTTGATTAGAAGGAGAAATTGCATGGAGACAGCTGGTGAAGAAACATAGAAACGTGTTAGAGCAAAGATGATAATGAAAAGATAAGTAGTTGCAGCATTTTGATTCTCATGATCTTATCTTCTTCGCAAAAAATACATGAGAAGAGGCAAGATGTAGGACCAGAATATCGCCACAACGATATTCTCGCGATGGAAACGACACTTCTGCGAGAAACCCAAACATTTCTACAAGTATTAACAACACTTTGACGAGAACGTCGCAAGATTCTTCAACGACATTTGGTGAGTGTCACAAAAGAGTAATATAACAGTTAATGACTGAAGATATATGAGAAGAATAAGTCTGCTTCACAATGGTTACAAAGTTGGCGATGATGAAGATTAAAGTTATGGCGATGAGATCGCAGAGTAGATCCGAATTAAGGGGAAATCTTAGCCGTCTTCCACTATGTATTTTCCTATATAAAGGGTTCGACTAAATCCAGAAAAGGATGATGTACTTTTGAGAATTGAGAAAGTTTTGAGGAGAGAGAAACTCCAGAAAGAAAGTTGTACTTCTGAGTTTTAATATTTCTTGTAAATCTTCCTGAAAGTGAATTAGTAAAAGTGTTGTTGTTCATTCACAATTATAACTTAATTTTCATAGATTCTTGACAAGGGTGTAGTGTGGGAAATCCTGCAACTACAGCTGGTATGTCTAAAATATAATTTTTAGCCAATCTCTGTCTGTCGCAACTATGTATGTCAATAAGTTGCACATTTTCCAAGTTGTGTTTGCAAGGTGTGATAAAAATAATATTTGCTATCAATAACTTTTAGTTTCAGTTTTGGAAAATTAGTATAATTTTAAAGTAAAAAATGGAATATAAAATGGATGAAATATGAGAATATTCTTATTACCTATTATTCTTGATAATCATTGAGCCGGATAAATTGATACCTAGTGGCACATTATTATATATAAGAAGAGGAATATTCAATCTAGGAAAAATTCAATATCTCATAAATAGAAAGAACAAATATTTTTGAATGAGTACAGTTCATGTTGAGTTAAAGAATAATAAATATTCTTAATAATTCTTTTTTTTATTGTTACAATTAACAATCACTTTCCACTCTTGTATTTTCTATAATAATGATGATTCTTTTATTAAAATCAAATTTATTATTTTTATCATTATATTCTTATATCTATAATATCATATAAATAAGAGTGGTGACAATCATAACATTTGTCACATTAATTATATTAGTAAATATTTTTTAATTACAAAATAATAATTTTATTGGTGGACATTAATGGTGGTTCTGTGGTGTTAGCGAGAGGTAAGAGGTGGTGGAGGTGGAATTGGTGGCAAATGAGGCGTTCATGTCAATGATGGTAGGAGGTGTTTGGTATATGTTAGCGGGTGGTGGTGTAGACGGTAATAGTGGGTGGTCATTATGGTGGTGGTGAGTGGCGAGTTACGGTGACTATGCATTTCCATGACGGTTATGGTTTGTGAATGATTTGTTGATCATTTTCACTTTTAAAATAAACTTTGTTACAGTACAAAAGACATGAAAACCAAATAAACTAGAACAATTATCGCTTTAGTTAGCGATGTTATTGTAGTTCAGTTGAGTGATGACGCCAGTGGTCTAAATTCGAAACTCGTCGGTGCTAAATTCTTTATCGATCAAAAAGGAAAATTACCTCTCTATAACAATAATAACAAACTAAAAATACAGGTCACCAGCTAGTATAAATAAAATGTATAATTATTGAAAAAAATAAAATATTATTTAATATGATTTTGATATTCTTGAATAGTTAATCATTTGTATATCAATGGAATCTCATCATCTATATATAACGCATTCGTGCAATATTATAATACCCTAAATATATAAAATAATTTGTGTAACCAAATGATTATTTTAGTAAATAAGTAGCTTTACAAGAATCGAATAACTATATGACGAATAAATTCAATGTTATAACTAATTTGTCGAAAGAAGTTGTCAGCTAGTTGTTTTTCTTGGTAAACATTTATTTAAATTGTCTCCTTAATAGACATTGTCTACTAATTCCCCGTTAAAGTATATACTCTTATTTACAATTAGTTAATGAGAGGATCCCCTCATATTTTTATAATCACACACACTATATCACATTTTGGACACTATCTTTTTCTATAAATACCAGATGGTAACTTAGTTGGAAATAATATTATGGGCACATGCTCGTCATACAAAGCTCTATGTACCTACAAAAAACGAGCATATTTCGAAATGTAAAACGCCATCATCTACTATTTTGAAAATCAAGCGTCGAAAATCAAACAATTTTCATCTGTTTAATTAAAATCGATGGATGGTGAGGTTTGATATTTCGGAATGCATTCATTTTGGGTAGATATGTAAATATTTGTAAGACCAACATGTCTCATTAATATTATCTTAAGATGTGTTATCATTTGGTTTTTGTAAAGAAAATATGGTACCCATAGTGAGAGATAATGTGAATATAAAAGCGTGAAGGATCTCCTTCTTCGTTAATTAATACTATAAAAATATATATGTATGACTATTTGAATTTTCCTTCATTTATTCTTACATAATTCATATTCATATGTAAAATTAACTAAAGTGACACTACACCAAATGGTAAAACCAAATTCTCTAATGGAGATCATCTTGCTTCCGAATTCTGGCATATATGCATTTTGAAAAGATTATAAATGGACAAGTCTAGTGATTAAGGTTCCAAAACATCAATAGATTTAACATATTATCTTAACAAAAGAGATCATTGGTCAAAAATGAGATCAGTTTCCAAACTCTCCAAAGCCATTATATTGATCATCAAGGGACTTGATGCTTTAAGTTGGATTAAGTTGTCTTTCATAAAGCTTGGAAAATCCAGACTTAGACACCAACTTGGAACCATCAGATTTGATCTTTAACAAGTTCCATATTTTTTATTACTTGGATTCCATCGTACGTATAACACCTATGAAATTATTCAAATACTAATAGGTCGAAGTGATCTAAACTTCAAAAAGAATGATTCATTCACCATAAATACATTAACTAGGACTCATTTTATCACTAATAAACTTGTTTTGAGTCTTTTTTAGGAAACAAACATTTTTGGTAAATTCGGCTCAAAAAGTTGATAAAGGCACCCGAAGTAGACATGTTATTCGGACTCTCAATATTGGATAAGGGGCACCTAGTTGCTAAGGGGAACCCTATTTTCTATTTACACCCCAGTGGATGAAAGCACCCCTTGGATGGATAGGGTCACTCCTTCCTCTTTTTTTGAGATATGGAATTGGCGGGAAAAGACTTGCTCGTCTGCGTACTTCCTTGGATTAGTTTCTGTTGAGTATTTTTCAGATTTCCTTGTTGGATTGTCTTCGTGTTGGCCTGTTAGCGTTAAACAGGGTTTGTAGTTGAGTCATAATCGCAAAATAAGAAAATTTCTCCGCAATCTTCATTAAACAGGGCAGAGAGATACTCGGGATTGGTTGGTGGTATTTCCAGTAATTGGGAGAAGATAATTCTCGCAGGATTTGCATCTATCAGGTTTGGAAAGAATTGGAAACAGTTGACGTGATTCAGAGTTAAAAGAGGAACCAAAATCTTCATATTTTCAGTAATTATTCAAAACAGGGGAGGAATAGTTTCATGGGATATCTCAAGATTTTCTGCATTGTATTTCAACGTCATTTGATTGGATTTGGTGCTTGTTTTTGATTGATACCACCCTGTTATGACTAAACAAGGATGGTAAGTGTCTTGATTTCGAAGAAATATGGATGGAAAGTTTAATGGGATAAAACAGAGCAAGCCATGTGTGGTAGAGATACTCAGTATATTTTGAGATATTTTTGGGAGATTACAGGAGGCTGCAGCGTGTTTTACTCCATCTAGGACTTGATTACCACATGCTCAGCGCGTATTGAGTTATAGAAGACGTATGAAAGGAAAGAAAAATATAATTATTCTCGTAGAGATGCATGCAAGTAAAGGGAGTTAGTGGGAGTTATGTTGGAGATATTCTTGATCTTATTGGGTATAAAAAGGGTTCTCAGGTGTCATAGAAGGGATATCGAGAGTTGGGGTGAAGAACAGAGGATTGCAGAGAAGATTTCTCTGTTGCTGCAGAGGAAAAGAAGAAGAAGAAGAACAGATTACACTTGTAGTTTGTCGTTTAGAAATGTCATTGTTTCTTCCATGAACGACAGTTTTCTGCGACAGAACAAAACAATTGTTTTCTATCACAGTCATTGTAACAGTTTTGTAACGGATTTACAGAGTTGCGAAATTCATTTTTCTTATCTTTTCACCTTTTGTAAGCACTTTTGAGTAATAAAAATGAATTTTGGGTGTGTCTACAATATAAGGAGTTAAACCCCAACACTGGGACGACGGGTGAATCCGAATTTCATACATGGGTGAATTTATTTTATTCTTTTTATGACTTTTGCACTTATTTTAAATTGATTTATGATTTGAATTAATTAGTTATTATTTTATTTGATGGGTCATGCTTGCTTAAATGTTTGATGTCCCATGCTTACGGTTTATAACTAATATTTTGAGAATCTACCTTGGCAAAAAAATAAGAGTCCATGTTTTTATTTATTGAGCTATAGTTGCTGAAGAATAAATAATTGAACCTATTGATATGAATTCGGTGGAATCCTAGACCTAGTAACTTTTGCTTTTGATTATTATTTTCATTAAACCTTTAAATTTAATCTCAACAAAGTCCGAGTGAACGACAACCTATTTACTACAACAACAATTAAAAAATTTATCAACAACAACTATGAATTTTAAAGAGGAATGTGTTCTTAAATCAAATATTTTATAATGTAATCCAGTTATTTTAATATCGATATTGATCCACCATTTTCTTGTAATTAAAAATTACAAGTGTCATAACGACACAAAATTCCACAATGACCTCCTATACTCACCACCAGCCACCACCACCACAACTATACCCTAACAATTTTGTCGTTGTTTCAACCACCACCACTAAACACCACCGCCTCACTATCACTTATCATCTCCAACTACCACTACGGGAAAAACATACATTGGAAACCCCCCACAAGTGTCGGCGTTGATCTACAACGACACTTATCGATGGATTGCGGAAGGGGGGGGGGTTGCGGAAGGTCCGCGATTTACTGCAAATTGCAGCTAAGGGTCGTAAACCTAGTTGTGGTTCAAGTTTGGACAACCTTGTTGTTCAGTTGTGATTATCTCTCGATTTTATTTTGGAAGCCTAAAACAACTTCTATAAGAGTTGTCGATCCGTGTTTCACTATACCTACAGGAGTTGTATGACATCCTTTCACAACAACATTGTATGCGTGTCGTAACCACAACAAATTAATTAATATGTTACTACCTAATTAACAAGTAATATAGGGTAGTCAAGATCGATCCCACGAGGAGCAAGAGATTATTAGTTGTAAAATTTTCACAAAAGGGGGGTACTGGTTGTAAAATTTATAAAGCAAAAGAAATAAACAAAGTAATTAAAAGTGTAAGTTGAAATCAATGAGAGAGAATAGATCAAGGAATCCTTCTTCGCTATAAAACAATGATTAAAGTTATGTTCTTTTCCACTGTTATTAGTCATAGATTATCACCAACCGTAGGTATAGCAGCTAGATCAGTGCTAACCCCAAAATCCCTTGTATCACCGGATACGGAAGTTCTCGCCTACCGGATTCTATTCACCAAACCACCTAGTAGTAGATCACCCAAGATGTAATTTAGTTAAACGCATTAAGATTCATGAATTTATTAGGTTGATATTAGTAGTTAAACTCTTAGATCAAGGTCCACTTGCTAACGTTGTTTTTACACACAATTGCTCCACGGAATCCCTCCGCAAGGTCTTGTGTTTTCTACTTATGTAAATAGTCAAGAAACGATTACTTATCCCCTAACTTTCACTAGCTTTAGATTAATTAACAAATCAATTTAGTTGGCCACCCAAACGACCTATCAATCAAGCATAAACACTAATATTAGTAAAAACAAACGATAATCATATGAAAAACTTCAAAGTAGAATTGAAACAAAACTCAAATCATATATTAAGAACTAGGAATTCATCCTCAATCAATAAGAAAATTAGCTACTCATAGTTTGGAGTTCACATAATAATAATAATAATTTAAGGAATAAAGAAAACTTATTGAAAAGATGATGGTTGCTCCTTCCTCCAATCCTTGTGCACTTTAACTCCTTCTCCAAAGTAGATGTGTGTAAAAAGTTGTAGAAAACTCCTTTATTTATAGGCTTCAATACCCTCCATGTCTTTGTAGGAAACGAATCCTCATTCCAAAAGAATACCACTTTCCCAATTTGAGCCATATTCCAATTTCTAGTCCAATTCTCCAAAACTTCCAAGTTTTCATCCAATTCCCAATTCTAAGTCTTCACACACATGAGAGAAGTCCATACAAAATTCTGTATTTTTGCTCGCCGGAAAACTGTGTTTTTGGCCGGAAATCATCACCGCCGGTAACCTAAAAATTCCCTCCTTCGACGAAATATTTCGTCAGTCCACCGTTAAGACTAACGGTCAAACAGGTCAAACGTCAGTCTCCCGTCAGTCAATTAGTCAAAGGGAGGGGGAATCAACTGAGTTAGATTTCTGATTCTGGCCTGAGTCGGCTGAATAAATTGAGTTGGATCGGATTGGTCAGACTCGTCTGGATCGCTGAGTCAACTCACCTTATGGGAATTTTGGCCGAGTTCTATTTAATTACAGGACTTCCCAGCCAAATTCCGGCCTTCCTTTATCTTCAATTCCTTCACAACCTGTATCCTAACATACATCTACAATTTTAAGCATTCCATTCTGCATACTGTTGCATCTAGCTGCACCTGCAACGTCACTGCATCTCCCCTGCAACTCATTCTTCATCTGAGGTTCATAATTCACTCCTAAATCCATCAATGACCCAGTAACATCAGCTACACCCATCTTCTGTTTCAATACCATACTCGAGCCAACTCTAAATCAATCCGTTTCTTCCAGGAGCTCAATTTCTGCATCTTCTTCTTCCCTGAGTCACAACTACAGAACCCGATTCAAAATCAAAGGCAAATTCATTATTCTCTTCAATTGACAGAACCCAATCTTCTGCTGCCTATACATAATAATTCTTCAATTCAGAAACAGCCTCGGACCCTAATTTTGGAATTCATCTTTATCAATTATCTTCATCGTGACAGAAACACAGCTCAGATTTGTCATCCCCTTTTCTCTGTCAAATTCCTCAATCCCTTACCATTCTGATTTCTTCTCTTCTGAATCTTGATCTGCAGCAAACCCTACTGCAACAAATACCCATCATAACCTCATCTTATTCCAATAAACAAATTGATCCATCATTATCTTCAAAACCCTAAATCTCTCTTGATTCACCTTCTCAGTTCAGCGCCATCTCTGATTCTTCTCCCTGATTTTACAGAGCTTCTCCTCATCTGTTCTCTTTTTTTCTAGGTTTAACAGCAGCAGCGGCTGCCTTTTGTCTCGATTTCAGCTTCTTAATGATTTGGAAGAAATGCCTTTTCGAATTTAGGGTTAGGATATAAAGCTGGGTTTGTATCTGGGATGCATTATGGGTCGGCCAATGACATACCCGGTTAGCTAGGTAGGTGCCATGATGTCTAACGAGGTGTTATTAACACTTTAAATGGGTTCCCCCTTAACCATTACCGGACTTCGTTTAGTATTCATCCAGAGAGCTGCCCCTTAACCTTAGGTTGGATCCTTATAGTAATTGCCCTTTTTGCTCAAATTTGTGTGATTCTTTATTCTTTTCCTCCGTGCGACTCTAGAGTACCTAATAACTCAAAAACACATGTAAAAATACATAATTCACAAGAAAAATAGCAGAGAAAGCATAAACAATAGATGATAAATAGGATGTATTCTACACCCTATCAAATTCCCCCACACTTAGACTTTGCTAGTCCTCGAGCAAATCAAACTAAAACTTACAACTTCAAAGCGTTCTAGCGTCCCAAGCATCCAAAGAGTTATGAGGACATAGAATTTCTGCATGCTAGTAATAAGAAGTTAGAAATACTAAAGAACATATTCTCATTCTTAAATGTTGAGTGAGAAATAACCACACCATAATGAGAGAACACGTGTTTGAGAAACGATCAATAAGCATTTCGCCTCGACTTCTGCCTCACCAAAAGGGTTTTATGATAATTTCACTCAAAAAGACGGCTTTTTTTATGGGACTCACATGTGTGCAGGTAGGAATGAAGAGAGAATTCCTGCAACACTTTGAATGGTAGGAAGGATAACTTCCGAAATTTTGAAAAACCCACATCTTTTAATATTTTGAAAAACCATTTTTTCTGACAATCTCTAAGAAAGGAAATCAACCACTTATATCGAGGATGAGATTACTTACTTACCTTCACATCCTATTTCCAATTATGATAACACCACTCTCACGGAATCTAATAGAAACGTCTTCTACTCCTTATCTTCTTGGTCTTCGGCTTCAACTATTGGTGATAAACTCTTTAGCTTCATAGATCCTTAACAATTTGTAACCTTTTTCCTTAACTCCTTGTCGCTTAAAACTTCCTTATAGATTTTCCTTCCCCACGGCTTATTCAAAACAAAACAATAATAGATATTTCTCTTGTCTCATATATTTTTTTATTTTTCATTTTATTTTTTATTTTTTTTCATTTTTTTTTTCATTTTTTTTTTTTGACAAGAGAAACAAAATACAAAACAAAGTGAAAAAAACAACAAACCATGGCCGTGGAAAAGTACTTTACCGCTTGATTCTTCACAACTTGTATCGCCTTGAAATCATAAACTTCAATAATTCTCACCTTTTGCTTTTCTTCGCTTTTGTAAATAAGTCTTCAACTTGTATGTAAAAATCTTCTCATTATATGTTGCTTTACTTGAATATTAAATTTGCTCTTTTCTTGTTCCGTTGTTGCTTGCAAACCTTGAACCTTTTCATCTTTCCTTGTAGATTTTGATGTCGCTCCCTTGTTATTGATTGTGATGTTTCTATGGACCCGTTGTTGTCGAGAGAGAGAATGGTGCTAACTGCAATGTAGGAGCAGAATCTCACAACAACAACGCTCTTGCAAGGATTTCTGCCACACATGGAAAGTGTCTCAAATAGTTATAAGAAATGACGAAATATGTGAAGATTGTATCATTACTCGCAAGAATAAAGTGATAGTTCGCAAGAAATTTAGCAAGAAGGAAAAATCCTGCGAGACATGGAGAAAGTTGAGAGAAATGAAGCGGAGTTCGAGAGAATATAAGAAAGCTTGCGAAAGATACTACCGCAGAACTTAGATCCGAAATTAAGGGAAAGCTTAGCTGTAAATGAGCTGTCATCCACTATGTAACTGCCTATATAAAGAAGAGAGCAGGAGAGAGAAGGGGGGATAATTTTAGGAGGAGAGAGAAAGTTATTTTGCAGAGAGGGTTTTTAGAGAGAGAAAATATAATTTCTTTATCATCTTCTTCCCCAAAACTAGATCTAGAATTCTTCCAAGAACTCCATTAATGGAGATTGTAGACGTAAATTAATGTAGTTACAAATTATTATAGTGGAGATCCGTGGATGTAGATCACATTGATTGAACCACGTAAAAATCTTGGTGTTTATTTATAATTTTAGTATTTTTATCATCATTTTTATATTTAGATCTAGGAATTGTTATCAAGATTTGATATGGGGTGTGTTGTAGGAATTCCTGCAACTACATTTTGGCGCTAGAAACAGGGACTACTATTTGATAGATGGAAGAAGATTCAAAGAAATTGTCTATGAGGAGTTAGAATTCGTGAGATCTAAATTTTTTGAGAGGAAATTATCTAACGGAAAGATTGTGTCTTCAAGCAAACACCGACAACACAGTGAAAGAGCATAAAAGAAAATGACGAAGATGCAAAACTATGTAAAAAGGATGATTTTTCAAGAAAATTCCAAGAAAGATTAGCTATTGTTCATGTATATTTTTAGATCTAAAAAAAAAAAAAATTAGGGTTAAAATGGAAATTTCATGGAAGAAATTACATTTTCAGAGAGTAATCATCATCAACAATTTAAAGACATGAGAAGACAAAGAGAAAAAAAAATTAGTTGTTGTGGTGAATTTAAGAAAGAAAACCAAGGTTTCAGTGGAAGATTTATTGATCAGGAGAGAAAACAAGAGGCAAATTGTGAAAGAAATTAAGGGAGGATGAAAAGAAGATAAGAGGTAGACGCTGCAATTTTAATCACAAGCACAAGTTTGCACAGATGGTTCAAGTCTGCGAGAATAACAAAGAGGTCAAGGGTTCAAATCTCGCAAAAACACATATTTTTCATTTTCTTCTCATTTTCAGCGGAGAATAAAAGAATAAGTAAAAAAGTTCTGCATTAAATGTCGCAAAGAGATTCTTGAATAGTTGGTCCAGAGAACAGTATGTGAGTTTGTGGTCACAGGTTCGAATTTTCCTGCGAGCATAATTTTCTTCTTTTTACAAAGGGTGAAAAAATAGATAATTTCGCAGCATTGTTTCATTATCTCGCAAACAAGAGCTATACAGTTGGTAATCTGCGAAGTTAATGAGTTTATGGTCGCAAGTTCAAGTCCCAACACATACATATTTTTTCACGCAATATTTGATAATTTCGCAAGTGTATTTCACGCAGAAGATAGTAAATGATAATCTCGCATAGAAGGGTTAGCACAGATGGTTTAGCGTGATATGTCGCAAGCAATAGGTCGCGGGATCAATTCTTACTTCACGCAAGTTTATTTTGGTTATTTCGCAAGTTAGCCTTTGATTATTTCGCAGATAAATTTCGCAAGCAAGAGAGCTAGCACAGTTGGTTGAGAGGCATGAATGTAAGCAATAGTTCGCAGGATCAATTCTCATCTCACGCATGTTTATTTTTGTTTTGCGAGAATTGTCTCTAGAACAGTTAGACTTTGATTACTTCGCAAGATCTTTCATTATTTCGCAAGAGAAGGTTAGCACAGTTGGTATGGTGTGAGAAAATGCAGGAAGTAGATCAAGGGTTCAAGTCTCACTCTTCACAATTATTTTTGATGCGAGATGTTCAGACAATTCACATAAGAGCTAAGTACCTTTTCTTAGAATATTTTACTTACAACAAACAAAAGATTTTTTATTTAATTTCCAAAATGCGATATAATCGCAAGATTTTTAAAATTCTTAAGATTTCAAAACACTTCAAAGATTTTGATTTCAAAAGATCATAAAAATGTCTGCGAATTATCGCAAAAAGTTACAAATTTCAAAGACTACAAAAAGTTAAATTATCGCAAAGATTTCTAAGATTTCAAATATTTTGATTTGATTTACAAAGAGCGATACAATCGTAGAATTACAAAAATTTCAGAATTACAATATGTTAGAATTTTTCTTGAATATTTACTTCAGATGATATGATATTATGAGAATGAAAACAGATATGAAAGCATAAAGAAACGTGAATAAAGAAACGGGAGATTATTTCGCAGACATATTTCGCAAAAAATAATTAGAACAGTTGATATGGCGCAACATTATACAAGAGGCAGATCAAGAGTTAATTTTGCAAGACTTCATTTCTCATTTCTTCTCAATCTTCAAGCAAATCATATACTTCCCAAAAGACAACAGCAAGCCGCAAAAGATAAGTACTATTTCCTTGAATATTTTATCTATGACTTTTGCGAGAAAGATTTTTGATTATATTTAACAAAAGCGATACAATTGCAAGATTTCTAAGATTTTTAAGATTTCAAAAAATTCCAGAGATTTTTTATTAAATTGGAAAAAAGCGATACAATCGCAAGATTCAAAAAATTTCAAAATATTACAATAAAGAATTCATCGCAAAAATTTAAATATCTCAAAAAATTTCAAAGATTTCAACGTTACAAAAAACAGAGAAAATTAAATTTATATATTTCTATAGAACATTTTTGATTTAAAGACGCGATATAATCGCAAGGTTTCAAAGAGGATTTCTAAGATTTCAAAATATTTTACAGAGAATTTACTTCAAAAATGATATTATGATAATGAAAGAAAGAATGAATAAAGAAATGTGAAATTATCGCAAGAAACGCGAATAAAATTTCGCAAGAGAGAAATGCAATTGCATAAGATGGCGGAATTATCACAAGAAATGAAAGAATAAAGAAATGCGAAATTATCGCAAGAGACGCGAATAAAATTTCGCAAGAGAGAAATGCAAATATGCATAAGACGGGCGCAAATCGCCTAAAAACATATAAGAACAGGACGAACTTTTATGGCGTACACCTTAGTTCACGGATTCTATTCCGTAAGAGGAAATGTCATTAAAGTGCGTCATAAGGGGGGTATCTCTTTACTTTCAATTATCATAAGAATGGGACGAACTTTTATGGCGTACACCTTAGTTCGCGGATTCTATTCCGTAAGAGGCAATGTCCTTAAAGTGCGTCATAAGGGGGGTATCTCTTTGCATGACTATGGGAAAGGCTATACCGCTGTTGGAACCTAGTCATGGAGATTTGGGATTATTGAAAATCCATCCGGGAGAGATAACTTGGATTCCAAATTATATAAGGTTATACCCTGGTTGGGCGCCCGAGAGTTTCTCCTAAGGAATGCAATGTATGATCAAGGCGCTGAGGTACAAGGTTGAGCTGTGGGTGTCCGGGATGGATGAACCTACCCTGGCCATCCATGGCAAGTCTTGGCTTACGATGTGTTCGGCCCGAAGAAAACCCCACTTAGGGTGCAGTCTTGTAACTATAAGCCATATAAGGCATAAAGGACAAAGCTGCGAAAACAACTGGTTGTTGGCAGAACCGGATGGGAAAGTGCTAGTCTTGTATGGCCGATGTATAATCCTTGAAGGGACAACCGGGGGGAGAGATAAGGGCGATACCCTCCGTTAGGGAGATGTGTATCAAAAAAGACGGCAATGTCATGGGACTTTATATTCGAAATAATATTTAGACCCGTCATATTGTCGCGTGACAGAGACAGCAATGTCATGGGACTTTATATTCGCAAGAGTATTTAGGCCCGTCATATTGCCGCGTGACTGGCCAAAAAGCCTAAAAAGAAATGATAATATGAGGTCAATGGGTTTTTGCGATAAGATTAAAAGATGAGATAAATGAAATCAATGATAAGAGGATATAAATCGCAAAGATGTCCTGCGATTTCATCGCAAAGACGGCAATGTCATAAGTCTTAAAAAGCAAAGAGAGATTAATCTCACAAGAAGGCTTAGATTTATCATATTGTCGCAGAGATTAAAATTAAATGATAAGACAAGATCAATGGATTATTACATATAAAAGTAAGAATGTCCTGCGATCTTGTCGCATAAAAGTGGCATAATAAGACCTTTAACTAGGAAGACAAAATAAGACCACAGGAGAGGTTATACCTACAAGCGTATAACAAATTGCTAACGACTTTATATTAGTCTTATTTCATTTATCATATTGCAGATCAATAACAAGAGGCAAGTATGGGAATGCATAGAATGGAAATTACTATTCATAATTCGCACTATTCATAGCACTATTTGCGACACTATTCGCAGTACTATTTGAGCACTATTCACAATTCGCAGAAATGTTCAGCAATTCACAGAAATATTTAGGAATTGGCAGGGTTATTCATAATCACGCAGACTAATTCATAAACTCGAAGATATATATCCAGAATTTCGCAGGAATTGTGATTATTTCGCAGAATGTGATTATTTTCTTAAAAGTGGTTACCACTTGAGGCAGAAGCAAGATAAGAATAAAGAAACAATTTAATCATTCAACATTTTCTCAAGGATTCTCCTTCATAGATAAAGAACAAAGGCAGTTAGGGATTACCAAGAAAATATTTTATGTTCTTTATCTTCTCGGCAAGAATCATTTCCAAAATGGGCAAGAATTCTCACCAAAAATGTAGAAATAATTTCGCATGAATAGAGGCAATATTTTTCATTCAAGAGCGGATACTTCTTATATTTCGAGGATTGACTACTTCTTATACTTCTTCAAGGATACTTCGTATACTTCATTCTTTATACTTCGTGTATTTCAAAAGATGATACTTCTAATTATTTCTCAAAGCTTCAGAACTTCGCAAAAGAATAGAGGCAAGTATATACTTTTTTAAGTTTGGTATTCTTTCACTAGTTCCTTCGTCAACAAATATCAGAGACTACTACAACAACGAATTTTTTCTTAAAGATTGCTCTTCAAGCAATATTCAAGAAAAAAGAGGCAAAATGTAGGAGCAGAATCTCGCAACAACAACGCTCTTGCAAGGATTTCTTCCACACATGGCAAGTGTCGCAAATAGTTATAAGAAATGACGAAATATGTGAAGATTTTATCATTACTCGCAAGAATAAAGTGATAGTTCGCAAGAAATTTAGCAAGAAGGAAAAATCCTGCGAGACATGGAGAAAGTTGAGAGAAATGAAGCGGAGTTCGAGAGAAATGAAGAAAGCTTGCGAAAGATACTACCGCAGAACTTAGATCCGAAATTAAGGGAAAGCTTAGCTGTAAATGAGCTGTCATGAGCTGTCATCCACTATGTAACTGCCTATATAAAGAAGAGAGCAGGAGAGAGAAAGGGGGGATAATTTTAGGAGGAGAGAGAAAGTTATTTTGCAGAGAGGGTTTTTAGAGAGAGAAAATATAATTTCTTTATCATCTTCTTCCCCAAAACTAGATCTAGAATTCTTCCAAGAACTCCATTAATGGAGATTGTAGACGTAAATTAATGTAGTTACAAATTATTATAGTGGAGATCCGTGGATGTAGATCACATTGATTGAACCACGTAAAAATCTTGGTGTTTATTTATAATTTTAGTATTTTTATCATCATTTTTATATTTAGATCTAGGAATTGTTATCAAGATTTGATATGGGGTGTGTTGTAGGAATTCCTGCAACTACATGCAAATCGAACTACAAGAAGGAGGCTTTCATCTATAGACGTCACCCTCATGATTGACAAAAATTAGCACTCAAGAGATCAAAATAGTGCTGAAATTGGTGTGAAATTGGGTAGCTCACCATTCTACCCGGAATTAACGTACGGTGACACACACTCAAAAGAAGCTCTTTAGTAAAGGAAGAATTTTTGGTCGGTGCCTTGGTTGATATGAAAATGGGTAGTCTCCACTAATGATTGATCAGCAACTCTAATAACGCACTTCTCCCTGCACCAAATTTGCATCACTGGCATGATTAAATCCATTATTTAACACTCTAAAAAGCAAGAAATCGAACGTAGTTCCCTAACATTTCCAAGTTCAATTATGTCGGTCAGAATTCTCTATGTAAACATACCTAGAAGTATGCTAGTGACTCTAAAATCTCTAAAAGTTTAAAGTTGTATGCAATTTTATTTTATTTATGTATGCAAAATGCAAAAATATATGCTTAGCCACTCCCCCACACTTAAACCTTACATTGTCCTCAATGTAATTGAATCGTCCAAATAAAGTCAAGGTGGGAAATCCTAATATGATATGGAACAAGAAAAATAAACACACAAAACAAAAAGCAAATAAAAACAAAAGGATAAGAAATACAAAACCGGTGGGTTGCCTCTTACTTAGCGCTTGTTTTAAAGTTGACGGCCCGACATAGCTCTTGCTTCACATTACTCCTCTAGAGGGAGCAAATCTTCAAATGGAAGTTCATCCACATTAACATAGGCGATGTTCTCATAGTATGGCTTCAATATATGGCCGTTGACTTTGGAAACCGAGTTGTCTCTAAGACTAGTAATTTCAACTGCACCATAAGGAAAAACATTAGTAACAACATATGGTCCAATCCAACGGGACCTTAACTTTCTAGGAAATAATTTAAGGCGAGAATGAAATAAAAGGACTTTTTGCCCCACGATGAAACTTTTACGAGAAATCATCTTGTCATGAAAAAGATTGGTCTTTTCCTTGTAAATCCGGGCACTCTCGTAAGCATCATTACGTATCTCCTCTAGCTCATTTAGTTGCAATTTTCTTTGTTTCCCCACTTCATCATACTCCATGTTGAATTTCTTTATCGCCCAATAAGCCTTATGTTCAAGTTCAACCGGAAGATGACAAGCTTTGCCATAAACCAACCGATATGGAGACATACCAATCGGTGTTTTGTACGCCGTTCTATACGCCCAAAGTGTATCATTGAGCTTAAAGCTCCAATCTTTCCTTGTTGTATTCACCGTTTTTTCAAGAATGGACTTGATTTCACGGTTTGAGATTTTCGCTTGTCCACTATTTTGTGGATGGTAAGGCGTACCAATCTTGTGTGTTATGTTGTACTTCTTGAGGAGAGCGTGAAAAGACTTCTTGAAATATGATCCTCCATCGCTTATCACCACTCTTGGTGTGCCGTGCCTAGTGAATATGTTTTCTCTTACAAAATCACAAACAACTTGAGAATCATTAGTTTTGGTGGATCTAGCCTCCACCCATTTCGAAACATAATCTATGGAAAGAAGTATATAAAAATTTCCATTCGAAATGACAAAAGGGCCCATAAAATCGATACCCCACACATCAAAAATCTCTACGGTGAGAATTGGTGTGAGTGGCATTTGATTTCAAGCACCTAGATTGCCCGTTCTTTGACATCTATCACACGATTTACAAAAAACATATGAATCTTCAAACAAGGTGGGCCAATAAAATCCACTTTCAAGAACTTTGAGAGCGGTACGTTTAGAACCAAAATGGCCACCACAAGCAAAAGTATGACAAAAGTAGAGAATAAATTGAAATTCGGAGTTAGGTACGCACCTTCGTATTATTTGATCAACGCCATATTTCCATAAGTATGGTTCATCCCACACATATTGCTTCGCTATCTTCTTAAGTTTCATCTTTTGGAAGTTAGACATTGTACTAGGTACCTTCCTTGTCACCAAATAATTCACTATATCCGCATACCAAGGTGTGGATTCTTCCAAGGAGAAAAGTTGTTCGTCCGGAAAACGGTCTTGTAATGGAAGTTCTTCTTGAGACATAACAAGTCTACTAAGATGATCCGCAACGGTATTCTCCACACCTTTCTTATCTCGAATTTCTATGTCGAACTCTTGTAGTAATAGAATCCACCAGATTAGTCTTGGCTTAGCTTCTTTCTTCTTTATTAATTATCTAAGTGCGGCATGATCGGAATACACAATGACCTTTGTATCCACCAAGTATGATCGAAATTTTTCCAATGCAAACACTATAGCCAATAACTCCTTTTCCGTGGTAGAATAGTTGATTTATGCATCATTAAGGGTCCTAGATGCATAATAGATAACATGGGACAACTTGTCTACTCTTTGACCCAAAACGGATCCAACCGCATAATCACTAGCATCACACATTAGTTCAAATGGAATATTCCAATCCGGTGACTTGATAATCGGCGCAATTGTCAACATTGCCTTCAATTTGTCAAAAGCATCATTGCATTCCTTGTTGAAGTTAAAAGGTACCTCCTTTTGTAGTAACTTGCACATCGGCATGGATATTTTGGAGAAATCCTTGATAAACCGCCTATAGAAACCTGCATGGCCAAGAAAAGAACGAACTTCCCTCACCGAAGTGGGATATTGTAAGTTTCTTATTAAATCTATCTTTGACTTGTCCACTTCGAGCCCTTGAGATGACACAATGTGACCAAGTACTATGCCATGGTTTACCATAAAATGACATTTCTCCCAATTAAGAACAAGGTTAGTGTCTATGCATCGTTTAAGAACTAGTTCAAGGTTATCTAAAAAAATATCAAAAGAATTGCCATAAACACTAAAGTCGTCCATAAATACCTCAATAATGCGCTCCACGTAATCCGAGAATATACACACCATGCATCTTTGGAAAGTATCCGGTGCATTTCAAAGACCAAACGACATCCGTCTATACGCAAACGTTCCAAACGGACAAGTAAAAGTGGTATTCTCTTGGTCCTCCGGTACAATAACAAGTTGATTGTATCCCGAATAACCATCCAAGAAACAATAATACACTGCACCATTTTAAGGAATTTGAAACCAAGTTTTGCAACGTCTCTAGTGTCGTTGCGACATTACCATTTGCTAATCCCCGTTCCTAAATTTTCGCAACGGCTAATATACGTTACGAATTCAGCAACCGCGATAGGAAGGTTGCGATTAGCAACTACTCTGGGTTCAAGCGTGCGAAGCACGTGTGTGGAACACTAGGATTGATAATTACGCCCAAGTCAAACTTCGGTCAAGTATGTTTCTTTTTGCTTCCACCCTTCAGCCAAGATTATCCTATATCCTACCCCTTAGTCGATTTTATCTTCATCTTTATTTTTTCTCCTCCACAGACACCGACTCATCCAAGTCTTTCTTCTCCTCTCCATCTTCATCTTCATCACCATCTCGATCTGCTAAGCTGAGCTCTGTATTCTCTTCTCAATCTCTAAACTCTATCATCGTGTAGAAGTGTATCATCATGTATAATCTTTAACGAGTTTTTTAGGGTTTACAGATTTTGATATCTAGGGTTTCAGTTGCTATTTTAAGGGTTCAGATACTTTGATGTCTAGGATTTAAATTTTTTGATTTAAGTTTATCGAATCTATGATTCAAGTTATGAACAGACTAAACAAAGCATCACACTCAGAAAAAGATCTGTAAACAAAAAATGAAAGAGCAGAAGAGAAAAAATGATTGGTATCAATGGATGAATTTAGTGATATCGGAACCATATTATTTTGTTACTTGATTGTTCGTACCTCTGCAAATTCAAATCTTCTCATCTGATTTCTCCTACCTTCTTCTTCGTTGGGTATAAAAACTCAATCGTTAAAACTCATATTTTGATTGTATTGAAAAATCTAAGATATGGGTTTTGGTTTTGATTGATTGTCTGATATGGGTTTTGATTTGTTTAATTTTTTGCAGGAAATTCAAGCAGTTTTGGCTTTGTTAATGTTGGTTACATTCAAGGTACGTTGACTTTGTAGGTTTTCAGATTTGTGGGTTTCTTATGGTGATTGTGAATATCAGTGCTGTTTTTCATCTTTTTAGTTCGATATACCCTTTTATTTATGATTTTAGTTCATGGGGTTATTTCCCGTTTGCTTGTTGGATTGATTTTCTTAGCTTATGCGGGATTTGATGCTATAGACATTAACGTTTGCTAGGTTTTTTTTTTTATTATGTTCTTGTTCTATTATTATCTATTGATTACAATTTGAGTATGAGTTTCTAATTGGGACTTTGAATGTGTAACTTCTCTTTGTCAGTTCTATGCAATAAGGCTCACTTGTATCTGGTTTTAAGTTTTCATTAAATTGCCGTTCTGGTTGGTTATGCCCCTATAACTATTTGTTAATGAGTCTCGGTATGATATTTTCAGTTTGATTTTCTGACCGGAACAGTTGGTGATATCTGTACTTCGATATCAACCTTGAAGTCATTGTAGATTATTTCCTATATTCCGTTAAGGAGGTGTATTTTAGTAGGCAGGTTCTTGATACTTAAGTGATTAGGTGCTTGATGTGGGATGGTATCTGTAGCAGCACAATCTAGGATTAGTAGTGCTGAATAGTTGGAGAAGTGATGGAAAAATTTCATTATATTCATGTGGTATCCAAGGATAAAGTGATTTTTGTAAATTGTTTTAGGGAAAAATTAAAAGTAGTTCTTTACACTTGTAGCGATATTGATTTTCTAAGTCTACTCCGTCGTTGTTTCATGCATCTAGGAAGTTGATCAAGTACAAAAAATTATCTTAATTAGTTAACATGTTAAATTCCTTGGAGGCTATTTTTCCTGGTGTTGTATAGCTTGGTGGAAAACAAGGGAATGGGGTCTCAGAAAATTAGTGGATGCGTTAACTTTTTTGAATCATGTTACATATGCAGTTGGAAGATATACTTGGTAGATGTATTGTATTACCAGTGTGTATGTAGGCTAGTTCAGTGTTTTTAGTATGTTTCCCGTTGAAGGTGAAGCTGGTTTAACTCTTGCATCTTAGCAGGACACCTGCCAATGCTTTTCCATTGCTGATGGACGAGATCCTGAACTGTTCGTGTTATTACAATTTTCTCTCAACTTCTCTCAACAAAATTGTGTTGTTTCATAATATATATTAAGTGAAAATGTCAATGGAAAATAAGGATGTAGATTAATGTTAGGAAGTTGCCCAGTCAAACTGTCATCCATGATATTAAGTTTAGCGTCAAGATGTGTGGTTTAATGCAGCTATGTATATGATAGGCAAATGGCCAGAGATTTTGTTGAACAGCTAAAAGTGACCAACTGTCCCTGTCTGGCCTTTCTTCTTCTTCTCAATACGTCGATCTTCAGTAGTCATAATGTGGAATATCTTATGCAACTTTTTGTATTATTAAGGTTTTTGAATGAGTAGAAAGTATACTTATTGGTTAGAACAGCTAGTTCCATGATATTGCTAGTGGTCTTAATTTGGTTTTTTATCAACCGGGCCACATAGATGCTTTAAGTAAATCTTAGCCAGACCAGTTAGTGAAAGAGGAATCTTGAGATGGATTTCTTTCTAATGTTTTGTTTTTCTCAAAGGTTTGTATTTTGGTTGATACTCCAATATTTTTTGGTATAGTTTTTAAGGTTAAATTCAGTCAATTTCATTGTTTTTATTTGTTTTGCAGGGGTTTCTAATTTAGTTTCTTTGCTCATTGATATACAATTGGCTCTCTGCTACATGGTTGTATTCTTCGGTAAGTATTCTTATTGGCATTTGTTGCATTACATTGGAAATAAATTACACAGTTTTGTGGTTGTATTTAAGTAATACTAGTACCAATTTTCCGAGAAAACTAGTTTCTTGTAGCTAGTTACTAGCGATCACCATCCACATGCTCTAAGTCCTCAGTATGGACAACTCGTTGTGAATGCCTGGTCCGATAGTCCAGGATTCGCTGTGTCAAAAGGGCCGAGTGACTAGTTTTCTAAAGTTTTCATACTTGTATACATTGAATCCCATTTTCACTCCTATCATGTGTTTTTGTTGTCGTTTTTCCACTGCTTTTTTCATCATTCCATTCTAAACTTTGCTTAACTGTATTTTCTTATTACAGTGGTGTTCACAACTTTGCTTAACTGTATTTTCTTATTGCATTGGTGTTCACTTTAAATCAGCAACCTCCTTACTCTGAACTAGGTACGAACTGAACTTCATTATTTTCTATTTATCGTTCATGTTTAATTTTCTCCAGTCTATTGTCGTCTCCTAACACTCCTTTTGTATTAGCAAGTTTTTAGTGCTTTGGTTGTCTTTGACTAAATTAGTGACAAACTGACACCTTAATATCAAGAATTAACTGTTGATAAATTTCAGCGTTGATATGAAGATATCTTTATAGTTCAGATTATACATTCTGGTTAGTTGAATAACAGAGCTGTTAGGTCTCCTGGCCTGTAAGATATTCATTTCGAGAACAACATTTTTTTTCCGTATGAAAATAGAATGTCCACTTGGGTCGCCACAATATAGTGTTCCATTGCATTGTACATCAATTTTGAATTTCTAAGTTTTTTCTTGTACTCTAGAAATAGCCAATAATATAAATTATACAATGCCAACTTAGCTATTTTATCGCACCTCATTTTAGATTGTTTCCCCTACACAAGATTTTACTTGAGTCTAGGATGTCCCTTTGTGGTCATTGGTGAAAGGGTTAAAGAGTACTTGCAGATATGTTTCCATCCTTTTGGATATAGTGAAGTTTATTTAAAAATCAAACTGAAGTGATTCGGTGAGAAAGTTTGAGAGTGGTATCTCCAAAAAGATGTATCTTGAATCCGTACCTACTCATCCCTGCAAGGTTTTCATGTCTAATAGCTTGTTATTATATTCATCTCAATGGTGACTTCAGCAAGTGATGCATATGATAAGATAATTCAATTTCACATTCTGATGGACTTTTCTAGGTCACGCTACTAGGTTGACGCCATTGCAATTGGAAGTCATATTGACTGAAGGATTAGTTCTGAAACTTTCTTTTTGAGATGTCTTATCAATTTTGTAGTAAGACTCGTTGTCAGAGAATTTGAATTTTGGATCTTCAAAGTGTGGATTCCTGAAAATAAATGTGTGTTTGGCAGTTTGAATTTCGAGCTTTGAATTCGTCCAATTGTATACGAACAAGTCGTTTTATTTTTTATCTCTCGATTACGTGAGATCTGCTACTCTGTTTCAATTTAACCTCCTCTTAATTCGTTTAGTTTCTAGAACACCCTTTCTTTCACTGGCGTGTTTTCTGCTTTAACCCTTACTTTGTTATCTGACCAGATACTCTAACAAGAGTGTCTATCTTTCGGTATAGTGGATCTGGGACTATTTCCTAATGTGCTTAATCATTGGTGAATTTTGATTCTCATTGTTACACATACATTTGGTAATTTTAATGAAAATGAAACCCTGGGTTTAAAAAAATGGAGGGTTTTGTGATCAATCTGATGATTGGGGGTACTTAGTATTTTGATACAACTACTTACGGACACAAGGTGTTGTTTTTATTCACATTCAGTTAGTCTTAAGTTTCAATTTCTTTGTTTTATTCTTGAAATGTACTTGTTATGTGCTTATGTTGTTTGATTATATCTCTGAAAGACTAAATCTCTATATCGTTGTATTATGCGAGTTATTTGAAATTTCCCCTGTGTGTATATCTCTGCATTATGCAAGGAGACTGAATCTCTCTATGTCTTTGTTGTTAATGTTTATTGCAGGCTCCGAAGAAAGGTGTTAAAGCTCCAGTAGCAACAAAGAAGAAGAGTGTAAGTTATAATCTCCTAGTGTTGGTAATTTTCTTTAAAAATATGTCTGTATTTTGAATCCTCATGTCCCCTTTTTCTTATCTTGTATTACTATATCTTGTACAAAACAACTGTAGTGTTCTGTGAAATATGTCCGTGAGTTTTGAGTATCATCTTTATGTTTTTGAGACCTATAAGTAAGGGTAATTTTGTAGTAATGCTTATAGAGTCGAAGATTGTATTTGATTCATCCCTAAAGATCCTTGTGTTTCCATCTTTCTAACCCACTTTCTTATATCTCCACTGCAAGTATAAATTTCTCGGTTGCTCAAGAGTCATGATCAAGTAAAGTGAACTCATTTCTTATTTCTTAGTTCATGTACTAATCTTTATTGTCAAAAGCAAGTCAATACATAAATTGTATTTGATCTTCATACACAAATCTTTTAGGTTTTCTTTCTTTTAGGTTTTTTTTTTTTAATTTCATTTCTATTCTTAAGTCGACTAAATTGATCACTCCCCGTTTCAGTTGGTTTTTCAAGTTATATTCGATCTTCTCTCTCAATCTGTCTCTTGATGAACTCGGGTTTAGAGGGTTTTAAGTAGTTTTTTCCTCAAAATTTAGGGGGATTTTTTCTGTGTGTTTTCAAGCTTTCTAGATAGGAAAGGTGTAAATATTGTTGGCTATTTTATGGTTTTGCAATAAATCATAGTTTAAGTTAAGATGGGTTGGTATATCCTTTGATTAAAGTCTGGTTTAAGTTCTTGTTGTGTACTTGAGATTTGATTAAAGTTGATGTTGCATCAAGTTTTAAGTAGTAATGCGCTATCCATGTAGCTCTTGAATAGTAATTAGATGTTCTTTCTATTTTTGTCTTGCTAATTTTATCCCTATAGTATTGTTAGTAAATTGTAAATGTTTATGCCTTTTACGATGTTGTCTATTCAGTTCACTCGCAGAGTCTAATAATAGTATAAGGTATAGTTTTATTATAGTAATGTATAAAATATAATGATTTAGGAGCTGAATAATAACAAACACAAGTTCTTATGCATTACTGTTAATGATTTGTAGTTCTGGATTGGTTCTTGTGTGGTAATGATACTTTTTCTCAGAATGTTGTTAATGTAAGATGCTAGATATTCAGTCTAAGTATGAATTGATGCCTACTGGTCTGTCATTCTTTATTCACTCGTGCATTATCTTTTTTGATAGTGTGAAGTTATCATTCTTGCATGATTGTGGTTATCTTTGACACCATATTTTGAATAAGAATAACCATGTAGGTAATATGAACAAATGTGTAATACATGTAATAGGGAAAGTAGATGTCTGAATAAGAGCTTAATGAACTTAAATGATAATTCATTTGTATAAAGTAACCATTTTGTGATCATTGGCGAGTAACCTATTTGAATTAGATGGTAACATAAGTAAGACATGAGATTTGACTTGGTCTTCAAGTGGATGTACATTATCCGGTATACCATTAGTCATCTTGTAAATTATAGGTGCTGGCGTGATTTATTCTTCATTGTAATTCAGTCTGATGAACAAATAGATGAATAAACTATTTAGAAAAGTATTGAATCCACCATTGGAGAAGCAAGGAATAAGTACTGCAGTAATTAATTTTTAAAGTTATGTATGTCATTGAAAGTACTTGGCTAATACTATGATGTCCTTGTCCCTTGGATACTTGATAGTTTCAGCAAAATGTGTGCAAACTTGTATAACACATTATAAGTTGAATAAAATTCATTTGCATTAGAAAGGTCTCAAGGCATAAATATTTTTTGCTTGAATGTAGATTAACCACTTTTTGTTACAACTTCTCCTTATACATGTCCATCAATCTATGCTCTGACATTTTAGTTTTGTTGGAATTTTCTACTATACCAACTTCTATGTTTATTTCTTATCTTGCCTATCTATGCTAAAACTTATGTACACTTAAGTGCAGAAGTTCTTTTTCCATGTCCGAACTTCGTCCATAGATGCTTTTGTATTTGATTAGATGCTTTATGTAGACTTATGTACACTTAATGATTATATTTAGATTGGTTGTTGGTGGCGACTTGAATGTACATTTGTGCTACTTTTAATTTTTGTTCTTGATTTTTTCTTAAGTGTGAAGGTTGTAACTTAGTTTTCTATGTGAATCTAATACGATTTTCTTCTTTCCATTTTAGGGTTTGTCAAGGTTGAAGAACTGAAGTACTTTGGAGATCTGAAGAACATTGAAGGTATAAGTTTGATATGTTCTTTTATGGTATAAGTTGGATAGACAACTAGCTCTATTATTTGGTTGTATCATTTGTTGTTAGAAATGTACCCTCGAGTTATAATTGAAGTAGATATATAAATTTCGTGGAATGGATTTAGTATAGTTCAAAATGATAGTATTTTTTCATTAATCTGATGTTGTGTACATATCATATTCATAAGGTGCATGTCAGAATTGTAGTAGATATCATATCAAAAAATGCTGCTAATTTTGTATTGATGTATTATACATATACTGAAAGAATTTTAACATAGATATTGTCTTTAGGGTATGTCATCTATGGTTGATAAGGGATGGATGAAATGTCCTTGTAATTATGCTACATAGAAGGTGTTAGGTTATTCGTAGAGTTTGTTAATAGAAATGGTGGCGGAAATACCTTATTCTCATGCCCTTGTAGTAGATTTAAGAATGGTAAAGGATTGGGGCCACTTAGTGAAATTTCATTGCATCTGCTTAAGTATGGTATTCTTTCTACATACACGACATGGCGTTTTCATGGGGAAAAGTTAGAAGTAGAAGCACGGTCACATGTGAATAACACTAGTAATGGCGATGTAGCTGAGAATGTAGAAAATGTTAATGTAGGAGATGTAGTTGTTGATCCTGCTATAGGTGAGGCTGAAAATTTAGGAGATGTTGTTGAGGATGGTGCTGCTGTAGCATATAACAATATTGGAATATATAGTGGGGTTCATAATGATGTTGGAACTAGGAAAAAGAAGAAAAAGGAATCTGTCTATGAGCATGCAAAAGAACCCTTGTATCCGTCGTGTCCTAAAGGAGTGACAGCATTGTATGCTTCTATCAAGTTGAATCACATAAAAACACAATATGGGTTTTCTGATAATGGTATGACTGCACTCTTAGAGTTGATGAAGGAGTTGCTTCCCGGAGAGAATACACTGCCATCTAAGTACCCAGAAGTGAAAAAGATGATCCAAGAACTAAGAATGGATTATATAACATATGATTCCTGTGTAAATGACTGTGTTTTGTATTGGAAGGATCATGCATCGCTGGTGAAGTGTCCTGTTTGTCGAGAATCTAGGTATAAGAAGGTTTTTAATGATGAGAGGAAGCTTACTACCGTTGCTCAGAAGACGGTTAGACATTTTTCGTTGATTACAAGGCTGAAAAGGTTTTACAGCGAACCATGTATCGCGGAGGCAATGACTTGGCATTCTAGAGCAAAGTCAGATATAAACGTCATGCGTCATACCGTCGATTCTTCAGCTTGGCGATGTGCAGATAGTTTTTCTCCAGAGTTTGCCAAGGAACCAAGGAATGTTACACTTGGGATATCAACTGACGGTTTCAATCCGAATGGGTGTTTTGGTCTTGCACACAGTTGTTGGCCGGTGATTATCTGTATTTATAATTTGCCTCCTTCGTTGTGTATGAAGCGGGAATTCTCTTTGTTGTCGTTGCTGATATCAGGCCCAAAAGCACCCGGTAAAAACTTTGATGTTTATTTAGAAATACTGGTAGATGAGTTGAAGAAGTTATGGGATGGTGTACTAGCATTTGACTCTTTCAGCCAAACTGAATTTTTGATGAGAGCACGGTTGCTGTGGGCTATTCACGATTTTCCAGCGTTAGGGACTTTAGCGGGATGTGTAACTCATGGATATTGTGCATGTCCTAATTGTGGAGAAGGAACTGTTGTTGATTATCTGCCATTTTCTAAGAAGTTATGCTACAGGGGAAACCGAAGATGGCTACCATCGAAGCATAAGTATCGCGATGATAGGACAAATTTCGATGGACGGGTGGAGCATGGTAGAGCTCCATGGACACTAACAGGGCTGCAGATACAAGAGATTCTAGGTAAAATCAGTTCCAAGAAGGGCAAGAGAAAACAACCATCATAAGCAAGTCTCAAACGTAAAAGGAAAGCTGATACCATCAAGGTTAGTCCTCTGTCATATATTCATTTGATTTATGTTTTTCTTTACCTTGGAGATTCGCACTGTTTTTGAAAGTGCTTATTCTGGATATATAAACTCTTTCATTTGTTATGGGCTTGGTTTGCCACCTTCATGTTTTGTTGTTGTGCTCACTTGCAAATTAAAAAACAATGGTAGAAATTAATTTCTTTGGCTCTTTAGATTTGCTGAGAAAGTTTCATTTCTCTGAAGCTGGTATAGTAAGCTTTAGCACATTATGTTCAATGAATTCCCATGAAGCCATATTTTTTTTCAATCTTTTTTGATGTTCATATTGCTTCCTGTTGATTGAATTTAAAAGTTGGTTTGAGCTTGTAGTTGAATTGATTTGGGGACGAATATGAGCGAAGATCGATTCTATTTGTTTAATCATAACTTCTAACTATTCTAGTGATTTACTATATTGAACTGTGAATCTTGTAATGAGAAATATCATAAATCAAGCACATAATAAATTGGTATTGCTGAGTTTTCCATTAATTGATGTGATTAAAAAGATAAGTTGATTAATTAGATTGAGCAATGTTGTTTGTTTAGCATACACTTTGTTTAAATGGATTGATTCTAGGGGGATGCTATATAGGTACCAAGTTTTTGTATTACACTGATGATCATGTTAAGATATTTGAACCTATATTGAATCGTTTGTGCAATATGGATTGATATACACGATGAGGAGATTGTACCACCTTCGGTCATGTCTACCATGGGTGTTTCAACATTGTCTGTCTTTGGTCAGGGGTAATACTAAATAGTGATCTTCATGTTGATATGTATATTTAATTGAACAACAATAGCATAAGTCGATTCTGCTTTCCCTTGTTTCTTCTCACAGTCATTGGTGTGGTTTGAAATTCAGTAACTTGACCTTTGTTCTTATGTTATCTATTTTCAGGAAGTTGAAGATGATTACAATGTTGAAGATGAGGTTAATGACCATTCTCTGTTCACCCGAAGATCTATTCTATTTGATTTGCCCAATTGGGGTTCAAATGAGATTCGCCATATTATAGATGTCATGCACACAGAGAAGAATATAATGGAGCATCTTCTGAATACTATTATGGGAAACAACAAGTCAAAAGATAGTCCGGCTGCACGTCAAGATATGGAAGATATGGGGATAAGAAAGAAGTTGTGGTTGAAAGAGGATGCTGAGACTGGTAGAACAACAATGGAAAAAGGATCATTTGAGATGACGAAGAAGGAGAAAATGGACTTTTGTACAGTTTTGAAGAATCTAAGGGTGCCTTTCGGTTTCTCTTCAAATCTTCGCAACTACGTCAGTGTTAATCCTCCGGAGCTAAGGAATTTTAAATCTCATGATTACCATGTAGTAATGCAGCACTTGCTTCCATTGCTGGTTCATACTGCAACATCGCTACCTAAAGAGCTACGAGTTTCTCTTCTCTGGATCAGCATATTTTTCAACATTTTGTGTGCGAAGGTTGTAAACCGAGAACATCTGCTAAAAGCAAAAGCCAGCCTTATAGAAGCAATATGTGTTCTGGAGAAACATTTTCCTCCGTCGTTCTTTGTTATCAGTATTCACCTGATGATTCATCTAGCAGATGAAGCTTTAATCTCCGGTCCGGTGAGATTCAGGTGGATGTATCCCTTTGAGAGGTAAAATTTCACAACTGACTTTGTTTTTTAATATATATAATCTGAGTAATGTCTAGAACTTGACAGACTTTGTTGTTTAATTACTACTTTTTAGGTTAATGAAAGGTTTCAAAGGGTTAGTGCGCAATAAAAGGTATATTGATGGGTGCATCGCAAGAGGGTATACGCTGCGAGAAGCAAGCTTGTATGGCATGGAGGGCCTGTCAAAGTATGGTGATGGTACTCATAAGCATACTCGTCAGGCATTTTTTGATGATGACGATGAGTTTGCTGATGAAATGCCTTTAAGTAAACCTAAGGATATTATTCTAACTCAGGTGCAATTTGAACAAGCTCGCAAATGGCTTCTCTCTAAGTATGATGGATTAGATGATTGGCAAAGAGTTTTAATTTTACACCTTTGAGCTGTTATATGTCTATCGATATAATTGTTTTGAATTATCTTTTAACTGTAGGAAGTATGAATCATATGTTAATGGTCATAGAAACTGTCCCTCAAAGAGTTTTCTTTTGTGGTTACGTGAAGAGGTAACATATTAGCCTAAATTATGTACCTTGACTCTCTTTCTCTAATCTATGTAATTACAATTCATATTTTACTAATTAGCTTAATATAATCAGTTTTTCTTTATGAATGTGTGTGGTTTGGGTTCTGTTGTATTTTGTTACGCAGGTGATTGCAGTGCAGGTCAATTGAAGCGGTAGTATCCACCCGGGGTCATATCAATCCCTGGTAAGTACACTTCCTTTGCTTATGCTTATCATATTGAGGTCAAACTTATGGATATTAATCTTTATTATGTAATTACTTTTCATGTACAATGATGTTCATGTAATTTCTACGGACTATGTTGTTGGTACTCCGGTAAGTCTTTGTTGTGATCTTCGTTACATTATCATTTGTATTTTATTACACCATTGAGTCTTCATAACAACTGTCTTAACTTATATGGTCTTTTTCTTTTTCTATTTGTGCAGTTCACACTTTTGTCAGACCTGGAACCAACTCTCAAAGCTCTTAAAGATAAGCTCTTGACTAAAAATGTGCTTTGAATTTGTAATGAGCATTGATTGTTAATTGGTGGATTATGTGTTTGAACTTATGGGAACTATTTGAATGTATGGACTACAGGAACAATAGATCAGCTCTCTTTTATGGAATCGAAAAGGGAGGAATCAGGGCTTCCCCATCATACTCGTTAGTAATATATTTCTGTCCTTGAAAACTCACTTAAAGATTACTGATTAGATATTTAGTAATACATCACTTAAGGTGTTGCACTCAGTGGTCCAGCTATTTTCTTGTGAACAAATTTAGTGGCTTCCAAATTAAACACCAAATTATTGACAGTAGGTGTCTTTTATTTTCAGGGTGTTCTAGAGGCTGTTCGTATAAGTCTTGCAGGTTATTCTACATATAGGAGTTACTCTGAGTTTGTTGATCGTTTAATTTGGTATGTTAGCTCTGGAACTTATGTACGGAAGGTAATTATTACTTCAACTGTTCAATTTTTGAGCATTAAGTATCTTTGGTTGATTTGCCTTTTCATAATCATTGTGCTGAGGTTTAGTTCTAGAATTTAGTACCCTGGTTTGTCCTTGTCATATAGCATATACTTTATTAATGTCTTATATGTCTCAGACATTTCCGTCAAGTCCTAATTTCGTTTATGTTTTTATTTACCACGCAGTTATGATGAAAAAGCTTTGACGGAGAAGCAATCAATATATTTGATCAAATTCAAGTAAGACCTATTCCCTCGTAGCATCTTGTTTGAATTTAATCCTTTTGACAAGTCATTTAGTGTAGTTATCCTACACCGCATAAACATCAATCCTCAGAGTAGTGTGCTTTTTGTACTAGAAATACACATGATTTTTTGCGAGTTGTTTACTTTGATAAGCAATCACTATCTTTGATCTTTTTTTTTGTCTCTGTCGTTAGCATTAAGTTATGGAGTCGGTATGTATCCCTCTGATAAACTTGCTTTTGGTCACTACATGCTTTTACTAGGATAGTTGTTTACTTTGATAAGCAATTGATCAATTTTTTTTACTGTCGTTACCTTTAAGTTATGGAGTCGGGTATCCCTCTGATAAACTTTCTTTCAGTCTGTACATGTTGTTACCAGGATAGTATTGTCTATTAACAACATTGTGTTGCTTTTCAAATTTAGGCTGCTTTTCGAAGCTTCAAAAAAAAACATGATGTTGGAAGCCAGTTGACAGGGGAGCAAGCTGATGCGTTTTTAAGGATTTGGAACATGGAGCTATAAATTGCACAAATCATGGAGGTATGTAGACATTCTGTGTTTAGTCTGTCTTTAAATGGGATATCACACAGTAGAGTTTCCCATTACAAGATGTAAGTTTCATTTTAGTTGTGCAACGATAGATAACACTTTATTTGGAATTTGTCTATGCAGTTGATGGGACTAGGTGTGCTAGCTCCATAATTGATATACAACTGTTCAATAGGTGAGTCCAATTGTACCGTTTAAAGCTGCTCAAGTTGTTTTCACAAGTTTTATATTTAACTGATTTTTTTTTCTGCAGTCTTTTATTGCATCGTGAGTGTTGTACGTTTTCCAACGGGGAATACGTGAAATCTGGTTTAGCTGATCTAGAAAGATGGATAGTGAATGTTACAGATGAGGTATTGTGATTATCTGCCTTCTTTTCAGTTTGAGCTTTATTAGTTTTTGACTCGATATTTATAGGCATACTGGTTATCTGATTGGAATAATTTGTGATGCTTTGTTCGCAGGTTGATTGAATGATATTGTGTTATGAGATCAGAAATTATGGTTGGAGAACAAAGCAACAACCATTAGGTCCTTTAGAAGCTGCAAGATTTGTAAGTTTATGTAGTATCTCCTTATAGTGATTTAAGTTGGAAGAACTTAGGAATTTCGTAACTTTCCATGAACTGAACTTAGGAACCAAGTATGTTTCTAATGTGTACACTAGTTTGTTGTGATACTTAGAACACATTTGTATACTTTTTGTTAAAATCAATTGAAGAATCCATTTTCATAATTTCATACAGTTTTGTATGTTGAATGAATGAATGAATTTATGTTGAATGAATGTATATCTGTGGAAATGGTGAATGTGGGGAACTGGGTAACTGCAGGGGGAATGTGGGGGGAAATGGAATTTGACCAGTTCAATGAAGACTTGACCTTTTTTTTTATGTTGCAAAATATTAGCAACATCTTTAATCTGTTGCTAAATTAGAACTAGAACCAGTTAATTAGAACCAGAACCAATAACATTTTAGTTCCGGCTAGGGGTATTCCTGTCATTAGAAACATCTTCGCAACGGCAGATTTTGGTTGCTAATAAACAGATTTGCAACGGCACAGTAGGTTGCGAATCCCCGTTGCTGACCAAGATTCGCAACGGAGCTTATGCCGTTGCGAAAAATGCAACACCATGTTTTGGAATGGCAAACTGTCGTTGCGAACCCAGTCAGCAACGGCCAGAATCCGTTACTATTTTCTAAAAATGGTGTAGTGATAAGAATGCCCCGCTAATCGCTCCAACATTTGATCAATGAAAGGTAAAGGAAAGTGATCCTTTCGGGTTGCGGAATTAAGCTTTCTATAATCAATGCACACTCTCCAACCGGTTTGAACTCTTGTAGGAACAAGTTCATCGTCTTGATTTCAAACAACCATAACACCGAACTTCTTTGGCACCACTTGTACCGGACTTACCCACTTGCTATCGGAAATTGGGTAGATCACCCCCGCACTTAGCAATTTGAGTATCTCTTTCTTCACAACCTCCATCATGGGAGGATTAAGCCCGTTGAGCATCACGTACCGGCTTCACGTTCTCTTCCATTAGAATCCTATGCATGCATATGGATGGACTAATTCCTTTTATGTCCGCAATTGTCCAACCAATAGCCGTTTTGTTCTCTTTCAAGACTCTAAGAAAATGGTCTTCTTGTACCGGTGTGAAGTTCTTTGAAATAATCACCGGAAGCTCATCTCCATCTCCCAAAAACGCATACTTCAAATGGTCCGGAAGTGGCTTCAATTCTAGTTTAGGCGCCTTCACAATAGATGGTACAAGTAATTCATCATTCGAGGGTAAAGAAATATAGGAAACATTACCCTTAGCTTCTTGTAATGCCGTCAAGGCACCACACGTCTACACCAATTCCGTGGAAATTTCAACATCCAAGTTAAGAAAGTCGTGGACGTCCAATTCAATGCTCTTTTGCAACACCACATCAAGTTCTTCCTCTCGATTCAATTCCACCATTTGTTGCGCTAATGAACTAACCACATCAATGGAGTAAGCGGAATGCACATCACTTGGGTAGCGCATGGCTTCAAATATGTTTAAGTGTATTACTTCCTTGTCGAATTCCATAGTAAGTGTACCCTTATCAACATCAATCTTCGTCTTTGCGGTCTTCATAAATAGTCTCCCAAGAAGTAGAGAAGTAGACGACCGATTCTCATTGTTGTCCATATCCACCACGAAGAAATCCACCGGAAAAATTAACTTATTCACTTGCACTAGAAAGTCTTCTACAAGTCCCTTTGGATAGATGTTAGACTTGTTTGCTAGTTGGATAATAAATCTTGTCTCTTTCAACGGGCCAATATTCAAGGAGTCATATATATCCGCCGACATCACACTAATGGAAGCTCCCAAGTCAAGTAAAGCATGTTCAAACCTTTTCTTACCAATAGTAATTGGCACCGTGAAACCACCGGGATCCGTGCACTTTGTAGGCATCTTCTTCAAAAGCATAGTCGACGCACTCTCGCCAACTTTAGTAATTTCATTATCAAGCAACCTATCCTTCTTTGTGCATAACTCCTTCATGAACTTAGCATACCTTGGCATTGTCCTAATGGCCTCGATGAATGGAATGTTGATTTATATCTTCTTGAAGATATCCATGAGTGCCTTATCTTGAGCTTCCTTCTTGGACTTAGCAAAACGACTAGGAAAAGGAGGTGGAGTAGTAAAAGTAGGAACCGGTTCCTTGGATTGGGCGATTGATGTTAAAGTCTCCCTTGGTTTGGCATCCTCCTTCTCTTTGACTACCTCTTCACTAGCTTCTTCATGACGAGTTGGACTCTCCACTTTTCTTCCACTTCTTAAGGTAACCGCACTAACATTCTCTCTTGGATTCACAATTGGTTGTGAAGGAAGCTTTGTGGATGATTGAGCTTTCATTAAATTCATATCGGTCGCCAATTGTCCCATTTGAGTTTGTAAATCCTTGATTTCCGAATCGGTCTTTTGTTGGGTTTGTTGTAACATAGAAGTGAGACCTTGCATGGTTTGCATTATCACATTCAACTTGTCATTATTCGAAGAATCTTGCTCCTTGACTTGTTGTGGTTGGAATTTTGGTTGTTGAGGTTGGAAACGTGATTGTTGGAATCCACCTTGTTGCGCATATGGATTAGGAGCCGCCGCTTGCTTGTTTGCATAGATAAAGTTGGGATGATCCTTCCAACCGGGATTGTAAGTATTTGAGTATGGATCGTACCTTGGCCTTTGATTTGGATATAAGGCATTTACATGCTCGGTTTCATCATCCGGAATAATTATCGCGGCCAACCGTTGCACTACCCTCTCTATGTTGTTTAACCGGTGATCGGATTGTGAAGACGAGTCACTAACTTCATGCACCAACTTAACCATTGAATCACCTCTTGCATAAAATTGTTGCGAGTTTGCCGCCATACTTTCAATCAACTCGGTAACTTCGGCCACCGTCTTGTTCACTAGTGCACCACCAGCGGCGGCGTCAAGAAGATATCTATCACTTGTTTGGAGACCTTCATAGAAGTATTGGATTATCATGGCGTCACTAAATTTATGGTGTGGACAACTTGCCACCAATCTCTTGTATCGATCCCAATATTCATATAATGACTCTCCCACATGTTGCTTTATCCCACAAATTTCTTTGCGAATTTGAGTATCCTTTGATGCGGGAAAATATCTCTCGAGGAAAAGTTTCTTCATCCTATTCCATGTTGTGATATTTCCGGAAGGCAAATAATATAACCATTCCTTAGCATTGCCCGCCAAAGAGAACGGAAAATCTTTCAACATTGCTCCATCCGCATTAGTATTCGGTGGAAGCGTGGCCGTGACTATGGTGTTGAAGTCCATAAGATGTTTGTTTGGGTCTTCATTCACCATGCCATGGAACTTTGGTAATTCTCTAATCAACCCCGGCTTGATCTCGAAAGTTGAGTTAGTTTGGATACACCATTGTTGTGTATCGAGCTTGTGAGAAGCTTGGTCCTTGAGTGTACGATCACCCATTGCCTCTTCTTCTATGTCCGAATCTGCGAACTCACTTGATGTAGAACGAGGAAGCGGAGTGTTAACCGCTCGAATAAAGTCCTTTAGTTGAGTGCCGGATCGAAGACGTATTCCAATTGGACTCGGTCTTCCCCCTTGAAGCATTCACCAAAGATATAGTACCTAAAACAAGATTCAAAAACTAAGTTAGATACAATATAGAATCTAACAAAGCAAGAATAATGCAAAAAGTAAAAAGAAAACAACTAAAATCTCCCGTTTCTCCCCAGCAACGGCGCCAAAATTTGTATGTGTGTCGTAACCACAACAAATTAATTAATATGTTACTACCTAATTAACAAGTAATATAGGGTAGTCAAGATCGATCCCACGAGGAGCAAGAGATTATTAGTTGTAAAATTGTCACAAAAGGGGGGTATTGGTTGTAAAATTTATAAAGCAAAAGAAATAAACAAAGTAATTAAAAGTGTAAGTTGAAATCAATGAGAGAGAATAAATCAAGGAATCCTTCTTCGCTGCAAAACAATGATTAAAGTTATGTTCTTTTCCACTTGTTATTAGTCATAGATTATCACCAACCGTAGGTATAGCAGCTAGATCAATGCTAACCCCAAAATCCCTTGTATCACCGGATACGGAAGTTCTCTCCTACCGGATTCTATTCACCAAACCACCTAGTAGTAGATCATCCAAGATGTAATTTAGTTAAACGCGTTAAGATTCATGAATTTATTAGGTTGATATTAGTAGTTAAACTCTTAGATCAAGGTCCACTTGCTAACGTTTTTTTTACACACAATTGCTCCACGGAATCCCTCCGCAAGGTCTTGTGTTTTCTACTTATGTAAATAGTCAAGAAACGATTACTTATCCCCTAACTTTCAATAGCTTTAGATTAATTAACAAATCAATTTAGTTGGCCACCCAAACGACCTATCAATCAAGCATAAACACTAATATTAGTTAAAACAAACGATAATCATATGAAAAACTTCAAAGTAGAATTGAAACAAAACTCAAATCATATATTAAGAACTAGGAATTCATCCTCAATCAATAATAAAATTAGCTACTCATAGTTTGGAGTTCACACAATAATAATAATAATTTAAGGAAGAAAGAAAACTTATTGAAAAGATGATGGTTGCTCCTTCCTCCAATCCTTGTGCACTTTAACTCCTTCTCCAAAGTAGATGTGTGTAAAAAGTTATAGAGAACTCCTTTATTTATAGGCTTCAATACCCTCCATGTCTTTGTAGGAAAAGAATCTTCATTCCAAAAGAACACCACTTTCCCAATTTGATCCATATTCCAATTTCTAGTCCAATTCTCCAAAACTTCCAAGTTTTCATCCAATTCCCAATTCTAAGTCTTCACACACATGAGAGAAGTCCATACAAAATTCTGTATTTTTGCTCGCCGAAAAACTGTGTTTTTGGCCAGAAGTTGGCCGGAAATCATCACCGCCGGTAACCTGAAAATTCCCTCCGTCGACGAAATATTCTGTCAGTCCACCGTTAAGACTAACAGTCAAACAGGTCAAACGCCAGTCTCCCGTCAGTCAATTAGTCAAAGGGAGGGGGAATCTGCTGAGTTAGATTTCTGATTCTGGGCTGAGTCGGATGAATAAATTGAGTTGGATCGGATTGGTCAGACTCATATGGATCGCTGAGTCAACTCGCCTGAGGGGAATTTTGGCCGATTTCTGTTTAATTACAGGAATTCCCGGCCAAATTCCGGCCTTCCTTTATCTTCAATTCCTGCACAACTTGTATCCTAACATACATCTACAATTTTAAGTATTCCATTCTGCATACTGTTGCATCTAGCTGCACCTTCAACGTCACTGCATCTCCCCTGTAACTCATTCTTCATCTGAGGTTCATAATTCACTCCTAAATCCATCAATGACCCAGTAACATCAGCTACACCCATCTTATGTTTCAATACCATACTCGAGCCAACTCCAAATCAATTCGTTTCTTCCAGGAGCTCAATTTCTGCATCTTCTTCTTCCCTGAGTCACAACTACAGAACCCGATTCAAAATCAAAGGCAAATTCATTATTCTCTTCAATTGATGAACCCAATCTTCTCACGCTGTACATAATAATTCTTCAATTCAGAAATTGACCTCGGACCCTAATTTTGGAATTCATCTTCATCAATTATCTTCATCGTGACAGAAACACAGCTCAGATTTGTCATCCCCTTTTCTCTGTCAAATTCCTCAATCCCTTACCATTCTGATTTCTTCTCTTCTGAATCTTGATCTAAAGCAAAACCTACTGCAACAAATACCCATCATAACCTCATCTTCTTCCAATAAACAAATTGATCCATCATTATCTTCAAAACCCTGAATCTCTCTTGATGCACCTTCTCAGTTCAGCGCCATCTCTGATTCTTCTCCCTGATTTTACAGAGCTTCTCCTCATCTGTTCTCTTTATTTCTAGGTTTAACAGGAGCAGCGGCTGCCTTTTGTCTCGATTTTAGCTTCTTAATGATTTGGAAGAAATGCCTTTTCGACTTTAGGGTTAGGATATAAAGCTTGGTTTGTATCTGGGATGCATTATGGGCCGGCCAATGACATACCCAGTTAGCTAGGTAGGTGCCATGATGTCTAACGAGGTGTTATTAACACTTTAAATGGGTTCCCCCTTAACCATTACCGGACTTCGTTTAGTATTCATCCAGAGAGCTACCCCTTAACCTTGGTTTAGCTCCTTATAGTAATTGCCCTTTTTGCTCAAATTTGGGTGATTCCTTATTCTTTTCCTCCGTGCGACTCCAGAGTACCCAATAACTCAAAAACACATGTAAAAATACATAATTCACAAGAAAAATAGCAGAGAAAGCATAAACAATAGATGATAAATGGGATGTATTCTACACCCTATCAAACATATATGTATAGTAGAAAACCTTATCACAACACACCATTTAGGTTGTCAAACTCTAACATAATTTTCTAGAGTTTCTTTCACAACTTTTACTATGATTGTGATTAGTCATATCACTACTCTTGTTCGGGTGGTTGAAAAATCTTGTACGACTCTTGTTTATATTGTTATACTCTTGTACGACTCTTGTTTATATTGTTATACTTTATTTCACAACCTTTATCTAGTGTAGTCATAATCTCTAACAACAACTTCAGTTTTCGGTAGATGAATGTGTAACTACAACTTTTGTTTGAAGTTGTGTGCATAAAATTATTTTGAAAAAAAAATTTATAGCTGAAACCAAATTTTCGAAAGTATTTTACATTCAAATTAACCTGCCGGTTTACCACATTTACATTCATTCAAGTTAACCTTCTAGTGTTAAAGATACACATTGAAAAAATGGCAGTGATATAGATGTTTGTTACCAAAAGTTACATTTCCTAAAGACACTCCAAAGTAACAGTCAAGTCCGAAATTGTGAACTACACACAACACATGATCAACAATATTAAAACATACTTGTCGGAGCAGCTACAACATTCTTCTCTGGTGAGATCCCAAAATTTTCAGCAGGTTTCATAGTGTTAATTATCAGTATTTGTTTCTTTGCTGGTCCTCTCTTCCTTGGTGCTGCTGGTGCCTCCTCCTTCTTTCCACCTTTTAGAGTTGCAGGTGGCTCAAACTCATCATGGGTAGGAAGTAGCAGAGCTCCTCAATGAACTGTGATATTGCGCAGGGCCGTCTCTGACTTTTAGGCGACCTTGTGCGAAAGAACTCCAAACGCCTTTCATGTGAAAAAACTAAAAAATCACAACTTTATTACACGGTGTCATGGTCAAAACGGCAGCATAAAACATTTGAAAGAAAATGTCTTTAGATATATGGTAAAGAACATTGAGAAGCTGGGACATTTCAATATAAACGAACACAAATATATTTTGGTGCACATTTTGCTAACTAGGGAGTAAGCTATGTCCACCAACATATTGAAACAAAGCCACCAGCCAATTAGCCTTCACTTTAGAGCATGTTAAGTTACTTTTCTCGCTCTAGTGGTACCTGCATTCAAACAAGAAAAATGCTAATTATACAAGAAAACTCAAACAATCAAACAAAAATGCTCCAATCTGTTTCATGAAGATGCTAAAGTTCATCTTAACTACGAATTAGCATTAACTACATGAACAACATCCATCTCATGCTGATCAAGTCGATAAATATAGAAAGACATGGTAGTATTGGGGGACTTCCAAACTTGAAAGGTGATACTGTTCTTCCAAGAAAAGCACCAGAGAAAGGAAATAAAATACAGAGCAATGTAGGCGAAAGTACAAACATCCACAATTAACGTTAATTAGTTCATCAGTTAGTTGAACTATTGATACGTTCACAAGAGTAATAGTACTTGTAATTAGTTTTGTTAATTTAGTCTGTGTTTTTTTTTTTTTGAAATTTTTGGTTACCCAAAAATATTGGGCAAGTCCAATTTAGCTTAAAAAAAATCACCTTGTGCAGCAGCACGACTTGACGGGCCTCCAAACCGGGCCTGATCTTGCGCACCACCATACATCATCGCCCTTTTGTTGCTCATAGAACTGAGTCATGTGCTGACCTCTCTATTGCATCATATGCGGATTATTCACAGAACTAAAATTTCCACCTTCATAATCGTGCATCATCTGAGGAGGGACCATTCCCCCCATCATTTGACCTCCTCCATGCATTGTTTGAGGAATCATTCCCCCCATCATCTGACCTCCAACATACATTGTCTGAGGAGGAACCATCCCCCCCATCATTTGACCTCCATGCATTTTCTGTTGATTAAGCATACCCATATTGCTCTGGATTAGATGGTTTTGTAGCTGACCACTTGTGATTGGTTGAACGTACATACCCACAACTTGTTCGTTCCCCATTGGATGTCCACATGGGCCATTTAGTTATGGTTGGGTGTGCGTGACCACTACCTGAGTCATCTGCATCGGTGGTTGATGGGGATTTGTGACTATATTGTTTGTTGCCTGAACCTCCCAGGGTGGTGGTGGGAAGGCCTCGCTGCTGCTTTAGGACATACAACAGTAAAAGATCAATAGTCATTGACGGACTCGAAAAAACAAGAAAGAAAACTGTTCAATATTACACTGGAAAATATGAATTAACAGAGAACAATGTGGATACATATTGTAAGGAGACTGGGGCTGCTGTTTATTCAATCCCTGAGCAACTTGGCCATTCCACGAAGGATTAGGTTGTTGGACGAACGGTGATTCATATGAAGGTGGGGCACTGCCATTTGTATAAAATGTTTGTTGTTGTTGAGGCTGAAATTGAGATGTTGGAGGGTAAGTTTGTCCAGCTCCATAAGTTGGCTGAGAAACTGAGTTTATGTTACTCTGTGAAAACATATTGGTAAGAGCAAGGATGTTGTTCTGCTGAGATGATACAGGTGTGGTGGGATGTGGTGCATCAACAGGAACAAGAGCTAGTGAATTGTCAAAATCTTCACCGCTGAGGAGGTCCATTTTTGGATTAACCTTTACTGAAGGGGGAGTGACCGAACCATTGGATGGAGGTACAGGTACCAGCAACGGAACAGGCTGGCTTGTACTTGCGCCTGAACTGACCCTGCATTGGAAAACCAAATTATACTTGGTCCATACTGCAGCAAAAGGCAGATTTAATTCGAATCTATGTTGCATGATTTTAGTTTACTAATGCATATAACAAACGTAAACAGCAAATGTGGTTTGTTCCAGAAATAAGTTACAACCATTCCTATATCTATAACAAAATGCACAGACGCTAGAGAAAACAAAGAAAAATGAGAAACTCTCTTTACCTCCCATCATGATGTGTGGTATCATCTTTAGTCCCAACAGCATCATCGATATCCACTAATGAATGAAGAGTTTTTGGTTTCTCTACGGTAACAGAGGTTCTTGATTTCTCAAGGCCAGCAGAACCTGATGCGATTGATTCATGTTTGGGAAGTACACGCTGCAAATCATCATTCAGTGCTAGACCTTGACAGAGCAGCTCTTCATCCCTGATAAAAAGTTCAGCATTGCATAACTGTACAATTCAAAGAGAAAATAAGATCCCCAAATCCTTGTAAACAAGCACAAGGGTCTAACAATACAAAATTTGAAAATTTGAAACTAAATAAATCATGCATTTATATTCTCCACTAATAATCGGAAAATAAAATAAAAATGAGAATTTAGATCATCGCAGGGGGTAAGCCTTGAACCGTCCATATAGCAGGCACCATTTGGAAGTTGGAAAATTAACAAGACAATCTTTGAAATGTCTGGTTAAACTCTATGGATGGTTCTAGTTTAATCATAGTTATAACCCAGCAAATCAATAAAAATTAAAGTGAAAGAAATAACACAAGCAACAGCTTAGCAACCCATGGTCACCGGAAAAAAACCATCTAAACTAGGTTACAATTTACTTGTTTTTACACAAATCAAATTATAGAAATCAACTTACTATCATCTTATTATGCTTCTCTGAACTCATCCATGAAAAACCCATGTTCCTATTTATCTTAATTCCCGTTTTGTCAAACAAATTCAGACTTTATGACTCATAAATGGAAAACCCTTGATACACACTATGAACTCAACATCAAGAAATCCAAAAAAAATGAGAAAAAATCCCGCAAACCATGAAATCTTTCACACTAAAAACGTACTTATGAGAATAAAGAAGCAAACAATCACTGAAATTTTCAAAATCCCTAAATCCAATAACAACCAATCTAAAGGAAATCAGTAGCAAGACTAAAACAGGAATAAACAGAAATGAACCAAGCAAGACGACAATATCCCTACAATCGGTTTTGTTACCAGATACCAAAAGCACCAATATCAAAGTGTTCAGTCCAAATCCCCCATTAAGATTTAAATCCGAAATTGCAAATGAACAGAAAATTTTCCTAAAAAACATCAAAATTTTTACCAACATAAACACGAACTAAAACCCACAGAAAAGATTCAAAAACCAAAGATTAGATAAAACGTTACCACCATGAATAATACAAGATCTCTATAGTCATTAATCTTACCAAAACCCCTTAAAAATAAAGTTTCAGAACTCTTAAACTATTGAGAAAAAAAGATAGAAAGAATACAAGAACCCTATGCAAAAGAAACAACTGTAAAAATGGAAATACATGAGAAGAAAGAGCAAGGAAAATCAGCCTTCAACTCAAGAATCATTATCACAGTTGAAGGCTTCAATGAAACATAAGACCTAATTGAACAGATCGAGCTCACACTGATTAGACCCAATTGAACAGATCGATCTCCAACTGATTAGATCATTTTCTTCTTGTTCTGAAGAATTTGCAGCTTAGGGTTTTGATTTTCATCGCAGATGGAGAGAAAGAACCAACCTAGAAAAATATGAAATATAAGACCTAATTGAATAGATCGATATCCTACTGATTAGATCTTTTTTTTTCTTTTTCGAAAGAATTTGCATCTTAGGGTTTTGATTTTCATCGCAGATGGAGAGAAGAACCAACCGAGAAAAAGAAAGAGAAAAGGGAAAGTGAGGGGAGAAAACATCTTTATGTTTTTGTATAAAAATAAATTGAACGGTAGAGATTTAGTTAGGGAATGTCACACGGATTAGAGATATCTTTGTACGGTATAGATTTGACTAGGAATTGTCATACAGATCAAGGAAAATATATTTCTTTGTGTTTTCTTTGTGCTTTCTCTACGTGCTTCCGGGTTGAATTTCGACTAGTCACGTAGATCGTGAAGTAATTTCGACTAGTCATACAGGTCATGAAGTAGCTTTAGTTCACACTAGAAGACTTGGGTTAGCCGGATACACCATTGAAATAGATAAATATGAAGCTTTTTGTGTGTTTTTTTGTGTGGTTTTTTTGTGCTTTCTCTTTGTGTTTTTGTGCTTTCTTTTTTTGCTTTCGGTTTGAATTTCAACTAGGGTTAACATGATACATGATCGAAATCGATAAATATGAAGCTCAGTGTCGATTCGAACTTCAAATATGGTATAACGACAAACAAACTATGAATCATGAAACTCCGGGAGGGTTCTGACTTCAAACTTGGCATGGTACATCATCAAAATCGGGAGGGCTCGGAGTCAATTCAAACTTCAAATATGGTATAACGACATAGAAATTATGAATCATGAAGCTCCGGGAGAGTTCTGACATCAAACGTAGCATGATATATCATCGAAATCGATAAATATGAAGCTCATGGTCGATTCGAACTTCAAATATGGTATAACGTCATAGAAACTATGAACCAAGAAGCGCCGGGAGGGTTCTGACTTCAAACTTAGCATGAAACGTCATCGAAATCGATAAATATAAAGCTCAGTGTCGATCCGAACTTCAAATATGGTATAATGACATAGAAACTATGAACCAAAAAGCTCCGGGAGGGTTCTGACTTCAAACTTAGCATGATACATCATCTAAATCGATAAATATAAAGATCAGTATCGATTTGAACTTCAAATATGGTATAACGACATATAAACTATGAACCAAAAATCTCTGGGAGGGTTTTGACTTCAAACTTGGCATGATACATCATCGAAATTGATAAATATGAAGCCCAGTGTCGATTCGAACTTCAAATTCGGTATAACGACAAACAACCTATGAATCATGAAGCTCCGGGAGGACAAACAAATTATTCCCTGAAACCTTAATCACACCCCTTTTCGTCAACTTCGATACTGAACCTTGCTCCGAACTCGAAACCTTGTCGCGAATGCACTATTATTAGTCGGAAACTTCGTAAGGACGTTGAATCCACCCATCTATAGATAAGATTCCATCGGACTATTTCCCAAAACCTTAAACACGCCCCTTTTCATCAACTTAGATATTGAACCTAGATCCGAACTCGAAAACTGGCCACGAGTGGTATACTATAAGTTGGAAACTTCATAAGAATGATGAATCCATCCATTTATAGGTAAGATTCCTTCGAAATATTCCACGAAACCTTAAACAAACCCTATTCTAGCATATTGTATGCATAACCTGTCTCTGAGATCGAAACCTGGCCGGGAGTGGACTACTATAAGTCGGAAACTTGGTAAGAATGATGAATCCATTCATTTAAATATAAGATTCTTTCATAATATTCCCCGAAACATCAAACAAACCCTATTCTGGAATATTGTATGCATACCTTGGCTCTAAGATCGAAACCTGGCCGGGACTGGACTACTATAGGTCGGAAACTTCGTTAGAACGATGAATCTATCCTTTTAAAAGTAAGATTCCATTGGAATATTCTCCGAAACCTTAAACACACGTAAATTCGTCAACTTCGAGAAAGAAACTGGCTCCGAGGTAGAAACCTGGAAAGGAGTGGACTAGTGTAAGTCAGAAACTTCGTTAGAACGATGAATCTATCCTTTTACAAGTAAGATTACATTAGAATATTCTCTGAAACCTTAAACACACACGAATTCGTCAACTTCGAGAAAGAAACTGGATCTGAGGTCGATAACTAGTGAGGAGTCGACTACTATATGTCAGAAATTTTGTTAGAACGATGAAGCTAACGTTTTACAAGTAAGATTCCATTGGAATATTCCCCGAAACCTTAAACACACACGAATTCGTCAACTTCGAGAAAGAAACTAGCTCCGAGGTCGAAACCTGGCGAGGACTGGACTACTATAAGTCAGAAACTTCGTTAGAACGATGAATCTATCCTTTTACAAGTAAGATTCCATTGGAATATTCTCTGAAACCTTAAACACACACAAATTCGTTAACTTCGAGAAAGAAACTGGCTCCGAGGTCGAAACCTGGCGAGGATTGGACTAGTGTAAGTCAGAAAACTCGTTAGAATGATGAAGCTAACCTTTTACAAGTAATATTCCATTGGAATATTCCCCGAAACCTTAAACACACACGAATTCGTCAACTTTGATATAAAAAAACTAGCTCTGAGGTCGAAACCTGGCAAGGAGTGGACTAGTGTAAGTCAGAAAATTCGTTAGAACGATGAATCTATCCTTTTACAAGTAAGATTACATTAGAATATTCTCTGAAACCTTAAACACACACGAATTCGTCAACTTCAAGAGAAAAACTGGATCTGAGGTCGATACCTGGCGAGGAGTGGACTACTGTAAGTCAGAAACTTCGTTAGAACGATGAAGCTAATCTTTTACAAGTAAGATTCCATCGGAATATTCCCCTAAACCTTCCCTATATATGTATTTATTTTACAAGTAAGATTCCATCAGAGCCACCGGTGGGATTGGTATTGGTAGAGGAGCACTCAAGTCCAAGGTATAATTCCTTCACCCATCTATTTTTCTCTCTGTTTGCGTTAATCGCGTTTGAATCCAAACGATAAGACCAGCTAGGAGGGCGGCACGAGCGGATCTGTAATAAGTCGTTGACTGTGATATGAGAGTCTAAGAAATGAATTAATTAATTAGAACCTTGGGAAGATCTAGCTCTTCTCGATATACAAACAGTTCTAAAAGAAACAAAGAACTAGTAATTAATGAGAATATAGATAATGATCTATCTAACTGGAATTTACCAAAATCCAAACAAAGCGAGATTTATAAATCAACCTTTCAATTTACTTCTGATTATGTTATCCAAACAATTGAAGAATCTCTACATATTTCTTCAGGTTACAGCTCTTTTCAATTATTATCAGATAAGTTAATCAAACTTCACAAACTCAAATATAAGTTTTTACATCTAGGAATGGTTCAAGTAGCATTGAAACCAGCCACTAGACTAGGCTTAAATACTTCGGCCTTAATCTGTCTTAGAGACAAGAAACATAGAAGATTTAATGATTCTCTTTTGGGAGTTATTGAGTCAAGTTTATGTGATGGTCCGGTATACTTCTCGTGTTACCCTAATTACACGTTGTCATTATCAGACCCACACATCAACCATGTCTTAACTCTAGAAATAAAATCTGAAGAGTACAACATGATGCCTGGATCTGTAAATCAAATTCTAATCTATAGAATATATTACAAAGTTATGAACTCAACAGTTCCCCATATGCGTACGATTCCAAATCTTAACACAAAGGGAGAAACAACTTTGTTCGTAACCAATCTAACTAAAAGTAACACTATTGTTCCTAAAACCATCTCTTGGAATGAGATTGAATTACCAGAAGAATGGGTTTTAGAACAGGCTAATGAGCCATAAAAAATTGAAAACAAAACTTTAGAAAAAATTATTGAACATCTTGATGGAGATGTTGAACTAAGATTTTCTAAAGAAAGAATAACTAAAATAAATCCTGGAAGATTTTCCACATCTTAGGTTCCCTCTACCTCTTTTGAAAAAGAATCGGTAATAGGAACTAGATTCACAAAAGATGAAGTTTGCCAGCCTGTCTACAAGGTTGAAGACTCTTCATCACCAACAATTTCAGATATGGGACTCTATGTCTTATCACAACATGAAAAGGAATTTCCCTTTGATGGTATAGACGAAGAAGTCTTCTATTCTGAAGAAAATGATCTAATTAGAAAATGGTGGTTAGCTGAAGCCACAGATAAACAAAAAATATAATAGATATGATTATTATAAGGAAAGAATGGGTAAAGATCATGACCCTTGCAATCATGGTTTCTTTTACTTCCTTAGAGAATCATTAAACCTAAGAGGAGTAAAAATTCCTGATTTCACAGACCATAATTATATTCTTGGTCTCGAAAGTATGTATAAGACATACTTGACTAAGACTGGCAAGACTGTTAATGAAGTTCACCCCCCTGCTATGAACTTAGTCATTAAGGTTGACAAAGAAGAAAATTTGGCAACCCCTTATCGGAATGGTAACAGAATAGAAGCCATTATAGAAAAAAATAATTACACAAACTTAACTCTCCAATCAATGGGAGAACAGCTAAACAGAATAGAAAAGGATAGGTTAAACCAGCCTAATGGCACTCAAAATAGTGCAGAATCAGTCTCGTTTCAACCTTATAAGTTTGAACCCGGACTAAAGCTTGGAAAGTCCAATTTAGATTCAGAGTCTGAAATAGTTAAATAAATACGTAGTAGACTCGAAGCCCTTTCAATTGAATCAAACAAGAGGCCTGTTACTATTGCACCTCTTAAAACTCTTGAAGATCACAAGAGGCCTAGTACTGCTGAACCTCTTAAAACTCTTACAATTGAAAGCCCAACTAATGTGGCCCCTTTGTCTATCAAACAAGATAGTAGTGAAACAGACGAAGAACCGACCACAAATAAACTAATAACTCAATTAGAAAGCCTAACAGTTGAAAATGAGGTCCTTCCATCTCAACTAAACAGGATTTCTAATAAAAAGTTCAACTATAAAACCTTTACGCCTTATTACCCTAGGCCATCACCTGTTGATCTACTTCATGAAGAAGATCAAAAGCTAACTCAAAATTATGATGGAGCCTCTCTTTATGAATGGAACCTTGATGGATTTAGTGAATATCAAATTCATAAACTAATTCATCAAATGGCTATGTGCGCCACGACTTATTCAGCCCGAGATAATAAGGAACCTGCTATATCCAAGATCCTTATTAGTGGCTTTACGGGTCAGCTAAAAGGATGGTGGGATAATTATCTTTCCCTAGAAGCCAAAAATACCATTTTAACTGCGGTTAAACCGAATTCCACTAATCCTGACACTGTCAGTACACTTCTGCTTACTATTCTTGTTCACTTTACTGGACAAACCAATTTTAATGCAGATAAAATTCAAGAGCAATTAATAAGCTTAAATTGCCCTTCTCTATCCCATTTTAAATGGTATAAAGATGTATTCTTTTCTAAAATCTTTCAACTATCAGAAGGACAACAAGATTTTTGGAAAGAAAAGTTCTTATCAGGACTTCCCACATTTTTTGCTGAAAGAATCAAAAATCGTGTGAGAAACGCTAACAATGGGAGAATTCCGTATGATACCTACACCTATGGTGATCTAGCATCAGAAGTCATAAAAGAAGGTATTTCCTTATGTAACGATTTAAAGCTTCAGAAGCAAATCCAAAAAGAAAAGTTTTCGGAAAAACGTGCTCTCGGAGATTTTTGCGAGCAAATGGGTTTTAATCAAACACTAGATAACTTTCGAAAACGACGAAAACCTAAAAGGTATTTCAAAGAAAAATACTACAAAGAATCTTTTAGAAAAGATAAAGACAAAAGGTTTTCTAAAAGAAAATTTAATAAGAAACCTTTCAACAACAAGAAAAATCCAGTATGTTGGAAGTGTAAACAAGTGGGTCACTATGCTAATAAGTGTAATACCCAACAAAAGATTAATAGTCTTGATGTTGATGAAGGCCTTAAACGGTCACTTCTAAAAACCTTTATATCCGATTCAGATTCGGATAACGAAGATAGATTCATCACCGCTGATGACGACTCTTCTGACGAAGAATCTGCATCATCAGGTAGTGATAGTTGTGATGGTCAATGCAACCATTACAAAACGTTATGTAAAATGAACGGTTTATGTGTATTAACCAACGAAGAAAGTTTTGTCTTGGAGGTCATTGATAAAGTCAGTGATGCCAATGAAAAGGCTAAACTTCTTACACAATATTTAAAACGAATGGAAGTTCATAAGCCTGGAAAAATTATCCAGACTTATGACTACAAAGACATCATGGATAGATTCAATAATACTATCTCAACAGCTAAAACCCGTGAGGCAACTATAGCGGATTTAAAATCTGAATTAAAAGAAGTCCAGAGAGAAATTAAGGATTTAAAATTCAGAATAGTTATATTAGAATCTAACCCAACTCTTCCTAATACAGAAAATGATATTATAGGAACCTCTTCACAAGGTAATCTTGATCTAGCTTCTCAAAAGGAGTTTCCATTTTTACAAAATACGAATATAAATCTTCTGAAACAAGTTATTACTCACAAATGGTATATTAGGGTCACTCTAGCTGTTGACAAATTATTCACCCTTGAGACCATTGCTATGGTAGATTCAGGTGCAGATTTAAACTGCATAGACGAAGGTTTAGTTCCTTCGAAATATTTTTCTAAAACTAAAGAAAGATTAAATACTGCAGATAACTCCAGTCTAGATGTAAAATATAAGTTAGACAATGCAGTAATTTGCAATGAAGGTATGTGTTTTCAGATCCCCTTCATTATGGTTAAAAACCTGTCTCATCCAATAATTCTAGGAAATCCTTTTTTACATATGCTTTATCCCTTTAATGTAGAAAAACAAGGAATTCTTAGTAAAATCTCTAATACTGAAGTCTTATTTAAATTTATAACGAAACCTCAGTATAAAGAAATTGACACAATTAAAAATCAGCTAAAGAACAAAGAATCTTTCATCAATTCTTTAACTGAAGAAATTTCTTTTAAAAAGATTTCTGAAGCTTTGAAGAATCCTAAGCTTCAAGATAAAATAAATCTCTTACAAAAGGAAATTGAAACAGAAATTTGCTCAGATGTCCCAAATGCCTTTTTGGAAAGGAAAAAGCATATTGTTTCTCTTCCTTACGAACCAGACTTTAAAGAGTCACAGATTTCAACTAAAGCTAGGCCTATAGCCATGAGTCCAGAATATTTGCAATTATGTAAAACATAAATTCAGGATCTTCTAGACAAAGGCATAATACTAAAGTCTCACAGTCCTTGGAGTTGTTCAGCCTTCTACGTCAACAACGTTGCTGAACAAGAAAGGGGAGTACCTAGACTTGTTATCAACTACAAGCCCTTAAACAAGGCCTTGAAATGGATCAGGTATCCTATCCCAAATAAAAGGGATCTTTTGAACCGCTTATATGCGGCAAAAATTAAGTCGAAATTCGACATGAAATCTGGTTTCTGGCAGATGCAAATTGCTGATCCAGACAGATACAAGACTGCATTTACAGTCCCTTTTGGCCATTACGAGTGGAATGTAATGCCTTTCGGACTAAATAATGCCCCCTCTGAATTTCAGAGAATCATGAATGAAATATTCAATCCTTATACGGAGTTCATCATTGTCTACATTGACGATGTCTTGGTTTATAGCCAAAATATTGATCAACACTTTAAACATCTCCGGATATTTATCAGTGTTGTCAAGAAGGCAGGCTTAGTTGTCTCTGCCAAGAAGGTTAAACTCTTTCAACAAGAAATTCGCTTTCTTGGGCATAATATTGCCAATGGTTCGATTATTCCTTTCAACAGATATATTATCTTTGAGAAAAAATTCCCTGATGAGATAAAAGATAAGAATAATAAAAATATTGTCTCTAAGCAAAATTTTGCTAGATGGCATGTCAATATATTTGGTATTGAGTTTATTTTGAGGAAAATTTGATTTCCTAACTCGTAATATTTTGCAGGAAAAAAAAATGTCTAAAAGACCTCCTGATAAAGGCAAAGGTAAAGCACCAAAAGAGGTGAACAAAGAGGCTAAATCTCAGCCTCAGAAAAGATAAATATCAACATCTTATAAGATGATTGCTCTCATGGATCCAAAAGTTGTTAAACAACAAAAACTTTATGAAACTCCTAAAGAGGAGAAATTAAGAGATGATGCCTATAATCTGGCAGCAGACTCGAACCTTCCAGGTGATTATATCTTCCCATATATTCCCATCTCTATTAAATGGATTATTCCCATAGAATATAAATATGCTAATTTGAAGCCACATGAGGTAGCGCCTTTCTACCTCAGAAATAATGCTGATCCTTTTGGTTATCCAAAAGACTCTCAGTTTTATCAAGATATTCTTGAGGTTACTCTTTCAGTCACTTGGGATATGACTAATAGGTCAGGAAACGAAGTCGCTTATGGTAAATCCAAAATTCTTAGGGTCATCAAGCAAGACCAATGGACAGGGGATCTGTTCAAACCCTATGAACTCAATCGACCATTGCGAGGACGCATTACTAAGGTCCAGTTCAATTATTTTGATTACATCAATGCATGAGAACATGCTTTTTATTATGAGAATAAGCAAAGAAAATTTTCTTGGTTTATTCGTTTTTCTGAAAATTTCATCCTTAATAGAGCTGATGATATTCCAAATTGGTTTATCAAGTGGTATACCCAAATGGGATTATATCCTATATGCTTACCCGATAAAGTTAGGACTGTCTACGAAGATTTTGTAGACCTTAACCCTTCTTTAATCAATACCTCATTATGGTTTTCGGTTCGCTATCAAGTTCCTTGGATTCTCCGCTGGGAACCCACTATCCATCAGCGAAGTTTTTCTAATCTTGGCGAAACCTTCAAGAAAATTCCTTATCTAGGAAGAAGAATTCTTATCAAATGGTGGCCCAAGTGGGATTTCTTTAAGGATTCTGTATTTACAGCTAAGGGGATAATTGACCTAGGACCACCACCACCTCCTAAACCAAATATAGATAATTTAATAAAGGAATTATCTGCAGAAGACCTTTTAAAACTTCTTATTCTTCTTCAGAATAAAACCAATGCTGCTTCAAGCTCATCTTCTGGAGAATTAGAAGATAAAGATGAAGACGAAGCCATTATCATGGAAGAAGATGATCCTCTTCAAGACTCGCAAGACCCATATGCTAAATAATTCCAGCATAAACACAAGCAATGACGCTTATCAGCACTAGTATCCAGCAGCCTCTTTCTCCTAGACAAAAGTGGGACCCAAATTTTGTCTTTACTTGACGGCTACCGCACACCTCAACGGTTTACTATTCTCTTGTCCTTATCTGGCGGCTACCGCACACCTGGCTAGTACTGTGGGCGGCTTCTTTTTGGGTTAATCTAACCCGGACACCTGTCTCTTCTTTGCTTTTTGCTTTTTCTTTTGAGTAGTATAAATGTAGTTTGTTTTCTTTGAAGCAAGGCATCTCAAAACTTTCGAGTTAATAAATCTTTGAGACCTCTGCAACTTTGTAATATTTCTAAGTTATCAATAAAAGTTCTATCTTTTAAGTATATTCTTCATCTTCTTCTTGCACATAAATCTCCATTAAAGCTTCAAAGTTCCGCTAATAGCGTCCAGCGATCCTTGTCGCCTATATTCACTGTAGAAAAATCAATTTCTACTGTTCATATAGACAATGATGAACTCCGTATAAGGATTGAATATTTCATTCATGATTCTCTGAAATTCAGAGGGGGCATTCTTTAGTCTCTGAAAAATCAATTTCTACTGTTCATATAGGTGTTCTTTGGTACTGGACTACTATAAGTCAGAAACTTCGTTAGAACGATGAATCTATCCTTTTACAAGTAAGATTCCATTGGAATATTCTCTGAAACCTTAAACACACACAAATTCATCAACTTCGAGAAAGAAACTGGATCCGAGGTCGAAACCTGGCGAGGATTGGACTAGTGTAAGTCAGAAACCTCGTTAGAACGATGAATCTATCCTTTTACAAGTAAGATTCCATTGGAATATTCCCTGAAACCTTAAACACACACGAATTCGTCAACTTCGAGAAAGAAACTGGCTTTGAGGTCGAAACCTGGCGAGGAGTGGACTAGTGTAAGTCAGAAACTTCGTTAGAATGACGAATCTATCCTTTTACAAGTAAGATTCCATTAAAATATTCTCTGAAACCTTAAACACACACGAATTCGTCAACTTCAAGAAAGAAACTGCCTTTAAGGTCGAAACCTGGCGAGGAGTGGACTATTGTAAGTCAGAAACTTCGTTAGAACGATGAAGCTAACCTTTTACAAGTAAGATTCCATTAGAATATTCTCTGAAACCTTAAACATACACTAATTCGTCAACTTCTAGAAAGAAACTGGATCTGAGGTCGATACCTGGCGAGGAGTGGACTACTGTAAGTCAGAAACTTCGTTAAAACGATGAAGCTAACCTTTTACAAGTAAGATTCCATTGGAATATTCCCCAAAACCTTAAACACACACGAATTCGTCAACTTCGATAAAAAAAACTAGCTCTGAGGTCGAAACCTGGCGAGGACTGGACTACTGTAAGTCAGAAACTTCGTTAGAACGATGAATCTATCCTTTTACAAGTAAGATTCCATTAGAATATTCTCTGAAACCTTAAACACACACGAATTCGTCAACTTCGAGAAAGAAAATGGCTCCGAGGTCGATACTAGGTGAGGAGCGGACTAGTGTAAGTCAGAAACTTCGTTAGAACGATGAATCTATCCTTTTACAAGTAAGATTCCATTGGAATATTATTCAAAACCTTAAACACACACAAATTCGTCAACTTCGAGAAAGAAACTGGCTCCGAGGTCGAAACCTGGGGAGGACTGGACTACTGTAAGTCAGAAAATTCGTTAAAACGATGAATCTATCCTTTTACAAGTGAGATTCCATTGAGATATTCTCTGAAATCTTAAACACACATGAATTTATCAACTTCGAGAAAGAAACTTGCTCTGAGGTTGAAACCTGGCGATCAATAGACTACTGTAATTCAAAAACTTCGTTAGAACGATGAATCTATCCTTTTACAAGTAATATTCCATGGGAATATTCTCTGAAACCTTATACCTCTACGACAACTCTTATAAAGGTTGTGAATAGTGATGACAAATTTTTTTTAGCAGAAGTGAGAAAATCTTAGTAGAAGTGAGAATTTGTTTTAGCATAAGTGAATAAAATTTAGCAGAAATGAGAAAAAATTAGCAGAAGTGAGAAAAATTTAGCAGAAGTGTTTATACCTCTACGACAACTCTTATAAAGGTCTTCAAAGATTGACATGAAGTTAGTATAAAAAAAAACCAAAAACCTAACAGTGTTGTGACAGTGTAGGCATGGTTGATGGTATGGACTTGCACGCATGAGGCTCAGGATCAAATCCCAGCAACCTCATCTTTTACCAACGTCCTATATTTTTACTTCAACAACACTTATAAAGGTTGTTATACATTTTGATAAAAAAAACACAAAAATCCATAACTTGTGAACTGTGCGGATGGTTGATGGGTTGAACTAACACACAATAGGTTCAAGTTCGAGTCCCCTCAACACTATTCTTTTTTTTCTTCATATTTTGTTTATCTTCAACGACTCTTGCGATTAGTTGTGATAGGATTAGGAATTACATATCTGGAAAAGGTTGTGAAAGCTAAATGGCGTCACAACTGTTTTTCTTAAAGGGTTGTCGTTTGTTTTTTGGTCGCAACCTTTTGGTCTTGGGGGTTAGTACTGGTGCCCTTCTACGACACTTCCTTTGAAAAAAGTTGCAAAACATAGGATGTTCTACGACATTTAGCAAAGAGTTGTGAAACTCCAGTTGCAGATGTATACTTTTCCTGTAGTGTACTACCGTCATTGTTTGATGCAAGTGTATCTTTCCTCTTTTGGGAACTAGTGATCCTCAAGACAAATTGAGGATATAATTGTAATTTAAGAAAGGAATACTCATTTTAGGCAGTAACTTAGATAAGAAAATATACCTAGAAAAGGAATATTTCCTAATATTCCTAGATAAGGAAATATACCTAGAAAATGAATTATTTCTAGAAAACAAAATAGTTTGGGAAACCAAACCAAGCCTATAAATAGGGATGTTTAGCTCATAACTAAGCACATCTAAGAAAGGAGGTTTGTGAGACAAATCACCTAGAGACATAAGTTTGTGAGACAATTATTATTGTAAAAACAAGCTTAGCAAACAATTTAAGGTTATTTACCTAGAGAGATTGTGAGAAAAACAAATAGAAAATTGTAATAGTATTCTTGTTCATAATCTATAGAAGATATTTTCTTCGAATTTGGTTTCTATTGTGTTATGTTTTCTAGTTTTCGTCTATTATTATTCTGAATTCCTCCTCTATAATAATAGTCACCTAGGTACAAATATCAATACATATGAAGTTGGTATCAAGAGAAAGGTTGGTTTATTTTAGGGAAGATTCTTGTGGTTTATGGTCTTCACTAGGTATCTATACAAACAACTTGGTGAGTTACTCAAAAAGCAAGAATACGTTAAAAGAACAAAAAAACCAAGGATGACAAAGTCAGACGATGAGTCTAAGACTGATGAACCAAAAACTACCGACGAGAAAGTGGTTATGTTAGAAAAAAGAGATGAAGACAATCCAAACTACCCTGGACTATTTGGTTGCTTATATTCGTTCCAATACACCAAATCTGAAACTTACGAAAAAGATGAAATCTCCATCTTTGGGTTTGGAAGAAGAGGATGAGGATGATGATGAAGAAGGAGAATACGAAGAGGAAGAAGAAGGTGAGCTTCTTAAAGGCAAAAAAGCAACAAAACCTCGTGTTAAGTTTATGAATCGTGGTAAGAATCTAAAAATCGATTTCCATGTTGATATTCCACTTTATGATGGAAATGTCGATGTAGCGAAATTGGAGGATTGGGTAGAGCGTCTAGAGACATACTTTTCTTTCTTTGAATATGGTTTGAAGGAGAAGATAACTTTTGCAGCATTGCAGCTTTCAAAGCATGTTCTAATATGGTGGAAATATTATCAAACACAATACCTAAGCAAGGGAGCAATGTTGTGGAAGGGATTCAAGGAAGTTATGAGGAAATAATTTTATTTGTTTGACTACCTTGAAGAGATGGTTCAAGTGGTACGACTTGAAATATTCAGACAACCAAACAGTGCAAGAATATACTTCGGAATTTCATAATCAAGCTATGGTTTTGGGTTTACACTTGGAAGATTATGCTATCTATATGAAGTATATTTCTGGGGTTCATGAGTATATATGGAAGGAGTTGAAGATTTTTTTCAGTTGATATTATTGCTGAAGAAAGTATAAAATCAAATGTCATTGAAGGAAGGTTTAAGAAATATGATTTGGAAGGAAACGCCAAGAGGAAGTCTGGAGGTTTCGTCGCTAAAGGAGATAAAAGGATCAAAGAGGAAGGGAAGTATAGCGACAAAGTTGGTTTGGTTTGCACTTATTGCGAACAAACATGACATGTTATCAAAAAGTGTTGGATGAAGTATCCTAATCTAAAACCAAAAGGGTTGCAGAAGAAAGAATCCAAGAAGGCAGCACTAGTCGCACAAGTTCCAATAGAAGTACAAGGACTAACGGAACCCAAATCAAAGATCGCTCTTATAGAAGGAGCAAAAGAATGGCCTTTAAAAGATTACCTTAGGGAACGACTCTTCACAATTAAGATATAGGTTAAGACAACACTTATAGATGTTGTTATTGACTCATGAAGTCAAAAAAATTTACTTTCACATTCTTTGGTACAGAAGTTGGGTTTGAATACTTTCAAACATCTGAATCTCTATCCTTTAATTAGGGTGGATTTAAAAGGAATGTGGGATACAGGTTGCAGAGCGGTGTACCTTCAAGTTTGCTTTTGATGAGTCATACATTGAAGTTACATGCGATGTGGTTCCATTAGATGTTTGTCAGGTTGTACTTGGTAGTCCTTACTTGTGGGATCGAGATGCGATTTTACATAGGAGGAACCAGAAGTATACTTTACCAAAGATGGGAAATTTTTTGTAATACGAGCTATAGACTCTCCTCTTGATGGAGCGATATTGATTACAGACACTCAGGCTAAACGGTTGGTGAATTCTAATACAAATTAAGCAAAAAAAATAAAATGAATGCTAGTACAAAGTTCATTCTCCTTGTGATCCATTATCTTGAGGATAAGCCGTAGAGTTTGTTTGAAAACCCTAACCAAACAACAATATGGCAACCTAAAAAGGTTGAAGATGTTTGAACCACCATTACTAGATAATGACGGAGATGACAAGATGATCTTACCGCTCATGGAAGACTTATGGTTTGACCAGGAAGGACCACTCAAGGAATAGATTGCATTGTGGAGCGAAGAGTAACAAAGACACGACAAAGAGAGAAGAATGATTTCCTAAATAGATGTAAATTAAGGTCAAGTTCCCGGAAGGAAGAGATGGTTCAGCAAGGAGAAAGGGACGCTCGAGTTCTCTAACCTCCAGTACTAATTTTCAAAGGAGTTCAAGTTCTTAAAGGGGGGCCCATGATACATGTGTATCTTTCCTTTTTTGGGAATTAGTGATCCTCAAGACAGATTGAGGATATAATTGTAATTTAAGAAAGGAATATTGATTTTAGGCAGTAACTTAGATAAGGAAATATACCTAGAAAATGAATATTTCATAGACAAGGTAATATTCATAGATAAGGAAATATACCTAGAAAATGAATTATTCCTAGAAAAGTAAATAGATTCCTAAGAGGGTTGGGAACCAAACCAAGCCTATAAATAGGGATGTTTAGCTCATAACTAAACACATCTAAGAAAGGAGGTTTGTGAGATATATCACTTAGAGAGATAAGTTTGTGAGATAATTATTATTGTAATAGTAAGCTTAAAAAACAGTTTAAGGTTATTTACCTAGAGAGATGTGAGTGTAACAAAGAGAGAATTGTAATAGTTTTCTTGTTCATAATCTAGAGAAGATATTTTCTTCGAATCTGGTTTCTAATGTGTTCTGTTTTCTAGTTTTCGTCTATTATTATTATGAATTCCGCCTCTATAATATTAAAATCACCCAAAGGTACAGAGATCAATATGTATCATTGTTTCCACCAACACCATCACAACCACTACTGATATTACTTGATATGGCCAATTTAATATTAATTTATCAATTTATGCCAATATTTCTATTTAGGATACTTAATGAGGCCTTTAATATGTTTGAAGGCACTTCAAAATGCAAAAATTTGGGATAAAGTCCAATTAAACATTAATATGAACAACAGAAAGGAAAACAACATAAAAATGAAATCTAACTTTTTCAAATTCATCATGAAAATTAAATTAAGTATGGTGTAAATTGGGATATGCCAGCACGAGCACAGCCCAGCACATCACGTTAAAATTTGAACACAGCCCAGCCCAGCACGGCATGTCACGTTAGTTAAATGGGACGTGCTGGGTTTGACTAATTGGCACAGTAGCCCAACACAGCACGCGGTATGGATTAGCACGTGGCACGACACATCACAACACGTTAAGAAAGCACGTCATAATGTGTATAAAATACTACAAAACATGACACAATACATCACATTTTGTGTATATTTCAATAAAAAGACCTTTATTCTAGCCAATTATTGACATTTATCATCGTTTTGTTGACTTATTTTTATAATAATACATATAATACCTAAATATTTGGAAAACATTTATATTGGAAAATATAAAATAAATGTGTCCGGCACAGCACAGCACGGCACAACACGTTTATTTTTCTGGCACAACTCATCCCAGCACGCCTTCTAGCACGGCACAACACAGAACGTTATAACCTCCGGCACAACACGGCACATAGCACGCTAAGCACGTGATTTCGTGTGCTGTGCTGGGCCGGCACGTTTTACACCTCTACGTACGCTCAATAAAAATTAAGTGCGTAGATATTTTGTAGAAAAAAAACTAAAAAGATGAGTCTAACAAATACAAAGTAAAATAACATATCCGCCTTATAAATTTTCTACAAACAAAAAAGATAAGTATATTCTAACAAATACAAAGTAAAATAACATAAGTACCTTATAAATTTTTGATTTGTTTTTTTTTTTTTTGCTACATTGGCCACGGACCAAAACAACTAACAAACAACTCTCACACCTTTGATATCAGCTATACCAGCTAAATGATCGTTAATTAAATTCCTGATCACATCAGGTGGTTGCGAAATCCAAACCCCTCAATTTCTTTGGTAGCTCCTCCTTTAGCAAGGTCATCCTCGACTGAATTCGCTTCCCTGTATCTCTGTTGAAAAAAGATAACTTCAAAATTCACCTTGAGATCATTGGTATCTTCTATAAGAGAGCGGAAACTCCATGGAACTTGGATTCCCTTATTACATAACCGAATCGCATATGTTGAGTCACTTTCCACCTCCAACTTATTTACTCCAATTTCATTAGCTAACATCATAGCATTCTCCAACGCCCAAACCTCGGCTACATTGTTATTATTCTTGAAAATATGATTAGCATATCACGCATGAAAACCACTTTGATCTCATCAAATAATACCACTAATTCGAGCCATGCATATATTATTAGATGCTCCGTCACAGTTAAGCTTGAAAAAGCCACTTTGTGGGTATACCCAAGGAACTGGAATTTCAACAATTATGTGCTTCACTTGTGTTTGTTAACTAGTGGCATTGAAATATTCCTTTGCCTCCTTTAGCGCCCTAGCTAAGCTTTTGTTGGTTGAAACACAATCTTCTTAAAGATCCATTCATTTCTTTCCCTCCAAATGGACCATAAACAAATGGTATATATGTTGCCACTCAATTCCAACAATCCTTCCGTTAAACTTGCACCAACTCTCCAAAATTGTCGGATATAAATCGTCTGTACTAGGAGTAAACCCTATCTGGATCTGAGTTTTCCTCCACAGCGGCCCTACAACGCTACAGTAGAAAAAAACATTGTGAAGAGTTTTAAAATCTCTATTACATAGGATACATATAGGGTGTAGAGCTGGCAAACAAGCCAAAACCCGCGGGTTTGCCCGGCCCGGCCCGTGAAAAACCCGCACCCGGCTCGGCTTGTGTCTAAACAAGCCGGGTTAGGGTTGGAGAAATGCCGGCCCGTGAGAAAACGGGTTAACCCGTGCCGTCCGTGAACCATGGGTAATTCTATTAACCCGTGAACAATAATAATTAATAAACTACAATTAATGTTCATCGTTGGATCACCTAGGATTAATCCTATTCGTACATTTAAGATATAAAAACAACGAAAACCCTAGCAATCTCATTTCTTTTCCTCTTTCTTTTTTCTTTCTTCTCCCCTCTGCACAACTCCTCCATCTTTCTTCTCGTTCTTCTTTTCTTTCTTCTTCTCTTCGATTTACTGAGACATACGCTTCTCATTATTTAGTTTTAAAAATTTAATTACGCCTGATAAGTGAAATCAAGCAATGAAGAAAAGGCGAATTTGGTTGAGTTTGATGAAATCGAGGATTCGAGATGAATCAAGAAGGTGGATAAATCAAAGAAAATGAAGTTAGGATAAAATTGGAGATGGGTTTTGTATGATTTAACGAGTTTGAACTGCTTTGAATCAAGAATTCGAGGTTTGATCGATTCATGAAGATATTAGGGTTTAAAGAATTATAGTTGTTATTGTTGTTAATGGTTTCCAAAATCATGTTTGATTTCAATATCATTTTTTGTTTCAAAAATCATGTTTTCCTCTGATGTTGTCTATTTTCAGGTACTTCAGTGAGTGTTGATTAGTGGGTTTTCCAACCATTAGCAGTCGAGGTGAGTTCAGGTTGGTAGTGGCGGAAGTGAAGATAATTTCTATTTGTATGTCTGTGGTTGAGCTATGGAAAGGGGTTTTGATGTTTCTTTGATTTGGTTAGGCAATTTTGTAAAATTAGTTGAATGGTGCTCATGAGGAAATTTGTTAAGAGTTGTAATAGATCTGTCATCTGTGTTTGATTTTTGTGTTGAAAATGAATGATTTGTGTTTGATTTTTGGGTTGAATAGAGATTGAAGATGATCAAGCTTAAACATGGCCAATAAATAAATAAATTAAGCTTTAATTTTAACTTTAGTTAAACAAGCCGGGTAACCCGTAAACCCGCAAGTTTAACCCGTTACGGGCGCGGGTTGAAGAAACGACCGCCCGTGGAGAATTTCAACCCGCGGGTATTGACCCGTGTAAACCCGAACCCGTGTAACCCGCAACGGGCGAGCCCCGGCTCGCCCGTTTGCCAGCTCTAATAGGGTGGTCACCGATATGTTACCTATAAAGAGACCCAATAGGAGTCTATCGTGACAAAAGAGCCACAAGAAAGTTTTAATTATTATGGAAATTTTAAGGGACATTTAACGTTTGGTACCCGGTAAGTATCCAATACCTAGCTTTGGTACTCAATAATAAAAAAATTAAGGGTTGGTACCCAAATCTAACATTGACCGTCTAAGTCAATGTTTGACCAGTTTATTTTTTATTTTATCATATTTATAATAAAAATATATTTAAATATTGTGCCGTAACGGCACGGGATGTTTTGTCCCTAATACGATATTGTTCACATTTCTCTTGTTTTATTTTATTCGTAAGTAATTATTTTGATATTCAAATAGGTTTTGGGAAACAAAATGGGTTACCTGATCTTTTTATTTTTTATTTAAGCATGTTATTCCAATTTATTATCTGGACGGAGTAATAATATTGTGCCAAAATGAAAATAAAATAAAAAATACTGTAAATAAAAAATTTCCCCATTTATTGTTCCATCATACCATAATTTCAAACTTCAAAAAGAATATTTCATCTAACAGTACATATACCTAAACTGCCAATCCAACTCCATGATGTTTTTGAATACATTTGTTCCGAAATTATTGATAACTAAGGCTCTAAGGAGTGAAGCAAAAACCCATAATATTTTTCCCACTATAGATAAACACTATTTATTTATTTTTTGCAAATGTGAGAGTTATAATAATGAAGAACCCTTGGCTATTGGAAGGATGAGATATACACATGTGAGTTGAAAAAATAAACTTATAATAGTAAATCAAAACATGTGTAAGATTCTTTCTCAATCATATTGATAACATAAAATTGAAGAAATTCGTGGATAAAAAGATTTCACACCAACTATTCGAAGTAGTGCATGAATGACGTTCTCACATCTAGTGTTACTCAAGTAATTTGGAGTTTTAAAGAGCATAGTCATATTTATATTTGTATCTACATAAATTCAACTAACCTTCCAAAGAAAAATTATTAGTTTCAAGGTAGATCCGACACAAAATTCTGTCGCCTTCAATGTATACAACACACATTGGGTTTAATCGTCTTTGAGATTAAACAAATACCCCAACATTAGTTAAATAATATCTACAAATAAGGGATCGAAACAAAGTGCTAACGGGAAAAATAAGAGACTAACATCAGTTCTACAAAGAAAATACCATATATGTATCAAAGTTTGTTAACCAAACATGTATTCAAATTAAAAAGTCATCAACTTAACACAAAAATATAAAAGAACCCAAGTTAAATCAATACTTGCATAAACAAAACTTATAAGAGAGTTTTGTAATTATTAAATACCTTTAAAATCACTATTGGAGATTTAAGTGCATGCCTCGTTAAAAACTACGGTAGGACGAAATCACCAGATTAATCTGTAGAAATTTCACTGGATATGTAGCAATTTAGAAAAGTTTACACTGGTGGTGATGCGTTCCATCTAAGTGTTGTTCGATTGATTATTTTTTTTAGAAGGTTTCAGTTTTCATTGGAGAAACCAAGAGGGAGCGATTATATTCATTATCATTCATAACTCGCCCTCTGCTTACGGGATCTCAATACAACCTTAGATTTATCTATTGGACAGAGAAACCTAGATACTAAATATGTAGTTTTTAGTGTTATTTATTATATAACGTGACATCCAAATGTTTTCTTCTTCTTCTTCTTAATTTTCATGTATTTTAACCGAGTTTATATTAGCATTAAGACGATCAACCACATTTATAATTTATAGTGTTATCCTTTTGTAGCAGCACATAATTAACATAGTCAATTAGTACTCATCAAAACCGGCCAGTACCACAAACCACCAGATATCACTTCTTTCTCCACCACCACCATTTTCCATCCCTCGTAGAATATTGGGCACACTTATAACTTTTAATCACACACGTCATGTATAAAGTTTAGATTTAACAAACTTAGGTCGTCAATTAATTTATTCAACTATATGTTCTTTTTTAATACTGAAAATCATGCGTACAAACGGTTACCAAAGATAGCAGTGGTACCAAAAACAACCATTTTGTCTTATATGATTTGGTATCATCCCAAAATTATTTGTTATCCGCCTTTTTTGATCGTGTCAAAAACAACCAACTATACTTTTCACAATACAATGTTACCCGTCATGTAAAAAAATTATTATTTTTGATTCAAAAAGAAAAAACCAATACCACCGCCATTAAAACCATCCAACGCCACTATTTCTTTCACCAAAACTAATGTTACCGTCTCCACCACTTAGTAACACCTTCCACCGCTTCCACCACTTACTTCTTCCTCTACTACCACCACCACCACTAATATCTATTGAAATAATTTTTGCAAAATTATTATTTATTGATGGAGATACGTATTAATATTAATTAAGGGATATTTATGATGTAAAATTAATAAATCATTTATCATGAGAAATTAATGAGACATCAATTAATAAAATACTTATGCTAATTAATATTTAAGTTGAACAAACCATAACCATAGATTTATCTTCTCTCTAGACAAATCACTTATACTAATTAATAAAACACTTGTACTAATTAATATTTAAGTTGAACAAACAACCACTGTTGATTTATATTTTCTATCAATTCCAACCAAGGTGGAACAATGGTTAGAGGTCACTCTTATGACACAATAGGTCATGAGTTCTAACCTCCCCGTTATAATTTTTGAAATTCCATATCTTGACTTGAGTATTCATTTTTAATTCATAATATTGGAATGAACACCTAGTGTGCGACTTGTAGGGTGTGGCATGGAGAACCACAACCTTTGATTTATCTTTGCCAAGAATAAATCCTGACCACCACTCAGATAGGCTAAGTTAGCCAAACTGTGCTTTATAAGGGAGATAAAAATATATTTAAAGTTACCAAATTATCCCTGAACCCTAATGTTTTCTCAATTTTCGGTCTCAAGCCGCCATTAAACAAAGACCCACGATGCAGTTTGCAAATCAAAGAACTCAAATTATTTTTCTCTTCCTTGTTACATAACAGCTACTGCTCCTGATCCAAATTTCCAACAAAAATCATTCCACAGTGGAAGAACCCCAAATTATGTTTTTCTACAGAAATCAATCAACATCGGGAAGATTTATAGAAGGAAAATCAAATTCATTCTATTAAAATGTAAAGTTGCCGCATCTCTCTCATTCTCGTACTCAATTGATACCGCAGAAGAAGAAAAAAAACCCACTGTTTTGCATCTTTAATTACCCATACCATGAATTCATGGGGTATACAGTTAGGTTAAGACTAGATTGAGAATCCTTGAAAGATGGTGAATAATGGGTTATGTATTGATTCATCAATCCAGAGAAGAAGACATACTGGGAATAATTACAACTTCAATACTTATGCGGATCATCACCTGTTGAAAAACACGCGGTGTTTGTATAAATGCTCCATCAACCAGCTCTACTGCAAAGTCTTGTTGCTGCTATTGACCATGTTTTGTAAGGGTATTTGGTGATGAGCTAGAGGTGCTTAAACGCCATGATTGATGCTGAGGCAACAAACTGTTAGAAAAAACAATGTTTTGTTTTAATCAAAAAATGCATGGACCATGTTTTGATCCCAAGACCTATTGCTCCCTAGATGTTTTTTCATGTGAATGAATAAAACATTAGTCCCATATAGACTAAGACACTAAGATTTTTAGAATTAAATAGCATTGGTTTAGCCTTAAGGGTATGGCCCTTTGGGTCTTTAGACCTTTGTGTATGGGGAAAGCCCTAGACTATGGCAAGGTTGCCTAAACCTTATTGCATTTCTTATTGCCTTTCCCGTTCGCGCGGTGCTTCGCACAGAAGCACGCACGCTCGCTCGGCTCGGCGTGGGCGTGGGCGTTGGCGTGGGCGAGGGCGAGGGCGTGGGAGTGGGAGTGGGTGTGGGTGTATCCGACCCATTCTTTTTACTGAAATCTTCCACACGTTTCTCCCACACATGTAAATAATTTTATTCTTTGCCTTCTCGGTTTTGGGTGTCCGACCCGTGTAACACATGTGCACCTCGAGAAGAATCTCGAAAATTTTGAATTCCGACAAAAGCGTTTTACTGTATTTTTAACGCTGCTTTTACCTTAAACTTTTGTAACGTTCGAGACGCGTGTTTTACGGATCGTGTTTTACGGATCGTGTTTTACGGATCTTGTCTTTGCTTTGGATTCTCTTTAAACGTTCGAACTAATTTTTGCTATAAATACAAGATGAATTTCTTCATTTGAAACCATACCATTCAGAACTCTTATCTTCTGAATTTCTCCTTCTTCTCTAATTATTTTCAGAAACTTAAGTTCTTATTAATATTTGTCTTAAAACTCAGAAAACGTTCAGTTCTTTTAAAACAAGTTGTAGTTTACGAAACATAATTTTGTATAACTACTTCTTGATTTACAAATTTTAGTTCACGAAATATAGTTTACGAAACATAAAATTATTTTTACATTACTCGAAACAATTTGTATTTTCAATTTGTGTTTTTGTTTTTACTTTTCTTTTGCCAAGTTCTAAGGGTTCTCTCTGTGTATGATACACATAGAGGAGAACTAACATAGTTGTATCCTGGAGGTAATTTGTTAATTGCTATAGCATCTCAGAGGAGTAGCAGGCAATATTACCTTTAGCTCAGCGTATCTCATACGTGCCTCTACTAAGTTTATTGAGTTGTTTGTTACTACTATCAGTGTAATCTAAGTATTATTTCCCATTTGCATTCGATTATTGTAATTAATTCCAACAATCTAAAGGTAATATTTTCCTTATTGTAATATTGTAATACTGTAATATTCTTTGTTGTAAGAACATGGGAAAGAATACTGTAGAAAAACCACCAAAGTTCAGTGGTAAGGACTTTAAGAGATGGCAGTCTAAAATGTTATTCTTCCTAAACGACCAAAGGTTAGATGGATATGCTTTAGAAAAACCCTCAAGAAAACTTCATCGCCGTGGTAATGAAGATAAATTGGACAGGTGGAATAGGAAGAATTATTTGTGCAAGAATCATATTCTTAACTGTCTTGATGACTCCTTGTATGACTTCTATAATGCAAAAGAAGATTTTAATGCTTTTGATTTATGGGAAGCTCTAGAAGAAAAATATCATCTTTGCTGAAGTCTTTGGAAGTAAGAAGTTCTTGATGGCTAAGTTCTTAGAATACAACATGACTGACGAAAAGCCTTGTGGTAGAACAGTTCGTCGAACTTCAACTCCTCATCAGCGAGATTCTTCTTTGAAGGCTTGACTTTTGATGAAGCTCTACAAGTATCGGCTGTGATTGAAAAGCTTCCACCCTCATGGAGCGAATACAAGAGGAGGCTGCGACACAAGACTCGTGAAATCACCATGGTGGAGCTTGGCAAAAAGATCCAGGTTGAGGAGCTGATGTGCATCAAGGACAAGAGCATGATGCTGAGCAAAAACATGTCCAACAAAGCTCATGTTTTGGACGATAAAGTCGCTTCTTCAAAGAAAACTCCTGGAGAATCCAGCAAAATGGGTAATAGACGTAACAGACGTCGAAAACCCGAGGTAACAATTTTAAGCCTAGAGGTGGTGTCACTAAGCACACCATCAAAGGCGACTTGTTTTAATTGTGGTAAACCTGGACATATGGCTAAAGACCTGTAGGCCCCTAAAAGGATCAAATATGATCCAAAACAGAAAAATAAGGCAAACATAGTAGAGGACTCGGATATTTCACTGGCATGGTGTCTTAAGTCGACCTTGTCTCTAGTATGACTAATGTGAGAGACCGGTGGCTTGATTAGGAGCCACCAAGCATGTCTCAAATTAGAAATGCTTTCTCCTCCTATGCCATAGTAGGAGATGATGAGAAATTATTCATGGGAAATTCTTCCACCGCGAAAGTGGTGGGGAAAGGCAAGGTCGAACTGAAGCTAACTTCAGGAAAAACTCTCGCATTGAATGACGTATTCTACGTCCTAGACATATGCAAAAATCTCATCTCAGAAACCATCCTGCTAGGAAAAGGTTTTAAAATTGTTCTTGAGTCCAATCTTTGTGATTTCTAAGCATGGTGAATTCGTAGGAAAAGGTTATGTTACCGATAACATGATTAAGCTTAGTGTATCTGATTTGAAATTGAATGTTAATGCATCTTCTTTTGTTTATGTTTGTGACTCCTCACATGTTTGGCATGATAGATTTGGGCATGTTAATTTCAAATCGCTAGAAAGACTTGCTAATTTAGGTTGCATACCAAAAATAAACTTTGATAAAAAACAAAGATGTGAAATCATGTTGAATCTAAATATGCAAGAAAACCATTTAATAAAAGTGTTGAACGTAGAACAGTTCCTTTGGAATTAATACACTCGGATTTAGGAGACTTGAAATCAACACCAACAAGAGGTGGTAGAAAATGGTACATCACTTTTATAGATGATTACTCACGATCTTTACAGGTTCATCTTCTTAGAAGTAAAGATGAGGCCTTAGAGGCTTTTAAGTTTTATAAACTTGAAGTAGAAAACCAAAAAGGAGTTAAGATTAAAACTCTTAGGTCTGACCGTGGCGGTGAGTATGTGATACCCATAGGAGAGTTTTGTAAAAATAATGGAATCATTCATGAAACCACTGCACCATATTCACCAGAATCGAATGGTGTAGCCGAAAGAAAAAATAGAACACTCATAGATATGGTAAATGCTATGTTGACAAGTTCAGGGTTATCTTCGAACTTGTGGGGGGAAGCTATCCTCTCGGCATGCTATATTTTGAACCGAGTTCCATTTAAAAAATCAGATAAAACTCCCTACGAATTGTGGAATGGTAAACAACCTTCATATGCATACTTTAAAGTGTGGGGGTGTTTGGCCAAGGTGGCCATTCCTCATCCCAAGAAAACTAAAATAGGTCCCAAAACAGTCATTGTGTTTTCTTAGGGTATCCCGAGCATACAATTGCACACAGGTTTATGGTCATCAGTTCGACCATAATAACATTGGTCAGAATACCATATTGGAATCTAGAGATGCTGTGTTTTATGAACACATATTTCCTTTAAGGTCTGGACCTCGGAAAAGGGTCCATGATGACCTCTCGGATGTTCCATCGACTAGTCAAACTCCAACTTTGGAGTATGAGACTGAACCAAGAAGAAGTAAGAGGGTTAGAACTGAAACAAGTTTTGGCCCAGATTTTTTGACTCTTACGGTAGAGTCTGAACCCCAAACCTACAAGGAAGCTATGACTTCTCCGAAGCTCCTTTACGGGAAGAAGCTTCATTAAATGAATGGGAGTCCATTCAGAAAACGAAACTTGGGAGCTTGTAGACTTGCCTCCTGGAAGTAAATCCATAGGTTGCAAATGGGTGTTCAAAAGGAAACTTAGAACGAGATGGAACAATAGATAAATATAAAGCTAGGTTGGTAGCTAAAGGCTATAGACAACAGGAAGGATTAGATTTCTTTGATACTTATTCACCAGTCTCTAGAATCACCTCGATTAGGATGTTGATTGCTATTGCTTCAATTTATGATTTGCATATATATCAGATGGATGTTAAAAACTGCATTTTTATATGGTGAATTGAATGAAGAAATTTATATGGACCAACCTGAAGGCTTTATTGTAAAAGGTTGTGAAAACAAAGTATGCAAGTTGAACAAATCTCTATACGGTTTAAAACAAGCACCTAAACAATGGCATGAAAAATTTGATCATGTTATGATAACTAATGGTTTCAAGGTTAATGAATCTGATAAATGTGTTTACATTAAATCTTTGTATGATTCTCATGTTATTGTTTGCCTATATGTTGATGATATGCTCATATTAGGCAGCAACCTTGATATTATTAATACCATTAAAAGCATGCTTAGAGATAATTTCGACATGAAAGACTTAGGCCCTACTTTATTTGTAATCTTAGGGATGAAAATCGGAAAGACGTCGATGGATATAGTCTTAGTCAATCTCATTATCTTTGAAACCGTATTAAAGAGATTTAATTATGAAAATGCTAAACCTGCGTCTACTCCATTTGATCCCACTTGTAAATTGAAAAAGAACAAGGGTGAGGGGTATTGATCAACTTGAGTATTCTCGCATTATTGGTAGTCTTATGTATCTTATGAACTGTACAAGACCGATATTCCTTACTCGTGAGTAGATTAAGCGGTATACTTGCAACCCGAGGCGGGATCACTGGAATGCTCTCTTCGAGTTTTACGTTACCCGAGAGGGACCTCAAACTATTGCTTAAGTTTTGGGAAGTATCCTGCTGTCTTGGAAGGGTATTGTGATGCCAACTGGATATCGGACTCGAGAAGAGTGCAAATCTACTAGTGGGTACATCTTCTTGCTTGGGGGTGCGTCTGTCTCATGGAAGTCTACCAAACAGACATGTATAGCTAAATCCACTATGGAGTCTGAGTTTATAGCCTTGGAAAAAGCTGGAGAGGAAGCTGAATGGATGCGATGTTTCTGGGAGGAATTCCACTCAGCCCAAGCTCGTGTCTTCAATTGCCATCCATCGTGATGTGGAAGCTGCTCTTGGTTGCGCAAAGAACAATGTATACAACGGAAGTCTATACATATACGAAGAAGACATAAGACGGTGAAACAACTACTCTCTCTGGTATTATCTCGATAGACTTTGTAAAATCCAAAGATAATCTTGCAGATCCTTTGACAAAAGGCTTAACCAGAGAGAAAGTTAAATTTACATCGAGGGGGATGGGACTTAAGCTCATTGAATAAATCACCATGAAGGATACTCAACCTTGTGATTGGATTTCCAAGATCAAGGTTCAATGAGACAACTAATTTATGGTGATATTGAGAAAGCACTATCTTTGTCCCTCCCTATGGTGTAATCGTGCGATAGTGCTGCCTGCAGAAATTAAGGATGATCTTTTGCGATCTTAATGGGTACCATGGCTTTGATTAAAGCGGGGTGTGGCAGGACACTCTTTATGGACCCACCTTTGTGGATGTTGGAAGTGTGGCCGCTTAATATGAGAATATGAGCTGATTCTCTAGAGACATTCATTAAGTCCGGGATTTTAGCCCACGGCCAAAATGGGCACAACCGCAAGAGCTTGGCAGCTGTTTTCTTCGGTTGAGGCATCAAGTGTGGCTGTTATTTCTGAATTGCATTCTTTGTTGGCGGTTCAAGACATTGCGTTCACCGTATCAACAAGCGATTCGTAACCTCTCACTAAGTTAAGGTTCAATCCTTGGGACACCTTAGCCTATTTTGTTGCCTTATGTTTTATCGTGTTTTATCGACATGTTTTATTATTCATGTGGGGGATTGTTAGAAAAAACAATGTTTTGTTTTAATCAAAAAATGCATGGGCCATGTTTTGATCCCAAGACCTATTGCTCCCTAGATGTTTTTTCATGTGAATGAATAAAACATTAGTCCCATATAGACTAAGACACTAAGATTTTTAGACTTAAATAGCATTGGTTTAGCCTTAAGGGTATGGCCCTTTGGGTCTTTAGACCTTTGTGTATGGGGAAAGCCCTAGACTATGGCAAGGTTGCCTAAACCTTATTGCATTTCTTATTGCCTTTCCCGTTCGCGCGGTGCTTCGCACAGAAGCACGCACGCTCGCTCGGCTCGGCGTGGGCGTGGGCGTTGGCGTGGGCGAGGGCGTGGGAGTGGGAGTGGGAGTGGGAGTTGGTGTGGGTGTATCCGACCCATTCTTTTTACTGAAATCTTCCACACGTTTCTCCCACACATGCAAATAATTTTATTCTTTGCCTTCTCGGTTTTGGGTGTCCGACCCGTGTAACACATGTGCACCTCGAGAAGAATCTCGAAAATTTTGAATTCCGACAAAAGCGTTTTCTCTGTATTTTTAACGCTGCTTTTACCTTAAACTTTTGTAACGTTCGAGACGCGTGTTTTACGGATCGTGTTTTACGGATCTTGTCTTTGCTTTGGATTCTCTTTAAACGTTCGAACTAATTTTTGCTATAAATACAAGATGAATTTCTTCATTTGAAACCATACCATTCAGAACTCTTATCTTCTGAATTTCTCCTTCTTCTCTAATTATTTTCAGAAACTTAAGTTCTTTTTAATATTTGTCTTAAAACTCGGAAAAACGTTCGGTTCTTTTCTAAAACAAGTTGTAGTTCTGAAACATAATTTTGTATAACTACTTCTTGATTTACGAATTTTAGTTCACGAAATATAGTTTACGAAACATAAAATTGTTTTTACATTACTCGAAACAATTTGTATTTTCAATTTGTGTTTTTGTTTTTACTTTTGCTGCCAAGTTCTAAGGGTTCTCTCTGTGTATGCTACACATAGAGGAGAACTAACGATAGTTGTATCCGGAGGTAATTTGTTAATTGCTATAGCATCTCGGAGAGGAGTAGCGAGGCAATATTACCTTTAGCTCAGCGTATCTCATACGTGCCTCTACTAAGTTTATTGAGTTGTTTGTTACTACTATCAGTGTAATCTAAGTATTATTTCCCATTTGCATTCGATTATTGTAATTAATTCCAACACAAACTTCATATCAACCGTCGTCTCTCCGACCTATTGGATGTTGGGTCAATGATATTCATTTTTAATGATGTTAGTATGATCTTGCTGATGATCTAAATTAGGCTTCATCAATCATCTTAATCTACCCAAGAAGTATAGAAAACTTATGTTTTGAATGTAAGAAAATTTCTAACATTCTGAATAAGTTAAATAAAAACATTAATTTTTATCGATGTAGTTACACATTCAGGAAATTATAAGAAAATGGTTTAAGATTCTGAGAAGGACAGGAAGTTAGATATTTCTAACATTTGAATTCAAGTTTAAAGGAAACTGTGGCCTAATTCATGTCCTAATTGATATGAAGTGCATTGCAATTGGGCAAGAAAATTAAGAGCTCAATAGGAGATCGGAAGAAGATAATAACTTTTATTAAGGGTAGACTCGTAAAAGTAAATAAAACTTTAGTACAAACTAGATGACCGCTACCACGGTGGGATTGCCGACCGAAAAAATTGATGCAAAACTAAATTTTGTGTTCACAATTTAGTTCCGTCGTAGGATGAAAATATTATTTTTACTGACACGACACGAAGGTATAATTTTTCCAAACACGACGCGAAAGTATTATTTTTCCAGACATGTAGACCATGGTATATTTTTACTTTGCAAATAATTTGGTGGTCATTCAACACCATATGTTGTGCTTTTCATTTTAAAATTAGTTATTTTTTATACTTAGTCAATCATTTTATTTTTCTTGTAGTTTTTCAATTTTTTTAAAGATATGTCTAATTTTAAACTATGCCTAATTTTTAAGGAGAAAGATACAAAATTTGGAGAATAATAAAAAAAATTAAAAAACAAAAATTTGATATCATTGTTTATGCTCATTGCGTAGCTAATTTAAAGGGTTTTCCAAATATATAAAATTTATAAAAATACGACTTGTAGTTTGAAATATACGAGGTTTTTAAATATATAAAAAATGCATTTACTCTTGTGCCCTTCCTTTTTGGTTTATTTACGAAAATGTCTAGTACCTTATTCCCCTTCCTCTTTGGTTTATTTACGAAAATGTTTAAAGGAAAAAAAATAAAATTTGATTTAGAGGGGCAGTGTCGTCCTTTCATCGTTGAACCAGATCAAATCTTTTTGTGTAAATTGGAAAAAATGTCACGCTTCACATTGACACAAAGTCACCATATACTAGATGACCGCTACCACGGTGGGATGGCCGACTGAAAAAATTGACGTAAAACTAAATTTTGTGTTCACAATTTAATTTCGCCGTAGGGTGAAAATATTATTTTTCCTGAGACGGCACGAAGGTATAATTTTTCCAAACACGACGCGAAAATATTATTTTTCCAGACAGGTAGGCCATGGTATATTTTTACTTTGCAAATAATTCGGTGGTGATTCAACACCATATGTTGTGCTTTTCATTTTAAAATTAGTTGTTTTTTATACTTAGTCGATCATTTTATTTTTCCTGTAGTTTTTTTAAATTTTTTTAAGATATGTCTAATTTTAAGCTATGCCTAATTTTTAAGGAGAAAATATATAAAATTTGGCGAATAATAAAAAAAAATGAAAAACAAAAATTTGATATCATTGTTTGTGCTCATTGCGTAGCTAATTTAAAGGGTTTTCCAAATATATAAAATTTATAAAAAATACGACTTGTAGTTTGAAATATACGAGATCTTTAAATATATAAAAAATGCATTTACTCTTGTGCCCTTCCTTTTTGGTTTATTTACGAAAATATCTAATACCTTATTCCCTTTCCTCTTTGGTTTATTTACGAAAATGTCTAAAGGGAAATAAGTAAAATTTGATTTAGAGGGACAACTTAGTCTTTTCCAGGTGTCCGGACCAAAATTCAATCTTTTTTGTGTAATTAAAAAAAATATCACGCTTCACATTGACACAAAGTCACCATATATAGAGTCCTCCCTCGCTTCGCTCGGTCGGCCTAATTAGAAAAACAAAAATAAAAATTAGTCAAACATTGACTTAGACGGTCAACGTCAGTTTTAGGTACCAACCCTTAATTTTTTAAATATTATGTACCAAAGCTGGGTGTTGGACATTTGCTGGGTACCAAACGTTAAATAACCCAAATTTTAGTTTTCACACATATCTCTAGGCCAAGTTTGGGGTAGGGTTTGTCGATTTTCTTGGAGATAAGAATTTGGTACACCTCCTTAACAGTAACACTAGCACTTTTACTTCCAGAGACCATATAAACTGATCTGCTATAGCCTCCATTATTTGCTATTTGGATTACTTTACATTTTTGACATATTGAAATTTTAACTTAGACATTAATGAAAACCATAAATAGAAGGAAAATTAATATTATTATTATTGGATTTAATAGGAGTAATTCTGAATCTTCTTTTCCATTTAGGAACAAACTCAAAGTATCTCCTTATACTTAAAACATTGCTGTCATTCTTTTAGCTGATAAAACATGCCTTTTACATCGACAATGACACTTTTGTCAATAATTTTCAATGTTTATACAATTTTTTTCTTCTTCTAATTTCTCTATTTATATTTTTCAAAAAAAATATTTACGTAGACTAAACGGTAATAAATTAATTAAATTTCAGAAAATAATACTATGAAAGAAAATTTGGGTTGAGCATGGGTTAAAAACGAAGCACAAAAAGAACATTAGACGGGTTAATTTGCAAGGATTAATTGGGCCCTAAAAAATAATTGGGGGCCTCACCAAATTTATATTCACACCAAAAGATTTAGGGGCCTTCCAAAATGAGGTTGAAAATACTATTTTACCTTTCCCTTAAAATTAATAGGGTCGTTTGTTTATTAATAGGGTCGTTAACGACCCCTTAAAATTAATAGATACGTCACCATATATACATAGAGTCGTCAAATGTAATTTGTGGGTCGTTAGGATCCTCATGCAAACAGCGTTGTTTCATTGTCGTCGTTGCAAGGTGGAAGAGATACAGGATTGCCAGTAAAGCTTCGAAGATCTTTGGGTGCATGGATGTCCCATCTCAGGCGCTCTCTTAATTAGTTGGTTTCCTCGAAGACACTTTCTTGAGGACAACTCGAAACAGTCGTGTATTCACTAGACGTTAACTTGCATCTTTGAATGGTCAAAAATGTAGTTCCATCGGTATGTGCCTATCCTTTTGCTAAATATATTACTGACAGAGAAAAACCAAGTTATATATATATTCACATGTGATTATGTGGAATTTTATTGCTATAACCACAACAACGGTAGAGGTGTAAAGTAGAGTCGTTTGGGTTTATACATAACCAAATGACGATTCTAAGGGGTATATTATACAAAGTCTTTGGGTTGTAGAGTCTTCTATGTCATAACGACTCTTCCTTAGGATCGTTAGGTTATAAAATAAAAGTTGACGACTTTTCATAACCTGGAAAAGTTGCAGGTTTGAGTCGTCAATACTAGGGCCAATACAATAACGACTTTTAAGAGTCGTTTGGGTTTATACCCCCGATATTGACGACTTTTTCACTGGGTGGTTACCAATTAGGTGTGATTCGACCACTTTGAGAAACATATAGACCATTAGAAGAGTATGAAGTTTACCTGGTTATTTTGAGCAACATTTCCCCCACTTAAATCACTCATTTCTACAAATCCTATTTTTCCCTCTAAAACCTACTCTTCTTCTTCTCAACTCACAAAACCCCTTTTTTTCAATTATTAACTCTAAAACCTGTAACTCACAAAAAAAATATTTAAAAACCAGAATTAGGGTCGTTATCTCCTTCCTCATATATCCTAACGATTTTTCATAGTCTCTACGTGTATATGAAAAATCGTTAGGCTTTAGGATTTTTGGATGGACGACCCTTTAACTGTAACTGATTTTTTTTCCCTTAGTGTCGTCAATGAAACCGAAGATAGTTGAGAGTAGGGCTGCCCATGGTTAGGTTTGGGTTAGTTTTCTGTCAAACCCAAGGACCAAACCAATATCTCTTATAAGAAACCAAAAACCAAACCAGACCATGCTCGGTTTAGAATATTAGAAACCAGAACCGTCCCACCATTTTTTTTGGTTTTTCTTGGTTTTTTGGGTTTTTTTTTAATAGGATTTCATTTTTAACTCATAAACCAAAATTGTAATTCAAATCATCAAACTTAGATATATTTTGAATAATTTCTTTATTTATGGATATACTCATTAAAATCATATATATTATACATTATAATTCAACATTAGATACATTTTTAATTATATTTGCTTTATTTAAGGATATACTCATTGAAGTGAATATATATTATACTATGATTGAAAGTTTGCTACATATTATTATGGTTTTTGTCGGTTTTTTTGGTTCTTACTCTCGGTTTGTTTTTTGATTTGGTTTTTTTGTATTTTTGGTTCTTTTGTGACATCAAACCAAAACCAACCACCTAGAATTGGTTTTCTCGGTTTTTGGGTTTCCTGGTTTTTGGATTTTCCGGTCTCTGGTTTTTTGGGTTTTTTTGTCGGTTTGGACCAGTTCGGTTCGGGTGGAAAACCGAACCATGGACAGCCCTAGTTGAGAGAGAGGGAGAAAACTGATTTTATCTAACTTAACTAATTTATAACTAATCTAACTTAACTAATCAACTTAATTAACACTAATAATTTCGGGGTAGTTTAGCCATTTCGAAAAATTCGGATAAGGGATAACCCCAAAATGCTATTGGGAGACCAACTGGTGAGCTCCAATTATTTTTTATGGCCCCCAATTAATCCTTGTTAATTTGCGGTATGGATCAACTCATAAATCGGCTCACAATTTTCTCTTATTCCACCCTCGTCTTCTTATGTCCAACATATTGAGCTGATTCATGACTCCTTTGCTTCCAATAGGTTGACTCAGTAACTGACGAAATTTTGATTCTTTAAATTAACAAAAAATTCAAATCAATTACTGAGAAGCCTAATAATGTATTACGAAGTATTCAAGAATCTTTCTAATTTTTGTAAAATTCCGAACTAAACTTAAAAATCTTTTACACTAACTTATACTCCATCTGTCCCAAATTAGATGAGCTAGTTTTAGTTTGCTCAATTCTCAAGGCAATGAGGAAAAAAGAGTATGTTTAAGTATTTTTTATAATTATACTCTTATGGATAGTAACTAGTAAAACTTAGAAATGATTAATCTCTTAAATTATACTACGGTTTTTCGTAAATTTTAATTTTAATACCGTTGAAAAACATTTTAAAACACATACGTAACGAATATAAACATGACTATTAAATTATATATATTTCATATAGAATCAATAATCAATTAAAATGATAATTTTAGAATATCCCCTTGATTAATAAAATAACTCATCTATTTATGAGACAAAATATAAAACCAATTAGCTCATCTAATTTGGGAAGGAAAAAATAATTATTAACTGAAGAAAAAAATTTCATCCAGGGTGGAATTCCTTCGGCTTCCCACCGTGCAAGGGGCCATATGGTATGCAAATGAAGTAGGCATAGATACTCGGAATTAGAAGATACTCGTTTAATACATTGATCTGTAATATCTATTGGCTTCAGTATCCAAAATGGGTCCCGATTTTAAAAACTGTCCCCAACTCTTGTGATGGTTCCGGATGAGATCAAAGATGCAATAGAGTAGGTCCCTTTTATTAATTAACTGCGTACGTAATTATTAGAAGCATAGCGATATGTTTGGAAAGACGAGGGCATCTGAAGTCAGTAGGGACGAACCCGTTAATATTTTTCCTTTTTTTTTTTTTTTTTGATTCAAAATTGAAATTCATCAAGATGAAAGAGTGTTTACGTAACGATCTTGATCCACCCAAATTTTAATTTCTTGGGAAGATCAGTGGTGAAAACAAAATTGGTCTTGAGAATTCTAGCTCTCTTGGCCAACTTATCAGCAACACTATTGACATCCCTTTTGACTGAAAAACAATTCCAAAAACTAATCTTACTTAGAAAATGTTTAATATCAAGAACTAAAGATTGGTTTCTCCAACGAACGGACCGTGATTGTTCATTTATGGATTTTATTAAACTTCGCAATCTGACTCAAAAACTACTCTACTGAGGTTCTGTGCAACAACCCAAGATACCACCTTCTTCATAGCCCTGCACTCCAACTCCTCCACTTCCAGCCCTTGAATCATTCCTCCATTAATGTATTCCCCTTGAGCTCCAATGCAGTGACCTGTAGAATCCCTTATAATTAGACCAATACCACCCTGTAATGTCTCTAATTGAAAAGAAGCATCAAAATTAATTTTAAGGTAACCATTATCTGGAGGCTTCCAATGCAAATTCAATAGACTATTATGATTTATAATGATATTAATGGGAACTGAAACAGTGAGTTTATGTATGTTATCTAAAGACAACATTCTATTAGTATTTTTGTTCTGGAAAACCTTAGTACACCTATCCTTCCAAATGGTCCAAATAGCTACCATTAAAATCCTGTTTAGATCATGTCTAGTAATGCCAGTACCAAACACAAGATTGCTTCCTGCAGAAAACCAAGATATAGTCCAGTTTCTAAAAGAACCATGTTGAGCTAAAATATTACCCACATTAACATTTAAAGCCAGCCAAACAGACCTAGCATAAGGACAGTCTAGAATCATATGATCAATTGTTTCAGTAGGATGATTACATAGACTACAATGCAACTCAATGTTTGGTCTATATCTAGAAAGTTTATCCCTAGTTGGGACTATACCTCTCATACATTTCCAGGCAAAAAGTTTAACTTTACGAGGAAATTTAACTCCCCATAAAAACTTCCAAACCTGAACTGGCACTACATGAGCACTTGTATTGTTATTATTAGTAAGACCAGATATGACCTTGTATGCACTCTTCACAGAAAACTGTCCTTTCCTATCAGGTAGCCAAATGAGAGTGTCAGAACCAATGGCAGGTATATTCATAGAAATAATTTTAACAGCAAAATCATAATCAAACATGTAATGCACCAAATGAACATTCCAGTCCCTAGTACCAGGAATAAACAGTTCTGAAACATACTCATAAGAAACAATGTTAACAAAACCTTCAGCAGGTAAAGGCGGGTGATCTAAACCAATTACCCAACAATCAAACCAAATTTTAACTTTATTACCACTTCTAACTGCCCACATGCTATTACTCTTAATAACATCAATGCATTTGTAAATACCCCTCCAAATCCAAGAGCAATTTTTATTGAGTTTTTGCAAGTGGAGAATACTACAGCTATAAAAGTACTTGGCACCTAATATTTGCACCCATAGTTCATCCTGCTCAGTAATAATTTTCCAAACAAGTTTGCATATAAGAACAATGTTAAAATTTTCAAGATTTCTAAAGCCCAAACCTCCCATCTCCTTAGGTATGTTAATGATGTCCCAAGCTATGAATTTAATGCCTTTACCAGCTTTATGACCCCACCAGAAACTTCTTTGCATAGAATCAAGTTTACTTAACAGTGTAGTAGGTATTTTAAAACACCCCATTTGATAAGCAGGCAGAGAATTCAAAACAGATTTTATAAGGGTAGATCTACCAGCTTGATTAAGAGAGGTACCAATATAGTTATTAAGTCTAGCATCAAAGGATTGCACAATTGGATCAAAGGACTTAACCTTAGAATGACCCGGAAGTAAAGGAGCTCCAAGATATTTTTCAGAATCAGAGACTAAAGACATATTAAGAGCTTGAGCAAGATTGTCACAAACAGCAGGACAAAGATTGTTACTGAAATAAACATAGGACTTATCAAAGTTTAACATCTGACTTGAGAGAGCACCAAAATTCTGCAAGATATGCCAAATATAATCCACATGTTGCATATTATCTTGACCAAATATAAGAATATCATCAGCAAAAAGTAAATGAGTAATAGGAGGAGCTTTCCTAGAAACCTTAATGCCAGTGATAGACCTATTAGATTCAGAAATCAACAAAGACCTAGATAAATATTCCATGGCTAATATAAAAAGGTAAGGGGATAGAGGATCCCCTTGCCTGATACCTCTAGTTGGCTCAAATTGGTCACAGGGAGAACCATTAAGAAGTACACTAATACTAGTGGTAGAGATACATTGCATTATGAGGTTGCAGAAATCTTTATTAAAGCCAAAATTTTCTAAAACCTTGATAAGAAAATTCCATTTAAGCCCGTCAAAAGCTTTTGACAGATCTAATTTAAGGGCCATGGTACCAGTAATACCTTCCTTATGCTTCATAGAATGAATTACTTCATGAGCAATAATAATGTTGTCATGAATAGCTCTACCTGGAACAAAGGCAGCTTGATAAGGAAAAATAAGTTTCTTAAGAAAAGGTCTAATCCTATTAGCTATAATCTTAGACACTATTTTATAAGAAATGTTACAAAGACCAATTGGTTTAAATTCAGATGGCTTCTTAGGGCTTTTACACTTAGGGATAAGAGAAATATAAGTCCTGTTAAGACTTCTTGGCATATATCCACTAATGAAAAATCTTTGAACCACATCTATAATGTCCTTACCAACTATTTTCCATTGTGTCTGGTAAAAACCAGCTTGAAACCCATCTGGGCCAGGAGCACTCCAAGCAGGCATATTTTTAACAACATTCACAATTTCATGCTCATCAGGAACAACAGTTAACACAACATTATCAGCAACATAAATGATTTTTGGTAAAATATCAAAAGCAGTTTCAGGAAAAACATGATTAGAAGTGCTAGCAACATTATAGAAATGATTGGTAAGAAGAGTACTAAGATCATCTCTATCTCTGATCCAGTTACCATTAGCATCACAAAGAGTATTTATAGTATTGGTATGCAGTCTTTTATTTACCATAGTATGAAAATATCTAGTATTATTATGGGATATTTTGATTTTGGGTCCCAAAAAAGTAACCAGTGTTGCATTTGGGTCCTAGAAAGTTTTAAATTAGAGTTTGGGTCCCAGGACCATAATTGACCGTCTTGACTGTTAAAAAATTAATTTTATTAATTTTTTATTTATTAACGCCATCACCGTTAACACGTGATTCCGGTTGCATAAAATGAACTCAGTTTATCTAACTTCTCCCCTCCGTTCTTCTTCTCCTTTCTCTGTCAAATTGTTGCAGCTGCTAGAGTGATCGATTAAGATCTTTGTGTGTGAAGAGATCAATAATTATTCTTTCTAATCATTTTCTCTCTTCAGAAACTTTCCCTTCCAAAAACCGAAGATTAGATTCTGATTCAATCAATTAGGGTCTTAGGGAGACCGGTTAACATTCGTGAAGAAGAAGGGGAAAAAAATATCGGGGTTCTCTTCTTTGGATTGAACCCTCTATGAAAAAACGCATTAGTGGTTTGATTTATGAATAAATAAGAGGTGTTGTTATGGACTTGGGGGTTATGGTTATTTAATCTCTGTTTTGTATCAAATGTTGCGATTCTAATCAGTTGGAGTAAATGGTGGCTAGAAATGTTCCTGAAGATTAGTTTGATGAATGCGAAATTTATTGGTATCAATGAACATTGAGTAATCTTTTTTTTTTTTTCATTTTCCTTATCCTTTTATCTTACTGATTCAATCAAAATTGATTTTTTTTTTCTTTTTTGGAATGGTATGGGATTTCATACGGGTACTTATTCGCTACATTTATTGATTCGTTAGTAGACATTGAATTTGATTCGGTAGTGGACGATGATTATAACGGAAAACAGAAAGGTTACCGGAAGATAAATGGGACACGGAGAAGAAGAATGGTATAGTTAGTAAATAAACACAAATGCAAGTTTGAGTTAGTAATTTCCCAGTTTAACCAGATTTTCTAACTGTCAACACGGTCAACTATAGTCCTGGGACCCAAACTCTAATTTGAAACTTTCTATGACCCAAATGCAACACTGGTCACTTTTTTGGGACCCAAAATCAAAATATCCCTATTATTATCCATTTCAAAAACAGATTTATCCCTAGATTTTTCTTTATAGAAATCAGTTTGAATCTTATACCAATTTTCAAGATCACTAACAATATTCTTGAATCTTTCATGTTGATTAGTAGCACCAATATCATTTTGAGCATCTTCTAGATCCTTTTGAAGTTTATTAATGTTCAATTGAATGTCTCCAAATTATATTCTATTCCATTGAGATAAAGTCAATCTAACACTTTGTTGCTTCTGATTCAACCTATGGGTTGGGCTGTCATGTGTCTCTAAATTCCATGATCTTTCAAGAGTATTTTTGAAATTTCCATGCTCTATCCAAGTTCTGAAAAACTTGAAAGGTCTCCATAAATGTTTAGGAATGGGATCAGTGATAAGTAAAACAGGACAATGATCAGAGGCAATGAAATTTAAATACAAGATTTTAGCAGCAGAATAATTTAAGAACCAATTATTATTCCCAAGAGCCATGTCTAGTCTAGCCCTTCTAGTACCAGTACCATAGGATTTACTAGTCCAAGTAAAGTCTCTACCCTCATAACCAATGTCAAGTAAACCAGCCTCATTGACTCTATTTTGAACCCAGCTGTCAGAGCTATTGTTATTTCTATCCAAATGAAAATTAAGATCCCCTAGAACTAACCAAGGGTGTTGGATATCACTACTGAACTCAGACAAAAAGTTCCACTGAGATTTCTTAGGTTCTGTATAAGTTGAGTCATACATAAAGGAAATAAGAACCTTAGGTTTACTTGGGTCTAATTTGATTAGGGCATGAATGATATTTTTATCACACTTAACAATCTCAGTATCAATACCATCTTTCCACATTAGTATTAACCCACCAGCTATGCCTACTCTATCAATGCACACATAATTATGATAATGAACTGATTGATCCACAAAGATCATTCTAATTTCATCTATTTTAGTTTCACTAAGAAAAATGAAATCAGGTTTTTGACTGTTGACTAGGTTTTGAAACTGTTGTTTTGTAAAATTATTGGCTATACCTTGGACATTCCAAGAAATGATTTTCATTTTGAAATTCAAGATGTATAAATAAAACAAAAATTGAAAGGAAAAAAAGATTACCTTAGCTCCCTCTATGTTGCATTTTTGGCTATCCCTTGTTGTGATCTGCTGAGTTGCATGTGTGTTTTCATGATTGCCAGAGCTTGAAATAGCATGTTCAAAAACAAGATTTTCCGGAGCATGATTCCTTTGTCTTTTTCCAAGCCTACCACCATTTCCATTTCCATCAGCAGAGTTGATTTCAATTACATACCCATCTTTTGGAGGCACAAAAACACTCGATTTACTAGTAGTCTTGGAATTATACTTTGGAACCTGGTCCCCTCCTTTGATAACTATTTGCTTCCTCTCTCCTTTCCTCGCTTCACCAAAGAAATGTGGTTTAGCATGAGCCTTCTCAAGATATTCCGCAGCAGCCTTGCAAGCACCTTTGGTATGATTGAGAATGAAACATTTTGGACAAATCTTATGAGGCTGCTTTTCATAAAAAAAACTTAATCCACCTAGTAGAGCCTGCATTAGTAATTGCCAGCACACCCCTTCTCATAGGGAGATTAACATCCACTTGAACACAAACTTTGACATAATCTCCTGCAACAGGAACTGCATCTTCCGGATCAATTGCAATTACATCCCTCATAATCTTTCCAATTTTAGTTGTTGATTTTACATTCATATGCTCAGGAAGGATACGTTTCAGCTAGATCCAGAAACATTGTGTGCTCCAATCCAAATCTTTGTAAATGATCTCAGAATTATAGAAGTGCAGAATCACCAAGTAACCATTGATACTCCAAGGACGAGTATCAAAAACCTTCTTACGGGTATCCTGGTCTTTGAACCGAAACTCAATTACATTGTTGTATAATTCAAAAACATTTAGATAACCTTCAGGAATAAAATCCCAGGTAAAAGCAATAAACTTTTCCACCATCTTCAAGCCTATTTTCCCTTCACTGATTATCTTACCAACCAAACTAATTTCCTCACTCTTTTCATCCTTGTTGTTTGTATTGTCTGAGGGGTGATAAACAACCTCATCAACATCTCCAAGTTCAAGCGCAACTTGCATAAACTTTTTTGCTAAATCAGAAACCGATTTTTCATTAGTCTCCGCCATTAGATTGATAATATTTGATTGATGGAAGAATTGATAGTGATTTAGATTATAAAGAATGCGAGACTGAAAATTTCTTTTATACTGTTTCAACCCTAGGAAATCATGGGATTGACTTGAATTAGAAAAATATCCATCCGCAAATGTTGATTCAGAAATATTATGATTGACTGAGTATGATTTTTTTGAGGATAAGTTTGATTAGAAAGGAAACTACACAGCTGTATAGAAGACCGAAAATTGCTAGCAGAATTAATGTGTATAGTTTGTAACGAACTTTTTGAATTTTGAATTTCACCAAGGTGCGACCTTTCTGCCCCAATTGAGTCACTGAGTCAACTCGACAGTGAAACCATTCCATAAAAACAAGATGAACAATCTGACAACACACAATAGCTTCAAAAAGCTTCATGACAACTCTTGCAAACGCCTGTACCACAACTATAAACAAGGTAAACATCATTTAGGATAAAACCATCTGCAAACATATTTGGGAAAAAACTGATTTAGTTAAACATAATGAGGATATTTCAAAAAATTAGAAAGAAAAAGAACAAATTTGTGAGTATAAAACTTCTAATCAAAACATCATTAAACTTATTTTGAGAATCAAAAGACGTGAAAATGCTAAATACAAGAGAGAATTAGGATCTGGTTTGCAATCTGATTAAAACCATTGAAATGAAGAAGAAATTAGAAGACTGAGTTAACTCATGAAATTCGCCCGATTTACAGAGCTTCTCTTTCTTGCATTGGTAAAGAATTTGATGACGAGTTTTAATTGGTAAAGAATTTGATGACGAGTTTTAAGCTCAGGTCTCTTATATCGTCATTCAATAATTTTATCATGGTGTTATCGTACTAATTTTTTCATTGATAAAAAATTTGATGACGAGTTTTAAATTCAAGTCACTGATATCATCATTCAATAATTTTATCACGATATTTTAGTAATATCTTTAACAATGAACAATCAAGAATACAAAACAAATCTAGGCTAAGTTTTCCTTTGTTAGTGGTGGTCAAGATTTGTCCTTGTCAAAGATAAATCAAAGGCTGTGGTTCTCCGTGCCACACCCTATAAGTCGCACATGTGGTGTTCATTCCAATATTATGAATTAAAAATGAATACTCAAGTCAAGATATGGAATTTCAAAAATTATAACGGGGAGGTTCGAACTCATGACCTATTGTGTCATAAGAGTGGCCTCTAACCATTGTTCCACCTTGGTTGGAATTTATAGAAAAGATAAATCAACATTGGTTGTTTGTTCAACTTAAATATTGATTAGTATAAGTGTTTTATTAATTAGTATAAGTGATTTGTCTAGAGAGAAGATAAATCTATGGTTATGGTTTGTTCAACTTAAATATTAATTAGTATAAGCGTTTTATTAATTGATGTCTCATTAATTTCTTATGATAAATGATTTATTAATTTTACATCATAAATATCCCTTAATTAATATTAATACATATCTCCATCAATAAATAATAATTTTGACAAAAATTATTTCAATAGATATTAGTGGTGGTGGTGGTAGTAGAGGAAGAAGTAAGTGGTGGAAGCGGTGGAAGTAACATTAGTTTTGGTGGAAGAAATAGTGGCGTTGGATGGTTTTAATGGCGGTGGTATTGGTTTTTTCTTTTTGAATCAAAAATAATAAAAAAAAATTACATGACGGGTAACATTGTGTTGTCAAAAATATAGTTGGTTGTTTTTGACACGATCAAAAAAGGCGGATAACAAATACTTTTGGTATGATACCAAATCATATAAGACAAAATGGTTGTTTTTGGTACCACTTCTATCTTTGGTAACCGTTCGTACACATGATTTTTAGTATTAACAAAAAAATATATAGTTGAATAAATTAATTGACGACCTAAGTTTGTTAAATCAAAACTTTATACATGACATGTGGGATTAAAAGTTATAAGTGTGCCCAATATTCTACGAGGGATGGAAAATGGTGGTGGTGGAGAAAGAAGTGATATCTGGTGGTTTGTGGTACTTGCCGGTTTTGATGAGAAGTAATTGACTATGTTAATTATGTGCTGCTACAAAAGGATAACACTATAAATTAGAAATGTGGTTGATCGTCTTAATGCTAATATAAACTCGGTTAAAATACATGAAAATTAAGAAGAAGAAAAAAAACATTTGGATGTCACGTTATATAATAAATAACACTAAAAACGACATATTTAGTATCAAGGTTTCTCCATCCAATAGATAAATCTAAGGTTGTATTGAGATCTCGTAAGCAGAGGGCGAGTTGGTCTTGGATTTCTGAATGATAATGAATATAATGAAACGCTCCCTCTCTGTTTCTCCAATGAAAACCGAAACCTTCTAAAAAAAAATCAATCGAACAACACTTAGATGGAATGCATCACCACTAGTGTAAACTTCTCTGAATTGCTACATATCCAGTGAAATTTCTATAGATTAATCTGGTGATTTCGTCCTACCGTAGTTTTTAACGAGCATGCAATTAAATCTCTAATAGTGATTTTAAAGGTATTTAATAATTACAAAATTCTCTTATAAGTTTTGTTTATGCAAGTATTGATTTAACTTGGGTTCTTTTATATTTTTGTGTTAAGTTGATGACTTTTTAATTTGAATACATGTTTGGTTAACAAACTTTGATACATATAGGGTATTTCTCTGTAGAACTGATGTTAGTCTCTCATTTATCCCGTTAGCACTTTGTTTCGATCCCGTATTTGTAGACATTATTTGACTAATGTTGGGGTATTTGTTTAATCTCAAGGCCGATTAAACCCAATGTGTGTTGTATACATTGAAGGCGACAGAAGTTTGTGTCGGCTCTACCTTGAAACTAATAATTTTTCTTCGGAAGGTTAGTTGAATTTATGTAGATACAGATATCAATATGACTATGCTCTTTAAAACTCCAAATTACTTGAGTAACACTAGATGTGAGAACGTCATTCATGCACTACTTAGCATAGTTGGTGTGAAATATTTTTATCCACGAATTTCTTCAATTTTAAGTTATCAATATGATTGAGAAAGAATCTTACACATGTTTTGATTTACTATTATAAGTTTATTTTTTCAACTCACGTGTGCATATCTCAGCCTTCCAATAGCTAAGTGTTCTTCATTTTTATAACTCTCACATTTGCAAAAAATAAATAAACAGTGTTTATCTATAGTATGGAAAATATTATGGGTTTTTGCTTCACTCCTTAGAGCCTTAGTTATCAATAATTTCGGAACAAATGTATTCATAAACATCATGGAGTTGGATTGGCAGTTTAGGTATATGTACTGTTAGATGAAATATTATATTTGAAGTTTGAAATTATGGTATGATGGAACAATAAATGGAGAAATTTTTTATTTACTGTATTTTTTATTTTATTTTCATGTTGGCACAATATTATTACTCAAAGTCGAGATAATAAATTGGAATAACATGCTTAAGTAAAAAATAAAAAGATCAGGTAACCCATTTTGTTTCCCAAAACCTATTTGAATATCAAAATAATTACTCACGAATAAAATGAAGCAAGAGGAATGTGAACAATATCGTATTAGAGACAAAACATTCCGTGCCGTTACGGCACGGGTTAAGATCTAGTATATCCTACGTACCATAGATCATAAAGGCCATGAAAATTATGCATTAGACGTTCACTAATTAATTTTAAGTAAACTTGAATCTTTTTGAGATAATGGCAAAGATATGGATGTGACCATGAGAGGGACCATTATATATATAATTTGAGTAGAAATTGTTTGCCTCACATTGAAAGTTAGGCAAAACTTGAATTCTAGAACTCCTGGCCCCGACCAATAGGAATCGAGAGATTTCAGTGATTTTCGCACACGCTTGGGTTGGTAATGGGTCCCTCAATTTCTCTTGCGTTTCTCCCGTACTTTTTCATGAAACCCTATACAACCAAAATCCATAACCCTAACTTTCCATCTTCTCTTCCAGTACCTCCCACTGTGAATCCATAGCCGTATTCTTGGTTTGGTCCTTCTCAGCCCTCTTTTTCGCTCCTAATTTTCCCTGAGAAAACGTCGAAACGTAGAGCCTTCCACTACCACCGCATGTTTCAAGACCATCTTCTTCTGATACTTTTTTTTTGAAGCATAAACGGAAGTCTTCTGATACTTCTGTTATATCTTATAATTGTTTCTATGATTCTTCTTTTCTTATTCTTGATTTTGTTGTAACCGAAACTTTAACTATTAGTTCTTATTGTTGAACCAACGAAGTTTTAGATTTATAGTATCAAAATCAAAAGTGAATAGGGTCCTCTCTAATCGAATTTCTCATCCCTAGATTCTAAGTTATGGCTTTAATATCCCTCTCACTGTTCCCTTTCAATCTCTTTTTCTTCTCATTCTAAGTTCAGTAGTATTTACTTTCTGATTTTCCTCATTGTTTTATTGATTGGTTAATAGGTAAACAGACTATTTTCACCAGACCATCAGGTACGAATTTTATAGACTTCTTCTTTGAATGCATTTTTTTTTTTTTTTTGTAGACGGAAGTTTTACAATTAGGGTTGGGTCTATTATGTCCTCTCTGTTCTTTTTATTTCCAAAAATTTTCTCATGTGTCCTGCTCAAAACCCTTACCTAACTAACTAACTTTTTTTTTTCCAGAGATTAACGATGGTTCATAGTTGGGGTTATTCTAGAAATGTAATGCCAAAGTAGCAATCTAACATACGGCTATACATCAAACCAGCAATGTTGGTTCCTACATTGAATTGTAATGCCAAAGCTTAAGAAGGCTGAGGAGGAGCTAGGTAATGAACCGTTTAAAAAATAATGAACCAATTGCTCAAAACCGTTACCTAATATACAGGAAAAGGGAAAGGACCGTGGCATTTTCTTTAACTCCAATCAAAACAGTTAAGGATCCTAAAGTTGTTGTCCAAGCAGCAAGTGATGATTTCAGGTGACACAAGTATGGACAAAACATGGTGAAGGGAAAACCTAATCCAAGGTAACACTTTAGTTTATTGTTATGTTATTAGTTCAACCTCATTAAATTCAGTGGGCTGATATTACCCTAGGGGTGCAACAACAGCTGTGAAGTCTACGCCATTAATAACAATTCTGGAGGCAGGTCATAATCGCTTTTTTACGTAGGGCCATAATCAGACGCATGACACCATTTGAGAGGCATTTACTTCTTATGCAGCATTTACTGTATTGTTAGCTTTATTTCTTTTTCTCTCCGTTCTTATTCTAAGTCCACTATTGTTAGTGTGAACAGTGAGTAAAGAAGATTTTTTTCCCCTTTAATTGATGAAGAAGATATTTCTAGAGAGAAAAGGAGGATTCGCAAGGAAAAACTTGATGCTAAGAGAGCTCCGTTAAGTGTTCAAGTGATGATCAACTGCCACAGTTTACTGATGTTAAGCATTTTTCTATATATAAGATGCATTTCTGTTCTTTTGAACAATAACTCTTGACTTTTATATGTGAGATCCATTTGATTCATGTGAAGCCAATAGCATATATGTTTTTGTTTGTTTTGTAGTTCTTGAAAATTGAAATTACATTTCTAACTATCAAGCATTAGGAAATTTTAGTGTTGCACCATTAATAACTGTATTGTACTGATCTAATTCATAATTGGACTGTTACTTTTTACCAATTGTTCAGATGCTCATTGGGTATTTTTTAGGTGTGTGCCGTTCACATCATTTGATATTCAAAAATCTGATTTTGGCGTGCCATCTAATACATCCAAATACTGTGGTGCTATAGTTTGGCACCAAGAGAGGTCTAAAAAAGGGAGAGATGTTAATTGCGAATATAGCAGGTGAGTACTTAAATTGTATGTTAGAAATTACAGGGAATTACATAAAGATCACTTGAATTTATTCCAGAGGAGATTATTGATGTGTATACTGTTAGAAAAAACAATGTTTTGTTTTAATCAAAAAATGCATGGACCATGTTTTGATCCCAAGACCTATTGCTCCCTAGATGTTTTTTCATGTGAATGAATAAAACATTAGTCCCATATAGACTAAAACACTAAGAGTTTTAGACTTAAATAGCATTGGTTTAGCCTTAAGGGTATGGCCCTTTGGGTCTTTAGACCTTTGTGTATGGGGAAAGCCCTAGACTATGGCAAGGTTGCCTAAACCTTATTGCATTTCTTATTGCCTTTCCCGTTCGCGCGGTGCTTCGCACAGAAGCACGCTCGGCTCGGCGTGGGCGAGGGCGTGGGCGTGGGCGTGGGCGTGGGCGTGGGCGACCCATCCTTTCTTTTTACTGAAATTTACCACACGCTTCTCCCACACATGTAAAGAATTTTATTCTTTGCCTTCTCGGTTTTGGATATCCGATAGCCTCGACAAGCATCTTCTTTCACGCGTGTCACACGGTTTTCTTGACACCCGTACACACTGTTTTCCTCGAGAAGAATCTCGAAAATTTTGAATGCGTGTGCACTTTGTTTCTTTTTAACGCGATTTTTTACCTTACTTTTGCAACGTTCGAGATGCGTGAATCACGGACGATCTGTCGTGCTTTGGATTCTCTTCCAACGTTCGAACATTTTCTTGCTATAAATACGAGTTGTAAACTTCATTTGTAAACAATACCTTTCGAACTCTTCTCTTAAAATTCTTATTCTTTTCTTATGCTTTCGAAACAATTTTTTTTTAAGTTTACGGTAAACAAAAAATCGAGTTCTTATCTTAAACAAGTTGTAGTTTACGAAACATAATTTTGTATAACTACTTCTTTGTTTACGAAATTAGTTTAACTTTGTTTAAAATTAGTTCTGAAACATCATAGTTTACGAAAACATAAATTAGTTTTTATATTTATCGAAACAATAGTTTCGATTTGTGTTTTGTTTTATCATTTTTGTTTGCCAAGTTCTAAGGGTTCTCTCCGTGTATGCTACACATAGAGGAGAACTAACGAGTAGTTGTATCCTGGAGGTAATTTGTAAATTGCTATAGCATCTCGGAGAGTAGCGAGGCAATATTACCTTTAGCTCAATAAGATCTCATACGTGCCTCTACTAAGTTTATTGAGTTATTTGTTACTACTTTCGGTGTAATCTAAGTATAATTTCCCATTTGCATTCGATTATTGTAATTAATTCCAACAATCTAAAGGTAATATTGTACCTTATTGTAATATTGTAATACTGTAATATTCTTTGTTGTAAGAACATGGGAAAGAATATCGTAAAAAACCACCAAAGTTCAAAGGGTAAGGACTTTAAGAGATGGCAGTCTAAAATGCTATTCTTCCTAAACGACCAAAGGTTAGATGGATATGCTTTAGAAAAACCCTCGAGAAAACTTCATCGTCGTGGTAATGAAGATAAATTGGACAAGTGGAATAGGAAGAATTATTTGTGCAAGAATCATATTCTTACCTGTCTTGATGACTCCTTGTATGACTTCTATAATGCAAAAGAAGATTTTAATGCTTTTGATTTATGGGAAGCTCTAGAAGAAAAATATCATCTTTGAAGTCATGGAAGTAAGAAGTTCTTGATGGCTAAGTTCTTAGAATACAACATGACCGGACTTAAAAGCCTGTGGTGGAACAGTTCGTCGAACTTCAACTCCTCATCAAGCGAGATTCTTCTCAAGGCATGACTTTTGATGAAGCTCTACAAGTATCGGCCGTGATTGAAAAGCTTCCACCCTCATGGAGCGAATACAAGAGGAGGCTGCGACACAAGACTCGTGAAATCACCATGGTGGAGCTTGGTAAAAAGATCCGAAGTTGAGGAGCCGATGTGCGGCAAGGACAAGAGCATGATGCTGAGCAAAAACATGTCCAACAAAGCTCATGTTTTGGACGATAAAGCTGCTTCAAAGAAAACTCCTGGAGAATCCAAGAAAATGGGTAATAGACGTAACGTGACGTCGAAAACCCGAGGTAACAATTTTAAGCCTAGAGGTGGTGTCACTAAGCACACCATCAAAGGCGACTGTTTTAATTGTGGTAAACCTGGACATATGGCTAAAGACCGTAAGGCCCCTAAAAGGATCAAATATGATCCAAAACAGAAAAATAAGGCAAACATAGTAGAGGACTCGGATATTTCACCGGCATGGTGTCCAAGTCGACCTTGTCTCTAGTATGACTAATGTGAGAGACTCGGTGGCTTGATTCTCGGAGCCACCAAGCATGTCCGTAAATTCGAATGCTTTCTCCTCCTATGCCATAGTAGGAGATGATGAGAAATTGTTCATGGGAAATTCTTCCACCGCGAAAGTGGTGGGGAAAGGCAAGGTCGAAGTTGAAGCTAACTTCAGAAAAACTCTCGCATTGAATGACGTATTCTACGTCCCGCATATGCAAAAATCTCATCTCGAAACCATCCTGCTAGGAAAAGGTTTTAAAATTGTTGCCGAGTCCAATATCGTTGCGATTTCTAAGCATGGTGAATTCGTAGGAAAAGGTTATGTTACCGATAACATGATTAAGCTTAGTGTATCCGATTTGAAATTGAATGTTAATGCATCTTCTTCTGTTTATGTTTGTGACTCCTCACATGTTTGGCATGATAGACTTGGGCATGTTAATTTCAAATCGCTAGAAAGACTTGCTAATTTAGGTTGCATACCAAAAATAAACTTTGATAAAAAACAAAGATGTGAAATCATGTGTTGAATCTAAATATGCAAGAAAACCATTTAATAAAAGTGTTGAACGTAGAACAGTTCCTTTGGAATTAATACACTCGGATTTAGGAGACTTGAAATCAACACCAACAAGAGGTGGTAGAAAATGGTATATCACTTTCATAGATGATTACTCACGATATCACAGTTCATCTTCTTAGAAGTAAAGATGAGGCCTTAGAGGCTTTCAAGTTTTATAAACTTGAAGTAGAAAACCAAAAAGGAGTTAAGATTAAAACTCTTAGGTCTGACCGTGGCGGTGAGTATGTGATACCAATAGGAGAGTTTTGTAAAAATAACGGAATCATTCATGAAACCACTGCACCATATTCACCTGAATCGAATGGTGTAGCCGAAAGAAAAAATAGAACACTCATAGATATGGTAAATGCTATGTTAACAAGTTCAGGGTTATCTTCGAACTTGTGGGGGGAAGCTATCCTCTCGGCATGCTATATTTTGAACCGAGTTCCATTTAAAAAATCGGATAAAACTCCCTACAATTGTGGAATGGTAAACAACCTTCCTATGCATACTTTAAAGTGTGGGGTGTTTGGCCAAGGTGGCCATTCCTCATCCCAAGAAAACTAAAATAGGTCCTAAAACAATTGACTGTGTTTTCATAGGATATCCCGAGCATACAAATGCTCACGGATTATGGTCATCGATTCGACCACAATAACATTGGTCTTAACACCATAATGGAATCAGAGATGTCATGTGTTTTATGAACACATATTTCCTTTAAGGTCTGGACCTCGTAAAAGGGTCCATGATGATCTCCCGGATGTTTCATCGACGAGTCAAACTCCAACTTTGGAGTATGAGACTGAACCAAGAAGAAGTAAGAGGGTTAGAACTGAAACAAGTTTTGGCCTGATTTTTTGACTCTTACGGTAGAGTCTGAACCCCAAACCTATAAGGAAGCTATGACTTCTCCGAAGCTCCTTTCGGGAAGAAGCTTCATTAAATGAATGGGAGTCCATTCAAAAAATGAAACTTGGGAGCTTACTTAGACTTGCCTCCCGGAAGTAAATCCATAGGTTTCAAATGGGTGTTCAAAAGGAAACTTAGAACAGATGGAACTATAGATAAATATAAAGCTAGGTTGGTAGCTAAAGGCTATAGACAACAGGAAGGAGTAGATTTCTTTGATACCTATTCACCAGTCTCTAGAATCACCTCGATTAGAATGTTGATTGCTATTGCTTCAATTTATGATTTGCATATACATCGGATGGATGTTAAAACCTTTTCTATATGGTGAATTGAATGAAGAAATTTATATGGATCAACCTGAAGGATTTATAGTAAAAGGTTATGAAAACAAAGTATGCAAGTTAAACAAATCTCTTTACGGTTTAAAACAAGCACCTAAACAAAACCATGAAAAATTTGATCATGTTATGATAACTAATGGTTTCAAGGTTAATGAATCGATAAATGTGTTTACATTAAATCTGTGTATGATTCTCATGTTATTGTTTGCCTATATGTTGATGATATTCTCATATTAGGCAGCAACCTTGATATTATTAATACCATTAAAAGCATGCTTAGAGATAATTTTGACATGAAAGACTTAGGCCCTACTGATGTAATCTTAGGGATGAAAATCGAGAAAGACGTCTCGATGGATATAGTCTTAGTCAATCTCATTATGCTGAAACCGTATTAAAGAGATTTAATTATGAAAATGCTAAACCTGCGTCTACTCCATTTGATCCCACTTGTAAATTGAAAAAGAACAAGGGTGAGGGTATTGATCAACTTGAGTATTCTCGCATTATTGGTAGTCTTATGTATCTTATGAACTGTACAAGACCTGATATTGCTTACTCAGTGAGTAGATTAAGCAGGTATACTTGCAACCCAGGGCAGGATCACTGGAATGCTCTCTTCAGAGTTTTACGTTATCTGAGAGGGACCTCAAACTATTGCTTAAGTTTTGGGAAGTATCCTGCTGTACTGGAAGGGTATTGTGATGCCAACTGGATATCAGACTCCAGAAGAGTGCAAATCTACTAGTGGGTACATCTTCTTGCTTGGAGGTGCGTCTGTCTCATGGAAGTCTACCAAACATACATGTATAGCTAAATCCACTATGGAGTCTGAGTTTATAGCCTTGGAAAAAGCTGGAGAGGAAGCTGAATGGATGCGATGTTTCCTGGGAGGAATTCCACTCTGGCACAAGCCTGTGTCTTCAATTGCCATCCACTGTGACAGTGAAGCTGCTCTTGGATGTGCAAAGAACAATGTATACAACGGGAAGTCTATACATATACGAAGAAGACATAAGACGGTGAAACAACTACTCTCTACTGGTATTATCTCGATAGACTTTGTAAAATCCAAAGATAATCTTGCAGATCCTTTGACAAAAGGCTTAACCAGAGAGAAAGTTAAATTTACATCGAGGGGGATGGGACTTAAGCTCATTGAATAAATCACCATGAAGGATACTCAACCTTGTGATTGGATTTCCAAGATCAAGGTTCAATGAGACAACTAATTTATGGTGATATTGAGAAAGCACTATCTTTGTCCCTCCCTATGGTGTAATCGTGCGATAGTGCTGCGCGAAAATTAAGGATGATCTTTTGCGATCTTAATGGGTACCATGGCTTTGATTAAAGCGGGGTGTGGCAGGACACTCTTTATGGACTCACCTTTGTGGATGTTGGAAGTGTGGCCGCTTCCTATGAGAATATGAGCTGATTCTCTAGAGACATTCATTAAGTCCGGGATTTTAGCCCATGGCCAAAATGGGCACAACCGCAAGAGCTTGGCAGCTGTTTTCTTCGGTTGAGGCATCAAGTGTGGCTGTTATTTCTGAATTGCATTCTTTGTTGGCGGTTCAATACATTGCGTTCACCGTATCAACAAGCAGTTCAGGTAACCTCTCACTAAGTTAAGGTTCAATCTTTGGGACACCTTAGCCTATTTTGTTGCCTTATGTTTTATCGTGTTTTATCGACATGTTTTATTATTCATGTGGGGGATTGTTAGAAAAAACAATGTTTTGTTTTAATCAAAAAATGCATGGACCATGTTTTGATCCCAAGACCTATTGCTCCCTAGATGTTTTTTCATGTGAATGAATAAAACATTAGTCCCATATAGACTAAAACACTAAGAGTTTTAGACTTAAATAGCATTGGTTTAGCCTTAAGGGTATGGCCCTTTGGGTCTTTAGACCTTTGTGTATGGGGAAAGCCCTAGACTATGGCAAGGTTGCCTAAACCTTATTGCATTTCTTATTGCCTTTCCTGTTCGCGCGGTGCTTCGCACAGAAGCACGCTCGCTCGGCTCGGCTCGGCGTGGGCGTGGGCGTGGGCGTGGGCGTGGGCGTGGGCGTGGGCGAGGGCGAGGGCGAGGGAGTGGGAGTGGGAGTGGGTGTGGGTGTGGGTGTGGGTGTGGGTGTATCCGACCCATCCTTTCTTTTTGCTGAAATTTACCACACGCTTCTCCCACACATGTAAAGAATTTTATTCTTTGCCTTCTCGGTTTTGGATATCCGACACCTCGAGAAGCATCTTCTTTCACGCGTGTCACACGGTTTTCTTGACACCTGTACACACCGTTTTCCTCGAGAAGAATCTCGAAAATTTTGAATGCGTGTGCACTTGTTCTTTTAACGCGATTTTTTACCTTACTTTTGCAACGTTCGAGATGCGTGAATCACGGATAGTCTGTCGTGCTTTGGATTCTCTTCCAACGTTCGAACATTTTCTTGCTATAAATACGAGTTGTAAACTTCATTTGTAAACAATACCTTTCAGAACTCTTCTCTTCTGAAATTCTTATTCTTTTCTTATGCTTTCGAAACAATTTTTTTTTTTAAGTTTACGAAACAAAAAATCGAGTTCTTATCTTAAACAAGTTGTAGTTTACGAAACATAATTTTGTATAACTACTTCTTTGTTTACAAAATTAGTTTACATAAACTTTGTTTAACGAAATTAGTTTACTGAAACATCATAGTTTACGAAACATAAATTAGTTTTTATATTTATCGAAACTGGTTGTAGTTTCGATTTGTGTTTTGTTTTATCATTTTTTTGCCAAGTTCTAAGGGTTCTCTCGTGTATGCTACACATAGAGGAGAACTAACGATAGTTGTATCCTGGAGGTAATTTGTAAATTGCTATAGCATCTCAGAGGAGTAGCAGGCAATATTACCTTTAGCTCAGCGTATCTCATACGTGCCTCTACTAAGTTTATTGAGTTATTTGTTACTACTTTCAGTGTAATCTAAGTATTATTTCCCATTTGCATTCGATTATTATAATTAATTCCAACATATACAACATTCCACCGTTAACTCTCCAGGTTCCCACTGGTGGATACACGTAGGGCTGTCAATGGGATACCGAATTTCCGAATTCCGTAACCAATAATCCGAGTTCCAGTAAGTAATTTTCCGACATAACGGTTATCGGAAATCGGTAACGGAAATTTATCGGTAATTATTGTCGAAACGAAACGGTATCGGATGAGGCACTTACCGGTTGGTTAACTACCGATACTGGTAACTATTGCCTATAGTTATCGGTATCGGTAAAACTCATATTTTAATTCAAGGATGCAACTTTTTTTGAATTTCTTTGTGTTTTCTTTTGCAAAAACATGTAACTAAGCAAATTTGGAACATTTATATGTGTTTACTTTGTGTTTGGCATGGATTTTGAACTAAAAATCTCTTATTTTGAACTAATCTTGAGTCTTAAAAACATGTTATGTAAAACTTTTTCAGATAACGTTATTTATCGGTAACCTTAACGAAACGGTAACGGATAGGATTTTGAGATTTCCGTCAGAAATAAGCCGCATCGAATTCCGATAGAAATTATCGGTAACGACATCGATGGAGGCAGTTACCGTTTCGATAGGTTCCATTGACGGCCTTAGATACAATATCTTACAGGTACATTATGTGGCTGAATAAATTTGTCAAAATACAACAATTAGAAGGAGTTCTTCTGCGAAACATTCTTTACTCAATTCATTGGGGGATCAGATCGAAAGCCTTATTGCCAGAAATGCGAAGACAGCTTTGAAGGTAAAGTAATACCATGGTAAGAAAAAATAACATATCACGATAAAGAATGAAACATAAGCTGCTTAGCGTTATTAATTCGAACGGGTTTGAATCGCTCTAAGAATCAAAGATCACACAGATACGGCGGATTTAACAGTTATTATATTTAATATCCGAAAGATGTTCAAATATACTGCGATGGAACATGTTATGCTGAATATTTCGACAAGGTAGAGAATAATTCACTCTTAAGTTTTTACTTAATTCCAAAAAATATTGAAAATACACCCACTGAAATATATACACAATTTTAAGGTAGGTGAACCAGAGAAAACTATGGTGTTTAGTGTAATTTTTATATGCGGTGCACAAGTAACACGGTTATCCCATGCTTATGTTAATCAAAAGCCTTTAGTTATTATTATAGGTATTACTTGAAACTTTTTACTACCAGGAAATATCCAACATAAAGCTTCAACCGGTAAAATACACGGAATCCCGTGCAACACACGGGGGAAAATCTAGTATAATCAGATGGAGGAGGTGATAGTTATAACAGCGCTGCTACACGAACCGGGGTAAAAACTCCCCCAAAACCGAGCCCTCACAGTTCGGTGGGCCCCGGGGAAGTTAACAGGGGGCCGGTTAAAAAAGATGTGGGACCCGCCTTCTTTTTCTCTCACCTCGGTTCCCCTCTGTTTTTTTCCCCGGTTCATTAAGTTTTTTTGTAGTTATAATCAAGGTAGTTAATTTCGGATTTCGGAGTGTCTCGGCCGGGGCCGAGACACTGGTACAACTTTGTATCGGGGGAATTTCGTTTCCAAATTTCGGTGTAATTTCGGATTGAAATTTTACATTAATATTATATTTATGGTGAAAATTACACGTTGGATATGAAATAGGGAATAAAATAATATAAAAGAACAATTCCGGCCGAAATACACCGATTTTGACCGGAATTTATTGATTCCGGCCGAAAAAAACCGGCGACTTTTCGTTTGGCCGAAATTTCGATTTTCGTTTTCCAAAACCCGAAATCCGAAATTCCGCCGAAATTTCGGCCGAAATGGCCGAAATTGACTACTTTGGTTATAATTAGCTCAAGATAAGTTGGTGACAGTACGAGAGATAAAAAAAGAGTCGACCATCCCATTATGCATTCAAAAAGGTTAAACATGACATGGTGGGAAGGTTCATTTGGGAGGGCCTGGTTGTCTACATTTCCTCTCTGAACAAAACAAGGGCATATGCAAAATGCAGATGATGACGTGAAAATAGTAACCATATTTGGGATGATTACATCAATGGATAACGAGAGCTAGAGGTCCCAAAAACAAACAACCTCTCAATTGGAACTGGAAATTTCTTATATGCTTTTTCCTCTTCCTCATATCCTATGCGATGAGATTTGAGAAGCCCCCTCTTACCCATCTCTCATTAACATCCTGCACGTGTTTCTTTCAATACCAAAATCTTTCCATGAAAGGAAATCTTAGGGGGGGGGCTGTATTTTGAGGGGCGATCTGGTTTGCGAAATGACAAACGGTTACATTTCCTCATCTGTTGGTGATAGTGATATTTGCTTGGGGGCCTTAGAGGTGTAAACTGGGCTGTGCCAGCACGAGCACAACCCAGCACGTGACTTAGCCCAGCACGGCACAACACGTTAGTTAAATGAGACGTGCTGGGTTTGAATAATTGGCACAGTAGCCCAGCACAGCACGCGACACGGATTAGCACATGGCACGACACAACATAGCACGTTAAGAAAGCACGTCATAATGTGTATAAAAATACTACAAAACATGGCACAATACATCACATTTTGTGTATATTTCAATAAAGAGTTATTATTCTAGCTAGCTTTTAACATTTTATGCTGGCTTATTTATAACAACACATATGATACCTTAATATTTGGAAATATATTTCAATATCGTTGTTATAATGTCGTCACCTATATTTAACTAGAACATTAATTTACATGACAATAATCCAAATTTATATTTGATGGGTTATTTGTTTTTATTGAATAAACTTGTAAATTTTACTTGAAATAATTTCAAATGATATGTCTAATTAAATTCTTGTGATAATGTCCGACTTAATGTATACATTAAATGATTTCAAATTGTTTATAGCACGTGTGCCAGCACGGCACAGCACGACACGTTTATTCGTGTGTTGTGCCCGTGGGCTGTGCCTAGCTTTTGACTAGTAAAGCACAGCACGACACAACACGTTTAAATCGTTGGCACAGCACAGCACGGCACGTGAAACACACGACTTCATGTGTCGGGCTGTGCCGGGCCCGCACGTTTTACACCTCTAGGGGGCCTATCGCTTTTTAGGTTTAGTTCACTACCCATGAATGATTTATTGAATAAAAGGTGTTACTTTTTGTCCCAACCATTAATCCATTTCTTTCTTTAATCGATGAAGGTCACTATGAATTAAAAGTACTGGCCAGTCTTGAATTTAGACCATGGTTATCAAAATCACCTGCTACTTTACCAAGGAGGCATTTGGTTCGCGTTTATCTTGTCCCAGATCATGTTTTCACCTTATGGTATGGACCATGGAAATTTCCACTCCTCATAGAAGAATACGTACTGTACTACTGAAAGATGAAGGCTCTACATTAAGAATTTGGTACCGACAAACTTCGAACTCATCGTTCGTATCAACACCTAATAACTTTACTAGAATGATAATAGCAACATGTTAAAAATTATTATTAAAAAAAAAACGTTGATTGTTTGGAAATAGTCGGCTGAGACGCGAGAATCAATCCAACAGGTCTAGATAATCATCATCTTTTAGGTTTTGACGTCCGGTGAAGAAACCTTCATAGGGATTTGGAAGAAAAAATAAAAATAAATAGAGATTTATGAAACATTCGTCCGGGAAGAAACAAATATAATGAGAAATACTAATAAAATTTGCTTAAGGTAATCTCAGGGCGAAAGTCGAGGCGATTTTCTGCGCGACGTTGACTAGGTCAACCATCTGATTCTCTGAAAATTTTGGCATGATTCTTTAGTTTCTTCGGTTAATCTCTGGCAAATCTATGTTCGTCTAACTCTTTTGTACATTAATTCTAACGGTTTTCTCATTTGGTTACTCAGGTCTTAAAATTTTCTATGCCCTAATTTTTCAGTGTTTATGTGTTTTTCAATTCTAATCTTTAGTTTTTCTGATTAAAATCATGGTTGTTTAAGTTTTAATTGTTGTGATTTTCATTTATACTAATCTTATTTCTATCTGAGTTATAGGTTTCTCCTAATTGTAGGTCATGGGCTAAGGGAGGTGCTTCCTTAGGGTTTCTCGAGGTATCATCATGAGATCTGCAAATCCTTTGACAATCTTGATTCAGAAGGGGTTACCCGCTTATTGGGTATGGTTAATTGGTTCTCCATCAATTTGTATGAAATGACTCTCCAATGATAATTGCTTTAATTAAGATTTGAAGGTTAGTTATTCAAGGTTATGGGGGTATTTGAGATCCTACTCTTGTAGGGATTTGATTATTTCTTGATCCTCAGTAAAGAATCTGCTATTTTTCTAAGTTAAATCTCAGTTGTCTTCTCAATTGGCTTTGCAAATATGTTTTTTCTTTTATTGAGTGGTCTTATCTTAATGATGGTAATCTTTGATTCTGAGAGATAATACAATAAGATCAAATATTGCTTTAAACCAAATGGCGTTTTTGGTTGGAAAAACAAGATTGTTCTACATCAAAAGCAGTGTTAACTTCTTTAATCTTCATTATGCTAATAATTTTTAATTAAGAGAGATAAATCTTTTTATTTTCATCTCTTAAAATCTCTTTGTTAAAGGACGGCTATTGCAGAATGTTTTGAACACTTGGCAAATTTCTTATCCATTTTAGCTACTCTTTGATCTTCTGAGCATTTGGAATCAGCATAATTTCCTATGTTAAGATACCTGACATTAATGGGTTTATTCTTTGGGACTGTGATTTGTCATTACTGCAACATTATCATCTTTCAATTCCAAGGTCTAAGTTATGGCTCTGTAAGAAATTGGGCTATTTATATACTGGTTGGGTCTTTCTCTTTTCTCATCTCAGCTTCTCATTTTCAAAATTTATTACATCTTCTTGAGTTTTCTCTTTTCAGATTTTCTGATAATGGCTTTAGCTCCTGACCAAATTAGAGTCTTAGATTTAGATGAGGATTTTGAAGAATTTCCTTATACTTTTGCTGCTTTGCTTTGTGATAACACTCATAGTTACTTTAAAACCTCAGTGAAGCATCAACTTAATAGGATTTGGATCATTCCATCTCCTGACTTCAAGCTAGCAAAACCTTATTCTCAGGAAATGCGTTTTCGTAATTTGTTTGTTGTGATGTTTAAGAAAAGCACTGATACAAATATTGCTTATGCTGCTAGGCATACTCTTTTTTTTTGTCAGCTCTTTGCAGTACAATAACTGGGATAATTAGAATTAGTTTTTGATCTATTCTGGGACATCACCCTCATGCCGGTACAAATCTTTATCCCGTCTAACCTGGTGAACAGAGGAAGGGTTCGAGAAGTTCTGGATCAGATAGGAGATTTTGTTTCTGCAGACTCACCGTCTGGAAACAATTATGAGGTCAGACTGATGGTGCCGCTGCACTCACCTCTTACAAGGAAAGTAGTTTTTAACACAAATAGTATGACTTATTATATGAATGCTTTTTATCCGAGACTCCATTTTCGTGCCTGCAAGAGGTGTTTTGTGATCTTTCATGCTGATGCAAAGTGTAGGGAGATTCAATCAAGAATCTCTGTCAGAGAATTGCATGCTCCTTCCCCTCGTGTTTCCCATATTGCAGTCACAAATCCGAGGAGATATGCTTCTGTGAGTCATAGCTCTACAATATCAACTTTAGCGGTTAGTGGAACGGTGGAGAGACCTCAGCATGAACATTCCAATCCATCGGATTTTTTAGTCTTCTTGCAATCTGTTGGGGTTTTAGGTAACAGATCATCTGCTCTTAATTTTGGATTTGTGAGGCCATCAGCCTCTGCATTAACCATTAAGGAACCTCGTAATTCTGGTAATGCTTCACCACCTCCGACTTTGCTCAATGGCCATGGTACTTTGGGTAACCCTTTGGATAGAAAATAAAAGCAACCTAGAACTGAGATTGAGCCTAACCATCAAGAAACATTTGCCGCTGATTCTTTCCTTTCTTTCATGCCAACCCCTCGCTAGCCTCCTGCTTCTTGTTTTCCACATTTCACCCCTCCCATAGATATGTCTTTTAATTTTGGGAATGTGGGATAATCATATAGCATGGGATCTATGGGAGGAAATGTTTTTTGGTCTACATCTAGTTCAACCTTTACTCAAACTGTAGTATCCGCTTCAAGCTTTATCTTTGGTGCTGCTTCAGAGTTGAATTTTAACTCGGATGAATTTATGCCCCCAAACCCTAGCCTTGACCTCATGAATGGTATTTATCACAATGATGAGAGAGTTGACAACATTATCCTTGAACCAATGCCCCTTGCATCTCTGCCTCTTGAACTTGTTGTAGATGGTGGATTTTTGACAAAGGGTATAATTGTAAAACTATACTCCAGATTCGGAAATCGGATGAGTATTGAGGCTCGTGTCTCTCGTTAAAGCATGAAATCTCATTCCATAAAATCTCTGACTGAGAAGACTATCTCTCAGAGTACATGTGAATGTGTAGTCTCTCAGTTGAGGCCACGGCACATCTCATGAATACTGAGCAATTTCAGTAATTACTTCGGATCCGGCAAACAGATGAATATCGAGACCCATGTCTCCATGCATGAAAGCTCATGCCACCTCTGATGGAGAAAGTCTCTCAGAGAATATGTAGATGTGTATCTTTCCAACTGAGGCCACGTCACATCTCATACTGTATAGAATCGAAAGATTGGGCGGCTCCTAGACAGCATGCTTTCTAGTATAGAGCGACAACGTTTTCAGGATGCAACCAGGTTTTCCCCGACTATGTAACAGGAATATGACACTCCAGCAAGTTCATATTTCTCAACCCTCAGATGATTAATGCTCCTAGACAGGAAGCCCTTCTTGTATAGAGCCATCAATTAATTGTCTGAAATCGTTTGAATATCCAGCAATATTCTACGAACCATCGTATGAATATCCAGCAATATTCTATGAGCCATCATTAATCGTCTGAATATCCAGCAATGTTCTACGATTCTTCGTTATGTTTCGACACTTCAATTCGTGGTTCTTCCCAGCAAAATGCCACGGGTTAGTGATAAATATCCAACGAAACAGGCATCTGAGCATCGAATAAGCCCTGACACAAAAATGGTGCAAGTGTAATTAGCAGATAATGCACAAACCAGCATTTTGAATGCACGAACGAACATTTCAAAAAATACGAACGAACGAGGAACTTATGCAAAATAGGAAGGAAAAATAATAATAATGAAATATTAGCAAAAGTGCCAGGGGACTGGGCTCACCAACCAGTCAGTCATGCCGTGAACAGTCCCGCGCCCAATTTTATATTTTTACTATGAAAATTCTCTCGTTCGAGCAAATTTTCTTTATTTCAAAGAAATTATCTAAATCACATGATTTTATCAAAAATAATAAAATTAGGGAAATGTGTCATGGGACCGCCGGCCGTCCGGTCATGCCTTGACCGTTCCCGATCCCACGCCTCACGCCTCATGTCCCATTATTTTATTATTTCTTCTCAAATTATGAAAATTCCTTGATTTTATGAATTTTCCCTAAAATCACATAATTTCATGTATTTTCTCTAAAATCATAGAAAATATTAAAGAATTAGGGAAAACTTGTGGGACCGGGCTCTAGCCGGCCGGCCATGCCCTAGCCGGTCCCACGTGCCTATTGTTTTATTATTATTTGGTGTTTTGTTTCCCGATTTCATGAAAACTCCCTGATTTCAACAAAATATCTTGGTTTTCAACAAATCCCTTTGATTTTATGAAAATTCTCTAAAATCATCAAAATTTGGTAAAATTGGGAAGAGTGGCTTGGGACCAATGGGCGCGGGTCCCAAGACACTCTCCCCATGCCTCGGCCATTGTCGGTCCCACACTCCCATTCCCTATTTTATTATTAATTTATTTCTCTCATCTCACGAAAGTTCCCTAGTTTCATCAAACTCTCTTGTTTCATGGAATTTCCCTCAAATCAGAGAAAATACATAAAATTACATAAAACTGGGAAAGCATGTGGGACCGTGTTTGTCAACCGGACGGTTATGCCCTAGCCGTGGCCGGTCCCACACCTTGTAATTCCCTGTTTTATTTATTATTTTCATCACCTCATGTATTTTTCCCAGTTTCAGCAAAACCATGAATTTTGCATATTTTCTCAAAATGTTGCTCAAACGTGCACCAGAAAATATCAAAATTATCAGGACTGAAGCGTGGACACCATGGTGACACGGGAATATCCCCTTGACCGATCAAGCGTGACCCTAAGGCTTGCAAACAGCTGGTCCCGCATGTTTTAACGATTTTAACCTAATTTGCTCAATTGCTCATATTAGGTTCAAACTCTTTCCAAACAATTGGAAGTTTGCTCAAACGACCATCCACTGGTCCCACGCCCACCAAGAGCCGGTCTCATGAATTCTTGGTCAGTCCTTCATATTTCCATAACACCATGTTTTATTATTTGTCGCTCACACGAGCATTATTTCAGTGATTAAACCAGCATTTAATCTCTTTCAACAACTGGTCCCAGGAGACTTTGGTATTTTTGCTCATTCAAGAATTTGGACGATATATGGTGAACCCGTCATCCCATGTATCCGGCCCCTGGGTAAATCTGTATTGATTTTGCAATAAATCACCATTTCGGTAAAATTAGGGTTTTGAATCCAGAGCTCTGCAGAAACGTGATTATGATCGCAGATTCAAACACTCTGATAATTTTATGTTAATTCCATAATCAACACTTTATTTATTTTGCTCAAACCAGCAGTCAGTAACTTAAATTAATATTTTATTTGGTCTTGCTACCAATGATTCATCAAAAGCAATATTTGCTCAAACTAGCAATATTCGCTCAAACCGGCAATGTTTATTCAAATTAGCAATATTCGCTCAGACTAGCAATATTTTCTCAGGTCAAAGAATATTGGTTCAACTATCAATAGTCAACAGTTCAGCAACACAGTTTTCTTATCTTAGGTTATAATGATACCTCGTCTCAACAGACACGTTAAATTCAAGAGTTTTAGAACATTTGATAATCATGTTCAACTCAGCAATACATGGACTCATCGTCCCATAAAGTCAGCAAATGACTCCACAATCACGAGATTTCAATCGTGTCACATGGGGAGATATTAACTAGGGTTTTGGTCTGACGGTCTACGGCACGTGTGTTCACCCATGATGAGAATGTGAGCAAGTCGTGCAATCAGTTGGAAGAGTCAGCAAAGTAGTGGGTGGAAAATTAACCAAGTCTCCGCATGATGAGTAATTGGTTTAACATGATTTCCCACTTCCCCACTCTCTGATTCCAGCAACCGTCACACTTCATGGGATCATGGTGTTTTCAACTTCGGCATTATAAAATGTCTCTAAATCCTGATTGAAAAGACAAGATTCGAACACTTGAACATTCGTCTAGCAATTTATCATCAAAGTTCATACAGACAATCTTTCGTCTACACGAACTCAGAGAAATCACTCTCAATTGAGCAAAATTCAATCATTCAGAGCATTTTCACGCTGAATTCATAACACACCTACAATCTTAGATCACCATTGATCTCACGAATTTCTTAGCTTCCCTCCTACAGATCAACCCATCCTCTCTTGTGACCGAATTAACTCTGGAACGGCCATTGTTCTTGGTTTAGGCTGGAGTCTTACAGATTGATCTCTCGAACTTAAAGCACTCCCTTTTTCCAGTGCATCTATGTGAGGTTCAACATTTCGCTCGGTTCAAGGAGTCCCCACATGGTCGACTCTTTAATTCTGTAAAAACCATCAAATCGTTTTTCCCCATCTACACCTGTCATTACAGATGAAGAATTCGAGCGGGAGATTGATCTCATGATGCTAGACTCGGACCCTATGGCAGCGGAAACCTCTCCTGCCCGTGACTTCATAAGTCTTTTGATATCTCTCGTTAAAAATTTAATCAATTTTTTTTATTTACAGTAGTTATTCTTGCTTATTTCTCTCTTGTTTGGAAATTTATTCTGTTTTTTCCTGCTGCTTGCTTTGTGCATCGTTTTTGTGTTCTCTAAGTTGGTTAAAATTTTAGATACTTCTTTTCTCTTATTTGCGATGAAGTTCTTGTGTTGGAATTTAAATGGGTGTTGTTCGGAATGTTTTAAACTTGTATAGGAAATATAAATATGATGTTATTTGCTTGATTGAAACTATGGTAGACGAAGACACTATTCGTAAATATTGTCATCATCTACCTTTTGATGCCTGGTGTATTATCCCCTCCATAGGTAAGTCGGGGGGTTTAGCTTTAGGATATTTTGAAAAATCCAGTATTGAGATCATAAACTCTTCCTTAAATATGATTCATATAGTTTGTGATGTCACCCCCCGTATTAAGAACTGCCTTATCTCTTTTGTATATGGGCCATTAAGTAGCAGTGGAATGAAAACACATTGGATATTTCTTAACTCTTTAAACGGAGATAACAGTAGACCGTAGTTGATTCTTGGGGATTTGAACTTCATTTTGCATGGTATTGATGCAAACTCGCTTGTTCTGGATTTCATCAGAAATAAAATGATGGATTTAAATCTGAGTGAAGTTTATTCCTTAGGCAACCCTTTTAGTTGGTATAATAGAAGATTCAAAGTCTCGGCAGAGCTTATTTTTGAAAAGTTAGATAGAAGCTTCATGAATAATAGATGGGTGTTTTTGTTGCCTTAAACTAGAGTTACAAATTTGGGTCTTGTTTATTATGACCACTGTCCTATACTTCTAAATTGTTTTCATCAAAAATATAAACTTCACATCCTATACAAATTCTTCAAATGCTGGAAGCTTAGTCCAGACTTTAAGAATGTTCTGACAAATTCCTGGTCTAAATTTGTGAGAGGTTCTCCAAGCTTTATCGTTGCTGGCAAGCTTAAGAACCTCAAGAATGATTTAACCTTTTGGAATAGGAACTCTTTTGGACACATCAAAACTACAATAGCAAAACTTAACTCGGAAATTGAGAAGCTTCAATCCTTGCCATACTCTCATTCGATTGGTTCTTTTATACTAAATTGCTCGAAGCAGCTTGATTACTGGTATGAGATTGAAAATGATTTTTATAAACAAAAGTCTAGATTAGATTTCTTTAACTTTTATGATAAGAATACCAACTTATTTCATAATACGATTAAGCTAAGAAATATGTATAACATTATACATACTTTACAAGATGGCCAAGAAAACTAGTTGGATAGCAGGGAACAAGTGGTTTCTCTCCCCACTAGCCATTTTAAGAGTATGTTTACTTCTTCACAACCATATAATGCTTTTATTGATGAAGTGCTTAAAGACTGAAAAGGAGAGGGTACCCCAAATATACCTCAAGCTATAACTTTTCCTTCCTATAAGTCCTTTCCCCGAAAGTGATTGTCTAAAGACTGTGTCGAGACAATACAACAAATCGGTTCATACTTTGTGTGATCGTCTATGGATACGAGATCGAGACAATACAACAACAATGTGTGTTTACTTGATACAAAGGTTCAGACTTAACCAAACTCAATAGGATTCACGTATCAAGTAAATAGGATTTACGTTTTTGTAATTTACTTTAATTATAATAAAACAATTATAATGCGGAAATATAAAGTAAATGACACAGCAAGATTTTGTTAATGAGGAAACCGCAAATGCAGAAAAACCCCGGGACCTAGTCCAGAATTGAATACTCTCAGGATTAATCCGCTATACAAAATAATACAACTTCGTATAGTTGAGACCAAACAACTAAACCTATAGTTCACCTAGTTCCGTATGTATTCCCACGCCTCCAACTTGTAAACAAGTACTTGGACCAATTCCTTTGGTTCGTATTCCAAACAGTAAAGGATCAACAAATATGTTTGGTATCAACTCTCTTCAACCAAGTGATATGAGTTGCGCAAAGGTTCCCTTGTTTATCTTAACATAAACTCCTTTGACAGGTTCCAAGATCTATCTTATGTTTAATCACCCAAAGGTAATCACTAAGATTAAGCCAACAACACTCTTCAATTAAGTGATATGTGTTGATGCCGATCTTCCTCAATTGATCAATCCAATCTACCACAAGGATAAACCGATTATTAATTGGATCCTCTTTTTCCCAAACAAGTATTGTGCACACCAAAGATTATAAAAACACCAAGTAAGAAATCTTCAATATCTTCTTTGTCTTCAAATCTTCTTAGATCTTCAATAAACATCTGCACACAATAGCTTGAATCTCTTGTGATCAATCACACATAGAATGGAGTCTATTAATAATGGATTATCACAAGATCGTCTTTAGATCTAACAACAGTCTAAAGATCCATGTCGAAACCTTGAACTAGTTTGAGTGAATCTTATATCAGAAGAGAATATTCTCAAGCATAAACAAACTAGGTGCAATCAAGATTCAACCACCGTTAGTCAATCAAATCAATACGAAAACTAAAGATAAACCGCAATATCTAGTTTCCCACCAACGGGTCGCTCTAGAGCTTCTCAATCCTAAAGAAGACTTTAAATTGAGCGGCCGTAAGAGATTTCACCTAATTAGATTACTCTCCTCTCCGATAGGCGGCTTCACTAGTAACAAAGACAAAAGTGTAAGTCTAGGTTACGCAGGATTAGTTTGCTAGAAATGCAAACTCAAAGTATTTATAGACAAGGAAGTTTGGACACCGAGGAATTTCCAAAACTGAAAATATTCTCAAGATATTTTCATTACTCCACCAGATTCGGTTTTCATAATTCCTGTGAATGCATTGTCCAAAAATAATGATCGAAATCTCCTTGGAAAATCTTTAATTAGCAAATGCACATTACTAATTCATATTTTCCATATATAATTAAAAACTCTTAATTAAAAAGATTCTTAACTTATTTAAATTCGATCTTGGGATTTACTTCCTTCTTAGCCGTTAAGGAATATCTTTGAACAAAATAGAATAAGCATTAATGCACCGTGTTCAAAGAGTGATGACATCTTACTCTTGCAAGTATTTACCATGCTTGGTCACTTGAAACCGATTTACCACACTTCCAAACAAGTTTAGAATTGGTTCATCTTACTTTCAAGAACTATGTGATTGATCAAGTTCCACTCAATCACAACTCATGGGTTTACGGTTTTACCAAAACAAGTTTCGGTTCTACCTCCATGTGAGTACTGTGCATAGTTACACTAGCTTACCAAAGATACGGCTGACTAGGTACTAGGATCGGTTCCCCACATATATTTGGTATCTAACTTGTATGCACTGCACATGTCCATAGGATCGGTTCCCCCTTCCTAAAAACTTGTTGCACATGTTTATAGGATCGGTTCCCCTTTCTTCCATAAACCTTGTTGCACCTCATACAAGGATCGGTTCCCCTTGTGATGCACTGCACCTCTTACTAGGATCGGTTCCCCTCTTCCCAGTAATAAGTTCAGACATACACAACCCGATCATACCCCAGGTGATTACTTAAGATCGGTTTCACTAATAAAAGTCATACCAATACATAAGTCATGCCTCATGTGAATAGTTTTACCAAGAACACAAACAAGTCATGAGCGGTTATACTAATCACACATATTGGTCGTTCATAAGATATGCAATGAAGAACAGTCCCAATAATGCCTGGTGATTTCCTATTCGGTTCAAAACACATATCATGAACTTACTTCCTTAGAACACATGTAAACATTGTTAACTAGGATTAAATCCTCAACTCATACCCATACATAATCATAATAGCATTCATATGATTATGTCGATGTCTTATATACAAATTTCAAGTGTTCATGCTTTGAAGTTTTATGTTTTCAATATGCATGACTTGAAAGATACATTAGGGAAATATCACTAACCTCAAGTGGAAGTACTATGTTGTCGTTGTAGCTCCGTTCTTCTTCACTTCTTCAAGTCTTCGCAATACATGTAATGTCTCATCCTAATACTTTCAAGCTAACCTATACGAAGTTGACTCTATAGTACATTTAAATCAAGCGACTTTTAAATTAGTTTTGCTTCACTAAAATATGACAACCAAACTTAACATACCAACGCTTGGTGGGTTCAACCGAGCAATGCTCTAACAATCTCCACTTTTGTCAATTTTAGTGACAAAACTCTTACAATCATATGGATAAATAAATTACAATAATTCATTACACATACACTTGATTCCCGAATCCACAACACATAACCTGCATTCATTCAATCCTCAAAAATGCAGTAGCTGCACTATAATAACAAAGCTTATACTCCCCCTAAAGGTGAGCTAGGTAGATATTTAATCCGCATATCTTTTTTATCCCATTCATATGATATGTTGCTCCCCCTTAGTCTATGCTTTTCCTCATTCGTTAGATAAACGTTCAAGCACCATCGTCCTCTTCCCTAGTGACACCAATCAAACATAAATTGATACCATCATCACTTGTTTACTACATATATTTCTCCCCCTTTTTGTCACAAAAATGACAAAGCAAAGAACAAATAATGGACAACACGAAAAGGATCTTACAAATCTCAAAAATAGACTTGCAACCTGTTGATTCAAGCACGAGGGTTTTACACACCATTTTTGATGACCAATATCAAAACCGAAACTACAAGTACGTTTTGATATGTTATCATGGAAATAATTTCCCGAAGCAATTTTCCCAACTAGTTTAGCAAACAAAAAACAACTAAGAAACTTAGTTCCTTTGCTAAACCGATTGTATAAATACAACCGCTTCATTCGATAAGACCGAAACAAAAATAAACTCCATTTTTCTCATCAGGTTCTAATTATCCATATAACTTAGACCTTTATTTCAAACAAGCCAAATACTAGGTTAGTTAACTAGCATTTCCTTGTTTAGGCTTTCGGATAGACTTGAATAACCGAAACCTCCACTTTGATAAGTCTAACTAAGATCATAATTAACTTAGCTTAGCTTATCCGGAATCGAATTGGACTAAACAACTCGTCCCGTCAACATATTGATTCGTTAAGCCATAAATAATTCATACAAACCAATAAATCAACTTGCATAATTATTCACCTCAACCGGATACAATAGAAACAACATATATAAACCACGGTTTCACTATTATACCGAAATTTTGTAAGCTTAAACAATTCATACTACACAATAAAGCAAAGTAACAATTGTTTTACTTAACTGGAAGCAATTGAATTAACATAGACATTAAAGCACTGCAATTGCACCAAATTTTGTAAGCCTAAACTATTGATATCACACAACAAAGCAAGATAACAAAAGTTTTACTTAACCGGAAACAATTGAATAACACACACATCCATACATTCATAATGGAATAAACACATCAATTGTACCAACAATTTCTTTTAAGCAAAAGCAATATATATATATCAAATAAAAATAGGCTTTTTTAAAACATGAAAACAATTAACTAACAAGATTGTTACCTCAATTTCACATCCAACTTCTCCAAATATGGTTCCATCGCTTTCTTCTTCCGGGAGAATTGATATCGAAATACCATAATGTTGTCATTCTCATGCCAAAAACAAAAGAATAACAACAAACAACCTTTACCAGAGAAAGGTTGAAAATCATTTTTAACAATTGCAAGCAAAAGTTGAAAACCGTCGAAACACATATGCTTTTAAGCTAAACCAAAACCGATTCAACATATTGTGACTTTTTCACATATTGTTTCTATAGGAATCCCTCATGATCCTTTGATAAAGCCTACTAACTTGGGATAGAACTTAATCCTGCTAAATCAAAAAGTCACCCAAACCATAAGGGTTCACAACATATTATGAGATCGAATATCAAGGCAATAAAACCGAAATCAAACATCTCATAAACATACATAACATATAAAATAAATCATTAAAGTACCGGCTATGTAAATCTAAACTATCACAAGAAAAATTATAAATCAATAACTTTTTTCATAATAAACTCATACAATCAATGAAAGCAATCAAAAATTGATGTCTATTATTCTAATAATGCCACATGAAGGTAGGTTTCTATTTTTGTTCTTCAGCTTGTGAATTTATTCAAGTAGAAAACCTTTTTGCTTAACCAGAACCTCTTGCAGGTGAGAAATTTTCGAGAAGGACTCTGCAAGAGCATGTAGTTCTGTCTTCGATTGAACTCAAAAGAGTGTCAATGCCTCAATACACTGATCTTTCTTCAGCGTATTCTCTCTTTCCTTCTTGCTAATCTAATCTCCCTTTTTTATTTTACCCCTAATCTCAAGAGAACCTCCTGAATTATTTTTAAGATGATCATTCTGATCTATCATCTTTTCATGCAAAGATGTTTGATCCAGACTCATGGTTCGGACAATGGAAGATCTCAAAAGGAAAAGGATCACTTTATAGTTCTCATATTTCCGAAAATATAATATATTTACATATACGAATATATCAAATACTTTCAATTACTAGATTTATTTCCATAATCTACACATAAAGTGCTTTGATTTCTTCTTCCTCACTCGAATATGGCACACATGGTGAGGAAAGAATTCTAATACCGATTAAGTGGTATTAGTATGAGATTTTCTCACATTATGGAACTTTGAACAACCCAAGTGTTCTTGATCTAGAATCATATGAGAAACTCTCCTTTTGTTACCTCGAACTAGCGAAGTATTTTGACTTTGGTTGTCAATGAAACTCTTAGCAGTTTTGTTCTTAAGACAGTTTATGCATCTTATCTTATCTTTCCCTTTACCATTAGATGATCTAATAACATCGGAAGACATGTCCATCCTTAAAATGGGTAAATCACTAATGGTGGAGGAAGAAATAAGATTGACAATTAATGCAAAATTAGATGTTTCCTCTTCTTCAGAATCATATGAATCAAAGGTCTCATCATGAGTCACAACCAATGCCTTACTTCCAATGTACTTCTTATGATTGGGACAATCGTTAGCAATATGACCAAACCCTTTACACTTGAAGCATTGTGGCTGATATTCATCATCATCTTCACGTTCCTTTTTGACATGAACTCGATTATTTGGTCGAGAAGATTGGTGAGTATCCTTTATGAATCTCTTATTTCTTAACCTTAAGAGATCTCGAAACTGTCTAGTAATCAAAGATAGTGATTCTTAAATTTCATCATCACAGTTTCCTGCAATCTGTTCATCTGAATCATCCAACTATCTTTTCCTTTCCATTGGAACTTTAGGAATTTTTTCAGCTTTAAATGCAATTTCTTTATTTTGAATAGACTGTAATTCATGATCAAAGATATTTAACTTTCCAACGAGTATACTTCGTGAGAGAGTTGAGAGATCATTTGCCTCTATGATTGCATGCTTCTTAGAATCGTATCTTGGTGGCAACGATCTGAGAATTTTGCACATTATATCTTTTTCAGAAATAGTCTTTCCTAGCGAGAAAGAGGCATTAATTATCTCAGAGAGTTTAAGATGAAACTCTTCAAAAGTGTCGTTGTCATCCATTCGAAGGTTTTCCCAATCAAACGTAATAGTTTTAAGTTTAGCTTCTTTTTCTGATGTGTTTCCTTCGAACACGATTTGGAGATTATCCCAAGCTTCTTTCGAATTTTGACATGTTAAAACATGATGTTGTAAATCACGGCTCACATCATGTATTATAGCATTCAAACCATCTGAATTCTGCTTAGCTAGTGCCTTTTATCCGTTTAAAAAATCTACTAGGCGTTTAAGCTCAGTATCCGAATTTTCTATCTTTGGAAGAATATAACCATCGACGACTAATAGCCAAGTATTAAAGTCTCGTGATTGAAGAAAATATCGCATAGAATATTTCCACCATAGATAGTTTGTTCCGCCAAATCTTGGCGGTACGTTAATTGAAGTCGATTCGTGAGAACTCGAGTTCATTCTTATAGGATGGATCGCACCAAACACAGATTGTTAGATCTTTTCGTGTTTGCCTTCTATGATACCAATTGAAAAGGCGAGGGTACCCCAAATATACCTCAAGCTATAACTTTTCCTTCCAATAAGTCCTTTCCCCGAAAGTGATTGTCTATAGACTGATTCGAGAAAATACAACAAATCGGTTCACACTTTGTGTGATCGTCTATGGATACGAGATCGAGACAATACAACAACAAAGTGTGTTTACTTGATATAAAGGTTCATACTTAACCAAACTCAATAGGATTCACGTATCAAGTAAATAAGAATTAACATTTGTGCAATTTACTTTAATTATAATAAAACAATTATAATGCGGAAATATAAAGTAATGACACAACAAGATTTTATTAACGAGGAAACCTCAAATGCAGAAAAAAACCCGAGACCTAGTCCAGAATCGAATACTCTCAGGATTAAGCCGTTATACAAAATAAGACAACTTCGTATAGTTGAGACCAAGCAACTAAACCTATAGTTCACCTACCTGTAAACAAGTCACGTACTTGGACCAATTCCTTTGGTTCGTATTCCAAATAGTAAAGGAACAACAAATCTGTTTGGTATCAACTCTCTTCAACCAAGTGATATGAGTTGCGCAAAGGTTCCCTTGTTTATCTTAACATAAACTCCTTTGCCAGGATCCAAGATCTATCTTACGTTTAATCACCCCAAAGGTAATCACTAATATTAAGCCAACAACACTCTTCAATCAAGTGATATGCGTTGATGCCGATCTTCCTCAATTAATCAATCCAATCTACCAAAAGGATAAACCGATTATTAATTGGATCCTCTTTTTCCCAAACAAGTATTTTGCACACTAAAGATTATAAAAACACAAAGTAAGAAATCTTCAATATCTTCTTTGTCTTCAAATCTTCCTAGATATTCAATAAACACTTGCACACAATCACTTGAATCTCTTGTGATCAATCACACACAGAACGGAGTCTGTTAACAATGGATTATCACAAGATCGTCTTTAGATCTAACAACAGTCTAAAGATCCCTGTCGAAACCTTGAACTAGTTTGAGTGAATCTTACATCAGAAGAGAAGATTCTCAAGCATAAACAAACTAGGTGCAATCAAGATTCAACCACCGTTAGTCAATCAAATCAATACGAAATCTAAAGATAAACCGCAAAATCTAGTTTCCCACCAACGAGTCGCGCTAGATCTTCTCAATCCCAAAGAAGACTTTAAATTAAGCGGCCGTAAGAAATTTTACCTAATTATATTACTCTCCTCAGTCCTCTCCGATAGGCGGCTTCACCAGTAACAAAGAAAAAAGAGTAAGTCTAGGTTACGCAGGATTAGTTTGCTAGAAATGCAAACTCAAAGTATTTATAGACAAGGAAGTTTGGACACCAAGGAATTTCCAAAACCCAAAATATTCTCAAGATATTTTTATTACTCCACCAAATTCGGTGTTCATAATTCCTGTGAATGCACTATGATCGAAATCTCCTTGGAAATCTTTAATAAGCAAATGCACATTACTAATTCTTATTTTCCATATATAATTAAAAACCCTTAATTAAAAAGATTCTTAACTTATTTAAATTCGATCTTGGGATTTACTTTCTTCTTAGCCGTTAAGGAATATCTTTGAACAAAATAAAATAAGTATTAATGCACCGTGTTCAAAGAGTGACGATATCTTACTCTTGCAAGTCTTTACCATGCTTGCTCACTTGAAACCGATTTACCACACTTCCAAACAAGTTTAGAATTGGTTCATATGACTTTCAAGAACTATGTGATTAATCAAGTTCCACTCAATCACAACTCATGGGTTTACGGTTTTACCAAAACAAGTTTCGGTTCTACCTCTGTGAGTATTGTACATAGTTACACTATCTTACCAAAGATATGACTGACTAGGTACTAGGATTGGTTCCCCACATATATTCGGTATCTAACTTGTATGCACTGCACATGTCCATATGATCGTTTCCCCCTTCCCAAAAACTTGTTGCACATGTTCATAGGATCGGATCCCCTTTCTTCCATAAACCTTGATGCACCTCATACAAGTATCGGTTCCCCTTGTGATGCACTACACCTCTTACTAGGATCGGTTCCCTTCTTCCTAGTAATAAGTTCAGACATCACAACCCGATCATACCCCAGGTGATTACTTAAGATCGGTTTCACTAATAAAAGTCATACCAATACATAAGTCAGACCTCATGTAAATAGTTTTACCAAGAACACAAACAAGTCATGAGTGGTTATACTAATCACATATATTGGTCGTTCATAATATATGCAATGAATAACAGTCCCAATAACGCCTGGAGATTTCCTTTTCGGTTCACAACACATATCATGAACTTACTTCCTTAGAACACATGTAAACATTGTTCCTTAGGATGAAATCCTCAACTTATACCCATACATAATCACAATAGCATTCATATGATTATGTCGATGTCTTATATACAAAGTTTAATGGTTAAGCAAGAAACTTCATATCAACTAGGTAAAGGGAGATTGCATCAGATTGCTGCTTGAATGTGCTTCTCGCGGTGCTAATAAAGGAACTCGCTACCCTGAAGCTCCAAATAATCCTCTATTTAAAGATGTCCCCATTGTTTCTGCGGATTATACTGTGGACAACTTCTTTGTAAATTATAGTATAGTCCCTATGAAGAGGGATAGCACCTGCTGGGGTATTCGTTTGAAAAAAGAGAAGGTCGCTAGTGACAAAGCTCTTATGCTGGATATTGACTTTCATACATCTACCAACCAAGGTCCTCGCCATTCTAGCGATGACAAGTGGTTCATCTTTCCATTATGTCTTGAAGGTCCTTATATATCTGGTTCTCTCCCATTACCTGCGAATCTCTCAGAGTATGAGCCATGGGTCTTCAACTAGCCTGAAATATCTAAAGAAGTATATTCTCTCAACTTTTTATATTATTATCATTTACTGTCTTCTTTATATTCTCGCTAACTATTTTGATCTTTCTCAGATTGATAGAATGAAACTCACCTATCAAACTCTTAGGAAACCTAGCACTTTCTTGGCTCTGAAATCTTTCACGGATGAAGTAAGAAATATCTCTTCATAAATTTTAACAATATATTGTTGCCCCTATTTCTTATCTTCATCTGTGCTCGCATGAAATCGAAGAGTTAGAACCATTAATACCCGCAAAAACCAAGGAGAAATCTTTAAAAGAGAAATCTGGGAAATCTTCAAAGGAGAAATCTACTGCTCCTTCTAGGGGAAAGCCTTCTGCCCCTCGCAATGAAGAATCTACCGATCCTCCATTAAAGAGAAGGAAAACTCAATCTTCTTCTTCTTCAACTCCTCAACTAATTCCAGAGAATCCAAGTGTTGATCTTGATAAGGAAAATAATGACGAAGATTTTAATGTTAGCGGCTTTCCTTCAATAAAAAATTCTTCTGATTCTGATTCTTCAATGGCTCACTTATCCAGAATTTTTAGCGATATTTCCCACGGTCTAACTTGCAATGATGAAGATGGAGTCATTAACAAGACATCCCAAGCTATTGACAAAGTATGCGATGCTCCCATACTAGTGGACAACGATTATCTTCAAGGAATTTCAAGATCGCTGACTCCTAGTCTCTTAAATTCTCTTGGTACCTTGGTATGTTTTCATTTCTTCAATTTGTTTATGTATTTACTCCGTCGCTAGATTCTTAATTTATATTATTCTCTCGCAGATTGGAAGAGCTTCCTTTGCTGTTTCTTCTGATTTATATAAGAGACGCGCCAACTATGAAAAGAAGGCTACTAAATTTCGCCAGGAAAAAGAAAAATTAGAATTTGAAGTTGCTGAGCTTCATAAGAAGAATAAACAATTGGAGGCTGAAGCTTCAGTTGATAAACAAAAGATCTCTGATCTTGACAAAGCTAACCAACAACTCTATGGTACTACTTATTTCCCTTTTTATTTTGATTCTCCTTATTCTATCGCGGCTTATTCAAGCACCCACTTTTAACTTGCAGATATTTATGGTCTCACTGACGAGGCTACATTATTTCAATCTTTCCCTGAACCTGTAGATGATAATACTCTTCTTGCTTGTATTAATAATTCTTTAAGTAATTTCTCAGATGATAAAATTAAATCCCTCTCCATCGATGAACTTAGATCCAAGTTTAATCTCTTAAAAATTGAACACAGATTCAATTTAGGTTTGACTGACAGATACAAGCGCTTTTATCTTGATTCAAAGAAAGAAATAGATAAATTAAGACATAAGAATATAGATCTTATTGACGAGAAAGATCTTGCCATAAAAATGGGATCTAAGACCCTAGAAGACTTTCATAAAACTCTCCTTGATGTTCAAATGGACAGAGATAAACTTATCCGCGAGAATGAAGATCTTCTTGCGAAGGAGACTCAAGTTCGATCTTGTCTCCTTATTAATAACGATGATGAGTTTGCTTGGGATGCGAAGGTTCTTGATAATGCCATGAATAACTTAGGTATAAATGTTAGCCTTCAAGTTGAACAAGCATCTTTAATTAGGGATATGATTTCTGAAAGAGAAGGTTGTTTGTTGTTCTTCTTCTCGCTAGTTTCCTGTTTTTATTATTCCTCTTTACAAAATTTCTAACTTGTTGTTATATATTCTCGCAGGAGCTGAAAAAAGATATCTTGAAATAATTGGGGAACTTGAAAATGAGAAGAATCAGCTTGCGAATACTCTTGTGCTCGCAATAATAAATATTCACGATTGAAAGAGCAGTTTGACATTACCACCGCGAATTTCAATAGATCTCTCATTATTGTTCGTAATGATTCCGTTGAGTTGGTCTGTAATGATCATGGAATTTATCCTTATATATATCCTGATCTTGCAAAGGAAATCCCCGCAATAATCCCAAATCTTAACATCTCTGATAGCGAAGCTGAGGATTCTGATGAGGATGAAAATGATAATGATAATGACGAAGGAGAGAAATCTGGTGGAGGAGAAGAATCTGATAATAATGAAGATAGTGATGATAATGATGAAAGGGAGAAATCTGGCGATGAATAGAAGTCTGATAAAGAGGATGGCAGCTAGTTCCTATTTTTCCTTCTATCTTCTTTGTATATTTATTTTCTTCTTTCTGTAACATTGCTATGAGTTTCTCCAATTTTGTGAATTTCTTTTGCTTCTACCTGTACGAATTAGAAAACAATTCTTTTTCTGCAAGTCAATCAATCAATATAATTATTATCCTTTAATTATCTATGTGCACTTATCTATGCAATTTTTTATATGATAGATGAATAATAAATTCATCATTCTCATGCATTCCCATTTTTGCCTCTATTATTCATCTGCAATATGAAAAATTGATAAAAGATTAGACATTAATAGTAAATAAAATTTTCCTTAATATTGGCGATCTTATCGCCAGCAATAACTGCGTGAAATCGTAATTCTCATAACATCTGCGAGTATTATCGCAGTAATCTTGTGGTCTTATTACGCCTTCCTAATTAAAGGTCTTATTTTGCCACACCCTTTCTTTCTGCGACAAAATCGCAGGACGTCTTTACAATTGCATGTATTGACCCATTGATATTGCCTTATCTGTATTCTTTTGATTGTATTGCGACAATATGACAAGTCTAAGCTCCCCCGCGGGATCAAAGCCTCATGACATTGCCGTCTTGCGATGAAATCGTAGGACGTCTTTACACTTTCATGTAAAAACCCATTGATCTCATTTTAACCTTTCTATTTTGGCTTTTTGCCTCTGTATAATTGACGTCACGCGAAAATATGATAGGCCTAAATGTTCTTGCGATCATAAAGCCCCATGACATTGTCGTCTTAAGACACTTATCAGCTCCCTAATGGAGGGTGCCGCCCTTATCTTCCCCCTGGTTGCCCATTCAAGGAGGGCACATCGTCCATACAAGACTAGCTCCTCCCATCCATATTTACCAACAACCAGCTATTTTCGCAGCCTCTTGTCCTTTATGCCTATATGGCTTATAGTTACAAGACTGCACCCTAAGTGGGGTTTTCTTCAGGCCAAGTGCATCATAGCCAAGACTTACCAAGAATGGCAAGGGAGTTTCGTACGCCCTTGGCACCCTTGGCTCAACCGTGTACCTCGGCGCCTTGGTCATACTTTGCACTTCTTGGAAGAGATTCTCGGTCGTCCAACCAGGGTATAACCATATATAGTTGGAAATCCAAGATCTCTCTCCCGGATAGGTTTTCTTTAACCCCAACATCTGCATGACTCAGGATCCAGCAGTGGTATAACCATACCCATGAATCATGTCAAGAGATACCCCCTCCTATGACATTCTATTAGGTCTTACATTTGCCTCTTGCGAAATTTTATTCGCGAACTAGGGTGCACGCCATAAAGGTTCGTCCCATTCTTTAATCTCTGCGAAATTTTATTCGCGCTTCTCGCGAGTATTGTAACTCTGATAGAATTTCACAACTTTGATCTTCTTTCTTTTTGTAAAATCTTGCGATTCTTTCAAGCAGAATATTCTGTTCAATTACATATTCTTCAAACAAATCATTCATAGAGTTCTCTAAAGTTCATCATTTTACCTCTCTACTTACTATTTTCCGATTCGCTTTTCTGCTACGTTTTACTGTTGTTCCTTTTTCTCTGCGAGACGCTCGCCATCAGCTTTCACATCCTCTTTCCGCTCTATTGTATCAATCATTAATCTTTCACATCTCTGTTGTTGTTTGATTTTGTACTTCCAATTGCTATTCTTTTCATCTATTTCCTCGCAAGACTTCATATCAATTTCATAACACTTTTTGCTTTCTCCCCAATCTCCTTTAATTACTCCAACACCATTAGGATGAGGAAATTTAACACACTGGTGGAAAGTAGATGCTACTCCTAATATTCCGTGTAGCCAAGGTCGACCAATCAGAGCATTGTAAGGTGACTCAATGTCAACAACACAGAACAAGATCTTGGAAGTTATCCCTTTTAAGGGAATTCGCATCTCAATTTCCCCTATTGGTTTATTGGCAGTACCATTAAAACCATAGATTTTATATGTTGAGGGAATTAAATCTTTGTCTCTTCCGCCCATTTTTTTATAGGTATGATAAAATAGTATGTCAACAGAGTTGCTTGTGTCTATTAGAACTCTATTGATAGCCTAAGAATCTTCATTTCCATCACCATTTTCTTCTTCATCTTCTTCTTCTTTTTTCTTTGGGTTTATCTCTAGTCTTACCACCAATGGGTTATCATGCTGCTCGCCTGGTTCTGGTACCTCTTGTGCACTGAAAGATATAATTTGTTTCTGCCATTCTTCTAATGGCGAGACTCTCGCGATATTCATTATCTTTTTTCCATCTGTGTCTCTCGCGAAGACTCTGCTTAGAACATTATCATGGAAATCCTCTATTGTTCTATGTGAATGTACAATGGAATTACAAAACAGATTCTTTGCTTTGGCTCTAACTTCTATTACGAATGATTTGGCTCCTTTTACAGTATTTACCCTGCGAATTTCTGGTGCTGGAGGCAATCGCTGAGATTGTGGATGTCCTACTAAAAAGTGATTTAGATTTCTTTGTTCAATCATCCTTAAAATTATTCTCTTTACATTCCTGCAGTCATTTACTGTGTGGCCATGAAAATGATGGTAAAGACAAAATTCTTGACTGTGATTGTTAGGATGTGGCTCTTTTCCCATGTTCCATGGAGATGGTATATTTTCCATTAAAATGATAGCTTCCCAAATTTTTTCTATACTAGCATTGAGAGGAGGCATCTTAATTTCTTCCCATATGATCTTCTGATTCCCTTGACTTCTGAAACTGTTTTTCCTCTGTCCACCATAAGTTTCTTGCGGCTGATCAAGCCTTTGAATCTTATTATTTCCACCGCGATTGTAGTAATTCTTCTCCCTTTCATACTCTTCTTGATCTCTACTACCCATAGCTACCAATTTATGTTGGTTATCAGTCTCTACTATTTCTTGTTGTGCTTGCGAGCTGCTCGCTACATTGTTTATCATTTTAGGAAGTAAACTCCCATTTGCTGCTCCGGAATTGGTGTTCGCGATGGGATATGATTCCATCTCATTTTGTTTCTCGTCCAAAGCAATGTATTCTTCCTGTAATTCTCGCAGTTCAGTCATAGTGATTGTATTCTTGACTCTGAAAATTTGTATGTACAATAGATTGGTCGCGAACATTGCATTTATAAAAGACAAGATAAGATATCTCTCATCAACTCTTCCTGCCATCTCACTGCACATTGTCTTCCATCTTATGGTTAAACGTTTCATACTCTCGCCAATTCTCTGTTTTAACCCAAACACTCTTCAATACCCGGCCGTGATGAATTTTTGCTTATATACGCTCCTAAAAATGTAGCTTGTAAATGATCAAAAGAAGTTTTGGTATTTTTTGGTAATCCCTCGAACCATTTCAACGCCTCGCCAGTTAAGCTGGATGAAAAATATTTGCATAGAACAGCATCATGATTTTCCCACTGTAGCATACATCTAACATAAGCTTTGACGTGTTGAACAACACAAGTAGTTCCATCAAAAATGCTGGTTAATTGCATTTGGGAGGTATCCCTCTTAACTGTACTTCTTGAGTAAATGGAGTTCTCGCAGCTTCTTCAATAGATTCATCAAGTTTCCTTCTACCTCCTTCTCTTCTATTGTTTATCATTCCTCGCATTTCTGCTAATTCTCTCAATATTTGCTCATTCTCAGCTGAGTTTTGTTCCATTGGCCTCTTTAATGATGTTTCCCTTCTTCTGAGTTCTTGCCTTTCTTATCTTGCGAGATTTTGTGTATCTTCTTATTCATCATCATCTCGTCTCTCTCTGAGATTTCCTATTTCATCTTCCTCTTGATATCGTAACTGCCTATCTTCTTCTCTGCGAATTTCTTCATTTCTCCTCATTTCTCTTCGCTGTCTCTCTATTCTTCTCTGTATCCTATCATACTCCTCCTGAATATTACCATTGTAGCGATTTTGCGTACGTCTCCTTACTCGATTTTCATGATTATTTTGTCGCACTGCTTCTCGAAATTCATGTTCTTCTACTTCTGCCCTTAATCTTTCCCTCTCGCGGGCTAGATGTGCTTGTTCAGCGTAATGTCTCTCAATTTCTTCTTCAATCATTCTTTGATTCTCTCGCCCATGTAATATCCTCCTACCTTCTTCTGAATTTTCTTCTTCAATTTGGTTGTTTCTTCCCTCTTGATTTCTATTTCTTCCTGATCTTATCCTTAAATATTCTTCCAATTCACTTGTTCCCTCACCTGCAAGTCTTTTACTTCTCCTCACAGTTTTCAGTGGTTCTGATGTATTTCTTCTTCTTCTAGCCATTTCTTCAACCCTAACAATTTCTTCAAATTTTCAAGTTCTAATTAGAGATTTCTTAACTTGATTCTCCCTGTTTCTGGGCGCCAAAATGTAGTTGCAAGAATTCCCACACTACACCCTTGTTAAGATTTTATAGAAACCTATTGGAAATCAATTAAACTTCAAAGATTTAAACGACACTTTACTATTCAAATTTCAGAAATGTTTACAGAATTGGAAGAAATCAAGATTACAAATATTCTCTTGAAGTTTCTCTCTTCTCAAGACTCTTTCAACTCTCAAAAAATACATCCCCCTTTTCTGGATCTATCGGGCCCTTTATATAGGGATTTACATAATGGATGACAGCTAAGTTTTCCTCCTATTTCGGATCTATTCTGCGATCTCATCGCGATCGCTATAATATTCTCTGTCGCAAGAATGATGACCATCGCAGGATCAACATATTCTTCTTTTATTTCTTCCATCGTCAATTTCTTTTGGATATCCTGTGACGCTCGTGAAACGTTGTTGAAGAATTGGCAGTGACGCTCGCAGAAACGTTGTTAATACCGCAGGAATAGCGCTGTAGCGATATTCTGGTCCTATACCTAAGGTGAATAATCCCTCTACTCCAAATGACTTTAGACCTATCAATCTAACAAATACCATCTATAAGATTATTTCAAAAATTCTCACAAATAGATTAAAACATTTACTAGATTCCTTAATATCGCCTTTTCAGTCTTCCTTTATAGCAAATAGGCAGATTCAAGACAACATCTTAAACACTCAAGAAATCTTACACTTTTTTAAAACTAGGAAAAGAAAGAATAATAAAAATGGGTTCATGGCAATAAAAATAGATCTATCTAAGGCTTTTGATCGTCTTGAATGGCCGTTTTTCTGGCAGTGTTTAAAAAGTTAGGTTTTTCATATGAATGGTGTCAAATGATATCGTAATGCATCAGTACAGTTACTTATTCAGTCTTAGTAAATGGGTCGCCGAGAAATATCTTTTTTCCAACTCGTGGAATAAGGCAGGGGGATTGTTTATCCCCTTACATCTTTATTCTATGCATGGAAACATTATCTCAACACTTACTAAAGAGGGAACATGACAATCGTATTCAGGTCTTCAAGTTAAAAAAAAATTGCCCTTCGATTTCTCACTTGTTTTTCGCAGATAACCGCATGCTATTTTCGAAGGCCTCCTAAACCTATGCAAGAAATCTTATGAGGATTATTGACTCTTTTGCAAAAGCTTCAGGCCAGGCCATAAATTACGAAAAATCAGGCTTTTTTACTAGTAATAAAATGCATCATAAGCCTGTTAAATTATTAGCTAAAACTCTTGGAATTAAATTTTTGAACTCAGCTGAAAAGTATTTGGACACCACTTTATTTGTTAATAGGAATAAGTCTAAGTCCTTCCAATTCCTAATAGATAAATTATATACTAGGCTTAGTAACTGCAAGAAAACAAACTTGAATGTGGTTGGTAGAACTGTTGTCACAAAGCATGTTTTGTCCACTTTAGCGGTTTGTCATATGTCTTGCTTCCCTTTTCCTAAAAAGATTACTTCCAAGATTGATTCAATACAAAGAACCTTCTGGTAGTCAAAGAAAGATCCCAGGAGAGATGCTTACTTTAGATCTTGGGATGATATAGGTAAATAAAAATTCAATGGTGGATTAGGAATTATAAACTCTTATGCTACTAACAGGGTCTTTATTGCAAAAATTGGTTGGAGAATGTGTAAAAATTCGGATCTCCTGTTAACTAAGTTTTTCAAGGATAAGTATTTCCCTAATCCAAATTTGTTAGAGATTGACAAAGCTGCTGATACAGCTTCGTGGATCTGGAAGGGCATAGTAAAATGTATGAAATTCATTAAAGCTAATATAGTCTATAAAATCAATGATGGTAGGGCTACAAGTATTTGGTCTTCAATCTGGTTGCCGTTTAGCAGCTCTCCTCCAATTGCAGTTAATCCAATCTTTGTAAATTACAACTATGTTACCGAACTTATTGATTTGTAGACAAACACTTGGAATATCAATCTTATTACTTCTTTATTTTCTCAAGATGATATCAAAAGAATTCTTACTCTTAGAATAAATACAAATAAACATGATGATATTATGTGGGCTCACACTAGAAATGGAAATTTTACTGTAAAATCGGCAAAGTGTATATGAATGAAATAACAAATGTGGAAGATGTATCTGTTTGGAAGAAGGTCTGGTCTTTAGAGTGTCTTCCAAAGATTAAGTTTTTCATTTGGAAAATATTTGCGTATATGCTGCCTGTTAACAGTTTACTCCAACTTTATAATCCGGTGGTAAATAACTGTTGTTGTTTATGTAACAATGATTCTGAAATTGTGTTGCATCTATTCTTTCAATGTCCGGTTGTATCCTATATTTGGTTTGCCCTTTCTCTGCAGCATTTAGTTTGTGTATTATGATTGGGTTGATGAGATTTTTCTGAGCTGGTATGAAAATGATCTAGGTACTTCTCCTTATGTCGTGGATTGGCCTAGTATTGGTGCTATAGTAATGTGGTCAATCTGGAAACTTAGATGTGATGTGATGTTTTGTTTATAAACCTAACCATTAATCTGGACAGGCCCATAATGGACACAAGAAGATTGTTTAATACTTATATGAATCCTACTGCTTCTTCTAGAGCTGTGGGCAGACTGGATATTAAAACTCCTTTGAGGGAAGTTGATTTCTTTATTTTTATTGATGGTTCTTTTAAGGAACTGAATATGGGTGTTGGTATGATTCTGTGTGATAATGTAGGAAGAGTAATTCAGACGAGAGCATACTTTGGACTGGTTGCAGGCGTTGTGGGAGCGGAAGCAACAACCCTAATTTTGGCTATCTCTTGGGCAGAAGAGATGAACCTGTCTAAAGTCTTGTTTGTCACTGACTGCCTTCAGTTAGTTGATTTTGTAAAAGAAGGCAAAGGTGTTGTGGACTAGAGTTGTAGTGATCTGCTGAAAGAATGTCGGATTTCCTTTTCAAAACATTTTAGTTTTAATGTTGTGCATATTAAGAAACTCAAAAATAAATTGGCGGACCGGCTCGCACGTCCAGCTAGAAAGTTTCATTTGAAAACTACTTGGGTTTCTATTCCTCCTTTCTTGAATACTTTGTTGAGTAAAGAACCTCTATCCGAAATTTATAACTTTCTTTTATGTTAATTAATGTCATGGTGCTTTTCTTAGCCAAAAAAAAAAAAAAAAAAAAAAAAGAGAAATACTAATAGAAACAGAAATAATATAAGACAATTCCTGGTACATTGTACTCGAATGTTTCCTGGCCCCATAGAGAAAAAATAAATAATGAAACAGACTCTTCTCCTTTCGTTTTTTTTTATCTTTTTTGCTTGCATCATTTGGAGTAAGCTCGACAAGGTCCACTCGGATGGAAACTTGGATGTGGTCCTTCTTCTTCCTTCCTAACTTTTCCTATAAACTTACTCCTCCTTGAACCATCCGTACGTTATACTGCATTGCACGTTAGAAATCAAGCATTTTTATTCGCTAGAAGAGGTTTCGCTTCCATGGCTGGTGGTACACGGAAAACCAAAATAGAGATCCAGAAGATGTGGATATCATCCCCACAACAGTGAAAGCACAGAAATTGTCACCTATTGTGTCATAAGAGTGGCCTCTAACCAGTGTTCCACCTTGGTTAGAATTAATAGAAAATATAAATCAACAGTGGTGGTTTGTTCAACTTAAACGCATTATTAATTATAATTGCACATAGTAAATAATCTATTCATTATAAAGTGTTTTATTAATTAGTGTTTCACTAATTGCTCATAATAAATAACTAATCATTCTTTAATTATAAATGTTTTCTTAATTAATTATAATATTTATCTCTATTAATAAGTAATTTTGATAAATAATATCAATATGCATTTTCTGCGACAATGAGTAGTAGAAGAGGTGGAGGCCGAAAGATTAGTGGTGGTTAAGGGTGGAGCCAAGCACAATTATATTTAATTTTGTTCTTTTATCGTAAAATGGGATACAAAATCCATTTTTCACATGTATCCAACTTGCCAAGAATTTTTTTTTCCCTCTCTCCTCAGAATCCTAGCTCCTCCCCTGGTTTGTGGTGGAAGAAGTAGTGACGGTGAATGCTGGTGAGTAGTGATGGACAATATTAATTTTATGTTGTCGTTACCACATCGATAACATCGTAGTGTGGAAGATGTGGTTGGTTGTTTTTAACACTTATTTCAGGGATGATATTATACAAGAAAATATTTTCATGATCGTAGTTGGATCACCCAAATGGTGCCCCTGTTATCTTTGGTACTATATAGTATAAATCATGATTTTTTAATGTTAAAATAAAATTTATTGAAATACAAAAAAGAATATATGCACGGAAAGAAAATAATGAAACTAATCAATTGACGAAATTTTGTTCAATCTAAACCTCATACATGACATTTGTGATTGAAAATTAGAATTGCGTCCAACAACCTACATGGGATGGGCGGCAGTGATGGTGCCAGTGGTGGAGTCAAAAATTGACATTGAGGAGGCCTATTTTTTTTTTAAAGAAACATATAAACTTTGGTGGACTAAACCATAAATATATATGAACAAAGTACTATTTATAAAATATAAACCCAAAAAATTTATGTAGTTATTAAAAATTTAAGGGGTTAGAGCCAGGTTAATCAACCCTTGGCTCCGCCACTAGGTGGTGGTGGATAAAAAAAGTGGATTAATATGGTTTTATAGTGGTGGCGGGTATTGGTGAACAAAAACATATTATGCTAATTTCGTAACGCCACAAAATGTGTAACGTCATATTATAAAGTATAAAACGTGGTTAATCATTTTAATGTTAAAATAAACTCGATAAAACACATGTCCATTTTAAAAAATTGGTGCAATCAATTGCCATGTTATGTAATAACTAAACGAACGACACGAATCAAGATCAGAACATATGAAATTATTTATTATCGATTTGTTTATGTAAAGAGTGGTCAGGATTTGACCTTGGCAAAGATAAATTTAACGCTGGTGTTTGCTCAACTTAACCATTTTTAAACGTTTTATTAATTAGTGTCTTATTGATTGTTCATAATGACTAATTAAATTTCTATTATAAATGTCCTTTTAATAATCTAACATAAATACATCATTTTATTAATAAATAATTTTACTAAAAAACTATATTAATTCTAATGGTGAGTATAAGCGGTGGCAGGTGTTTGTGAATAGTGGAGGCGGTGACATCACTATTGCTAGAAGAAATAGTGGCGGTGGATGGATTTTATGGTGGTGGGTGTTGGTAATAGTAGTGTATAATAATAGTTTTTGCTTTTTAGTGAGTTTTATTGACCAAGTAAAAAAATAATCTTCACAAAACATGAAACATTGTATTGTGAAAGATGTAATTGGTTGTTTTTAGCACGATTGATAAGGACAAAAACCAAATATTTTGAGGATGATAGCGGAACGTATAAGACAATATGATCATGACTGTTCGATCACCCGTATTATATAAAGGAAATTGGTGTACCCGCGTAAGAGAACATTATCGCTCTCTCAAGTACTATTATATCCTTTTTCCTGAAAGACCATCAGTGTCGAGTTGTTTCGCGACAACTACCTACAAAGACAACAACTTTCACTCAATTCCCGATATAAAACCTTATAGACCGAGAAAATGTATTTGCATTCAAAAATATTTGTTTGAAAATTATGTTTGTTCATCAAAATCATCATAAAAAACTCTAAATCATAAATCTAAATTTTGCCTCTGATGTTCATAGAATATTTTTTATATTTTACATTCTCAAATCATGCGACCTCTTGATGATAAATCAACAATATCAAATTACGGATCAATATGTATAGGTTTCATTCACTGGGTTAGAAGGTAGAGTAGACACAGATGGGTAGATCACACAAAACAGAACATGACTGAGAATACTTCAATAATTTGGTCAAGAGATAAGGTTAAAAATTTAAGATTAACTTTCTATAGGACTAATTAGATCGGCTTCGATAGGAGCTGACTAAAATATGGATTAATAATAATTTTCATGTAAGACAATTGCAAAACATAGTTTGGCTATCTCTACCTATGTAAAGAGTGGTCAAGATTTGTCCTTCCTCAATTGCTATGTTATGTGAGAAGAAGGTGATATCTAAGATTGAGGTATAATTCAAATCTATTAGATTCATACCATTTACAGCTGGATGCCTTGAAAAAAATTGACGTGTTGTTATTGTTATTACAGGAAAGGGATACATTTACATTGACCACACTTGCGCAAATAGCTCACTTCGCAAATCATTGGTGTTGCATGTACTGTCTAGAATGCAACAAGGAATTTGAGGAAACAAGGCACCAGAAGCAGTGTCCGGAGTATTTTGGATATAGTAACTTAGACCCGATGTAATACTTATGTTTTTTTTTTAGTTTTTCCACAATCTATTTATTTAAGAAAAATGAACACTGCAAATACATAACATCAACAAAAATTAGACAGATTGCGTTTGACAATAATGGCTACTGATGGTCCGGAAACGGCAAAAAAAAGGAATTGTTGTAGAAGAATTGTTGGGATATACAACAGATTACTTGATACGAATGAAAGAGGTATAACTATATCGATTCTGAAATCACATAAAGTTCACAGTAGAAGATGACATCAAGTTTAAAGTTAGTAACAAACATAATATGGCTGACTAAAATGTTGAAAACAAACAAGATATATAAACTTAGAAAGCCGTGGACTTGAAGAGGCCAATTTTGAAAACTACAATCTTAGAAAGCAACGATCCACAATACCGTAATTTGTTTTTTATAAATATTCAACGTAGAATATGTCAACTTTTGGTAAAGGATCTATTGACAAACTATTAATTTGAAATAGGATCAGGGAGTACAATATGTGTTCAAGGTTATTTATGAGGTAATGTGTCGCCAGATTGTATTCCAAGTGAAGGTAGGAACATATGAAAGTGACAAAATTTCCAAGAATTTTGAAGTTACCAAAGCCTTCATTAAGACGAATTGCTGGGCACAATACTTTGTTGAAGATTTAATGGCAGAGGTTCGCATATATAGAATCCCTTCGAAAAGGTAATGGGTACACATTTTAAACATTGTCATCTAATGGGTGTTGAAAAATTACATGAAAATCATTTCATATTGGATAGTTTGTATCATTCGTTCAATGCAAAAAAGAAAAACTATTCTCTGCCAATTTGGAGGATCGGCAACATGACCATGATAGATGAGTCAGCTGGAGCGAAATAGGAGCATGTGGAGACTTTTATGGACGATATTGATTAGTTGATTTCACTGCTGACGACATATTTCCAAAAAATATTTAAACTTCCATGTTCATGTAGAGCATTATCTCATTATAAGCAATGAACCTAAATAAAAAAGTGTCTGTAAATTAAGATTATATTTCTTTCGTTTGAGCAAATCTCCGGCGGTAAACTATTAAAGGAAAAAACAAAGAAAAAAAGAGAGGAAAATCCCAACTATTTTTATGACAAACACATATTAAATCATAAGGAGTTGATAAGTACTCGGGAGAAAAATTATACGACATATTAAAAATGAACCAACATCAGGGCCCGTGCCATTATGGCACGGGTTAAGGGCTAGTTCATTCATATAGAATGCATTTTTATTTTTATTTTTATGAAATAATATAACGCAAAGTTCGCTGGAGAAAGCTTTGCAATGGACTTTGTCTAGCGATTGTCGCTCTGATTTTTTCTATTTAGTTGCTGCTACTCCCTCCGTCCTAGTTTACTTGTTAAAATTGGGGATTTTTTTGTCCTAAATTACTTGCCAAGTTTCATATTTTTCTACTTTTTATCCTAATTTACCCCTCTGTTGGAATCAAGTCATATTATTGAGAATTGTGTAATTCTATTTCCTATACACAATTTTAAATTCTCCTCTCTCTATATATCCTTTATTTTTATTTTTTTTGAGTTTTTCAAGTAAAGACCAGAAAACTAGACATGTAAAAACTATGTATCTTAAATGCTAGCTTGGGGTAATTTTGGAAAAAAATCCACTCTCTCTATATTTCTTAATCTGTGTGCAAAAACCAATTTTGGCAAGTAAACAAGGACGGAGGGAGTATTTTATATCCTTCCTTTCGCACATTTTCTGATATATTTTCTTCTCTTTCTGGAACATAAACCTAGGGCAATTCCTATGGCAATCGACAAAAACTTTGATTTATTGAGCTACGTGGATGAACCAACACGTTTTCGCACTATGGGAAACCAAGGAAAAATTAACAAATCTGATATTTTAGGGTCCCACTGGTGATTTTATTAATATAAACTACTCCCTCCGTCCCACTATTAGTTGACCTATTTGTTTTTACACTTTGTCTCATTAATAGTTGATTTTATATCATTTGATACTCATGTTTGTATTCGTTACGTAGGTGTTTTAAAATGTTTTTCAATGATATAAAATTTACGAATATCCGTGGTATAGTTTGAGAGAGAAATCATTTCTAAATTATACTATTAGGTCAACTAATAGTGAGACGAAGGTAGTAATAAAATATCAACAAAAAAAAAACTAATAAGAGTTGGTCCCACTAGTGATTTTATTAATATAAACTAATAAGGATTGGGTCTCATCGATTATTTAATTAATAAAAGAAAAAATAAAACTTAAATACTATAACAACAGAGTTTTGGAGAGAGAAAACCAAGGGGCACTTTTCCTTCCAACTCCAACGTTTTTCCTTTCATCGCCTGGCCTTCCATCCAGCGCGCGCCTGTTCTTCCATCTCACTCAACAAACCAACAAATTTTTTGGTTTGTACATCCGTTTTTCATGTTTGTTGAGTCCATAGTGGGATCAAAATGAACAAATAATATTTGATTTTTTGTGTCCATAGGAACTGCTCTTAATCTTGGAACCTAATAGTATATGTTCCATTTTTTTCCCCTAAAAGAGGCACAACCTCATATGTTAAAAATAATGCCGAATGAAAATAAAATCGGTAAAAGAATTGACGGACAACCTTTAAGTGATGATACCAGCGATTTGAACTCGAAACTCGTCAACATTGGGGTGAGAGATTTTTCTTTCTCCCTTTTCCTAGCTGCCTGAGCTTGTAGGGAGTAAACCTCTTTGAGGTTATATAACCTTTGGGCTTGAACCCAATTTTATATAAAGAAAAGAAATATTGACATACAACATGCCCTTTACAGACTCTTTTACTATATTGATACTGCAAATTGTCTCAACAATAAATATGACCTTGCTAAGATGATTCTAAGTAGCAAAACAAGTTTAAATGACCCGAATTTGAGTGAAATTAATATATCCAAACCATCAATCAGATCTGCATACACTTGAGATGATAGGATCCAAAGAGTCGACCCAACCATTTTTCAAGATTTTCTTCAAATGTACAGTAACTCAGTTGACAATTATCACGAAAATCAACAATTTTCGAAACATTAAGTGACACAAGTAACACAAATAAACAAAATCAGTTATTCAAGAGTTGAACCGGGCTGGATCTGCTTGAAGTTTTATCGAAATCGGTCTTCTGAATCTTCTTTCTATTGGGTTTTTAGTCTTCTTGTTTTGGTGGTGTTTTAGCAAGTGATGTTGATGCTGGTCTTGGAGGACTTTGATGTTGTTAGCGTTGTTCTTAATTCTCTTTATCAACAATAAGAAAAACTCTAACAAAGTCCATATAAACTCGAAACTAAAACAAAACAAAGACTATCACTAACCAACTAGAAAGAAAAGAAAAAACAGTAGTCTAAGATTAAGATTTGATTTAAAAACAGGAAAAATCAAATCAAACCCCAACTAACGTCTTAGAGCGGAATCAAGAAAAATAAAAAATTAAGGAAGCATTATGAAGATTCAAGAGTGATGACCTACTCTGGTCCGCTCCTAAGGAGCAGATCTGAGTAGTGGATGTTTCAGTGGAGAAAAGATTCTCTGGTCGGAAAGTTTTGAAGAAAGAAAACGTTTAGGGTTTGTAAAATAAAACTTGATCGGTATAAGGATTGTATTCCCACCATCTTAGTTATAAGGTCGTGTATTTTTTTATATTATTATTTTAGTCCGAGATCCAAGCAAAATAACTTTATTTCTATGTTAAGCAACCTTTGGTTGAATATTATAAACATAGGACTCTTAGGAACTCTACAATTCATCTTTTACATAGTGTCTGTTGTAGTTGCATAGGGATAGTCCTTCAACCATTCTGATTTGAGAATCAAGGGAGAGACTTTGAAGACTACTCAGGGGATTGAGAAACGCAGGTAGTCTTTATTATAGTTTGAATATTATAGGCAGTAGAAAAACCTATATTTAAGTAGTATCAACTAGTTTGATCAAAACCTAGATCCATAAAAACTTTTTAAGATATAAGTTCTTGTTTATTCTAGTGCCCGCTCTTATGATCTAAGACCACTCAAGAACCGTCTAGAAAGTTGATCGGGTATCACTAGCAATCTAATATCCTAAGGATAGAACTCTCATATATACATATTATCAGATTTATAATCTAAGAAGTCTTTTGTGACTCATGAAAAGTTATCTCTAGAAATGATCTAGTTGAACTTGTAACAGGGAGTTAAGCATCTTTACTACATGTTGGTCATAACAACCCTAATTTGACTGAACTTAGGCATTCCAAGTTCTGAGTGATCCTAACTAAGTTTTCATAAATGGTATTCCCTAGCCATTTGGTAGTAATCATAAAAAAAATCTCGGCATCTAGCTCAAGGTTGGATGGAGATAGTCTTCTCGAGGGAGTGAAGGAACCCCTGGGCCAGTAATGGATGTCGCATAGGGGATTCACAGCGTATGCCCAATTAAAGTGGTTATAAGCGCATTAATACTCCTGAAGCGAGGTAATGTAGAGGGTGTTAGTTTTTCTTAACTTCACTAGATCGAAGTTGCATTGTAGGAAAGTGTGTAGCATCTTTGTTCAACAAAACTTCAAAATTGAATGAGCTCCCGGATTTTTGCAGCATTTTTTTGTTTTAGCTTTCTATTTCGCGTCCATTGATGGTGGTTTTTAGCTTAGGGTTAAAATCATAAAACACAAAACCAAAGCAGAAAGTAATTTCACAACATTTAAAGCAACAAGCATTTACTAGGCGCATATACTGAAACCTTTAATGTATCTCTAAAATAATTACCGGGGTATATTTTAGAAATTAGGGTTACGACAAGCCAAACCCTAATTACCACGTGTGCCAATGGAAAATCATGCCAGCCACACCAACCGCGCCAAAGCATGCCAACCATGCTAGCCGCACCTCCGTGCCAATGGAAAATCATGCCAGCCACACCAACCGCGCCAAAGCATGCCAACCATGCTAGCCGCACCTTTGTGCCAATGGCAAATCATGCCAGCCACACCAACCGCGCCAAAGCATGCCAACCATGCTAGCCGCACCTCTGTGCCAATGACAAATCATGCCAGCCACACCAACCGCGCCAAAGCATGCCAACCATGCTAGCCGCACCTCTATGCCAATGGAAAATCAGGCCAGCCACACCAACCGCGCCAAAGAAAGCCAACCATGCTAGCCGCACCTCTGTGCCAATGAAAAATCAAGCTAGCCATGCCGACCGCGCCATGCCAAACACGTCTCGTCATGGCCCCTCATGCCGCGCCACCATGCTGGCCTTCCCCACGTGGCTACCAAAGTGAAGGCGTGCAACAATCAACGGTTGCCCTTCAATCCCAGGAGCAAATCCTGGCCGTCTAAGGTCCCCTCACGACCTTTGGCCCAAAACCCTAGCTTGTTCATGCACATAACCAAAGCTAGCCACGCCGACCGCGCCATGCCAAACACGTCTCGCCACCATGCTGACCTTCCCCACGCGGCTACCAAAGTGAAGGCGTGCAACAATCAACGGTTTCCCTTCAATCCCAGGAGCAAATCCTGGCCGTCTAAAGTCCCCTCACAACCTTTGGCCCAAAAGTCACGCACCTAGCCCAAGCTAGTCATGCAATGCGCCCATGGATACCCCTTGGCCCCACATGCCAAGCCAAAACCGCACCTAGCCCAAGCTAGTCACGTCATGCGCCCATGGCTACCCCTTGGCCCCAAATGCCAAGCCAAAACCGCACCTATCCTAAGCTAGTCACGCCATGCGCCCATGGCTACCCCTTGGCCTCACATTCCAAGCCAAACCAAACCTAGCCAAGCTTGCCGCGCCATGCCAAACGCACTTTTCCTTGGCCCTAGCCATGCTAGTCACGTCATACCAAGCCAAGTGCCCTCGCCTTGGCCCTATCCATGACATACGCCCATGGCAAACCCTTGGCCCCACATGCCAAGCCAAACCAAACCTAGCCAAGCTATCCGCGCTATGCCAAACACACTTTTCCTAGGCCCTAGCCATGCTAGTCACGTCATACCAAGCCAAGCGCCCTCTCCTTGGCCCTAGACGTGCCATACGCCCATGGAAAACCATTGGCCCCTCATTCCAAGTCTAAACACACCCTAGCCGTGCCACCCTATTGGCCCTCACTACGCGGCTACCAAAACGAAGGCGTACAACAATCAACGGTTGCCCCTCCTCTCAAGATGCAAAATCTCGACCGTCGAAGGTCACTAGGCTAGCAAGTTCCCTGAGCTCAACTTTCCAAGCCACAACAACGTGATACATGTTTTCCAAAAACATTTGAGACATCAACACAAACTGGGGGATCCTCTTTGGGTATTGGTTTGGTGGTTTACAGCGTACGGCGTACACTACGCTCATCATAAGGAGGTGTCAAAAGGGTGAGGCGGTTAGTAAATATGGGAAGTTATGTGTGAAACGTTCATGGGACATAAAGTACATGCGTTAACAACTTTATGGACATCAATTCCATAATGTTAACAGTTTCATGAAAATTAGTTTCATGCGTTAACCACTTTATGGACATCATTTCCATGCATATGGTTACCACCTCCTCCCATTTACTTCCCCACTCCTTAATGAGACCAGGGTACATTTTTACTCCGACTTGTATAAATAGGTCTTACCTATTTCCATTGAACAACAAGTTCATACGGGAGATACAACACTCAGAAATACTTACTTTCCAGCTCCCCTTGTAGGCTCTCTCACTTTTCTGATAACAAGTCGTAGTAACCCAACTACTCTTCCAGAATCAACTATTCTGGTCTCACCACTTTTCATACTTCCCTCCCCAAAACCAACCCATTCTCCTCCACTTTGTGACCGAAGCAAGTCTGGAATAGCCATTTCTTGGTTTAGGCTGTACTTGTACAGATTGATCTCTCGAACTTAAAGTACTCCCTTGCAGTACATTGTTTAGGGTTTAAATTGTTTCTCACCCGTACACACTCGAAATTACCAAAATCAACAGAAACTATTTTCACCTATAAACAATTGGCGACCACAGCGGGAGGTTCGATTTTTCGGTTACAATGTAAATTTTCGACCGACGATCTCGTTCTTCGACCCAGACGTCAAGGTGGTAGAGGAAGACGATCCACTCCGACTCAGTTACCCTACGACTCGATTATCATTCATGACACGACAAGGGATGACTGGGGACTTCCCAGAGGATATAAGCAGACGATCCACCCAATGATCAACGGCTCAGTTACCAGACGGCTCAGTAACGACTGGGGACTTTCCATGGCGGTGTTTCCCATAAAACTCGGTCTTACACCCGGAAGGTTCACTTTTCATTAGGAGACCTAAAAACCGAGTAAGTCTTACCTAGACAAGATACGTGGTTTGTTATTTCCTGTTTTCAAGAAAAGATACATAGTTTACCCCATGTCATCTACCAACACACGGTTCCATGGTTGTCCTGCCATGTCTGTGTCACTTTGAATCACAATCAAAAATAATCCTAAAACAATTCAATCCTAAACATTTCATTCAAAATAAATAAATATGTAATCCAAAACCGTCAAGGTAGCATTTATCTATTAACCCGAGAGAACCAGAAAATCAAAAAACCAAAAACCAGGCGCCTCATTTGCCTTTCAAAAAAAAACCTAAAGGTAAGAGGTCCAAAAGACAGATGTATATTCAAAGGAAGTTTTCCAATAACGACTTGCTCCTTTTGGAAAAGGCCTCCCTCGTTCTTTGGAGAGCCGCCCTCTTAAGTTTCAGCTTCCTACACAAATTCTTGAATTTTTCTTCCTGCTTCTTCATCATGTCTGCGGAAGGACCTTCAACTGCTCCGTCCAACAACCTTTCAACATCAGAGAGACCTTCAACGAACCAAGGAACGTTGAATTCGAAACCCATGCACATGTCACGATGGAACTTCCAGCTCGAGATTACATCCTCAGAAACTGTATGACCAGTCACGTTGCATATCTCATCAATCGAAGACAAGGCTTCCTCCACACGCTTGACCAACGCATGTCGACTAGTGATCTTCTTAGTCGTAGCAATGTGACCGTAGATTTCCCAAATATTTGTGTACAATGTCATATGTTTAGCTGGCGCGCTAAATACACCAATCAATGCATGACCTGGGAAAGGGGCCGGATACGGAGGATTGAAGTTGGCACCTGCAACTGAATTAGCAACTGGCAGGAGATCCCTAAATACGATTTCGCCCCCCGAAGTGCTCTCCTCCACCTGAGTCATGGCGGCGCTCTCGGGACGATGAATCGCCATGTACAAATCGCTAGCTGGTGCAGTTTACGCAGTAGGAAGTACGGTTACGTCTTTGCTCTGGTGGTCTTCCACTTCAAGATCATCCCCACGAACGGTTTCCTCCTAATAGGTGTAGAATACACCTAATTTACTATCTAGTAGTTTATGATTTCTTTGCTATTTTTCTTGTAAATTATGTATTTTACGCGTATTTTTGAGTTATTAGGTACTCTGGAGTCACACAGACGAAAAGAAGGAGAAATCACCAAAATTGAGTAAAAAGGGCTAAAAGGTCATTTCATAGACGTATACTATTGGGAGCCGAGTCAAGGTTAAGGGGAAAATCTCTCAAGGAGTATTAGAAACAGCTGGCTGATGTTAAGGGGTGACTACATGTTATAGGGTATCCACTGGGGTATCCCTTATCCTTTGCATTGGGGTGTCAATAACCACCCCAATCATTTCTAAACCTAAAATCGAGACATTTTCAATCATTCACTTCTTTCATTTCTAAACCTAAAATTGAGAAAGCAGCAGAGGCTGCTGTTGAAATGATCGAGAAATCGATGTGAACCAAGAAAATTCTGGATCGAGAAATACAAGAAAGCAACGGTGGTAGCTATTAGAGAAACCAGAGAAAGAAGGTGATGAGTTTTGTGTTGAGGGTTCCTGAATCGAAGAAGTGAACCTGCTGTTGAATCGAGAGAGGGTTGATTCTCGAAGCTATTTACGAAAGAATAAGCAGCGACTACTGCTGTTGATTTAAGAAATTGGGAGAAGTAGAGATGTTGTTGTGAGAATTGAAATTGAAAATATGGGTTATCTGTGTAGTGGTATTCAAGAAGAACAGAAAGGGGATCTGAGGAAATGGGTACTATGTTGTATAAATTCGAAGACGAGAGAGAGAAGTAGATGGAGGAAATTGAAACTGAAGACATGATGCTGTCAAAATGGGTTTATTCGAATCTGGATTTCCAGAAAGTGAAGATAGAGAATTCTTATTGTTCAATCGCAGAAGAATTGATGAGATGGTGATGTTGGGAGTCGTTGATTAAGGAATTAGAGATCGAAAATGGGTTAACTGAATTTGGGTTGAACTCGATTCGGGGTTTGAGTGATTGAGAAAGATGACACACTTGCCGTTGTTGTTACTGTTTCATGGAGAAATTGGAGTTGAATGATGAGGTTAAGCTACAATGAATTAGCCGAGGAGTTGAGCTTCTGTTGTTTGCAAGAAGAGAAAGGAGGTGTTGCTGCTTCAGATTTAATGGGAAGATGCAGGTAGCAGTGGGAAGAATTTGATATTGTTAGCCATTTGAGGTTTGATCTAGTGAATTGGAGATGGGCTTTTGAGGAGATAGAGCTGCAGTTGTAATTTGAGCTCAGATGGGTTCTATCCTGTGATTATGAGAGATTCAAATGGTGCTATTGTGTGAATGATTGATGGTTGCTGTTGATTTGAATGGAGCCGAGATGGGTATAGAATGAAGCTGTTTGAGGTGATGATAAGATTGCAGCTGGCCTGGGATGAATTCAAAAATTGAGGTTGGTGTGCAAGATCTGCAGTGCAGTGATATGGGTGGTGATTTACAAGTCGGTGATCATGTAATGGAATTTGGTGTCAAGTGCAACTGCAATTTGTTGCTGTGGTTGTTAGTTCCATTGGAGTGAAGGGGTTTAGGTTGAGCTATGAAGTGGAGGTACTAGCTGCTTCTCTAGTGAAAAAATTTAAGTTGCTGGGAGAATGGAGGAATGGAGTTGCAACTTTAGAACTTGGTGTTGCAGTGAATAATACAATGGCAGCAAAGGGGACTCAAGGAAATATATGGTGATGATTGTTATTAAAAAGTGCAGGAATTGAACCAAGGAGAAGCTGCATTTACAAACAGCTACAGTAGCAGATGCATAGCTGGAGAAATTACAGGGGGTACAGCCATCATGGATGGGTGTGCAGAGTGAAGCATGGCCATCTTGCCGTGAACAAGTTGGTTCTGTGCAAGTGGCTTGGTCAGAACTAGTCAGCCGAGTTAGCCAGCTGACTCGGTTCTGACTCGTTCTAACTCATTCCCTTGACCTTGACCCTTGACTAACATTTGACCGTTAAATTTGACCTTTGACCGTTAGTCCTAACGGTGGACTAACGGAATATTCCGTCACCGGTGGAGAATTTTTAGGTGAATGGCGGCGACAAATTCCGGCCAACTTCCGGCCAAAAAAACACAGTTTTCCGGTGATCAAAAATGCAGAATTTTGTGCGGACTTATCTCATGTGTGTGAAGACTTAGAATTGGGAATTGGATGAAAACTTGGAAGTTTTGGAGAATTGGACTAGAAATTGGAATGTGGCTCAAATTGGGAAAGTGGTGTTCTTTTGGAATGAGGATTCTTTTCCTACAAAAACATGGAGAGTATTGAAGCCTATAAATAAGAGAGTTCTCTACAACTTTTTAGACACATCTACTTTGGAGAAGGAGTTAAAGTGCACAAGGATTGGAGGAAGGAGCAACCATCATCTTTTCAATAAGTTTTATTTCTTCCTTAAATTATTATTATTATTATTGTGTGAACTCCAAATTATGAGTAGCTAATTTTCTTATTGATTGAGGATGAATTCCTAGTTCTTAATATTTGATTTGAGTTTTGTTTCAATTCTACTTTGAAGTTTTTCATATGATTATCGTTTGTTTTTACTAATATTATTGTTTATGATTGATTGATAGGTTGTTTGGAGTGCACGCTAAATTAATTTGTTAATTTAATCTAAAGCTAGTGAAAGTTAGGGAATACGTAATAGTTTCTTGACTCTTTATACAAGTAGAAAACACAAGACCTTGCGGAGGGATTCCGTGGAGCAATTGTGTGTGAAAACAACGCTAGAAAGTGGACCAAGCGAACCGAGTCTAACTACTAGTACTAAACCTAAGTTCATAAATCTTAATGCGTTCGGGTAATTACATCTTGTAAGCGTACCTCAAGGTGGTTCTTTTGAATAGAATCTGATAACTAAGTGGACTTGTTACTCGATGAAATAAGGAATTTTGGGGTTAGCTAAGCGAACCTGCTATCCTACGGTTGGTGATAATCTATGACTAATAACAAGTGGAAAAGAACATAACTTTAATCATTGTTTTGCAGTGAAGAAGGATTCCTTGATCTATTCTCTCTTATTGAATTCAACTTACATTTTTAATTGCTTTGTTTATTTCTTTTGATTTTAAAACCTTGAACCAATACCCCCCTTTTTGTGACATTATAAGACAACTATAATCTCTTGCTCCTCGTGGGATCGACCTTGACTACCCTATATTACTCTTTAATTAGGTAGTAAAGTATTAATTAATTTGTTGTGGTTACGACACGCATACACCTCCTAAAAATCAAGATTTAGTTTTACTGCAACAAAAAAGAGGGGGAAAGAAGAAAACGTGGAGAAGACTCAATGATTCACTTTCAGATTGACTAGAGGAAGACTCAGCACTGTTGTCAGAAGAACTACTCTCACCATCACCAGACTCAGAACTTTCATCCTTCTCGGATTCTTCATCACTGTGGATAGGATCGACATCGCTACTCTTTGTATCGAAAAATGATACTTTTTGACTGCTCGCAAGTTTGGCAAAGGCGTTCGTACTACTGAGACCCTGGATGGAATACAAGAACCCATTCTCAAAAAAGGAACAAAGATATAGACGTTCCAAGCTAAAGTCAAGAGGAGAGCCGTACATACCCGCATATTGGATGAACTAAAAGTCGGCAGAACTGTGGGGTCTAACTGAAAGTCGCCCGCACGATCTTTAGATCTTCGTTCCTTAACCTGGGGACTATCTGCATTTGGACAAACGGATTTTCGCTTGAGACCCCTCAGCAATGGATGTTCCGCTAAAACCGCAGGAGAAGGCTTATCCTGACGGTTCTCTACCACATCATTCACGAATCCATGAATAGCAAGAAACTCATCCTGCCAAAATATGTTATATTTGGAAGTTGTTGATGGATACCGTTCCGCGAGCAGGAAAGGGAGACTTTTACCGGACACGAAAGTATCAGCATCAAGAACAGTCGACAACATGACTTCTGGAACTACCGGATGACGAAAGATTGGGACCCCCTGGTCAAAACACATATGCCGAGACGCTCTATCGATGTTGTAAGATGTTGCTTTGCAAGGTCCTCGGAAGAAAGACGGCACATGACCAGGAGTGCATATATGCATGAACACCATCTCTCCAACACCCAGGATCTCCTCATCAGAATACGAAGACATATTCGAAGCAGGAGAAAAGGTACTAATCTGAGTTATGGACGCATGCACCGGAGCCCATGGATGAAAATTAACCGCATACGAGTTGTCAAGAAACTTAATCAGTTTCGGACCGGCTTTTCGGCGCCTGTTCGACCAACGCAATATTCTAGAGCCACCCCAAGACTCAGGAAGTATGGCCAATGGTTTCAGGGCATACTTCTTGAAATGCTCCCACAACCATGCCTGGAGAAAGGCGGAATGAACATACGAATCCACCTTCATATGACCATTCGAGGCACGCATGTCCGAAACCAGCTGGTCCAGGTGTGCATACAGGGAACCAAGAAACAAACCACCGAGTGGGAGAACGACACCTTTTTCCAATTTTATGGCAAACTTAATAAGTTCATGTCTTATCTCTTTCTTGCCCGAGCCGTCGTCAAAAATATCTCTGGATAGCCAAAGAGCCAAGAACGCCGCAACGTGAAGTGTACTGTTCTTCTGGTTCGACTCTAATGCGTCAGGAAACTACTGAGACACCCACCAGTCATAGAAGCACTTCATCTCATTCTCTTTCCGAATGAATCCTTTTGATTTCGGGACCAGGGCGTCATGCATTTCTTCTTCATCCGCGGACAACTTAACATCAAGGTTTCCAACCACGGGAAGATTCAGCAGTACATCCATGCTCTCCAAGGAAATAGTCATTTCACCCCATCTACATACGGCCATGTGGGTGTCCGGACACCATATGGAAACAAAAGTGACCAAGCCTGGAATATCTCTCCTAATTTGAAGCACTTCGGAAGCTGAAACAACATTAACGATCTGCGCCTTGTTCAAATTGGTTCTTACATGCTCTTGGATCATCATGAACCGCATCCATTTCTCGAAGGAACGCAATGGTCTCACTGGGGCTTTGAAATAAATAACATAAGTGGAATACTTTTTCCTATGAAGACAAAACTGTATCACATTTCCGGGAGGAACCGACCGATCCCCTCCCTCACTCTCAGGGCCGGTCAGAAGTAGCGGCACATGCTTAAGAGGACTTCTCCTGGCAGATATTATCGTGAAGAATTCATCAGCCATGTTTGGATTGGAGTTACCAACATCCTTCGGTATGGCAGAATTTTTCTCAAGCGGCGTCATAACAAAGATTCTCTCATAGTACTTCTGCTTTCCAAACAACTACAACGAAACAATACGAGGAGAAATTATTACGAAAAATACACGGAAGTTATTTTTCCAAGACGCAAGCCAGTCTGTTTCAAGGTTGTACCCTGCAGCATGGAATTCTCGTCCAACTGAGGAGGTGCACCCCACCATGGGAACCATGCACACGGCTATACCAAAACAAGGAGCAAACCCTAAAAAGCTAGGTTTTCGTGAGAAGACAGGGCCATTACTATCATGTGCCTACCTTGCACAGTGAGTAGGGGAGGTCAACATTACTATGGTATCCCATGCTTAAGTGTTACGACAAGCTAGGGAAAAAAATACCTAAGATTCACGCCAACATTTCTACAAGGTCATGAAAAGGTACGCCTAAAACTAGGGTTTACACTAGGAAAAAAAAACGATTTAAAGAGAAGTGTTGGAAGGCGTACCTAGGATTCGCTCGTCCGCTCTACTTTACTGCTGTCACACGGCTAGGAGGAATAAATAGGCGTGAAACAAATGGGAAGCCGACCCTCATTTTATATATACATGGTACGTGGGAGTTTGAACAAAGAAATGATTTCCTATTTTGAGACAAGAAGGAAAAAGAGGAAATCGGTCCCGCAAAGACCAATTTTCATGTCCAAGACCACTCACGCCATATCACGTCACCATCACACCATACCACGGCCCCACCGCGCCTAGCCGCCCATGCATGCCATCGCCGCAGCCCTATCCAAGATCTCACTCCATCATCATGGCCCCACCACGCCTAGTCGCCCATGTATGCCATTACCGCGTCCAGGACCACGCCACCCCTTGGTCCCTCGATCCAAGCTGTCCACTTGCGTCGCCTCCCAAGACCGCGCCCCCTTTACCTTGGAGATGTACGACCAGACCAAGCCGGTAAATTTTGTCTCACCACTCCATGGTCTGCATTCCCAGTACATCTTACGCAGGGCCGCCAACACGGGAATCCAAAACTCTCTTTACCACTCAAAAAGGTTAGTCGGATTCTCCTGACCATCTTTGCAATGATTTACACATCGATTCCATCCTTGTCTGTCACCATCATATGCTTACCTCGAAACAAGGCACCTATTCCGAACTAAGAAGGGGACTTAATGTTGATGGTGATTTTTAGCTTAGGGTTAAAATTGTAAAACACTAAACCCTAGCAGAAAGTAATGTCACAACATTTAAAGCAAAAGCATTTACTAGGCGCATTTACTGAAACCTTTAATGTGTCTCTAAAATAATTACCGGGGTATATTTTTCAAATTAGGGTTATGAGAAGCCAAACCCTAATTCCCACGTGTGCCAATGGAAAATCATGCCATCCACACCAACCGCGCCAAAGCATGCCAACCATGCTAGCCGCACCTCTGTGCCAATGGAAAATCATGCCAGCCACACCAACCGCGCCAAAGCATGCCAAACATGCTAGCCGCACATCTGTGGCAATGGAAAATCATGCTAGCCACACCAACCGCACCAAAGCATGCCAACCATGCAAGCCGCACCTCCGTGCCAATGGAAAGTCATGAAAGCCACACCAATCGCGCCAAAGCATTCCAACCATGCTAGATGCACCTTTGTGCCAATGGCAAATAATGCCATCCACACCAATCGCGCCAAAGCATGCCAACTATGCTAGCCGCACCTCTGTGCCAATGGAAAATCATGCCAGCCACACCAACCGCACCAAAGCATGCCAACTATGCTAGCCGCACCTATGTGCCAATGGAAAATCATGCCATCTACACCAATCGCGCCAAAGCATGCCAACCATGCAAGCCGCACCTCTGTGCCAATGGCAAATCATGCCAGCCACATCAATCGCGCCAAAGCATGCCAACCATGCTAGCCGCACCTCTGTGCCAATGGCAAATCATGTCAGACACACCAACCGCGCCAAAGCATGCTAGCCGCACTATTGTGCCAATGACAAATCAAGCTATCCACCCCGACCACGCCATGCCAAACACGTCTCACCATGGCCCCTCATGTCGCGCCACCATGTTTTCCTTCCCCACGCGGCTACCAAAGTGAAGGCGTGCAACAATCAACGGTTTCCCTTCAATCCCATGAGAAAATTCTGGCCGTCTAAGGTCCCCTCATGACTTTTGGACCAAAATCCTAGCTTGGTCACGCACCTAGCCAAAGCTAGCCATGCCGACCGCGCCATGCCAAACACGTCTCGCCATATCCCCTCATGCCGTACCACCATGCTGGCCTTCTCCACGCGGATACCAAAGTGAAGGCGTGCAATAATCAACAGTTTCCCTTCAATCCCAGGAGCAAATCATGGCCGTCTAAAGTCCCCTCACAACCTAAAGCCCAAAAACCTAGCTTGGTCACGCACCTAGTCCAAGCTAGTCACGCCATGCGCCCATGGCTACCCCTTGGCCCCACATGTCAAGCCAAAACCTCACCTAGCCCAAGCTAGTCACGCCATGCGCCTATGGATACCCCTTGGCCCCACATGCCAAGCCAAACCAAACCTAGCCAAGCTAGCCGCGCCATGCCAAACACACTTTTCCTTGGCCCTAGCCATGATAGTCACGTCATACCAAGCCAAGCTCCCTCGCCTTTGCCCTAACCATGCCATACGCCCATGGGAAACCCTTGGCCCCACATGCCAAGCCAAACCAAACCTATCCAAGCTAGTTGCGCCATGCCAAAGGAACTTTTCCTTGGCCCTAGCCATGCTAGTCACGTCATACCAATCCAAGCGCCCTCTCCTTGGCCCTAGCCGTGCCATACGCCCATGGAAAACCCTTGGCCTCTCATGCCAAGTATAAACACACCTTAGACGTGCCACCCTATTGGCCCTCACTATGCGGCTACCAAAACAAAGGCGAACAACAATCAACGGTTTCCCCTCCTCTCTAGATGCAAAATCTCGACCGTCGAAGGGCACCAGGCTAGCAAGTTCCCCGAGCTCAACTTTCCAAGCCACAACAACGTGATACATGTTTTCCAAAAACATTCTAAACATTAACACAAACTGGGGGGATCCTCTTCGGGTATTGTTTTGGCGGGTTACAGCGTGCACCGTACACTACGCCCATCATAAGGAAAGGTTAAAAGGGTGAGGCGGTTAGTAAATATGGGAAGTTATGTGTGAAACATTCATGGGACATAAAGTACATGCGTTAACGACTTTATGGACATAAATTCCATAACGTTAACAGTTTCATGAAAATCAGTTTCATGCGTTAACTACTTTATGGACATCAATTCCATGCATACGATTACCACCTCCTCCCATTTACTTCCCCGCTCCTGTACTCCGACTTGTATAAATAGGTCTTACCTATTTCTATTGAACAACAAGTTCATACGGGAGATACAACACTCAGAAATACTTACTTGCTAGCTCCCCTTGTGGGCTCTCTCACTTTTCTGATAACAATTCGTAGTAACCCAACTACTCTTCCAGAATCAACTATTCTGGTCTCACCACTTTTCCTACTTCCCTCCCCAAAACCAACCCATTCTCCTCCACTTTGTGACCGAAGCAAGTCCGGAATGGCCATTTCTTGGTTTAGGCTGGACTTGTACAGATTGATCTCTCGAACTTAAAGTACTCCTTGCAGTACATTGTTTAGGGTTTAAATTATTTCTCACCCGTACACACTCGAAATTACCAAAATCAACAGAAACTATTTTCACCTATAAACAACGTCATATTGCATTATGTCTTTATTATTGAAAGTAAAAATTAAAATTGTTTAATCACCTAGTTTATTCTCCGATCTTATGTTTCTCATAAGACAATTAATGATGTGTTTAATACAGATTAAAATAAATAGATTGGTGGAGTACTTGGTACTTGTCAGGGTATTTATGTCATCTTGATTTATAGTCCATGATGGTCAGTTTCGGACTTAGAATAAAGCATGGCATTTGAGTATCATAATTTAACTATCGACCTTGAAGACTGAAAAACAACGGAGATATCAATGGAAAATTCATCAACAAAGGTATGTGAAGACTGACTATCCTATTTACTCAAATTATTTACCATTGTATCCACTGAGACATCTCATATGACTTTAGTATTATGATGAACATTGCAAAAAAATAGTCAAACAATATAGAACTTACTACATAATAGATTAAGATAAATTTATTGTTCGACATACCGCAATTACGTATTTAAGTTCATAAGCAGTTGTCAAATTAGTTCTTTTTATGTTCGCGGTCCGATTTTATCAGTTCACGAACTTGGAACTTATACAAAATAAGACTTGATGAACTATTCCCAATTAACTAGAGTACACAAGCCGATTTTCTCAGTACGGGAACTAGTCGATTTAATTTGAGATGTTGTTGGGTACATTTATTTCGCGAACTGGTTGATTATATGAGTTCTCTACAGAATTTTTGTAATTACATAGACAAACTGATTTGTACAGTTCGCGAACTTATCAATATAAAAGGATTCTAACTTCTGAGATGAAAAGATATACATAAACTATTTTGGACAGTTCACGAACTGTGTTGGTCTTGTGAGTTATTGTAATACATCTTATGCTTGTCGGTTCCAAAACAACTAACCATTGTTCTTGGGCTAACCACTTGGTGCATGATGCCAATTTCAACTAATATGCAGTTGCACATTCTTCTTTGCGATTTGAGGAAAACTTCTCACATGCTTACATGAACAATCTATATGGAGAAGTTAAGCTTGATTGGTAAGAAAATAATTTGTAAAAATGGAAACAAGTTCACGAACTTCATTTTGTTTGTAATCTATCTAATCCTGTTAATTAATATAAATAAAGGATTTTATGCATACTAGGATTTCAAACCTGATACTCATGTGTCCTAATTGCGTCTAGAGTTGTTCTCTAAATACCTATGGTTTCTCTAGAGAAATCGTATTAGGTTACGACTTTAAATTTTTCACTAAGGAATTTGTAGTCAGACTATATTTTACCTGATAGTTGTTTGTTATCCGGATATTGTTCTTGTTGATTGTTATAATTCTCAAACTATAAATCAGGAACACGATAAATATAAATTACAAAGTACTCTTCTTCTTAGACTTTGTGATTCCACCAAGATAGATATATCTAAACTCTTGAGAGGTGGTAGTGATCTAGGATTCTATTTAATAAGAGTGTAAGTATTCCAGATCCTTGAGGTTTGTTAGACTTGATTTACTGCAAACAAATTTCCATACCTTGAATGAAACATATCTAAAGGGAATAAATAGGATATCTCTTAGAGGAAGATTAATTAAAAGTCTTAACTTAGGTTGAAGCATAATCTTAGACTTGTAAAGTACATCATCTAACGGAATCAAGTGCGTAGGGACTTGCAAGATTTAAGAAACGTAAGGAGCACAACTGAATATCAATTGATCATATATAATCGGTTAGCTCTCAACTATATTCCAGTCCAAAGTATGATAATAGGCTAGTGTTGGAGCGACTTAATACAATGAGATGTTCAAGTTTTGGACTAGGTCCTGAGGTTTTTTCGCACATTGTTATTTTTCCCGTTAACAAAATTTCTGGTGTCTTGTGTTATTTATTTTACGTATTGTATCGTTTATCTTTATAATAGATATTTCATGAGTAGTATGTCAAACAATCTGGACAGTTTTCAAGCTCAAACTGTACAAAACATACAAGATTTATATTTATGAATTTGCATCTTGATATATAGATTACAAGACTTGTTCTTATTGGAATTCGGTTTGTATACAGTTTGGGTACATATTAGGTTGATTCATGGGTACTGATTTTTGAGATTGTCCTAGTAACTTGTTTACAAATCAGATACAAGTTATTTAATGTTGATCTATACTACAGATTATAACAAGTTTGTCCATATAGGTTTTCAAACGAAAAAGTTGGTGGTATACTTGGTACCCTCTCCTTTTAAATCTGTATCAGCAGGCAAACACTGGAAAGATCTAATAAGTTTGTGTTTCTAGCGATTTGAAATCTATGGAAAAGAGTTTAATTTATGTTAATGTATCATAAGATATCAAGAACATGGTTTTTATGGATTCTATTAATGATCCTGAATCTGTATGCTTAAAAATAGATGAACAAGATTTGTTTTCATAAAAAAGTCTATTAACAAAAGGTGCATGGCAATGTTTTTCCCTTGTATCTCACTGGTGAGTCTGACTCAGATGTTAAGAGGGAAGCAACCAAACAAGATGATGAAATCATCAAGAACTTAAAATTTCAGTCCTATGTATGAAGTCTTAATGATAAAAAAAAACAAGGTCAATTCCCTAATTATTAAGACTGGTGAAAGAGATTCGTGAATCAAAATCTTAGACAAGGAAAATACTTTGTTGAAAAATAAAATAAAGGACCTCAAATTAAGATTGGAGAAAAACGCCTTGAAATTATTACCTCTACAAGATGATCCTTCAACCCCTTTCAATCACTCTGCAAGTGAATGAGAGAATAATGCTTTACTTAAGGATTCTGAAAATAAGGATCTTGAGGAAGAGATTGTTCGGTTTAAGAGTAAATCTCATGAAAGTCTTTTGACAACTCCTTTATCATAAGCTTGTGCTTACTCTGACCAAGAAAAAACTGTTCTCCTTGACAACAATGAACCTCTTGATGATTTTAGTACTAAAAACAACTCCCTCTGATCCCATTAAAAATCAAAAGCTTTGCTTCTTTAATAAATCAGAAGCACGCCTTCGTAAAAAGTGCAAATTCATATAGGAGAATAAAGGATATAATCGTCTTTAGAATGTACTTATTCTTAAAAACGTAACTGATATTCAAAATTCTGAATTTTTTGGTTCCACACCGGTGATTTTCAATTGTAAGAAAATATGTCCTAAAATTACCAGTTTTACTTACTCCAATATAGAACGAGTTGTTGCACAGAACAAGTACACAAATCGTCCTAATAAATGTTGGAAAAATTATTTTTTTTAAGTCTCGGGTTCCTAAAAACTCTCATATTCTTTTAAAATACTCACAGGACAGTTCATTCGGAGAAACCGTACATACCACAAACATGATAATAAGTTCGTTCGGTGATTGTTGGAAGAATATTGCAGGATAAAATGATATCATTGGCAAGCTGTCTTAATGTCAAAGAGAAGCAGTGTATCTCAGGTAAAAATTCCAACTTCATCTCATATAATGATGATAGTAAGTTCTATGACAATTTTTATAAATCAAACAAAGGAAAATCCTCTAAAGGAAAATTTGTGCAAAAATCTAAATATTTGTTTGTGACTCATGGTGAGGATGAGAATGCTCACCCCGGAGCAACTTGATTGCTTTTAAAATTCCATCCTCATCATTTGAAAAACCTATAGAATGAGGATTGCATAATAAAAATAGGTATTCTATTTTTAAAATTCCTTTAGATTCCCTTTCTTCGAAGTAATGACGATTTTTTTATTTTATATCACTCTTGTATTCTTTGCCGAGAACATATGATAAAAATCGTGTTGCAAAAATCGCCTATGAAGACAATGAAAAGAATCATCTCGATAATTGTTTAACCACTTTCTCCAAAAGAATGATTTACTTTTTAAAAATAGATTACATAACTTGTTTAAATGAGTCTGACAACCTTTTGTGGTTGTCATCTTTGTATTCTATACACCTAGAATGTAACTCAATTTTTATTTGACTATGGTGCAAAGTAGTCGAAATCGTTCCTCGGTCCTACTCAGTTGTGGAGCTTGGAACGAGGAGCAATAAGTTCAGACTTGGAAATCGCCAAAAATCGGTCTAGTAATCGGAATCTATTTATTAGAGACTTATATATTGCTACTCATAAGTCATGGTTTGTACCTAATTAAAATTGAAATTCTAACACTATCATGTAATTAAGTGTGTAGTATTGTTATATTGAACATATTTATCATGTATTTAGAGGTTTTTCTATTTGATGACACCCATCTAAGGGGTTCCAAAAAAAATATTTTCTGATTTTATTGCATGCAAGTCCAACTTGGAAAAATTGTCAACTCGTTTTGCTCAAAAATCGGTCCAAATCGGCAAAATCTTCCTCCTTAATCGCCAAAAACCGAAAGTGACTTGGAATCGGAAATCGTCTCTGTGATATAGCATGTAGATATTACTCGGCGAGTAATCGTCCTTGGAGAGCTAGTTTGACTACACTGCTATGGTGTCACCATATTGTTAAGAGTAAATCTAAAAATAATGAATCGATGTAGGTATCAACACATTTTATGCACTTTGAAAAAGTTCTTCCTGTCAAAGCGTTACTCGTTTGAACCCACCAAACGTTGGTATATCAAGTTTGGTTTTCATATTTAATTTCCAAACTCGAAACTACTTGATTTGATTACTAGAGTCAACTTCGTTTAGTTATAGTAGGAACATAGAAATTTTGAGACTAGCTCATGTTAATCATGAAAAACCTGAAGACATATCGACATCAACGAACACATCATCCTTATGTTCGAGGTTAGAAATATAATATAGAATTGACTTATTTCTATTTATATCTACATTTATTTTAAGTTAGTATTTATTGAAAACATAACATATGAAGTATAGTTTGTTCATTTGTCTCTAGTATTGGTGACTTGATCATTTAACTATGATCAAAGTGTCTAGGAAAAATATATATACTATTTGTTTATACAACTTTGGTATAGGGAGTTACGAAGTATAGTTTAGCTATGGACTTCATAGAATCAAAAAATACTATTTGGAAATTCGTGTGTTGAATTTATACCTTGGAATTGTGTTTTATAACATAGTTTAAGGAAATATACTTGTGAAACTTATTTCGTAGTTGAAAAGGTGTTCAAATATCTTTAACATGACTGATCGCTTAAACAAGTATTTCTACTAGGACGGATCTCAATGATCTTTAGTATGACAGAAACCTTAACAAGGATCTATTCTAGGGTCGATCCTATGTGTTAGAGATATGCTCGGTCGAACTCGCAAGCGTTTCTATCTCAAGCTTGTTTGTCGAGTTTAGTTGTCAAAACTATAAGTCTTGATTTCTAGTATACTTATAGCTATGTCTCGGATTAGGATAGAATGTGTGGTTGAGCTTTAGACTTCACGGCGTTCATCGATTGAAGATGAAGAACTACTAAAGGGAGATTGTGGAACTTCATCAACAAAAGGTATGTGGAGACTTGAACTCATCTATCACTCAGAAGATTATTCTATTCTATCTCCTATTGAGACAAAGTCGTATAGCTGTATAAACTTTACATTACACACATTTGATATTTCGAGCTGAGTTTAACTCGCTTATATCTTTCTCGAAATATGTGTTGGAAAGCTTTTTGTTTTAACTACTTTCATTATTATTCTTTATGAAAGTCAAAAGATGATCATGTGAAAATCACCTAACATCTTACATGATTTGTGTGAGACATCCATTTAAAGTAGACTCAAAATGTTTCTTATTGATTATTCAATCACTTGAAAATTGCTTATAAGCTAAAAGTTTTTGTGAGACAGCTATTGTCATCTTCTAAGAATGTTTCAATGATTGAAATGGGAGTTTAGAATAATAATCATTGTCTGGATATTGCACAGTATGCATGCCCATATGCAAACTGTTGTAAAAGTAATTCAGGTCCAGGAACCAAGTATACATACCCGTATGCGAACGGTTTTAACTGTCAAAGTCCGAGAACTAAGTTTGTGTGCCCGTTTGCAAACTTATTCACCTGAGTTCGGTCCGGAACGAAAGTATGCATACCCCGTTTGTTAACTGTAGGAAAGGATCAAGCCCGAAACTTAATTTTGCGTACCAGTTTGCAAACTTATGTGGTTAAGTTCTAAAATCCGCAAAGTATGTTTTCATACTCATGAACAGATACATTTATATATTAAGGAATGCAATCTTTACAAACCGTGGCTAAAATGTTCATGAACAATTGAACAACTCTATGATTAATACAATTAGATTCATTTGATCTAGAAGTGTTAAGATGAACATGGTTAATACAAAAGTGTTTATGTTGCTAACTTCGGTTAACTATTATTGACCCAACTTAATATACATGTTTAGGTACGCTTATCCATATCTAAATGAAAGTATATTTCATTTGTGTGTAACAATCTAACACCATCTGATGGTGGAAAGATATTATCTTGAATATTAAATCAAGTTTCATCTAACGGTGAATATTGATTGCTTTGTTACAAAGTTATCAAACCCTGATTAGAAGACTATATAAGGGATAACTCTAGCAACTGGGAAACCTAATCTCCACACTTTCTGTGTGATACTAGTTTCGATTCTCCTTTAACCTAGGTTTTTCCTAAAACCATTATAGGTTAACGACTTAAAGACTTCATTGGGAGTCTGAATCCAAACCCAACTATTTTCTCTGTAGTTACATGTTCTGGTCTTACTTGTTCAATCGTATTGAGTATTATCTTCTCTAAGATTTTTTCGAGATTTATCTCTGATATGTAAGATACAAAAAGTAATCACAAAGCTCTTCATCTCATTCTTTGTGATTCCACAATAACTTGTTCTACTACCATATAGTTAAGTTATTGTGAGGTGATTGATAGTTCTAGGATGTTTTTCTGGAATATAAGACCGGATTATCAATCGATTCCTGTTCGTATTGACTTATCAAAAGACGAAACAAAAAGTTCATTGGTATTTCTGAGGAAGACAGATTTATCTATAAGAATATCCTTTTCTGTGGGAGACAGATTTGTTTATTAAGTTTTCAACTTTGGGTCGTAGCAACTCTTAGTTTTGGGTGAGATCAGCTAAAGGAATCAAGTGCGTCGAGTCCTGCTGGGATTCAGAGGTGTAAGGAACGCGATTGTACCTTAATCAGTGTGAGATTGGTTAGGGATCAACTACATTCCAATCCTAAGTTAACTTGTAGTAGGATAGAGTCTGTAGCCGCTTAATATAGTGTGATGTTCAAATCTGGACTAGGTCTCGGGGTTTTTATGCATTTGCGGTTTCCACGTTAGCAAAACTTCTGATGTCTGTGTTATTTATTTTCCACATCATATTTGTTTATATAATTGAAATATCACAGGTTGTGCGTATTTAAATCAATTGGTAAATCCAACCTTTGGTTGTTGATTGAAATTGATTGACACTTGAATATTGGTCTTTGGTACTGTTCAAGTTGTTTCTCATAATAATCAGGCTCACGAATTCTATCTGTTTAATTTGCTGATTACATTCAGAAACAGAGATATAACTTTTGGATATATTTTCTTGATTGAATCTGACCGTCTAGTGGATTCTCTTGGAATTATATTGGAGTTAGTCCATACAGATTTCCTAACGAAATATTGGTTGTGGTTGTTAGGACCCCACTTTTTCACTATGGATCTCTAGTAGGACGGATCCTTAAAACCAAAATATGCATTATTGGGTTTGTCTATCATCGTAGGATTTATATAGATATTGTTAGATATTCGGGTTGGACCCGAATATGGTCGCCCATATTGTATGTGGCAAGCCCGGTAGGGTTCCATATTCCTTAGGGTTTGGAACCTATATAAACATCTCTAGCATATGTGTAAAGGGTTACGTGATTTCACGTATATCACACATAAGTTTACCGTAAGAAAAGTGGTAACTCTAACCCTAAAAGAGAGTTACCATTAGGAGAAAAAGGTTTTAAGTTCTTAGCCCGTGAATCAAGTTTGTGCTCATCCTAGAAGATTGTAGTACCTGCTGATCATCGTGTTGAAACGTTGTTGTTGTTGCTGCTGCTGTTTGTTCTTGCTAATCGGAGCTCAAGTTCAAGGTACGAACCGATACCCGCTTCCGCTTAATCGTATAATCTCTGATATTGGTATCATGAGCTATTGGTTTGCTGCGTTTTTCGTGCTTGATTTAACTTGCTTTGGTTGCTTGAAAGTTGTTGATAACATGATAGTATCATGATTAGGGTTCTTGTTGTTTTTTGGGTTAAAAATCATTAATGGATGTATAAATATTTCGGATCTTGATAAGGTGTTTTGGTTTGAAATATTAATTGGGTATGTTCATTATTGATTCAAATGATCTCTTGGAAAGTTTTGTATTGTTTGAACGTGTGGTTTGAAAGATATTGCAAAAACCCTAGTTTTATATCATGTTTGTGAGCAGTGGTTTGATGATTGTTTTGATGTATATATGTCGATCTATGGTAATTAAAATTAATATAGATAGATAGTGCTCTCTGAGAGATTTCTTTTGACATATTATTTTCTTAAATCGGAGCTCGTATGAGTGAGATATCGTCTCCCAAAGTTGGTCATGCGCGTCTGTACGCTGTTGAAATTTGGAGAAGACGATGAACAGTAACTGAGTCAACTCGCGGTCCAGCTCGCGGTCTAACCCAGACCGGAGGATCAACCCACGGTCCAGCTCGGTGGATCAGCCCGCGGTCCAACCCACACCGGCGGGTCAGCTCACGGTTCACAGTTCGGTTCGGTTCGTTGTCCGGTTCATAGTTCGGTCTGGTTCGTTGTTCGGTTCACAGTTCGGTCCGATTCATGATTCGGTTCACATTTCGGTCCAGTTTGGTTATCGTTTTTTGTTTGTTTCTCTTTTTTGTGTTTGTCGGATCAACCCCAATTTTGGTACCTTGAGGTTTTTCGACGCTCCGAATTCAATAAAACTATTTTCAGAACCTAATTAGATTCACATGATAGAGTTTCTTTGAAATTATATGGTTAATCGCTTTATCCATGATAACATGTGAATGATTTATGTGGTGATTGTCTAATTTCTTTAATATACAACATGTATGGTGCTGGATTGAATTCATATCTTACTGAATTGTATGTCTACATAACATGTTGATTGATTAGATAATCATTTTGGTTTGATAACATGTTTGATTGAATTATTATTTTGATTGATAACATGTTAAAACAATTGAGTGGGAGGTTGTTTGGTTGAGTTTGTTTAATTCTCAAAAACCAATAACTTGCGCATATATTAAATAGATGTAGATAATATTACTTGTGGCGCGAGAGATGATTAGGAGTTTAACGGTTTTTCGATCTTGCGACTTGTAATGTTGTTTTGCTATTTATTTAGATTAATGCTGCAAAGTTATTTTTTTTTAATATGTGTATAGTTCCATAAGTTTAATATCCTTTATTTTATTTTTTCGAATTCTATGTTAGACTAAATGGCTTCCAAGAACATCATTGCTGATTTGAACAAGGGTGAAAAACTTGATGGCGACAACTATAATATCTGGCGCCGAAAGATCGTTTTTTTCTTGAATGATGATGGGCTGCAGGAAATAACTGAGCATGTGATGCCTCGGCCTGAGGAGGGGACGACGGTTCAACACCATCGCAACCTCGAGGCTTACCAGGAATGGATTAAGAAGGATCGTAGTGCTCGTCATATGATCCTTAGCTCAATGCACAATGATCTCATTGGGGAGTTTGAGAACCACCAGTTTGCTCATGACATGCTAGAGGCAGTCAAGTAGAAATTTGGAGTTACCTCTGTGGCTAAGTTGCGCGCTTTGACTATGAAGTTTGACACTTGTCAAAAGAAAACGAATGTTACAATGAAGCAACATTTGAGGACAATGTCATCAATGATACGCGAACTTGAGGCTGCAGGTCATCACTTGACAGATGAACAACAGGTACAAGCTGTTATTCGTTCGTTACCTAACTCTTGGGAGCAGATGAAGAAAAACATGACACATAATGACAATGTCCGCACTTTTGAGGATATTTCTCGTCGTGTGGAACTAGAAGTCGAGCGCTTGGAAGCTGCTAAGACTGACAGTTCTGTTTTTGCTGCTGAATCTGCTTCGCATAAGACCAATGGGTCTAAGCACAAGAGGGGTAAGGGTTCTTCTGCTAAGAATCCTCGTGATGGATCTGGGTCATCCACTACTAACGCTCCTAAGCGCAAAAGAGGCAAGCGTGCTGGTAAGAAAGACAAAGCAGAGATGAAATGATTTAATTGTGATAAGAAAGGACACTTTGCTCGTGAATGCACTGAGCCAAAGAAGGTAATTTCTGAACCTATTCCTCGCTATGAATGTTTTGTTTCTAGTCAAGCATTAGTTGCTCATTCTCCTCATTTGTGGGTTGTAGATTCGGGAGCAACCGACCATGTAGCGAGGGACCAAGATGGGTTCCTAGATTATCGTCGAGTTCCTTCTGGGAGCATGAGAGTTTATATGGGGAACACAACTAGCATTGAAGTACTTGGCATCGGTACCTATATGCTAAATCTGCGACAAGGGCGCACGATAATCCTCCATGATATACTTTATGATCCATATATTCGACGAAATTTAGTTTCAGTTAATAGTATGTTGCGTCTAGGTTTTAGTTTTCTTTTTGAGGGTAATTATGTTAAGATTTGTTTGGCAACTGAGTTTTATGGTTTTGGTATATGTCGGATGGTTTTATGGTTTTGGATATTGACAATTTTAGTTCTTTTTATGCTAATAAATCTATTTCATTAGTTGCGTCTTCCTCAGATAGTAATAATGATTATGTGATTTGGCATGCTAGATTAGGTCATATATGGCAAGAAAGGATGACTAGGTTAGCTAGAGAAGGTCTTTTAGGCCCCATCGCTAAAGTCTCCTTGCCTACCTGCGAATATTGTCTTGCAGGCAAAGCCATTAGAAAACCGTTTGGGACAGCCAAAAGGGCCTCTAAGCCTTTGAAATTAATTCATTCTGATATATGTGGCCCAATGAATGTTCAGGCAAGACATGGAGCCTCCTATTTCATCACTTTCATAGATGACTTTACGCGATATGGTCATATTTACTTGATATCCCACAAGTCAGAAGCATTGGACTGCTTTAGACGCTATGTATGCGAAGTGGAAAATCAACTAAATAAGAGCATTAAGGCTCTCAGAACTGACCGTGGACGCGAGTATCTATCTGAACTATTCAAATGGTATTGTGAGGAGAAAGGGATCCTCAGACAATTGACTATTCCTGGTACTCCTCAACAAAATGGTATAGCAGAGATAAAGAATCGTACTTTGTTAGACATGGTTAGGTCAATGATGGCGCAAGCTCATCTTCCTATTTCTTTTTGGGGAGATGTGTTACTGACTGCTGCCTATGTCCTTAATCGTGTGCCTTAGAAGTCAATGCCTTCCACCCCATATGAATTATGGACCGGCATAAAACCTGAATTAGGTAATTTGCGGCCATGGGGTTCAGCGGCTTATGTACACAACAATTCTCACCGGTATGGGAAGCTGGGACCTCGAGCGAAAAAGTGTATCTTTATTAGATATTCTAATCACTCGAAAGGCCATGTGTTCATTGGTGAGCATCCTGATGGAAGTGTAACTGAGATTGAGTCACGTGATGTAGATTTCCTAGAACAGGATTTTCCTAGAAGGAACGAGGTAGGGGGAGATCTTAGCCTCTTTGAGGTGGAAGAGTCAATGGAAGACACACCAGTTCGTCTAGTTGAGAATAACGAAGAAATTCCTCGTTATCCTAGGGAAAGTGGGAGTGTTCCACCTGATAATGGATTGGATCCATCAAATCAGGATCCCCAATCTCGGAGAAGTGAACGTGGAAAAGTACCTCGTCGTCGTTTTCAGATTGAGGGGGAAAGTTTCATGGTTTGTTCACATGATGATGCAGAGCCTAAGAATTTTAAAGAGGCTATGTCATTTCCTAAAAGGGAAAAATGGATTATTGCACAGGAAGAAGAAATAGAATCAATGAGGATAAATGGTGTGTGGAAATATGTTGACCTCCCAAAAGGGCGCAAGGATATTGGAAACAAATGGGTTTTCAAAGTCAAACGTTATGCGGATGGTTTAGATGAAAGATATAGGGCTCGCCTTATGGCAAAAGGTTACACCCAATAGGAGGGTGTTGACTACGAGGAAACTTTCTCCCCTGTGGTGAGAATTGCCTCGATACGCCTTATTCTTGCTATTGTCGCACATATGGATTCAGAACTTCATCAAATGGATGTTAAAACTGCATTTCTCAATGGAGAACTATATGAGGAAATTTATATGGAGCAACCAGAGGGCTTCGTGATTAAAGGTCAAGAGCGCAAAGTTTGCAAGCTCCAAAAATCTATTTATGGCCTAAAACAATCATCTAGACAATGGTATTTAAAATTTGATCGATCCATTGTTTCCAATGGGTTTATGATGATAGAAGAAGACCATTGTGTGTACATTAAACGGTCTGATAAAGGTTTCCTTATCTTGTCCTTATATGTTGATGATATCCTTATAGCTGGAAGTAACATGGAGATTGTCGTTGCCACAAAAGAGTGGTTGTCCTCAACTTTTGAGATGAAGGACATGGGAGAAGCAAGCTATGTGCTCGGGATTAAAATCCTTAGAGATCGTTCAAAGAGACTTTTGGGTATGTCACAAGAGACGTACATTAAAAGGGTTCTTGAGCGATTTCACATGAAAGATTGCAAGCCCATAGACACACCAGTTGCTAAAGGTCAGAACTTAAGCCTTGAGATGTGCCCTAATACCCCTGAAAAGAAAGACAGGATGTCGCGGGTACCCTATTCCAATGTAGTTGGGAGCTTGATGTATATTATGATGTGTAATCGGCCTGACATATGCTATGCTATTGGATTAGTTAGTCGCTACCAGTCGAATCCTGGTTTTGAGCACTAGCAAGCGGTCAAGAGGATACTAATGTATCTCAAAGGGACGAGCGATCTCATGATATACTACAAGGGTTCAGATCTACGTCTCAGTGGTTATTGTGATGCTAACTTGAATGGCGAAATGGGAGAGCAAAAATGCACATCAGGGTATGCTTTCTTGCTAAATGGCGGGGCCATCACATGGAGTAGTAAGAAACAGTCAATTGTCGCTATGTCTTCAATGGAATCTGAGTTTGTAGCTTGTCAAGCTGCAGTACAAGAATCTAATTGGTTAAGGAGGTTCTTTGAGAGTTTTGAATTTGTCACTCACGCCACTGATGCGGTGAAAATTTACACTGATAGCACATCAATGATTGCTTATGCAAAAGACTCAAAGTACCACGGAAAGACTAAGCACATTGATAGGAGGTGTTGTTTTATTAGAGCTGCTCTTGCGAAGAAAGAAATAGTTTTGGAGTACATGCTACAGATTTGATGATAGTTGATCCCCTTACTAAACCTATACCAAGAGATGTTTTCATGTCTCATGTTAGGGCGTTAGGTTTACTTTGGTGGTAATGAATGTCTCTTTATTTAATTATTTATTTTTCTAAGACATGATGATCGTAGATGCATATGTTTTATGAATATTTATTAATAATCAATATAATTTGATAATGGTTAATTTTTATGATTCATTATTTACTTATGGGCATGGATATAAACGCTGACATTGGTGCATAGAGAATGCATTATGTCGAAACTTGATTGATATGTCACCTGGTATGGATTGGCTTACTCACATAAGCAGTCACCTTTTGGCGCTAAGGAGAGCGAGCAAAGATGAGATGATGCATCGCCTTGGCAATACCAAGATGAGATCTATATAGTGAAGATCGATGATGAATGTACCTACTGTTCATCATACCTTAAAAGATAGCCAAATAAGAAATATCTTTCACGGCGCTTGATGAAAGCGAGCAGTTAGAAATTTCGTATTAGGCGCAAGAGTTGCGACTGAGTCAAGATTTGTAGAGTGTAAGAGTTTGTGACATATACTTGTTTAGTCAAGTAAAACTCCACTCTAGCGCATTTTCATATTATGCGTGCTTGCGACCGCTACGGAGGTGCGAAAATCGTTTCCTGCTTTTCTCACCATGTGAGTCCGTATGATAATTAGATTATACACAAGTAACCTTACGACTTTTGACTTTGTTATTAAGTAAAGATTCGATGATTGCTACTTTAGTATGTGTCCTGTGGCCATGGATGATTCGGCTTAAAGGGTACATATCTGGGAAAGCAGTTGATTCTGAAACTTCATGGCAATAGGGCGAAAGGAAGGTCATAAAACTCATGAATGTTTTTATATTCACAGTCGACGACTTGGGTTGCCTTGTTGGAGTTGCAACACAAGTGTGAATGTATTTACAATAAGCTAGCATGAGGGTTAGACTAGCTCTACGAGGGATCAGAGTAGTCTAGACCAATGATATTTTGATGGACCTAGGATACTACGAGATACAAACATTTTTAAAGGGTTGATGTCTCTATGCTGACTCATATTGAGATGCTAGTATAGAGCTCCCAAATTGCAGGTACCTCGATGGTCGCACGGTTTATTTACTAATATGAACTTTTCTTTCTTCCGGTACAATCCACACACACTATGTGCGAGTGGGAGATGTTAGATATTCGGGTTGGACCCGAATATGGTCGCCCATATTGTATGTGGCAAGCCCGGTAGGATTCCATATTCCTTAGGGTTTGGAACCTATATAAACATCTCTAGCATATGTGTAAATGGTTACGTGATTTCACATATATCACACATAAGTTTACCGTAAGAAAAGTGGTAACTCTAACACTAAAAGAGAGTTACCATTAGGAGAAAAAGTTTTTAAGTTCTTAGCCTGTGAATCAAGTTTGTGCTCATCCTAGAAGATTGTAGTACTTGTTAATCGTCGTGTTGAAACATTGTTGTTGTTGTTGCTGCTGTTTGTTCTTGCTAATCGGAGCTCAAGTTCAAGGTACGAACCGATACCCACTTCCGCTTAATCGTATAATCTCTGATAGATATCGAAAATATAGTTTGGTTAAAAAGGAAAATTCATAAGATGTCGACATAGTATTTGAACATGCTCTAAACTCTTATTACTTAATGTTTAAGTGTTATCCTTGATACTTAAGATGAGATCCCTAAATATTCTGATATCTTTTAAATATTCATATTTGTATGCTTTCCATGTCCCAGAATATTTCTTATCTCTTGTTGCTATTAGCAAATTATATGAATGCATGTTAGTTAATATTAGTTGTCATCCAAGAGTGACTTTGGTACAACAGTTGGATTACAGTTAGAATTTTTCAAAACTGAAAGTTAATTATTGTTGGATATCTTTAGGATTTTTGAATTTTGTAATTCTTTGTTGTCCAAACAAGCCTTCGTCTTTACATTGTAACTAGTGGAGCTTATGAAAAAGCTGGGGTCTAACAACCTCACCCAATATTTCGATTAGCAATCTGTATGGACTAACTCTAATATACTTTTAATAGAATCAACTAGACAGTCAGATCAATCTTAATAAAAAGTATATCAAGGAGTTAATATATCTATCTCTCGATTTGATCATACTCAAGCAAATACAAATCTGCGAGTCTTCATCAAATACAAGAGAAATAAACTTGGATGGTACCAAAGACCAATATCCAAGGATCAATCAATTTCCAATCAACAACCAAAGGTTGGATTTCACAATTGATCGATACAACGCTCAACCTGTGATATTTCAATTATATAACAAAATATAACGCGAAATAGAAAAAACACAGACACCATAAATTTTGTTAACGAGGAAACCGCAAATGCAGAGAAACCTCGGGACCTAATCCAGATTGAACACCACAATATATTATGACGCTACATACACTAGCCTACTATAAATTAACTTCGGTCTGGACTGTAGTTTAACCCTAATCAATATCACACTGATTCAAGGTACAGTTGCACTCATTACGTCTCTGATCCCATCAGGATACGAAGCACTTGATTCTATTAGCTGATCTCACCCACAACCAAGAGTTGTTACGACCCAAAGTCAAAGACTTTAATAAACAAATCTGTATCACACAGAAAAGTCTACGATAATAGATAAATTTGTCTCCCACAGATAAACCTATGAGTTTTGTTCCGTCTTTTGATAAAATCAAGGTGAAAAGGAACCAATCGATAACCCGGACTTATATTCCCGAAGAACAACTTAGAATTATCAATCACCTCACAATAATCTAAATCATATGGTAGCGAAACTAGATATTGTCACAAATGATGAGACGGATATGTTTGTGATTTCTTTTTATCTTGTCCTATCAGAGATATAATCTCAATCCCACTATTCAATTGAACTCGTACGATAGAAAATGGCAAGATCAAATCGCTCAACTATAAGAGAAGTAGTTTCGTCTGGATTCACAATCCCAATGAAGTCTTTAAGTCGTTAACCGACAGGGTCTCGAGAAGAAACCTACGGTTTAAGGAGAATTGACTCTAGCAAAACCAACTAGTATCACACAGGAGCTGTGGGGATTAGTTTTTCCAGTTGTTAGATGTCTTCTTTATATAGTTTTCAAATCAGGGTTTGCAATCTAAGTTACCTTGGTAACAAAGCATTCAATATTCACCGTTAGATGAAAACCCTAATTTATCCAAGCTAATATCTTCCAACCGTTAGATCGAAACTTAGCTTGTCACATACACAAATGAAATGTATTTCATTTATGTTTGAGTAACCATTCCTAAATGTGTATATTTGGTTGGTTCATAAATAGTTAACCAATGGTTAGCCATATGAGCATTTTCATATTAACCGTATTCATCTTTCTCATAACTAGTTCAAATGACTCATAAGAACTTGTTGAAGAGTTGTTCAATTGCTTAGATCGTTATACATAGACACAATTGAAATAAAATCGGTTTGATTCACTTGAATCAATTTATGAACAATATAGCCACGGTTTTAAAAGATTGCATTCCTTATTGATTTATTGTTTAAGTTCATGAACTTCCGATTTGAGAGATATAACCATCTTGGGTATGCATACGGGTACGTGTACTATAGCTACCGTATTTGATTTTACAAACTCAGCAGAAATTTTTGGTTCGAAAACTTCCGTGGGTACACATACGAGTACGCGTACCTAAGGTTACTGGTTTAACAGTTTGCAAACTTACAAACTCATCATAAATTTTCGGTTTGAAAACTTCCGCTGGTACGCGTACTCCATCTGTCTTCTTCACCAACACCACATGCACACATATGCACACACTTGGTTTCCGGCACATGGATTTATACACTAATGTGCGAATACACTATATATGCTTATATCCATAGTTGGTTACGTAATCTCAACTCTATATTTCAATCATTGAAACATTCTTCTATAATGTTATAACAATCGTTATTCACGACTATCGTCATCAAAGCTATTTTCAAGATTGAAACACCATCATGAATTTTGTCACGGGTAAAGATGAAAATGGTTAAAGCAAAAATCTTACTAACACATATTTCGAGAGAAAAATAGGCGAGTAAACTCAGCTCGAAATAGCAAATATGTATGTATGAAAATTATCTTACGTATACGACTTTTGTCTCAAGAGTAGGAGATAGAGTAGATAGAATTTTGAGTGACAGATGAGTTCAAGTCTCTACATACCTTTTGGTCGGATGAATTTTCACTGGTTCCTTTAGTAGTTCTTCGTCTTTGTAAGATAATCGCCATGGAGTCTGGAGCAAGGTAGTCAATATCGGTTGTACAAGCCGGTATAACAGGTTTTTATCGAGTATCGGAAAATACCTATACGATATCGAAAATATCGGCGATACAAAGATGAAACGATAAAAACGTTCGTACAGGCTGGTAAAAGCCGATATATCGGTTTTACCTATACACCGATAATATCGGTTCCAATATCATCTTTGGTTAAGATGAAACCTATAAATGGAAAATTAGGCATTCCAGTATTATTTGTGGTAAAGATGAATTCTATAAAGGGAAAACTAGGCTCCATCAAGTATAATCAATTATCAAAATCACCACCAAATGAAGTGAATAAGTTTTTCGAGCAACATGCATCTAGTCTTTACATACAAGTACAACATTAATTAAAGAATGTAAAAAACCCTAATATATTTAAGATATAAAATCAACGAATATACGTAGGATATAAGATGGACACCATATATACTCGAGAAGGAATTTGATTGGATTTGGGTTTTGCTGTGGATGCCAGAAGATAGTGGAGAATTTGAAAGGTTGTTATTGACTATGTATTTGTATTTGTGATTGTTTCAATTATAAATCAAGGATAATAAGAAATATTTTACCGACAAAATTGGACAACAGTGACAACACGTAAGATTTTGCCACCTTATGATTTAGAAATTTGAGATAGGTGTATGATTCTTATTATCTTTTCTAAGGTCTTACAAATATTTGAAATTTTGATTTTAATGATGTATCACAGATAAAAACTGGTAATATCTTTTGTATATATGTGTATCGGACCAGGCCAATACGAGACTGATACGCGATATTAAATACCTTGGTCTGGAGCTCAACTATACTTAACTATCCTAGACCGAGACTTAGTCATAAGTAAACTAGAAATCAAGACATATAGTTTTGATCACTAATATTGACAAACATGCTTGATATAGAAACGCATGCGAGTTTGACCGAGCAATGATCTAACAGCTTTTAATATTATAAACTCATCTCGTGACACACTGCCTAACCGTTTATGTGGGAATCCCACTTGTTAATAGAGAATAGTAGACTAATTAGGTGAAATGCCTTGTGTGTTCTTCGTTTAATATCTTCTTTGGGATTAAGAAGATTTTTGTAGTACCGATGGTGGGAACTAAGTCGTATTGTTTTTTGAGTTTTCAATTATTGATTTGATTAACTAGCGGTGCAGTAATCCTTGATAAATCAAAACTTTAGTATTCCATGGTCATTCTCTTAGGATATAAGGTCACTCAAGTTTGCTTGAGGATTATCTTTGAAGACTATACGACTTTTTGATCATTAGTATGTCAAGTTTGTTGCGCAAGTACTTTGAAGACTATACGACTTTTTCTTTTGGGTATTTTAATCTCAGACATGCTTCTAGCATACTTGATTCTTTGGGATCCAAACCGACAATCTATCTAGTTGTTTCTATTTTGAGAATTTCTTTGATAGTTTGTAAACTAAAATAGGTTATTTCGGTAATCTATCGTCAAATAATACTTTTGATCTAGGATACTGATAAGTAAGTGATTACTGAAACAGGTTGGTCCTTTAATGTTTCAGATTACGATCAAAAGGAATTGAGAAGTAGAAATCTTTACACGAAGTGAAGCGACTTGAGATAGTGGACTATATCTTGGGATTCACGTGCGTATATCAATTTCATTATAGGTATAGGGATACTGAAGGGACCGAGTAACTAAGAGTAGTTTACTTGGTCCCAGCTGTATGAAGTTGTGATAGTTAATTTTTATAACAAATTAATTCTGAGAGTATACAAAACGAGACTAAATCCCTGGTTTTTCTGCCTTGCAGTTTTCCTAGTTAACAAAATTTGTGTTGCGTGATTTACTTTACTTCCATATTGTATTGCTTCTTTTTATAATTAAAGTAAATACACATGTATGTTCATCAAACTTTCTACGATCCCCTGGATTGGTTTGGTCAAGAACTTACATGTTGCATCACGTTGAAATAATATTTCCATAGTTATTGTCTCTATATAATTATACAACTTGTATTTATAGTAGGTTGATACGAAAATATTATAGTGCACTTGGTACCATCGTCATTTCAATTGGTATCATAGCAGGAAAACACGATAATATATGATAATTTGGGTTTGGTGCTATCCAACCTACTAAGAAAATGAATTTAGGTTCACAGAAATCGAGTTCAGTTAAATTACCATCAAGATTTATTGGCTTTAATTTTTCTTGGTGAAAGACACGAATGAAGATGTGAAACTCTCTTTACAAAGGTTTTTGGAAAATGGATAAAAGCCAGAAGTATCACAGAACTGCAAAAAAGATCTTTGTCAACGTTTTGCACAAACAACCTAGAAAATCTAACTTATTCCAGTCAAAAAGAAACTTCATATGCACCTATGGTATATGGTTTGCTAAACCTTGATCATTGTTACATTCTTCCTAGTGCTATGATAAGTGATTCTGAAGATTACAATCTTTTTGCAACAAAAAATCTTATAAAAATATCAAGTGTTTTACTTCAAGTTGTTTGGTATAATGTACTTCCAAACGCTCATCGGAACTCAAACAATGCTCGCATTATGTACACGCTTCGAAACAAAAAAAATTCTGGATTTTTTTTAATTTTATCGGAAACATGAAAGGATTTTTTTTGTCAGCTATTTTGGTGAAAAGGGGGTGATACATGATCCTCACAACTGCTTCCTTGAAGCATGTGCTCTTCTAAAAGATTTCCGAGAGCGTGATTCTAAAAAAATATATCTGATTTTTCTATATTTTTCTCTTATAACCGCCCTTACAATCTAAAAAAAAAACAACATATTTTCTATATTTTTCTCTTATAACCGCCCTTACAATATGTTTCCCTAATAACTTCTCTACAAAATATAGTTGTTGATGGTGGATTTTTGACGAAAGAGAAAAATCGACTCTACTCAGATGTAGAAATGTCAGAATTTTGTATGTCTCTGACCCGACATCAGAAGTATGAAATCCATAGTGTATGTTGTGCAAGAGAATTAAAATAAAACCATTGTTATAGACATCTCCGACTGATCATGTAGCTTTTTCTCGTGACGAAAGTCATATTGATTATTTCAATAACTTGAAAATCTCTTTGATGAAAATAGTTTGTGAATAACAACTATTTTAACATCCTTTAAGAAAGTTTCAATGATTGAAATGAGAGTTCAGAAAAAGTAACCATGGTTGGATATAAATATAGTGTGTTCTCACATTTGTGTAAAAGTCCAAAACCGGAAGGGGAAATTAGGCTAAGGCCCAACCCATGGATAACCCATAATATGAGGCCCCTAGTTAAAAGAAGTTTAAATCTAGGCCCCGAGTTATTAAAAGACAACCATATGCTTTTGTATATTTTCAAGACCCAAATAAAATAAAATTTAAATTTAAGCCCAAAATATTAAAATATAGCAAACATGATATCACATCCATCTTTAACGACCACCACCACCACCTCCGACGACCGCCGCCACCAACCACCACCTCCGACGACCGCCACCACCAACAAACACCTCCAACGGCGACCACCAGCGCCTCCGACTACCGCCACCACCAACCACCTCCGTCGGTGACCACCATCAGCAGTAGAAACCACCACCTCCGTCGCCGGCGGCCACCATCGTCGACCACCGCCTCCCACCAATAATATATGGATGTGTAATCTGAAGTTACACATGCAACGAGCATGTGTATCCAGAAGTTACACATGGGTATGACATGAAAGGGTTACACATGTGTAAGCAGAAGTTACACATGCATATAACATGTGTATCCAAAGTTTACACATCCATATGGCATGTGTAATCATGTGTAATGAGAAGTTACACATAAAAAAAATAGACATAAAAAAGTAAACATAAAAAAAAATACATGTATTACACTTTAAGATTTATTTACAATAATTTCTTAGCATGTGTAACTTTTAGTTACACACGCATCTGTCTAGTGTAACTGGGAGTTACATATGCATCTATCTAGTGTAATTGAAATTTACACAACACTATGCACACTTTCAACAACATTTATCCTACAGCTACCACCATGGCTCATTTCATCATTCTCTACCTGCATCAATTCCTGACAAATCCACTGCAATAACAACATACATTAGCAACTCTGCACCTGTTTATTCTAACATGCATCTAGCATGCAATATTGAGTTCTCAGACTTAGGCCATAACTTACCACATATCAATTCCATCGTAACCCATGTCCTGCAACTGCAACCAACACCAACTGAGTACAAATCTCAGCACCAGCTAGCTTCATTTCCTCTATTCCATTACCACTGTCTTAACTGCAGTTGCACCAGTACATGTAATGTTAACTCCTAACATACATCTACTTGAGCATCATTAACTCAAACCATTCTGATTCTTCAACCAGTGCATACCTGAGCTATATGATAACAATAACAGTACTCGTTCATTATAAACCAATGCCAAATCTTCATTTGTACAACTTTCACACTCCTACAGCTCTCTGTGAACTTTCATACTCCGAAATCAATACCTCCATAACATGTTCAGTACCAGTTCATTACAAAAGATTAGCATATCTTCCACTACAAATTTCATCAAATCATAGCATATGTATAATCAGCTAACTAAACACTCATAAACAAGCATGTATAATAAACTAGTACACATAAAAATACATGTGTAATTTGGAGTTACACATGCATATAAAATGTGTAATTTGGAGTTACACATGCATATGAAATGTGTAATCAACAGTTATCTGCAACCTAAAGAATAACAAACAAACATACTTTATGAGATTAAAAGAAAGACATACAAAACAATGCATGATCACTTTCAAATGCATGTGACTAGTATAATTAGGAGTTACACATACATATAAGGTTAAATAATATTCTTCCCTGTCCTAAGAACCAGTACCAGTACAACAAACCAACTGCAAACTAAGAACCATAAGTACCTGCTATTGCACTTTCCTGTCCTAAACATGCATCTAAACATGCATCTGCACTTCAACAATGTCAAACCTGTCAAATTCTGAACTCAACACACATATTCAATAACAAAAAATCTAAAATATAAGAATCTAAAGACCTCAAATTAACTGTAGCATAAACTGAAATCAGAAAATTACCTACGACGACCGCATCCATAACTTTCTAGCAAACAATCATCATGTGTAACTAGTAGCTACACATCTACTAAGCTTGTGTAACTAGAAGTTACACATCAAATTAGCATGTGTAACTTATAGATACACATCTACTTAGCTTGTGTAACTAGAAGTTACACATAAAATTAGCATGTGTAACTTATAGTTACACATCTATTTAGCTTGTGTATCTATAAGTTACAAATCTAATAAAAAGTTACACATGGATATACCATTTGACTCGAGGTTTTTAAATACAAGCTACAAAGATGTAATTTCTAGGAATAATGAAAGCATATAATTCCAAAGTCATATGATAATTTAGACTTCAATCATGCAAAGAAAAGAGTTTGATAAACTTTATTGTGAATTATCTGACTAAAATTACATATCAGATGTAAATGATCACAATAAAATATAGACAGGAACATTGCGAAACATGAAATTCAGGTAAACAAGACATTTACTTTAAGGTTTGGAATGATCTCCATATCAATTGCATCAACTTCCATGAGCCTTGCAATAGCATTCAAATTCACCCCACCTGGATATGAGATAGGTGTTAATTTCGTATTATGGATAACAATCCAAATGCATCAATCAATAAGTACAAATGTTAAACGCGAACTAGTCAGGCAAGAGTTGTTGGTTTTCAATTAGCAAGTGTAACTAAAAACTACACATCTAATTGGCATGTGTAACTGGTAGCTACAAATCTAATTAGCATGTGTAACGAATAGTTACACATGCATCTCACTTGTGTAATTAAGAGTTACACATGTATCTAATCAGTCTAATAATCAGTATTATCATACCTTTTTAGAAGCAAATATACATGCGATGAGTGTGTTGGATACATATAAACTAATGTACATCAAAAAAATGGAACAAAAACATTATATGCTTGGATACATCTAAACTAATGTACGGATGCACGCATGCTTTTATAATGCAAAAAGAAATGCCTAATGTCTTACATCTAACTCGTAAGCAAACAATAGCATTGCAAAACATTATCTCGCAGAAATAGTGTGTGAAAACTAGAGGTCTTCAGATGCCATATATTCAAGTACTTAAGGTGCAACACAACAAAAAATAAATCGGAAAATATATCACTAATTATTACTCCATAGAGATGATGCTTGGTTAACCAGATGTGATGTTAGAACGTGTATCTATAAGTTACACATCTAATTATCATGTGTAACTCGTAGATACACATACATTTAGATTGTATACCTAGAAGTTACACATCTAATTAGCATGTGTAACATCTAGTTACACATCTAAAAAAGTCAGATAACTTACAAAAGAAGACAGTAACCAACCTAACTAAACTCCGACAAGTCCCAAACTTCTAGAGCAAAACCCTTTAAGACAGAAACAGAGATTACCAGAGCACAGTCACTGAAAACAAAACTCAAGGATGTCAAAAACATTTGTTGCAATATTTTCAACATATAGAGGCACAAATGACGACGCTTCAGTTGTATTGTATTTATTGCTTTGTTTCCAATGCTTTTGAAGTCATACCATACTAAGCATATTGCAGCACTGAGAATAAGATCCACGGGATAATCAATCTCGCTCTCAATAAATTCAAAATCCTCATCCAAACCTGCTCCAATACCACCATCGCCTCCTCATCCTCATATAGAACCTGCACCTGCACCACCAACACCACCAGACCAATTCATATGAAATCGAAAATTAAGAGTGGATGAAATTAAAATCACTCAAAAAAAAGTTTTAAGAACAATAATGGAAGGATGTTAACATATTCATATACTTCAGACATGTTTTTCTTATGTTTTCATATGACATTTCATTATAAACCTCAGCACTAGCATTTATAAACCTCTACCTTTAGCTTACTGGAGAATATGAAAGGCGGTAGAAATAATAACTAGTTACGATTTCCATAATGCATATGACATGTGTAATCTGAAGTTACACATGCATATGGTGAACAAAAGATATAAACCTGAACCATTAGAAGTTCACAACAAGATAATGAAGATATTAACAGAGTTCATAGGTGAATAAATTTGTTTTCATGCATCAAGTAAGGTCTGCGAAAACTTGAATGTTTACTGATAACGGTTTCAAATTTCCAACCAACAATCATCACATCAGAAGATTAAAAATGCAGCAAGGTCAATGCTCAAAGATATGTGCTTATGCATGAATTGTGACAAATTATTTATCATTCACAGGGGAACCAAATTGTAAACTTCTAATACTGGTTTAAACTATAAGCTTTCATCCAAGTAAACAAATTTGTAATATAGCCAAAAATTGAAAACAGAGAAACCTTACCTGTATATTTAGTCACTTACGAATCAGTGGCTTCTCATACATGTTCATCATTCTGCAACATTCTTTTCTCCACTGATGCGGGCTTCTATACTGTTGTAGAATTTTCTCACAGTTGCAAAGACGTATATGCATTCAGATATCCATGTACTCATTATGAATTAGCAACTCCACCAAAATTTAAGGACCTGTGGAAGTGATTGTGAAAACAGAATATCATATTCTCTTAATTAATTATAGTTATATTATAAAAATCTGAATCAAAAACCTTATTCCTGTTTTACTAAGGCATGAATTATAGATGTAAACCTCCAATTGAAACTATAACAAGCATTAAAGAACATAAATAAGATTTTGATTAGGGTAAAAATTGAAAAGCATGAATTCCATATCAAGTCGATGGGAAATAGAGATGATACCTCGTTGAGACTGAATCTCAAATTCGTTATTAGATCATTACAAGAAATTGAGAGTTACGACGATTTTGACAAGGAACAGATATGAAACTTTTCTCCAAGGTTCTTCAAAAAAAAAAAATTAAAACGATCAGAGTGAATAGATGATTGTAGATCTGATCTCCGATTTCGATTCAAATACTTAATTGAATATTTTTTAAATCTCTTTTCTGAAATATGTTTTCAAAATCGAACAACTTAAATGTATCAAATGTAGCACAAAAGAAGATAAACTTATCTTTGTACTCAGATTCAAATTGAATTTATGCTGGAGTTGTAGAGATTTGAAGTTTGTCCTCTGATTCGAACTTGTAGATTGATGATCAGTTGTTAAACCTGTTTGAATCAAATCGATTACTTTCGTTCTTCTGTAATACGTAAACGTCATCAGCGAAGATCGATGGAGCGAGAATCATTTTCTTGCTCTCTGCAATTAATTTCTTCAGTTTGATGAAATAACCCTAATTTTATTCAGAGCAGAGATGAGAGAGAAGTGAGAGAAAGTGAAAATGAAAATGAATCTGGAAATGAAACCTATAGCCTATTTCATTAGGTATATATAGTAAAGGGCATTTTTGGTATTACGAATTTTCCCCAAACCCTAAACTTTATTACCAAGCCCTGAAATCTAAAGTTCTGGGCCTAGAAATATTAAAAAGTGAAAGTATGGAGTTGATAGGGGAGGATCCATTTAATGGGGCTTCTATATATTGAACCCATATAGTAGGGGGGTTCTAGTATTTTTCACAAACCGGAAACCCAAAGTATGCGTACCCGTACGTGTACTGGCGGTTATTGGAAATCCGGGTAAGTATGCATACCCGTACGCATACAGGCGAAAGTTTCACGTCCGTGAATTTCTGCTGGAGTTTGGAAATGAAAAACAAACTCAATCTGGTTACTTAAGTACGCGTAACCGTTTGCATACTTAAGTAGGTTACTTTCTAAAATCAGTTTGTTCATGAACTAAAACATTTATATAATAAGGAATGCAATCTTTGCAAACCGTGGCTATAATGTTCATGAATTCATTCGAGTGAATCAAAATCGATTTTGCTTCGATTGTGTCTTGTATACTTCTATGAGATCTAAGCAATTGAACAACTCTCTAACTAGTTCATTTGAGTCACTTGAACTAATTATGGTAAAGATGAATAAGGTTGATATGAAAGTGCTCATATGGATAACCATTGTTGAACCGACTCACTGCACATGTTTAGGTACGGTTACTCAAACCTAAATGAAGTTACATTTCATTTGTGTATAACAAGCTAAGTTCGATCTAACGGTTGAAATATATTAGCTTGAATCTAATCGGGTTTTCATCTAACGGTGAATATTGAATGCTTTGTTACCAAGGTAACTTAAATTGCAAACCCTATTTTGAAATCAATATAAAGGAGAACTCTAACAACTATGAAACCTAATCATACACCTCCTGTGTGATATTAGTTGTATAAGATAGAATCGATTCTCATTTAACCTTAGGTTCTTCACGAAACCCTGTAGGTTAACGACTTAAAGACTTCATTGGGATTGTGAAGTCAGACCCAACTATTTTCTTTGTAGTTGCGTGATCTGATCTTGCCGTTTTCTATCATGTTTGAGTACAATCGTAAGATTGGATTGAGATTTATATCTCCGATAGGCAAGATAGAAAAGTAGTCACAAATACCTTCGTCTCATCGTTTGTGATTCCACAATATCTTGTTTCGTTAATCGATTAAGATTATTGTGAGGTAATTGATAATTATAGGTTGTTCTTCGGGAATATAAGTCTGGATTATGAATTGCTTCATGTTCACCTTGATTTATCAAAAGACATAACAAAAACTTGTATGTATATCTGTGGGAGACATATTTATCTATTCAATAGACTTTTCTGTGTGATACAGATTTATTTATCAAGTCTTCGACTTTGGGTCGTAGCAACTCTTTGTTGTGGGTGATATCAACTAAGGGAATCAAGTGCGTAGTATCATGCTGGGATCAGAAATGTGAGGAGCACGAATGTACCTTGAATCAGTGTGTGATTGATTAGGGTTCAACTACATTCTAGACCGAAGTTATCTTTGTAGTAGGCTAGTGTCTCTAGCGGCTTCATACAGTATGGTGTTCAAATATGGACTAGGTCCCGGGGTTTTTTTTTTGCATTTGTGGTTTTCCTCGTTAACAAAATTCTGGTGTCTGTGTTATTTCTTTTCCGCATTATATTTTGTTATATAATTGAAATATCACAGGTTATGCGTTGAATAGATCAATAGGTAAATCCAACCTTTGGTTGTTGATTGAAATTGATTGATCCTTGAACATTGGTCTTTGGTTCCATTCAAGTTATTTCTCTTGTATTCAATCAGGCTCGCAAATTCTTATTTGTTTGATTGAGGATTGAATTGAGAAATTGAGATATAACTCTTTGATATACTTTTCTTATGATTGAGTCTAACTGTCAAGTTGATTCTCTTGAAAGTATATTGGAGTTAGTCCATACAGATTGCTAAGCGAAATATTGGGTGAGATTGTTAGAACCCCGTTTTTTTCAATTAGAGCGTCACATGGCTGAGCTTTCAATATTATATATGATTTATTGTTTATATTGCACGCCTCAGTATTTGTTTCTATGTTCAAAACTCACTTTGTTGAGGTTTTAAAATACTACAGATGCTTGTTGCAACACTTCCCATATATTTGCTAATTATACACAATATACATCTAGAACTATTATGATGCTCCTGGATAGATTGCATACTAGTATGGAATGAGTAATTAATTAATTTTATTGATATATTCACCGATTGAATTCCCAAAATATATTTTTTTCACCAAAACATGTAATTATTTCAACTTTTAGTTTTTCTCATAGAATTCTATAAATTAATAGTGAATATTCGCCTTTCGAACATACATTCCACCACCATCTAGCCCCGAAAAAATAGCATGGGTATACTCAACAATAACGATCTAAAGGAAATACCATGATCTAAAGAGAATTATGATACAAAGAAGATTAAAACTAATAAAAATGGGGAAGTGTGTGCAAGACCGGTGCCATCCGGCCATCCCGTCGGCGCACGGTCCACCTTATTACTTTTTAAGTATTGTTTTATTTCTTTACGTATAGGATTACCTAGAGTTTTAAGTCTACCAAATTTTGGTCTTTGTTCCATATCTTGCCCAATCTTGCTCCAAAGAGCATATGATGTACAAAATGAATGGTCTCTATAGCAATCAGTCTTTACATATCATTATTTTAATACTTATGAATCTTGGTTTTTATGTCAACAATCCTACATGCTCCTTCCATCAAAATTAGGTCTTCCAATCAAAATCAACTTCTTCTGAAATATACCAAACACGCGCTGAAGACCAACAAAATACAAAGTAATTAGGAATGGCCCGTGCACCACTGGGCATCATGGCTGGTCCCACACTATTGTACAGTTCCTCTTCCACCAATGTTTATCTTCACATCACTTGGTCCTCTTTACACCATGGTCAGTCTCACATCATGTTCGATCTCATCACCATCATAGTTGGTCCCACCATGGTCGGTCCCTCTTGCACACGATCGGTCCTCCTCTTATCATTTTTTGCTCCTTCTATCATACTATGCTCTGAGGAGCATAATTTAATTAGGTCTAAACACCAATTATATTATATTGGTCTTGCTACTAATATTTTTTATCTATAAGTCAATTGGTCCTGCTTACAATATTTAATTAATCTGGCTAGCAATATTTGCTCTGAATAATAGCTCTTACTAGCAATATTTCATTGGCCCGACTACCATCATTAATATTATAATTTCTCTATTACTCAAACCATTTTCTACATGGTAGATCGAAATTAAAATTTTACAACTATTGCTAGCATTAGGTTTATTGACCTTCATATGATTTTCTTGTTGGAGATGGGCAATGACTTAATCAACTGACAATCCTAAAAATGCATGTCATCATATTTGAAACATCAACTATTTTAACTCGCCTTATTGGAGAAACTTATTCTTGGGAAAGAAGTCGCTTGCCAATGCTACCTTATTTTGAAGTGCAAGAGATAAGTCTCATTGGGATAAGGAATTTGTTGAATTTGTTTACTTTTTCCTGAAAGGTGATAAGAAAATTAATCTCTAAGTAATAATTGTTAGTCAGGTGATTAAGATCTCTGAGTTCCCCACTCTCTTGGGTTCTTACAAAAAATTTGGTTATCCATGTCTCATAACGAAATATGCAAATGAATAAGAGCATATCTATTTGGTGATCAAATAAGTATTGAAGATGTCTATGAAGAAACAATCAAACAGATTCTTGGAAGATATAAAATGGATTAAATTTCCTATCCCTCATCTCAGTTTTCCGCTGAAGGAAACGATAATATTTCGTTTCTAATAAGTCGTCTGGGAAGGTAATTAAATTGTATTCGACACCGGTTAGCTTTTGCTACTCGAAAAGATCCAGAAATTGTCCAAGGACTAGTTGAGATTGCCACTAGCTAAGTTTACCAATAAATTTTGTACGATAATTTTTTATTTATAAATCCATATGTCATTTTAATAGTTGTGATTGCATTGATTATTCCAATTTAAGAACTGTTTGCTTCGTTTCGATTATCAGATAAACTTTGGTTTTCACTAAGTTTCAATATTATATTGGCTTATCTTTTATGATTTTGTGACTTTTTGATTTAACATATTTCATATCTAACTTTCGGGTTGCTTTATCAAAGAATCATAAGAATATAATAGTGATTTAACTCATATGTGAGTCACATATATATGCTAGCATCAATTTATGTTTTATAGATTGTATATTCGGTATACATATGATTCATCTTAATTTTAGTCATCCTCTTGTGAGAGGTGATGACTAAGATCATCTGACCTTTCTTTGGATAAGGTTATTGTTGTGTTACTCTTTTGTTTTGCAGGTAATAAAATAGGATAGAGGAGAGTTCTACTTTGAAATTGTGCTCAATGATATTTCTTTCCGGGGAGCGTGGTTTTGGAGATCGAGGGAATAATTATTTCTGATAATCTCTTTCCTGATAAGTAACTAGATCAATCTTGATTCTAGTTCGTCTTATTGAAGTTAGGTAATGATTGTTCTGGTTAATCGTTTTCCTGATAAAAAAACTAAGTAAATTTTGATCTTAGTTATTGCTTATCAAAATGGGTACAATTATTTGAGTATAATTGATTCATGATAGTAACTAAGTCAATTCTGATCTTAGTTGGACTTATCAAGATAAAAGAAAACTACTTCAAATAATTATTTCTTTGTGAAAAATTATATAAAATTACTTCGGTAGTTTTCGGTTTAGCGTTGCTTAATAAAACTAATATGTTAGACCTTCGAATCACTTAGACTCTTATAGGTTGTATCGAGTTCTTATGAACTTGAGAGCCATTTCAAATACATGTTTTATTTTTCACACTTTTGTCATTTTCATGGAAAAAAAAAGGAGGAGAAATATATGGAGTATACAGGTGATTTAAAATCAATATATATATATATGCTTAAAAGTATATATCTAAACAGAAAAGAGTCCAGCATTGATCAAGGGGGGAAGCATATCATGTTGTGTAGTATTACATATTATGAAACTGAATAACAAATATGGTCGGATTGAGTATATGTCTGGCTCATCTTTAGAAGGGGTAAGAAAATTGTTATTAAAATGCTTCACCAACTGCATTTATTTTTGAATATTTGCAGGACTTTGTGTTGTTGAAACTTGGAATCAAGCGTATGAAGTTAAAGTTAAGAGATTGTTATGTAATTTAATATCTTTGTCTTTTAATTCTTGTATTCTCCATATGTAAAGAGTTTTATCACTAAAATTAACAAACATGGAGATTGTTAGAGCATTGATCAGCTGAACCCACCAAGTGTTGGTATGTCAAGTTTGGTTGTCATATTTTAGTTTCAAAACTCGAAGATGCTTGATTTGGTTACCATAGTCAACTTCTTAAAGTTAGACTATGAATATATAAATGCTGAGACTCGCTCGTGTTACCTGAATACATATCGGCATCAACGAACAAATTATCCTTTTGTCGAGGTTAGCAACACAGGCTTGACTTGTTTCCATTTCTATATATGTTTCTTTAAAGTCAGTATTGGTAGGCTCGGAAAGATACCTACTTCTATATATAAACTGCAAGTGCACAGTGTCGACAAGCAACACAGGGCAAGCACAGGTCGAACCACAGAGACTTGGAGAGTGTAGAAGTTGATTCTAAATCCTGATTCAGAGAGTAACCAAAAGGGGTTTGATTTTGTCGATACGACGATATGATTTTCAAGTGACTGAAATAATAAGAGTAAAAAATGAAAATATCAAGATATGTAAACAATGATAATATGGATACTAGGGTATTCAAATCCACCAATAACCTATGATATGCATTCAACTTGTAATATTATTCTTGTCCTTACAGCAGATTCAAGTCTACCGTAATAGCATACATTGTGAGAGCAAGATGTTGAAAAACTTGGATTAAATTATATCTTTAAACAATTCTAAACTTTCAAGAACAAGATACAAGATATGAATACATACCAATGAGATTAGGGCTTCATCTAAACCCTAGTAAATGAAATTAGAACATGAAGAACATTACAACAAAATTGAAATTTGATAAACTAACATGAACAAGCTATTCTTGGATGGTTTTTCAACACAAAAACCCTCTCTATTTATACACAAAATTCCCTCAAGCACTTGGATTCGAAAATTGGAAAGCATCCACTCAACAAAACATGTTTTCTTAATTGATGGATTGAATGGAATATATTTGGTTGTGGGAAACAAATTGGGAGTGATTGAGTGAGAGAATGGGGATGTTTTCTTTAATTGATGGATGAAATGGAATACAATGGGGGTGAGGTGGATGTTTGGAAAGAATCCAATGGGGGTGAGGTGGATGTTTTGGAAAGAATCCAATGGGGGTGAGGTGGAAATGGATTTGGGTCTTGGGTTTTGGATCATGGGTTTTGGATCATGGGTTGTTTAATCCCATGAATTTGTAAACAGGTTTCCACTGATGCGCGAGCGGGTTGCAACGCTTCCAACTTTCTTCTCTTTTGTCTTCTCAATTCTTCCAATCTTTATTTAGTACTTAAAAACACAAAATTAATTAATACAAATATTTATTCTTGAAAATGGTAAAAATGCAGAATTTGGGATAATATATGACTTTGAAGCGCGAAAGATGAGTTAAGTGCCAATGAAAAGGTGTATGAACATGCAATATTTGGCACTCATCAAATACCCCCAAACCTGAATTTTACTTGTCCTCAAGTGAAACAGAAATCCAGAAATCCTAACTATACCACTGTCGCTGGTCTCTCGAATGCATTTAGCGTATGCACTAAGCCTTTAAACCCCTAGGTGTCCCTAGTGGACGAGTTGTAGTCTCATGAGGGCCTACCAAAGATGTACCCACAAAACCTTCTCCAATTTCAGAGCATCCATAGAAATGTCTTCGTCTTCGGTCTTCAACTGTAGATGATGAACTTCGGAATTTCGTAGAACCATGAAAATTTGTAACCAATTTCTTTTTTTTTTTTAACACCCGCTATACAGCTGGTCATCATTTTTTTTTTAGTGACCCGCTACACACTGGTCATCGATACCAACCACAAGATCCGATATTTTTTTTTTTTTTGAGACCCGCTACACAAACTGGTCTTAGAAGACAATAGAAGACCCGCTACACAGCTGGTCATAGAAACAAAATACTGCAAGACCCGCTACACAGCTGGTCATAGAAAACACACTACAAAAAATGCAAAAGACTACAAAAGATCCTACAAAAGACCCGCTCCACAGTTGGTCATAAAAAAATGCAAAAGACTACAAAGGATCCTACAAAAGACCCGCTCCACAGCTGGTCATAAAAAAATGCAAAAGACTACAAAGGATCCTACAAAAGACCCGCTCCACAGCTGGTCATTATGCAAATACTCCCCCAAACCTAAATCTAACATTGTCCTCAATGTTTCAAAAGATAACAGAAAAAACAACAAAACATGAGAACAAAACAGATTCAAAGAAAATAGATTACCAGATGCCAAACCAGAGATAGTAGGGTATGTCCAAAGCAACCAGCAGGGAAGATATCTTGTGGTATGTACAGGGGGAACTTTTCAGTCCACATAGATCGGATCATCAAGATCAGTTGTTTCAATTTCAGGTGGAATTGGTTCAAGGAATGGATTCAGTCTCTGCCCATTGACCTTGAAGACATTCTTGGTTGTGACATCTTCTAGTTCTACAGCCCCATGGGGAAAATTGTTCGCACCAAGAATGGGCCTGTCCATTTAGAACGTAATTTACCTGGAAAAGGTGCAAACGTGAGTTGTACAATAAAACTTTCTGGCCTGGAGTGAATGACTTGCGCAAAATGCGCTTGTCATGGAACACCTTCATTCTATATTTGTACAACTTTGCACTGTCATAAGCATCATTTCTTAACTCTTCCAACTCATTGAGTTGAAGCTTCCTTTGGGTGCCGCTTTATCTAGATCAAAGTTCAGTTTCTTTACAGCCCAATATGCACGATGTTCTAACTCTACAGGGAGATGACAAGCTTTACCGTACACAAGTCTGTAAGGGGACATACCAATGGGGGTCTTGTATGCAGTTCTATAGGCCCATAAAGCATCATTCAATCTTAAAGACCAATCTTTTCTAGACGGGTTAACCGTCTTTTCTAGAATGTGCTTAATCTCCCTATTTGAAACCTCTACCTGGCCACTGGTCTGTGGATGATATGGGGTTGCAAATTTATGAGTTATGCCATACTTACGGACTAAGGACTCAAAAGGCCTATTGCAGAAATGTGAACCACCGTCACTGATTATAGCTCTAGGGGTGCCAAATCGAGAAAATATGTTTTCCTTTAAGAACGAAAGTACCACCTTGTGGTCATTATTTTTGGTTGCAATTGCTTCTACCCACTTAGAAACATAGTCAACAGCAACAAGAATGTACAACTTTCCTTCAGAGCTAGGAAATGGACCCATGAAATCAATGCCCCATACATCAAATAGCTCAACAATCAAAATGGGTTGTAAGGGCATCATGTTTCGTTTTGATATACTTCCCAATTTATGGCACCGGTCACAAGAAATACATAATTCATGGCTATCCTTAAACAATGTTGGCCAGTAAAAACCACTCTGCAAGATCTTTGCAGCAGTTTTCTTTGCACTAAAGTGGCCTCCACATGCTTGATCATGACAAAAAGAGATGACATCCCTTTGTTCAGAGTTGGGGACACATTTCCTAATGATTTGGTCATGGCAGTATTTGAACAGATATGGGTCATCCCATAGGAAATGTTTCACTTCGGCCAAGAACTTAGACCAGTCTTGTTTAGACCAATGAAGTGGCATCCTACCTGTAGCAAGGTAGTTCACGATGTCGGAAAAACCATGGCATTTCAGAAACTAGCATCGTTTTTCATCCGGGAAAGATTCTCTAATAATCTCCGATTCATCAAAGCAGACTCGACATTCAATCTAGATAAGTGATCAGCAACAACATTCTCTCGACCCTTTTTATCTCGAATTTCGAGGTGGAACTCTTTTAACAAGAGTATCCATCGAATTAGACGAGCCTTGGCATCTTTTTTAGATAAAAGATATCTTAATGCGGCATGGTCAGTATAAATGATGATTTTAGATCCTATCAAATAAGATCTAAACTTATCTAATGCGAACACAACAGCTAGCAGCTCTTTTTCGGTTGTTGAATAGTTCATTTGAGCCTCATTCAGTGTCTTACTAGCATAGTAGATCACATAGGGGTGTTTGTCGACTCGCTGACCTTAGACAGCTCCAACAGCAAAATCAGATGGGTCACACATGATTTCAAATGGAAATTTCCAATCTGGAGGTCAGACTATAGGGGCTGAAGTTAGAAGAGTTTTGAGCTCCTCCCAAGCATGCACACAAGTATCATCAAACACAAATGCAACATCTTTACTGAGTAGATTACACAGTGGTCTTGAGATCTTACCGAAATCTTTAATGAATCTACTGTAAAAAACCAAAGATGGCCTAAAAATTATCTAACCTTCCTCACCGAGCGAGGTTGCGGCAAGTTTTGAATGAGGTCAACTTTGGCTTTGTCTACTTCAATGCCTTTTCCAGAGATGATGTGTCCTAGAACTATGCCTGAGTGCACCATAAAATGACATTTCTCCCAATTCAACACCAAATCTTTTTCCTTACATATAATCAGCACGCGAGTGAGATGGTTCAAACATTCATCAAAATATGATCCAAACACAGAGAAATCATCCATAAAGATCTCAAGGAAGTTATCTATCATATCAGAAAAAATGATCATCATACAACGCTGAAATGTAGCTGGTGCATTGCACAACCCAAAGGGCATACAACGATAAGAAAATGTTCCAAATGGACATGTAAATGTAGTCTTTTCCTGATCTTCGAGTGAAATATGAATCTGGTTGTAACCAGAAAAACCATCTAAGAAACAATAGAATCTACGCCCAGACAATCGTTCAAGCATTTGATCTATGAATGGAAGAGGGAAGTGATATTTCTTTGTAACTGCATTCAACTTCCTATAATCAATGCAAACTTGCCACCCCGTGGTTACTCGAGTAGTGATTAACTCATCTTTATCGTTTTGAACTACAAGAACTCTTGACTTTTTCAAGACAACCCGAATGGGGCTAACCCATTTGCTATCTGAGATTGGGTAGATGATACCCGCATCAAGAAGCTTTATAATCTCACTCTTAACAACCTCTTTCATGTTAGGATTGAGACGCCTTTGCATCTCCCTAGATGGTTTAGCATTGTCCTCAAGGTTTATATGATGCATGCAATCAGTGGGACTTATGCCTTTAAGGTCCGAGATGGTCCATCCTAAGGCTTCTTTATGCTCCTTAAGTACTTATAAAAGTTTAATTTCCTGTTCTGTATCTAAGGCAGATGAAATGATTACAGGAAAAGTATTAGAAGGTCCCAAAAATTCATATTTAAGAGTATCAAGCAATGGTTTCAGTTCGAGCTTTGGTGGCTCAACAAGAGAGGGAACAGACTTGGATTCCAAGAGTGGAAGTGGTTCCACTCTAGCTTTCCACTTAGTCGTGTCCATAAGTGGTGTGGATTCAAGCAAAGTATTCACTTCACTTATGTATTCATCATCAAACAAATCCAAGTCAAAATTATTCAAACAAGCATCCAAAGGGTCAACAGACATGCTACTAGACAACGAATCTTGAATCAAACTTTCAATCATGTTGATTTCATGCACATCATTATCATCATCAAGATCTAAATGTTGTTGGATAGTATTGAAAACATTGAACTCCACAGTCATATTACCAAATGACAACTTCAACACTCCATTACGGCAGTTAATGATTGCATTGGACGTTGCTAAGAAGGGACGTCCCAAAATGACAGAATGTGATCTGTCGGGTTTTGCACAAAGTTGAGTATCTAAGACGATGAAGTCCACAGGAAAATAAAACTTATCAACCTTAATCAAAATATCTTCTACCACACCACGTGGTACTTTGACGGATTTGTCCGCCAATTGCAGAGTTATAGGTGTTGCCTTCAACTCTCCAAGACCTAACTGCACATATACTGAATATGGTAGTAAATTCACACTTGCCCCTAAGTCTAGCAATGCCTTCTTAACCGTTTGGTCACCTATTTTGCATGTGATAGTTGGACTACCTGGGTCTTTAAACTTAGGAGGTGTGTTGCTTTGAATGATTGCACTCACTTGCTCAGTGAGAAAAGCACGCTTATGCACATGAAGCTTTCTCTTTTGTGTGCACAGATCCTTAAGGAATTTAGCATAAGCAGGTACTTGCTTGATTGCATCAAGAAATGGGAAGTTGATGTTAACTCGTTTGAACATTTCCAAAATCTCGTTGTTCAGACACTCTCTTTTGCTGCACCAATCTTTGTGGGAATGGAGCAACAGGTACATGAGATGGTGCAGAGACATTAGAATTATGGGAATTCTTATGTTGCTCAGATTTTTCTTCCATAATAGGTGTTTTCTGTGGGATTTTATGCACTGGTGAGTATGATGTAGACTCACTCGATCGTGGTACACCTACATTGTTTTCAACAACTTTACCACTACGAAGGGTGGTGACAAAGATTTACTTGATTATGGGAGGCCTCATTTCGAGTTGAATTTTCTCACCTGATATACATTTTTTGAATTTTGTTGGGGGATGACTAGGGAGTTTTCCTTTGTCTCTTTCATTCAATGCTTCACAAATTTGACCCATTTTAAGTTCTAGACTTGTAAAACGTTGGTCTGTGGTCTTTTGGAGTTGTACCAAATTTTGGGTCAACAAACCGAAACTTTCTTCGAAGCTAGGCTTTTTCTCTACAGGGTACTGCACATGTGATTGCACTTGGGGGTTTCTAGGATAAGGGTATCCTTGGTTATTATTTGTTGTTCCCCCTTGGACGGGCCCTTTAGACCATGAAAGGTTAGGGTGATTTCTCCACCCTGGGTTGTAGGTCTGAGAATATGGGTTGTTCTCTTGCCTTTGGTACAAAACATTGGCTTGCTCGGTTTTAGACTCTTGAAATGCATGGAGGTCTGGACAAGTGTCCACCAGATGGTCTGAGCTATGGCATGCGGCACAAGTGGCCATTTCAATTTGACTACGGAGAGTAGGGATATTAGTTTTTCCATTCTTTTCTAGTTCTAGCTTTTCTATTCTCCGGCCAAGGATGCCATCTTTGCACTTCCTTCAAGTCGAGTCAATTCTATGAACATTGGATGCAAGGGTAATCCTATTTGGTTCATGGGGGATTCCCACTCGCCGAGTCTTTTTAGCGACTTCGATTAAGAAATCCCAAGACTCAATCAAAGTTTTTCAATAAATTGACCATTGGACATGGTCTCAACTGTAGTTCGGTTCTTGACATCTAAGCCTTCATACAAAATTTGCACAAGTCTCCATTTTTCAAAACCATGGTGAGGACATTGGAGCAATAATTCATTGAATCTCTCCAAATATTTTGCCAAAGCTTCCTCCTCTAATTGCACAAAACTATTCAGACTTTGACGAATTGTCGTAGTCTTATGGTTTGGGAAGAACTTTTTGAAGAACTCTTTCGTAAGAGTATCCCATGTATGAAATGACTGTGGTTGTTGAGCACACAGCCAAGTCTTGGCTTTGTCTATCAAAGAAAAAGGAAAAAGTTTCATTTTGAGGTGCTCATCCGTCATTTGGTTGATCCGAAGAGTCCCACAAATTTCCTCAAACTCTCTCACATGGTGGTAGGGATTTTCAGCTTCAACCCCTTTAAATTTAGGCAACATATTGAGGATACTTGCCTTTAGCTCAAATTGTCCATCAATATATGGTAAGACAATGCACGAGGACTGGGTTGTCCTCGTTGGGTACATGTAGTCCTTTAGACTACGGACTGGGTTTACTGGTTCTCCCATTGTTTCGGATGGGTTTGGACTGTCTGCCTCAGAACTATGTATTTCAATTAACTCTTCTTGACTGATTCTAACTAGTCGGCGTGTATGGTCTCTAAAAGACACAATCATAGCCTAGATAGAACATCAAACATGTTAACCATTCACATAGAAGGCAAGTTCTATGCAATCACAAACAAGAATGACTCCACCACAGTAAACCTACTGATTTCTAGAAAACAAAAAAGCATGATGGCTCCACTTAGATTTTTTTCTAGACCAGCTTCTAATCCTTCGAAAGGGAATTCGTTACAATCTGAGCAAACCCCTCTGGAATCAATCCGAGTTTAAGTAAATTGAATAGAGGCGAGGAAGTCGCTAGAGCTTTGATACCCAAGGCCTCACCAGACATTACAAGGCGCGCGCAATCCACGCATTCAATTTACGTAAACCGTCATGAACTTCGAAGTATGCTTAAAGAGTAACCAATATTTTTCAAATGACTTTCCTACTAAGATCGTTACCTTATAGGTCTTGTTCTATTCAAAATTTTAAAGCTTAGGTTCGCGTATGTATCGTTTTCCTAAGGCGGGCAAGAAGAGAACGGTGATGAAATCCGAACCCTTATCTTGTATGGCCAGTCCTTTCCCTTTACTAGGAAAATAAAGCAGCCGTATTCAATTCTTCAACATATATGCAAACGAAGGAATACAGTAACTCGCTAACAAGGGATTCGCGAGTGTTTCGACAAACTTACCTCCCGTTCCAGACGGGGGATGAACCGTTGTTGTCGACTCGGGACACGACTCCTATGTCATGAACGAACCCGAGGGGCCGAGGTGATATTGTAATCACCGTCCTTCTCTGCAAACAGTTGATATTTAATAATACCCTTCCGTAGGGTTTAAAAATAAAAAATAAAAAAAGAATGTCCAAGTCCAAAGTCCAAAATAAAGTGCAAAAGAAAAAGAAAATTACAAGAGTAGAGGAATCCTAATACAATCTAAAAATAAATAAAATAAACTTTTTTTTTTTAATTTAAAATAAAAACTTCTTTCGCTTCCTTTCGCTTCATTTCCTTCGCCTTTACAACAGCTACTCCGGCACCTGTTGAGCTCAAAAGAGGTAGTTAGGGTTTCGAAGTTTTAAAGCAAAAGCAAAAGTTTTTCAAAAAAAAAAAAAAAAGTGTAAAATTGACTGTGAATAGTTGCGCTGCTACAGTGATTATGCAACAAAGATGAAAAATGAATAGTGACAGGAGATGAAAAATGAACTACACCACTACCGAGTCCCCGGCAACGGCGCCAAAAACTTGGTAGGCTCGGAAAGATACCTACTTCTATGTATAAACTGCAAGTGCACAGTGTCGACAAGCAACACAGGGCAAGCACAGGTCGAACCACAGAGACTTGGAGAGTGTAGAAGTTGATTCTAAATCCTGATTCAGAGAGTAACCAAAAGGGGTTTGATTTTGTCGATACGACGATATGATTTTCAAGTGACTGAAATAATAAAAGTAAAAAATGAAAATAGCAAGATATGTAAACAATGATAATATGGATACTAGGGTATTCAAATCCACCAATAACCTATGATATGCATTCAACTTGTAATATTATTCTTGTCCTTACAGCAGATTCAAGTCTACCGTATATCTAAGGTGTTTCTCCAATGGATAATTTAATCACAACTAAAGTATTTCTCCAAAGCATTAACTGTCAAATTAAAGCACAACTAATCTGAGGATCAATATTTGGTTAAGCATGAGTTGTAGCATAATCAACATAGAGATATTCTAACTACAATGGATACATGGCATACATTGTGAGAGCAAGATGTTGACAAACTTGGATTAAATTATATCTTTAAACAATTCTAAACTTTCAAGAACAAGATACAAGATATGAATACATACCAATGAGATTAGGGCTTCATCTAAACCCTAGTAAATGAAATTAGAACATGAAGAACATTACAACAAAATTGAAATTTGATAAACTAACATGAACAAGCTATTCTTGGATGGTTTTTCAACACAAAAACCCTCTCTATTTATACACAAAATTCCCTCAAGCACTTGGATTCTAAATTTGGAAAGCATCCACTTAACAAAACATGTTTTCTTAATTGATGGATTGAATGGAATATATTTGGTTGTGGGAAACAAATTGGGAGTGATTGAGTGAGAGAATGGGGATGTTTTCTTTAATTGATGGATGAAATGGAATACAATGGGGGTGAGGTGGATGTTTGGAAAGAATCCAATGGGGGTGAGGTGGATGTTTTGGAAAGAATCCAATGGGGGTGAGGTGGAAATGGATTTGGGTCTTGGGTTTTGGATCATGGGTTGTTTAATCCCATGAATTTGTAAACAGGTTTCCACTGATGCGCGAGCGGGTTGCAACGCTTCCAACTTTCTTCTCTTTTATCTTCTCAATTCTTCCAATCTTTATTTAGTACTTAAAAACACAAAATTAATTAATACAAATATTTATTCTTGAAAATGGTAAAAATGCAGAATTTGGGATAATATATGACTTTGAAGCGCGAAAGATGAGTTAAGTGCCAATGAAAAGGTGTATGAACATGCAATATTTGTCACTCATCAAGTATTTATTAAAAACATAACACATGAAGTATAGTTTGGTAACTTGTCTCTAGTATTGGTGACTTGATCATTTTACTATGATCGAAGTGTCAAGGAAAGATATACAAGCAATTTTATACAAGATTGGTATATGGAGTTACGAAGTATATTTTATCTATGGATTTTATACAATCGACGTAACACTAATTTGTAATTCATGTGTTGAACTTCCGGTTGAATCCATACAATGAAATTATGTTTAATTACATAGTTTAAGGAAGTATACTTGTGAAACTTGTTTCGTAGTTGAAAAGGTATTCAAGGATCTTTAGTACGACCGATGTTATGAATCTCAAGCACCAAAATATGCATTTTCGGTTTCTCTATCATCTTAGAGTTTATGTAGGTATCGAAAATGTAGTTTGGTTAAAAAGGAAAATTCACAAGATGTCAATATAGTATTTGAACATGTTGTAAACGCCCCTTACTTAATGTTCAAGTATTTTCCTTGATACTCAAGGCGAGATCCCTAAACCGAAATATTTTGATATTTTTTAGATTTTCGGATTTGTATGCTTTCCACATCCCAAAAGATTGCATATCTCATATTGAAAAATTAGTAAAGTATATGAATGTATGCTAGATAATATTAGTTGTCATCTAAGAGGGATTTCAGTACAACAGTTAGATTATAGTTGGAATTTATCGAAACTAAAAACATATTATTGTTGATTATCTTTAAGATTATTGGATTTGGTAATTCCTTATTATCCAAACAAGACTTCGTATTCACACTATAAATAATGAAGCTTGTATTCTTATAAACTTATCTATTTCCACACTTCCTAAACATTTTTGTGGGAAACTTACTTGTTAACAAAAAAGAATAGTCTAATTAGGTGAAATATCTTGTGTGGCTATCGTTTAAAGTCTTCTTTGGGATCAAGAAGATTTTAGTAGTACCATTAGTGGGAAACTAAATCAAATTATTGTTTCAGTTTTTGATTATTGATTTGACCGACTAACCGTGTAGTTGTTAGAGCACCGCTCAGTCGAACTCGCAAGTTTTTTTATCTCAAGCTTATCGTCAATGTTAGTATAAAAAAACTATAACTTGATTTATAGTATACAAAAATCAAGTCCCAGACTAGGTTAGAGTATGGTAGTTGAGGACCAGATATCTTGAATAACCCTCGAAGGTTGAATACTGAAGATCAAACGAAGACATTTGGAGAACTTCATCAACAAAGAGGTATGTGAAGACTGAACCATTCTGTTAACTCATAAATATTACCATTCTATCTATATGAGAATATGTCATATGACTTCTAGTAGATATTTCAAAAGAGAAATTTCGAGTCAAGTTTGTGTTGTTAAACATCTCGAAATATGATTCAAGCAATAGTTGTTCATATACTTGACAAACTTAGTTAAGAACAACTTATTATTTATGAACTATTTTTGATTCAAGTTAATCATTTGAAAGTCGCTCAAGCAATGATGTTCATCATCTATGGCTATTGGGAAAGTTAAAAATTGGTTGAAGAGATCTTAAAAAACTACTGAATTCTGGACACATGATAGTACACATACCCATACGGGTACAATTAATCGTCATCTGAGTTCCGGAATAGGGATAGGTATGCTTACCTAGTATGCATACCCATTATCTTTGAGTTCGGTAATGGGTTGGAGTATGCATACCTCAAGGGCATGAGTTCATGAATTACCTTAGGATACGCATACCTTAGCCATCTGAATTCGCTAACTGGTTCATAAGTATGCGTGCCTTCGCATACCTACCCAATACAAACTTAGCAGATGTATTTATATTATTTTTATTACATCATTGCTCGATTGAACCCGCCAAGCATTGGTATGTCAATATTGGTTGTCATATTTTAGTATCAAAAATCAAAAGACGTTTTAATATAGTCAATTTCGTTAGGTTAGACTATGAAGTCTAGAAATGTTGAGGCATACAAGTATTACTCCGTATACTTGAAGATTTTGAAGACGTGTCGAGACCAGTGAATATATCACCCTTCTACTTGAGGTTAGTAATACAAGAATTGACTTGTTTCTATTTCTATATCGTTGTTTTCAAGTCGTTTAGATTGAAAACATAACATGCATAGTTATATACATGAAACTTTAGTATTAGAGACTTGGTCATGTTATTATGATCAAAGCATCAAGGAAGAATATACAAGTTATTTTACAACTTAGGCATATTGAATTACGAAGTATAACGCTTATCTTATGAACTTGTAATTGCGACATAAACATAATATTTATAACTTGTTTACTAGATTGTATAATGAACTTAGGATTGATTTCATGCCTATAAAACTGTGTTTGATTACATGAGTTTAAGGAGGTATACTTATGAACTTGTTTCATTTTTGAAAGAAATCAATAGGATTGGTGGTCCGGTTTTCATTGGAGATTTAAGGAAGGACCGATCCTACTTATGTTGGGAACCATTATAGAACCGATCCTTAGCTATGTTGGGAGTCAAGGTGGTACCGATCCTGCTTAACTATGTTTGGAGTCAATATAGTATCGATGCTAACCTATATGGGAATCAAGGTGGAACCTATCTTACCTATATTGGGAGTCGTGGTAGAACCGATCCCCATATGAAAAACCGATTTCTATAGTTATGCACACTTTAGGGTTTATGTGATTTTGAAAATTGGGTTTGCGAAATAGGAAAGTTCAAGATGTTGACATAATGAGTAATTTTAACATGTCCATAAATGTTATATTTTATTGTTCAAAGATAACCCTTGAAACTCAAGGTGAGATCCCAAACCGAAATGTTTGAGAATCTTTTTGTTAAGATTTTTGAATGTATATGTTTTGTTTTTCCAGCAAGAAAAGCATATCTCTGGAAGATATATTAGTTAAGTATCTTGTATGCTAGCTAGTATTGAGTTGTATCTAAGAGGGATTTCGGTTATACAGTTGGATACTAGTTGGAACTAGATAAAACCGAATTTAGCTGCTTTATTGCATATCTGAGAATATTTTCGGTTTTGGAAATTCCCTGGTTCCTAAACTACCTTGGTTTATATATAATGAAGTGTGTTCTTCTGACAAACTTATCATGAGGCAGACACTTCATTTTGTGGTCATTGTTGTAGCTGACTAATAGTATTACTCATAATGATTTCTTGGAGATGAGAGTAACCTAATTAAGTGAAATCCCTTACGTTCGATAGTTTAAGACTTCTTTGGGATCAAGAAGCGTTTACAATTACCGTTGATGGGAAACCAAAATTGCATTGTTATGTTAGTTTTCGATTATTGATTTGATTGACTAACAGTTGTTAACTCTTTATTGCACCTAGTTTGATTATTCTTGAGAGCCTTCTCTTCTGGCATAAGGTCATCAAGCTAGACCAAGAGATTAGGGGTAGTTCAGATCTGTCTTTAAATTTGACGTTGACTTGTGATCATCCATTGTTAACAGACTTCATTCTTTGCGTGATCGATCATAAGTGGAATCAAGTTTGGTTGTGCAGGTACATAGGAACATTGAATATTTAAAGACAAGGAGATTTCTTTTTGGTTTCGTATCTTTATGATTTGCTTCATGAACAAACTTGATCGGTTAGGATCCGTCTAGATCTCGTTTATCTTTGATAGACGATTGATTGACTTGTCGTATTAGATCAACAAGCTATCATTTGGTGGTATTCTTCAGTATCCAAATCTGATAGTTTGTAAATGTAAATTTGATTAATTCAGAAATTCAGATCTTGATTGGTCTAAACAGGAAAAATGAGTTTATTAGTTTAAACGATGGAGCCTTTGACATACTCAATAATAATCTCTGATTAACTTCTTGAGGTTGAGAGGTAACCAAACAAATTAGTCATTTACTGTTTGAAAGATGATCCAAAGGAGTTGAGTGCTTAAAGTCTTCATAGCGGCTAAAACAACTTAAGATAATGGATTCTATCTTAGAATTTGCATGCGTTAGCCAGATTGGTTGTATGCACAAGGATGGGGAAAGTAGGTAACTAGGGGTAAATTAATTGGTCTTAACTATACGAAGTTGGTAATTTTATTTGTATATCAGCTTAATTCTAAGAGTATTCAAAACTGGACTAGGTCCCGATTTTTTATGCATTTGCAGTTTCCTCGTTAACAAGATCTTGTTATGTCTTTCCATAATTATAATTATAGTTTTAGTTATAGTTAAAAGTAAATACAATGTACGTTAATCTAACACTTGGGTTGATCCCTATAGTTCGGCTTCGTTTCGAACAAAACTATATACGTACCAAATGTATACCTTGTGGTTTGGTATCTTCTTGACAAACTCTGTCTATATTATATCATGCAAGGTATAAGACTTATAAGTTAATATCCAAAAGATTGTGGTGTACTTGGGACCCTCGTCATTTCAATTTTCTAAAATATGTTTGGCGTTGTTATGACTCGCATAAGCACCTCTTAGACATCTTGATCACAATAACACCTTGTGTATGTGCATTGTGAAATCTTAAGTGAACATGACTTTGCTTATAAGTTTTAAATGCATATTTGTCAAAAACTATCATTTTACACGGTTCCAGTACCCAGACCATAAAGTTAATTAATCTGTATAATTTCAAGACAAACTTCTCACATGCTTACATGAACTCCTAACAAGAGTTTCACCTAAAATAGAAAGTGTTTTCTTGAAAAATCTATAGATATGGCGACTAAAACAACCAGGAAATTCAATCCCTGACACTTATATATCATAGTTGTATGCTAGATCATCCTCTATGAACCTAAGTTTCGTCGATAAATATAATTAGGCTTACAACTTAAAGACTTCACTTAGGGATTCATGAATCCATCTCGACTATCTTTACCTTGATTTTTCGTGTATCCCGATCTCGTTTATTCTGCTATCGAGATTTTAGTATTATCTTTCAGGAAAGAGATAGCAGATAGAAATCGCAAAGTCCTCTTCGTCTCAGACTTTGTGATTCCTCAAGATAGATACATAAAAATTTTCTTAATTGATCAGTTTAAGTTTATTTTTGAGAGGTGCTTAATAATCTAGGCTTCTCAGCTAACTGAGTGTAACTGTTCTGGAGTTGTGAGGTTTGCTAGCAGAGTCTATTGCAAACATATTTTCAAGTCTTCAACTATTGATATAAATGGAAATCAAATAGGCTTATATGTAAGAGGAAGATTAGTATCAAAAGTGTTCACTTATGCTGAAGCAACTCTTAGGTTGTAAAGGATGTCAGCTAAGGGAATCAATTGCATAGAGCTTGCGAGGTTCAAGAGATGTATGGAGCATGACTGTAGCTGAATTTCTAGAAAGGTAAATTCGGCCTCAACTACATTCCAGTCTGAAATATGATAATAGGCTAGTGTCTGAAGCGGCTTAATACAATTCGATATTCAAATCTGAACAAGGTCCTGGGGGTTTTGTGCTGTTGCAGTTTTCCTCGTTAACAAAACTTCTGTGACTCTTGTGTTTTTATTTTTCCGCATTATATTGTTTATCATTATAATAAGAATAGTAAAAGTAGTACGTAATCAATTCTGATAGGTAAGCCATCTTAATTGTGATCGATTACGGGACTCGTTCTTGTAGAATTAGTATTTTGAAAGATAGAAGTTTCATACTTGGAAGAATTCAGATTAATTATTTGGATACGACTAGATTGATCTTGGATCTTGATTATTAAGATTGTCCAAGTATTCTTCTATACAATCACGTTCACGGACGTTGTTATCTTGACTTTCTAATTGTGAAGAGATAGAGATATAAACTTTACACACATATTGTTCAAGGATCATTAAATTGGTCTACTTGTAATTGTATTAGGTTTTATCCGTACATGTTATCGAACGAAAAAGTTGGTGGTATACTTGGTACCCTCTCCTTCTGTGTCTAGTCCCTATAAGCTTTGTTCTTGTAATCTTTCATTTGGATATGATTTATGTGTTTGTTGGTTGTTTTGTGTTGGTTTTTTACCTCAAAGTATTGTTTAATTATTTTAGTCTTTTCCAAAGGGAAATGAAGCTCAGCTGTGTTCTCCGATGAACTTTTTTTGTACCAGCTAAAAAAAAAGAGAATCGGGATGAAAATTTTATACCTCTTCTTTTGGAAGAATGTTTTATTACTTGGTTATTAAAAAATTTCTTCTTTTGATCTGTGAATCAAGCTTCACCAATTCAAGTTCTCCCGTAAAGACGGGTGATACAGTTCTACTGGTAAATTTTGATGGTTTGGTGGAGACTTTTTGTTACAAAATTCGATTTGGAAGTCACTTAGTTTTAAGCCTCGTTTATTTAGGATTCTTATTATAATATTATCTCTGTTCCTATAAAAGAGGTACTATCATTTTTTCATTTTAGCCTAAGAATATGCCAAATTGAAAAAGCAAAAGTAACTTTTTTTTTAGGAACGGAAGGAGTAGTTGATTGTGGCTAATAGTGTAAAACGAAAACAAAACGGTGGTTGTTACATCCAGTTTAGATCTAACTTTTCCGCACACATAACACCTATAGAAATGGAAAAAATAACTTTGTTTTAGGAACGGAGGGAACAGTTGATTGTGGTTAATAGTGTAAAACGAAAGCAAAACGATGGCCGTTACATTCAGGTCATATCTAACTTTGCTGCACACATAACACCTATAAATAAAAGAGAAAAGGGCATAGAAATTGCCTATTCCCTGTAAAGGTGCAACTAGGGTAGAAGTTAGAAAAAAGTAAACAACCAGGTGCGTTTTGAACTCGGCTGATTTGGTGAGTTCAGTTTTACCGATTTATTCCTAACCCACCCTCCCTGGTCGGGTTAGGTCATTAACCCTAATTAGGTTAGTTAGTTAATTCAGGACGGGTCTGTTGTTTAGATGGGTGTTGATTATATATGGTGGAACAAATTACATTAGGTCACTGTCATACCCGGTTTGTACCGAACCTTTTAATTTTCAATTTGACTAGCTGTTGGACCTAGCGGAAAACGTTTGGTTCCCAACTTTAGGACACTGTTCTTAAATGAAAAGTGGTCTATAGCCTTAGAAAACATCATCATGAATGAGTATTTTGGGCAGTCACTAACTCTACTGACTACCGGCCTGAAAACTGGTTTGCTAATTTTTTAAACGACCGCATAATATAAATTGGATATTTAGACAGACGGTTGAGGTTTTAAAAATAAGTTGGTAGTATGTAATATCGACCCAATTATATTAACTGGGTTGAATTCCAATAAGGTCGAACAAATAACATTGACCAAGTAACTAATATCGTGTCAACCCTTTATACATCTACGACTTCGAAGGAAATTTTCAAGGCTGCTAATGGGAGGGACCGGTATTACCATGGGGGTAAAGTTTCCGACAATTGCTACTCTTCAGTGTTTCCTACAATTGATTAACAATATAAAATATATATTACCTGGGTAGGTAGAGGTAGAACATAATATAAAATTTGTTGGGTAGGTTGGTGGTCTGGTCCACATAATAATATTGGGCCAAAAAGAGCCCACCCTCGATTAATATAATGGGATTTATAAGCATGCCCGATACGTGGCCAAAAATGTGACACGTGCGCGATTTGAAGCCTACAACACGACTTTGAAGTCAAACTTCATTCGTCTTTCATCTTTCTTCAACTATTGTTTCTCCCACTTTCTTCAGACAAAAACCGCAGACCTGGATCCGCCTCACTCGGGAGATAGGTGAGTACCTGGAATCCCAAGTTCGTTATACATTATTAGTTTTTTTTAACACCTATGAACAAAAATTCGTATTTCGGTAATCAGCAAAGTTGGGTTCCTCGATTACGCTACCAAAATGAATTACAAATTTCCTTTTGTTTCATATTTAGGGTTTAATTTCTACAGCCTTTCAATTAAATTCGTCTGCAAATGATCTTAATTTGATTCCATTTTGCTAGGGTTTCTTCTGTTTCATTTGAGGAATCCGTGAGACCCTTGGTTTGGGGAAAATCCAGAAGAAAGAATCATAAGATGAAACTGAAGGTTCTGAAATTTTATGAGAGAAGGGCTGATATGAGAAGTTATAGTTATGTACTTATGTTCTTCAGATGTTAGTTTTAACTAACCTCACCTATTTTGGACGGGTAGACTATACCCATTTAAACTAACCTAACCCAACTACTATAACTAACTCACCAGGGAGGGTAGTTTAGGTATTTACTTGGCCGGGTTAAGGACTGAGTTTGATTGAGTGCGAATCGCACAAGTTTGATAGGTTTTCGCCGAGTCTAACAAAAGGCGGACCTTTCCGTGAAATACATAATTTCACTTCCCTTTGCTCTAAATAAAAAAACTAGGATAGGAATTACTAGTTCTATTTATGAAAAAGAAACAAAATGGAAAGTCGAAAAGAAAAGTCGAAAAGAAAAGAAATCAAGTGATGAGAAGATCTTGACAGTAAGATTTTTTCCCCATTATTTTTCCTCAACTTGATAATTGCCATTGGTTTATTCAATATCCAAATCAGCATTTGTGTTTGTCCAACTCCGAATGATGAGAGAGAAAACACATTTTCTAATATACCCCCTATCCTACCATATCAAACCACACCATGTATTATGGTCCTTCCCCTATAAATACAATTGCATAGTTGGTAGTGGAAATGGTATATCCAAACACATATTCAAGTACTCTACTTAGGGCTGTCAATGGGTCCGGGTCCTCCCGGATATCACTAGACTCGGACCCTGCTTATAAGGGTCGGGTCCGATTTCTAACGGCTTCGGGTCCGGTTTCTAAATTTATGGACCCATAACCGGACCCGTTTAAAGTCCCGGGTACCCGTTGGGTATTAAAAAAGCTGTTAAAAAAATCTTAAAAACTTAATTTCTTTCTCTTTTAAACTTGAATATAAATTATTTTTATAAAAAATTATTATTATTTCTTTATTAATGTACTATACAAAGATTAAATGTAAGAAAAAAAATCAAAAATAAAAAAAATTCAAAACTGGAACTAGCAAAATACCTATAATTTTGCTAAAAAGATGATTAAAATGATAAATAAACGGGTACCCATTACCCGCGGGTACCCGACGGGTATTACCCGTTTGGACCCGTTAACATTCGGGTCCAATCGGGTAATTACCCGTCGGGTCCTAAGTTGCTAATGGGTCTAACTTTAGGAACCAGAACCGGACCGGAATCTAGCGGGTCCGGATCCGGTTCCGGGTAATGGGTACCCATTGACAACCCTAACTCTACTGTGTCTGTGTACATCAAGGATTAATTGAGGGCCTCAAAAAATAATTGGTGGCTTCGCCAAATTTATACCCACTCCATTTATTTTAGGGGTGTTCCAAAATATAGCGAAAAAACTATTTTGCCCCTTCATTAGTAATAACTCAAAATTCTATTCACCCTTAACCCTAAGCGTCCATTTCATTTCCATCTTTTAAGAAAAAAATCGGAGTCTCTTCTCCTCCCTTCTCCCTCAACTATCTTCACTTCCATTAACAACATGAAAAAAAAAATCAGTTACAGTTAAAGGGTCGTCAACCCGAAAATTTTGAAGCCTAATGATTTTACATATGCATGTAGAGCATATGAAAAATCGTTAGGATATATGAGGAGGGAGATAACGACCCAAATTTTGGTTTTTTATTTTTCCTGCTCTAAATTAGAGTCGTTAACGTAATATAGAAATAATGACGATCCTTTGCGAACGATCCTTTTTAAAAGTTAACGACTCTATGTGAAAAATAAACAACCTCTTTGTCACAAAAATTGAAAGGCTCGTCAACTTACTCTAGGAAATATTGAAATGGTCGTCAAGTTATGCTCTTCGTCCTATTCAAAGGGTCGTCAGATGTCTTCCACGGACCACGACTATGCTCCATACGTACTTAAGGTACATTGTATTACTGTTTGAAACATGGAGCAGCTCAACTTGGTGGGTATATATGATGGGACTGGACTCGAGGGAGATATTCCTACCTAGTCATTATGGGGTGATTTTTAGTTGGATATTACCATGAGACAATACTCCCTCGAGTAACTAGGAATCTAAAATCAAGCTTACACGAACAATTGTTAATCATCCATTGGCTTATAATTAGTTGAAAGAACAAACAAATAAGGAATTGAATGACTGTGTTTTGAGTTTAGATTTTGACAGTTGACTATCAAACTTTTGAAGCCTAATGATTGTGTTTTGAATTGATCTTTAAACAGATGAGTCGCCATTCCCAACTTGAGAGTCGTTACCAATTATGATAAAGTCGTCAATATTAGAGACGTATGGAACAACGACTCTCATTTAATATGAAAGGGTCGTCCGTTTATAGTAATGCTAAACTAACGACCCTTAGAGTGAAAGCTACAGAGAGTAAAAGTTTTTTTAGTCGTTGGGTCCTAAATATATTGAGTTAACGACTTTAGATGACCATAAAGATGGAGTCGTCATCTTTTTCAAACTTGATGAACGATTTTTCATAACTGCAGATTGGAGTCGTCAATGTTTTCAAACTTGTTGGACGATTTTTCATAACCTGCATATTGGAGTCGTATATTTGTGTGCTAAGTCACTAACGACTCGCAAGGGTCGTTCAATTATTATACACTCGACCTAACGACTCTCACACATAGCTGTTGCATATTGACCATAAATCCACAACTTGGAGCACCATTCATGCGATTTGAAGAGTGTAGGAAGTTTACCTGATTGTTTAGAGCTTTGGGTTCTTCCTCCACTACAATCACTCATTTCAAATTACCTAAATTTTTCCCCAAAACTCACTTTCTTCCTCTATATCCAACACAAAAACACAAATTTTCTTTAATCTAAATTTTCACCCTAAAACTGATTTTATCTAACTTAACTAATTCACAACTAATCTAACTTAACTAATCAACTAAATTAACACTAATGGTTTGGGGTAGTTTAACTATTTCGAAAAATTAGGATAAGGGATATCCCAAAATGATATTGGGAGACCAACTAGTGAGCCCCCAATTAATCCTTGGTGTAGATGTGACTGAGTAGCGACTAGCGAGGAAAAAAAAAAAAAAAAAGCTAAAAAGTTTTAGGATCGAGGGTGTGTTATTTGTTTGGTACAAAGTACAAACAAGCAGAGCAAATCAAACAGAGAATCAAAAATTTTACAAAAACGCCTTTAACCTTTTCCATTCAAAAGTGAAGGTTGAGGCTCTTATAAGAGAGGGGTTCACAAGGGTTCTTTTTCTAAGTGACAGCTTCAATCTTTTTGAGCAATTACTTCTCCTTTCTCTCTCCAACTCATATACTTGCAGAAAATAAAGAACACACACTCTCTCTCTCTCTCTCTCCCTCTCCCTCCCTCCCTCCCTCCCTTTCTCTCAGATTTCTTACAACAATATCTCATCAGATTGCAAGTACTCTTTTTTGGATTCGTTTTCTTGTTCTAGCTTTCATCTCTTCCCCTTTTCTTTTCATTCTATTCTCCAACTTCCATCTTAAAAACCCATCTTGGGTGTTTCTTCTTGGTTCTTTTGTTTCTTCTGTTTTTCACCTCAGCTTTCTTTCTTCATCTTCATTACCCCATTTAGAAGTTTAAACATTACATATTAGAAAAAAAATGGGGTTTACTCTGTTCAGCACAAGAATTAATTTTCTAATTTTTCTCCTAGTACTTTCATCTCCTTGTGAGTTTATCCAAAGTCCAATGGACTTTGGTCCACTGAAACTCACTGGAACCACAGACACAACATCACTAGATTTCGGAAGGATGTCTTTTAGAGCCCCGTTTGCTTTATTTAGACCACAATCAGCTGAAGATATCGCTCTTTTACTTAGTTTCATCTATACTTCTTCCTTCAGTAAGCTTACCGTGGCAGCTAAAGGAGCTGGACATTCCATTAACGGTCAAGCTCAAGCTCTTAATGGCATTGTTGTTGAAACGGATTCTTTTCCTTCCTCCATCAAAATACACAAAGATGAAGAGAAGGGTAGTTATGTTGATGTTAGTGGTGGAACCCTTTGGATTGAACTACTTGAGAAAACATTAAAAGAAGGCCTTGCTCCAAGATCATGGACTGATTACTTGTATCTTAGCGTTGGTGGTACACTCTCAAATGCTGGTATCAGTGGCCAAACTTTCAAATATGGTCCTCAAATCAGTAATGTCCTTCAACTTGATGTAGTTACTGGTAAGTAAAATCTCCCTCTCCCACTCTGCCCCCTCTTAGATTTTGGTATCTTGTGTGAGCAATAAATATGTTTTAAATGGATTTTATTGATTCTCTTCTTTCAACTAGATTTTGTAGGTACTGATCAAAATCTATCTCTTTTAACTTTATTCTCCGGCCTCTCTAGACTTTATTATGGGGTTTCTTGGGTTGGCATTAAATGAGAATCTAGTGAGAATTGATTCTGTTTTCTCTGTTGGTTTGGTTGTTGCAGGGACAGGAAAGCTCGTGACATGTTCACCATCAAAAAGTTCTGAACTTTTCTACGCAGCTTTAGGTGGACTAGGGCAGTTTGGTATAATAACAAAAGCTAGGATCTTGCTCCAAGAATCGCCAAAAAATGTATAAATCATTAACCCTTCTTTTTATTTCATTTCTTGGTAGGATTTTTCATCATCATAGGATTTGTTTTTCTATAGTTCTTTTGTGGTACTTTTTTGATTGAGAATATCTTCTTGTTTTCTTTTGGTAGGTGAAATGGGTAAGAACCTTCTATGAAGATTTTGACCAATTCATCAAAGATCAAGAATTCTTGGTTGTTTCAATGGATAGTAGAGTGGATTATGTTGAAGGGTTTATTGTATTAAACAAAGAATCTCTTCAAAGTTCTTTTACTGCCTTCCCTGCAAATTTGGGTACTATTGTTCCTCAACTCTATCAAAATGATACTTCTTCTAAAGTCTACTACTGTATTGAGTTTGCCATCTATGATCAATCTCACAAGGGTGTCCAGCTAGACCAAGTAAGTTCAACCTTAAAATAGTTGTCACCATACTAAATTTTTTAATTTTTTGTTTAAATGAGAAAAGTTACTGATTGTATTTTGTTTTGTAGGTAGTGCAAGAGATATCGAAGGAAATGAAATATTTACCAACACAACTGTACAGTGTGGAGGTACCTTATTTGGATTTTCTGAACAGAGTGAAAGTGGAAGAAGTGAATTTGAGAAAAGTTGGAATGTGGGATGTTACACATCCATGGTTAAATATGTTTGTGCCATTCAATGGAATTACTCAATTCAAAGACTTGTTATTGGAAACAATTTCATCATCTCCTTTCCAAGGCCCTATTCTCATTTATCCCATCAAAAGAGACAAGTAAGAACACAGACACCCCAAAGCTCTTTTTTTTAATATTTTTATTTTTGCATAGCTGTTAAATACAATGATAATTTAACTTATTGATAGAAGTTTAAATAAAAGGAATTTAATAAGAATGGTTCTGCACAGACCGCTCTTTTAAACCACGCCAAAACAATATTCCAAATTTGTCTCACATTTTTTTGGGATGGGTCCCGTAGGCCCTGTAGAAGCCAGCAGGGGGTCAGGTATTTGTGAGACATTTAGGGGGCGGTTTTTTTCACACGGTTTTTTTCACGGTCTGTCTATCTTTTTTGATTTAATAAATAAACAAAAACAAATTGGTAGAAGTGGTCAATTGGAGTTGCAGTGGCATCTCCCCATATGCACATTGCTGAAGTTGACCATTACTGCCGTTGATGTATGTATTTAAGAGTCCCATATTTTTATACTACCAAAGTTTGAGTATTTTTTTATGTGTTCTTTTTGACTTGGCTTTGATTAGGTGGTGTTTTAGAGGTGTAGAGTTCAGAGTACTCTAGTGATATGTTTCCTTTGGTTACTGAACCCTATTATTGAGATTGACTTTACTCTTCTATTAAAATTACACAACTGAAAAGACCAAAATACCCCTATGAGGTTAGAAATGTAATGTGGATGAAGCCTGAAGGAAGTAACTAATTTAAAAAGGGGGCAGTCAGAACTTTGAATGTGGAGATGGATCTTCAAAGTAAATGAGAAGTTTTTAATGTTCTTGACTTTTTTCCAGCCCTTATCCTCCGCCCCCGGTGTAGCATCCGTATGAAACAGTAGTTTTTTCTGTTTGTCATCCTCACCATCACCTCTCTAAAAAAGAGAAGACAAGTACCTCTGAAACAGAATAACCTAACTTTCTACTTGTGTAATCCATGACAAAACCCACCACCACACCCTGCTCCTCTGGATTCTTTTCTGAAACTTTCAGACTTTTTCAGATGCTCCCCTTTTTCGAGTCGGACCATAACCCACAGAATCTTGAATACAGGAGTATCTATCTTTGACTGACTCAGACCAATTAAGTGCTCTAGGCCCAGCATTTACATCATTTTTTTGGTTGGGACTTTTACATACATGACCAATTTTCTGAATTAAATGGCTGATTGATAGCAATTTATTGTTGTTTATTTTATATGAACAGGTGGAATTCAAATGCTTCAGCTGTATTACCAGAAAGTGGTGGCAAAGATGAAAAGAATTTAGTATATGCAGTTGGAATGCTGCGATCTGCGAACCCTAATACGTGTACCAAGAAATGTCTTAACGAATTTCTACAACAAAACCTACAAATTACATCAAAAGCAACTACGGATTTAGGTGGGAAACAATACTTACCACATTACACAGATGAAGAACAGTGGAAACAACATTTTGGCGGGAAATGGGAGAGGTTCTTGGCGCGAAAATCGGAATTTGATCCACTACATTTACTGGCTCCTGGTCAGTCAATATTTAAAAGAACTCAGAAGAATCCTGCTTCAAAACAACACTATTGAATCATGAACACATATCCCAAAATGATAGAAGAAATCTAACAAAGAACAAAGCAAAAAAAAAAAAAAAAAAAAATACAGTATTTTTTTAAATTTCTTCTTGATGGGTAGAGAGAGAAAGGGAAGGGGAAATGCATCTTGGGGGAGATTGAATGGGTTTGGATGTATAGGTAAAAATATAGTCAGGACTGTCAAAACCCTAACTTGTTTGTTTACCAATGGACAAGATATTGTTTCGATAATACTATTGAAATAGCGGTAACATTTCAATCAACTGAAATCTAACTCGGAACTCCTGTGCTTTTTGTGAAATGGTTGTTTTTCAATTCAAATTATACACTGTTTGTTCATACGAATTCTGATTATATTCGACGATTCTTCAAACTAATTGATAGCATCCTCACAATTCACATAAATGATTATAATCATGCCCGTATCCAAAGCATATCAGTCGTTATTAATAGCATTTAGTTTTGTTATACTCCTTCTACACTTTGTCACATGAATCGTGTGCTTTGATATTTGTACATGTGTGAGGAGTGTGTGTGCTTCTGTCTTGTATCTGGTCCATCTATACTCTCTTGTGTATTGGTTAATGAGAATTTTTCGTTCTTTTCATTTTGTAATTCAACTGCTATCTTGGTATCAGACTGAGAAAATAAATCTTTCTTAGGGTTTCTCGATCCTTAATGGATATTTTTCGTTTCTCAGAGATTTATACTTCGTTTCATCAATAGCTCTTTTTTTGTGTTTAATTTTGATTTTTCGAGCTATTTCTTCCTCTCCGAGATTGCTTTTTCATCTTTCAATTTTTAGAGCTTTTTCTTTAATTTTTTAACGGCACAACGAACCTTTGCACCAATTCCTTTCAATCAACTTCTTAATATCATTTCCTTTAAACTTACTGATTCTAACTACCTCACTTGGAAATCCTTAGTTCTAGCTCTATTCAATAAATTTCATGTTACTGGTTATCTTGATGGTTCTACGGTTTGTCCTCCTCAATTTACATCTCGCAATCATCAAAACAATGATATCGTTAATCCGGCATACACAACTTGGCAAGATGAGGATTCAACGATTATTATACTCCTTAACTCGTTGATTTCAGATGTTGTCCTCCCTTATGTGGCTGGTGCTACCTCTACACATGAACTTTGGTCTAATCTTGCGGCTAGATTTGCTCAAGCTTCTGCTACACACATGATTCAATTACGTACCAAACTACAGTCTATCAAATTGGGTAATGACTCTATTCAAACTTATCTCAATTCTATTAAGAAAGTTGTTGATGCCTTAGTTGCTGCTGGATCCATTGTGAGTGATGCTGAATGTGTTGTCATCACTTTGTCTGGTTTGCCTTATGCCTATGATTCCTTTGCTACCACCATCAAACTTAGATGTCCTCCTGTAACCTGTGTTGAATTACATAATCTATTGCTAAGTGAAGAGGTTATCATTTCATCTAAACATGCTTCTCTAGTTGATGACTATGAGAACAAGGCCTTGTACTCTCAATCTAGACCTCCTTTATCCACTTATAATTACATATATTCTGCTCCTTCAATGAGAGGTGGTTACTATTCAGCTCATAGAGGCAGAATTGCACCTAACTCAAGTCATAGAGGTGGTTATTCTTTTAATCCAAGGCCCGCCCCATCTTTTACATCAATACCTCCACCTACGTCATTCAAGAGTGTCCATCCTCCATGCAAAATTTGTAATGATCCTGATCATCTTGCTCCTGAGTGCACCAATAGATTGAATTTTGCATATCAAGGCAAGCAACCACCTGCAAATCTTCATGCTATGTTAGCTGCAGCTAACATCTTTGGTGAGAATCCCTGGTATGCTGACAGTGGAGCTAATCAACATATTTCTACTACTGTTGTTCCTGCTGAATATTATAGCAATTATGATGGCTATGACTCTATACAAACTGCTAATGGTGAAGGTATGTCTATTTATGTTGTCGGTAATTCTCTTATAAATACTCCATCTAGGCAATTTCATCTTCATAAAATTCTCCATGTCCCTCAAGCATCAACCAACCTCCTTTCAGTCCATTGGTTTACCACTGACAACCACTGCACCATAACCTTCTCTTCTGTTGGTTATACTGTGCAGGATCTTCATACTGGGGAGATTCTGCTGCAGGGACCTCACAATAATGGCTTGTATCCAATCAATTTTCACCAGCCTATTCATGCTCAAAGTGTGTCCTCTACCATCTGGTATCACAGACTAGCTCATCCTTCCTTTCAAGTCTTACAAAGAGTTTGTAATGATTTATCTATAAAAAATGTTGTTAAGTCCCCTATCTTTTGTAAGTGTTGTCAGTTAGGAAGGTCTCATAAACAACCTTTCCTTGTTTTTACCAGTTTTACTACTAGGCCTTTAGAACTACTTCATATGGATCTTTGGGGTCCTTCCCCTGTTGCTTCTAATAGTGGTTACTTATACTATGTGAACATCATTGATGACTATACCAAGTTTTGTTGGTTGTTTCCCTTATATGTCAAATCAGATTTCAAGACAATTTTCTTCAATTTTAAAGCTTATATTGAAAATGTTATTTGTCATAAAATTGCTACCATTAGAACTGATGGTGGTGGAGAGTTTATTAATGGAGAATTAGCCAATTTTGCTGCTGCACATGGAATTAGACATGAGGTCACCTGCCCACATACCTCTGAACAGAATGGTGTAGCTGAAGCCAAACATAGACATACACTTGATATTGGCAGAACATTTCTTATTCAAGCTAATTTACCTGAATCTTTCTGGGTGGATTCATTCATCACTGCTAACTATGTCATAAACAGACTACCCACTAGATCTATAGGATTTAAAACACCCTTTGAAATTCTCTTTCACAAAAAGCCTGATTATCATTTTCTCAAAATCTTTGGATGCTCATGCTATCCCTGGCTCAGGTCATATGCTGCAAACAAACTGTCACCTAGAAGTGTTGTTTGTATCTTTCTTGGTTATAATACCACCCAAAAGGGTTATAGGTGTTTAGAACCTGTTAGTGGCAGAGTCTATGTATCCAAGCATGTTGTTTTCAATGAAACTCTATTTCCTTATCTATCATTGGTTTCTCAAACAAAGCCTTCTTACACTACTCTTACTCATGAAGCTTTTACATCTGAATCTTCTAATTCTATCATTGAGTCAAACTCACCTGCAACTTCAGATCTTCATTCCACTGTCAGTACTGAACTTTCAGAGTCTCTTCAGTATCCTAGCATTGACCCTCTTTCCACTGCTCAGTCCACTTTACATGTTGTTACTAATGCCCATTCAATGCAAGCTAGGGGTAAATCTGGTATTTATGTACCAAAAGTGTATTTGGCCACTACTCATCCTCTCTCTACTGCTCTTCTTGCAAAATCTCTTCCCATCAATCCTACTAGTTTTTCATCTGCACATAAGATTCTAGAGTGGAGGGTGTCTATTTTTAATGAACACAAGGCTTTGCAAGATAATGGTACATGGACCAAAATGCCTCTCCCTCCAGGTCATCATGCCATTGGCTGCAAATGGGTGTATAGATTAAACATAAAGCTGATGGCTCTATAGACAAATTTAAATCTAGGCTTGTAGAAAAAGGCTTTCATCAATAGCCTGGTCTTGATTACAATGAAATCTTTTCTCCTGTTGCCAAGACAACTACTATCATACTCATCATTTCTTTGGAAGTTCATTATAAATAGAAAATTACTCAATTGGATGCAAGCAATGCCTTCCTACATGGTGATTTACAAGAAGAAGTTCACATGACTCAGCCTCCTGGATTTGTGGATCCTGATCATCCTGAATAATTTTGCAAGCTACAGAAGTCTTTATATGGCCTCAAGCAAGCTCCTAGAGCTTGGTATGACAAGTTGTATTCAGTCTTGGTTTCTCTTGGATTTGTTGCTTCTATTGCTGATACTTCTTTATTTGTGCAAGTCCAAGGAAAGTTCATCACTATTGTTCTAGTTTATGTTGATGATATATTGTTTACTGGAAATTCAGCTGCTCACTGCTCCCTTTTACTTCACACTTTAACTAAGCAATTTCCAATTAAGGACTTAGGGCATCTGCAACGGTGCGAGTAAAACTAAAGAGTAAAGATTAAAATCAACGACCAAAATTTAGTTTAGTACCATGTGTGACGCAGTGGATGGCGACTATATTTGGTCGAGCGTAATTATAATCTTCGCTTGGTTGTGGAGCGGTGATAAAAAGTGCGCACCATTCACGCGTTGATAAAGATTACGCCCGATGTGGGGCGGTGCTAAAGATTTCGCCCGTTACGGGGCGTAGGTAAAGTTTACGCCGGGTGATAGGGCGGAGGTCTAAGTGTTCGCTCCATGGGGCGTAAATAAAGTCTACGCCTGTTAATAGGCATTTGTATAATCAGCGCCCTCATGGGGCGTACGTAAAGTCTGCGCCTGTTCATCAGGCGTTTGTATAAGCTCCGCCCCATGAGGAGATCGGAAATACCCAAATTTAGTGCTTTCTTATACCATAATCCAAAGATGAAACCCGTCTTTTCTCTCATTATTTATACCTCGTCTATTTTCATTTCATAATTTCATCTCTTCACTTCTCAAAGGTAGTTTCGACACTTTCTCTCTCTGGAATCACACTATCTCTAAAAACTCATCATTCATTTGCAACCACAGTAGTAACACAGCACCATCATTAGTTAATCATCACAACTTTTAGTAACTCATCATGAATCGATCAGTTTGCATGATTTTGTTAGCATTGTGCGTGTTCGATTCTGGTTTTGCACAATCACCAACGTCATCCCCAAAACCATCACCAGCAACAACGACACTACCGCCGCCCTCATCAACAACAACACCTCCACCGCCGCCATCTTCAACAACAGCACCACCACCACAAGAAAAATCTCCTGTAACTCCACTACCATCTCCATCAAAATCCCCAACTTCATCACCTCCTGTTGTTTCACCCCCAAGTAAAATTTCTCCTGCACCATCCTCTGTTACTCCAACATCCCCACCACCCCCACCACCCTCACCACCACCCACTCCCGTGGCTCCTGTTTCATCTCCACCATCACCTACACCCAAATCATCACCACCGGCAGCGGAAGTTCCTGCAATTGCAGCGGTACCAGCGACTGCTGCAATACCCGCATATTCGCCCATGACAATACCAACATCAGCTGCACCAAGCGGAGACTATATGAACGCCTCATATGAGGCGTGAACTATATCACCGCGCGAGTCGTGCGAACTTTATAACTGCGCCTGTCTTCGGGCGTTAACTTCAGCTGCGCACGATGGAGCGCAGATTTAATCAACGCGCCATTGGGGCGTACTTTATATCTGCGCATGATCGCGGGACGAACACTATACCAACGCTTGACATCAAGCGTAGACTTTACAACCGCCCGTTCAGAAGCGAACATTATATAAACGCTCAACTAAATTTAAGTTTAGTCTTAGTCGGGGACCAAATTTAGTCGCAGAATTTGGTATAGTCTAGTATTTACTCAATAGTCCGTCCCACTACGGCTGGTTCTCACCCAAAATTTTTAGTCTTAATCGTCCGCTGCAGACGCTCTTAGGAGACCTTCACTTCTTTTTAGGGCTTGGAGTAAAGAGAAATAAAACTGGGTTGTTTATGTGTCAGACTAAGTATGCACTGGATTTACTAGCTAAGTTTAACATGGTTAGTGCCAAGCCCATCTCTTCACCTGCCTCTCTATCTCAAAATCTCAGTTGCTCAGATGGTGATATTCTGGACAATCCCACTGAGTACAGATCCTTAGTTGGTGCCTTACGGTACTCAACCTGGACTAGACCTGAATTGGCTTATTCTGTGAATTAAATCTGTCAATTCATGCACAAACCTACTTCTGCTCATTTTGTGGCTGCCAAAAGAATTCTCAAATATATCAAGGGCACTTTGGATCATGGCTTATTCTTATCCAAGGGTTTACAGGTTCTTCAAGGCTTTAGTGATGCTGATTGGGCAGGGTCACCTGATGACAGAAGATCCACTACAGGGTTTTGCATTTTTTTTTGGGAATAATCCAATCTCTTGGTCATCCAAAAAGCAGGCTACTGTTGCTAGATCCTCCACATAAGCTGAGTATAGGGCTCTGGCTCAAGCTGCTGCTGAACTTGTATGTATATATCAACTACTTCAAGACTTGCATATTTTTCTTCCACCTCACTTGTCATGTGACAACATCAGTACACTGTCTCTAGCTTCTAATCCTGTTTTCCATAGTAAAATGAAGCACATGGCTTTGGACTTTCACTTTGTCAGAGAATTGGTGCAAGCTAAGAATCTCAAGGTTTATTACATCTCCACATTAGATCAGCTGACTGACATCTTTACTAAGGGTTTACATGGACCCAGATTCTCTCTTATGAAGGACAAGATGTATGTGTTTGGCATTTCTTAATTCAAACAGCTCAGCTTGAGGGAGGGGGAGGGGGGGGGGGGGTAATGTCATTTAGTTTTGTTACACTCCTTCTACACTCTGTCACATGAACTGTGTGCTTTGATATTTTTACATGTGTGATGAGTGTGTGTGCTTCTGTCCTGTATCTGGTCCATTTATATTCTCTTTCTCTCTCTTGTGTATTGGTTAATGATAATTGTTCTTCTTTTCATATTGTAATTCAACTGCTATATGTTATTAGATCCTTTGTTATTATCACAAGATCAAGTTGTGCCAAAGGTGCAGTATTTTTGTTCGTGGAGTGATAAGATAACATAAAATTTAGTCAGATGAAAAGAAGCAAGATACATTCCAGGTGACTCATCATCATTTATTCAAAAGTCATACGAGTTGCCAGTCCTGCCTATACAAGTAGGTATTCGAAGAACGCAACTGTGGAACTATGATTTACTATGTGGGAGGGATTTGGGCTTCAAATGATGTCTTTACCGGGCTTGAGAATATATTTATCTAAAACTAGACAAATGGTTTGCGCTACAAAATTTTGTGTTGCACAAATTCACTAGGAGACAAAATGAGGATGTTGCCCTAATTCCTGAAATGTTGCCCTTAACCGTATATCATGTATTGCTCTTTTGCCCTTTCTACTAATACATGTGGTTGGGGTATTATGTTTTTAACTAGTTACTATTAGGGCTGCGCAACGGTCGGTCGGTCCAGTTTTTAGGAAAAACCGTTGACCAAACCGTACAAACTACGATTCTCAATTTTATAGTCGTAACCGAACTGTGTTGGCACGATTCTGTTTTGGAACCAATCCGAATAGGCTCCGTCGGTTACGGTTTTCTGACCGGTTTTCGTCCCAAAATCGTATCTTTTAACTTTCTAAATTTCTTCATATCAGTTTCTTCACTTAATCATGGCAGCAGCTTGATTGACCATTAATTTTTTTTCACTGAATCAGGGGAACACCTCAACTACATCAATATGAAACATTTCAATTGAACAACACATATAGGCTCATCTCATTGATTCTCCAAAATACACTTACAAAACGACACAGAGAAACTCATGACAATTGCAATTAGAGAACATAGTAACATAAATAAGTAAAAATAATTAAGAATCCTAAATCAACACAGAGAAAATAAATTTCATCCCCAAAATAATTAAGATTCCTAAATCAGAAATTATAAGTTGAAAATTAGGGGATTGAGTTAAAATCAAAATTCTAATACGCAGCTATTAAATCAATCTAATACATAACCATTAAATCCACCCAACTACTAAAAATCATAATAATCTCAATATAAACTTAAGGGTGGTGGTGCTCTTGATGGAGGTGGTGGATATGATGCTAGAATGAGAGTCGCATGAAGTTGTAAAGAAGATAAGATCAAAAGAATAAGAAGAAATATAGTCAAAAAATAGAGTAAAAGACAAGGGAGACGAAGAGGCGGTGGTCGTGATGGTGGTGTCTGTCTGTGAGGAAGAGAGGAGGAGAGAAAAAGAGATGATGAGTTGTGAATAAGAATGATAACATAAACATAGAGGCGAGTAAGTAGTTTTGGTTGCTTAGTTTTAGGGTTAGATTATGTTAGAGCATTGCTCGGTCGAACTCGCAAGCATTACTATCTCAAGCTTGTTTGTCAAGTTTAGTTGATCAAAACTATATAATTGATTTCTAGTCTACTTATAGCTATGTCTCGGATTAGGATAAAATGTGTAGTTGAGCTTTAGACTTCACAACGTTCACCAATTGAAGAAGAAAATATACTGAGAATCTTGGAGGAACTTTATCAACAAAAGGTGTGTGGAGACTAAAACTTATCTATCACTCAGAAGCATATTATATTCTATCTTCTAATGAGACTAAGTCGTATAGCTATATAGACTTTTACATTATACACATTTGATATTTCGAGCTGAGTTTATCTCTCTTATTTATTTATCGAAATATGTGTTGGAAGATTTTGCTTTAGCTATGTTCATCGTATTCTTGACGAGTTTAGTTGGAAACAATTTATTTGTTGGAAACTAAATATTAAGTCAAAAGATAATCATGTGAAAATTACCTTGAACATCTTACATGATTTGTGTGAGACAGTCATTTGATGTTAGATTGGGCAGTTTCGTATTGATCATTCGGTCACTTGAAAATTACTTGAAGCTAGTGCTATGTGTAAGATTACCATTGTCGTATTCTAAGAATGTTTCAATGATAGAAATGAGAGTTTGGAACAATTACCCATGTCTGGATGCAACACGGTATGCATACCTAGTTTGCGAACTGTTTTGTTATGATTCAGGTTGTTCGCTTACCTAGTATGCGAACGGATTTACCTGAGAAGGTCCGGAACTCTTGTTTGCGTACCTAGTATGAGAACGGGTTTACCTAAGTTGGGTCCGGGATGGTTGTTCACGAACCAGGTTTGTGAACGACTTGACTAAGCCAAGGTCTGGAGCTGTTGTTCGCGTACCTAGTTTACGAACACAATGGTTAGGTTATAAAATCAATTATGTGTGATTCTCATACTCATGAACTAAAACATTTATGATTTTAGGAATTCAAATTAAATTTGAAACCCGTGGCTTAATGTTCATGAATTGATTTTTGTATAAGTACTTTGCACGATTACGAATCAATTCGGTTTTAATTCAATTTTTTCATATATATTTATATGAGATAGTGAACAATTGTACAACTCTATTTGAAACACAATTAGATTCATTTGATTATCTTTCAAGTTTGATTGATCATCATATTTGATCTAGAAGTGTTAGATGAATACGGCTAAGACAAAAGTGCTCATATGGCTAACTTCGGTTAACTGTTATTGAGCCAACTCAATATACACGTTTAGGTACGGTTACCCATATCTAAATACAAGTATATTTCATTTGTGTGTAACAAGCTAAGACCATATAACGGTGGAGATTAATTTCTTAAATTCTAAGAAGAATTAGCTTGAATCTTAAATCAGGATTTCATCTAACGGTGAATATTGAATGCTTTGCTACTAAGCTATCTTAGATTTGATTGTAAGCAACCCTGATTTAAAATACTATATAAAGGAGAACTCTAGCAACTGGAAAACCTAATCTCGATACTATCATGTGTTCTAGTTGAAAACTAGAGTCGATTCTCCTTAAACCTAGGTTTTTCCAAAACCATATTAAGTTACGACTTGAAGACTTCATTTAAGATTCGTGAAGCCAGATCCAGCTATTTTTTTTGTAGTTGCGTATTCTGATCTTACTTGTTCTATTATATTGAGTTTTATCTTCTCTAAGATTTACTCGAGATTTATCTCTGATAGGTAAGATATAAAAAGTAATCACAAAAGTTTTTCGTCTCAGACTCTTGTGATTCTGCAATAACTTTTTATTAATCAGTTGGGTTTTGTGAGGTGATTGATATTTTTAGGCTGCTCTTCGGGAGTATAAGACTAGATTATCAATTAGTTTCTATTAACATTGATTTATTAAAATACGGAACAAAAACCGAATAAAGAATATACATATTTGTGGTAGACAGATTTGTTTATAAGTCTTCGATTTTGGGTCACAACAACTCTTAGTTGTGGGTGAGATCAGCTAAGGGAATCAAATTCGCAGAATCCGGCTTATTTCTAGAGGAGTAAGGAATGCGACTGTACCTTAATCGGTGTGAGACTTGGTTAGGGCTCAACTACATTCAAGTCCGAAGTTAACTTGTAGTAGGCTAGTGTCTTTAGCGGCTTAATACAGTGTGATGTTCAAAGATGGACTAGGTCCCGGGGATTTTCTGCATTTGTTGTTTACTCGTTAACAAAATTTCTGGAGTCTGTGTTATTTATTTTCCGCATTATATTTGTTTATATAATTAAAATATCACAAGTTGTTCGTAGTTCAATCAGTTGTTCAATCCTACCTTGATTGGTTGATATAACTTGATTGACACTTGGGCATTGGTCTTTGGTACCGTCCAAGTATTTATGATATCAATCAGGCTCATAGATTTCTATCTGTTTGATTTTCCGATTATAATCAGAAAGATAGATAAACTCTTTGATATATAAGTGATTCAGTCTCACTTTTAAGTTGGTGCTCTCGGAATTATATTGGATTTTAGTCCATACAAATTGCCGAATGAATTATTGGGTGTGGTTGTTATGCCCTCGCTTTTTCAGATTAGTTATATGGATTGAATTGAAGGCTACGATTAAAAATAAAATTATAAATTAATGGTCAAGATATTGCTGGTTCTTACGGTCCGGTTTGGTCGGTTTTTGAGCCAAAACCATGGACCGAGTTGACGATCCTACGATTACATCATCTCAAATTTTCACTGGCTGTTGGATGCTCAATTCGGCTTGGTTCAACTCAAAATTGACCAGTTTTCAGTCCTGTCAGTGGGGTTCCGTCCATCCCTTATTACTATGACTCTCGCTATATTACCCTAGGCTCCTACCCATTTATTGTCGAATTCTATCTCAAACAACAATAGTTTTGGGGAGTTGAAAAATTATCATTTGACTACAATATTGAAATCAAGCAGATGAGTGATAGTGATGAAGACCACTAGCAAAGTTTATTTTATGTTAATACAACCCAAGATTCCGAGATGAACTGTTTTTTGGGTGGTAAATTTTTTCATTATTTCTCATCTCAAGAGTCAAATGAATAATCTAGACCTCATTATGAGTAAGTGCACTACTTAGTTGAAAACTCAATTTTTTCATGGTCAACAATGGTTTAAACCTTATTTCAGTTATTGTTCACAGGATCAGAAATTTGTCGACCCGAATATCATTCACAATCTTGGTTAATAGATATTCATTTATTTGTACTTTTTTCCCTCCGAGCTTATTTAAGACAGTTAGATGGTTCAATGTGTCTACTTTTGCTAGATTTTTTTCGTAAAAAATTTGATACGATCTTTATTGATTATTTTGAAAGAAAACTTCGTTAAATAGTATTTAATTAAATGGTCATATATCAAGCTTGACCTGTTTTTATGAATATTTTGAAAATGAATATGACTCGACTTTTATGAATATTTTGAAAATGAAAATGAACTCCATTAATATGACTCGACTTTTATGAATATTTTGAAAATGAAAATGAACTCCATTAAAAAAAAATATATTTATTTGTATCCAAGTAAATTAGATCAACTTCGGCGTGATTTGGTCATTTGTCCTTCGAACTAATCTAATTCGATCAATAATTATTATTTTGTAAGCGAATTTCGTTAAATGATGACTAATCCGATTGGCTCTTTAAATACAGATTCAGTTCGAAATTTATTTATCATGTGTATTTTGAACTTGTCTCTTTCGCGCGTTGATTATTTTGAAAGCGAACCATAAAATATATAATTGGGTCTTTCAAATATTCATATAGTTCGGAAGGTTTGTGTTATATTCTTCTCGAACCATGGTCTTCAATAGGTTCGGCATTTGTTTGTTAATGTCTTTTGAATCCTTTCAATTCGATCTTTATTGATTCTTTCATAGAATGGTTCCAGGTGTATGGCCACTTACATATAATAATATTTAAAATTGTATATATTAGTGTGTTTTGTTCCTAGTCATGTTTTAATATCTTCAAATTGCATATGTTGTAGGTCATTTGCAGAATGAATATCAATGAAGATTACTCTTCAGATGAGGGGGACCCTGATAGTACCCAACCTCCCAACAAAAATTACCGGACACTTCCCAGTATTATCGCACCAAGCAGACATGTTATCAGCAGGTAGTGTTTTAAAAGATTATATACTTCTAACATCTCATGTTGACTTTTTTTAACCGACTTGTAGACCTTCGAAACTAGAGATCAAGAGAGGAATTGGGTTGTCAAAATTGGTGATGGGTGAGATGCGTGATTATTACAAACCATCATCGCAGTGTTATAATGATGAAATTGTTGTACGAGAGAAGTGGAGGCTATCGTCCCCACCTTAAGGATGTAGTATTTGTCATTAAAATTAAAAATGGAAAGATGTGTCAGAACCAGGAAAAATTTATCCCCCTTTGAAAAGACGAGGGTACCTAAATACACCACAATCTTTTAAATATTAACCTATAAGTCTTATACCTTGTGTGATTGTCTATGGACAATGTAGAGACAATACGACAACAAGATGTTTACTTGACAATAGTTACAGTAATAAAACTGATTGACTATTAGGATCAATGTCAAGTAATTCGGATTAACGTACTTGTGTATTAACTTTATTATAATATATAAAACAATTATAATGCGGAAGTAAAGCAAATAACACAACACAAGATTTTGTTAACGAGGAAACCGAAAATGTAGAAAAACCCCGGGACCTAGTCCAATGTTGAATACTCTCAGAATTAAGCCGCTATATAAAGAACATAATCCAACTTCGTATAGTTAAAGACCAAGTAGACTACCCCAAGCTACTTAGTTTCCTCAGTATCCCCGCGTCTTCGACCTTTTGGTCACACACATAAATCTCAAGAAAAAAGTATATCTTAAGTTGCTTTACCCAGTAAAGTATTTATGCACTTGTTTGTAGGTGAAAATGGTTTATGCTGATTTCGGTAATTGCAGGTGTGAAAGTGAGAAACAATTTAAACCCTAAACAATGCATTGTAAGGGAGTACTTTAGATTCGAGAGATCAATCTGTACAAGTCCGGCCTAAACCAAGAAATGGTTGTTCCAAACTTGCTTCGGTCACAAAATGGAGGAGAAGGGTTGGTTTAGGAAGGGAAGCGAAGAGAGTGTTGAGACCAGAATAATTCTGGAAGAGTAGTACTTGAATTGTATCAGAAGGTGAAAGCTTTGAGAAAGCTAACAAGAGTTGCCTTTATGAGTGTGGTATTTTTCCATGACCAAAAACTTGTATCTCTGGTGGAAATAGGTAAGCCTATCTATACAAGTCTAAAAAAAAACGTACTCTGGCCTCATAAGAAAAGAAAATGGATGAGTTAAATGGGAAGAGGTGGTAACGCCTGGTATTGATGGAATTTGATGGAATTGATGTTCCATAATGAAAGAGCGTTTCACCGTTGCTTCTTTCATTTACTAACCGTCTTATTCTTATTACACTATCTTGAAATGGGCATTTGTGTATGCCGCACACTATAGACCACCAAACCAATACCCTAATGAGTATCCCCCAGTTTGTGTTAATTTCTCGAATAATTTTGGAAAACATGTAGCATGTTGTTGTGTCTTGGCAAGTCAAGCTCGGGAAACTTGCTAGCCTGGTGACCTTCGACGGTCGAGATTTTGCATCTTAAGAGGAGGGGAAACCGTTGATCGTTGCACGCCTTTTTTTTGGTAGCCGCGTAGTGAGGGTCAACGTGGTGGCACGGCTAGGTTGGCATGCCGCCGGCATGGCATGGTTTGGCGTGGCCAAACTTAGGTTTTCGGGCCAAAGGTTACCATGTGTCGTCTGGTAACCTTGGATGGCTAGGATTTGCTCTTGGGATTGAAGGGCAACCATTGATTGTTGCACACCTTCGTTTTGGTAGCTGCATAGGGAAGGCCAACAGGGTGGCACGGCTAGGTTAGGCTTGGCATGTGGGGACAAGGGTTCGCCTTGGGCGTATGGCGTGGTTAGGGCCAAGGCAAGGGTGTTTGGATTGGCATGATGTGACTAGCATGACTAGGATCAAGGCAAAGTGTGTTTGGCATGGCGCGGCTAGGTTTGGTTTGGCTTGGCATATGGGGCCAAGGGTTTTCCATAAGCGTATGGCGTGGCTAGGTCCAAGGCAAGGGCGTTTATCTTGGCATGGTGTGACTAGCATAGCTAGGTCCAAGGCAGAGTGTGTTTGGCATGGCGCGGCTAGCTTGGGCTAGGTGCGGTTTTGGCTTGGCATGCGGGGCCAAGGGTTTTCCATGGGCGTATGGCGTGGCTAGGGCCAAGGCAAGGGCGTTTTGCTTGGAACGGTATGACTAGCGTAGATAGGGCCAAGGCAGGTGCGTTTGGCATGGCGCGGATAGCTTGGGCTAGGTGTGGTTTTGGCTTGGCATGTAGGGCCAAGGGTTTGCCATAGGCGCATGGCGTGACTAGGTTGGGATAGGTGCGTGACCAAGCTAGGTTTTGGGGGCAAAGGTTGTTTGGTAACCTTAGACGGCCATGATTTGCTTCTGGGATTGAAGGGCAACCATTGATTGTAGCACGCCTTCGTTTTGATAGCCGCGTAGTGAAGGCCAGTATGGTGGCGCGGCATGGGGGCATGGCGAGGTGCGTTTGGCATGGCGCGATAGGTGTGGTTGGCATGATTTTCCACTGGCACAGAGGTGCGTCTAGCATGGTTGGCATGCTTTGGGGCGGTCGGTGTGGCTAACATGATTTTCCATTGGCACAGAGGTGCGGCTAGCATGGTTGGCATGCTTTGGTGCGGTCGGTGTGGCTGGCATGATTTTCCATTGGCACAGAGGTGCGGCTAGCATGGTTGGCATGCTTTGGCGCGGTCGGTGTGGCTGGCATGATTTGCCATTGGCACACGTGGGAATTAGGGTTTGGCTTGTCGTAACCCTAATTTGAAAAAGATACCCCGATAATTATTTAGAGACACATTAAAGGTTTCAGTAAATGTGCCTAGTAAATGCTTGTTACCTTAAATATTATGACATCACTGTCTTCTAGGGTTTAGTGTTTTACGATTTTAACCCTAATATAAAAACCACCATCAACAACACTCAACTCATTTAAATCGTATTCCAAACAGTAAATGAATAAATTTGTTTGGTAACCATTTCAATTATCTTTACAGTAAAAAGATATGTTGAGTAGTCGACAAAGGTTCTTTTATTTAATCTAATAAACTCCTTTGTCGGGTAAGATCAATCTGAATCAGTAACTTAGATTCAACAATCAGATTCGGACACAAAAGAATGCCACCAAATGATAGTTTCCGATTAATGAGACTTTCTGATCAAGCCTATCAAAGATAATTCTAATATAAGTCGGATCCCATCCGATTAAGATGTGTGCACAAATTCACAAGATAGAAAAACTAATAAGAAAATCTTCTTCGTCTTCAAATCTTCAATTGTCTTCTTAATATCCTGCACAACACAAACTTGAATCCTCCCCTGATCAATCACACACAGAACGAAGTTCGTTAACAGTGGATTATCACAAGATGCCTTTAGATCTACAGATAGTTCTAAGTATCTCGTTGATACTTTGATCTAGTTTAAATGACCCTTATGTCATAAGAAAAGGCTCTCCTAAATAATCAAACTAGGTGCAATAAAAAATTCAACATCCGTTAGTCAATCAAATCAATAATCAAAAACTAAAATAACAATGCAATTATATAGTTTTCCACCAATGGTACTCGTAGAGCTTCTTGATCCAACATGAGTCTTTAAATGAGCGGTAATAAGAGATTTCGCCTAATTAGGGTACTTTTCTCTCCGGATAGACGGCTCCACCAGAAATAACACGAATAAAGTTTGCCTGGATCTTAGGATAGTTTACAAGAAATGCAAATTCAAGTATTCAAAGACAAGGTTGTTTGGACAACAAGGAAATTCCAAAACCAAAAATATTCTCAAGACAATAAAGTACCTAATTTCGGTTTTCCTATTTCCAATAAATGTCTACCAAATATTCTGAAATCGCTCATAGAATATTTCTATTATTATCATAACACATTTACTAATAATCCTTTTCTAGAGTATATGCTTTAATTGCTGGAAATAATAACATATAAAATTGAAAATCATAATTAAATGCTTTCAATATTTCGGTTTGGGATCACCTTGAGCATCAAGGAATATCTTTGAACAATTAATGATAAGATTTATGTACATGTTCAAAAGATGTCGACATATAGAAGCTTCTCATCTTAGCAAACACTAATTCATAATTCACACACCACCATGAAAAAATGTGTGAAATTTGGAAACTTGGTTTTGTTCTTAGGACCGGTTATACCATTGTGACAGGTTATTGATAAGCATGTAAGTGTTATATTTTATACATATTTATATTAGCTAGGACTTGATATTTTGGTTGATTATACTATTTTAGTGCTTTTATCGAAAGTACAAGCGAATTCGATCATCCAAAAAATAAATGGCGAAGTTAGAGTTACAACGGGGTTTGGGACTAAAAGCACCAATGTTGCATTCATGGCGAGATTTAGCTACAAGCGGTTATGAGAATTATCTATTATTTTCGCACCCGCTCAAGTATCTCACAACATAAACTAAACAAAGAATTGTTTTTCTTTGTTCAAACACATGGAACCTATTAGAGGAAAAGTGTTCAAAATGACCAGAAACAAAATTGTCCACTACGGTCAATTCTGGTCGTCGCTCTCTTGAATCAGTCAAGGTTCTTTCTGCATCTTTTTTGATGATTTATCTTCATCTCTTTGATGACATGTATCCCATTAGGGTTTCTTTGTGATCACATGTGTGATTGTTTTCTTTTAGTCTAGTTTGTTTTTTCACCCCCCTTCTTCCTTCTGCTTCTTGGTGTTATGGCCTCATCATCGAGAGTTTCTCAAGATCCAGACTTTGATGCGATTCTACATCAGATGAGTAACATCATGGTAGAACCGGTAACTCACTGCTATGATGATAATGAAGATGATGCAGAAGATCCAGTAGAATTAAACAGAAATATTATCTTCAAGTTTAACTCAGGTAGATAATATAATCTAAGTACTTTGAATGAGGTATTAGCAAAATCTTGGAAACCCACTGGTACGGTGTCCATTTCAGATCTAGGGATGGGTTTTACATTGCAAAGTTCCAATATCTCTGTGATTTAGAAGCTATGTTACAAGGAACGACATGGTCCATTAAAGAAGATCTTATGTTAGCAGAACACTGTAAAGAAGATCTACTTATTACAGATTATGATTTTAAATACGTTTGCTTCTGGATTCATGTATATGGGTTACCGTTTAGTATGATGAATCCAAGGAAAGTCTTTAATATAGTCCAGAACATTGGAAAACCAGACCCTATTGATTCCTCTCTGGCAGCCAAATGGGGGAAATATGCTAGAGTTCGTGTTCAACTAGATATCACTAAGCTGCTACCAAAAGACATGATCATAACTCTCAAATCAAAAAAGAAGATTCCCATCCAATTTAGGTATAAAAAACTCCCAAGGATGTGCTTCTACTATGGTTTCTTTGGCCATGTTATGAAACAATGTCCCCATCTGTCAAGAATGTTAGAAGATATTCCCAGTTTAAGCTCTGAAGATTTCGCTCTTAAGATGAATGATAAATCCTTTGCGAGATACTCCGAAAAAATTAGAGCCTTCTTCAAATCAAGTAATCCAGGTATCATACATGCTGTGAAAGATGTTCATCAGATCACAAGGTTCAACAACATTATACAGGGACCGTTGATCTCCAAAGATACTACTAAGGGTGAGGATGAAAACACTTGTCATTTACAGGCGACGCTGGCAGAACTTAAGAGGGCAGACAAAAACTTTGAAGCAGTGGCAGACACATGTCATACAGGGAAGTGTACTATTTCTTCCAGGCTAGCGAAAACAACTCTACACCAAGACAAAACGAGTGCAGGCGCAGACACAGAATTGTTTGGCAACAACGTTAACAAAAAGACACATGAGGTAACGATTCTGCCACTTGATCCAAAAAGTTCAGTTTACAAAGATGCTACCACCCAGCGACGGAGCCAAAGCGAGACAAATGGGGTCTGTTGACCCCACTCGTTTTTGAGTTCCAGTGCTAATATGCTTGATATTCTCGTAAAATTAGCCATGAGTGGGGGCAAGTTAGGCAGAATTTTTTTTTAAAATGTCTGTTTAGTTGATTTTGACCCCAGGACTTGTAAATCTTCCCTCCGTCGCTGCTACCACCAAGGTTGTGCTACGTGGAAGGGTAGATAGTAAGAAAGAATCAACAATTACTAAAGGCAATGTTATTTCGGGTACTTCTGATGCTCCACCGGATATTATAACTGACCCATTGGGTTCTGAGAGTCACTGTATATACCAGACCATTAACAAATTAGAGACGGCTATACCAGAAAACCCAAACCCAAGCCATTTAACCTTAACAGCAAATCTGCCATCGACTACCCTGTACCCAAATTTCAATCCATACCCTAAAATCAATTTTGAACAGAAAGAGGCAAAAACGAATCCAAAAGATGAACTATCAAATTCCTCTGTTTCTTTAATTGACAATACTAAGAGAAAGACAGAAGGATGGAAAAGATCTGCAAGAATTAAGACAAAGGATGAGCGATTTCAACAGTGTGCTGTTACTACAATCGGGTCAAAAAGATCTGCTAGTCCTATGGAAATTGATATTCCAGCTAAGAAGAACCCCTCAAATCACAATACTCAAATGGGTGTGGTGGCTTCCCTAAATCAGCCACAACAACAATGTTAATCTTCTCCTGGAACTGTCGAGGATTGGGAAACATCTCGACAGTCCGTAATCTAAAGGCGTTTCTCAGGGCTTGCAACCCTCAAATTGCTTTTCTATCAGAAACACTTTTGAATGAGGTAAAATCAGCTAAACTTTTCTCGTCGCTGAATTTTGATAATTATTACCGTGTTCCTGCCATTGGTAGAAGTGGAGGATTGGCTATTTTGTGGAATGACTGTACCAAGATGGATATTATATGTGCTAATAAAAATGTTATCCATTGTCGTATCCATAACATTCTGGAGAAAGACTGGGATCTTTTCTGTGTTTATGGACCTCCTAATCATCAGCGGAGGAATATTTTCTGGCAGAATTTTTCGCAGTATACTTCTCAAGTTCAGAACCCTTGGTGTTTGGTAGGTGACCTTAATGCTATAGAGTCTATTACTGAAAAACATGGTGGCAAGCAAAGTTTGAATCCGGCTAATCAAGGTTTTAAGGAATTTATTCAAGACAGAAGCTTAATTGATATGGGTTACATAGGTCCAGCGTTCACTTGGTCTAACTGTGCTACTTCAACTGAACCTATATTTCAGAGACTTGATATAGCCTTATGCACAACTGAATGGCTAATGATGTTCAAGGAGAATTGAGTTCTTCATCTTCCCAGAATCAGCAGTGACCATGCCCCCATCCTCATCAATACTCACAGGACAAACAAAAGGAGAAGAAAACCTTCAAACAAGATTGAGTACTACTGGATGGATCACCCTCAATTCCATGATATTGTGGTTAATGCTTGGTCTAATCAAGATGGTGATACTATGAGTAAACTGGAAGGGGTTAGTAAAGCACTTCACAAATGGAGCAGAAAATCCTTCGGCAACATTTTTTAGGCTGTAGAAGATGCTAAAACTGAATTACTTAACTTACAAAAAGAAGCCCATTTAAGAGATACTAGAAATGAAGAGAAAACGTTATGTGAGAAGATCGAATCACTAAACCAAATGCAGTACAAGTATTATGAGCAAAGAAGTAAAGTCCAATGGATCCCCAATGTGGACAAAAATACTCATATTTTCCATCTTACTGCTACTCAAAGGAAGAGGAAGAATCAGATAACTGCCCTTCAATGCACTGATGGAAACTGGATTACTCAAGCTGATGAGGTGGTTGCTCACTTAGTGAATCACTTCTCCTCCCTGTTCAAAAGAGACCCACAAGAGCACAATCATGATATTCAATTCCAAGCTCCAATATTTCTAGATGCAACTGATAATGAAGCCATTACTAGTATCCCTTCTTCTGAGGAGATTTGGTGTGTAATCAAACATATGAAGAATCTTAAAGAACCAGGTCCTGATAGGATGCCGGCCATTTTCTTCAAACGATGCTGGGAATACATTGGTGAAGAAGTCACTTAAACTATCAAAGAATGCTTTGCTTCAGCTTCTCTGCCTCCGGGAATGAACCACACGAATATCTGCTTAATTCCTAAGGTAAAACATCCATCGCTGCCATCTGAATTCAGACCTATAGCTCTGACTAACATCATGTATCAGGTGATTACTAAAATCCTCTCTCAGAGACTGAAGAAACATCTAAACAGCCTAGTAGATCACGCCCAATCAGCATTCATCCCTGGTAGAATGATCATTGATAATATTATTGCTGCCAAAGAAATTTTCCACACCATGTCAACATCTTCTTCTATATTAGGCGCTTATGCACTTAAAATCGATATTAGCAAAGCTTACGACAAGGTCAGTTGGAGATTTCTAAGTCATTGTCTTCGAGCTTATGGAATTATAGGAAAAACACATGAATTGATAATGAAATGTGTCTCTACCGCTTCCTTCTCGTTAGTCATCAATGGCCAGGCTGAGGGATTTTTTACTAGTGAGAGAGGCCTTCGTCAGGGATGCCCTTTATCCCCTTACTTATTCATTTTATGCACTCAAGGGCTCTCTTGGCTTATGCGCACGATGGAAAATAATGCTCTGTACAATGGTTATAAAATTTGTCGTAATGCACCATCTGTGTCTCACTTAATGTTTGCTGATAATCTCATTATTTTTGGTACACTGGACGAGACAACTTTGGACACCCTGCAACAAGTTATTAGTACTTATGCGGCTTGGTCTGGACAGCACGCAAATATGCAGAAATCAGCAATCCACTTTAGTAAAGGAGTTAAGCCTGAGCGAAGAGCAGAAGTTGCAAATGTTCTGGGGGTTAAGCAGATGCAAATTAATGATAAGTATCTTGGACACCAACTCCTCAAATCTCCTTATATAATTGATTCGTATGATTTCTTATCTGATAAATTTGACTCCAAATTAGCCGGTTGGAAAAGAAGTCACTTCTCGCATGCTGGCAGACTTATTATGATCAAACATGTTCTGGAACTTATTCCTCCATATTACATGGCCACTTCTCTCATTCCGAAGAAAGTACTGCAAAAACTTACTAGAACGATGCGGAATTTCTGGTGGGGACACTCAAAATATGTTTAAAAACCTCATTTTATCAACTGGAAAAGGTTTGAACAACCAAAAGAAGTTGGAGGCTTAGGAGTTAGAACTATGCAGCATATCAACAAAGCAATGATTGCCAAGCTAATATGGAAGCTGCTGGAGAATGATACATGCCTGTGGTGCCAACTGATGAGAGCTAAGTATCTCCAAAAAGACAATTTCTGGGAGGTGAAAAAACCGCAGAAAAGCTCCTCTACTTGGTCTGCTATGCTAATCTGCAGAAATGATCTAAAAGATGGATGTTGCTAGGCTGTTAAGAAAGGGGAGAAGATAAAGATCAAAGATGATCCTTGGGTCCCCAATACTCACAACATGAGGCCTGAACTTAAATCAAACTCCACCAACTGCCCCACATATGTAGCTGAGTTGATTCTGCAAAATCCTGTCAGATGGGACGTCGACAAACTTCACCAACTGTTCAACCAGCAAGATGTCAAGAAGATATTAGATATCTGTCTATCAGAGATAAATGGCGAGGCAGCTGAAGACAAGTTATTATGGCTCCATCACCCAAATGGGATCTTCTCTGCCAAGTCCTTTATGAAATCGCTTCAAAACAGATTGCCTTCTTCGTCGAATGATGGTAATACTGAAGAATTCCCCTGGGGAAAATTCTGGCAGGTAAAAGTCTTACCACCCAAAATCCATATTTTTTTGTGGAGACTCCTGAACAATGGCTTAGCAGTAGGAAACAGGCTCTTACATTTCTGGAAAGACACTAATGTTGAATGCAGGCTATGCAATGGGGCTATTGAGTCCATTGATCACCTATTTCTATACTGCCCAGTGACTCAAAACTTCCTTTTTGCATCACCCTTAAACCTCAGAACTGATGAAACCCTAAACCTCTCGGTGCTTCATTATATTAAGAAGTGGTTGCTTGAAGGAGGAGATCTGACCAGACTCAAGCTGGGAGCGTGTCTGATGTGGGTTCTCTGGAAAACCAGGAACGATGTTATATTCAATAAAGGCAAGATTCACTTGGAGAAGATGTTGAAGGATGTTGTTTATTGGTATAATCTGAACTCTTGTGATCTAAACGCATCGACCTTACCAACTGAACAAGACCTGTTAAATTCAGTTGATGGTGTGTGGGTGCCTCCATCTCAACCCAAAACGAAAATCAACTTCGATGGTGCAGCTGGTTCTAAAGGCTATGATTGTGCTGCAGTGGCCAGAAACTCTCAGTCTGAAGTTGACGGATGTCAAACAAGAGTTCTAGAATTCAGATTTCCTGTTGAAGCAGAAGCTCATGGTGCCTTGCTGAGTGTTGAACTAGCTATCAATATGGGGTTACGGCATATTATTGTAGAAGGAGACTCTCTCATTGTGATCAATGCTCTGCGATATCAGCACTCTCCCATTCCTTGGCGAATCAAGAACACCATCTCCAGAATTAAGGAAAAGCTAAGTCTGTTCACCTCTTGCGACTTTAATTTTATCAAAAAGGAAGCCAATGGTTTGGCGCACTCCTTAGCAGCTTATGATGTAGAACATAACCACTCTATGCAGTGGTTATTCCCCTCTCCTTCGTGTATTTCTCACATATTGTGTGAGACTTCTTCTGCTACTTAGTTTTTCTCTTCGTTTTTTGGTTTTTGTTGTCAAAAAAAAAAAAAAAAAAAAGTGTTCATCTCTCTGACCACAGAAGTTTATGGTGTTTCAATCATCACATCCCATTCTTTAATGAACAGAAAGGTCAAGTAGGTGGTGTTCATCTAAACAAGAGTAATTGCATGAGATGGTGGTCGAATGGTGTTAATTTGGTAGCTGCATAGAGATCTCGAGATGGCTGCATAAACGGCCAGTGGTGATGGCTGAAATCAATATAGTTTTTGTAATTGTTAGCATATGAATTTGGGGATATTTAGTATTGCGTTTAGTGGAAGAAGGTTATGTTGGATTCAAGAAGCAAAGCTAGGTCCGAGAATTAGTTGAGAAAAGCGTGAACAAGAAGTGGTGTTGTGGTTGGATGTGAACTGAAATACAGGGAAAGAAAGTTATGATGGGATGTATTGAATGGGTTGTGTCTAGACGAGATGGAGAATGATTGTGCTGGATGTTTTGGAGTTGGACTGTATGATGTGGTTGTTACTGCCGGTGATGTTCTAGATGGTCAGGAGTAGACAGAATAGAAAGTGGTGACGATGGCTAGTACTATGAACACTTGGAGTAAACTGAGAAGTGATGGCAACAGCAAATCTGAGTACCAAAAAGGATGGAATTTGGCTGAGCCTGAGTTGTAAATCAATGGGATTTTTCATGGTTTTGTATTCTCAGACTAGTAGTTGTTAGGAGCTTGGATGAACCGAAGATGGATAAAGGTGGTGTTGTCAGGTTAGAATGGTGGCACTCTCGGTCTCAGCAACATGAATATGAGTTCATGTATGGATGCAGTTTAGGGGTAATAAAGCTATTCGCAGTGGAGATGAAGAAGAGATGGCGGTTGATTCATTTGGTTACAGTGGTGGTGCTTTCTGTAATGAGTATGGTCTTGATTGAATTGTGATTGAAAACAATAACTGGGATTGGGAATGTCGTCTGAAGCAGTCAAGTTTGGGTTTAAACTGGTGTTGTGACCTGAGTTGTTGGATCGGTGGAAAAAGTGATGCTATAGCTAGTCGATGGACAGAGTGTGGTACGTGGCGTGCTATGCTTGAGATTAAGAAGTTTTGGGAAGAGCTGATTTTGGAAATGAGTGTGGGTATTGGACCGGGGCTTGGCATTTCTGCCGGGGCTTTGGTGGTTTTCTTCGCAACAATACCTAGGTATAAATCAACTGACCGGAGACAAAATGAGGAGGCCAGTTTTGGAGTTGCGGCTACATAGCCGAAACCAGATAAGAGAAAAGATGCCGACGGCTAGAGAGATGTAAACAGAAGCAAGAGTTTGGAGCAGCGTGAAGGTTTTAGCCGAAAACAGGAGGAAGGAGATCGACTAGATTGTGGTGACGCGCAATTTATTATTGGTTTAATTTCTTCACTCTTGTAATTTATTTATGGGTTTTGAGAGATCCATTCTCATGTCTTGCTAGAATTATAATTAGGGTTTTACAGTGGAAACCATTTTTAGCGTTAGACAATGATTTAATTGAGAAAATTTGGTGTTAAGCTTTTATGAAGTGAATACATAATTCTTTAATTATGCCTGTAGATGGTGGATTTTCGACAAAGGCTAAAATCGTAAACACATAATTATACGAACTCCTGGTCCAGCAATCAGACGTGAGTATTGAGACACGGGTCTCTCATCGAACCTCTGACTGAGAATACTGTCTCTCAGAGTATATACAAATATGTAGGCTCTTGGCTGGACAACAACATATCTCATGAATACTGAACACTTCAGTAATTATTTCTATATAGAATCACGAGATTGACGGCTCCTAGACAGCTTGCTCTGCTAGTATAGAGCGATAACGTCTTCAGGATACAAACAACAGTTTTCCCCGACTATATAAAGGATATGAAGCTCCAGCAAGCTCATATCAGGATAATTAATGCTCCTAGACAGCTTGCTCTGCTAGTATAGAGCCATCAATTAATTATTCTTAAATTCTTGGATTCATCCAGTGAATTTCTGAAAATATTCAAATATTTTCTGAAAGTATTCAAATATCTTTGTAATATTTCGTTACTTCAATCCATGGTTCTTCCTAGCAGAATTCCATGGGTTAGTAATAAATATTCGACAACACGGGCGTTTGAGCTACCTCCGAGTAATCCCCAATTCAAATGGTGCAGGTATACTCGACGATGATGCACTAACAATCACCGTACGAACAAGTATTTCAAAATACGACGAGACGATGAACCTATGCAAAATAGGAAGGAAAATAATAAATAATCAAAAATTGGCCAAGGCGCTGGGAGCATGGGCCCACTGACCCGGTCGGACGTGCCGTGGTCAATCCCACGTCAGTTTCATATCTTTATCATATTTTTTGTTATTTTCCTTGAGTTCATGAAAATCCTTTCACTTGAACAAATATCTTTCGTTTTGAGGAAATTCCTCAGTTTCATGGTGTTTCCCTCACACCAAGGAAATAATATAAAATTAGGGAAAATATTGTGGGGCCGTGATGGCCAACCGGCCATACCTTGATCATGTCCGGCCCCACACCTCATGGTTCCTCATTATTTTATTATTATTTCCCTAATTTCATGAAAACTCCTTAATCTCATGATATTTCTTTAATCCCATGAAGATAATAATATAAAATTAGGGAAACCCGTGGGACCGATCCCATCCGGCCGGTCATGCCCAAGCCAGCCCCATATGCCCTATTTTATTATTATTATATTTTATGTTTCCTTAATCCCATGAAATTCCTTGATTTCATGATATTTCCTTAAAATTATGAAAACTCCTTGATCTCATGGTATTTTCACAAATCCATAAAAAATATAATATAACATTAGTGAAACCCGTGGGATCGGGCCCAAGCCGGCCGGCCATGCCCTAGCCAGTCCCATACGCCCTTTATTTTATTTTATTATTATTATTTTTAAGTTTTCCTTGGTCCCATGAAATTCCTTGATTTCATGGTATTTCTCTCAAATTATGAAAATTTCTTAAAATCATGGAAAAATACACATAAAATACATAAAATTAAGGAAACTCGTGGGACCGGGCCCAAGCCGGCCGCCATGCCCTAGACGGTCCCACACGCCCTTATTTTTATTATTTAAATATTATTTGCTTCCTTGATCCCATGGAAACTCCTTCACTTCATGGACACTCCTTAATTTCAACAAATTCCTTGATTTCATGTTGTTTTCATAAAATCATGAAAAAATAATATAAAATTAGGAAAAACACCACGAGACCGTGGTCACTGGATGGTCGGCCATGCCTTGGCATCATCGGTCCCGCACTTCATCATTCCTTAATTTTATAATTATTTTCCCTCATCTCATGAAGTTTCCTCGGTTTCAGCAAAACCCTAATTTTGTCATATTTTCTCAAATGGATGTTCAACTGCACGCCAAAAAATATCAAAATTCTCAGGATTGTGATACAGACATGTTGATGACGTGAGAATGTTACCTTGACCGAATAGGGTTGGCTCCTTGGCTCGCAATGATCCGGTCCCATGTATTTTCACGATTTGACCTAATTTGCACAATTAGGTCCAAAACTCTTCCAAATAATTTTGGATTTTCATGGAATTATCGTCAGTTGATCCCATGAACACCTAGGGCCGATTTCATGACCCCTTGTTCGGTCCCTCACCTCTTCATAATTAATTAGGTTTTATCACCTAAGGCTCGGACGAGCATTTTTCGAATAAATGATTAAACCAGCATTTGATCATTCTTTCATCAACAAATCACCAACTCTTCAAGAGGCCTTGGCATTTGCTCACATGAGCATACGGGAGTTACATGGTTGATTCACGGTTCAATGTATCCGGTCCCTCCTTCATCCCATGGCTAATTTTCAATTAACCATGAATTGTTCATCAATTGATCAAATTAGGGTTTCTGAGTCCAAGGATCATAATTCCAGATTCAAACACTAATAATTTTACAACGATCTCATGATCAGTATTCTTATTAATTATGCTCGGTTCAACTACCAGCATTTTAATTAATGTTTTATTTTTGTCACACTACCAATAATTCGTCAGATGAGCAACACTTGCTCAGATGAGCAATATTTGCTCAAATCAAGGAATATTGGTTCAATATTCAGCAATTCATCGAATGAGCAATACTTGCTCGCCTCAATGTCATAATTTCACCTCTGTCTCAGCAGACACGTTTAATTAATGAGTTTCAGAACATCTTTGCAAACCCTGTTCAACTCAGCAAATACATGGACTTATCGTCCCGTTAAGTCATGAAGTCAGCAACTGACTAATTAACCACGATACGTCAATCGTGTAACTTGGGGGGATATTAACTAGGGTTTTGGTCTGGCGGTCCACGACACATGTGTTCATACTTATTTGAAGGGATTAACAAAGTAGTGGGTGGAAAATCGACCAAGTCTCCGCACGATGAGTAACTGGTTTCAAACACGATTTCCATTTCCCCACTCCTTGATTCCATCAACTGTCAGACTTCATGGGATCATGGTGTCTACAATTCCAGCAATATAAATAAGTCTCTGAATCATGATTGAAAACAGAACAACAAAAAAATCTCACGTCTCACTGACAATACGAGATCAACAACTCATCAATTGAGCAATTACTCTCAACTGAGCAATTTCAATCATTCAGAACTTATCTTATTCAGAATTCACAACACACCTACAATCTTTGATTACCATTGATTCCACACATTTCTTAGCTTCCCTCCTACAGATCAACCCATCCTCTCTTGTGACCGAATTTACTCTGGAACGACCATTGTCTTGGTTTATGCCGGAGTACTACAGATTGATCTCTCGAATTCAAAGCACCCCATTTGCAGTGGTGCATTTGTGTGAGGTTAAACATTTTGCTCGGTTCAAGAAGTCCCTTCCGTACGGTCATCTCCATAATTCCTTAAAAACCAGCAAATCGTTTTTCCCCATCTACAATGCCCTATTGATTTTATTGAGAATAATTGTTGTTGCTTCACTGGCTTTGTGTGATATAAGATCCTAAGTACATAATATATATAGTTTTGCAATTCTGTTTGTTATAGTGTTTGATAAAACGTGCTTAGGTTAAATCATTTGATGGGTTATACTTAGACGACGCAAATAATAATCGTACACCTATTAATATAAAGTTTTTATAACTTGCTTGTCATTATAGTTTGATAAGCCATGCTTGGGAATACTTGGATGGGTTATACTTATGAGATGCAAGTGATTTTGGAGAGATTTTACCTATAATAGGTGTAGCAATAGAACAAAGAATTAGAAATATATTCAGAATTACAAGTTCTCTTCAGTCTTGAATAGAAATAATGGTGGACGTCGTAGACCCTGGTTACCGACTCTTTCCTTGTTAAAATCTTAATTTTAAAATTCCCGAAAAACATCATTTCTGGTTAGTCAATTAGGAATATTAGTTATTGGTTTTTCGCCGATCCCTATGGGTTCGACCCGTACTTTCCGTTGTCTACTTGTTAGACGTCGTGTGATAACGGTTATTATAATATAGGTATCCCTGAATCCTATCAATTTTTGACGCCGTTTCCGGGGAGCGGATGTGGATTATTGTAATTAATATTTTTGATTTTGTAAGTATAGTTAGGTTTTCTGTTTTATTTTATTTTATTTTGTACAATATTTTTATTTTTGTTTTAGAATTTCTTTTTCCTTTTGACTTGTTTTCTGTTTTAAAATTTTGTTTCAGGTACCTTCTTGAGGATGACGACTCTTTCTCAGAAGACGTCATCTTAGATGACAATTGCGGAATATATGTATGGGCCATGGTACAAGAAAAATTGTGCTTATAATCGTCTCAGGTATGAAACTTGGAATCCACGTAATTTCGATATGGGTGGTTATTCAAATGAGTATCAACCCCAATGATATAAAGATGATTTTCGAACATGGTAAGTCAACAATCACATAAAATGATATATGAGCAGTTTTATAAACACACACCTGCTAGTTTGGAACAAAGATTCAGAGCTCTGAAATGCCAAAGATTATATGTTGATGATGATTAGTCTTGTAGTGACTCTCTGTTCCAGACAGAACATATAGATGACCTTGTGGATGATTGTGTAGATAATTTTCCTAATGTCGTAGATGAATCTATCTCACAAGATCATTCACCTGACTTATAGGTTGTTTCTAGACGCCTAGACTTCCAAAAGTTACCTAATTTAGGGTATGAATTGTGTTCTTCTAAGATTTTGTTGGAATACTTTGCATCCAAGAACCCAAAGGACTTCCTTGTTCCTGATACCGTGCATGAGCCAATTGATACTTCCCCAGTCCAAATAGTATCTCCATATTTTGTTCTTTACTCACTTCCATGTGAAGTAAAAACTAGGTTTGGAGGTAACTTTTTCTTTTTGATAGTTTCACCTTCTTCAAGATATCATAACATAAGTGCGAAGCTTTCATTTGTAAATATTGTATTTTGGGTTGATCCCCAAATTTTTAGGTTATTAGTTTATGAGGATCCTTTATGTACATTCCAATAGGTGTATCTAATGTTCTTGTTTATTTTTATTTGTTTACTTTTTGCATATCATTTTAGAAATTTCCCATCTTAATTTCTAAGTTGGATGACTCATTTATATTGAGGACAATGTAATGTTTAAGTGTAAAGGAATGGTTGAGCATTTGGATTTTTTTTTATAGGTTCTCACTTTTGTTAAGAATTAAAAAAAAATGCATATTATGACCATCTGTTGAGCGAGTCTCAAGAAGAAAAAAAACATTATATAATATGATATGATCAGCTGTTGAACGGATGTTTCTCTCCGTCTCATAGTTTAGCAGACATTTCTCCACATCCAGATATTGAGCAGATATTTATCCAGTTGTACAGCGGATCTTTCTTATCTATCCGTTGTTGAACGGATATCACTCTTCATATGTTGAGTGGATATTTATCTAGCTTTGGAGCGAATATATTCTTTGTTTTGATTGAGGACTAACAAAATATAAGTGTGGGGGTGTTTGATAAGCATGTAAGTGCTACATTTTATATACATATTTATTTGATATTTCGGCTAATTTCATTGTTTTAGTGCTTTTATAGAAAGTACAAGCGAACTGGATCATCCCAAACATAAATGGCGAAGCTTGGAGTTACAATGGTTTTTGGGACTAAAAGCACCAATGTTGCATTCAAGGTGGTGAGATTTAGCTACAAGCGGTTATGAGAATTATCTATATTATCGCACCCACTCAAGTATCTCACAGCATAAACTAAACTCTTGGATTTGATGATAATGTCCTTGGAGAGAAAATGTTCTCCAGGATTTCACTTTATATCAAAATAATATCTTTTAGAATTACAAGAGTTAAGGTGGAGATTATTCCCCTTATTCTAAATACGGTAAGATAATAATATTTATTCTATTACACCCCCTTAGTCTGAGCGGGAGAGGAGCAAACGCTAAGACTAGACCGAAAACGATCAAATAGCTGACGAGGAAGTCCCTTGGTGAAGATGTCAGCATACTGGTTTTCAGAGGGAACGTGAAGAACATGAATGTCACCAATACGAACGCATTCACATACAAAGTGTATATCAATTTCCACATGCTTGGTGCGATGATGTTGAACAGGGTCTCCATACATATAAATCACACTCACATTATCACAGTATACAATAGTAGCACGTCGTAGAGGAAGATGAAGCTCTAGAAGGAGGTTGCGAAACCATGTAGTTTCAGCAACAACATTTGCTACCCCCGGTATTCAGCTTCAGCACTGGATCGAGAAACTGTCGCCTGACGTTTGGATGACCATGAGATGAGGTTGTCACCAAGAAAGACGCAGAAACCTGAAGTCGATCGACGAGAATCAGGATATCCCGCCCAGTCAGCATCAGAGTATTTCGTTAATCCAGAAGTAGCAGAGACCGAGATAAATAAACCGTGATGAATTGTGCCCTGAAGATAGCGAATGATTCTCTTAAGGGCCTGCATGTGAGGCTCTCGTGGGTCGTGCATGAATAAGTATACATGTTGAACTGCATATGAAATATCTTGCCGGGTGAAGGTGAGGTACTGTAATGCTCCAGCCAGGCTTCTGTATAGAGTGGGATCCTTAATCATAGGACCAGAAATAGCACTGAGCTTGGAGTTGGTGTCGACCGGAGTAGCCACTGGGTTACATTGTGTCATGGAGGCACGAGCAATGATGTCCTGAGCATATAATGACTAAGACAAATATAATCCAGAAGATGACCGAGTGACAGTAATACCCAGAAAATGATGTAGTGGTCCAAGGTCAGACATGGAAAATTCCCGTTTCATTAAATCAATGAAGCGGTGTAGGAGAGTATTGTTAGATGCAGTCAAAACAATATCATCTACATATAGCAGTAAGTATGTCGTATCTGATCCAGATTGATAAACAAATAGTGATGGATCACACACACTACCACGAAAACCACAACTAGTAATAAACTTGGCAAACCTCTGAAACCACGCCTGAGGATCCTTCTTGAGACCATATAGGGATCTGCATAGTCGACATACATAATCAGGGTGGTCAAGGTCAACAAATCCCGGGGGCTGATGCATATAAACTGTCTCGGTCAGATCACCATGGAGAAAAGAATTCTTGACATCTAGCTGATGAATTGGCCAAGAACGCGAAGTAGCAATAGTAAGAACAATACGAATAGTAGCAGGTTTGACAACCGGACTAAACATTTCAAAATAATCAACCCCAACCTGCTGAGATTTACCATTAGCAACAAGACGGGCCTTGTGTCGCTGCAAAGAACCATCAACATTAAATTTGTGGCGAAATAGCCACACTGAACGAATAACATGAGTATCACGTGGTCTTGGTACAAGTTCCCACGTATTAGTTTTCAACATAGCATTGTACTCATCTTTCATGGCGGCATTCCAATTAATATCCCTAAGAGCATACAAGTGAGAGCGAGGAATTGGGGAGATATGGCATAAAGTTTGGACATGAAGATTGAGTTAGTGGATTGGTTTGTAAATGCCATGGGAAGCTCTAGTCACGGGACGAGAAGTAGTAGGAGTTGGAGGTGTGGAAACAGTATTGGGTGGAGGAACAATATTGGGTGGATTTACAGTAACGGTGGAAGGAGCAGGTTATGGAGTTATTGGGACAGTAGGTGCCGGAATGCTGTCTGCAGCTATTGAGACGGTGCAGTGAGGAACTGACTCAGAAGTGGACCGCAGTGGGGACAAAGAGGGAAGTTGAACGGACGCTGGAGGAGTAGGTGTTTGGATGGACGTATAAATGGACAGATGGGGAGTAGTGGTTTTGTCTGACAAAGAGGGAAGTTTAACAGACATTGGAAATGACGCCGAAGGGGACAAAAGTGGGGACTGACGTGAATGAGTAGTGGAAGTGGACATACGTGAATTAGTGGACATACGTGAATGAGGAGTGGAAGTGGACATACGTGAATTAGTGGAGATGTTTGACTGTCGCAGAGAAGGGAAGGTGAAAGGACGTGTAGTAGGTGATTGGACTGGAGTGTTTTGGGGGTTCTGAGTTGTTGTGTGATAAGAGGAGATGGTCCGACCGTGAGGAGGAGTGTACGGTCCAGGGAAGGTGGTAGTTGGTTGGAGTGTGGAAGTTTCAGTAGATGGGTAAGATAGATCATAGGAAGGATGAATGAGATTGGAAGGGGGAGACTCGTCATTAGAAGAAGCATTTGGATGGAGATTTATGATGGGAAAGACATTTTCATCAAAAGTTACATGACGAGAAATAATTATTTTATTTGTGGTAAGATCAAGGCAGCGGTACCCACGGTGGTTGGGAGGAAAACCAAGAAAGACACATCTAGTGGAACGAGGGGCAAGTTTGTGAGGAGTTGTGGATGAGAGATTAGGATAGCAAAGGCAACCAAAGGTACGTAGATGTTCATACGTTGGTTGTCGTTGATAAAGAATAGACACTGGTGATTGAAAATTAAGGACTTTGGTGGGTAGAAGATTATGTAGATAGACTGTCATATGAAGAGAGTAGACCCAATATTTGGGGGGAACGGAAGCGTGAGACAAAAGAGTTCGGGTAATATCATTGACACGGCGTATCATGCATTTGGCCTTGCCATTTTTGGATGAAGTTTGGGGGCAAGAGAAACGAAAAACAAGACCATTGTCTCGAGCAAAGGAATGAAAGGAAGAGTTGTCAAATTCACGGCCCATGTCACATTGAAAACATTTTATTTTACGTTCAAATTGAGTTTGAACGAAAGAACGAAACTCCAAAAATTTGCTATAAACTTGGGACTTGAATTTCAAAGGGTAGACCCATAGATAGTTGGTAAAATCATCAAGCAATATAAGATAATATCGAAAACCGGTATCGATATGTAATGGAGAGATCCATAAATCGCTATGTATGATATCAAAAGGTGCAAAAGTAATGGAATTAGATTCATAAAATGGCAATCGAACATGTTTACTAACTTGACATGAATGACAAAGTTGAGAAGAATTATTCTTATTACAATGAATAGAATTATTTTTGCGTAAGAAATCTAAAATTGTCTTGCCAGGGTGGCCAAGGCGGCTATGCCAAATATCTGGCGAAAAAGCAGTAAAGGAAATGGGAGAAGGATGGGACGATTTTGTAGGTGGTACGGCAGAGTTGGTGATAGGGTAGAGCTCCCCGGAACTATTGCACCGAAGGATAATCCTCCTAGAACTCAGATCTTTCACATAAAAACCAGATGAATCAAACTCAACAGACACACGATTATCAGTGGTGAACTTACGAACAGAAACTAAGTTTTTTATAATATCGGGAACAACAAGAGTATTTTTGAGTTGAAGGGTGCGAGAAGGGAGGTTTATGAGCTTGGTACCACTAGCGGTAACTGGAATGCTATTGCCATTGCCAACTAAAATAGACCGTACAGTACTAGAATCAGTAACGTTATGTAAAGTACCTGAATCAGAAGTGAGATGTGAGGTAGCACCGGTATCCATGTAGAAAGCATCATCGGATTGTTGTAGATGCATAGAACTATATGCCTCAGCAATGTCTGTGAGCTTCAGTTGTTCCGTCGCCATTGATTTTAATGGTTTAGAGAAAATAGGATCGTAGAGGGGCTGATACCATCTTGGATTTGATGATAATGTCCTTGGAGAGAAAATGTTCTCCAGGATTTCACTTTATATCAAAATAATATCTTTTAGAATTACAAGAGTTAAGGTGGAGATTATTCCCATTATTCTAAATACGGTAAGATAATAATTTATTCTATTATAAACAAAGAATTTTATTTATTTGTTCAAACACATGGAACCCATTAGAGGAAACGTGTCCATCTCTCTGACCACAGAAGTTTGTGGTGTTTCAATCACCACATCCCATTATTTTACGAACAGAAAGGTCAATCAGGTGGCGTTCATCTAAACAAAAATAATTGCATGAGATGGTGGTCGAATGGTGTTGATTTGGTGGATGCATAGAGATCTTGAGGTGGCTGTATAAACGGGCAATGGTGATGGCTGAAATCAATACATTTTTGGCGATTATTAACATATGAATTTGGGGATATTTAGTTTCGCGTTTAGTGGACGAAGGTGTTGTTGGATTCAAGAAGAAAAGCTAAGTCCGGGAATTAGTTGAGAAAAGCGTGAACAAGAAGTGGTGTTGTGGTTGGATGTGAACTGAAATACATGGAAAAAAAGTTGTGATGGTTTGTATTGAATGGGTTGTGTCTAGACGAGATGGAGAATGATTATGCTGGTTATTTTGGTTAGAGATGGTATGTATGATTTGGTTGTTACTGCCGGTGATGTTCTACCTGGTCAGGAGCAGACAGAATGGAAAGTGGTGATGATAGCTAGTACTATGAACACTTGGAGTGAACTGAGAAGTGATTCCTGCTGCTGTAGCTTGGGCTCTCTGGAATGAGAGGAAAAACAGAACTTTCAAAGAAGATTACACTTACCAAACAGATTTAGACTTAGGTATTGAAGCTAAGTCCCTTGTTCTGGCTTGGTCTTCAGCTTCTGGTCATGGACTCCATTTGAATTTTTCTCATTCCGTCCTTAACTGGGATAATATTTTTTTATGTAATTTTGCTTTCTTTTCCCTACCTCTGGTAGACTTGTAATTTGTACATTCTTTCTTTGAATATATCTCTCTTTCAATCCAAAAAATAAAAAACTGAGAAGTGATGGCAGAAACAAATCTGGGTACCAAAAAGGGTGGAATTTGGCTGAGCCTTTGTTGTAAATCAATGGGATTTTTCATGGTTTTGTATTCTCAGTCTAATAGTTGTTAGGAGCTTGGAAGAACAGAAGATGGATATAGGTGTTGTTGTCAGGTTGGGGTGATGGCACTCTCAGTCTCTGCAACAGCAATTATGAGTTCATGTATGGATGCAGTTTGGGGATAATGGAGCTATTCGCAGCGGAGATGAAGAAGAGTTAGTGGATGATTCATTTGGTTGGATCAGTGGTGGAGCCATGTTTATTAAATCGGGGGGGGGATAAAAAAAATACAATGAAGCACGTCGAAGGCCTCCACAAATATTTTATGGAACTGATGAACTGAAGTAGTGGAAGGGGGTGCAACAGCTATGATTGGTGGCTATTAAAAGTCTTATAATATGATCAAGTGAAATTTTAAGAAATAAGAATTATGTATATTTGAATTTAATGGAGTTCCGAAATAATCACTAGGACTAATAAGTCTAGAAGAAGAAGAAGGAAAAATGATATTTTTCATCAAGAAAAAGAAGAGAAACAAAATCTTACAAGCCACCCCCAAATTGCTGAAACCAAAAGAGAAATTTCAAATAGATTTTAGGAAGAGACGAAGACTTAAATTTGCTTAGGAACATGTTTGCCAAGGAAAACAGCTCCGGCCACCAAAAGACACCAAATAGCCAAATAAAGTGATCTTAGGGGAACGCACACCTACCAGAAATGTTTGCACCAGATATAAACAAATTTGGAACGGATTTTAGGTGATCAAAATCATTGACCAAAAACAATGTTAACCACGTCGTTGCCTTAATGGTCATACTAGTAATCAGCTACCGGAAGCCTTTGAACTATATAACTAGTGTCCATTGCGTCCCTTAAATTGGTGAACTTAAAGATAAATATGACGAATGAAAGACAAACTCCCCAAGTCCTCAAAAGTAATTAATATCTTATATTTATATTCAGGTGATTTTAACGGTAAATATGACAGGGGAAGAAAAATTCCCCATTAAGACAATATCAAAAGTAATTAACAATGGTATCGAGAAGCCTGGCAGTAAATTATACTTCCTCCGTCCCACTATTAGATGACCTACTTAGTTTAAAGTTTTGTCCCACTATTAGTTGACATATTTCATTAAACAAAGGATATTTCTAAAATTACCCTTTTTATTGATTATCGGTAGTATAAGAAATATGTATAATTTGATATCCATGTTTATATTCATTGCGTAAGTATTTTAAAATGCTTTTCAATGATACAAAGTTTACGAAAATCCATGGTATAGTTTGAGAGATAAATCATTTCGAAATTTTACAAATTACTATCATAAGGGTATAATTGTAAAAAATACTCCCATTTTTTCCTTGCATTAATAATTGTGCAAATTTGAACTAGGTCATCTAATAGTGGGACGGAGGGAGTACTAAGTTATTACCCTTTTTTTTTTTTGAAAACTAATACCCTTTGTTCTGACAGGAAAAATCATAGATATTAACTGTGTTACTACCAATACTTGTCTTTAGAGAAGTATTAAAGGAAGACTCACTCAACAGTTCAATTATACTTTTGTCTTAAAAATTCAAACGCTTCCATGAATCCTGATATCCACTAGTCGATCTCCATTTCCGACACACTCCACCGGCTAGACAAAGATTTGAACTATCCAAGAACGAGAACACCTGCAAATCAAACAACAAACATGAGATCAAAATGAAACAAAATTAGATACACCAAAACATATGTACACATATTCGCATGCATCACATTGTTAGAGCATATCTCGGTTAAACTCACCTAACGTTGGTATGTCAAGTTTGGTTGTCATATTTTAGTATCAAAACTCATCTAAAGTCACTTAATTAAATACTAGAGTCAACTTCGTTTAGGTTAGACTAGAAAGTTTAGGAATGTTGAGACATACAAGTATTACTCCGAAGACCTGCAAATGCGAAGAAGTAATGAACTACAACGACGACATCATCCTTCCACTTGAGGTTAGTAATATTGACTTGAACTGTTTCATTCCTAACGTATCTTTCAAGTCGTGCTATATTGAAAACATAACTGCGAAGCTGTATATACTGTGCATATTGTATATAATACTCTAGTGATGATACATGATCATAATAGTATAATTAGACTATGAAGTATAACGCTTATCTTTCGAACTTTGTAGATTATGTGTATGGGTTAATAGTGAATATTTCATCCTATGAAACAATGTTTTACATTTGTTTAAAGGAAGTACATTCATGAAATTGTTTCTTGAATCGAAAGGAAAATCAATAGGCTTATTGGTCTAGATATTCATTGCATATCTTTGGATGACCAATATGTGTGAGTTGGTAGAACCGATCTTAACTCAGGTTACGTATCTTGGTATAACCGATCACAATGCCTAGACTTATGATTTGGTATGACCAGTCCTTGTAATTGGTGTAACCGATCCTAAGTAATAACCATGAGTATGATCTATCCTTGTAATTGGTGTGACCGATCATAAGTATTGTGTGATCGATCCTTGTAATTGGTGTAACCGATCCTAATGACTGGTGTGACCGATCACAAGTAGATACCATGTGGAGATGGAATTGATCCTTGTAATTGGTGTAACCAATCCTAGTGACTAGTGTGACCGATCACAAGTAAGTACCATATTTAGGCATAACCGATCCTAGTGATTGGTATAACCGATCCGAACCCATGTATGTGACTTTGTAGGACCGATCACAATTAACCATTGTGATTTGGTATGACCAATCACATAGTAGTCTTGGAATACTGGCAAACCAATTTCAAACTTGTTTGGAAGTGTGGTATAACCGATTCTAAGATGCAAATCCATTTAAATATGAAATAAGGATTTGCAGTGAAAAGATGTCAACATACTTTGAAGACGAGTAGTAACTCTTATCATTTATTGTTCAAACATATTCCTTGGTACTCAAGGTGATCATGTGCCGAAATAAATTAAGAATCTTTTAATTAAGGTTTTTAGTTTTATATGCTTTAAGTACCAAAGAATTAATACATAGCTCTAGAGAATAAAAATTAGTAATGTGCATTTACTAATTGAAGATTCTCTATTAAGAGATTTCAGAAATATTGGTGTTGATGGTGGATCTTTGACAAAGGCTAAAATCGTAACCTTACATATTCCTGATCCAGTAGTCAGGCGAATATTGAGACTCGTGTCTTTTCGTTTAAGCATGAAAACTCATGCCATGATGACCTCTAACTGAGTGTATTGCCTCTCAGAGCATACATATGCAGTCTCTCAACTGAGACCACGGCATATTTCTTTAGCTGGCAAATTTCAGTAATTACTTTTATGTATAATTGAAATGATTGGATGGCTCCTAGATGTATTAATCACTAGTATAGAGAAATAACGTCTTCAGGATGTCGCAATGTTCCCTGACTTTACAGAATAAACATTCAAATCGAGTATTACGCTTCAACTAGATCATACCTCAATTTTCGAATAATTATAATGCTCCTAGACAGACTGCCTGCTAGTATAGATCCATCAATTAATCAATTAATTATTTCTAGTCGCAAGATTCATCAATCGAATTCCTAGAAAATATTCTGCGTTCCTCATAATATTTCATTACTTCAATTCATGGCTCTTCCCAACAGATTTCCATGGGTTAGTAATAAATATTCAACGTACGGGAATCTGAGTCACCACCGAGTAAGACCCGAGGAAATGGTGCAAGTGTGACGAGCATTCAAAAATACGAACAAACGAGGAAACCTATGCAAAATAGGAAAGAAAAGTAATAATAATAAAATATTAAAGAAGCGCCTAGGGGACCGGGCCCACCGGTCGGACAGTCATGCCGCCATGGCCGGTACCATGCCTATTTCTTTATTTTATCTAATTTTATTATTTTTCCTTGATCTCGTGAAAAACTCCTTCATTTGAGCAAAACTCCCAGCTTCATCGTATTTCCTTCACATGATGAAAATAATATAAAATAGGGAAAGGTATCGCGGGACCGGACCTACTATCCAGACGTCCATGCCCTCGCCTTGGCCGGTCCCACACCTTATAATCCCTTATTTTATTATTATTATTACCTTCATCTCAAGAAACTCCCCCGTTTGAGCAAAATCCTGATTTCTCCATATTTTCTCAAATATTGCTCAAACGCGCACCAAAAAATACCAAAATTCTCAGGACTAGACATGGAAACATGAGCATGTTACCTTAATCGACCATGGTCAGCCCTTTGGCTTGCAAGAATCCGGTCCCACATATTTTCATAATTTGACCTAATTTATTCATATTAGGTTCAAAACTCTTCCAAACAACTTGGACTTTCATCAAACGATCGTCAGTTGTCCCATGACCACTAGTGCCGGTTACATGACCCCTTGGTTGGTCCCTCACTTCTCCATAATTAGGTTTTATCACCTAATGCTCAAACGGGCACTATTTCAATAAATGATTAAACCAGCATTTAATCATCCTTTCACCAACTAGTCTTAAAGGGACTTTGGTATTTGCTCACTCGAGCATATGGGCACTAAATGGTCGGCCCATCATCCCATGTATATGGTCCCTCTCTCACTCAATGGTTGATTTTCAATAAATCATCAATTGATCAGCAAATTGACGAAAATTAGGGTTTAGAATCTAATGTTCCTCAAAGCGTAATTATGAGCAGGTTCAAACACTAATAGTTTTATGTTGATCCCATAATCAACATTTTAATCTATTATACTCGTTCTAGTTGCCAGTATCTTAAATTAATATTTTATTTGGTCCCGCTACCAATAATCCATCAAACGAGTAATATTTGCTCAAACTAGGAATAATGATTCAATCAATCAGATATTCACGTAGAATACACAACACATCCGCAATCCTTTATCATTGATCTCACACATTTCTCAACTTCCCTCCTATAGATCGACCCATCCTCTGTTGTGACCAAATTGACTCTGGAATGGCCATTTTCTTGGTTTAGGCCGGAGTTCTACAGATTGATCTCTCGAACTCAAAGCACTCTTATGCAGTGCATCTGTTTGCAAAAGTTTAAAGCAATTTTCTCGGTCGAGAGTCTCCTATGTATGGTCATCTCTCCACTTTCCTAAAAAAAATAGCAAATTGTTTTCTCTTATCAACAATTGGACAAGAATTTATTAGAATTAGGAAAATCGAATTTGGGCATTCATTGCATATCTTGAGAATATTTTCGGTTTTGAAAATTTCTTGGTTTCCAAACATGCTTGGTCTTCCTAAGTTTGCAATTCTAGCAAACAATTCTAAGAGTCAGGAAAACTTTATTTTTTGTTATTTCTGGTGAAGCCGTCTATTCGGAGAGGAACGTATCTTAATTAGGTGAAATCTCTTACGACCGCTCGTTTAAAGACTTCTATAGGATTAAGAAGCTCTACGAGTACCGTTGGTGCGAAACTAGATAATTGCGGTGTTATTAGTTTTTGATTGATTTGATTAACTAACGGTTGTTTAAACTTTGATTGCACCTAGTTTGTTTATTCTTGAGAATCTTCTCTTATTATATAAAATTCACTTAGACTAGATCAAAGTATCGACGAGATATTTAGAGTTTTTGTTAGATCTAAATACATCTTGTGATAATCCATTGTTAACAGACTCCGTTCTGTGTGTGATTGATCACAAGAGATTCAAGTGATGTTGTGTAGGTTTTGAAGATTAAAGAAGATTTGAAGACGGAGAAGATTTCTTATTGGTTTTCATGTCTTGTGAATTTAGTGCACAAACCTTAATCGGCTAGGATCCAACTAGAATCGATTTATCTTTGATAGATCTAATTGATTAGTTGCGTGAGATCGGCATCGCTTTATAGTTTCTCTTTGAGATCTATATTGGTTGATTTCGAATCTATACTTGATTATTTTGTTAGTTAAATTTAGATTGATCTAACTATAAAAAGTACGTATTTTATTAGATTAAACGGAAGCGCCTTTGTCAAACAACTTATCTATATCTTGTAGAAAGATTGATTAGAGTGGTTACCAAACAGATTCTTCCTTTTTTGTTTGGAATACAATCCAAAGGACTTGTTATTCATGTGTGTGACTCTAGAAGTCGAAGGCGCAGGGATACTGAGGGAACTAAGTAGCTAGGGGTGGTCTGCTTGGTCTCAACTATACAAAGTTGGTATTAGATTTTGTATAGCTTCTTAATTATGAGAGTATTCAAAACTGCACTAGGTCCCGAGTTTTTTTTTGCATTTGCGGTTTCCTCGTTAACAAAATCTTGTGTTGTGTTATTTACTTTACTTCCGCATTATAATTGTTTTATATTATAAATAAGTCTCTGAATCATGATTGAAAATAGAACAACAACAAAATCTCACGTCTCACTGACAATACGAGATCAACAACTCATCAATTGAGCAATTATTCTCAACTGAGCAATTTCAATCATTCAGAACTTATCTTATTCAGAATTCACAACACACCTACAATCTTTGATTACCATTGATTCCACACATTTCTTAGCTTCCCTCCTACAGATCAACCCATCCTCTCTTGTGACCGAATTTACTCTGGAACGACCATTGTCTTGGTTTAGGCCGGAGTACTACAGATTGATCTCTCGAATTCAAAGCACCCCATTTGCAGTGGTGCATTTGTGTGAGGTTGAACATTTTGCTCGGTTCAAGGAGTCCCTACCGTACGGTCGTCTCCTCAATTCCTTAAAAACCAGCAAATCGTTTTGCCCCATCTATAATGCCCTATTGCTTTTATTGAGAATAATTGTTGTTGCTTCACTGGCTTTGTGTGATATAAGATCCTAAGTACATAATATATATAGTTTTGAAATTATGTTTGTTATAGTGTTAGATAATATTTCGTTACTTCAATCCATGGTTCTTCCTAGCAGAATTCCATGGGTTAGTAATAAATATTCGACAACACGGGCGTTTGAGCTACCTCCGAGTAATCCCCAATTCAAATGGTGCAGGTATACTCGACGATGATGCACTAACAATCACCGTACGAACAAGTATTTCAAAATACGACGAGACGATGAACCTATGCAAAATAGGAAGGAAAATAATAAATAATCAAAAATTGGCCAAGGCGCTGGGAGCATGGGCCCACTGACCGGTCGGACGTGCCGTGGTCAATCCCACGTCAGTTTCATATCTTTATCATATTTTTTGTTATTTTCCTTGAGTTCATGAAAATCCTTTCACTTGAACAAATATCTTTCGTTTTGAGGAAATTCCTCAGTTTCATGGTGTTTCCCTCACACCAAGGAAATAATATAAAATTAGGGAAAATATTGTGGGGCCGTGATGGCCAACCGGCCATACCTTGATCATGTCCGGCCCCACACCTCATGGTTCCTCATTATTTTATTATTATTTCCCTAATTTCATGAAAACTCCTTAATCTCATGATATTTCTTTAATCCCATGAAGATAATAATATAAAATTAGGGAAACCCGTGGGACCGATCCCAAATGGCGGTCATGCCCAAGCCAGCCCCATATGCCCTATTTTAATATTATTATATTTTATGTTTCCTTAATCCCATGAAATTCCTTGATTTCATGATATTTCCTTAAAATTATGAAAACTCCTTGATCTCATGGTATTTTCACAAATCCATAAAAAATATAATATAACATTAGTGAAACCCGTGGGATCGGGCCCAAGCCGGCCGACCATGCCCTAGCCGGTCCCATACGCCCTTTATTTTATTTTATTTTATTATTATTTTAAGTTTTCCTTGGTCCCATGAAATTCCTTGATTTCATGGTATTTCTCTCAAATTATGAAAATTTCTTAAAATCATGGAAAAATACATATAAAATACATAAAATTAAGGAAACTCGTGGGACCGGGCCCAAGCCGACCGCCATGCCCTAGACGGTCCCACACGCCCTTATTTTTATTATTTAAATATTATTTGCTTCCTTGATCCCATGGAAACTCCTTCACTTCAAGGACACTCCTTAATTTCAACAAATTCCTTGATTTCATGTTGTTTTCATAAAATCATGAAAAAATAATATAAAATTAGGAAAAACACCACGAGACCGTGGTCACTGGATGGTCGGCCATGCCTTGGCCTCATCGGTCCCGCACTTCATCATTCCTTAATTTTATAATTATTTTCCCTCATCTCATGAAGTTTCCTCGGTTTCAGCAAAACCCTAATTTTGTCATATTTTCTCAAATGGATGTTTAACTGCACGCCAGAAAATATCAAAATTCTCAGGATTGTGACACAGACGTGTTGATGACGTGAGCATGTTACCTTGACCGACTAGGGTTGGCTCCTTGGCTCGCAATGAGCCGGTCCCATGTATTTTCACGATTTGACCTAATTTGCACAATTAGGTCCAAAACTCTTCCAAATAATTTTGGATTTTCATGGAATTATCGTCAGTTGATCCCATGACCACCTAGGGCCGATTTCATGACCCCTTGTTCGGTCCCTCACCTCTTCATAATTAATTAGGTTTCATCACCTAAGGCTCGGACGAGCATTTTTCGAATAAATGATTAAACCAGCATTTGATCATTCTTTCATCAACAAATCACCAACTCTTCAAGAGGCCTTGGCATTTGCTCACACGAGCATACGGGAGCTACATGGTTGATTCACGGTTCAATGTATCCGGTCCCTCCTTCATCCCATGGCTAATTTTCAATTAACCATGAATTGTTCATCAATTGATCAAATTAGGGTTTCTGAGTCCAAGGATCATAATTCCATATTCAAACACTAATAATTTTACAACGATCTCATGATCAGTATTCTTATTAATTATGCTCGGTTCAACTACCAGCATTTTAATTAATGTTTTATTTTGGTCACACTACCAATAATTCGTCAGATGAGCAACACTTGCTCAGATGAGCAATATTTGCTCAAATCAAGGAATATTGGTTCAATATTCAGCAATTCATCGAATGAGCAATACTTGCTCGCCTCAATGTCATAATTTCACCTTTGTCGCAGCAGACACGTTTAATTAATGAGTTTCAGAACATCTTTGCAAACCCTGTTCAACTCAGCAAATACATGGACTTATCGTCCCGTTAAGTCATGAAGTCAGCAACTGACTAATTAACCACGATACGTCAATCGTGTAACTTGGGGGGATATCAACTAGGGTTTTGGTCTGGCGGTCCACGGCACATGTGTTCATACTTATTTGAAGGGATTAACAAAGTAGTGGGTGGAAAATCGACCAAGTCTCCGCACGATGAGTAACTGGTTTCAAACACGATTTCCATTTCCCCACTCCTTGATTCCATCAACTGTCAGAATTCATGGGATCATGGTGTCTACAATTCCAGCAATATAAATAAGTCTCTGAATCATGATTGAAAACAGAACAACAAAAAAATCTCACGTCTCACTGACAATACGAGATCAACAACTCATCAATTGAGCAATTACTCTCAACTGAGCAATTACTCTCAACTGAGCAATTTCAATCATTCAGAACTTATCTTATTCAGAATTCACAACACACCTACAATCTCAGATCATCATTGATCTCACACATTTCACAGCTTCCCTCCTACAGATCAACCCATCCTCTCTTGTGACCGAATTTACTCTGGAACGACCATTGTCTTGGTTTATGCCGGAGTACTACAGATTGATCTCTCGAATTCAAAGCACCCCATTTGCAGTGGTGCATTTGTGTGAGGTTAAACATTTTACTCGGTTCAAGAAGTCCCTTCCGTACGGTCATCTCCTCAATTCCTTAAAAACCAGCAAATCGTTTTGCCCCATCTACAATGCCCTATTGATTTTATTGAGAATAATTGTTGTTGCTTCACTGGCTTTGTGTGATATAAGATCCTAAGTACATAATATATATAGTTTTGCAATTCTGTTTGTTATAGTGTTTGATAATACGTGCTTAGGTTAAATCATTTGATGGGTTATACTTAGACGACGCAAATAATAATCGTAGACCTATTAATATAAAGTTTTTATAACTTGCTTGTCATTATAGTTTGATAAGCCATGCTTGGGAATACTTGGATGGGTTATACTTATGAGATGCAAGTGATTTTGGAGAGATTTTACCTATAATAGGTGTAGCAATAGAACAAAGAATTAGAAATATATTCAGAATTACAAGTTCTCTTCAGTCTTGAATAGAAATAATGGTGGACGTCGTAGACCCTGGTTACCGACTCTTTCCTTGTTAAAATCTTAATTTTAAAATTCCCGAAAAACATCATTTCTGGTTAGTCAATTAGGAATATTAGTTATTGGTTTTTCGCCGCTCCCTATGGGTTCGACCCGTACTTTTCGTTGTCTACTTGTTAGATGCCGTGTGATAACGGTTATTATAATATAGGTATCCCTGAATCCTATCAATTTTTGACACCATTTCCGGGGAGCGGCTGTGGATTATTGTAATTAATATTTTTGATTTTTTAAGTATAGTTAGGTTTTCTGTTTTATTTTATTTTGTACAATATTTTTATTTATTTTTTAGAATTTCTTTTTCCTTTTGACTTGTTTTCTGTTTTAAAATTTTGTTTCAGGTACCTTCTTGAGGATGACGACTCTTTCTCAGAAGACATCATCTTAGATGACAATTGCGGAATATATGTATGGGCCATGGTACAAGAAAATTTGTGCTTATAATCGTCTCAGGTATGAAACTTGGAATCCACGTAATTTCGATATGGGTGGTTATTCAAATGAGTATCAACCCCAATGATATAAAGATGATTTTCGAATATGGTAAGTCAACAATCACATAAAATGATATATGAGCATTTTTATAAACACACACCTGCTAGTTTGGAACAAAGATTCAGAGCTCTGAAATGCCAAAGATTATATGTTGATGATGATTAGTCTTGTAGTGACTCTCTGTTCCAGACAGAACATATAGATGACCTTGTGGATGATTGTGTAGATAATTTGCCTAATGTCGTAGATGAATCTATCTCACAAGATCATTCACCCGACTTAGAGGTTGTTTCTAGACGCCTAGACTTCCAAAAGTTACCTAATTTAGGGTAGGAATTGTGTTCTTCTAAGATTTTGTTGGAATACTTTGCATCCAAGAACCCAAAGGACTTCCTTGTTCCTGATACCGTGCATGAGCCAATTGATACTTCCCCAGTCCAAATAGTATCTCCATATTTTGTTCTTTACTCACTTCCATGTGAAGTAAAAACTAGGTTTGGAGGTAACTTTTTCTTTTTGATAGTTTCATCTTCTTCAAGATATCATAACATAAGTGCGAAGCTATCATTTGTAAATATTGTATTTTGGGTTGATCCCCAAATTTTTAGGTTATTAGTTTATGAGGATCCTTTATGTACATTCCAATAGGTGTATCTAATGTTCTTGTTTATTTTTATTTGTTTACTTTTTGCATATCATTTTAGGAATTTCCCATCTTAATTTCTAAGTTGGATGACTCATTTATATTGAGGACAATGTAATGTTTAAGTGTAAAGGAATGGTTGAGCATTTGGATTTTTTTTATAGGTTCTCACTTTTGTTAAGAATTAAAAAAAATGCATATTATGACCATCTGTTAAGCGAGTCTCAAGAAAAAAAAAACATTATATGATATGATATGATCAGCTGTTGAACGGATCTTTCTCTCCGTCTCATAGTTTAGCAGACATTTCTCCACATCCAGATATTGAGCAGATATTTATCCAGTTGTACAGCGGATCTTTCTTATCTATCCGTTGTTGAACGGATATCACTCTTCATATGTTGAGTGGATATTTATCTAGCTTTGGAGCGAATATATTCTTTGTTTTGATTGAGGACTAACAAAATATAAGTGTGGGGGTGTTTGATAAGCATGTAAGTGCTACATTTTATATACATATTTATTTGATATTTCGGCTAATTTCATTGTTTTAGTGCTTTTATAGAAAGTACAAGCGAACTGGATCATCCCAAACATAAATGGCGAAGCTTGGAGTTACAATGGTTTTTGGGACTAAAAGCACCAATGTTGCATTCAAGGTGGTGAGATTTAGCTACAAGCGGTTATGAGAATTATCTATATTATCGCACCCACTCAAGTATCTCACAAAGATAAACTAAACTCTTGGATTTGATGATAATGTCCTTGGAGAGAAAATGTTCTCCAGGATTTCACTTTATATCAAAATAATATCTTTTAGAATTACAAGAGTTAAGGTGGAGATTATTCCCCTTATTCTAAATACGGTAAGATAATAATATTTATTCTATTACACCCCCTTAGTCTGAGTGGGAGAGGAGCAAATGCTAAGACTAGACCAAAAACGATCAAATAGCTGACGAGGAAGTCCCTTGGTGAAGATGTCGAGATATCACTGGTTTTCAGAGGGGACGTGAAGAACATGAATGTCACCAATACGAACGCGTTCACGTACAAAGTGTATATCAATTTCCACATGCTTGGTGCGCTGATGTTGAACAGGGTCTCCAGACATATAAATCGCACTCACATTATCACAGTATACAATAGTAGCACGTCGTAGAGGAAGATGAAGCTCTAGAAGGAGGTTGCGAATCCATGTAGTTTCAGCAATAACATTTGCTACCCCCGGTATTCAGCTTCAGCACTGGATCGAGAAACTGTCGCCTGACGTTTGGATGACCATGAGATGAGGTTGTCACCAAGAAAGAAGCAAAAACCCGAAGTCGATCGACGAGAATCAAGACATCCCGCCAAGTCAGCATCAGAGTATGCCGTTAATCCAAAAGTAGCAGAGACCGAGATAAATAAACCGTGATGAATTGTGCCCTGAAGATAGCGAATTATTCTCTTAAGGGCCTGCATGTGAGGCTCTCGTGGGTCATGCATGAATAAGTATACATGTTGAACTGCATATGAAATATCTGGCTGGGTGAAGGTGAGGTACTGTAATGCTCCATCCAGGCTTCTGTATAGAGTGGGATCCTTAATCACAGGACCAGAAGTAGCACTGAGCTTGGAGTTGGTGTCGACCGGAGTAGCCATTGGGTTACATTGTGTCATGGAGGCACGAGCAATGATGTCCTGAGAATATAATGACTAAGACAAATATAATCCTGAAGATGACCGAGTGACAGTAATACCCAGAAAATTATGTAGTGGTCCAAGGTTAGACATGGAAAATTCCCGTTTCATTAAATCAATGAAGCGGTGTAGTAGAGTATTGTTAGATGCAGTCAAAACAATATCATCTACATATAGCAGTAAGTATGTCGAATCTGAGCCAGATTGATAAACAAATAGTGATGGATCACACACACTACCACGAAAACCACAACTAGTAATAAACTTGACAAACCTCTGAAACCATGCCCGAGGATCCTGCTTGAGACCATATAGGGATCTGCGTAGTCGACATACATAATCAGGGTGGTCAGGGTCAACAAATCCGGGGGCGGATGCATATAAACTGTCTCGGTCAGATCACCATGGAGAAAAGAATTCTTGACATCTAGATGATGAATTGGACAAGAACGTGAAGTAGCAATAGTAAGAACAGTACGAATAGTAGCAGGTTTGACAACCGGACTAAAAGTTTCAAAACAATCAACCCCAACCTGCTGAGATTTACCATTAGCAACAAGACGGGCCTTGTGTCGCTGCAAAGAACCATCGGCATTAAATTTGTGGCGAAATAGCCACACTGAACGAATAACATGAGCATCACGTGGTCTTGGTACAAGTTCCCACGTATTAGTTTTCAACATAGCATTGTACTCATCTTTCATGGCGGCATTCCAATTAATATCCCTAAGAGCATACAAGTGAGAGCGAGGAATTGGGGAGATATGGCATAAAGTTTGGACATGAAGATTGAGTCAGTGGATTGGTTTGTAAATTCCATGGGAAGTTCTAGTCACGGGACGAGAAGTAGTAGGAGTTGGAGGTGTGGAAACAATATTGGGTGGAGGAACAATATTGGGTGGATTTACAGTAACGGTGGAATGAGCAGGTTATGGTGTCATTAAGACAGTAGGTGCCGGAATGCTGTCTGCAGCTATTGAGACAGTGCAGTGAGGAACTGACTCAGAATTAGACCGTAGTGGGGACAAAGAGGGAATTTGAACAGACGCTGGAGGAGTAGGTGTTTGGATGGACGTAGAAATGGACAGATGGGGAGTAGTGGTTTTGTATGACAAAGAGGGAAGTTTAACAGACATTGGAAATGACGCCGAAGGGGACAAAAGTGGGGACTGACGTGAATGAGTAGTGGAAGTGGACATGCGTGAATCAGTGGACATACGTGAATGAGGAGTGGAAGTGGACATACGTGAATTAGTGGAGATGTTTGACTATCGCAGAGAAGGGAAGGTGAAAGGACGTGTAGTAGGTGATTGGACTGGAGTGTTTTGGGGGTTCTGATTTGTTGTGTGAGAAGAGGAGCTGGTCCGATGGTGAGGAGGAGTGTACGTTCCAGGGAAGGTGGTAGTTGGTTGGAGTGTGGAAGTTTCAGTAGATGGGTAAGATAGATCATAGGAAGGATGAATGAGATTGGAAGGGGGAGTCTCGTCATTAGAAGAAGCATTTGGATGGAGATTTGTGAAGGGAAAGACATTTTCATCAAAAGTTACATGACAAGAAATAATTATTTTATTTGTGGTAAGATCAAGGCAGCGGTACCCACGGTGGTTGGGAGGAAAACCAAGAAAGACACATCTAGTGGAACGAGGGGCAATTTTGTGAGGAGTTGTGGATGAGAGATTAGGATAGCAAAGGCAACCAAAGGTACGTAGATGTTCATACGTTGGTTGTCGTTGATAAAGAATAGACACTGGTGATTGAAAATTAAGGACTTTGGTGGGTATAAGATTATGTAGATAGACTGTCATATGAAGAGACTAGACCCAATATTTGGGGGGAACGGAAGCGTGATACATAAGAGTTCGGGTAATATCATTGACACGGCGTATCATGCGTTTGGCCTTGACATTTTTGGATGAAGTTTGGGGGCAAGAGAAACGAAAAACAAGACCATTGTCTCGAGCAAAGGAATGAAAGGAAAAGTTGTCAAATTCACGGCCCATGTCACATTGAGAACATTTTATTTTACGTTCAAATTGAGTTTGAACGAAAGAACGAAACTCCAAAAATTTGCTATAAACTTGGGACTTGAATTTCAAAGGGTAGACCCATAGATAGTTGGTAAAATCATCAAGCAATATAAGATAATATTGAAAACCGGTATCGATATGTAATGGAGAGATCCATAAATCGCTATGTATGATATCAAAAGGTGCAAAAGTAATGGAATTAGATTCATAAAATGGCAATCGAACATGTTTACTAACTTGACATGAATGACAAAGTTGAGAAGAATTATTCTTATTACAATGAATAGAATTATTTTTGCGTAAGACATCTAAAATTGTCTTGCCTGGGTGGCCAAGGCGGCTATGCCAAATATCTGGCGAAAAAGCAGTAAAGGAAATGGGAGAAGGATGGGACGATTTTGTAGGTGGTACGGCAGAGTTGGTGATAGGGTAGAGCTCCCCGGAACTATTGAACCGAAGGATAATCCTCCTAGAACTCAGATCTTTCAAAAAACCAGATGGATCAAACTTAACGGACACACGATTATCGGTGGTGAACTTACGAAACGAAAACTAAGTTTTTTATAATATCGGGAACAACAAGAGTATTTTTGAGTTGAAGGGTGCGAGAAGGGAGGTTTATGAGCTTGGTACCACTAGCGGTAACTGGAATTCTATTGCCATTGCCAACTAAAATAGACCGTACAGTACTAGAATCAGTAACGTTATGTAAAGTACCTGAATCAGAAGTGAGATGTGAGGTAGCACCGGTATCCATGTAGAAAGCATCATCGGATTGATGTAGATGCATAGAACTATATGCCTCAGCAATGTCGGTGAGCTTTAGTTTTTCCGTCGCCATTGATTTTAATGGTTTAGAGAAAATAGGATCGTAGAGGGGCTGATACCATCTTGGATTTGATGATAATGTCCTTGGAGAGAAAATGTTCTCCAGGATTTCACTTTATATCAAAATAATATCTTTTAGAATTACAAGAGTTAAGGTGGAGATTATTCCCATTATTCTAAATACGGTAAGATAATAATTTATTCTATTATAAACAAAGAATTTTATTTATTTGTTCAAACACATGGAACCCATTAGAGGAAACGTGTCCATCTCTCTGACCACAGAAGTTTGTGGTGTTTCAATCACCACATCCCATTCTTTTACGAACAGAAAGGTCAAGCAGGTGGCGTTCATCTAAACAAAAATAATTGCATGAGATGGTGGTCGAATGGTGTTGATTTGGTGGCCGCATAGAGATCTTGAGGTGGCTGCATAAACGGGCAATGGTGATGGCTGAAATCAATACAGTTTTGGTGATTATTAGCATATGAATTTGGGGATATTTAGTGTCGCGTTTAGTGGATGAAGGTGTTGTTGGATTCAAGAAGCAAATCTAAGTCCGGGAATTAGTTGAGAAAAGCGTGAACAAGAAGTGGTGTTGTGGTTGGATGTGAACTGAAATACATGGAAAAAAAGTTGTGATGGTCTGTATTGAATGGGTTGTGTATAGCTGAGATGGATAATGATTATGCTGGTTATTTTTGTTAGAGATGGTCTGTATGATTTGGTTGTTACTGCCGGTGATGTTCTACCTGGTCAGGAGCAGACAGAATGGAAAGTGGTGATGATAGCTAGTACTATGAACACTTGGAGTGAACTGAGAAGTGATTCCTGCTGTTGTAGCTTGGGATCTCTGGAATGAGAGGAACAACAGAACTTTCAAAGAAGATTACACTTACCAAACAGATTTAGACTTAGGTATTGAAGCTAAGTCCCTTGTTCTGGCTTGGTCTTCAGCTTCTGGTCATGGACTCCATTTGAATTTTTCTCATTCCGTCCTTAACTGGGATAATATATTTTTTATGTAATTTTGATTTCTTTTCCCTACCTCTGGTAGACTTGTAATTTTTACATTCCTTCTCTGAATATATCTCTCTTTCAATAAAAAAAAAAGAACTGAGAAGTGATGGCAGAAACAAATCTGGGTATCAAAAAGGGTGGAATTTGGCTGAGCCTTTGTTGTAAATCAATGGGATTTTTCATGGTTTTGTATTCTCAGTCTAATAGTTGTTAGGAGCTTGGAAGAACAGAAGATGGATATAGGTGTTGTTGTCAGGTTGGGGTGATGGTCACTCTTAGTCTCTGCAACAGCAATTATGAGTTCATGTATGGATGCAGTTTGGGGGTAATGGAGCTATTCGCAGCGGAGATGAAGAAGAGTTGGTGGATTATTCATTTGGTTGGATCAGTGGTGGAGCCATGTTTATTAAATCGGGGGGGGGGGGGTAAAAAAAAATACAATGAAGCACGTCGAAGGCCTCCACAAATATTTTATGGAACTGATGAACTGAAGTAGTGGAAGGGGGTGCAACATCTATGATTGGTGGCTATTATAAGTCTTATAGTATGATCAAGTGAAATTTTAAGAAATAAGAATTATGTATATTTGAATTTAATGGAGTTCCGAAATAATCACTAGGACTAATAAGTCTAGAAGAAGAAGGAAAAATGATATTTTTCATCAAGAAAAAGAAGAGAAACAAAATCTTACAAGCCACCCCCAAATTGCTGAAACCAAAAGAGAAATTTCAAATAGATTTTAGGAAGAGACGAAGACTTAAATTTGCTTAGGAACATGTTTGCCAAGGAAAACAGCTCCGGCCACCAAAAGACAACAAATAGACAAATAAAGTGATCTTAGGGGAACGCACACCTACCAGAAATGTTTGCACCAGATATAAACAAATTTGGAACGGATTTTAGGTGATCAAAATCATTGACCAAAAAAAATGTTAACCACGTCGTTGCCTTAATGGTCATACTAGTAATCAGCTACCGGAAGCCTTTGAACTATATAACTAGTGTCCATTGCGTCCCTTAAATTGGTGAACTTAAAGATAAATATGACGAATGAAAGACAAACTCCCCAAGTCCTCAAAAGTAATTAATATCTTATATTTATATTCAGGTGATTTTAACGGTAAATATGACAGGGGAAGAAAAATTCCCCATTAAGACAATATCAAAAGTAATTAACAATGGTATCGAGAAGCCTGGCAGTAAATTATACTTCCTCCGTCCCACTATTAGATGACCTACTTAGTTTAAAGTTTTGTCCCACTATTAGTTGACATATTTCATTAAACAAAGGATATTTCTAAAATTACCCTTTTGATTGATTATCGGTAGTATAAGAAATATGTATAATTTGATATCCATGTTTATATTCGTTGCGTAGGTATTTTAAAATGCTTTTCAATGATATAAAGTTTACGAAAATCCATGGTATAGTTTGAGAGATAAATCATTTCGAAATTTTACAAATTACTATCATAAGGGTATAATTGTAAAAAATACTCCCATTTTTTCCTTGCATTAAGAATTGTGCAAATTTGAACTAGGTCATGTAATAGTGGGACGGAGGGAGTACTAAGTTATTACCTTCTTTTTTTTTTTGAAAACTAATACCCTTTGTTCTGACAGGAAAAATCATAGATATTAACTGTGTTACTACCAATACTTGTCTTTAGAGAAGTATTAAAGGAAGACTCACTCAACAGTTCAATTATACTTTTGTCTTCAAAATTCAAACGCTTCCATGAATCCTGATATCCACTAGTCGATCTCCATTGCCGACACACTCCACCGGCTAGACAAATATTTGAACTATCCAAGAACGAGAACACCTGCAAATCAAACAACAAACATGAGATCAAAATGAAACAAAATTAGATACACCAAAACATATGTACACATATTCGCATGCATCATATTGTTAGATCATATCTCGGTTAAACTCACCTAACGTTGGTATGTCAAGTTTGGTTGTCATATTTTAGTATCAAAACTCATCTAAAGTCGCTTAATTAAATACTAGAGTCAACTTCGTTTAGGTTAGACTAGAAAGTTTAGGAATGTTGAGACATACAAGTATTACTCCGAAGACCTGCAAGTGCGAAGAAGTAACGAACTACAACGACGACATCATCCTTCCACTTGAGGATAGTAATATTGACTTGAACTGTTTCATTCCTAACGTATCTTTCAAGTCGTGCTATATTGAAAACATAACTGCGAAGCTATATATACTGTGCATATTGTATATAATACTCTAGTGATGATACATGATCATAATAGTATGATTAGACTATGAAGTATAACGCTTATCTTTCGAACTTTGTAGATTATGTGTATGGGTTAATAGTGAAGATTTCATCCTATGAAACAATGTTTTACATTTGTTTAAAGGAAGTACATTCATGAACTTGTTTCGTGAATCGAAAAGAAAATCAATAGGCTTATTGGTCCAGCTATTCATTGCATATCTTTGGATGACCAATATGTGTGAGTTGGTAGAACCGATCTTAACTCAGGTTATGTATCTTGGTATAACCGATCACAATGCCTAGACTTATGATTTGGTATGACCAGTCCTTGTAATTTGTGTAACCGATCCTAAGTAATAACCATGAGTTTGATCTATCCTTGTAATTGGTGTGACCGATCATAAGTGTTGTGTGATCGATCCTTGTAATTGGTGTAACCAATCCTAATGACTGGTGTGACCAATCACAAGTAGATACCATGTGGAGATGGAACTGATCCTTGTAATTGGTGTAACCAATCCTAGTGACTTGTGTGACCGATCACAAGTAAGTACCATATTTAGGCATAACCGATCCTAGTGATTGGTATAACCGATCCGAACCCATGTATGTGACTTTGTAGGACCGATCACAATTAACCATTGTGATTTGGTATGACCAATCACTTAGTAGTCTTGGAATACTGGCAAACCAATTTTAAACTTGTTTGGAAGTGTGGTATAACCGATTCCAAGATGCAAATCCATTTAAATATGAAATAAGGATTTGCAGTGAAAAGATGTCAACATACTTTGAAGACGAGTAGTAACTCTTATCATTTATTGTTCAAACATATTCCTTGGTACTCAAGGTGATCATGTGCCGAAATAAATTAAGAATCTTTTAATTAAGGTTTTTAGTTTTATATGCTTTAAGTACCAGCAATTAATACATAGCTCTAGAGAATAAAAATTAGTAATGTGCATTTACTAATTGAATATTCTCTATTAAGAGATTTCAGAAATATTGGTGTTGATGGTGGATCTTTGACAAAGGCTAAAATTGTAACCTTACATATTCCTGATCTAGTAGTCAGGCGAATATTGAGACTCGTGTATTTTCGTTTAAGCATGAAAACTCATGCCATGATGACCTCTAACTGAGTGTATTGCCTCTCAGAGCATATATATGCAGTCTCTCAACTGAGACCACGACATATTTCTTTAGCTGAGCAATTTCAGTAATCACTTCTATGTATAATTGAAATGATTGGATGGCTCCTAGATGTATTAATCACTATTATAGAGCAATAACGTCTTCAGGATGTCGCAACGTTCCCTGACTTTACAGAATAAACATTCAAATCGAGTATTACGCTTCAACTAGATCATACCTCAATTTTCAAATAATTATAATGCTCCTAGAAAGACTGCCTGCTAGTATAGAGCCATCAATTAATCAATTAATTATTTCTAGTCGCAAGATTCATCAATCGAATTCCTAGAAAATATTCTGCGTTCTTCATAATATTTCATTACTTCAATTCATGGCTCTTCCCAGCATATTTCCATGGGTTAGTAATAAATATTCAACGTACGGGAATCTGAGTCACCACCGAGTAAGACCCGAGGAAATGGTGCAAGTGTGACGAGCATTCAAAAATACGAACAAACGAGGAAACCTATGCAAAATAGGAAAGAAAAGTGATAATAATAAAATATTAAAGAAGCGCCTAGGGGACCGGGCCCACCGGTCGGACAGGCATGCCTCCATGGCCGGTACCATGCCTATTTCTTTATTTTATCTAATTTTATTATTTTTCCCTGATCTCATGAAAAACTCCTTCATTTGATTAAATTCCTTCATTTGAGCAAAACTCCCAGCTTCATCATATTTCCTTCACATGATGAAAATAATATAAAATAGGGAAAGGTATTGCGGGACCGAACCTACTATCCAGACGGCCATGCCCTCGCCGTGGCCGGTCCCACACCTTATAATCCCTTATTTTATTATTATTATTACCTTCATCTCAAGAAACTCCCCCGTTTGAGCAAAATCCTGATTTCTCCATATTTTCTCAAATATTGCTCAAACGCGCACCAAAAAATACCAAAATTCTCAGGACTAGACATGGACACATGAGCATGTTACCTTGATCGACCAGGGTCAGCCCTTTGGCTTGCAAGAATCCGGTCCCACATATTTTCATAATTTGACCTAATTTATTCATATTAGGTTCAAAACTCTTCCAAACAACTTGGACTTTCATCAAACGATCGTCAGTCGTCCCATGACCACTAGTGCCGGTTACATGACCCCTTGGTTGGTCCCTCACTTCTCCATAATTAGGTTTTATCACCTAATGCTCAAACGGGCACTATTTCAATAAATGATTAAACCAACATTTAATCATCCTTTCACCAACTAGTCTTCAAGGAACTTTGGTATTTGCTCACTCGAGCATCTGGGAACTAAATGGTCGGCCCATCATCCCATGTATATGGTCCCTCTCTCACTCAATGGTTGATTTTCAATAAATCATCAATTGATCAGAAAATTGACGAAAATTAGGGTTTAGAATCTAATGCTCCTCAAAGCGTAATTATGAGCAGGTTCAAACACTAATAGTTTTATGTTGATCCCATAATCAACATTTTAATCTATTATACTCGTTCTAGTTGCCAGTATCTTAAATTAATATTTTATTTGGTCCCACTACCAATAATCCATCAAACGAGTAATATTTGCTCAAACTAGGAATAATGATTCAATCAATCAGATATTCACGTAGAATACACAACACATCCGCAATCCTTGATCATTGATCTCACACATTTCTCAGCTTCCCTCCTATAGATCGACCCATCCTCTGTTGTGACCAAATTGACTCTGGAATGGCCATTTTCTTGGTTTAGGCCGGAGTTCTACAGATTGATCTCTCGAACTCAAAGCACTCTTATGCAGTGCATCTTTTTGCAAAAGTTTAAAGAAATTTGCTCGGTCGAGAGTCTCCTATGTATGGTCGTCTCTCCACTTTCCTAAAAAAAATAGCAAATTGTTTTCTCTCATCAACAATTGGACAAGCATTTATTAGAATTAGGAAAATCGAATTTGGGCATTCATTGCATATCTTGAGAATATTTTCGGTTTTGAAAATTTCTTGGTGTCCAAACATGCTTGGTCTTCCTAAGTTTGCAATTCTAGCAAACAATTCTAAGAGTCAGGAAAACTTTATTTTTTGTTGTTTCTGGTGAAGCCGTCTATTCGGAGAGGAAAGTATCTTAATTAGGTGAAATCTCTTACGACCGCTCGTTTAAAGACTTCTATAGGATTAAGAAGCTCTACGAGTAACGTTGGTGCGAAACTAGATAATTGCAGTGTTATTAGTTTTTGATTGATTTGATTGACTAACGGTTGTTGAAACTTTGATTGCACCTAGTTTATTTATTCTTGAGAATCTTCTCTTCTTATATAAAATTCACTTAGACTAGATCAAAGTATCGACGAGATATTTAGAGTTTTTGTTAGATCTAAATACATCTTGTGATAATCCATTGTTAACAGACTTCGTTCTGTGTGTGATTGATCACAAGAGATTCAAGTGATGTTGTGTAGGTTTTGAAGATTAAAGAAGATTTGAAGACGGAGAAGATTTCTTATTGGTTTTCATGTCTTGTGAATTTAGTGCACAAACCTTAATCGGCTAGGATCCAACTAGAATCGATTTATCTTTGATAGATCTAATTGATTAGTTGCGTGAGATCGGCATCGCTTTATAGTTTCTCTTTGAGATCTATATTGGTTGATTTCGAATCTATACTTGACTATTTTGTTAGTTAAAGTTAGATTGATCTAACTATAAAAAGTACGTAGTTTATTAGATTAAACGGAAGCGCCTTTGTCAAACAACTTATCTATATCTTGTAGCAAGATTGATTAGAGTGGTTACCAAACAGATTCTTCCTTTGTTGTTTGGAATACAATCCAAAGGACTTGTTATTCATGTGTGTGACTCTAGAAGTCGAAGGCGCAGGGATACTGAGGGAACTAAGTAGCTAGGGGTGGTCTGCTTGGTCTCAACTATACAAAGTTGGTATTAGATTTTGTATAGCTTCTTAATTATGAGAGTATTCAAAACTGCACTAGGTCCCGAGTTTTTTTTTGCATTTGCGGTTTCCTCGTTAACAAAATCTTGTGTTGTGTTATTTACTTTACTTCCGCATTATAATTGTTTTATATTATAAATAAGTCTCTGAATCATGATTGAAAACAGAACAACAAAAAAATCTCACGTCTCACTGACAATACGAGATCAACAACTCATCAATTGAGCAATTACTTTCAACTGAGCAATTTCAATCATTCATAACTTATCTTATTCAGAATTCACAACACACCTACAATCTTTGATTACCATTGATTCCACACATTTCTTAGCTTCCCTCCTACAGATCAACCCATCCTCTCTTGTGACCGAATTTACTCTGGAACGACCATTGTCTTGGTTTAGGCCGGAGTACTACAGATTGATCTCTCGAATTCAAAGCACCCCATTTGCAGTGGTGCATTTGTGTGAGGTTAAACATTTTGCTCGGTTCAAGGAGTCCCTTCCGTACGGTCATCTCCTCAATTCCTTAAAAACCAGCAAATCGTTTTGCCCCATCTATAATGCCCTATTGATTTTATTGAGAATAATTGTTGTTGCTTCACTGGCTTTGTGTGATATAAGATCCTAAGTACATAATATATATAGTTTTGCAATTCTGTTTGTTATAGTGTTTGATAATATGTGCTTAGGTTAAATCATTTGATGGGTTATACTTAGACGACGCAAATAATAATCGTAGACCTATTAATATAAAGTTTTTATAACTTGCTTGTCATTATAGTTTGATAAGCCATGCTTGGGAATACTTGGATGGGTTATACTTATGAGATGCAAGTGATTTTGGAGAGATTTTACCTATAATAGGTGTAGCAATAGAACAAAGAATTAGAAATATATTCAGAATTACAAGTTCTCTTCAGTCTTGAATAGAAATAATGGTGGACGCCGTAGACCCTGGTTACCGACTCTTTCCTTGTTAAAATCTTAATTTTAAAATTCCCGAAAAACATCATTTATGGTTAGTCAATTAGGAATATTAGTTATTGGTTTTTCGCCGCTCCCTATGGGTTCGACCCGTACTTTCCATTGTCTACTTGTTAGACGCCGTGTGATAACGGTTATTATAATATAGGTATCCCTGAATCCTATCAATTTTTGACGCCGTTTCCGGGGAGCGGCTGTGGATTATTGTAATTAATATTTTTGATTTTTTAAGTATAGTTAGGTTTTCTGTTTTATTTTATTTTATTTTATTTTGTACAATATTTTTATTTATTTTTTAGAATTTCTTTTTCCTTTTGACTTGTTTTCTGTTTTAAAATTTTGTTTCAGGTACCTTCTTGAGGATGACGACTCTTTCTCAGAAGACGTCATCTTAGATGACAATTGCGGAATATATGTATGGGCCATGGTACAAGAAAATTTGTGCTTATAATCGTCTCAGGTATGAAACTTGGAATCCACGTAATTTCGATATGGGTGGTTATTCAAATGAGTATCAACCCCAATGATATAAAGATGATTTTCGAATATGGTAAGTCAACAATCACATAAAATGATATATGAGCAGTTTTATAAACACACACCTGCTAGTTTGGAACAAAGATTCAGAGCTCTGAAATGCCAAAGATTATATGTTGATGATGATTAGTCTTGTAGTGACTCTGTGTTCCAGACAGAACATATAGATGACCTTGTGGATGATTGTGTAGATAATTTTCCTAATGTCGTAGATGAATCTATCTCACAAGATCATTCACCCGACTTATAGGTTGTTTCTAGACGCCTAGACTTCCAAAAGTTACCTAATTTAGGGTAGGAATTGTGTTCTTCTAAGATTTTGTTGGAATACTTTGCATCCAAGAACCCAAAGGACTTCCTTGTTCCTGATACCGTGCATGAGCCAATTGATACTTCCCAGTCAAATAGTATCTCCATATTTTGTTCTTTACTCACTTCCATGTGAAGTAAAAACTAGGTTTGGAGGTAACTTTTTCTTTTGATAGTTTCACCTTCTTCAAGATATCATAACATAAGTGCTTGCTGTCATTTGTAAATATTGTATTTTGGGTTGATCCCCAAATTTTTAGGTTATTAGTTTATGAGGATCCTTTATGTACATTCCAATAGGTGTATCTAATGTTCTTGTTTATTTTTATTTGTTTACTTTTTGCATATCATTTTAGGAATTTCCCATCTTAATTTCTAAGTTGGATGACTCATTTATATTGAGGACAATGTAATGTTTAAGTGTAAAGGAATGGTTGAGCATTTGGATTTTTTTTTTATAGGTTCTCACTTTTGTTAAGAATTAAAAAAAATGCATATTATGACCATCTGTTGAGTGAGTCTCAAGAAAAAAAAAACATGATATGATATGATCAGCTGTTGAACGGATCTTTCTCTCCGTCTCGCAGTTTAGCAGACATTTCTCCACATCCAGATATTGAGCATATATTTATCCAGTTGTACAGCGGATCTTTCTTATCTATCCGTTGTTGAACGGATATCACTCTTCATATGTTGAGTGGATATTTATCTAGCTTTGGAGCGAATATATTCTTTGTTTTGATTGAGGACTAACAAAATATAAGTGTGGGGGTGTTTGATAAGCATGTAAGTGCTACATTTTATATACATATTTATTTGATATTTCGGCTAATTTCATTGTTTTAGTGCTTTTATAGAAAGTACAAGCGAACTGGATCATCCCAAACATAAATGGCGAAGCTTGGAGTTACAATGGTTTTTGGGACTAAAAGCACCAATGTTTCATTCAAGGTGGTGAGATTTAGCTACAAGAGGTTATGAGAATTATCTATATTATCGCACCCACTCAAGTATCTCACATCATAAACTAAACTCTTGGATTTGATGATAATGTCCTTGGAGAGAAAATGTTCTCCAGGATTTCACTTTATATCAAAATAATATCTTTTAGAATTACAAGAGTTAAGGTGGAGATTATTCCCCTTATTCTAAATACGGTAAGATAATAATATTTATTCTATTACACCCCCTTAGTCTGAGTGGGAGAGGAGCAAATGCTAAGACTAGACCAAAAACGATCAAATAGATGACGAGGAAGTCCCTTGGTGAAGATGTCAGCATACTGGTTTTCAGAGGGGACGTGAAGAACATGAATGTCACCAATACGAACGCGTTCACGTACAAAGTGTATATCAATTTCCACATGCTTGGTGCGCTGATGTTGAACAGGGTCTCCAGACATATAAATCGCACTCACATTATCACAATATACAATAGTAGCACGTCGTAGAGGAAGATGAAGCTCTAGAAGGAGGTTGCGAAGCCATGTAGTTTCAGCAACAGAATTTGCTACCCCCGGTATTCAGCTTCAGCACTGGATCGAGAAACTGTCGCATGACGTTTGGATGACCATGAGATGAGGTTGTCACCAAGAAAGATGCAGAAACCCGAAGTCGATCGACGAGAATCAGGACATCCCTCCCAGTCAGCATCAGAGTATGCCGTTAATCCAGAAGTAGCAGAGACCGAGATAAATAAACCGTGATGAATTGTACCCTGAAGATAGCGAATTATTCTCTTAAGGGACTGCATGTGAGGCTCTCGTGGGTCGTGCATGAATAAGTATACCTGTTGAACTGCATATGAAATATCTGGCCGGGTGAAGGTGAGGTATTGTAATGCTCCATCCAGGCTTCTGTATAGAGTGGGATCCTTAATCACAGGACCAGAAGTAGCACTGAGCTTGGAGTTGGTGTCAACCGGAGTAGCCACTGGGTTACATTGTGTCATGGAGGCATGAGCAATGATGTCCTGAGAATATAATGACTAAGACAAATATAATCCTGAAGATGACCGAGTGACAGTAATACCCAGAAAATTATGTAGTGGTCCAAGGTTATACATGGAAAATTCCCGTTTCATTAAATCAATGAAGCGGTGTAGGAGAGTATTGTTAGATGCAGTCAAAACAATATCATCTACATATAGCAGTAAGTATGTCGTATTTGAGCCATATTGATAAACAAATAGTGATGGATCACACACACTACCACGAAAACCACAACTAGTAATAAACTTGGCAAACCTCTGAAACCATGCCCGAGGATCCTGCTTGAGACCATATAGGGATCTGCGTGGTCGACATACATAATCAGGGTGGTCAGGGTCAACAAATCCCGGGGGCTGATGCATATAAACTGTCTCGGTCAGATCACCATGGAGAAAAGAATTCTTGACATCTAGCTGATGAATTGGCCAAGAACGCGAAGTAGCAATAGTAAAAACAGTACGAATAGTAGAAGGTTTGACAACCGGACTAAACGTTTCAAAACAATCAACCCCAACCTGCTGAGATTTACCATTATAAACAAGACGGGCCTTGTGTCGCTGCAAAGAACCATCGGCATTAAATTTGTGGCGAAATAGCCACACTGAACGAATAACATGAGCATCACGTGGTCTTGGTACAAGTTCCCACGTATTAGTTTTCAACATAGCATTGTACTCATCTTTCATGGCGGTATTCCAATTAATATCCCTAAGAGCATACAAGTGAGAGCGAGGAATTTGGGAGATATGGCATAAAGTTTGGACATGAAGATTGAGTCAGTGGATTGGTTTGTAAATTCCATGGGAAGCTCTAGTCACGGGACGAGAAGTAGTAGGAGTTGGAGGTGTGGAAACAATATTGGGTGGAGGAACAATATTGGGTGGATTTACAGTAACGGTGGAAGGAGCAGGTTATGGTGTCATTGGGACAGTAGGTGCCGGAATGCTATCTGCAGCTGTTGAGACAGTGCAGTGAGGAACTGACTCAGAAGTAGACCGCAGTGGGGACAAATAGGGAAGTTGAACAGACGCTGGAGGATTAGGTGTTTGGATGGACGTAGAAATGGACAGATGGGGAGTAGTGGTTTTGTCTGACAAAGAGGGAAGTTTAACAGACATTGGAAATGACACCGAAGGGGGAAAAAGTGGGGACTGACGTGAATGAGTATTGGAAGTGGACATACGTGAATCAGTGGACATACGTGAATGAGGAGTGGAAGTGGACATACGTGAATTAGTGGAGATGTTTGACTGTCGCAGAGAAGGGAAGGTGAAAGGACGTGTAGTAGGTGATTGGACTGGAGTGTTTTGGGGGTTCTGAGTTGTTGTGTGATAAGAGGAGCTGGTCCGACGGTGAGGAGGAGTGTACGGTCCAGGGAAGGTGGTAGTTGGTTGGAGTGTGGAAGTTTCAGTAGATGGGTAAGATAGATCATAGGAAGGATGAATGAGATTGGAAGGGGGAGACTCGTTATTAGAAGAAGCATTTGGATGGAGATTTGTGAAGGGAAAGACATTTTCATCAAAAGTTACATGACGAGAAATAATTATTTTATTTGTGGTAAGATCAAGGCAGCGGTACCCACGGTGGTTGGGAGGAAAACCAAGAAAGACACATCTAGTGGAACGAGGGGCAAGTTTGTGAGGAGTTGTGGATGAGAGATTAGGATAGCAAAGGCAACCAAAGGTACGTAGATGTTCATACGTTGGTTGTCGTTGATAAAGAATAGATACTGGTGATTGAAAATTAAGGACTTTGGTGGGTAGAAGATTATGTAGATAGACTGTCATATGAAGAGACTAGACCCAATATTTGGGGGGAACGGAAGCGTGATATATAAGAGTTCGGGTAATATCATTGACACGGCGTATCGTGCGTTCGGCCTTGCCATTTTGGGATGAATTTTGGGGGCAAGAGAAACGAAAAACAAGACCATTGTCTCGAGCAAAGGAATGAAAGGAAGAGTTGTCAAATTCACGGCCCATGTCACATTGAAAACATTTTATTTTACGTTCAAATTGAGTTTGAACGAAATAACGAAACTCCAAAAATTTGCTATAAACTTGGGACTTGAATTTCAAAGGGTAGACCCATAGATAGTTGGTAAAATCATCAAGCAATATAAGATAATATCTAAAACCAGTATCGATATGTAATGGAGAGATCCATAAATCGCTATGTATGATATCAAAAGGTGCAAAAGTAATGGAATTAGATTCATAAAATGGCAATCGAACATGTTTACTAACTTGACATGAATGACAAAGTTGAGAAGAATTATTATTATTACAATGAATAGAATTATTTTTGCGTAAGACATCTAAAATTTTCTTGCCAGGGTGGCCAAGGCGGCTATGCCAAATATCTGGCGAAAAAGCAGTAAAGGAAATGGGAGAAGGATGGGACGATTTTGTAGGTGGTACGGCAGAGTTGGTGATAGGGTAGATCTCCCCGGAACTATTGCACCGAAGGATAATCCTCCTAGAACTCAGATCTTTCACAGAAAAACCAGATGGATCAAACTCAACATACACACGATTATCAGTGGTGAACTTACGAACAGAAACTAAGTTTTTTATAATATCGGGAACAACAAGAGTATTTTTGAGTTGAAGGGTGCGAGAAGGGAGGTTTATGAGCTTGGTACCACTAGCGTTAACTGGAATGCTATTGCCATTGCCAACTAAAATAGACCGTACAGTACTAGAATCAGTAACGTTATGTAAAGTACCTGAATCAGAAGTGAGATGTGAGGTAGCACCGGTATCCATGTAGAAAGCATCATCGGATTGCTGTAGATGCATAGAACTATATGCCTTAGCAATGTCTGTGAGCTTCAGTTGTTCCGTCGCCATTGATTTTAATGGTTTAGAGAAAATAGGATCGTAGAGGGGCTGATACCATCTTGGATTTGATGATAATGTCCTTGGAGATAAAATGTTCTCCAGGATTTCACTTTATATCAAAATAATATCTTTTAGAATTACAAGAGTTAAGGTGGAGATTATTCCCATTATTCTAAATACGGTAAGATAATAATTTATTCTATTATAAACAAAGAATTTTATTTATTTGTTCAAACACATGGAACCCATTAGAGGAAACGTGTCCATCTCTCTGACCACAGAAGTTTGTGGTTTTTCAATCACCACATCCCATTCTTTTACGAACAGAAAGGTCAAGCAGGTGGCGTTCATCTAAACAAAAATAATTGCATGAGATGGTGGTCGAATGGTGTTGATTTGATGGCTGCATAGAGATCTTGAGGTGGCTGCATAAACGGGCAATGGTGATGGCTAAAATCAATACAGTTTTGGTGATTATTAGCATATGAATTTGGGGATATTTAGTGTCGCGTTTAGTGGACGAAGGTGTTGTTGGATTCAAGAAGCAAAGCTAAGTCCGGGAATTAGTTGAGAAAAGCGTGAACAAGAAGTGGTGTTGTGGTTGGATGTGAACTGAAATACATGGAAAAAAAGTTGTGATGGTCTGTATTGAATGGGTTGTGTCTAGCCGAGATGGAGAATGATTATGCTGGTTATTTTGGTTAGAGATGGTCTGTATGATTTGGTTGTTACTGCCGGTGATGTTCTACCTGGTCAGGAGCAGACAGAATGGAAAGTGGTGATGATAGCTAGTACTATGAACACTTAGAGTGAACTGAGAAGTGATTCCTGCTGTTGTAGCTTGGGCTCTCTGGAATGAGAGGAACAACAGAACTTTCAAAGAAGATTACACTTACCAAACAGATTTAGACTTAGGTATTGAAGCTAAGTCCCTTGTTCTGCGCTTGGTCTTGACTTACGTCATGGACTCCATTTGCATTTTTCTCATTCCGTCCTTAACTGGGATAATATATTTTTTATGTAATTTTGCTTTCTTTTCCCTACCTATGGTAGACTTGTAATTTTTACATTCCTTCTCTGAATATATCTCTCTTTCAATAAAAAAAAAAAAGAACTGAGAAGTGATGGCAGAAACAAATCTGGGTACCAAAAAGGGTTGAATTTGGCTGAGCCTTTGTTGTAAATCAATGGGATTTTTCATGGTTTTGTATTCTCAGTCTAACAGTTGTTAGGATCTTGGAAGAACAGAAGATGGATATAGGTGTTGTTGTCAGGTTGGGGTGATGGTCACTCTCAGTCTCTGCAACAACAATTATGAGTTCATGTATGGATGCAGTTTGGGGGTAATGGAGCTATTCGCAGCGGAGATGAAGAAGAGTTGGTGGATGATTCATTTGGTTGGATCAGTGGTGGAGCCAGGTTTATTAAATCGGGGGGGGGGGATAAAAAAAAATACAATGAAGCACGTCGAAGGCCTCCACAAATATTTTATGGAACTGATGAACTTAAGTAGTGGAAGGGGGTGCAACAGCTATGATTGGTGGCTATTATAAGTCTTATAGTATGATCAAGTGAAATTTTAAGAAATAAGAATTATGTATATTTGAATTTCATGGAGTTCCGAAATAATCACTAGGACTAATAATTCTAGAAGAAGAAGGAAAAATGATATTTTTCATCAAGAAAAAGAAGAGAAACAAAATCTTACAAGCCACCCCCAAATTGCTGAAACCAAAAGATAAATTTCAAATAGATTTTAGGAAGAGACGAATACTTAAATTTGCTTAGGAACATGTTTGCCAAGGAAAACAGCTCCGGCCACCAAAAGACACCAAATAGCCAAATAAAGTGATCTTAGGGGAACGCACACCTACCAGAAATGTTTGCACCAGATATAAACAAATTTGGAACGGATTTTAGGTGATCAAAATCATTGACCAAAAACAATGTTAACCACGTCGTTGCCTTAATGGTCATACTAGTAATTAGATACCGGAAGCCTTTGAACTATATAACTAGTGTCCATTGCGTCCCTTAAATTGGTGAACTTAAAGATAAATATGACGAATGAAAGACAAACTCCCCAAGTCCTCAAAAGTAATTAATATCTTATATTTATATTCAGGTGATTTTAACGGTAAATATGACAGGGGAAGAAAAATTCCCCATTAAGACAATATCAAAAGTAATTAACAATGGTATCGAGAAGCCTGGCAGTAAATTATACTTCCTCCGTCCCACTATTAGATGACCTACTTAGTTTAAAGTTTTGTCCCACTATTAGTTGACATATTTCATTAAACAAAGGATATTTCTAAAATTACCCTTTTGATTGATTATCGGTAGTATAAGAAATATGTATAATTTGATATCCATGTTTATATTCATTGCGTAAGTATTTTAAAATGATTTTCAATGATACAAAGTTTACGAAAATCCATGGTATAGTTTGAGAGATAAATCATTTCGAAATTTTACAAATTACTATCATAAGGGTATAATTGTAAAAAATACTCCCATTTTTTCCTTGCATTAATAATTGTGCAAATTTGAACTAGGTCATCTAATAGTGGGACGGAGGGAGTACTAAGTTATTACCCTTTTTTTTTTTGAAAACTAATACCCTTTGTTCTGACAGGAAAAATCATAGATATTAACTGTGTTACTACCAATACTTGTCTTTAGAGAAGTATTAAAGGAAGACTCACTCAACAGTTCAATTATACTTTTGTCTTCAAAATTCAAACGCTTCCATGAATCCTGATATCCACTAGTCGATCTCCATTTCCGACACACTCCACCGACTAGACAAAGATTTGAACTATCCAAGAACGAGAACACCTGCAAATCAAACAACAAACATGAGATCAAAATGAAACAAAATTAGATACACCAAAACATATGTACACATATTCGCATGCATCATATTGTTAGATCATATCTCGGTTAAACTCACCTAACGTTTGTATGTCAAGTTTGGTTGTCATATTTTAGTATCAAAACTCATCTAAAGTCACTTAATTAAATACTAGAGTCAACTTCGTTTAGGTTAGACTAGAAAGTTTAGGAATGTTGAGACATACAAGTATTACTCCGAAGACCTGCAAGTGCGAAGAAGTAACGAACTACAACGACGACATCATCCTTCCACTTGAGGATAGTAATATTGACTTGAACTGTTTCATTCCTAACGTATCTTTCAAGTCGTGCTATATTGAAAACATAATGCAAGGCTGTATATATATTTGCATATTGTATATTATACTCTAGTGATGATACATGATCATAATAGTATGATTAGACTATGAAGTATAACGCTTATCTTTCGAACTTTGTAGATTATGTGTATGGGTTAATAGTGAAGATTTCATCCTATGAAACAATGTTTTACATTTTTTTTAAAGGAAGTACATTCATGAACTTGTTTCGTGAATCGAAAGGAAAATCAATAGGCTTATTGGTCCATCTATTCATTGCATATCTTTGGATGACCAATATGTGTGAGTTGGTAGAACCAATCTTAACTCAGTTTATGTATCTTGGTATAACCGATCACAATGCCTAGACTTATGATTTGGTATGACCAGTCCTTGTAATTGGTGTAACCTATCCTAAGTAATAACCATGAGTTTGATCTATCCTTGTAATTGGTGTGACCGATCATAAGTGTTGTGTGATCGATCCTTGTAATTGGTGTAACCGATCCTAATGACTGGTGTGACCGATCACAAGTATATACCATGTGGAGATGGAACTGATCCTTGTAATTTGTGTAACCAATCCTAGTGACTAGTGTGACCGATCACAAGTAAGTACCATATTTAGGCATAACCGATCCTAGTGATTGGTATAACCGATCCGAACCCATGTATGTGACTTTGTAGGACCGATCACAATTAACCATTGTGATTTGGTATGACCAATTCCAAGATGCAAATCCATTTAAATATGAAATAAGGATTTGCAGTGAAAAGATGTCAACATACTTTGAAGACGAGTAGTAACTCTTAACATTTATTGTTCAAACATATTCCTTGGTACTCAAGGTGATCATGTGCTTAAAATAAATTAAGAATCTTTTAATTAAGGTTTTTAGTTTTATATGCTTTAAGTACCAGCAATTAATACATAGCTCTAGAGAATAAAAATTAGTAATGTGCATTTACTAATTGAAGATTCTCTATTAAGAGATTTCAGAAATATTGGTGTTGATGGTGGATCTTTGACAAAGGCTAAAATCGTAACCTTACATATTCCTGATCCAGTAGTCAGACGAATATTGAGACTCGTGTATTTTCGTTTAAGCATGAAAACTCATGCCATGATGACCTCTAACTGAGTGTATTGCCTCTCAGAGCATATATATGCAGTCTCTCAACTGAGACCATGGCATATTTCTTTAGCTGAGCAATTTCAGTAATCACTTCTATGTATAATTGAAATGATTGGATGGCTCCTAGATGTATTAATCACTAGTATAGAGCAATAACGTCTTCAGGATGTCGCAATGTTCCCTGACTTTACAGAATAAAAATTCAAATCGAGTATTACGCTTCAACTAGATCATACCTCAATTTTCGAATAATTATAATGCTCCTAGACAGACTTCCTGCTAGTATAGAGCCATCAATTAATCAATTAATTATTTCTAGTCGCAAGATTCATCAATCGAATTCCTAGAAAATATTCTGCGTTCTTCATAATATTTCATTACTTCAATTCATGGCTCTTCCCAGCAGATTTCCATGGGTTAGTAATAAATATTCAACGTACGGGAATCTGAGTCACCACCGAGTAAGACCCGAGGAAATGGTGCAAGTGTGACGAGCATTCAAAAATACGAACAAACGAGGAAACCTATGCAAAATAGGAAAGAAAAGTAATAATAATAAAATATTAAAGAAGCGCCTAGGGGACCGGGCCCACCAGTCGGACAGGCATGCCTCCATGGCCGGTACCATGCCTATTTCTTTATTTTATCTAATTTTATTATTTTTCCCTGATCTCGTGAAAAACTCCTTCATTTGATTAAATTCCTTCATTTGAGCAAAACTCCCAGCTTCATCGTATTTCCTTCACATGATGAAAATAATATAAAATAGGGAAAGGTATTGCGGGACCGGACCTACTATCCAGACGGCCATGCCCTCGCCGTGGCCGGTCCCACACCTTATAATCCCTTATTTTATTATTATTATTACCTTCATCTCAATAAACTCCCCCGTTTGAGCAAAATCCTGATTTCTCCATATTTTCTCAAATATTGCTCAAACGCGCACCAAAAAATACCAAAATTCTCAGGACTAGACATGGAAACATGAGCATGTTACCTTAATCGACCATGGTCATCCCTTTGGCTTGCAAGAATCCGGTCCCACATATTTTCATAATTTGACCTAATTTATTCATATTAGGTTCAAAACTCTTCCAAACAACTTGGACTTTCATCAAACGATCGTCAGTCGTCCCATGACCACTAGTGCCGGTTACATGACCCCTTGGTTGGTCCCTCACTTCTCCATAATTAGGTTTTATCACCTAATGCTCAAACGGGCACTATTTCAATAAATGATTAAACCAGCATTTAATCATCCTTTCACCAACTAGTCTTCAAGGGACTTTGGTATTTGCTCACTCGAGCATCTGGGAACTAAATGGTCGGCCCATCATCCCATGTATATGGTCCCTCTCTCACTCAATGGTTGATTTTCAATAAATCATCAATTGATCAGCAAATTGACGAAAATTAGGGTTTAGAATCTAATGCTCCTCAAAGCGTAATTATGAGCAGGTTCAAACACTATTAGTTTTATGTTGATCCCATAATCAACATTTTAATCTATTATACTCGTTCTAGTTGCCAGTATCTTAAATTAATATTTTATTTGGTCCCGCTACCAATAATCCATCAAACGAGTAATATTTGCTCAAACTAGGAATAATGATTCAATCAATCAGATATTCACGTAGAATACACAACACATCCGCAATCCTTGATCATTGATCTCACACATTTCTCAGCTTCCCTCCTATAGATCGACCCATCCTCTGTTGTGACCAAATTGACTCTGGAATGGCCACTTTCTTGGTTTAGGCCGGAGTTCTACAGATTGATCTCTCGAACTCAAAGCACTCTTATGCAGTGCATCTTTTTGCAAAAGTTTAAAGAAATTTGCTCGGTCGAGAGTCTCCTATGTATGGTCGTCTCTCCACTTTCCTAAAAAAAATAGCAAATTGTTTTCTCTTATCAACAATTGGACAAGCATTTATTAGAATTAGGAAAATCGAATTTGGGCATTCATTGCATATCTTGAGAATATTTTCGGTTTTGAAAAATTCTTGGTGTCCAAACATGCTTGGTCTTCCTAAGTTTGCAATTCTAGCAAACAATTCTAAGAGTCAGGAAAACTTTATTTTTTGTTGTCTCTGGTGAAGCCGTCTATTCGGAGAGGAAAGTATCTTAATTAGGTGAAATCTCTTACGACCGCTCGTTTAAAGACTTATATAGGATTAAGAAGCTCTACGAGTACCGTTGGTGCGAAACTAGATAATTGCAGTGTTATTAGTTTTTGATTGATTTGATTGACTAACGGTTGTTGAAACTTTGATTGCACCTAGTTTGTTTATTCTTGAGAATCTTCTCTTCTTATATAAAATTCACTTAGACTAGATCAAAGTATCGACGAGATATTTAGAGTTTTTGTTAGATCTAAATACATCTTGTGATAATCCATTGTTAACAGACTCCGTTCTGTGTGTGATTGATCACAAGAGATTCAAGTGATGTTGTGTAGGTTTTGAAGATTAAAGAAGATTTGAAGACGGAGAATATTTCTTATTGGTTTTCATGTCTTGTGAATTTAGTGCACAAACCTTAATCGGCTAGGATCCAACTAGAATCGATTTATCTTTGATAGATCTAATTGATTAGTTGCGTGAGATCGGCATCACTTTATAGTTTCTCTTTGAGATCTATATTGGTTGATTTCGAATCTATACTTGACTATTTTGTTAGTTAAAGTTAGATTGATCTAACTATAAAAAGTACGTAGTTTATTAGATTAAACGGAAGCGCCTTTGTCAAACAACTCATCTATATCTTGTAGCAAGATTTATTAGAGTGGTTACCAAACAGATTCTTCCTTTGTTGTTTGGAATACAATCCAAAGGACTTGTTATTCATGTGTGTGACTCTAGAAGTCGAAGGCGCAGGGATACTGAGGGAACTAAGTAGCTAGGGGTGGTCTGCTTGGTCTCAACTATACAAAGTTGGTATTAGATTTTGTATAGCTTCTTAATTATGAGAGTATTCAAAACTGCACTAGGTCCCGAGTTTTTTTTTGAATTTGCGGTTTCCTCGTTAACAAAATCTTGTGTTGTGTTATTTACTTTACTTCCGTATTATAATTGTTTTATATTATAATAAAGTAAATACACTTGTGCGTTAATCCTAATCCTAATCACTTAATATTGATCCTATAGTAAATAGGTTTCGGACCGTACTATTATCAAGTGAATATCAAGTTGTCGTGTTGTCTCGACTTTGTCCATAGACGATCACACTTGGTATCGGACTTATAGGTTGAAATAAAAAAGATTGTGGTGTATTTGGATACCCTCATCTTTTCACATATAATATGCAACAAATCATTTGTAAGATCCATGCAAACAAGAAATTCATCCGCTATTATCTCTCATCACCATCATTTCGCCACTTACAGAATCAATAAGATTCCAAGTGCCAATAGTTTTCGGCATCACATTCTGAAAAAAAAAGGGGTCTAATAACCACACCCAATATTTCGAATTAGAAATCTATATGGACAAACTCCAATACACTTTCTAGAGAATCAACTAGCCAGTTAGAATCAATCAATAGAAAAGTATATCAAAGAGTTTATATCTCTATCTCTCGATTTAAATCTTACTCAAACAAACTGCGAGTCTCAATTTAAATACAATAGAGATAAACTTGGATGGTACCAAAGACCAATATCCAAGTGTCAATCAATTTAAATCAACAACCAAAAGGTCGGATATTCTAATTGGTTGAACAACGCACAACCTGTATTAATTAAATTATATAACAAATATAATGCGGAAAAGAAATAGACACCATAATTTTGTTAACAAGGAAACCGCAAATGAAGAAAAACCCCGGGACCTAGTCCAGATTAAATATACATTGTATTAAGCCGCTACAGACACTAGCCTACTACAAGCTAACTTAGGTCTGGACTGTAGTTGAACCCCAATCAATCTCACACTGATCCAAGGTACAGTTATGTTCCTATGCCTCTGATCCCAGTAGGATACTACGTACTTGATTCCCTTAGATGATCTCGCCCACAACTAAGAGTTACTATGACCCAAAGTCGAAAACTTTAATAAACAAATCTGTATCACACAGAAAATTCTATGGTAATAGATAAATCCGTCTCCCACGAATATACCTACAAGTTTTGTTCCGTATTTTGATAAATCAAGGTGAACATGAACCAATTGATAAACCAGAATTATATTTCCGAAGAACAACTCAGTATTATCAATCACCTCACAATAGTCTTAATCGACGCATCAAAAAAAGATATTGTGGAATCACAAACAATGAGACGAAGATGTTTGTGATTAATTTTTATCTTGCCTATCGGATATAGAAATCTCAAGCTAATTATTACAATTGTACTCGTACGATAGAAACAACAAGATCAGATCACACAACTACAATAAAAGTAATATCGGTCTGGCTTCACAATCCCAATGAAATCTTTAAGTCGTTAACCTGGTTTTAAAAGAATAAACCAGAGGTTAAAGGATAATCGACTATAGCTGTGTAACTAGTATCACACGTAAGGTGTGGGGATTAGGTTTTCCAGTTGCTAGAGTTCTCCCTTATATAGTCTTTCAAATCAGGATTTGCCTTCAATGTTAGCTTTGTAACAAAGCATTCAATATTCACCGTTAGATGAAAACCTGATTAGATTCAAGCTAATATTTATCAACCGTTAGATCGAAAACATAGCTTGTTATACACTCATGAAATGCACGTTTGTAGGCTTGTGAAAACTGTACCCAAACTTGTACATTAGTTGGTTCAACAATAGTTAACCAAATGGTTAGCCATATGATAACTTTCATATCAACCATATTCTTCTTCACCATAACTAGTTCAAATGACTCAAATGAACTAGTTATAGATTTGTTCAATTGCAATGAAATCTCATGTACTACACAAGACACAATTGAAGCAAAAATGATTTGATTCACTCGAATCGGTTCATGAACTATATAGCCACGGTTTGCAATAGCATTCCTTAGTTTATAAAGATAAGTTCACAAACATCATTTTTAGACATAAGGTACTCAATTTCGCGGACTGGGTTCGTGGGCTGGGTTCGCAGACTTAAGTTCCTCGATGGAGTTCGCGGACTGAAGCTCACGCACTTCTATGGTTCTCTTGATCAACAAAGTTCGAAAACTTTGGTTCAAGGAATAAGGACTTATACACGTAGTGTTTCCACAACAGTGCTTATATCCTCCGTTGGTTATATTATCTAAACTCTCATTTTAATCATTGAAACATTCTCAGAGGACATTATATAGTTGTTATTCACAAACCATTTTTCGTCAGAGCAATTTTCAAAGTGATTGAAACTTAACATGACTTTCGTTACTGAACTTGGCTAAAGCGAAAGCTTTACCAACACATATTTCGAGAAATATATAGGCGAGGTATACTCAACTCAAAATACCAAATGTGTATAATCTTAGTCTATACAGCAAAATAACTTTTGTCTCAAGATAGGAGATAAATAGACTTTTGAGTGATAGATAAGTTCAAGTCTCCACATACCTTTATCCATCGGTTCCTTGAGTAGTCCTTCGTCTTGTATGATGATTACCATGGAGTTCTTGAGCTTAACTACACTTTCTATCCTAGTCCGAGACCTTTGCTATAGTAGACTAGAAATCAAGATTTATAGTTTTGATCACTAACATTGAAAAACATGCTTGAGATAGCAACGCATGCGAGTTCGACCGAGCAATGCTCTAACAATCTCCCCCTTTGTCAATTTTAGTGACAAAACTATCAATACATATGGAATATAAAAAATATATAAATAAACTTTGTAGCTCCTATTCCGCATGTCTAATCTTCAACATTACTCGAAATCTTCGTCACTTCCAAGTACTCCAATGATCCCAAAGGTTGTAAGTTTAGCATCATCGTTGTTGAAAATCCATAGCTATAACAACAAGAAAACAAGAGTTCTAAATCATTGTTATACAGTGTCATAGTATCATTACACAGCGTCAAAGTCTAATTACATCACAACTTCAACAATAATACTATGGTGATATGTCACTCCCCCTTAGTCAATACTCCATCTCTCATGGAAACCACTCCCCCTTACATAGTGATCCGAAAACCATATGTATTTGTAGTGTGAACTACATATTAATTCTCCCCCTTTTTGTCAATAAAATTGGCAAAGGTACAAGAACGGGATCCTAATGAAATTTTCGTAAGAGACGCTTTATGACCAAAGGTAAGTATATATCATCTTATTTAGATGCAATCATAAATCCGAAGCCAAATGCATTCATCAAGGAGTCTATAAAGATACAAAATGACCCCTATAATATTCCACAGCCGCACTCCCCACAAAGATTTGGCAATTAAGCACAAGTTCAATTAAGAACTCTCCACCATAATATGTCATTCCCAAAAGAACAACAAGAGCGACCTTAATTTCAAAAGAAAATAAGGTTTTCTTTGGACATAACAAATCACATACAAGTATGAATTTGAATCCAAAAATATTAAATTAACCATAAGCGAACTCACAATTAATTTAACCTAATATGCTCAACACAAGTAAACTTATGGAGACTTAAAAATCTCAATTAGATTAATCACAAGAGAACCCATAATTAATCTAATCGTAATACACAAATATAAACTAATCACAAGAGTAATCAATTTAATTGTTTATACTTACATAAGAAAAGAAAACTTATGGAGTCATAACTAAATAACCAAACAAGATGATTAATTTAGTTTAATATGCTCGATATAAAGTACCTTACGGAACAACAACTAAGCTAATCATAACAATAATCAACTTTGGTTGTTTAGTGCTCAACATAAGACACATTACGGAGCCTCACAGTAATACACAAAAATGGATCATGGATGATCAATTACTGCGGAATACACAAGGATTCATTCTATTTTCCATCACTATTTACACAATGACATATAATAGACATCATCCTTGAAAACAAAATATTTTAACCTATCTTCCATCAAAAATTGACATAATAGGCTTAACTTTTGTATTTGTCAAAAGTCAATTCATTCCTTTAAGCATATCAACTCATGAACGACTTTACTTTTGACAAGGTATTATGTACTTCTTGTGGATTTAACATAAATAGCATTAAATACATAAACATCCAAACCATTGTGCCATAAACAATTATTACATCACATAGTCATAAACTTTTAATCCATCAAAAAGAAGTTTAAACATATAATATCAAAATAGAGATAAAGGTACTAGATATCAGTCACTCTATTCATAATTATCTCTTTCAATTTTATAGAACTTCTCTCGCAACACTGGAAAAACATTTCCAGCAAAGTCTACTTGCTCTCTGAGAACCAAACTTTCTTCTCGTAGTTCAGCAAGTTCCTCTATGAGGCGAGACAGTTCTTCAGCAGCTGGATCCCTAGGATCTCTTAAGCCTATCCTGACAGTAGAGGGCCTCATTTTCTAAATGCTTGACATAGTCAGTACAGTTGGTCCTCCAAGATCAGAACCAAAAACAGGAACATTAAAGTTAGCACAAATACTCGAAATGAGACAAGGGAATCTTGGATTCTTTCCTGTGTTGTGTCTGACACTTATCATTTGATCAATGATAATTCCACAGAAGTCAATATTCCTCTCATCAACAATGTAATAGATGAACTCAGTAAGTCCCCTGGTCCAAGAGTTGTTATCACAAGTGTTAGGCATCATATTTTCCACAACAAGTTTAGTTGTAACTTTGAGAAATAAACTTTCTCCTCTTACATATACTTTTCCATCATTTCGAGAGATATCTTTATCAAATAGCCTATTTGACAAAATTTCCAAGGGAAGTCTACCAAACTTAGGAGGGGGATATCTATCACCACCTAGAGGCACATTAAGCGGGTTGAAGATTACAGAACGATCCACAGTAAAGATAGTGCCTCCTACCATGGTCTTGAATGAACAGAGGACGGTGTCTTCATTATGAATATTAGCATAAAAATATGCGACCATATCAACACGAACACTCCCTAAAAGCTTATGGATTATTCCCCAATCATGCTTATTGAAGAACTCGACCAAATCCGGAACATATATTTTGGATACATCATAGTACCTCTTACATATGGGTGTTTTGTTTTTGAGCACTAGATACAGTTCAAGAGTGGCAGGGTTTAAGAAGCCAGCTCCAATACTAGGGTCAAAGAAGGATTCATCTCTAGTTTGTTGGCTTGAGATTCCTACATGGATGATTCTTCTTCTACTCATGATTGCAAAGATTACAAAAACGAATTAGAAAAACTTACTTGGTTCGCGAACTGTTAATGGTAAAGATGCAATCAATTGTCAATCACAAAAACCGTTCGTAGCCCAACGTACGCAAGCTTCTCCTGAGTTCAAAGAAACAAACCAAAATTTATTTTGTTAAGAAATGAGGCATCGATGAAATTAGAGGTGGAAGCAGTTTAGGTTCTTCTCTTGTTTGCGAACTGAAGAGATGAGGAAGAAGGTGAAAGAATCGAAGTGATTCTTTTTCTCTTTTATGTGTCGAGTGAGTAATTTTGACACGTTCATAAACAGAATTTGTTCGTGAAATGGCTAAGGCCCAACGTATGTGAACCACTCGTGTGTCGGTCAAGTACTCGTTTGTTTCACAGGAGCAAAAACAATTTTGTAATTAAATAGTTCTTGTAGAAAAGAAAAACAATTTTGCATAGCATGACACCATGAGAGAGCTTATTTCCAACTACTCTTATATCTCGAGAAGATGAGATTACTCCTAGCCATAATTTTTATAGGACTATCAAAGAGTACTTTATATTATCATAACCAAATTATTGACTTTCTGATTTCTCTTTTTATGCGAATAGTACTTTGTATTGTATATGGAAAGTCTTTTGAAGGTAGAAGATATCCTGTATTCTTCAAGAGTGAAGACAACATTACTATCATGATAAGAATTATCAGGAGTTATTTCATGAATATGCTCATGCTTTGAGGTTAATTTCTCATTTAATTGATATTAAAACTATTCATGTAACTTGTCTAGTTTATTATAACTACAAGAATATAGAAGAAGAGTATTGCTCTCACTGATTAATAAATTAATATCAACATTTACAAGATTATTATTCATCATGATTTGATTTAGTCTGTCAAGAGATTCTTGTTCATTCTGAAGATAAAAATTAACATCAGAAGATAGACTTTCAACCTCCTTTTCAATTCCTGAAAATACTTCAAGGGTTTTTAAACCTGGTGAAGGTTCAAACAAAATTTCTATTACAAATTTTATTAAATCAGTCATGGTAGAAAATTCTGGAATCCCTGGATCTGGTGGTGCATTTATTGAGATGGCACTTCTGTCCATAGAGTCACATCGCTACAAATACAGACTTATAAGGTCTTGAATGTGTTTGCCTGCTCTGATACCAATTGAAAAGTGGGGGTCTAACAACCACACCCAATATTTCGAATTAGCAATCTGTATGGACAAACTCCAATATACTTTCTAGAGAATCAACTAGACAGTTAGACTCAATCAATTGAAAATTATATCAAAGAGTTTATATCTCTATCTCTCAATTTAAATCTTACTCAAACAAACTGCGAGTCTCAATTTAAATACAATAGAGATAAAATTGGATGGTACCAAAGACCAATATCCAAGTGTCAATCAATTTAAATCAACAACCAAAAGGTCGGATATTCTAATTGATTGAACAACATACAACTTGTATTATTTCAATTATATAACAAATATAATGTGGAAAATAAATAACACATACACCATAATTTTGTTAATGAGGAAATTGCAAATGCAGAAAAACCCCGGGACCTAGTCCAGATTGAACATACACTGTATTAAGCCGCTACATACACTAGCCCAAACCAATCTCACACTGATCCAAGGTACAGTTATGCTCTTACATCTCTGATCCCAACAGGATACTATGTACTTGATTCCAATAGCTAATCTCACCCACAACTAAGATTTGCTACGACCCAAAGTCAAAAACTTTAATAAACAAATCTATATCACACAGAAAAGTCTACGGTAATAGATAAATCCGTCTCCCACGAATATACCTACGAGTTTTGTTCCGTCTTTTGATAAATCAAGGTGAATATGAACCAATTGATAAACTAGACTTATATTCCCGAAGAACAGCTCAGTATTATCAATCACCTCACAATAATCTTAATTGACGCAGCGAAAAAACATATTATGGAATCACAAACGATGAGACGATGGTGTTTGTGATTACTTTTTATCTTGCCTATCGGAGATAGAAATCTCAAGCCAATTATTACAATTGTACTCGTACGATAGAAACAACAAGATCAGATCACACAACTACAATAAAAGTAGTATCGGTCTGGCTTCACAATCCCAATGAAGTCTTTAAGTCGTTAACCTGGTTTTAGAAGAAGAAACCAAAGGTTAAAGGAGAATCGACTATAGATATGCAACTAGTATCACCCGTAAGGTGTGGGGATTAGGTTTTCCAGTTGCTTGAGTTCTCCCTTATATAGTCTTTCAAATCAGGGTTTGCGATCAATGTAAGCTTAGTAACAAAGCATTCAATATTCACCGTTAGATGACAACCTGATTAGATTCAAGCTAATATTTATCAACCGTTAGATCGAAAACATAGCTTGTTATACACACATGAAATGCACGTTTGTAGGCTTGTGAAAACCGTACCCAAACTTCAACAATAGTTAACCAAATGGTTATCCATATGATAAATTTCATATCAACCATATTCTTCTTCACATAACTAGTTCAAATGAACTAGTTCACAAACTCCAGCAGAAATTCTCGGGTTTGAGAACTTCGCCAGTTCGCAGACTGGGTTCGCGGAATGAGTTCGGGGACTGAAGCTCACGCACTTCTCCGGTTCTCTTGATCAACAAAGTTCGAAAACTTTGGTTCAAGGAATAAGGACTTATACACGTAGTGTTTCCACAACAATGCTTATATCCTCCGTTGGTTATATTATCTAAACTCTCATTTTAATCATTGAAACATTCTCAGAGGACGTTATATAGTTGTTATTCACAAACCATTTTTCGTCAGAGAAATTTTCAAAGTGATTGAAACTTAACATGACTTTCGTGACTAGGTAAATATGAACTTGGCTAAAGCGAAAGCTTTACCAACACATATTTCGAGAAATAGATAGGCGAGGTATACTCGGCTCGAAATACCAAATGTGTATAATCTTAGTCTATATATAAAAACAACTTTTGTCTCAAGATAGGAGATAAATAGACTTTTGAGTGATAGATAAGTTCAAGTCTCCACATACCTTTTAGTTGATGAAGATCCACCAGTTCCTTGAGTAGTCCTTCGTCTTGTATGATGATTACCATGGAGTTCTTGATCTCAACTACACTTTCTATCCTAGTATGAGACCTTATCTATATATAGTATAAATCAAGACTTATAGTTTTGATCACTAACATTGACAAACATGCTTGAGATAGCAACGCATGCGAGTTCGACCGAGCAATGCTCTAACACATTCATATAAAAATGAAGTACAACTATTAACATGAGTCTGTTCAAGTGAACTACGTGTTATAATGAAGAAAAAAAGTTTAAATGTTAAATTTGATATGCAAACATATATGAAGTATTCGTGATGTCGGCTAGAGTGCTTACCTTAACCTCTCATATTGAGGGATATTAGTGGCAACTGTTGTGCCAAGAGAAGCCCATTGTCGTTCGTGTGATGAACTAATTAAAGCTTTGTCGAGAAACTATAGCAATTAGCTTCTTCCGCTAAAGAATTAATTAGCAAACAAACATTTAATGTATATAGCATTTAAGCGGAGTTTGCAAATGATGGATTTGTTAGTTCACTAGCCTAGCCAAATCAACAAAGTTTTATAAATACTTTGTCCAACATTTTACTAAAAATTGTAAGGAAAATTAAAAAAAAAATAATCAAGTAGTTGACACTAGACTTCTGAAAAACTCATATGTGTAGTGTGTGTTCAAAATTTAGATTCAGTAAGTAGTTGACACTAGCTTGATAGTTAATGTCTGGTCGAAAAGTCAATCTAAATGATTTTTTGAAAATATTAGATGGGTAATACAAATAGGTTGTGCTGATTGAAGATCTGAAACCCAATTTTCAAATTTGATATTAAGAAGAAAAATAAAGATCGAAATTCAATTAGGAGCTTTAAAAAATTCTACAAAAAATTTCTTCCAAACTTTTTCATGATTTATGACTCAAAATGAGAGAGTCATCCTAAGACTGTAGATTGAAACATTGATTGTGAATCAAAAAATAAATTTGATACTAAATCAAAGTTTTGATTTCTCGAAATCTCAACAACAACAAAAAAAAAAAAAAAAAACTTTTCAAAATCTCAAAATGATTCCGAGTTTACACACCTCTAATGGTTTTCGGTGGCTCTGTCAATAAACTCTACCTTCTTCTTGAACAAATCGAAAGAGGGAGAGAGACAAATTTGCCGGAGACGAGAAGCAGAGAGATGAAAACATTTCTCGATTGAGAATTGAAATAACAAAACTAAACCAAATCACAAAAACTAACATCGTTGGTGGGTAATTTTGTCATCAATAGAAATTATTTCGGACTAAATCGATTGAAAAAGGATTAACCTGTTCACAATTTCGTAAATTAGGATTAGATTAACCAATACTAAGCTTAAGAGGTAGGTCTATAGCGTCCAAAGCCCAACATAATTTTGTGCTAACCTATCAGCGAGCCTCGTGGGTAACCTAACCAAGGGGGTGCCGAAGCGGATGTGTGTGTGTGGTGGTGGGGGATCGAACCTGGGACCTCCTGAAGCGGATGAAATTTTGGGAAACGGGGATGACCAGCTGAGCTAGTGGAGGAGAGGTGGACCAAATCTAATGGTCCGCCCCATAGGAAGGTCGTTTTTTTATCGATCTCATTTCTCAATAACAGACGATTTAGTTTTGCTTAGAGAGTCTGAGTGATGGAAGAAACAAGAGTTAGGCTTTCTCACGAACAATCATCCAGTAAAAAAATGATAAAACCCCTAAACCTCATTTATCAGAGGATATCTGCCTTGCAATATTTCTCCGTTGCCCTATGGAGGATATCTTTAAGTTCAAGTGTATATCAAAGGTATGGAATTCTCATCTTTCTAGCCCTAGTTTCATTTACAATTGGATTCAGTACAACTATTCTGATGATCTTCCATGGAATCTTCTTTATAAATATGAAAGTGAGTGTTCTATTGCACATTTGTATTCTCACTCTCGATTGATTTCGAATCATTCTTTTAAATTTCTAAATCCAGATAAAGAGACGGTAACGCCTTTATGTTCGAGTAATGGTTTAGTCTTATGTGCCAAGAGGATAAAATTTAAGTGGCATTATTATGTTTGTAATCCACTCACCCAAAAATCGTTTTTACTTCCTATACCACAAGTACCTCATTTGAAAAGTGTAACCTGTTTCACATGCGAGATTTCTTCTGTATCCACAACATACAAGGTTGTGCGTATACCCCTCCCAGATAAAAAGAGATGTGACAGTTACAAATATCAAATTCAAGTATATGCTCCTGGTTTTGAGAAATGGAAAGTCTATCATATTCCTGCTGCTCAAGGTGTCAGTTGGGGACTAACTAACTATGACAGTCCTGTAGTTATGCAAGGTGATATGTTCTATTGGATGGAAAAGAGAGAGACAATCATAGTTTTCAGTGAAACTGGTGTTTCTGAACTTGATTTACCTGACTTTGCTTATAATGTTAGTAATTTAGTGCGCTGTCTTGGGGAATCCGAAGGAATCTTTATGCTCGCATTAAAAGACGAATTAAAAGAGAGACTTTAGAACTAAGTGTTTGGGAGCTCAGGGAGGAGAACTTCCACTTGTTGCACAAAAATATTCCATTATGTGGTCTCTTTTCAAGAATGAACAGCAAATTGGATGGTATTTTATTGGATAATGGTTGGGGTGACCGAATCCAGGTCAGTTTTAGTCCGGCAGACCGAAATGTTATTCTGATTGGTTGCAAAAATTATGTTTGGACGTACAACATAAACACCAAAGTATATTCTGAGCTCCGCCAACCTTGTTCCGGTACTGACATTTATTCAAGTTTCTGTCCACCTTTAGCATTGAAGGCAATGCCCACAATAGTTCCAACATGAGAGATGTTGCTCCAGCAGCTAAAGCGCCCATGTCCGATGCAACTAAATTTAGAGAAGAATTTGAGGAGAGATTGAAAGCTGTGTTGAAAGAAGTTGAAGAAGCACAAGGGAAAGTGATACTGTTTGTTGATTAGATACATGTCGTTCTTGATTCTACTAAGACGCAAGGATCAATGGATGCTACTAATTTGCTTAAGCCAATGTTTGCTAGATGCCAGTTGAGAGTCACTGGTGCAACTTCACTTGAAAAGTATATGGAATATGTGGAGAAAGATGCTGCTTCAGAAAGAAGGTTCAGCACGTTTATTTTACTGAGCCTAGTATTCCTGATACTGTTAGTATATTGAGAGGATTTAAAAATAAATATGAAGAACATCACGGTGTTCGGATACAGGAGGACCATGCTCTTGTTATCGCTGCTCAGCTATCCAGTCAGTATATCATCTTTCTTTCTCTAGCTGTGGCTTACTATCGGTATCAGTTATGTTGATTTGTGTTTGAGTATATAGACTAAGATTATACTGTTAATCCCAGCATGTGTGGTAATTTGTGTTGAATATCGGATATATTTCATCAGTCACATGGACTGCTACTAAACCTCTTGGTGCTTCGTAGTTGTTATTAGTAAATTTTGTCTTGCTGTCCTTTCTGTTAGATATTGGTGTCTGACTAGCTGCAATATTTTAGTTAGTTTGTGAAGATGTTGATTTCTGGTGTCTCTTTTGGGAGTCGTCTGCCTGACAAGGCAATTGATTTGGTTGATGAAGCGTGTGCAAATGTAAGGGTTCAGCTTGGTATTGGTCAACCTGAGGAAATGGATAATATTGAGAGAAAGCGGATTCAAGTAGAAGTTGAACTTGATAGGTTTTCTCAATAGTGTTGTCTTGCTTTGTTATGCTCTCATTTTTTAGGTTCGAAAGAAGTTGGAAGTTTCGAAAGAAGTTGGATGATTTGAGAAACACCCATTCTGCCATTGTTGGTGAGGTACAAGAAAGAGAAAGCTTTAATTTATGAATTTCGAAAACTTAGACGGAAAAGACAGGAATTAACAGTTGCGGTTGAAGTACCTAAAACTAAAGAGGATCTTGTTAGATCTGCAGACTTGCAGTACGGGGTTCTTCAAGAAATAGAAGTTGCCTTAACCAATCTTGAAGGAAGCATTGGTGAAAACTCAATGCTTACGTAGGCAGTGAGACCTGAACAAATTGCAGAAGTAGTTAGCTGTTGGACCGGTATTCCATTTACGAGACTCGGGCAGAATGAAAAGAAAAGATCGATTGAGATTGGTGAGAGGTTGCACAAGAGGGTAGTTGGATAAGATCAAGCAGTATCTGCAATGGCAGAGGCTATTTTGAGGTCTAGGCTGGGCCAGGTCGACCACGACAGCTGACAGGATCATTCCTCTTCTTGAGACCAAACTGGTGTTGGTAAGACTGAGCTAGTGAAAGCCCTTGCTGAACACCTCTTCGATGATGAGAACCTTCTTATCAGAATAGATATGTAAATACATGGAACAACTTTCGGTGTCTCGGTTGATTGGAGCTTCTCCTGGGTAAGTTGACAGCAACTGTTATTATATTCTTTTTGTACGCACATTTATTTTTGAACTCTCATTGCTGGGGTGGTTGCGCATTGGTATCGTATTTCAGATATGTGGGCCATGAAGAAGGTGGGCAGCTTACAGAAGTTGTAAGGAGGAGACCTTAAAGTGTTATATTGTTTCATGATGTTGAGAAGGCTCATACTTCAGTTTTCAACACCCTCCTCCAAGTTCTTGATGATGGTAGACTGACTGATGGCCAAGGACGCACAGTTGACTTTAACGATTCAGTTATCATCATGACCACAAACCTTGGAGCTGAGCACTGGACTCATGGGCAATGTACAATGCAGACAGCAAGAGAGAGAGAGAGTGATGCAAGAGGTAGGAACGATTTGTACCGTTGAGCCACTTCCTTTTTGTGGTGATTTCGGAATCTTATCACTGAGTGTAAATTTTTCTGTTGATGTATGCAGGTGAAAAGGCACTTCAGGGGCCGGAGCTGCTTAATTGACTTAACAAAACTGTCGTCTTTGAGGAAAGTAGCCAGATTTCAGATGAGAGACGTGGCTTCTTGCTTGGCTTAGAGGAGAATTGCATTAGCTGTGTCAGATGCTGCATTGGATTTGGATGTTGTACTGACTGAAAGCTACAGTCTGGTATGTGATCTATTCAGTAGTGTGCTTTTATGTCTTGGTCACGAGAACTTGTTTCTTCAACCTGAGTTATCCAATTGTCCTGATAATACAGTTTATTCAACTTGAGTGATGGTCCTGATGATTTGTGATGTTATGTATGCACAGATGATGCATCTTAAACTTATACTCGTGGATATATAATGTGACGTAGGTTTAGGATTATGATTATGAGTCTGGGTTATGGAAATACCTCGGGCAAAGTATTCCTGCTATTGCTTATAATATTTTTTCGTCTTTTAACAGGTTTATGGTGCTAGAGCAATCAGGAGGTGGCTAGAGAAGTGGTGACAGAGTTGTCAAAGATGCTTGTTAAAGAGGGGATTGATGAGAACTCTCCTGTGTAGTATAGATGGAAATGAATTTTCTTATCGAGTGCATCATACAGTGTAAGATATTGGCAATAATAAAAAGCCAATCAAGAAGCATCTCACAGCTTATATATACGCGTCCTCTTTGACTTTTAGGTACAGCTCGTCTTCGTCCAGTGGTCCTATAATGTCTTCACATTTTCTTTTCCTAGTGCTTGCATTGAGACGAAGCTGTTGACATGTAATAATGGTGTTCGCCATATCCCTATGTGTACATCTCCAAATCTCTGTTGAAATTGTTGTCTGTTCTACTGAATATGTCCCCTATAATCAACTATAACTGCACCCCCTTAATTCTTTATGAAAATTAGTTATGAAGAAGGATCGTGAATTCAATTGCAAAGTTGAACTCTTTGCTCCTGTACAACTAAAACAAGAAGCGTACCACCAAGTTCGATGGCGACGACAAATAGTATGTTTCCGCAACCTTGGAAAGATTATTATTTGATAATTTATATTATCAAATAGGACCAAACAGACAATTGACTGGGTCAACTGGACTACACCCTCTCTAATATATTATTCCTAGGACCAAATGGTATTTCCTACAAAATTATTCTAGTGAGACTATATTTTAGTCAACTTCGCATAGATAATTTTTCATATGCCTTTCCAGCATTTTGCTTCTCTTTGTGAATGACTACAAATTATTGTTCGTCAAACTTAGAATATAGGAAGTTTGAGTTGTTCATATATAAGAGACTGAATCTGTTAATTGGTGATAGCATTAGAGATCTAATTCATGATTTATTCTGAAAAGGTATTAGTGAGACAGTTTTGTCAACTTGCTGCGCATACTTTAATTTCGTTATCATCTGCATTTCTGAATAATACTCCCTCCGTTTTAGGAAAAGTGTTACTTTCACTTTTTCATTTTAACCTAAAAATAGGCCAAATTGAAAAAGTGAAAGTAACACTTTTCATGAAACGGAGGTAGTATCATTTTCTTCTTGAACTAGGTGCTCCATACCATATCTGAATATGAAATTGATAGCATGCAATGCACGGGGTAACGATAACAGAAAAAATAAAATAAATAAACAACCTAGAACACATAATCAAAACAGGAAAACCAGGTTGCTTTTTCTCTGAAACCAAATCACAAACACACTTATTTAGAAAATTATTATTAGCAGAATTCCCAAATATCCATCTAGTAGACCCAAAAGGCAAAGCTGGAGGTTGGCTTTGGCTTGGGTGGATGTGTTTCACTTGGAATAGTAGTTCATCAAAGTGTCAATATAAACCTATAAACCTTATTTAAAAAAATCATGGCATCTTTTACAGGTAATCTTAAACAAAGTAATGCCAAATGATACGACTTTAGAACAATCTGAGAAACAAGTCATGTCTTTCTACAGTGGAAGCTGAGCCTTTCAAAAAACAAACTATTGGCAAGAGCAGGGCTTTTTGACTTGGGATGTAGAGGAAGTAATCTTATCTGAAACTCTTGTTACTTCCATTGAAACTAGGATGCTGCATGAAAATATTAGGTCATGAAACTAGGGTCTCAATCAGTGAAGACACCAACTGAATTCCACAACAAAATTAAGTCATTGAACACCCTGGGCACAGTTTTTTGAGCAAACCCAGTTCCAGAATTCTAGATAATGTTGACCTAAAATGTACTATAGTCTTCAACAAATCCCTGGAGATATATGTCCAATCTACATTTCCATTGGAACAGAATTTACTGATAAGACAAGACTGAGCACTTATCCTGGGGAGCAATTTGAACTGAACTAATAGAAACTAGCAATAACCATGTCATATATAAGCTAACCAAAAAATTTCCAAACACAAAATAAACGGAACGGCAGTATTTGAAATACAAACTGCATTAACATAACTTATGCAATGTCTAAGCAAAATCAAGAAGTCTATCTCCTGGACAATGTCAATCAACCAAGAAGAGATCTTCGAAATACTCTACCACTAAAGACTATTTCTGCAACTGCGTTTGGCATAAACAGGCTCTATTTCTTCTCCTCCTTCTCTGCCTCAGCTGCTCTCTTCAACCTCTTTCCCATGTGTCGCTTGTTGGTACGTTCCAAACGAAGCTTCTGGTAAGCTTTGACAGACTTCATCTCGTTTGTCACCTTCACAAGCTCAATTTCTGGCCTCTCACGGGTGATGGGCATGAAGTCACCAGTTACCTGAGTAGCTGATGCCAACTCCTCAGCAGTTGAGTCGCCGTTCTGAAACGAAAAGGACATATTTCACATTCAGCACACTACTCACATTTACACACTACTTACGACAGTGTGCAAACTAATAAGGTTCAAAAAAATCACAAAGTACTGCTTGTATGGAGGTCGCATGAATGTGTTTCCTAGTTTAAGAGTGAAATTGTCTCAGAGATCAGCAAGATCAGAACAGGTCTGAATTGAAGCAAAAGGTCTGAATTGAAGCAAAAGGTATACATCATCGTGAATATAAATGATTTTGGATTGAAAATCAAACACTAACAGGACCAAGTACTTGGAAAAGCAAAACCATGGAATGTAGCAGAACTATAAACATAATTTAATCAGATAATACTATAGACAAGGGGAAAGTAGAACAGATAAACAGAGACAGAGAAGTTTTATACCTTAGGTTTGCCTGCACGCCTTGGGAAGACAACCAGTTTGGCCTTGTATGTCTTAAGACGTTGAACATTGGTTTGGAGCCCTTCCAATGACTTGTTTCTACGCCTGTGGTCCACAGCAATACCAATTGTAGGAGCAAGCTTTTTGGGAATTCCAGCACCCTGTGAAAGCAAAGATACAGAATTAGATACGTAAACAGATGATATTCCTCACTATAAATTCATAAACCCTTCAGAAACTCGCATAAATCTAAACCTAAAACCTGAATAGGGTTCAGGGCATCTGATAGGAGCATTTTTTATACTTTGAACTCTTTGTAACTAAGCAATAAACCGCAGCACCTTGCACTGACAGAAAATCATGAGCACAACACATCTAGCAACAGCAAAAATGCAATGCCGAAAAATTCTAAGACTACTCAATTTAGCCAGTCAAGAAACTATGAACTGAGCATAATTATAAGAATAATAAGTTACAAGTGGTTGAAGCTTTAAACTCTAACCTTAAGTTCTTCTAGAGAGAAACCCCTGCCTGCCCTGACTTTCATGTTGTACTTGAGGGTTTGCCCATGAACAATAGGGCGAAGAGGTCCTGATGTTGGCCTAGGGAAAACTTTCACAGCCTTCTTTTGACGAGCTGCACATATAAACAAAAGAATAGAGATTTGAAAACCCATATATGATTTTATCATTTCATCAAAAAGTATTCAATTGCAAATCTCATGCATACCAACACGTCTCCTGGTTTTGCGAGCAGGTTGGTTAAACCATGTCTTCACATAGTTTTGCCAATGCTTCTTGAAGTGACCATTGGGGATAACATTGTTATGCTTCACCATTTCTTACCTAGAAATCAACAAAAATCTCAGCTACTAATCACCAGAAAACCAAAGAAAGATCAATCAAAACAACAATACCAGCTACTGCTTAATTGGTAACATCATTTTCATTTTCAAAGTTAAACTAGCTCATAAAATAGTTAGCACTGAGATTTATATCATGAAAGTAATACTCAACCACAAGTTATTATACGATTAAACCCTAATCACAAACAGCCTCCGGAAAAGAAAGAAAAAGGCCCATAAAAAACCTAGTACAAACCCTAATAACATAGTTGAATCAAGTACAGAACTTCTCATCAGATCTATCTATAACCAGGTTTACAGTCCGAAACCATGAATCTTCCATTTCTACCTTAATCTATAGAAATAGGAAACCTTAAAATCAAATGACTGCCGCTTTCCGAAACCCTAATTATTTCTATGCGACACTCAAAAAAACAGTAGTAGAAAAACATTTTAGATGACAACAGATTTAAGCCATAATCAAGATCCAGAAGGAGAAGAACATAGAAATCTGAAGTTCATATTACCTTTGAGGAGATAGATGTGATACGGGGGTCTCTTGAAAATACTCTTGGTGTCTGCCTCCTTCAGAGACTGAATCGCTTAGGGTTTTGGGAATTTATAGGATATCGCATTGGGCTTTATCTGTCCGTTATTTTCTTATTGAACCCTAAAGGGTAGTGATATTTTAAGTATACAACTGTGCATACATCCACTTTTGCTCCACTTTGTGGTGCTTGTGTGATTCCCATGCTTGGAAAAGGGTCATATATTGTGAGACCTCCCCGATAAAATTGCTAATCCGCATATTGGGTGGAATCCATTGGCATGGGAATTCTTACATTATCTTGCAATTTCGGCACTAAATTTCAATGTAAAATTCAAAATGACAATGATTTTGAAGTTATATGTTTTCCGAGCAAAGCTTTACGGTTCTACTAAGTATCGGTGGATCCTATATACCAAATTACCAATGTTTTAATTGTTGATTTTCAAAGTGGTAGATGGCGGTGTTATATGCCTATGATTGTGCCTAGTTCTGGTAGGACTATATAGTTTTTTAAAAAGAACATATTATCAAATTCATTATTGTGTGGGCTTCATGGAAAAATTGGCAGAAAAATGGTGAGATAGTGTATGAATAATCATGTCAACGGATCCTTCCCTTTAGTTTAATTAGTGACACATCTATCTTTTACGTTTACACGTTAAGTGATCACGTGTGACACGCCTGTGTAGTAACCTATAGTTATTTTTAGAACCCTGAAATATCATTTAGCCTAAAATGGGACCAGACATGCGTTGTAAGATCAGACACAAATAATGGATATGAACGAACGTATAGTAATCAATATGGGGTTGATGTGGTGTTAGATAATTACATGTGCCCTATAAAAAAAATTGCTAAGATAACAAACCTGGCATTAACTTAGAAGAGAGTTACAAATGTCTGAAATGGGATCTTTCCTTAACAGAGAACTCAAGAAAGGAGGAAAAGACTCCCAAGTAGTTTTCAGAAAGAACTTTCTTGCCCAACGTGCAAGCCGGTCAGCCAACTTATTTTTGAGTCTCCTAATATGCACAATCTTAAAACTACAATGCTTTATAAGGGAAATCCGACAATCTTCCAAGAGATCGCTACAACACCAGCCAACTTCACCTTTGCCTTCCTTCACAAAGTCCACTAACTGAAGGCAGTCAGTGACAAAACAGACTTTAGACAGGTTCTTCTCTTTTGCCCAAGAGATAGCCAAAATTAGGGTTGTTGCTTCAGCTTCAATTGCACCTGAGACCAGCCCAAAGTCCGCTTTTGACTGAATTCTATTCCCTGCGTTGTCACACAAAATCAAACCAACACCCAGGTTTAGATCCTTAAAAATTCCATCAATAAAAATGAAGAAGTCAACTTCCTTCAAAGGCATTTTGATGTCAGGCCTACTCAAAGCTATATGAGTAAGAATAGGGTTCATATAAGTATTTATAGCTCTTCTTGTGTTCAGAATGACTTTTTCTAGGTCAATAATATTGTGCTTAAACAACACCTCACATCTTAGTTTCCAGACAGACCACATTATAATAACACCCATACTTGGCCAGTCTACAGCATAGGGGGATGTACCAAAATCATTGTCATACCAAGCCAGAAAGATATCATCAACCCAGTGATAGTTTACACTAACCAAGTGCTGCAGAGAGAGAAAACCAGATACGGGAAACAACCGGACATTGAAAAAACAGGTGTAACTCTGTTTCAGTATCACTGTTACATAAACAGCAAATGTCAAAGCTGTAGGAGTAAGAATAGGGTTCATATAAGTATTTATAACTCTTCTTGTGTTCAAAATGACTTTTTCTAGGTGAATAGTGTTGTGCTTAAATAGCACCTCACATTTTAGTTTCCAGACAGACCACATTACAATAGCACCTATACTTGGCCAGTCTACAGCATAGGGAAATGTGCCCTATTGACAGACCACATTACAATAGCACCTATACTTGGCCAGTCTACAGCATAGGGGGATGTGCCCTATAATTTACTCATCTATATTTCTCAAATATTACTTCCTTTTTTCTAGCATGTAAACCACATCCGACGTTAATTATATAAAACAAACCTAGAAAATCTACACCTTAAAGATATGGAGTAAATTACTTATGCATATATAGTAGAAACTCCATTAATTAATACTCCTTCGTTCCTTTTTAATAGGCTGGTTTTGTTTTTAGAGAAAATTAAGGAAATTAAGAGAAATAATCATTGAAAGTAGTCCTCGTGACACTTGTCAATAAAAGAAGTGAAGTGAAATGGTCCCCATGACACTTGTCAGCAAAAGAAGTAAAGTGAAATAGTCCACATGACACTTGTCATCAAAAAAAGTTAAGAGAAAAGTGGTCCCATAAAATAAAATAACATTTGACTTTCCCAATTAGGAAACCAGCCTTTTTTGAAACATTTATTTATAGAAACAAGCCTATTAAAAAAGAACGGAGGGAGTACTCGATTATTTAATAAACTCTCTTAAATGATATTTTTATCCGGTCCCAAGTCGGGAACAACGTGTCAAACTAATAATTCGCTTAAATTATAAATTAATATATTTTTGTCACTTATGTAGACCCCATGTGAAATATAAGTTAATAATCTACTATATCTATGTTTATACAACAGAAGGGTTAGATGTGTCACTCAGCGGCCAGGATACATTGGTTTTTCCTAACTAGCGGATGTGATCTTTTTATCCCTCTCGGTATAGATTTCTAGGTTTGATCCAACGCTCATCCAACTTCATAAGTCACGTGGGCCTCATAAATGCAACACTCCTCCACGCATGTTTTTATTTACTGTGTTTTACCTTCCCACTCTTCCAGTCTGTTTACCCCCTCCCAGTCTCATCGATTTCCAAACGTTTTTAGCTTCTCCAAACAATATTAAACGAACCGATCAAATAAGAAGAAAAAACGTTTCATTTGTTTTGTGTTTACTGAAACGTGTCTCTGATAATCTCTTCTCCAATTTCTCCCATTCTTCGTCCACGAAAACAAAAAGCTCTGATCAATCAAAATACTTCATTTGATAAGGTAAGAAACTTACTTCTTCTTTTTCGACTGCCCAATGCATGATTTTGAGGATTTCCACCATTTTCTTTAGTTTATTAGCCGATTCTCAAAATTCTCCCTCATTTTATATTTTCTCATTACCTGACTACATTGTATCATGCACTTAGACGTATGAGTATTGATTTTGTTACTCATAGTGGATTTTTGCTTAGAGAATCACTAGAAAATTACTTCATAGTGGTCGATCCATCAATCTTATATTGAGCCTTTGCATCCTAAGATGAATTTGGCTAGGCTTGAGTCTGATAGAATATTTATATCAATTGTGTCAATTAGATTATGGGTTGCGTTTTTGAAGTGAAGTCTTAGTAATTTGATCAAGATATTATCATTGTAATCTACAATTTGTTTAAAGTTTGATTAAGGAGCTTTGTCAATATGGAAAAAGTAATTATGCCCTTGAAGTGTTTGAGAAAATGGTTGAAAAAAGAGATTTCAGGTATGATGCGGGTCAAAATTTGGCGGATGAATTAGAATGTTTAAAGAATTAAAGTACTAACTCTTCCACCACCTATTTGTAGAATCACATTGGAAAGCTTTGGGGGGAGCAACCAATAACAAACCCAATGATGGAATATTTTTATAATACGCGGATATTGGAGGTCTTGGAACTCGATTAGTATAATAAACTTTTTGTATGATAAACTTTTCTTTCTGTTCCATCTTAAGGAAATATCATTGCTCTGACTTTTGAGTTTGTTTCTTTTAACTATCTTTCTGTTTAAGTTCCTTTTGCTCTCTAATTGGTCTTTATTAATCAATAGGAATTCTCAAGATGCCTTTTTTCTATGCCGCTGATTTTATCAAAGTCTTGAAGAAGAATCATGCGTCCAATAGCTACAAAGAGATGGCTGGATCTCTTTCTATCCTTTCTCTTAAATTTTTTGAGTTGGGAGCTAGATTTTTATAAAGTATGATTTTGTCGCAGGATCTACACTTAGAGGCACGCAAAAGTGGGATATTTATTTTCGACCTTACGTTTTCGACTCTAGCCTGGCATTATAGTTAATTTTTGTACAATAGTAAACTACTAAGCCATGCATCGAAACTTGCAAAACAACCACCGCCAACTCTTTGATAATTTGCTTTAATATGGGTGCAATTATAAGGGATAATTTTTGTTAGAAACATTTGAATAGGTGTGATTATTTGTCCACTGAGATTTGACTTTGCTCATTTGCTTTCAGTTTATAGTGAGTCGTGAAACCTAAAAAAGGTAACCATAAAGAACAGTATGAGTTGGTAAGATCTTTATTAATCAACTAAACGATGTTAAGGTAAGTATTGCTGCTTAAATTAAGAAAGTTCTTCTTCAAGTTTTTACTGAATTTTATGTGTCTTTTTGTCTTTCCAATAGGAGCTGTCTGCCTCTCTGCAAATAAAGTATGATGGCTAGATTATTTTTTTTCAAGGATTTCAGATGTTATCATAGATGTCATAAATAAAAGAGTTTGACCTCTTATCTTTTACTGGTAAGTTATAAATATGTAGTCCTTTCATTAACCCCGCCAAGATTTTTCGGAGCCATAGACCAAGCTTTTTTCCCTCAAAAATATTGTACTTATAAGTGAAGTGAAAATCTTAATTTTATGGTACATTTAACTTCTATGTCTTTTGCGTATTCCTCATGCTTTAACTAGAAGGCTAAGTTTAGAATTGTATCTTTTATGCTAAACTTCCAGCGCATGATTTGTATAACAGAAAATTACACTGTCAATTACCACCGTCAATGACTTCCCTGAACACTCACCAGTAAATTTAATGATTTGATCATCATACATGGCATTGTGAATGCATGTATGCATATGCACTTTTTAAGTATTTACTTATTCCACCACTTCTGTGATGTAGTTACTGAGTGCGCATGTGATCTTTATATTTCTCCAACAATAACTGGGAGCAGGATGGGGGTGAGTGCGGGGCCTTGGGCAGCAATGATGAGTCTAGGTCGAAAAGGTACTATAAGATGATTTCACTAATATGTTTTCTGTCAAATATCAATGTTAATTTTAAAACATTTTTTTTAATTTGGTAACTCTTTGATTTGTGGACTTACTATTTAGTCATATGATACTTGCAAAATAAAAGAGAGACTATAGAAGTATCTAATTATATACAAATAAGGGTAGATGATATTTCCATTTGAATATTTAAATTTATATATCTGCATTATTAATGTAGTTTTGCATGGTCTCCGGGATAAAGGAGATTCCTGAGCTATTTATCATTGGAAGGCCAAATATGACGATTGTTGCATTCGGCTCAATGATGTAGACATATTCGAAGTCGTTGATATAAAATGTTATCCAAAGGCTGGCATTTGGATTCACTACAGAGACCTAACAGAAAGAGGTTATCTTTTAAGTGGATATGATAATAATTGTAGAACCATTTTAGCATCTTATAAAATTGAACGTTACAGTTTATTTAGATAGGTCTATGGCATTTGAATCCCCTAGCATTGACGTTTTCAGTGATGTTACCATCAGCGGCATCTCTACCTTTTTCTTTGGCTATAAAACTCTATGCACGTTTAATCTTTGTTAATTTTAGATTTTTACATAGACCGGTGAATTTTGTATTCTGTTTTTGAAATAATACGTATATTTGTGTGACTCTACAGCATGTTTCAGTAGTTGAGGACTTCATCAGAGTCTCGAAGCTTTGAAAAGGGTAAGTGTCTTTTATTAGATGCACAATGGGGATAAGATTAAGGTTGTTGATGTCAGAAAATGACAAGGGAACATATGCAACAAATGTAGTGTATCCAAAGTTCTTCTCTAACCAATATCGAGTGTGGATTGGATTTGAAAAACATATTGAGTAATTGGTTTAGGTGGGACTAATGTGGTATTCAGTAAACACATTTACATATAGTAGTTTCAGACAAGTATGTTAGAATGTAGGGAACAAAATCTTATCTTTTCAAATCCGAGGTGGGCTATTCATCATAAACTAGATTGTAGGAAAAAAAATTAAAAACACCATAAATTTCCAGGTTATGGAAACTTAAATTTGTTCGTTGCATATTAAATCGATTACTCTCTCATTTTTTACATTACCAATCACTTTTGTTCTAAAGTGGAAATTTCATCCGGGATATGTTACAAAATGTAAAACTACTCAAGCAAGTTTGTCTATTCAATAAGGGGGTTCCCAACTTTACGAATGTCTTTATTTCTCTTCGAAATCTTTTTAACTCATTTTCATTGATCTGTCTGAATAGGTTTGGGCCTTATTTGGGATTATCGTCAGTAATCAAGGTTTCGGGTGTACGCAGTTTTGTCTAGAATTTTGACACCAAATGTTAGAATGTAACTTCTTTTTATGTTACTTTGAGGGTTGTGACCATGCTTATCCTTTCACTTTCTAACTGCAGACAAACATGTTTCCCTACCATCACAAGGGAATTTCACGTGCCCTATCAATTGTCCTTTGAGAAGAAGACCCACAAGGTTCGTACGAAGGATGGATTCATTCTGTAAGTTGAGTTGTAAGTCAGCTATTTCGTTAAATGTAGTATTTGTGGTAAAATAACAATGAGAATTATAAGCATTAGGGCAGAATTATTGATCTCTTTTAATGTGTTCAATTCTCCGTGGAAAATAATGAAATGTCCTTGATCACGGTGAGTTTTTTTATTTTGTTTTCGGATCAAAAATTGGCATGAATAGATGTAATTACCAAAATTTTGTATACTTTCATTATTTTATTTTTGGCTCATTTAGATTGTTATCATTGATATGCCCGGTAAATCATTTTGTTGAAATAAAATTTAGTGTTTGGTGTCAGGTCCACTGCAGTTTTATTGAACCCCCGATTGGAGGATACTAAATAAAACATTGCAGAAGATAAGACAATTATATAAAAAAGAAGTACGATTATTTTTATTTTTATCAGCATAAATAAAAAAGTACGACATGACGTTAACTTTACTTTTCTTTTTAATTGCGGAGGAAATAATAGGTTTGCAGCGCATAACTGCTGATTTGAGTGAACCATTGGTAGTTATGGCTATCTAAATATGACTAACAAATCAATGAGTACCGAAAAAAGAAAGACTAGTATAAATTTCAAATACGAAAATAAAAAGAAACATATCAATACATTAATTGTTTGGAAAATGTTTGATTCCCAGCTTAGGACAATGCGAGATAGCCCGTGCCGTTATGGCACGGGTGATTCCCTAGTCTATAATACAAAAGAGGTCATTTCTAAGTTAGCCTATACAACTAGTGGTTGAGATTTCATCTTAGAATTCAAATCCGGGTCAAGATTTGTTTTACCTCGTGAGCCAAACGAATCACGATTTAATTCGGGGCATGTTTAAGGCGACGCACGTGTATTTGGTCGGCTAGAGGGGGCTACGAAAAAATCATTAAAAGTTGAAAAGCTTTACTCCGATAAGACGTTGCCCAAAAGTAATATAACAACAACATCAATCGTACATCTCTAACCAATTGTATACAGAAATGTTAAAACTGGAAAAGGAACAGTTGCGGTAATTACAATATCTATATTGCATTCTTTTTGGGCCACCTAAGAGGAAATTTCTATCTACAGTCAGCCCAGAATCTGTCTTTATGAAGATTCAGCATTAAGTGTAAGTATACAAAAAAATTAATGTGTTTTGTCAAATTTACTAGGATATGACTCGTGCCGTAACGGCACGGGCTTTAGATTTGATAAGTATTTATAACACTGCATATAAATTGCATTAAAATTTTCAGCACTTCTAAACAGACCGAGGATTTGGACCACGTTAAAACCACTAGATTCAGTTTTCCGGGTGGGCCCCGCGAAGGCCGGCTGGAGGCTGGGCTTTGTGAGAGGATTTGGGTGCGGTTTTTTTCCTTGGTCTTTTTGCCGGTTCATCAAGACTTTCTATAAAATTTTATCTTTCAGGCATGTCGTCTGGCTATGGTCGAAAAGAACTAATCAATTCTGACCAACAGTACTAACGAAAAACCCATTTGTGCGACATCAAGTATAACTTTTTAGTACAACGATCATTACGTGCCAATTTACATGATCTCCTAGATCCATGTTATATACATAAAATCTCTCGTTTTTATAAAATCCCTTCTGATTTACCTTTATGTTTTGGTCTTACTGAGAAACTTCCTCCGGTTACTATACTAAACAATTAAACATTGCTAATCCCATGTCCGTTAATGATATTCTTGGGAGAAATTTTGGTTATTCTTCCTTTTACATTATCCAAACGTGTACTATAGTAATTATCTAAAACAAAAGATATGTTATGACTTACAAAAACATATAAATTGGGTTACTCAACTGCATTACATAAAATACTGGTAGTTGGTTACTTGCAAGATGGTTCTTAAAAAATGTGTACCCAGAAAATACCTTAAACCAACTTAGAGACATCACTATTTTTGACCCAAAAATGCCGAGAACTTGTTAATCATGAATAGGAATGACAACCCGAAAACATCCATGTTCATGCCAAATAGTCAACCATGAAGTTTGGAGTACAAAGAAACTTTTCAGTAACCTGTAAATGGACATAGAAAAGAAAAATAAATACACATAAAAATAAAAAAAGGTTGGCAACCTCCAAATGATTGTTTAAAGTTGCACGTTTTTGCAACAGCCAAAAATTCAACAAAGCGAAGTAAAGCAAATTACTATAGGAGGGAGACCAAAACTTGAAATACTATGGTCATCTGTGTTACAGAGAATGTTCAAATTTAACGTTCTAATAGCTAAGCAATAATAATGGATGGCTAAAAACTCAATGAAATATTATGCAAACAAAAGATTCATTTAATATCCATTTAGTGATTCCTTCCAAGCACAAATTTAGTTTCTCGCAATTATAAACCATTTCCTTTGAATACTACGGGTCCAGTAGAGTTTTTTTAATAGAAAATGCAGTTTCTCGTGGTTGGAGAGCAGATGCAAATCCTAACTACATTCTTTTCATAACAAATTGTGGTTGTTGGGCTACTATGTATCTACAGCAAAAACCAACACAAATTGCCAGCATCCTCTTTAGAAGAATACCTTGAGTACCCCAATCCAGTAAATTGAAAATTATTTACATAAACTATTGGTTCCAAATTATTCTTACCATTTAACCATCCACTAACAGGATCCAATAGCCGCAAATGACGCAGAAGTACAGAACTAATATTCATTTTACTATGGATTTGAAATATTTCTTCATTCGCAGAGGAATTAATGGAAAAAAAATGAATCTTAATATCCTACTGATGAAAACATATATGAGAAAAAACAGAAAAGATTACGAATGTAAGTGGAAATCTAGAGATTGAAGAACCAACCTGGAACTTGAAAGAAGAAGAGTGATAGACGCATTTATGTGTCTAATTTGTCCTCAATGTTCCGTATTGTTAGTACTCGTTTTCATCCTTATTATGGTGTTTTGTGTGTTTGTAGGTATTTTTTGGAAATAAAGATTGTTAGAAAATTCGGCTCGAAAAGTTGCTCGGAACACCCTCCGGAGGACAAGTGTTATTCAGACTCTCGCATTTTATAAGGGGCACCTCAACTAAGGGGCACCTCAACTGATAAGGGATACCCTCTTCACTATTTACAGTCGATTGCTAAGGGCACCCCAGCTGACTGGATAAGGGGCGGCCTTCTTCAACATTTCAAAACTCAAAATTGGCGGGAAAAGGGGTTCATCGGAAAATAGATTTTAGGGTTCGGATTTCTGAAGTGTTCCAGTGAGACTCAACGACTAAAATTGTTTGGGAAACTTTGTTTGGGCATCACAGGCATGGTATAGTCGTCGGAATTGATTCAGTTTGGCTAGAGAATCGTTTGGGAGCAAAACAGGATTCTTTGAAAACCCAAGACTGTTGTTTGGTTTTGGAAGTTGTCTAGAGAGATCCAATCGGTAAAATCTGTTGAATTTGGCCTGTATCATCTAAACAGGACTAGGAGGTCCATCAAATTCGAAGGAAAAGGGATGCAACGTAGGATTAAAGTGAAATAGAGGTTCAATGATACTCGGGTTTCTGTTGGTTTTCAAGCGTGTGTTTTTAGCCTGTTGACTCATTCTGTCATGTGTTGGAGGAATTTTTGGAGCATGTAAACACTGGCTTACAGCGTCATAAGACAAGATAAGGGAAGATAATATTCCCGAAGATATATTCTTTAAATCCGAGTAATGGAGGATGATTGCGGTTAATAAGGGGAGATTCTTGTCGTTGTGGAGTATAAAAAGGGATATGGGGACTGAGAGAAAGGATGGAGAGTGAGGGGTTAGAATAGAGCAGAGAATCAGAGTTGCAGAGCTTGTCTCTGCTGCTGCCATTGAAGGAGAGGACGAAGAACATAAGACATCAGTGAACAGTCGTTCATGAACAGTGAGAACGACACATTATGGGCGTTGTATTTGCTAAAGTGACAGTGGAATTTTCCGTTTATCGTTCTTTGTAACAGTTATTGTAACACTCTTCCACCGTTGCAAATTTGGTTCTTTTATTAATTTCTCCAATAAAACACCTTTTGAGCAATGAAAATTCCTTTGAGCGTGTTTTCACCATGAGGAGATAGAACCCATCACTGGGATGACGGAGGAAGCTGTTTTGCATGCATGTGGTAATTCTATTTAATTCCTTTATGACTATTTGCACTATTATAATTGATTTATGATTTTTCTTGATTATTTGTGAATTCGTTAGATGTCACATGCTTAGTCTTAAGTAATTTAGATGCGTCATGCTTGTGAATTACATATAATTCTTTATAAAATCTACCTTGGCAAAGAGTTAGAGTCGATGTTTGTTATTTTATGAGCCTTAATTGTCCGGAATTAATAGATGAACCGCATGAATGTGAGAATTGGTGGAATCCCGAGTCCTAGTAACTCTCTTCATCTTGTGACAAATTTTGTATATATTTTATTTTAGTTTATTAATTATTAAAATCAATCTCATCAAGTCCGAGTGAACGACAACCTTACTACCACTTTCTACAACATTATTGATTCACATCAATTTTTAGCGCCGTTGCCGGGGATAAAAATCAAGTTGGAAAAATTCTGCTGCTGCTGCTGCTGTGAAGAACACGAAGAACTTTAGACGCAACAAGTCAGTCGTTTATAAACAGTGACAACGACAGTGAGAAGCGAGTTGTATTTCAACGGTGAGAGTGACACTTCTGTTTTATCGTTCTTTGTAACAGTTTAGTTTACAACAAATATAACTGTTACAAACCCTATTTTATCATTATTTCTCCCTTATTCATCATTTGTAAACCATTTTTGAGCATAAATAAATTCTTTGAGAGGGTTTTCAACATGATGAGCGGATAAAATACCCAGTGACCGAGGCAACGGAGGAAACTATTCACTCATGCTTGATTGGTAATTTCTTTTATAATTTCTTTAATTATTTATTTAATTTATATAATTCACTAGGATCAACATAAAGATAAAATTGGTTTTCTTAATTAGTTGTGAATCAATTCGATATGTTATGCTTAGAATCAATTCTTTGATGATTCATGCTTAGGGATTACAATTTAATGTTTGGGCACCATGTAGATTAATAGTGAATTAATAAGAAAAGGAGCTTAATAATAATTCTTGAAATATCATTATAAACTAATCAATTAGGAGGAATAGAGGAATCCGGAGCCTTGGTCTATTTTTAAATCTTGAAATCACTTTTTAAATTAAGTTTTGTTTATTTTTAAGTCTCATTAAGTCTAGAACTCTATTTCTTTCACAAGTCTCAAGAACCTTATTACTACAACAACTTTGAAAAAACATCAATTTTTGGCGCCGCCGACGCGGACTTGTGTATAGATTTGTTTTTAGGTTTTATTTTTTATTTTTATTATTTTTGTTCTCTTTTATGCCTTTGGTATTTTTTTGATTCTTTTTAGATTTGGAACGAAGCTACAAGGAAATAAAAAGTGCTATAAAAGGAAAGCATCGCCAAAGAAGGAAAGAAAAGAGGAGTCCAAGGAGTGGAGAAGATTTTGTACAAAGTTATTTTATTTGGACTTTATTTCTTTTTATTTTTAGAAACTGTAATTAGGGCTATATTTTTGTAATTTTTATTTTTGGACACTTTTTGGACTTTATTTTCTTGGGACTTTCTTTGGATATTCTTTTCTTTTTAAACCTTACGGAAGGGTAGTTTAAAAATTAAATTGTTTGCAGAGAAGGACGGTGATTACGATATCACCTCGGCCCCTCGGGTTCGTACATGACATAGGAGTTGTGGCCCGAGTCGACTACAACGGTTCATCCCCCATCTGGAACGGGAGGTAAGTTTGTCGAAACACTCGTGAATCCCCTGTTAGCGAGTTACTGTCTTCCTTCGTGTGAATATATGTTGAGGAACTGAAAACGGCTATTTTAAATTCCTAGTAAAGGTCAAGGACTGGCCATATAAGATAAGGGTTCGGATTTTATTACCGTTCCCTTCTTGCCCGCCTTAGGAAAACGATACTTAACGCGAACCTAAGCTTTAAAATTTGGAATAAAACGAGACCTATAGGGTAACGAGCTTAGTAGGAAAGTCGTTCGAAAAATATTGGTTACTCTTTTGAGCATGCTTTGAAGTTCATGGTGGTTTATGTAAGTTGAATGTGTGACTGCACCGCCTTGTAATGCGGTGAGGCCTTGGGTATCCAAGCTCCACGCAGCTTCCCTCGCCTCTATTCAACTTGTTTAAACTCGGATTGATTCCAGAGGGGTTTGCTCAGATTATAACGAATTCCCTTTCGAAGGATTAGAAGCTGGTCTAGAAATAATCTAAGTGGAGCCATCATGCTTTTTGTTTGCTAGATTAAATAGGTTTGTTTTGGTCGAGTCAGCCTTGTTTGTGCTTGTGTAGAATTCCATTGCAGTTAGGATGTCAAACTGGTATTATAATAGCCATCACAATGAATATGAATATCCAACTGAACAATATGGACATCACTCTTTTTATGACCATAGTGTGAATAGTGGTTGGGAATGCCAATTTTTTGAAGGTTATGGGTCATACCATGGTGAGCCCAATTACTATCCACACGTGCATCAGTCTTACGAGCAAGAAGATTATAATACTAGTTCTTCGTCTCTAGAGGATATAATCAAACTATTAAAAAGTAATCATTTTTATGATCCTTCTGTTCCTACTTCTTCTTTAGAAGAGTCCCTCAGGAAGTTAACTAAGTCGACACGTAAGTTAGATGAGATGAATGTTATAGTTATGGACGAAAGAACTACAATAATGAGTGAACCTTCTTTAGAAGATACCCTTAAGCGGATAGCTGAGACGAATGAAAGAATTGCTCGAGATAATATGAATTTTCAACAGAGTGTTCCCAGTTTCACCCTTGAAAATGAGGATAGATACTATTCACTTAATCAAGATGATGAGGATAGAATTGGAGACACTAATTTTTTAGATGAGGTTCAACCATTTTCATGTTATTATGATGATTATAGTGTCGATGAAGAATATGAAATATGTAGGCATGATAATTAGGAATTTGCTACTTCAAATTTTTACCTTCAAGAAAATAATATTATTTATGGTTCAGATCCTAATAATTTTAATAATTATTCACCTATTCAAAAGGATAAGGATTTGACTAGAGATACCCCCGTTTTAGACGGTGTAGTATTTCCTTTTGATTGCGAAGCCAATGATGGTTTAGAGGAACGAGTATATTTTGAGTCTAGCGATTTAGAAACAATAGACTTAGAAAAAAAAAATGAACTCGTAGAGATGAGTGAGGATGTACCTGACTTAGAAGAATCAATTGACCATTTTTAGGAATCAGATAGCCTTGAAATTAGGGAAGTTGTGACTAGTATTTCTAGAGACACTGAAAACTCTAAGTTTGGGGGTGATTATCATTCTCCATGTGCCTTAACTCTTAGAAAGGTCCATAACTTGGGACTTGACATATGTGCCTCAACCATTTTAAAAGATTATCTTCATATACTTTTTCCTGAACCTAGTTGTGTCCATAAAGAAGTTCAGTTGTTAGAAACCCATCCTCTGGTTGATGTGGTTAACCCAGACTATGATACCACGATTGACTTTGTTTTCCCACCAAAAACCTTCTTTCCAATTGTGGGAACATATGAATTTCAGATGTGTCAGTTATTAAGTTTTGAGACTAAACCTAATTACTTTAGAAAATTAGGGTCGACACATTTTCTTAAGAATGACCACTACTGTGGTCCACTGTGTGAGTCAAGTCTGATTGACTTAGAGGATCCCCAGCTATTCAGGTTATTGTTATGTACTTCTAAGTTCTTAATTAAGTATTTCCAGACTCTAGAACCTGATATTCAGGATCTTGCCTTTGAGGAAATCCAGCCGATGAAAGATTTTTATATAGACCCTTTTATAGAGCCTGAACCCGAACCACAAATAGATGTAGTTGTCTTAAACAAAAAAATAGATAAGGGTGTGTTGGATATTTTCCTCGTATGTTGCAGTTTCCTCTTCTTGTGGTTAGCAATTTTCGATCCAGATGACCCGCAGTTATTCCGGCTGCTACTATACGATTCTTCGAGGTGACTAATCTCTTCCATTGCCTGGCTGAAGACTTTAAACTTAGCACTTCTTGGGAGGTAACCCAATATTCTTGCAACATGGTAATATCTTTCCTTACTCTTTTCTTCAAGAGGTAATAGTTTCTCCTTGTTCATTCTTTTAATTTCATCTTTAGAACATTGAGGACAATGTTAGATTTAAGTTTGGGGGTATGGGAGAAACTTTTTAGTTGTACTTTTGAAACTTCTAGCATCACATGGTATCCGGTTAGCTAAGTTTACATATTGTTTCTTACCGAAAAGATAGAAATTGGAATGCTAGGGATAACAACCTATTGAGACATTAGAGAAAAAGACATTGAGATCCTTGAAATTCAGGAGAAAACTTGTTCCTTTTAGAGGGTTACCGTGATGGACCTAACCATCCATGATGGAAAGGCAAGTAGGTCAGGAAATGCCAGAAAGACAAAGCAACCTCGCAATGTAGTCTTAGTTACTGGATTAAAACTCTCTCTCAGTAGAAAGTTATCAACAAACGTAGCGATATCAAAATCTATGAAGAAAGTGGAAGACGTTTAAAGTTTAGAAGCAACAATAGAAAATCATAATTCAAAATCAAGGGTTACAAGAAGTTATAAGAGCAAGAAAAATCAAAGGATATAAGTTGTTGAAGTTCATGATACTAAGACATTACAAGTTGTCAAAGTCCAAGTGTTAAATTACTCCTGTGATGGCCATGTAAATTTTTGTCTTGTTAAAAAAAAAATGATGAAAATGAAAATGAAGAAAAAAAAAATCATCATTACGTTTTTTTGTTCAATAAGGCCACAGGGAAGTAGAAATTTTTATATCAAGCAAGAAATCGAAGAGAAGAGTTAATTTTCAAGGTTCTACGAGGTTCAAGAATTTATCATCAACAGTTGAAGACCGAAGAAGACGTTGTTTCTACTGATCACTATGAGAGAGTTGAAGAGAGATGCATTTGGTTGCTTTGTTAGTCCGCTTTCAATATGGCACAAGATCTTTCTAGCACTGGTTTAACTCATCACACGTAATTAGTTCAGCTGTGTAGCAGATGTCCCTCTCATCTTTTTCTCTCTCCTAATCTGATCCAGCTGTAAATCAGCGGACGTATCTTACAATGTTTATCTAGCTGTGTAGCGGATATATATTTATCTAGCAGTGTTGCGGATGTGTCTCCCCTTTTCTTCAGTCAGCTTTAGAGCTGGCACCTTTAATTTCTCTAGCATTCTAGTCACTTGGAGATAGGTTGAGAATTTGTATGTCCTCATAGCTCTTTGGATACTTGTGACGAATTAGAAGTACAGGTTTTGTGGGTACACCTCTGGTAAACCCTCCGGAGACAACACTCCGCCACTAGGGCCACCTAGCGGTTTAACGGCTTGATGCACGTGCTAAGTGTAGTCATTTTATTTTTTAAATTAGATTTGCTCGGGACTAGCAAATAATAAGTTTGGGGGTATTTGATAGACGCATTTATGTGTCTAATTTGTCCTCAATGTTCCGTATTGTTAGTACTCATTTTCGTCCTTATTATGGTGTTTTGTGTGTTTGTAGGTATTTTTTGGAAATAAAGATTGTTAGAAAATTCGACTCGAAAAGTTTCTCGGAACACCCCCGGAGGACAAGTGTTATTCAGACTCTCGCATTTTATAAGGGGCACCTCAGTTACTAAGGGGCACCTCAACTGATAAGGGATACCCTCTTCACTATTTACAGCCGATTGCTAAGGGCACCCCAGCTGACTGGATAAGGGGCTACCTTCTTCAACATTTCAAAACTCAAAATTGGCGGGAAAAGGGGTTCATCGGAAAACAGATTTTAGGGTTCAGATTTCTGAAGTGTTCCAGTGAGACTCAACGGCTAAAATTGTTTGGGCAGCACATGCATGGTATAGTCGTCGGAATTGATTCAGTTTGGATGGAGAATCGTTTGGGAGCAAAACAGGGTTCTTTGAAAACCCGAGACTGTTGTTTGGTTTTGGAAGTTGTCTAGAGAGATCCAATCGATAAAATATGTTGAGTTGGGCCTGTTTCAGCTAAACAGGACTGGTAGGTCCATCAAATTCGAAGGAAAGGGATGCAACGTATGATTGAAGTGAAATAGAGGTTCAATGATACTCGGGTTTTTGTTGGTTTTCAAGTGTGTGTTTTTAGCATGTTGACTCATTCTGTCATGTGTTGGAGGCATTTTTGGAGCATGTAAACACTGGCTTACAGCGTCAAAAGACAAGATAAGGGAAGAAAATATTCCTGAAGATATATTCTTTAAATCCGAGTAATGGAGGATGATTGCGGTTAATAAGGGGAGATTCTTGTCGTTGTGGAGTATAAAAAGGGATCTGGGGACTGAGAGAAAGGATGGAGAGTGAGGGGTTAGAATAGAGCAGAGAATTAGAGTTGCAGAGCTTGTCTCTGCTGCTGCCATTGAAGGAGAGGACGAAGAACATAATACATCAGTGAACAGTCGTTCATGAACAGTGAGAATGACACATTAGGGGCGTTGTATTTGCTACAGTGATAGTGGCATTTTCCGTTTATCGTTCTTTGTAACAGTTATTGTAACACTCTTCCACCGTTGCAAATTTGGTTCTTTTATTAATTTCTCCAATAAAACACCTTTTGAGCAATAAAAAATTCTTTTGAGCGTGTTTTCACCATGAGGAGCTAGAACCCATCACTGGGATGACGGAGGAAGCTGTTTTGCATGCATGTGGTAATTCTATTTAATTCCTTTATGACTATTTGCACCATTATAATTGATTTATGATTTTTCTTGATTATTTGTGAATTCGTTAGATGTCGCATGCTTAGTCTTAGGTACTTTAGATGCGTCATGCTTGTGAATTACATATAATTCTTTATAAAATCTACCTTGGCAAAGAGTTAAAGTCGATTTTTGTTATTTTATGAGCCTTAATTGTCCGGAATTAATAGATGAACTGCATGAATGTGAGAATTGGTGGAATCCCGAGTCCCAGTAACTCTCTTCATCTTGTGACAAATTTTGTATATATTTTATTTTAGTTTATTAATTCTTAAAATCAATCTCATCAAGTCCGAGTGTACGACAACCTTACTACCACTTTCTACAACATTATTGATTCACATCAAAGAGTGATCCAAAGAAAAGATCCATAAAAAACCGAAGCTTTTGAGTGAGTATGAAATGAGAATCTACGTTGTTATGAATATGGTGGTGTAGATCCAGTCAAACCTAAAATCAAGTTGAGAGAATTTCGTCTTTAAATTGGAGGTGGAAATAATGAACAATTAGAACAGCACATGTCTAGGTAGGAGGATCACCTTAACCAACAAAAATGAACAATTAGAAACCCAAAAAGAATCAATGAAAACCAAAATAAAACATAAGAAATCAGGGTTTTAATTTCTAACTTGAGCAGCCACTCTTCTAAATGATGATGATAGTGGTACCTATAAATTTAATTTTCATTTTCTTTCAAAACCCTACATATTTTGCTTCCCCTTCTTCCATCGTTGCCACTATACTAAGCAAACCTAAATTCTCTAGCACTTCATATTCATTCAACCATCATCAACAACAACAACACGATGCAACCTCATGATACAATTAAACTACGGTATAACAAATACACCAAAGAGGCATCATAATGAAACCAATCAAATACAAAATTCCTTAATTTGGATATTACAATTCAAAAACCTTAATTTGACACAATATGTAATACGAACTTCGAGAGTAAAATGTATTTACCCACATAAGGAATTTTCCTTTGTTGGGTATTGGTAAGATGCAACAATTATATATGGGATGTAGTTAATTGTCCAGCCATTGTTTTTTAGTTCCTTTTTCTTTTTGGCTTGAGAATCTGTATATGTAAATAACAAAATATGTGTTAGTTCATTCGTTTGTCAACATGAAGTCAAGCTCCAACCTACCTTCGGTTAATGGTGTTGTTTGACATAGAAGCAAGTTTAACTCATACATCAGATTGACCACCAATCTGTTAATCGATTTGTGTTGGAGCAAAACTGTAAAAAGTATTGGAGTTTTCAATTACCTTTGAAAGATGAAGCCAAAAATTTCTCTAAGATCAGAATGCAATATTTAATCCAAATTTTCGATTCCTTCAAGAACATAATGCAATATTTATCTGACGAAATGTATGAGATTATTTCACTCTCCATTGAACCCCAAACAAAATCCCTTCTAGAAACGTTTAATCGAGAAGAAGAGTAACGGATTGTTCACTGAAATATCGCTAAGATGGAGCAAAGAATTAAATGACCATAACGGGGGTCAACTGTCAAGACAACTAGTTGTGGCCTTTATAGGAAAGAGGCGAGTATGATGAAATTGTGACCGTTTTTTATATACTCAGAATTTAGATCTCCATCCAACCGGCAGATCACATATTATCGGCTCCATCTAACCGTTCTTTATAAGGACAAAATGTAAACAACTCTTTATACGGACAGCACATATCATTGGCCCATCTGGGTCGTCCTTTATGTGTTCTAACTATAGATGACCGTCGATATGGGAAAACACCATTGTCCCTTATAATATAGATGATGTCGTTGTTGATCAAACCTAACCTCTCTAATCATCCCTTCCAGATACGATGAGTCGGGTTACAGAGAAGATGCAATTGGGATGCCCTTGCCAAAGATGAAATGAAGTTTCAGGTAAAAAAACAAAATTTAAAAACTATGCACAGGTTGCACTATACATGAATCATCATTTCCTATCCGTCGTAAACGCCAGTTAATTTTTAATCTTTACTTCAGAGGCGTAGTGTTGGTAAGTCCATTTACGTGTATAGACTTCCAGTCCATACAGTTACTGTGGTCCTTATCTATTTGTGAATTTTGTTTTTATTATTAGTCTCTTGTAATATAGGATAGCTTGACTAGGTAGTCTAGAATTGGTCAACTCTGATATCTTATTTGTAATTGTGTATATAAATCTGGGTAATTGTGTATATAAATCCTTGAAAGTCCACAAGTTAGAATCGATAAGTACAGAATGCTAAAGCATACGGCATGCTACACGAATTGAATAACTACACGACAGTATTAGCATACCAGCCTACCACAACACTCAAATAACTAAAATTTAGAAACTGTGCATAGGTTGCACTATACATGAATCATCATGTTCCTATCTACGCTAAAATGTCAGTTAATTTTTAAGCTCTATTCGAGAGGTGTAGTCGTGGTAAGTCCAAGTGCTAGAATCGAGAAATCCAGAATGCTAAAGCATGTGTACAATGCATACCCCGACACTGAATGCTGGATGAATAATTTTATTGGGAAATCTTATTACAACGTTGCTGATATTTAAAGCGGGAGAATGGAGACGGGGAGGCAATTCCTTATTAGGTTGGCTTATACAATGACGATATATAAATCCCATAGTCAATCTTTTATTTGTGGAGTCCGGTGTTCAGATGCAGACAACTTTGCACTATCCAGGTGAACCACCACTAGAAGGATCACCGTCTGGCTTTCGTGAAACAACAACAGACATGACACAGTAAGTGTGGTGTATTTTAAATGACTTGAATTATTATTTGGGTTAACATTCCTTCATATCATCCTTTATCTTAAGATGAGATTTTGTCTACATACATGAACCTATCGTTCTATACTTCTTACTGTTACTGCTCTTTGTTAGAGCATAGCTCGGTTGAACCCACCAAGTGTTGGTATGTCAAGTTTGGTTGTCATATTTTAGTGAACCAAACTCATTTAAGAGTCGCTTTGTTAGAGCATAGCTCGGTTGAACCCACCAAGCGTTGGTATGTCAAGTTTGGTTGTCATATTTTAGTGAACCAAAACTCATTTAAGAGTCGCTTGATTTAAATATACTAGAGTCAACTTCGTATAGGTTAGCTAGAAAGTATTAGAGTGAGACATTACAAGTATTGTGAAGACTTGAAGAAGTGAAGAAGTACGGAGCTACAACGACAACATCATCCTTCCACTTGAGGTTAGTGATATTTGACTTGAACTGTTTCATTCCCTAACGTATCTTTCAAGTCGTGCATATTAAAAACATAAAACTGCTAAGCATGAACACTCTAGATAGACATAGTATTAAGGAATACAATATGAAGTTTCTTGCTTAACCATTAAACTTTGTATATAAGACATCGACATAATCGTATGAATGCTATTGTGATTATGTATGGGTATGAGGTGAGGATTTCATCCTAGGAAACAATGTGTTTACATGTGTTTTAAGGAAGTAAGTTCATGATATGTGTTGTGAACTGAAAAGGAAATTGCCAGGCGTTATTGGGGATGTTCTTCATTGCATATCTTATGAACGACCAATATGTGTGATTAGTATAACCGCTCATGACTTGTTTGTGTTCTTGGTAAAACTATTCACATAAAGCCTGACTTATGTATTGGTACGACTTTTATTAGTGAAACCGATCTTAATTAATCACCTTGAGTATGATCGGGTTGTGAGTGTCTGAACTTATTACTGGGAGAAGGGGAACCGATCATAGTAAGAGGTGCAGTGCATCACAAGGGGAACCGATCCTTGTATGAGGTGTAGCAAGGTTTAAGGAAGAAAGGGGAACCGATCCTATGAACATGTGCAACACGTTTTTGGGAAGGGGGAACCGATCCTATGGACATGTGCAGTGCATACAAGTTAGATAACAAATATATGTGGGGAACCGATCCTAGTACCTAGTCAGCCATATCTTTAGTAAGCTATTGTAACTATGCACAGTACTCACATGGAGGTAGAACCGAAACTTGTTTTGGTAGAACCGTAAACCCATGTGTTGTGATTGAGTGTTATTTGATCAATCACATAGTTCTTGAAATCCAGATGAAATACTTCTAAACTTGTTTGGAAGTGTGGTAAATCGGTTTCAAGTGAGCAAGCATTGAAAAGACTTGCAAGAGTAAGATGTCGACACACTTTGAACACGGTGCATTAATGCTTATTCTATATTGTTCAAAGATATTCCTTAACGGCTAAGAAGGAAGTAAATCCCAAGATCGAATTTAAATAAGTTAAAAATCTTATTAATTAAGGGTTTTTAATTATATATGGAAAATAAGAATTAGTAATGTCCATTTACTAGTTAAAGATTTTCTAAGGAGATTTCGATCATATTTTTGGACAGTGCATTCACAAGAATTATGAAAACCGAATTTGGGTTAATATGGAAAAATATGTTTAGTATATTTTCGGTTTTGGAAATTCCTTGGTGTCTAAACTTCCTTGTCTATAAATACTTTGAGTTTGCATTTCTAGAAAACTAATCCTGCGTAACATTAGACTTACTCTTTTGTCTTTGTTACTGGTGAAGCCGCCTATCGGAGAGGACAGTAATCTAATTAGGTGAAATCTCGTACGGCCGCTCAAATTAAAGTCTTCTTTGGGATTGATAATCTCTAGCGCGACCCGTTGGTGGGAAACTAGATATTTCAGTTTATCTTTAGTTTTCGTATTAATTTGATTGACTAACGATGGTTGAACTCGGATTGCGCTTAGTTTTTTTATGCTTGAGAATCTTCTCTTCTGATATAATATTCACTCAAACTAGTTCAAGGTTTCGACGGGGATCCTTAGACTGTTGTTAGATCTAAAGACGATCTTGTGATAATCCATTGTTAACAGACTATGTTCTTTGTTTGATTGATCACAAGAGATTCAAGTAGTTGTGTGCAGGTGTTTATTGAAGATCTAAGAAGATTTGAAGACAAAGAAGATATTAAAGATTTTTGACTTGGTTTTTATAATCTTTGGCGTGCACAATACTTGTTTGGGAAAAAGAGGATCCAATTAATAATTGGTTTATCCTCGTGGTAGATTGGATTGATTAATTGAGGAAGATCGGCATCAATACGTTTCCTTGTGATTAAAGGTATCGATTGGCTTAATCTTAACGATTTCCTTTGGGTGATTAAATATAAGATAGATCTTGGAACCTGGCAAAGGAGTTTATGTTAAGATAAACAAGGGAACCTTTGCGCAACTCATATCACTTGGTTGAAGAGAGTTGATACCAAACAGATTTGTTGTTCCTTTACTGTTTGGAATACGAACCAAAGGAATTGGTCCAAGTACGTGACTTGTTTACAGGTTGGATGCGTGGGAATATAGACGGAACTAGGTGAACTATAGGTTTAATTGCTTGGTCTCAATTATACGAAGTTGGTTTATTTTGTATAGCGGCTTAATCCTGAGAGTATTCAATTCTGGACTAGGTCCCGGGGTTTTTCTGCATTTGCGGTTTCCTCGTTAACAAAATCTTGCTGTGTCATTTACTTTATATTTCCGCATTATAATTGTTTTATTATAATTAAATTAAATTGCACAAACGTTAATTCCTATTTACTTGATACGTGAATCCTATTGAGTTTGGTTAAGTCTGAACCTTTGTATCAAGTAAACACACTTTGTTGTTGTATTGTCTCGATCTCTTATCCATAAACGATCACACAAAGTATGAACCGATTTGTTGCATTGTCTCGACGCAGTCCATAGACAATCACTTTTAGGGAATGGACTTATAGGAAGGAAAAGTAATAGCTTGAGGTATATTTTGGGTACCCAAGTTGGGAAAATTGCTTCGGGCAATTTTTTCCATGATAACATATCAAAAAGTGATTATCTTGTAGTTTCGGTTTTGATATTGGTTATCAAAAATGGTATGTGGAACCCTCGTGCTTGACTCAACAGGTTGCAAGTCTATTTTGAGTTTTGTAAGATCCATTTCATGTTGTCATTTATTTTTTCGTTTCTTTGTCATATTTTTGACAAAAATGGGGGATAAATATATGGAGTAAACAAGTGATGCTGGTATCAATTTATGGTTGATTGGTGTCACTAGGGAAGAGGACAATGGTGCTTGAACGTTTATCTAACGAATGAGGAAAAACATAGACTAAGGTGGAGTAACATATCATATGACTGGGATAACAAAGACGTGCGGATTGAAAATATACCTATCTCACCTTTAGGGGGAGTATGAGCTTTGTTATTATAATGTCAACAGTGGCATTTTAAGGATTGAATTAATGCAGGTTATGTGTTGTTGAATTCGGGAATCAAGCGTATGTGTAATAAATTCTTGTAATTTCTTTACCCATATGATTGTAAGAGTTTTGTTACTAAAATTAACAAAGGGGGAGATTGTTAGAGCATTTCTCGGTTGAACCCACCAAGCGTTGGTATGTCAAGTTTGGTTGTCATATTTTAGTGAACCAAAACTCATTTAAGAGTCGCTTGATTTAAATATACTAGAGTCAACTTCGTATAGGTTAGCTTGAAAGTATTAGGGTGAGACATTATAAGTATTGCGAAGACTTGAAGAAGTACGGATCTACAATGACAACGTCATCCTTCCACTTGAGTTTAATGATAATTGACTTGAACTGTTTTATTTCCTAACGTATCTTTCAAGTCGTGCATATTGAAAACATAAAATGCGAAGCATGAACACTCTAGATAGACATAGTATTAAGGAATACAATATGAAGTTTCTTGTTTAACCATTAAACTTTGAATATAAGATATCGACATAATCGTATGAATGCTATTGTGATTATGTATGAGTATGAGGTGAGGATTTCATCCTAGGAAATAATATTTTTACATGTGTTTTAAGGAAGTAAGTTCATGATATGTGTTGTGAACCGAAAAGGAAATCGCCAGGCGTTATTGGGGTTGTTCTTTATTGCATATCTTATGAACGACGAATATATGTGATTAGTATAACCGCTCATGACTAGTTTGTGTTCTTGGTAAAACTATTCACATGAGGCCTAACTTATGTATTGGTATGACTTTTATTAGTGAAACCGATCTTAAGTAATCACCTGGGGTATGATCGGGTTGTGAGTGTCTGAACTTATTACTGGGAGAAGGGGAACCGATCCTAGTAAGAGGTGCAGTGCATCACAAGGGGAACCGATCCTTGTATGAGGTGCAACAAGGTTTATGGAAGAAATGGGAACCGATCCTATGAACATGTGCAACACGTTTTTGGGAAGGGGGAACCGATCATATAGACATGTGCAGTGCATACAATTTAGATACCAAATATATGTGGGGAACCGATCCTAGTACCTAGTCATCCGTATCTTTGGTAAGCTAGTGTAACTATGCACAGTACTCACATGGAGGTAGAACCGGAACTTTTTTTGGTAGAACCATAAACCTATGAGTTGTGATTGAGTGGTACTTGATCAATCACATAGTTCTTGAAAGTCATATGAACCAATTCTAAACTTGTTTGTAAGTGTGGTAAATTGGTTTCAAGTGAGCAAGCATTGGAAAGACTTGCAAGAGTAAGATGTCAACACACTTTGAACACGGTGCATTAATGCTTATTCTATATTGTTCAAAGATATTACTTAACGGCTAAGAAGGAAGTAAATCCCAAGATCGAATTTAAATAAGTTAAGAATCTTTTTAATTAAGGGTTTTTATTTATATATGGAATATAATAATTAGTAATGTGCATTTACTGGTTAAAGATTTTCCAAGGAGATTTCGATCATATTTTTGGACAGTGCATTCACAGGAATTATGAAAACCGAATTTGGGTTAATATGGAAAAATATCTTGAGTATATTTTCGGTTTTGGAAATTCCTTGGTGTCCAAAATTCCTTGTTTATAAATACTTTGAGTTTGTATTTCTAGCAAACTAATCCTGCTTAACATTAGACTTACTCTTTTGTCTTTGTTACTGGTCAAGCCGCCTATCGGAGAGGAAGGTAATCTAATTAGGTGAAATCTCTTACGGCCGCTCAATTTAAAGTCTTCTTTGGGATTGAGAAGCTCTAGCGCGACCCGTTGGTGGGAAACTAGATATTGTAGTTTATCTTTAGTTTTCGTATTGATTTTTTTTTTTTAGGCAATAGAATTTTATTAAGCTAAAGAACTTTGTTACAGTTTACAAAGATACTAGGCCCAGAAGAAAATCAAAAAATTGGCCCAAAATCTGAAAGCTGAATAAAATTTTACAGAGTACTAGAATTGAATTTATAGAAAACGAAAATAGATCCCATCTTCCTCCTCCAGCTGATTCAAGAAACTTGGATTGTCTTCATAATAAACTACAGTCCCTCTAGTAAGAAGAACTCCTTTGTTAGCCATTGTATCAGCATAGAAATTGATTTCTCTATAGGAATAGATGAAAGATATATCTGAAATGCACTTCTGAACATTCTGCCATCTATTTGCAACAATCCATGGGATCTTATTGCTACTGAAAGCAAGCAAAACTGCCTTAGAATCAAGTCTAAAACATACCTTGTTGTAGTGTTTACTTACAGCCCATTCACCAGCAACTATAAGTGCCATAACCTCAGCCAAAATTTTTGTAGCAATCCCCAATCCACCAGAGGCTGCACCCAAGCATTTCCCATATTCATCTCTGGCAATAAAACCAAGGCCTGCAGTACCAGGGTTCCCTTTTGAGGCACCATCACAGCATATCATAATTTGATTTTTTCTGGCAGTTTGAAGTGGCATTGTTTAATCTCCACCATTTTAGTAGCAATACCTGTAATCTGAAATTGAAGCAAGACTTGTAGATCATATGTAGTACCCCATTTTGGACCTTTCATTCTCAGCCTACATTCTTTTGTGTAGGCTAAGATTTGTTGCTTGAACTTCTCCAGATTAGGCATTTCATCCTCATAAATTCTTCTGTTTCTTGCTTTATAAATGTCCACCATAACCTTAAATGCACTATTGTACCATACCTCTTGAATAGCTTTACTTTTAGTTTTTGCATAACTCAGGATATTCTAAAAGGATGAAGGATTGGAAAAACCAAAGAATCCACATAACCAATGCCAAATAGCTGAACTGAAGGAGCATTCCCACAAAATATGATTCATTGTGTCATGTGCATTATTACACAAATAACACTTGAACACAGTCTGAAAACCTTTTTTCCTCACTGTTTCTTCTGTTGCACAAGCACCTCTCAAGATCTTCCAAAGATTAACTGAAGTATAAGGGTGCACTATAGAACTCCATGCATACTTAGTCCAAGGAATAACTTCAAACTTATTTCTAATTTGATGAGCTGCACTTGCCACACAGAAATTTCCATTTAAATCCTTTTCCCAAATGATTTTGTCCTTTACACCACCAATAGCTGGAACTTCACAAGTATCAAAATATTTAAACATTTGAGTTGGAATTTTCCATGCACCTTCCTTAATGAGTTCAGCAACAGTTAATTTAAAATTCATCTGAATGAACTGATCATCTGCATATCTTTCAATGAGAGCATAATCTTTGATCCATTTGTCATGCCAGACCAGTATTGATTTTCCATCACCAACAATCCATATTTTACTTTCATTTATTTCAGGAATGAGCCATTTAAGTCCTGGCCAAATAGATGATTGTTTATAAGTGGTAATCCATTCATTGTCTTTATTTTTATACTTTGCCCTCATAAAATTTGTCCACTCAACATCTTCTGTTTCAATCTTCTAGACAAGCTTCATTAACATTGCCTTGTTCATAAATTCTAATCTTCTCAAACCCAGACCACCTTCATTAATAGGTGAATTCACTTCATCCCATTTGACAGTAATCAACTTTTTAATAGTTGGATCTCCTGACTAAAGAAAGTTTCTTATAATTTTCTCACACTCCTTGATAACTGAATTTGGCCACTTGTACACAGCCATAATGTATATTGGAATACTACAAAGTACATGCTTAACCAAAGTTAGTCTTGCTGCAAAAGCTAGTAGTTTTCCTATCCATCCAGCTAGCATTTTTTGCATTAGCTCCACCATACCACAAACTTGATGTGATTTTACTCTTCCAAAGTTTAAGATTACTCCCAAATAAGTATCTGGAAATTCTGATAAACTCATTTGCAGATAATTGGAAATCTCAGTTCTCCTTGTTTCTGTAACACCACCAACAAAGCATTTGCTTTTGATTTTATTGATTACTTGCCCTGAAGAAGATTGATATTTAACTAGCAAGCTCATTAAGTTGTTAAGAGATCTTTTTTGACCATTGCAGAAAATGAAAATGTCATCTGCAAACATCAAATGTGCAGGTTGATAGTTGCCTCTGGTTACCATAGACTGAATCTTGCCTTCATGTACTAACTTGGAAATATTCCTGCTAAGCACTTACTCTGCCAGAATGAATAAAATAGGAGATAGAGGGTCTCCTTGTCTGAGACCCCTCCCAACACCAAAATACCCATGTGGACCACCATTGACAATAACAGATATCATTGCAGATTCAAAAATTGTTTTTATCCAACTTATGGTTACTTCAGAAAAACTAAATCTTCTAAGAACTTCAAATAAAAAGGTCCAGCTTAAGGAGTCAAAAGCTTGTGTTATATCAAGCTTAAGACCCACATTTCCTCCTCTTCTCTTGGAATTCATTTCATTAATCATTTCTGAAGCCAGAACTATTTTTTCTTGTATATTTCTTCCTTTTATGAATGCACTTTGCTGAGATGACACTAATTTCCCAATGAAAGTACTTATTCTTGTTGTGAGAATTCTTGTAAAAATTTTGAAGTTAAAACTTGCTAGACCAATTGGTCTGAATTGAGCTGCTTTTCTTGCACCCTGAATTTTTGGCAGAAGTGAGAGAAAGTTGGAATTTAATCCTTTTGGAATGAATCTGTAGCCAACAATACTGAATAGTTTCCACTAGCTCTGTACCAATGATGTCCCAAGAAAATTTATAAAAGCAACCAGGAAATCCATCTGGTCTAGGTGCAGAGTTTGGATTCATACCAAAAACAGCTTCCTTGATTTCCATTGAAGAAGGAATAGCCTCAAGTAGAGAATTATCTTCATCATTAACTAGCTTAGGAATGACTTCCATTATGTCTTCTTGAAAAGTAGTACTTTGAAATTCAAATTTCTGCTTGAAGTGATTTACCAAAATATTTGCAATTTGTAATTGATCTGAAACTACATTACCATTATCACTTTCTAGTTCAGAGATATTGTTTTGGGATTACCTTAGCTTGATTGAAGTATGAAAGAATTTAGTGTTAGCTCCACCTTCAGTAATCCATTTGATTCTGGCTTTGGCTCTCAATAGCTCATTATATTGTTGAGAAACCATTTCCTGTCTACCTCTAGCTGTAACCAAATTGTTAAGGAGATTAATATTTTCAGGGTTTGCATCTGACAAAGTTGTAGCATCAAGAAATTCATCTTCTGTTTCCTTCAACTTAACTCTGAGATCTCCAAAAACTTCCCAATTCCACCTTTTTAAAATTTGTTTAAGATTTTTCAACTTGCTCATAAAAATAAATGCTGGATTACCTGAAATATTAATCTTCCATGCATCCTTAAGAGTCTCAAGAAATTCAGGGTGTGAAGTCCATACATGCTGACATCTAAAAGGAGTGTTGAGTGGTTTATTAATTGCGCATCTTGAACCAAAGAGTGAGCTATGATCTGAAGTGCCTCTTACACCAACTTTGTATGACCAACTATCAAACTTATCTAGCCACTTGATATTGTGAAAAGCTTTGTCTAAATCACAAAGAATTCTTCTCTTGCCTGCTCTGTTATTACACCAATAGTACTTAATTCCAGTTCCTGTAGCTTGAATGAGATTACAAGACTCTAAGCATTCCCTGAATTCTTTCATTGAAATTTTTAGAGGTCTTCTGCCACCTATTTTTCATCAAAACTTAAAACAACATTAAAGTCTCCAATGATCAACCAAGGCAAGTCCATTTGATGTATATTGATTAAATCTTCCCATAAATCCCTCCTATCCACAGTAAGACAGGCAGCATGAATTCCAGTAATTAAAGCATCACCAACTTTGATTGTTATAGCTTGTAATGTTGAAGAGATTACTACTGGTTTACTTAAATAATAATTCCAAAAAATCCATATATTCCCTTTTCTTGTGTCACTTGAATTATGAATTATCATTTTATTCATGCCAACTAAATGTAAATTTCTAACTGTATTACTTGAAACATGTATTTTAGGCTCTCTACAATAAGAATAGAAGGATTGAAATTTTGAACATAACTCCTCAATTTATCCCTATCTTGCATCCTTCTCAAGCCTCGGAGATTCCAATATAATACTTTCATTGAGAAGGATTTGATTGAGAGGTATCATCACCTCTCATTACTTCATTTGGTTTAACTAAAGACTGAGCTTGCTTCCTAGTAAGCACATTAGGAATGCCTGTATTTTTTCCTTTAACTGGTTTACTTATGACTCTTGAAAACAACTGATCATGTTCAGCAACATCAACTAAAACCTGAAATTTACTAGGAGAAGAGAAACCTTTACCTGAAGTTTCACCACTGGTAGATTTGGAATTAGAATTAGTTACCCGTGTCCAATTTGAATTTGCATCTGTATGATGGTATTTATCAATGATTTTGTAGTAGTAAAAGGTTCGTGAGACTTGTGAAAGCAAAGAATTTTAGATTTAATAAAACTAAGATAAGATAAAAATATATATACAAAATTGTCACAAGATGAAGAGATAACCGAGACTCAGAATTCCACCAGACTTCAATTTCATGCGGTTCAAATACCAATTCTAAACAATAATAGCTCATAATATAAAGTTGCATTGACTCTCATTCATTGCCTAAAGTGGATTTCGAGAGTAATGGATGTAAATCTAAAGCATGGGATATCAAAACATTTAAGCAAGCATAACCCATCAATTGAAATGACAACCATTCAAAGATAATCATAATTCATTTAAATAATTGTGCAATTAGTCATAAAAAGGATTAATATAATTACCGCATTAGTGAAATTCGGCTTCCTTCATCGCCCCGGAGGATGGGTCTAGCACATCATGTTGGAAACACGCTCAAAAATCATTATTATTGCTCAAAGGAGGTGTAAAAATGATGGAATGAAGAGAAAATGATGAAAACCGGGTTTGTAACAGTTATACTTGTTACAAACGCGTCTGTTACAAAGAACGATAGATAAAATCTGTTTCTGTACAACTACGACCCTAAACCAACTGTCGTTTCTCTTTAGTATTAACGATGCTTTTGGGGTCAATGTTCTTCGTTCTCCTCCTCATGCAGCAGCAGAAAAGAATTTTCTGCAGCTTTTTTTTATGCTCTACAGCGTCCCCAAACTCTCCATCCTTCTCATAACCCTCAGGACAGTTTATATACTCGACGGGGGGCAAAATATCACGCAAAGAAAGTCTCCAAATTCTCTCACCGAGAAAATCCATTACTAGGAATAATATATTTTCATATTTACGGGATTTTTCCTTCTTTATCTCTTTCTTGCGTTGCATGTAGGCTAACACACTCCTAACAGACCAAAACACGTACTAGAAACGTTGTAGACTGAGTAACATTCACTGCAATCACACGAAATCCCGCGTATTTCTCCTCCCGCAACCGTGCTGCTCTGGTTTTCTTCACTCGGAAATTCCAGCCAATTCTAACCGATTCCAAAGCCCATACCAAGCCTGTTAAGATCAATCAAGTCTAACCATGAAGTTTCATCCATTGAATCTCACTGAAACGCCTTCAAATTACAAACCCTAAATCTGTTTTCTGAAGAACTCCTTTTCCCGCCAAAACTGAATTTGAATGGTAGGGATGGTGTGCCCCGATCCAAAAGTAGGGTGCCTTTATCAACTTGGGGTGCCTGGGGTGCCCTTATCCAAAGCGAGGGTGCCTTTATCACTTTTCTCCCGGGGGTCCAAAAAAACACTTTTCGAGCAACTTTTTCTACACAAGTGTATTCCTCCAAAAACACCTAAACAAACATAAAAACACCAAAATTAGTACAAAAATCGAGACTAACAATAGAGACACTGAGGACAATTCAGACACAAAAATGTGTCTATCAAATACCCCCAAACTTATTATTTGCTAGTCCCGAGAAAATATAGTCTAGAAAATAAAATGACTACACTTAGCACGTGCAGCAAGCCGTTAAACCGCTAGGTGGTCCTAGTGGCGGAGTGTCGTCTCCGGAGGGTTTACCAGAGGTGTACCCACAAAACCTGTACTTCTAATTGGTCACCAGTATCCAAAGAGCTATGAGGACATACAAATTCTCAACCTATCTCCAAGTGACTAGAATGCCAGAGAAATTAAAGGTGTCAGCTCTAAAGCTAACTGAAGAAAAGGGGAGACACATCCGCAACACTGCTAGATAAAGAGATATCCGCTACACATCTAGATAAACATTGTAAGATGCGTCCGCTGATTTACAACTGGATAGGATTAGGAGAGAGATAAAAATGAGAGGGACATCTGCTACACAGCTGGACTAATTACGTGTGATGAGTTAAACCAGTGCTAGAAAGATCTTGTGCCAGATTGAAAGCGGACTAACAAAGCAACCAAATGCATCTCTCTTCGACTCTCCCATAGTGCTCAGTAGAAACAACGTCTTCTTCGGTCTTCAACTGTTGATGATAAATTCTTGAAACTCGTAGAACCTTGACAATTAACTCTTCTCTTTGATTTCTCACTTGAAATTTCCTTATAGATTTCTATGGCCTTATTGAGCAAAATTTAAACTTCTTTCTTTCATTTTTTTTTTTTCATTTTTCATTTTTTTTTTCATTTTTTTCATTTTTTTTTTTAAAGAATCAACAAGACAAAAATTTACATGGCCATCATAGAAGGACTTTAACACTTGGATCTTTGCAACTTGCAATGTCTTAGTATCATGAACTTCAACAACTTATATCGTTTTTCTTGCTCTTATAACTTCTTGTAACCCTTGATTTTTGAATTCTGATTTTCTATTGTTGCTTCTAAACCTTAAACCTCTTTAACTTTCTTCATAGATTTTGATGTCGCTCCGTTTGTTGATGATGATAAGTTTCCACTGAGAGAGAGAGTCATATTCCAGTAACTAAGACTACATTGTGAGGTTGCTTTGTCTTTCTGGCATTTCCTGACCTACTTGCCTTTCCATCATGGATGGTTAGGTCCATCACGGTTACCCTATAAAAGGAACAAGTTCTCTCCTGAATTTCAAGGATCTCAATGTCTTTTTCTCTAATGTCTCAATAGGTTGTTATCCCTAGCATTCCAATTTCTATCTTTTCGGTGAGAAAGAGTATGTAAACTTAGCTAACCGGATACCATGTTACGCTAGAAGTTTCAAAAGTGCAACTAAAAAGTTCTTCCTCACCCCCAAACTTAAACCTAACATTGTCCTCAATGTTCTAAAGATGAAATTAAAAGCATGAACAAGGATAAACTGTTACCACTTGAAGAAAAAGAGTAAGGAAAGATATTACTGTGTTGTAAGAATATTGGGTTACCTCCCAAGAAGTGCTAAGTTTAAAGTCTTCAGTCAGACATCAGAAGGAATTAGTCACCTCATAGAATCAAAAAGTAATAGCCGGAATAACTGCGGATCACGAAAACCAAAAAGGGCTATCACAAGGAATCTACAACATCCCAAGAAAATTAGCAAATAAAGCGTACCCTTGTCTAGTTTCCTGTTTACGACAACTACAAATAACTGTGGTTCAGGTTCAGGTTTTATATCTGGGTCTAGATAACATATTTTCATAGGTTGCAGTTCATCAAAAGTTAGATCCGAATGTTCAGGTCCTAGAGTCTGGAAAAACTCGAGTAAGAACTTAGAAGCACATAACATTAACCTGAATAACTGGGGATCCTCTAAGTCAATAAGATTTGACTCACACATCTGACCACAGTGGTGGTCATCCTTAAGCAAATGTGTCGACCTTAATCTCCTAAAGCAATTAGGTTTAGTCACAAAACTTAATAACTGACACATCTGAAATTCATATGTTCCCACAACTGGAAGGAAGGTTTTTGGTGGGAAAAAAAGTCAATCGTGGTATCATATCCTAGGTTAACCACATCAACCAGAGGATGGGTTTCTAACAACTGAACTTCTTCCTGGACATTATTAGGTTCGGGAGAGCTAGCATGAAGGTAATCTGGAATAATAGTTGAGGCACATATATCAAGTCCCAAGTGAGGGATCTCTGTAAGAGCTAAAGGTAGGGCACAATGAGAATGATAATCACCCCAAAACTTAGAATTTTGGGTGGCTCTAGATAGACTAGCTACAATTTCCCTAATTTCTAGATCATCAGAATCCTGAAAATGGTCAATTGCTTCTTGTAGGTTATACTCAGGTGATGCATCCTCACTCAGCTCTACGAGTTCATCATCTTTTTCTAAGTCTGATATTTCTAAATCACTAGACTCTAAGACAAAGTTCTCATAATAAACTCGTTCCTCAAAACTATCATCGGCTTCGTAAACAGGAAATACTACATCGTCTAAAACAGTATCCCTAGTTAAATCCCCGTCCTTTCGAATAAGTGAATAATTGTTAAAATTATTTGGATTTGTACTAGAAAAAAAACTATCATTATAAAGCTCAATCGGGGTAACAAAATCCTGATCACTATTCCTACACATTTCATGTTCCTCATCAAAACAAGTAGTGTTACCAATTCTAACCTCGTCATCTTGATTATGTGAATAAAAACTATCTTTAATTTCAAGGGTGGTTTTAGGAACACTATAATGGAAATTAAGACTATCTTGAGCAAGTTTTTCCACAATCTTATTTGTACTCTCAGTAAATTGCTTGAGGGACTCTTCTAGAGACATCTTAGTTGACTGCTCCATGGATTCTTCTGGGGGAAGAATATTATAAGTCCCTTTCATAAATAAGTGAAACTTCCGTGTTGATTCATTGAAACTCTTGAGAGACTCTTCTAGATTAATAGAAGGATTGTTTTGCTTGTATGACCTCTGGGTATGTGGATAGTAATTTGGATCACAATGGTATGGACCATAACCTTCAAAAGTTTCGCGTTCCCCATCACTATTCACACTATGGTCATAAAAAGGATAATGTCCAAGCTGCTCAGTCGGATACTCATTGTTTTGGCTATTATAATACCAGTTCGACATCCTAACTGCAAGGGAATTCTAAACAAGCACAAACAAGGCTGACTCGACCACAACAAACCTACTGAATTCTAGCAAACAAAAAGCATGATGGCTCCACTTAGATTGTTTCTAGACCAGCTTCTAATCCTTCGAAAGGGAATTCGTTACAATCTGAGCAAACCCCTCTGGAATCAATCTGCATTTAAGTAAGTTGAATAGAGGCGAGGGAAGCTGCTGGAGCTTTGATACCCAAGGCCTCACCGCATTACAGGGCGGAGCAGTCACGCATTCAACTCACAGAAACTTTCATGAACTTCGAAGAATGCTCAAAAGAGTAACCAATATTTTTCGAACGAGTTTCCAATTAAGCTCGTTACCCTATCGGTCTCGTTCTATTCCAAATTTTAAGGATTAGGTTCGCGTTAAGTATCGTTTTCCTAAGGCGGGCAAGAAGAGAACAGTGATGAAATCCGAACCCTTATCTTGTATGGCCAGTCCTTGCCCTTTAATAGGAAATTAAAGCAGCCTTTTTCAGTTCCTCGACATATATGCAAACGAAATCATCCAGTAAACCTGCTGACAGGGGATTCGCGGGTGTTTAGAATTCTTACCTCCCGTTCCAGACGGGGGATGAACCGTTGAAGTCGACTCGGGCCACGACTCCTATGTCATGTACGAACCCGAGGGGCCGAGGTGATATCGTAATCACCGTCCTTCCCTGTGCAGTTTATATTTAAAACTACCCTTCCATAGGGTTTAAAAAAATAAAATAATTTCCCAAATGTCCAAGTCCAAAGTCCAAAAAAAAAAAAAAATAAAAAAAAATAAATTAAAGTGCAAAAGAAAATTACAAGAATAAAGAAATCCTAATACAATCTAAAATAAATAAATAAATATAAACTCTTTTTTTTTTCTTCTCTTTTTATAATAATAAATAAATAAAAATCTTCTTCTTTCACTCCTTTCGCTTTGTCTTTAATTCCAAATATTTCAAGTATTCACCAAAAGCTTTGGCAACTTTTCTTTTTGCTCCAAGTTCCAAATTCTGTAAGGAAAAGACAAAAAGCAAAAACGTAAAGAAGAACAAATAAAATAAAAACCTAAAAAAAAGAATAAAAATCTAAAAAATCTAGCCTAAAGACAAGCTCCGTGTCGACGGCGCCAAAAATTGATGGTATTTATCAATGATGTTGTAGTAGTAAAAGGTTCGTGAGACTTGTGAAAGCAAAGAATTTTAGATTTAATAAAACTAAGATAAGATAAAAATATATATACAAAATTGTCACAAGATGAAGAGATAACCGAGACTCAGAATTCCACCAGACTTCAATTTCATGCGGTTCAAATACCAATTCTAAACAATAATAGCTCATAATATAAAGTTGCATTGACTCTCATTCATTGCCTAAAGTAGATTTCGAGAGTAATGGATGTAAATCTAAATCATGGGATATCAAAACATTTAAGCAAGCATAACCCATCAATTGAAATGACAACCATTCAAAGATAATCATAATTCATTTAAATAATTGTGCAATTAGTCATAAAAAGAATTAATATAATTACCGCATTAGTGAAATTCGGCTTCCTTCATCTCCCCGGAGGATGGGTCTAGCACATCATGTTGGAAACACGCTCAAAAATCATTATTATTGCTCAAAGGAGGTGTAAAAATGATGGAATGAAGAGAAAATGATGAAAACCGGGTTTGTAACAGTTATACTTGTTACAAACGCGGCTGTTACAAAGAATGATAGATAAAATCTGTTTACAGACAACTACGACCCTAAACCAACTGTCGTTTCTACTGTAGTATTAACGACTGCTTTTGGGGGTCAATGTTCTTCGTTCTCCTCCTCATGCAGCAGCAGAAAAGAATTTTCTGCAGCTTTTTTTTATGCTCTACAGCGTCCCCAAACTCTCCATCCTTCTCATAACCCTCAGCACAGTTTATATACTCGACAGGGGCAAAATATCACGCAGTAAAGTCTCCAAATTCTCTCACAGAAAAGCCATTACTCGGGAATAATATATTTTCATATTTACGGGATTCTTTCCTTCTTTATCTCTTTCTTGCGTTGCATGTAGGCTAACACACTCCTAACAGACCAAAACACGTACTAGAAACGCTGTAGACTGAGTAACATTCACTGCAATCACACGAAATCCCGCGTATTTCTCCTCCCGCAACCGTGCTGCTCTGGTTTTCTTCACTCGGAAATTCCACCCAATTCTAACCGATTCCAAAGCCCATACCAAACCTGTTAAGATCAATCAAGTCTAACCATGAAGTTTTATCCATTGAATCTCACTGAAACGCCTTCAAATTACAAACCCTAAATCTGTTTTCTGAAGAACTCCTTTTTCCCGCCAAAACTGAATTTGAATGGTAGGGATGGTGTGCCCCGATCCAAAAGTCGGGTGCTTGGGGTGCCCTTATCCAAAGCGAGGGTGCCTTTATCACTTTTCTCCCGGGGGTCCAAAAAAACACTTTTCGAGCAACTTTTTCTACACAAGTGTATTCCTCCAAAAACACCTAAACAAACATAAAAACACCAAAATTAGTACAAAAATCGAGACTAACAATAGAGACACTGAGGACAATTCAGACACAAAAATGTGTCTATCACTGTATTATCAAGAACTGCCTCCACTGGGTTTAGCTTGTCTGTCATCTCAGTATCAGAAGAATCAACAACTGCTAGTATATTGGGTATACTGGTTCCAACATTAATAATTTTATCAACAGATAGGGAAGGAAAATCTACTGGTGAGTTTAGATTACCAAATGGAATATGAGTTGGTGTTACTATATCATGATCATCCTTCTTATTTGATGTAGGTGGACAAATATCAAAACCAGTCTTCTTAATGGGTGTAGCTGAACCAATATCAAAATTGGGTGCAGTTTTTTTTTGGGGTATATCTCCATTGAGGCTTCTGTACATATTGCTGATCCATCCTTGCAACCCTGCACTCAGATAGTAAATGACCAACTCTGTTACATTTACTGCAGAATTTAGGCAACTTAGAAATCCTTACTTCTTGTTCAAATTTATTGTACTTGGTTTCAACAGTGACATTATTTGGAATATCTTTAGACATATCAATTTCAACAAGTATGCTAGCATAAAACCCAATCTCCTTTTTTAGTGTAGTTGGATCAACACGAATAGCTCTACCTAAGGAATTTCCCATAGACATAAGAATATCTTCACGCCAGTATTCAATACTAAGACCAGGAAATGACATCCACGCAAAACCAGTTGTAGAATGTTGTTGTTCTGGTTTAAAATCTCTCTCAAAAAAACGCAGCTTAAGATATTGAGACTCCATCTCCCATAAGCCTTCATAGATTAATTTCATATCTAATTTGTTGTCAAGTTTGATAATGAAAATTCTTTGCCAATAGGAATAAACTGACAACATCCTGTAAGTGACCATTGTTTCTTCAAAATTGGTTCAGCAATTGAAAGCCTCAAATTCACTAAATCTAATCTACCAATTAAACTAAACTTCCATTCATTTATATTGTCTTCAATTACCTCATCAGGGATGAAAATTGATGGACTAAGTTTTAACGGAGTAGAATTTTTTTTCAGATCTGAGATTCTCTGAAATTGCAGACTCTGGTTGAAGAACTGAAGTTTCTCCCATTCTTCCAGGTTTTTAAGACATCATTAAAGTAAAATAATAAAAATATGGAGATTAATTAACCTACCAATCCAGGAATCAAGAAACACCTGAATTAATGACGAGAATTAACTAAAGATCGAAGAATTTTTGTGTAGAATTGATATAAATTCGCCTGAGTCGATTGTACGATTCAATCGCCCGAGTTGCAGAGTTTCTCTCTCCTAAGTTAATTTGGGATTGAAACGAGAGTTTTTGTAGTGGAAAAACATAACATGTTGTCAATTTTTGTATTGATTTGATTGACTAACAGTGATTGAACTTTGATTGCACCTAGTTTGTTTATGCTTGAGAATCCTCTCTTCTGATATAAGATTCACTCAAACTAGTTCAAGTTTTCGACAGAGATCTTTAGACTGTTGTTAGATCTAAAGACGATCTTGTGATAATCCATTGTTAACAGATTCTGTTCTGTGTGTGATTGATCACAAGAGATTCAAGTAGTTGTGTGCAGGTGTTTATTGAAGATCTAAGAAGATTTGAAGACAAAGAAGATATTAAAGATTTCTGACTTGGTTTTTATAATATTTGGTGTGCACAATACTTGTTTGGGAAAAAGAATATCCAATTAATAATTAGTTTATCCTCGTGGTGGATGGATTGATTAAGATCGGCATCAATACGTGTCCTTGTGATTAAAGGTATCGATTGGCTTAATCTTAACGATTGCCTTTGGGTGATTAAATATAAGATAGATCTTGGAACCTGGAAAAGGAGTTTATGTTAAGATAAACAAGGGAATCTTTGCGCAACTCATATCACTTGGTTGAAGAGAGTTGATACCAAACATATTTGTTGTTCCTTTACTGTTTGGAATACGAACCAAAGGAATTGGTCCAAGTACGTGACTTGTTTACAGGTTGGAGGCATGGGAATACAGACGAAACTGGGTGAACTATAGGTTTGGTTGCTTGGTCTCAACTATACGAAGTTGGTATATTTTGTATAGCGGCTTAATCCTGAGAGTATTCAATTCTGGACTAGATCCCGGGGTTTTTCTGCATTTGCGGTTTCCTTGTTAAAAAAATCTTGCTATGTAATTTATTTTATATTTCCGCATTATAATTGTTTTATTATAATTAAAGTAAATTATACAAACATTAATTCCTATTTACTTGATATGTGAATCCTATTGAGTTTAGTTAAGTCCGAACCTTTGTATCAAGTAAACACACTTTGTTGTTGTATTGTATCGATCTCGTATCCATAGACGATCACACAAGTGTGAACATCGTTTGTTGCATTGTCTCGACTCAGTCCATAGACAATCACTTTCGGGGAAAGTACTTATAGGAAGAAAAAGTAATAGCTTGAGGTATATTTGGGGTACCCTATCCTTTTCACGCTTGATTTAAATGTAATAGAGTCAACTTCATATAGGTTAGCTTGAAAGTATTAGGATGAGACATTACAAGTATTGCGAAGATTTGAAGAAGTGAAGAAGTACGGAGCTACAACCACAACATCATCCTTCCACTTGAGGTTAGTGATATTTGACTTGAACTGTTTCATTCCCTAACGTATCTTTCAAGTCGTGCATATTGAAAACATAAAACTGCGAAGCATGAATACTCTAGATAGACATAGTATTAAGGAATACAATATGAAGTTTCTTGCTTAACCATTAAACTTTGTATATGAGACATCAACATAATCGTATGAATGTTATTGTGATTATGTATAGGCATGAGGTGAGGATTTAATCCTAGGTAACAATGTTTACATGTGTTCTAAGGAAGTAAGTTCATGATATATCAACAAATAGATGATATCTGAAATCATCAGCTATAGTGTGAAAGGACATATGGTTACAGGTTCTGAAATTGATCATGATAGCATTTCAAAACTTATCACTGGAAAAACTGTTGAATGGAGAAAGGGAAAGATGCTCACCAAATATGTACCGTTTCATCTAAGGGATGTTCGGAAAACTTGTTGTAGCAACTCTGTTTGCATGTTCAAGAGATTATTCCTTATATGGAATAGAGAATTTGCTGAATTAATTTACTTTCTTCTTGAAGGAAAGAAACGAATTGATATTTATGGAATGATTCTCAATCAAATGATTAAGATTATTGAATCTCTCAATGTCACAGGTTTTCATAGAAACCTTGGTTATCCCTGTCTTATCACCAAGCTCTGTGAAAAAGCTTTGGAAAACAACTTTAGAGATGTGAAAGACATCAAAACTCTCTCACATAGAATTATCAATCGAATGGGTGGAACACAAAGGGAATCAAGTGCCTCATATGATCAAGTCTACAACAATTGAGATCTTATGTTCCATATGCTTCGTCTTGGAAGACAATTAGACTGTATTAAGAAACAGTTGTCATTTGCCTATAGAAATGATACAGATACTCTTGATGGTATCTTACAGATTAATGATGAGTTCTTAATTATTGAACAAGAAGAATACTCTGAAGAGAAAACAAATGAAGGTTGATTTATCTTCAAGGAAGAATAAGAGTAGACATTAGTTGTTGATTTATTTCAAGTTTTGCTTAAGGGACTATGATGAATAAAATTATCTTATTTTGATGAATAAAGTTATTAGATTTATAATTTTTCTTGTGATAGTTTTTTTTGCTTTACATAGCCGGTACTTTAATGCTTTATTTATTTGCTATGTATGATTATGGGATGTTTGATTTCGGTTTTATTACCTTGATATTCGATCTCATAAAATGTTGTGAACCCTTATGGTTTGGGTGACTTTTTGATTTAGAAGGATTAAGTTCTATCCCATGTTGGTAGGCTTTATCAAAGGATCATGAGGGGTTCCTATAGAAACAATATGTGAAAAAGTCACAACATGTTGAATCGGTTTTGGTTTAGCATAAAAGCATATGTGCTTCGACGGTTTTCAACTTTTGCTTGCAATTGTTAAAACCGATTTTCAACCTTTCTCTGGTAAAGGTTGGTTGTTTTTATTCTTTTGTTTTTGTCATAAGGATGACAACATAATGGTATTTCGATATCAATTCTCCCTGGAAGAAGATGCGATCATATTGGAGAAGTTGGATGCGAAATTGAGGTAACAATCTTGTTAGTTAATTGTTTTCCTATTTTAAGAAAAGCCTATTTTTATTTGATATATATATTGCTTTTGCTTAAACGAAATTGTCGGTACAATTGATGTATTTATTCCATTATGCATGTGTGGATGTTTGTGTGATTAAATTGGTTTCGGTTAAGTAAAACTATTGTTATCTTGCTTTGTTGTGTGATATCAATCGTTTAGGCTTACAAAAGTTTGGTGCAATTGCGGTGCTTTAATATTTATGTTATTTCAATTGCTTCCAGTTAAGTAAAACAATTGTTATTTTACTTTATTGTATGGTATCAATTGTTTAGGCTTACAAAATTTTGGTGCAATAGTGGGACTTTAATTATATATGTTGTTTCAATTGCTTCCGGTTGAGGTGAATAATTATACAAATTGATTTATTGGTTTGTATGAATTATTTATGGCTTAACAAATGAATATATTGATGGGATGAGTTATTTAGTCCAATTCGATTCCGGATAAGATAAACTAAGTTAATTCTGATCTTAGTTATTCTTATCAAAGTGGAGGTTTCGGTTATTCAAGTCTAGCCGAAATCCTAAGCAAGGAAATGCTAGTTAACTAACCTAGTATTTGGCTTGTTTAAAATATAAAGGTCTAAGTTATATGGATAATTTGAACCTAATGAGAAAAATGGAGTTTATCTCTGTTTTGGTCTTATCGAATGAAGCAGTTGTATTTATACAATCGGTTTAGCAAAGGAACTAAGTTGCTTAGTTGATTTTTGGTTTGCTAAACTAGTTGGAAAAATTGCTTCGGGAAATTATTTACATGATAACATATCAAAACATAATTACTTTGTAGTTTCGGTTTTGATATTGGTTATCAAAAATGGTATGTAAAACCCTTATGCTTGACTCAACAGGTTGCAAGTCTATTTTGAGATTTGTAAGATCCTTTTCATGTTGTCCTTTATTTTTTCGTTTCTTTGTCATTTTTGTGACAAAAAGGGGGAGAAATATATGGAGTAAACAAGTGATGCTGGTATCAATTTTATGTTGATTGGTGTCACTATGGAAGAGGACAATGGTGCTTGAAACGTTTATCTAACGAATGAGGAAAAGCACAGACTAAGGGGGAGTAACATATCATATGATTGGGATAACAAAGATGCGCAGATTGAAAATCTACCTATCTCACCTGTAGGGGGAGTATGAGCTTTGTTATTATAATGTCAACAACGTCATTTTAAGGATTCAATTAATGCATGTTTTATGTTGTTGAATTAGGGAATCAAGCGTATGTGTAATGAATTATTGTAATTTGTTTATCCATATGATTGTAATAGTTTTGTCACTAAAATTGACAAAGGGGAAGATTGTTAGAGCATAGCTCGGTTGAACCCACCAAGTGTTGGTATGTCATTTTTTATTGAACCAAAACTCATTTAAGAGTCGTTTGATTTAAATGTACTAGAGTCAACTTCGTATAGGTTAGCTTGAAAGTATTAGGATGAGACATTACAAGTATTGCGAAGACTTGAAGAAGTGAAGAAGTACGGAGCTACAACCACAACATCATCCTTCCACTTGATGTTAGTGATATTTGACTTGAACTGTTTCATTCCCTAACGTATCTTTCAAGTCGTGCATATTGAAAACATAAAATTGTGAAGCATGAAAACTCTAGATAGACATAGTATTAAGGAATACAATATGAAGTTTCTTGCTTAACCATTAAACTTTGTATATAAGACATCAACATAATCGTATGAATGCTATTGTGATTATGTATGGGTATGGGGTGAGGATTCCATCCTAGGGAACAATGTTTACATGTGCTCTAAGGAAGTAAGTTCATGATATGTGTTGTGAACCGAAAAGGAAATCGCCAGGCGTTATTGGGGATGTTCTTCATTGCAAATCTTATGAACGACCAATATGTGTGATTAGTATAACCGTTCATGACTTGTTTGTGTTCTTGGTAAAACTATTCACATGAGGCTTGACTTATGTATTAGTATGACTTTTATTAGTGAAACCGATCTTAAGTAATCACCTGGTGTATAATTGGGTTTGTGAGTGTCTGCCCAAATTTGGGAAAGGGGAACCGATCCTATGAAGAGGTGCAGTACATCACAAGGGGGAACCGATCCTTGTATGTGGTGCAGCAAGGTTTATAGAAGAAAGGGGAACCGATACTATGAACATGTGCAACACGTTTTTAGGCAAGAGGGAACCGATCCTATGGACATGTGCAGTGCATACAAGTTAGATACCAAATATATGCGGGGAACCGATCCTAGTACCTAGTCAGCCGAATTTTGGTAAGCTAGTGTGACTATGCACAATACTCAGATGGAGGTAGAACCGAAACTTGTTTTGGTAGAACCGTTACACCCATGGTTTGTGATTGAGTGGTACTTGATCAATCACATAGTTCTTGAAACTCAAATGAACCAATTCTAAACTTGTTTGGAAGTGTGGTAAATCGGTTTCAAGTGAGTAAGTATGAAAAAGGACTTGCAAGAGAAAGATGTGGACATACTTTGAACACGCGCATTAATGTGTATTCTTTTATTGTTCAAAGATATTCCTTAACAACTAAGAAGGAAGTAAATCCCAAGATCGAATTTAAATAAGTTAAGAATCTTTTAATTAAGTTTTTTAATTATATATGGAAAATAAGAATTAGTAATGTGCATTTGCTAGTTAAAGATTTTCCAAGGAGATTTCGATCATTATAATTGGACAGTGCATTCACTGGAATTATGAAAACCGAATTTGGGTAAATATGGAAAAATATCTTGAGAATATTTTCGGTTTTGGAAATTCCTTGGTGTCCAAACTTCCTTGTCTATAAATAATTTTAGTCTGCATTTCTAGCAAACTAATCCTTCGTGACAGTAAACTTCCTCTGTTATACTGTTACTGGTGAAGCCGCCTATCGGAGAGGAGAGTAATCTAATTAGGTGAAATCTCTTACCGCCGCTCAATTTAAAGTCTTCTTTGGGATTGAGAAGCTTTAGCACGACCCGTTGGTGGGAAACTAGATATTGAGGTTTATCTTTAGTTTTTGTATTGATTTGATTGACTGACGGTGGTTGAAATTTGATTGCACCTAGTTTGTTTATGCTTGAGAATCTTCTCTTCTAATATAAGATTCACTCAAAATAGTTCAAGGTTTCGACATGAATTTTTAGACTGTTGTTAGATCTAAAGACGATCCTGTGATAATCCATTGTTAACAGACTCCGTTATGTGTGTGATTGATCACAAGAGATTTAAATAGTTGTGTGCGGGTGTTTATTGAAGATCTAAGAAGATTTGAAGACAAGGAAGAGATAGAAGATTTATGACTTGGTGTTTATAATCTTTGATGTACATAATACTTGTTTTGGTAAAAGAGGATCCAATTAATTATCGGTTTATCCTTGTGGTAGATTGGATTGATTAATTGAGACGATCGGCATCAACATAGTTCTTTGGATTAAGAGTGTTGATTGGCTTAATCTTAACGATTACCTTTTGGTGATTGAACATAAGATAGATCTTGGAACCTGGAAAATGAGTTTATGTTAAGATAAACAGAAGAGACTTTGTGTAACTCATATCACTTGGTTGAAGAGAGTTGATACCAAACAGATTTGTTGTTCCTTTACTGTTTGGAATACGAACCAAAGGAATTGGTCCAAGTACGTGACTTATTTACAGGTTGGAGGTATGGGAATACATACGAAACTAGGTGAACTATAGGTTTAGTTGCTTGGTCTCAACTATACGAAGTTGGTTTATTTTGTATAGCGGCTTAATCCTGAGAGTATTCAATTCTGGACAAGGTCCCCGGGATTTTTCTGCATTTGCGGTTTCCTCGTTAACAAAATCTTGTTGTGTCATTTACTTTTTATTTTCGCATTATAATTGTTTTATTATAATTAAAGTAAATTGCACAAACGTTAATTCTTATTTACTTGATACGTGAATCCTATTGTGTTTGGTTAAGTCCGAACCTTTATATCAAGTAAACATACTTCGTTGTTGTATTGTCTCGATCTCGTATCCATAGATGATCACACGAAGTGTGGACCGATTAGTTGCATTATCTCGACTCAGTCTATAGAAAATCACTTTCGGAGAAAGGACTTATAGGAAGGAAAAGTTTTAGCTTGAGGCATATTTGGGTACCCTCGCCTTTTCTCTCTTTCCAAATTACAATAAAAAGTAATCATAGATTCATATTCTAATATGCTATTTGCATTGGTGTTGAGTTTTATTTACAGTGAGAGAGGTCTCTTGGTTCGCTCATTCTTCCCATTAATAGTAGTAGCGTAAGATGCAAGAACCAAATCACAAGAGTTAGTGCGGAATCCTCGCCAGGTCCAGCTAAAAATCAAACAAGTGTGCTCGAAATAAACTTAGTTGTGTATCTGAAACAAAGAACATAGTCTTTCCTAGGACCATATCCTTTCATATGTATTAAATGATTAGTTTCCCTACATTGTGGCAACTCCAATCCATAATCCAATCTCGTGCCGTTACGACACGGGTTGAGTGCTAGTATATATATATAAGCTCTATATATATCCAATACACTAATGTTTTATGAAAATTTCTAGAAAAGTATATCACTTGTCTTCTGTTTTTTGTTAAAATCAATATCACACTGAACTGATTTTTCTTATCATCGTAAGAATTTCCAGTGTTGTTTCTCATAGCCCAATGAGAAATTATGTAATGTGATTGTCGTTTTAACAACCTCGTTTCATGAAGGGGGATCTATTGTAGAACTTTCATCATAATTTTTCCCACAACGTTGTCAGTTATTTCTTCATCAGTCAACAATTGCGTAACTTAATTTTCTTTCAGATATTCACGACATATTGACATTCACTGGATTGGGATAACCAAACTTTTCGATCAAATTTTGCAAGTCTTGACATATATCACCGTCTAACTGTTCATCTGAATTGTCTAAACCTATGTTATTTGTTGATCAAAATCAAATTTATCTATAAGTTAATAAGATATTAATTAATTAATATATTAATATCTCGCTTAATTAATAAATTTTGGTGGTCCCAACAACATTAATTTATAGAGTTTCTACTGTAGATGAATACGTATGTTTAACACATCAAGTTCATCTTAATTGATAAGTAAAGTAGATATATCAACATGAACACTCAACAAAAAACTCAAGTTGTTGGCACCAACTGCTAAAGAGAACAATTTTATTCACTGCGACTGATAGTACAGGGTATGGACCTGTGCAGACTGGTTATGGTGGTTTGAATCTTTAAGAGAATCTTTGATTTCTCTCGTTGTAAATTTTACAAACAATGAGAGAAGTTGGTGGTCGGTAAAGACTTTAAAGCTATTTTGTTTAGATGCTTTCATAGCTCCTTTAATTTTAAGTCCTCAAATATCCGAACAATTATAATCTTTTAGGAACTCAAAAATATTCATAAGTACTCATCTGTTCATCATCCCAATCAACGGCATTACCATTAGTTTTTTGGCCAATTTCATGCAAAAGTTGACACTTCATCTCTACAAACATGAATCCCCCTTAAACACTATCCATTTATTCACCAATTCATTGATTAATCATCTTATTCAAGTATGAATAGCAAGGCCTTAGTTTTTTTTTTTGACACTCCTCTAGTAACAAATTGAATAATTTATACATGCTCGTGCACATCTATAAAATTATCCATGGTTTTAACAAAGGTTTAATTAATTCATGGGTTTATTATAATTAACTTCAGACATATCGGCGCATGACCTGAGAGAATAATAAAGTAACGAAGATGAAGAAGATTAACCTAATGATTTAGGGCTTATCATTAAATACGAGGAAGTGAAGGATGTTCTGATGAGGAGTGCACCACCTATAGGAATTCAAACTAGGGTTAAGGATGGATTTCAAGGGAAATGGAAAATTGGGCAATCAAGTGAAATAAAAATGGTTTGGTTAGGAAGATATAAAGAAGATACGATGCATTGTTTTCCTTTTTATTTTTTGTATTTTTCGTGTGTATCGAAGATAAGTGGGGTTTCAATTGCTTCCCAAAACTCTTACTAGTTTGTTTAGGACTACCGGATTATGGTGATTTTTTGGTGCCAGAAAGTATTCCCGCTTTTTAAAAATAATTATTTTTGTGATGGACCAGAGAATTTTTGCTCCCAACGGGCCGGGTTACGACCAGCTTGGAAAGCTCTGACTCTCTGATACGCCACTCAAGTAATTTTTTTGTTCATTCATAATCCTGCACACAGTAGAAATTTCATTAGTCTCAAGGTTAGAATTCTATGAGCATATTCCCATACCATAATACTCATAAATTCCACAAGGATTCCAATTTCCAAAAATAAGAGTCGGCCAGTTGCCAAAATAAGAGACTGCCAATTGCCGAAAATAAAATATAGCCAGTTGCTAAAATCAGAGACGGTCAGTTGCCAATGATAATAGGCGACCATTTTTCGAAAATAATAGAGGACTCATTGCCCAAAATAACATAGGGCCAATTGTCGAAAAATAAGAAACGCTAGTTGACAATTCCAACAATTTATAGGGCCAATTGCCAAAAATGGGAGATGGCCAGTTGCCAACTCTAATAGTTTACACCGCCAGTTGCCTAACATGAGAGATGGTAACAATCATTTATCACAAGGTAGTATGAACAACTAATACTGCAACTACCTCTTACCAACGATATATTATGCCAAAGTTGCAATCATCTCTGAATAGGTGGTGTGAACTGCGAAGCAGCAACCAACCATTTTCAGATGATATGAACAACCTTGTGGATTTGTGCTGAACCGCATAGCGGCTGCCTATGTACCCTATCCATTGCTCGAAGGGATCAAGCACGACCGTAGTTCGTCAGTATTCAGATAGTATGAAATACCCACAATGATAGCAACTATCTCTCATTAACCGCTAATAAATGGGCAACAACCACCTCTAGCAGTTTTAGGATCAAAATCAACATTCATCCACATATTACTGTAAAGCAAGAAGTAACACCATCTCCTGCTAATTATAAGCTAAGAAAAAAGATTTAATAAAACTACTGCTACTCCAGGCAAACTGTACAATTCATCAATTTCTACAGACACTAAAATATAAAATATGAATTTAAATTACAGATGTAGCTACCAAATAGTATAGCTTGTACCACCTAAGGCCTTGTCTTTAGAGGAATAGTTACATACAATATCCACGTCAAAATTAATATTATCTGTGATGCATAACTGATTAATAAGTATATATATATATATATATATATATATATAAGCATTCACACAAGAAATTCATGAGACAGGATAATATCCAATAAATTGGTTATAAGCAAAGTTGATAGATATCCAATCATAAACCAGTGTATAACTCTTATCATTCAAACAAGTGTATTCCTCTTCACCAAATAATGCCCACTACTTTGGCCAATGGAGAAATCAATATGTACCACAATACTAACTACAACTAGTGCGCACATACCTTATCTTTCAAGTACCAACCTCAGAAGGACTAGAAAATGTCCCACCATTAGAAAGGCATACCATAGCAAGCACATCAGAAGGTAAATCCACCATCAAATTATAAACCACAAGTTCATTTCAAACATTCCAAATTGTAACCGTCCTCGAGAGATAAAGTGCTACCAGCAACAATACCAAATAAAATAAAATTGGAAACTTGGGGATATGCCCCAAAATCGACTGTCATCTTGGGAATATGCCCATGGATTCCAGTTTTTGGGAATATACCCCAAAGTAACGGTTTCCATCAAGAACCGTTAAATAGTCAATTTATCATAAATTTGTTTGAACTTTCTCTCTGATTTCTTCGAGATTTTTTTCGTCTGAATATGTTCCTGAACCTTGTAAAGGTGTTTGTATATAGCATATCTGTTTTTGAGTTCGCATATGTACAAGCGTGTGCAAATATTGACTACTTAACGGTTTTGGATGGAATTTTGGATGGCTAGGGCATATTCCCTAAAACTGGAATCCTGGGGCATATCCCCAAGGTGACAGTCGATATTGGGGCATACCCCCAATTTTCCCAAAAAAAATACGAGAATATCAACCTTCCAACCCCATGTTATCATTAGCTTATAAGGAAACCATCTTTCTCAAATTACATAGCCTAAATAAAGCCTTAACACTTATAATTCTTTAACTTCAAACCATTCGACATTCATACTCATGGCCATACACAATTTCGGTTTTCAGAAAGCAGTCACGCTTTGTACAAAGTTTTCAATAGTAAATGACATCCGATTATCCTTGAATTTCTACAGTATCCTGACGACTCAATTTCAAATAACATCTCCAAAAATAAGGACATTCTAACGGTTCATTAAAAAGATGTGCACATTACTATCTGGTTGCTTTCACTATGGAAACACAGAATCTAGTCCCGATCCTTCCATGCTTTGGGTCACCTAAAATGTTCAGAACTTCATGAAAATTTTACAGTAGGTTATATATATAGATAGAAACATCATACTAAATTTTTACATTCATCCGATAAACGGATAAAAAGAAAAGCTACTAATAATTGGTTGTCCAGGGATTGATTCCAGCTACTTCAGCCTCGGTTTATTCAATTTTTCTAGTAGTACATGTGACCTGATCATCTTAAAATTTTAGTGAAACATCTATAACATAACAATGTATGACATACTCAAATTTTGTCACAATCCAACCATTGGATCTAACGATAATTATAAAACAAAAACAGACTTTCTAGGGTTTATAAGTAACTAACAGAGAATGAGCAATTCTCTTCAATACAACATGAATTTATGCAAAACTACACAAACCCATTGAACCATTAATCATGAATTTGACATTATAAACATATTTGGGGAAAATCTCCAATTTTCATAAGAACCCTAATTTCTTTTATTCACTAATTCAAACCATTATGAATCATAAGAACATCAAATTAACATGTAAAACTAGATGACTGCTTCAGTAGGGACGACCGAAGTAGGGGTTGTTTTTATGTCGCAATTTGTAATAGATTTTGCAACAATATCTGTAACAGTAATTTTATAACATTTATAAACGTTATATTCGTGTAACACTTATATTGTAATATATTTTGTAACAGTTTTAGATCTGATGGCTAAATTTTGTTGGCAATCAACGATCAAGATTAAAATTAAAAGTTTAGGTGACAATATTTTGACCATTTTCATGCTGTATTAGCCGTCAATTGGGTCGACTTCCATTCGTTTTTATCGCTCCTAACCATAGTTGGGGACGATAACTCTCCGATTGTTGACTCAGTTTCGAGATAAAACAACCAATACCCATTCAATTGAATCGATTAAAAACAAGAGAAAAAAACGCTGCAAGCAATGCATTTTTAGGCCCCATAGTGACAGTATAGAAGGGACTCCCTTCGGTCGTCCCGATAATCATTTCCATCTAATGACTAACCCAAAATACTTGCATGGTTAAATCTGAACTTAGATATGGAAGAACTGAAACCCAAAGATGAATTTTCCCTATCTCCATTCAATATAAAATTGGTAAAACAAAAAAAATTAAAATACTTACAAAAATTTCAAAAATTCTTGTTGTAATCTTAGCTTTTCTCCTTGTGAATCCCTAGTGACAGAAGATCCTTTTTCTCTGCTCCTTCTTCCCCTTGGTCGGCTATATTTTTAGTAAAAACAATGGCAATGACATTATCAGAAGAAAAGATATATATACAATGAGTCATGGATTAAGTCTCTAGCTTCAAATACAAGCACCCGGTAACGAATTAATAAGAATTGCAAGTAGATTTCAGGCTGCAGCAAACACCAGAGAGAGATGAGATAAAGGGAAACAAGATGAAATCTTCAAGTTCTTCTCCCTGTCCCTTTCACTTTGGCTTTCAAGTAATTTTACAAAAGTTCCCTTGACTGTATACTAATACGACATGTGTACATCGTGCATATAGCTAGGCCTATTAAGGCACCCAGAGATTTGAACAAGGGCAGACTTTTCATCTATGTACCAACATTTATCATTGAGGCAACCTAAAAAAATGTTAAGACAACACTTGAGTATTAGAGACTCAGGTACTGTAAGGGTAGAATTTGACTAACGGTTTAGTTAAACCCAAGAAAAAGATTTGGCTCTCACAATTTTATTACTGTACAGTCAATTAATTGTGAAGTTATGAAAAAGTTAACATGTACAATAATTGCAGTTATTATTATCGATTATAAGTGAAAGAACTAGTGTAAAGTAATTACTTTATTTGGGAGGCTTCACAAAATGATTGATCGCTATCGTAGGCGTCAAAAATAAATTACACTTTCTTACTACTCAAAATATATAATGAAGCAAGGGAAAGAAAGGATTGTTCCCACAGAGAGGACTAGGTTGTCATGTTGTTTCGGTTTCCTATAAGTAACACGTGGGATTTTCTGATTTTTATAAAGTATAAGTAAAATAAAAGCAAATAAAGAAATGACCACAAATTAAGGTAGTGAGAATATTGGTTACAGATTTCATCTTCAATTGTAAACAAGTATTGAATGTATGATTAGAATTCGTATTTAATCTCACTATCATCAAAAGCCCTAGAATACCTTATTGCAAGAATACTCCGTAAATTTCCCAAGTCATCACACTTCCATGTAAAATGATGCAAGCATGAATACTACCTAAAGAATAACTCAACGCCTTGCGCTAATTAAATTCAATTCCTAGGAGCATTAAGTTTTGGAAATAGGCTAATCAATGCAACTATCATACATTGCGCATGACAATTCGGACAAAGGTCAATTTCTACATATGATTACAAGGATGTATCACTACAAACTATAATCATATCATGGTACTCGTATTCAAGGTTATCGCTCGGTGAAAACCCTAAAATATCTATAGATATGGATGTATGTTCAATCAATTCTAGACTCAACCAAACAAACATTCAATCATATTGCAATACATCAATCATGCAATTATTATAATCAGTAGAAATCAAACGATAATATTAAGAGAAAACTAACTCATAAAGATCAAAACTTGTTTTCAAAATCCAACTACATCTTTAACCAATAAGAAAACTTAGTTCATATTCATGGAGTTCATAACAAAAAGCATAGAAGAAAGCATCATGTTCTAAACCCTAGAAAACAAAAGTAGTAGCAGCTCTCCCTAATGGAGATATATGATATATCGATTTAGAAGAAGACTTTTCTATTTATATGCTTTTCTACCCAAAAGGATACTTTCCCAAAATTAGGTTAAGTCTTCGTAATCTTCAAGTCCACGTCCATCTACTAGTCCACCAAGCCCATGTGTGAGAAATATGTCTCTGGAAATTTTGGGTCCAAAACTGGTCGTCGGATTGCTGACGGCATCACCGTATTCCGGTCTCCGGTCGCCGGAATTTGGTCACCGGAAAACTATCTCCGGCCACTGAGCCATCGAAAACTGTCACCAGCAAGTGCACACTCCTAGCAACTCATCTCTGCTTCTCTATAGTTCATACATTCAAAAAAACCATCTAACCCATTTCTCATTTCTTGCGAAAACGTGCCCAAAATTGCGACACGTAGCTCATATACCCGACCATCGATTCTTGCATCCGACTCGAACCCCCTTCATGATTGACTGAAATATTATGATTCACACTCTAACCTCTGAAATACGGCATCCGAAACTAGGCTCACCGGTGCACCAATTCTGCTCCATTTTCGCACAGTTTCTGCAGCTTCAAAATCCATTCCCTGTATAGTGCCATACTTCTTTGTGATTCCCATTAGCTTGTTTCAGTGGCAGCAACAACAACTATGCACCACCACCTACTTGACTAATTTCATTCAAACTTAGCCACATCCATCACTAGTTGCTCTTAAGCCTCCAAACTTGCATCGATGTCTGCAATTCAAATTGCAGAGTGACCCACAGTCATTACCTGGCACTTTCTTGGCTCATTGCCACAATAAAACCCATTAACACGGCACCACTTCACTTAATTCCATTCCCTGACGCAATTCCATCTTCTTGACCTTACAAAAATCAGCACCAATGCTACTTCTCTTTCCCGGCAGTGCACATTTATCGCAACAACAGTAGCACTGCCTCCTCCAGCAACTTCTGTCCTTCCTGCAATGCATTGAAACCAACCTGCAATACCAGCTCCAACCCTTCTTTCAGCTTCATTCTAGATACAATGCCTCAGACCAAATCACTACCAGACACCCATGACAGCTTCCCTGTAGTGGAAACATTTCAATGAGCTACATCTATACCAAAATATCATCAAAATCATCTCAAATTCCTGCTACCACCATCACCTCAGCTGTCTTAAACTCATCCAACAATATCTATTTCTTTTCATTTCTCCACTTGCACCAGACCCTAAATTATTTGCTACCAGTTCGAGACCATCTATTACTCGAATATATCAAGCTCTGCGACATATATTACAAGTACCAAACTGCAGCGTCAACAGTAGCGAGCATCTTCCTTTTTGCTTCCTTGCAATAGAATCTCCATCTGCTTTTGTTGCTACCATTCACAACCCATCAAAATCATCACTTCACCTGCAATCTCCTATCACCAGCTCTTCCCTGTACCAACAACATTAACACTGCAAATTGAAACACCACCAGATGCACCCTGCCACAGCTGCACCTGTTGCCTGCTCAAAGCCATACTCTGCAATCCTTGACAGCCCCTGTAACTTCACATACACATCACCAAATCCAACTCATCTCATCCACGTCATTCAAGCTTTTATACAAGCACCTTGTGTGTATCCTGCAAACTGGTGAAGGCTGTGTACTGCCTGTATATTGGAGATTGAACAAACTCCTTCCCTGTAATAATTGAATTCATTCATAAGCATACACAATATCTCAAACTCACACAACTATTTCATCCATTCAACACCCAAAACAATGACATCAGCTTCACTTCCCTGGCTGGTTTCTCTCTTGATCAAATCTTCATCAAGTCTTCTCATAACTCATGTACACTCAATCCAGTAAAAACCCAACTTATAATTCATCACAGACTCTTCAAAATACCCTCAATCTCTTCCATTAATACTTTCAATCAACGACTGCATCATTGTATCGCCATCTGTGTTTTCTGGATTCTTTCACAGCTACTAAAACCCATTAATATCTTCCATTTCTACCTTCTCTGTGTTCTTCTTTATCTCACAAACAACCCCCTCAATTCTTCCTTCTCGATCTCCATTTCCTTTACCAGCTGATGCTCTCGATCTCTCATGGCTGATGCGCAACTATTCTCTTTTTTTATCTTGACCACAATCCCTTGTAATCTTGTACCAGAAATCATCATCTTCTCAACTTCCTTTCTCTGACTTTAGTGCCGCCATGCCTCTAGGTTTCATGTGTAATTAATAAAGAACAAACAATGATAAGAGAATTGATTTCTCTCTGAATTTTAGTGGGAGTGTAGGAATTGAAGTGGATATAGCCACCCCATGTAAAATGGATAAGGGCCAACCAGCTTAAATATGCCTTGTCGGTTTCGGAGAACCGACAACCTAATTCTTTGCTCAACTCAATTGTTTCATTCTTCACCTCCTTGCGCAACCTAGCCCGTTCCAAATGTAACTCGCATGTGAATTGACCTTCTCGCTCCATTTAGCTCCAATTAAACGTTTTCTTCTTCTTTCACTCCGAATGACTCCAAAGCACCTAATAACTCAAAATTAAACATAAGAGATGAAATTCACAAGTATAATAGCAAAGAAAGCATAAATACTAGATATAAAATTAGGTGTTTTAGACACCTATCAAATTCCCCCACATTTAGACTTTGCTAGTCCTCGAGCAAATCAAACAAAATAATTATAAAACATACGTACAACTCCGTGTCGTCGAGGCTACGGTCACTTTTAGCATAAATAACAAGCCTTTAAACCCCTTGGTATCCCTAGTCGATGAGTTATAGTCTCATGAAGGTTTACAAGAGGTCTACCTACAAAACCTATATTTCCAACTCCAGCTACCTGTGACAAATCTATGAACGAATCCAAAATGGATATTGGAGGAGGTACCTTGATGCGAATCCAAATTAATATACATGTAAATTAAGCTCTACTCAGAAAGTTGAACAAACCACAATACTCGAAATCTGACTAACCACAATCACAATGAAAAGATTAAGAAGATGGATATATATGTAGATTGTCGAATGTTAACAAGTGATCGGTGTTTCCCATATCTGTCTGAAGGTCACCGCCAAGATGAACCTATGCATCCTATTGGATTGAGCAACTGGTCTGAATTCTAGTGTCAACACAACTGGCATATACAAGGGAACCAGCGGTCAACAATATTAATTCTACATCAACTCAACTGGCATATACAAGGGAACCATGAGTCGACTTTATTCAACACCATAATAATATTTTTTTCTTTTTCACCTTTTCACTTTTTCACTTTTTTTTTTTAATTTTTTTTTTTATTTGACAACATGATTGGATCTTTTGGATCCAAGCGCATGATTCTTGTCAGCAGATTACATGATAGTTCCCTTGGATCCTGCATTCCATGCTTGTTTAGGTGACGGAGACAGGGAGAACACACACATATTGATATCCAAGTGTCACTTTTATTCCAATTGGTCTAATTGGTCGGTCCTTCTTTTTTTTAGTAACTCAATCACTCTATTTCATCCTAGAAGTAATAACAATTCGATGTTTAGTGACCCACCAAATCACTTAGATAACAATAGATAAATATGGGAAAATAAAAAATAGAACGTGATATGGTGATATTCCGAGATATGGTAACAACTATCATATTATTTCTAACATTTGAACAACTATGTCCTTTTAGTTAATGGGTTCCTCAACTCCTCCAGCCAAGATGGTTCCATCCATTTAGATTGATAGTGTCATCCTAAAGGCACATATTTCTAGGTTTCAGAGTGTATAAAGCCAAAAAAAAATTCTATTTTTCTAATAATTTTTTTTTTCTTTATAAACACAAGGGAAAACTAACAAGGCTAAAAACTCTATATGAGAACACTCCCCCACACTTAAACTTTACATTGTCCTCAATGTAAATTGAATCGTCCAAACAAAGTCAAGGTGGGAAATCCATAAGATGATATATATACAAAATATGAAATAAAATGCATGATAAAAAACGGATACTCCAACTCATAGCTATTTCTGAACAATAGAGGATAAACACTAAACAAGCTGGCATCTAATCCCAACTTAGCCAATATATATACCTCATTGTTAAGAAAAAAAATTCCATCTACTTAGAAAGGCTAGTGTCTATTCTAAATTGTTCAAAAATCTCTAAAAGTTGGAGTTTTGATATGCAAATATCCAAAATAAGAAAATAAAGATAAAAGACTTAAAAATAAATAAAAAGATAGAGATAGATAGATACACAAAACCAGTGGGTTGCCTCCCATTAGCGCTTGGTTTAAAGTCGTCAGCCCGACTTGAAAGTTGAATTCCCCATACACCAATAATCGGAAAAGTTGGGGATCCTTCCATAGAACCTGTTTTGCAAACACTATCTTCACACAAATATTAGTAATATAAAACAAAAATGAAGCTATTAACCGATAAAAGTTTCCCCCACACTTATTCTTGTCTACACTTGAAAGTGGGTAAATAATATAGAAATCAGGGACTACCACGGTTTCTTGTTCCAAAACCTGCATAATATGAGAATCAAATATCTCTAATGGCGGATATCGAGAAACAAAGTCATTCAATAATATTCTTGAAGCACATACATTCAAACCAATAAGAGGTAAAGGATAAGAATCAATATGCAAAGGGTTAGACAAACCTTGCATAATCTCTTGTAGCACGGAATCCTCTTCATCCTTGAAAAACTCAAGTGAATTATTCACCTCTTGTATATCATGGTCCTTTATTAAACCTTGCAACCATTCTTCGTCCGTTTCTGCCTTAACCAAAATCTCGGCATCAACATCTTCACTACAATCATATGCAAGCTCAATTGGGTCTTCCATAATATTGGTCTTAACGGTTTCATTCTCAACATACTCTTCTTTGTTGCAAGGTACATACTCTTTTTCGGATGCAATTCTGTCCATAAGGAATTTCCTTAGAACACTCATTGCATCATTCTCAAGCTCTACCTTTTGAATATGTTCTTGATCGTTATAAATATCAATGCTTGAGTAAGCTACACTAGTGTCATCATATTCCTTTTCAACTTCACCTTGATCGCAAAAAGACTCCATTGTACACTCCTCGGGGATGTCACCATAAATTGGTTCAAGCGATGTATTTTCATAGTCATCGTCACTATCATAGTTAACATAAGATTGGCTACCACTTCCCAAAGATTGGTCTTTCGCAGAATTTTGCATGTCCTCTTTGCATTCTTCGATCCCTTGTCTTAAATTGGAAACACCTTTTTGAAGCTCTTGGAGTGATCCATCCAAATTTTGAAAATAGCGTTCCATTTGTTGGTAAAGCTCATTCGACAAAAAAAAAAAGTAGAATTACTTACTTCAGTATTGCTAGGACAATTATCTTCCCTTTGAATGGGTGAATGATCATAACTATGAGCACAATCGGTCGATGAAACTGGTTCCATGCTTGGTTGTCTACAAACTGACTCCATGCTGACCATAAATTGTTGCATTTCATCTACCAAACTAGAAGAAATATTAAGAGAAGCACAACTATTCTCCCCTATTTGTGGTTGCTCACTTACATACCCACCGTAAGAAGGTTGGAATGTATGAGAGTAACTAAAAGGGTATGTGGAGTATTGATCATAACCAAAGGATTGGTTTTGATTGTACTCCCCATAAGGGTGATAGTTGTCATATTGTTGTTGAGGTTGAAAACCGTACCCATTGTTCCAATATGCTCCGTCCATTGGTACCTGAAACAAGAGTTCTCAAACCAAAGTTAAAAACCAAAAAAAAAAACTAAAAAAAACTAAAAAAAAAAAATAAGAAACCAAAAACAAGTGACAACCGTTGCCTCCCCGGCAACGGCGCCAATTTTTGGTGAGCGTCGTTTACTCAACAAAATAAAAAGATATTTCCCACTAATTAAATATAATATAGCGGTAGTAAGGATCGTTCCCACGAAGAGTAATGCAATTGATATGTTATCTAAATCGCGAAAATATAAAATAAGGATAAAAAGGATAATAAGATAAAGATATTGAAGAAATCCTTCGTTGTTACTAACCGTTAACTCAACATTGTACCCGTTTATCTCATGTTAGAATCAATTGTTACCAACCGTAGGAAAGCAGGTACGCTTATCTATCCCAAAAACTCCTTATATCACCGAATACGGAAGCGCTCGACTACCAGATTCTATTCAAAAGAACCACCTTGACACGGAAGCGCTCGACTACAAGATGTAATTCCCAAAACACATTAAGATTTGTGAATTTAGGTTTTATCCCAGCAGTTAAACTCGGTACGCTCGGTCTACTTACTGGTGTTGTCTTTACTCGCAATTTCTCCACAGAATCCCTCCGTAAGGTCTTGCGATTTCTACTTGTGTAGGAGTTAAGAGACAATTACGGGTCGACTCAACTCTCTACTAGCATTAGAATGATTAATAAACCAATCTGGTTGCGCACCCAAACCACTCTAAGAACCAATCATAAACCTTCGATATGGTAAAAACAATCCACAATGAATCAATTTAAAACTTGAAACAAACTTGCAAAATAATTGAGCTTCACATTAGAACTTTGAATTCATCCTTACAATATAAAAAGAATAGAAAAGAGATAGTTCTCCCCCTAAGGGGGAGAAAAACGGTGAAAAGAAGATATCCCAAATTGTATCTAAGCTTCCCTATATATAGAGTTTTGTAACCTCTTCTTTAAGAAAACTAGGAAACCTAGTAAAAATAGGAGAGTGCACCTCCTTAAAATTGTTTCCCGTGCATCACATCCCGTGCAAAGTGCAAACTCCATTCGAAACTTCTGGAATAGTCGCACCCTTCTGATCGTGTAGAAAATTGTCTAAATAGCCTATTGGGCTTGCACCAACTGTCAAGATCCAACCCACTTTATAACTGAACTAAATTATATGGAACCAACAATGTAACCCTTTTCACGTTCACGAGAAGAAATATTTCTTACGGATTTCCTTCTTACTTCTCATCTCAGCAATTCATAGACACGTTTCGTCGGCCCTCTACAAGCTTATCTGTTTCTGCCAATCACCGGTCAATCCATCATTACCGAGCATCATCTCACTGCTATCATCTCTGTTGTCGCATCCGAGTACCATCAAGATCATTACCATTTCCACAGCCTCCTCCATCTTTTCGATAACCAACATTACTGCCATCGACCAGCATCACCTCCATTTCATCATCCAACCTTCTCCATTTTGACCAACCAACAGCACGCCATTATCCCTAGCAGACTCAACTCCATAACTCTTACTGCTCAACTTCAAGAATCTCCATTTAAGCTCGAGCATCTCCCTGAACCTGTTGTACTAATACTAAACTGCAGCTCGAGCTCCTACATCCAAATACTCATTTTCCTTCCTCCGAACATCAACCATACCCAACGACCACTACTGCCATCTTCCCTGTATAACAGTTAACTCGAGCTTTATCAACCGTCAACACCATCACTGCCGTCAAGATCTCCCCATTCTCGTCTCTGCCTTCTTACGACTTGGTTCACTCCTCTTCCCTCATCACCATCAGCCAACTACCATGGCAGACTCCACAGATTCGAGCTCCATTAATATTTTTCATTGCCCTAAATAGCTATCAACCACGATCAACACAACATCTCCAGTTTTTATCGACTGCCAGCGCCTTAGCTTCCATATTTGTATCTCAACCATCAATCACCACTACCGATAACAGCAACCCGGCTCAGCTCCTTCTCTTCTTTCTCTTCTCGCTGGCAGGAGTTACAGCTCCACTAGAGCACAATTCAGTTCATTAACTCCGTCAGCTTCACACCAATATCATTTACAGTGCTTGTCCACCATGCATTCAACAAACCCACTTCTCGGCTCAAGCTTCATCACAACTTCATCCAACACTCGCCAATCACGTCCATGCATGCCATCATTCCTCGAGCTTCATAAGTTGCTGCCAAACTCCGTTCCAGCTGCAGACTCCAAGCTCGCACAACTCCACTTTTCTCTCCTGACTTGATCATTTAGTCACTGCCATTAATGGCAGCAGTCCCTTAAACTCAATCTACGCGTATATGCTCTCGATCATTGTCCATTGTAGTCCCATCTCAGACTCGGCCAACCACAACTCCATCGTCCCTTCATCACTGGCACGTTCTCGTCACTTCCATAGATAATAGCTAGCAACAACAACAACTTTTGACTGTTTCCCTTTAGCAAGAATGCAAGCAACACAAGCTTTAAGCCAAAAATATAATTCAAGCCCAGCTTTTCTTGTAAATGTAAGTTGTGGCATTCCTCAAACAGTAATATTTAGAGAATAAAAATTCTCTTCACCTCTAGTACCACCACTGACGTCGGTCGACCAGTGATTAGCCAATCCATTACCACGAGTTAAGTGTGCCTTCCATTTTATAGGCCAATGGGATGATTTCTTGTTCTTTTCGGGAATAAGCTCCAAAATTTCCATAAAATATAAAAGAAAGATAATAATACACTTTCGCAATAAAAATAGCTAAGAAAGCATAACCAATCGATATTTAGAGAGGTGTTTTTAGACACCTATCAAATTCCCACACACTTAGACTTTTCTAGTCCTCGAGAAAACAAAACGAAACAAAAATAAAATACACCTCCATGTCGTGAGGATACGGTTACTCTTAACATGAATAACATGCCTTTAAACCCCTAGGTGTCCCTAGTGGACGAGTTATAGTCTCGTGAGGGCTTACGAGAGATATACCCACAAAACCTTTAAGCTAAAACAAATAACATACCAATTAGAAATTACTCCCCGGCAACAGCGCCAATTTTTGATCGCTGTCGTAGGCGTCAAAAATAAATTACACTTTCTTACTACTCAAAATATATAATGAAGTAAGGGCAAGAAAGGATTGTTCCCACAAAGAGTACTAGGTTATCATGTTATTTCGGTTTCCTATAAGTAACACGGGGGATTTTCTGATTTTTATAAAGTATAAGTAAAATAAAAGCAAATAAAGAAATAAAGACCACAAATTAAGGTAGTGAGAATATTGGTTACAGATTTCATCTTCAATTGTAAACAAGTATTGAATGTATGATTAGAATTCGTATTTAATCTCGCTATCATCAAAAGCCCTAGAATACCTTATTGCAAGAATACTCCGTAAATTTCCCAAGTCATCACACTTCCATGCAAAACGATGCAAGCATGAATACTACCTAAAGAATAACTCAACGCCTTGCGCTAATTAAATTCAATTCCTAGGAGCATTAAGTTTTGGAAATAGGCTAATCAATGCAACTATCATACACTGCGCATGAAAATTCGGACAAAGGTCAATTTCTACATATGATTACAAGGATGAATCACTACGAACTATAATCATATCATGCTACTCGTATTCAAGGTTATCGCTCGATGAAAACCCTAAAATAGCTATAGATATGGATGTATGTTCAATCAATTCTAGACTCAACCAAACAAACATTCAATCATGCAATTATTATAATCAATAGAAATCAAACGATAATATTGAGAGAAAACTAACTCATAAAGATCAAAACTTGTTTTCAAAATCCAACTACATCTTTAACCAATAAGAAAACTTAGTTCATATTCATGGAGTTCATAACAAAAACCATAGAAGAAAGCATCATGTTCTAAACCCTAGAAAACAAAAGTAGCAGCAGCTCTCCCTAATGGAGATATATGATATATCGATTTAGAAGAAGACTTTTCTATTTATATGCTTTTCTCCCCAAAAGGATACTTTCCCAAAATTAGGTTAAGTCTTCGTAATCTTCAAGTCCACGTCCATCTACTAGTCCACCAAGCCCATGTGTGAGAAATATGTCTCTGGATATTTTGTGTCCAAAACTGGTCGTCGGATTGCTGATGTCATCACCGAATTCCGGTCTCCGGTCGCCGGAATTTGGTCACCGGAAAACTATCTCCGGACACTGAGCCATCGGAAACTGTCACCAGCAAGTGCACACTCCTAGCAACTCATCTCTGCTTCTCTATAGTTCATACATTCACAAAAACCATCTAACCCGTTTCTCATTTCTTGCGAAAACGTGCCCAAAAGTGCAACACGTAGCTCATATACCCGGCCATCGATTCTTGCATCCGAATCGAACCCCCTTCATGATTGACTGGAACATTATGATTCACAGTCTAACCTCTGAAATATGGCATCCGGAACTAGGCTCATCATGCACCAATTCTGCTCCATTTTCGCACAGTTTCTGCAGCTTCAAAATCCATTCCCTGTATAGTGCCATACTTTTCTGCGATTCCCATTAGCTTGTTTCAGTGGCAGAAACAACAGCTATGCACCACCACCTGCTTGATTAATTTCATTCAAACTCAGCCACATCCATCACTAGTTGCTCTTAAGCCTCCAAACTTGCATCGATGAAGTCGCAATTTAGCTGATGACCCACAACATTACCTGGCACTTTCTTGGCTCATTTCCACAATCAAACCCATTAACACGGCACCAAATCACTTTATTCCATTCCCTGACGCAATTCCATCTTCTTGACCTTACAAACATCAGCACCAATGCTGCTTCTCTTTCCCGGCATTGCACATTTATCGCAACAACATGATGTAATCGCCTCCTCCAAAGAAACTTCATCCTTCCTGCAATGCATTGAAACCAACCTGAAATACCAGCTCCAACCCTTCTTTCAGCTTCATTCTAGATACAATGCCTCAGACCAAATCACTACCAGAAACCCATGACAGCTTCCCTGTAGTGGAAAAATTTCAATGAACTACAGCTATACCAAAATACCATCAACATCATCTCAAATTCCTGCTACCACCATCACCACAGCTGTCTCAAACTCATCCAGCAATATCTATTTCTTTTCATTTCTCCACTTGCACTAGACCCTAAATTGTTTGCTGCCAGTTCGAGACCATCTAGTACTCGAACATATCGAGCTCTACGACACATACCACAAGCATTAAACTGCAGCGGAAACAGCAGCGAGCATCTTCCTTTTTGCTTCCTTGCAATAGAATCTCCATCTGCTTTTGTTACTACCATTCACAACCCATTAAAATCATCACTTCACCTGCAATCTCCTATCACCAGCTCTTCCCTGTACCAACAACATTAACACCGCAACTTGAAACACCACCAGATGCACCCGGATACAGCTGCACCTGTTGCCTGCTCAAAGCTATACTCTGCAATCCTTGCCAGCCCCTGTAACTTCACATACACAGTACCAAATCCAGCTCATCTCATCCATGTCATTCAAGCTTTTCTACAAGCACCTTGTGTATATCCTGCGAACTGGTGAAGGCTGTGTACTGCCTGTATATTGGAGATTGCATAAACTCCTTCCCTGCAATAATTGAATTCATTCATAAGCATACACAATAGCTCAAATTCACACAACTATTTCATCCATTCAACACCCAAAACAATGACATCAGCTTCACTTCCCTGGCTGGTTTCTCTCTTGATCAAATCTTCATTAAGTCTTCTCATAACTCATGTACACTCGATCCAGTGAAAACCCAACTCATAATTCATCACAAACTCTTCAAAACACCCTCAATCTCCTCCATTGATACTTTCAATCAACGACTGCATCATTGCATCACCATCTGTGTTTTCTGGCTTCTTTCACAGCTACTAAAACCCATCAATCTCTTCCATTTCTACCTTCTCTGTGTTCTTCTTTATCTCACAAACAACCCCCTCAATTCTTCCTTCTCGATCTCCGTTTCCTTTACCAGCTGATGCTCTCGATCTCTCATGGCTGATGCGCAGCTATTCTCTTTTCTTTTCTTGACCACAATCCCTTGTAATCTTGTACCAGAAATCATCATCTTCTCAACTTCCTTTCTCTGACTTTAGTGCCGCCATGCCTCTAGGTTTCAGGTGGAATTAATAAAGAACAAACAATGATAAGAGAATTGATTTCTCTCTGAATTTTAGGGGGAGTGTAGGAATTGAAGTGGATATAGCCACCCCATGTAAAATGGATAAGGGCCAACCAGCTTAAATATGCCTTGTCGGTTTCGGAGAACCGACAACCTAATTCTTTGCTCAACTTAATTGTTTCATTCTTCACCTCCTTGCGCAACCTAGCCTGTTCCAAATGTAACTCGCGTGTGAATTGACCTTCTCGCTCCATTTAGCTCCAATTAAACGTTTTCTTCTTCTTTCACTCCGAATGACTCCAAAGCACCTAATAACTCAAAATTAAACATAAGAGATGCAATTCACAAGGATAATAGCAAAGAAAGCATAAATACTAGATATAAAATTAGGTGTTTTAGACACCTATCAATGATCCCTTGGAAAATAATCAAAATGATATAATTCCTAAATTTTGTACAATAATTATTCGTCAACATGAAAAATACCCAGAAAAATCTCAAACCTTTCTTGGAAAGATGTGAGGATAAAAATATTATGGCAATTGACATTCACAATTTTGATCAAATTGTATCATCTACGAAGTTCCATAAGTTAAATAACTCCGCAATAAGTGTATCACAATTGAAATCTCCATATTGCTCGTAATATGAAATGGCATTCAGGTCGAAAGTCAACTTTTCTACTCTTTTTCATATTATCTTCCTCACGTGTAAGTGGTTATAAATTTTGGTTCTTCTTTACACCTGATTCTTATTTCTATAAAATAAAATCAATCTTATCATTTTATGTGTCTAATCCAACAAATATTCTTAAGAAACTGAACAAAACAAAGCAGCCAAAACCAGTTTAGACCCCATGAAAATAATAAAAGTGGGCACTAAATTTGATTTTAGAGGAATTAAAGAAATACCAATTAACGTGGGTGATTTGATTTAATCAAAACGAACAAATTAAATATTTAGGGTTTTGTAATTATACCTTTGAATCAGCTAGAACATCTCTCATAAAAGATGTTTAGTATTGGTCATAAGGCTAAGTCCTATGGTGTGCTAATCTAGTAGTCCACGTCAGCTAGGACAACCTTCTAAGTCCTATGGCATTGCTAATATAGCTGCTAGATTAGCAGTCCACGTCAGCGCCCAGCGTTGTTTGGTTCAGTGCAACCAATCTCAGCCGTCATATCAAAAAATAAATCTAGTGCACTATTTGGTTCAGCGCCCAACGCTGTTTGGTTCAGCGAAAATGTGATTTTTGTGGCGCTGAACCATTCAGCGCAACTATCTCACTGCTAGTTCAAGTGCAAGAAAATGCTAGGAGAGAGAACTAGTGCTAACAATAGACAACATTTTTTTTTTTAACCGCAACACTTTTTGGCTAATCTAGCAGCTCAATATGTTAGAGCATTGCTCGGTCGAACTCACAATAGTTTCTATCAAGCTTGTTTGTCAAGTTTAGTTGATCAAAATTATAGTCTTGATTTCTAGTATACCTATAGGAGTTTCAAACTATGATAGATTGTGTAGTTGAGCTTTAGACTTCACGGCACTTACAACTGAAGACGAAGATCTACTGAAGAACTTGAAAAAACTTCATTAACAAAAGGTATGTGGAGACTAAAACTTATCTATCACTCAGAAGTCTATTATATTCTTACTTATCTCCTATTGAGACAAAAATCGTATATGATATCGTCTTTTGTATCATACACATTTGATATTTCAAGCTGAGTTTAACTCGCTTATCTACTTCTCGAAATACGTGCTGGTAGATTTCTGTCTTATATACATTCATCATTATTCTTGACATTATGTCAAAGGATGATCATGTGGAAATTTCCTTGAAACATCTTACATGATTTGTGTGAGACAATCATTTGATGTCGACTTATAAAGTTTTTTATTGATCATTCGATCATTTGAAAATTGCTTATTAGCTAATGGTGTGTGTGAGACATCCATTCCCGTCTACTAAGAATGTTTCAATGATTGAAATGGGAGTTAAGAGCTAAAACCCATGTCTAGATACATTACGGTTTGTGTACTAAGTGTGCGAACTGTATTGATATAATTCAGGACCGGAAACTAAGTTTGTATACCCATTCGCAAACTATTTCAACTGTTAAGTCAGGATACTTAAGTTTGCATACCCGTCCGATTTAACTGTTGAAGTCCGGGAAATAAGTTTGCATACCCGTTTGTGAACTTATTTACCGGAGTTTGGTCCGTAACTAAAGTTTTCGTACCCGTTTGAAAACCGTTGGTTGATGACCAATGTCCAGAACTTAAGTTTGCGTACCTGCTTGAAAACTTAAGTGGTTCAAGTTCTAAAATCGTCAAAGTATGATTTCATACTCATGAACAAATATATTTGTATAATAAGGAATGCAATCTTTGCAAACCGTGGCTTAAATGTTCATGAATTTATTCTTTCGAATCATTCCGATTTGCTTATATTGAATCATATATACTTCTATGTGATTGTTAACAATTGAAAAACTCTATGAAGAACACAATTAGATTCTTTGGTTATCATTCATGATTAACTGATCATCATAGTTGATCTAGATGGGTTAGATGAATGTGGATTAGACAAAAGTGTTCATATGCCTAACTTTGGTTAACTATTATTGAGCCAACCTTATGTATGGTTACCCATATCTAAATGAAGTATATTGCATTTGTGTGTGACAAGCTAAGTCCATCTAACGGTGGAGAGATATTGCTTTGGTTTCAAGCAAAACTTAGCTTGCATCTTAAATCAAGATTTCATCTAACGGTGAATAATGAATGTTTTGTTTCTAAGCTAACTAAGTAAACCCTGATTTCAAATGCTATATAAAGGAGAACTCTAGCAACTTGGAAACTTAATACCAACACCTCATGTGCGATACTAGTTGCGTACTAAAGTCGATTCTCCATTAACCTAGGTTTTTCCTAAAACCATTTTAGGTTAACGACTTGAAGACTTTATTGGGATTCTGAAGCCAGATCCAACTATTTTCTCTGTAGTTGCGAATTCTGATCTTACTTGTTCTATCATATTGAGTACTATCTTCTCTAAGATTGGCTCGAGATTTATCTCTGATAGGTAAGATATAAAAATTAATCACAAAGGTTTTTGTCTCATTCTTTGTGATTCCACAATAACTTGTTCTACTACCATATAATTAAGTTATTGTGAGGTGATTGATATTTCTAGGTTGTTCTTCGAGAATATAAGACCGATTATCAATTGGTTCTTGTGCACCTTGATTTATCATAAGACGAAATGAAACTTCATAGGTATTTTTGCGGAAGATATATTTATATATATGAATGGACTTTTCTGTGGGAGACAGATTGGTTTATAAGTCTCCAACTTTGGGTCCCAGTAACTCTTGGTTGTGGGTGATATCAGCTAAGAGAATCAAGTGCATAGAGTCCTGCTGGGATTCACAGGCGTAAGGAATGCGATTGTACCTTGATCAATATGAAATTGGTTAGGGCTCAACTACATTCTAGTCTGAAGTTAATCTTGTAGTAGGATAGTGTCTGTAGCGGCTTAATACAGTGTGATGCTCAATCTGGACTAGGTCCCGGGATTTTTTTTGCATTTGCGGTTTCCTCGTTAACAAAACTTCTGGTGTCTGCTTTATTTCTTTTCCGCATTATATTTGTTTATATAATTGAAATATCATAGGTTATGTGTAGTTCAATCAATTGGTATTGTAGTTGCAGGAAAACCTACATTACACCCTTCACAAGAATTCACAATAATCAACACATATTTGAAGATTAAAAACAACACTTTATTATTTGATTCTCAAAAATGTTTACAATAAATGAAAGAAATCAAGAATACAACCACTCTCTTGGATTTTCTCTCTCCTTAAAACTTTCTTAACGCTCAAAAATCCATCCCCCTCTCTGAATCTACCGGGTCTCTTTATATAGGGTAGTTACATAATGGATGACAGATAAGCTGTCCTTTAATTTCGGATCTGACTCGTGGTATTATCGCAGCAGTTATAATGTCAGTTCTCGCAGGTTTTGTAATCCTCGCAGGATCATCATGCTCTTATCGTATTTTTCCCATCGTTATCTATTACGTCACTCTTTAAGTTATCTTGTGATGCTCGCAAAGTGTTGCATAAGTACTCGCAGAAGTGTTGTTAATTTCATAAAAATAATGTCATGGCGATATTCTGATCCTACATCTTGCCTTTTTTTTCTTGAATATTGCTTGAAGAGCGATCTTTAAGAAAAAATCTGTTGTTGTAGTAGTCTTTGATCTTTATTGATGAAGGAACGAGCGAAAGAATATTGGACTTGAAAAGTACGTACTTGCCTCTATTCTTTTGTGAAATTCCGGATATTTGCGTAGTAAATAAGAAGTATCAACTCTTGAAGTATGAAGTATCCTTGAAGAAATATAAAAAGTACTCAATCCTCAAAATATAAGAAGTATCCATCCTTGAATGAAAGTCATAAGTATTGCCTCTATTCATGTGAAATTATTACTTCATTTTTTGTGAGAATTCTAGTCCATTTTGGAAATGATTCTTGACGAGAAGATAAAGAACATAAAATGTTTTCTTGGTAATCCATAGTTGCCTCTATTCTTTATCTATGAAGGTAGAATCCTTGAGAAAATATTGAATGAGCGAATTGTTTCTTTATTCTTATCTTACATCTATCTCATGTTCTATTTTCTTGTGATATTATAATCTCTTCAAGTTGCTTCAAATTTTGCGAAATAAATGAGCTAATTAACCACATTCTGCGAAATTTTGAATAATCTGCGGAATTATGAATAGTGTTCATGAAATAGTGACGCGAAATTATGAATAGTGCTGTGAAATAGTGCCGCGAAATTACGAATAGTAATCCTGCGAAATTTTGAATAATACCCCTGAGAGACTCTGAATAATACTTCTGATAAATTCTGAATAATACTTCTGAGATATTCTAAATAGTATTTGCTTTTCATTATCTCTCTTGCGATGAACAAATCTTTCCTGCATTCTTAAAAGAAAATAGTTAATGTTCGGGATTATTCTATTGGTCTTATTTTTCCTTCCTAGTTAAAGGTTTTATTTTGCTAATTTTTGTTTTTGCGACAAAATCGCAGGACGTCCTTACATTCGCATGTAAAGACCCATTGATCTTGCCTTATCCTCATTTTGTCAGTTTGTTGCGACAATATGACAGGCCTAAGTTTTCTTGCGAGAACAAAGCCCCATGACACTGCCGTCTTGCGATGAAATTGCAGGACGTCTTTAAACTTTCATGTAAAACCCATTGATCTCATCTTATCTTTTTCTCATGGCTTTTTGCCTCTATATAATACTTGTCACACGACAATATGACAGGCCTAGATGTTCTTGCGAACATAAAGCCCCATGACATTGCCGTCTTTAGACACATATAAACTCCCTAATGGAGGGTGCTTCCCTTATCTTACCCCTGGTTTCCCCTTCAAGGAGGGCACATCTTCTATACAAGACTAGCTCCCCCCATCCGGTCTTAACAACAACCAGTTATTTTCGTAGCCTCTTATCCTTTTTGCATATATGTCTTATAGTTACGAGACTGCACCCTAAGTGGGGTTTTCTTCAGGCCGAGTACATCATAGCCAAGACTTGCCAAGAATGGTCAGGGTAGTTTCGTACGCCCCGGGCACCCTAGGCTCAACCGTGTACCTCGGCGCCTTGGTCATACTCTGCACTCCTTAGGATAGACCCTCGGTCGTCCAACTAGGGTATAACCTTATATATATAGTTGGAAATCCAAGGTACCTCTCCTGGATAGGTATCTCTCATGGAGATGGACCCCAACTCTCCATGACTCAGGTTCCAGTAGCGGTATAACCTTATCCCTGAGCCATGCAAACAAATACCCCCCTATATGACGCACTTTAGGTCTTACATTTGCCTCTTGTGAAATTTTATTCACGAACTAGGGTGTACGCCATAAAGGTTCGTCCTATTTTAATATATCTGCGAAATTTTATTCGCGTTTATGTGAAATTTTCGCTTTTCTTTATTCTTTCATTTCTGTTATTTCTTTGCGAGATATCTTCGCGAAATAATCATCAACTCTTTTCTTTGCGAAATAATCAAAGATCTTGCGAAGTAATGAAATACCAAATTCATGCCTTTGCCTCTGACCAACTAATTGTACTAGAAATTCGCAATTGTACAACTTCTGTGCAAACTTAAGCCTTGATATTTTGTTTACTGTTGGGTGAACTTTAATGGGCTTGGAAGAACTGGGCTTGTCTGCTATTCATTTCTTCTTTATGCTGGTATTTGGGAAGTAAGCATCTTTGCGAAGGAATTGAACATCTGCGAAGTGAAGGTAGACGTTTGTATTGTAACCTTGTCTGTGGATAACTTCATCTTTTTGATGCTTAAAAAATTCGCAAAAAAGTACGCTTGATGAGAGATTTGAACCCGTGGTCTATAGCTTGCGTTCTCCAACTCGAACCATCTGTGCGAACAGCTGTTTGTGTTAATGTAGTAAAGCTTCGCAGGTGAAATAATATTGTTATATGCGAGATTCTCTTCCCCTTTTAAATCACACAGTAAAGTGACTTATCCTCTGTTCTTCGCTGTTGATAGTCTCCCTTGGGATGAATTAAATCCATTCTTTGCCGATCCATTGAGATTTTAAATGTCTGAGTTCCTTGTTTTTTTAATGATGCTCTGGCGAAATTATCAACCAAAAAGAATATGCTTTCCTTAATTTCGTATTTACTCATTACATGTAGTGATTAAGCTTGAACGCTGGAGTTGACGAAGTGGGCAGTTGACGAAGGACTATTGTGCTACTTCTCTTGTATTATTCGCAGATTAGTTGGTGTATCTCACTGGATTCTGCGAATATATTTCTACTAATTTACTCTTCATATAATTGACGAAGTAAACATCACTGGTAAATGATGATATGCATGATTACGACCACATCAGTGTCCTTTTTCTTATCATCTTGTTTGCATGCTGCAGTTCTTTTTACCTTCGCAGAAACTGATACTTGGTTGTTGAGAACTGGACTAATTTATTTCCCAAATAGAAAACCATCGTGTCTTTGCCTTTTGCTTGCTTTCTCCCTTGAAGTTCTAAGAATCATTTGTTCTCTTCCTCATGCTGTTTCCTTATCTCATTCTTCATTAGATGTGTATCGAGTGACGTTGATGATTCCCTGTGAACTTTTAGTTATTGATTAGTAAATATTAAAGAAGACTAAAAACAAATCTTTACAAACTTAAATTTTTAGAATCATTTAAGAAAAAATGAGATAATTTTTGCTGTGTACTGGGAGTTGACGAAGTAAAACTTGGGTTCTAGCTCTTATCTGCGAAGACAACTTCCGCTCTTGAAGCTGCGGCTTTGTACTGTAAACCTGTGCGGTATTAACCTTCCCATGGGTTTGTTGAGAACTCTTCATGTTGACAACGATCTCTTCATGCTATAACAATATATTTTCCTTCACTTGCGAGTTTCATATTACTGATGAAGTTTTCCATTGACTTTTATCAATGGTACTTTGCAGCTGAGGTCCGTTGATTCTTTCTTTTCTCCTTTACATCTCATGTGCAAAAATCATCCAATCACTTGTAGCATGATGAAAATGTATTGCGATATTCTCTTTTGGCAGCGATATTAATGAAGCTCTTTCTCTTCTCTTCGCAGGAACTAATAACTAAAATTTCAATACCAAGATGAGAGTAATAATCTACTGACTCCATGAGAGTAATAATCTTTCCATCTGCTCCTACTTGCCTTATTTGTAGAAGCAAAATATACTGTGAGTCATTTGGCTGCAAAGTTTTGGATTGATTCCCGCAAGTTGGTGATTTGGCGAGAATATATATGTGTGGAATTTCCCCCCCTGATTGCTTGATTTTGCGAGAATACATATTTGTTTTTCTTTGCAACTGATGGTTTTGCGTCTTCCCTTTTCTCATTGATGGCTAGAGTTGATTCATTGTTTCACGTTTTGGCTTATCTTTACCTTATATAGTTTATGAAGTGTGTGATATTCAATCCTTCTTTGTTAACTAACACATGCGAAATCATGGTATTCATTAGTTTATGTCACTGCTACAAGTTCACTTATTTTTATTGATCTGTAATGGGGAACATAACCTGTGTTGCAGACTGATGTTGGAGTGTAATGTGTGTTGCTGATGATTTGGTGTTGATATAATGAGAGACGGAACAACTGAATTAACAACTGACAGAACAGTCTTTGTCAGTTTAAGTGCAAGTGCAAGCAGTCACACGAGCAAAGGTTCTACCAACTGAAGACTGTTAGGTGTCTGTGGAGCTGCAGTGCAATCGATGCCTATTTAGAAGTTTGCATCTCTCGAGTTTAATTCTCTGAACTGAAGTATTTGTGTTCTTTTTCTTCTCTCTGGTGATTGACGATGATCCCTCTCGATGTGTTTCATCTGAATTCTATACTGCGAAATTATCATGTTGTCCTACCCTTTTGCTTGCGTCTGTTGCTTGTGAAATTATAGTACGTGAAGAAGTTACACAGAACCAGCTTGCCTTTTAGAATCATCTTGGTATCTCCAATATATTAAGTTTTCTTGGTACCTTCTTCTTTGTTAATGACTTTGAGTTGGTTTTCTTTGTTTGACGCTTACGAAAATATGCTGTTTTGGGTTGCATCACTGTGTTGATTTTTATTCTCTTGAACGAAGTGACTAGTTCTGGTTTTTCCTTGTTGGTGTTTAGAGAAGATTTCAGTCATACATGCTGCAAACTATCAGTACATTTGGTTAGTAGTCTATAGAGCATTAAGATGAGTAATTTGTCTTTGCGAAGAATGAAAATTTTCAATGAAATTTGTCCTTGGTAACTCTGTAATCAACAAAAAAATAAATAAATCCTGAAGCTTGATCTTTTAAGAGATTTATTAAAAAGATTCGTAAAACAAGGTTTGGTTACAACAAATTCGTAGCAAAATATGTTTAGGTTCAAATTTTCCGCTGTAAATCAGATTTCTACAAAAAACAAAGTTTAAGTTTTGTGAAAAACTATTTTCCAATCTTTGTTTTGAAATTCCGAGATCCGATGGATGAAACAAAGAATAAGAAAAGTGAGAAGAAATTTGTCCTTTTTGATGATTTGTTGACATAATTTTGCTGGTCTTTTCTTCAGCTGCCTCTTAATATGTCTTCTTCTCTCTATTTGTTGTATAATCACGAGCTTTCGTTATAGCTTCCATACTTGATTTTGAAACTTTTAGATCCAAAGAGATCCAACTCTAACAATAGCCAATTTCTTTGGATCTTCTTCAATCTGACAATTAGTAATCCCTATTTCTAGCGCCAAAATGTAGTTGCAGGAAAACCTACACTACACCCTTCACAAGAATTCACAATAATCAACACATATTTGAAGATTAAAAACAACACATTATTATTTGATTCTCATAAATGTTTACAAGAAATGGAAGAAATCAAGAATACAACCGCTCTCTTGGATTTTATCTCTCCTTGAAACTTTCTTAATGCTCAAAAATTCATCCCCCTCTCTGAATCTATCGGGTCTCTTTATATAGGGTAGTTACATAATGGATGACAGCTAATCTATCCTTTAATTTCGGATCTGACTCGCGGTATTATCGCAGTAGTTATAATGTCAGTTCTCGCAGGTGTTGTAATCCTCGCAGGATCATCATGCTCTTCTCGTGTTTTTCCCATCATTATCTATTACGTCACTCTTTAAGTTATCTTGTGATGCTCGCAAAGTGTTGCAGAAGTACTCGCAGAAGTGTTTTTAATTTCATAGAAATAATGTCATGGTGATATTATGATCCTACAGGTATATCCGACCTTTAGTTGTTGATTGAAATTGATTGACACTTGAACATTGTTCTTTGGTACCGTTCAAATTGTTTCTCATAATAATCAGGCTCGCGGATTTCTATCTGTTTGATTTGTTGATTACATTGAGAAACAAAGATATAACTCTTGGATATATTTTCCTTGATTGAGTCTGACTGTCTAGCTGATCTTCTTGGAATTATATTGGAGTTAGTCCATACATATTTCCTGACAAAATATTGGGTGTGGTTGTTGTACCCCCGTTTTTTTCACAATCTAGCCCATAGGACTTAGCCTAAAAGTTATTTTTGATGTTCGAATACTGGTTGTATAAGGGGTTTTTTATGTTTAAATATTCAAAAAAATAAATAAATTTAAATATCAAAACCAAAAATCTAAAAGTATATAAAATATTTGTTCAACAATATAATATCACACTTTGCAACGTAATTAGCGGCTCTATTGTCAATAGAAAATTGAACCTGTTAGAGCACTTCTCGGTCGAACTCGCAAGTTTTGCTATCTGAAGCTTGTTGTCAATGTTAGATGCACAAAAATATATCTTGATTTTAGTATACTAAAGTTACGTCTCGAACTAGAACTAAAATATGGTAAGTGTTAGACATCACTGAATAACCCTCGAAGATTGAAGACTGAAGATCAAACAAAGACATTTGGAGAACTTCACCAACAAAGAGATATGTGATGACTGAACCATCACTCATAGTATTACCATTATATCAATACGAGACAATGTCATATGACTTTTAATAGATTAAATATTGCAAATAAGAAATTTTTGAGTCAAGCTTGTTTTGTTAAACATCTCGAAATATGATCCAAGCAATGGATGTCCATAGGTCCTTAGCAGTCTTAGTTCAAAACAATTTATTGTTCAAGAATATTTGTTGTTTCAAATGGATTATTTAAAAATTTCCCAAGGAATGATATTTTATATCTATGGTAATTGGGAATGTTTCAAAACATCAAAAGAGAGTTTTCATAACTACTGAAATCTGGACACGGGGTAGGTATGCATACCCAGTACAGTACCCCAGATATCTAAAGTTCTGGAACGTATGTAGGTACGCATACCCAGTAAGTGTACCATGGAGTTATGAATTCGTGAATGGGGAAGGAGCACCTACCCAGTACGTGTACTTCAACGGCCTAAGTTTGTGAATAACATAAGGGTATGCATACACCGTATGCGTACCTTAGCGAACTCATAAACTGGTTCATAGGTACGCGTACCCTTCCGCATACTTACCCAATTAAGAATTTAGCAGATGCTAATGAACTATTTTTAAAAATATGTTTGACATTGCTATAACTCTCATCAATACCTCTAATACATCTTTGATCATTCAATCACTTTGTATTTTTGTATCACGATTCAAGTTTTAGGTGTTAAATAAATACGATTTTGCTTATAAGTTCTTAAGGAATATTTTCCATGTACTATCAATATACACAATTTTGGTACCTTGTACTATAACATATATTCTTCAATATAATTTCAAGACAAACTTCTCGCATGCTTACATGAACTCCTAACAAAAGTTTCATCCAAATATAGAAAGTGTTTGCTTGATTCTCAAGTTATCTTAGCTTGAAGTCAAAGCAATCCTAAGTCTTGAAAGTCTATAAATAAAAACTCAAACAACTGGAAACTTTAATCTCTTACACTTTTGTGTCCTAGTTGTATGCTAGAGTCGTCCTCTATTAATCTAGGTTTCTTGTGAAAAACATAATTAGGTTTATGACATAAAGACTTCATTTAGGGATTCATGAAGCCAGATACGACTATCTTCACCTTAATAGTTCGTATATCCTGATCTTGTTCTTTTAATTTGTTGTCAAGGTTTTTGTCTATCTGGTTCAGGAACGAGATAGATAGAAATCAAATAGTTATTTTCGTCTCAGGCTTTGTGATTCCTAAAGATAAATTTCTGAAAACTATTCTTAATTGATTAGTTCAACATTGTTCTCGAGAGGTAGTTAAGAATCAAGGCTTTTCATCTAACTGAGTGTAAGTGTTCCAGATTTGTGAGGTTTGCTAGCTTTGTCTATTGCAAACATATTTCCAAGCCTTGATCTTTGATCTAAAAGGAAATCAAATAGGATTATATGTAATGGGTAGATTGGTACCAAAAGTCTTCATTTATGTTGAAGCAACTCTTAGTTTATAAAGGATGTCAACTAAGGGAATCAATTGCGTACAACCTTGCGAGGTTCAAGAGACGTAAGAAGAACGACTGTAACTAGATCGTTTGGAGGGTGGATTCGGTCTCAACATATTCCAGTCTGATACTATGCTAGTATCTGTACCGTCTTAATACAGTTTGGTATTCCAATCTGGACTAGATCCCGGGGTTTTTCTGCATGTGCAATTTTCCTCGTTGGTGTCTTGTATTTTTTCCTTTTTTACATTATAATGTTTTATCTTTATAATATAAGAATAACACAAGTAGTACGTAAAATATATTAGTAGATAAGTCCAAATTAATTGTGATCAATTACAAGACTCATTATTGTAAAAATAAATAACAAGTTTCATACTTGGCAGAATTCAGATCTTCTTTATTCGGATAAGACTATATTGATCTTGGATATTGATTTTTGAGATCGTCCAAGTACTCTTCCATACAACCAGGTTTATGAATTTTATTTTCTTGACTTTTTGATTGTGAAGAGAAAGAGATGTAAACTCTATATACATATATTTTTCAAGGATCTTTAATTATATCCACCTAGGATCGTATCATGTTTTGTTCATACAGGTTGCTGAATAAAAAGGTTGGTGGGTACTTGGTACTCTCTCTTTCAGAACAAAATGTGGTTCCTTATATCCATGTGTCAATTATTTGCCAAATAAAAGAAATAAAAATTAGTGAAATGATGGTCATTAATCTCGTATTTACTTAAAGACAGGTTTGTTACACATCTCATTATTTTTAGGTTGGAGGTTGTGCAGTTACCTAAAATCGCTTAAAAGGATAAAAGCAAATTCTAGGGTTTCTGAAAATGAGTTTCGGGAGATTAAGCACAAACAGTCTTCGCCTAAACTAAGAAGAAAAAAATAAAAGAAGGATTTCTTTAGACTCAACAAATTACATACAAGTATGAATTTGGAATCCAACAAGAAATATTCAATCAAATTAACCAAAGCGAACCAAGATTAATTTGACTAAATATGCTCAACACAAGTAAACTTATGGAGACTTAATAAATCAATTAGATTAATCACAAGAAAACTCGCAAATAATCTAATTTCCATACTCAACCAAACAAATTACAAGAGTAATCAATTTAATTGGCCACACTCGACATAAGAACTTCAATGGATCAATGACTAAGTTAATCACGAATAACCAACCAAGTCGAAGAGATGCTCAACATAAGAAAACTTACGGAGTGATAACTAAATAACCACACGAGATGATTAATTCAGTTCAACATGTTCAACACAAAGTACCTTACGGAACAACAACCAAGCTAATCACCAAGGCAATCAACTTTTGTTGTTTCAGTACACAACATAAGACTCTTTATGGAACAACACAGTATTTACACAATAATTGTGGATCGGAGAATCGACCTTATACCGTGGAATAAGCAGGGATTCATACTATGTTTCCATCACCATTTGCACAATGACACACAATAGACATAATCCTTGAATCACAAAAGATTTTAACCTATTTTACATCAATAATTGACAATGTAGGCTTAACTTTTGTGTTTGTCAAAAGTCTATACATCCTTTTATCAATATTTGCATATCAATTCACGAAATACTTTACTTTTGACAAAATATGGGACAATCAAGTTCACGGATGTAAACACATATATCCCATCAAAATATTGTAATATATGAAATCAAAAGATTAATACTGCAACCATCATCTTCCAATCAAACTTAGAATTTTAAACCAAAAAATCTAAAAACAAGAAGATGAAAATCATTGGATATAGCTATGTGTAATCACAATAATGGCTATTCCAAAACACTAGTTATTCTTCTGAATAAAAGGGGAAAAAATAAGATTTACTAGACATTAAGACCTTTGAAGAATTCATTATCGTCCCCGAACTCCTTGTCGTCAACATCCATGGGAACATAAGGTTTATTAAGGAAGGAGTTTATATCGATGAACCTTCTTGGTTGCTGTTGTCGAACCAGGGCTTTTTGAATCTCATGAGTCTTATACACAAAAGCCTTTACTTATTGATTCTCCTTTCGCAGCTCCTCCAACATTTCAAGAACATCAGAAAACTTCTAAGAGTTTGAAGGAACATCTCTTGGCTTCATCATATTCCTTCCATTTCTTTTGAAGGTTGGAGGCAATGGAGATTTTTCGCTTTCCTTCATGATTGATAGAAGACATCATTCTTGGAGCGTCCATGAACGTATGGGTTTGTGAAAGGAATTCACAATTATATCAATAAGAAGTCTTGAGATAAAAACAGGTTTTAGAGAAAGAATAGGAATGTAGGGTTTGAAACCTAAAACATGTTCGTAAACGATCAACACTTATCCCTATAAAAAGTAGAATTGTCGATAGTACCCTTTTTCTTTTGTTTGATAGACAAGACTAAGAAAAGAAGAAAAAAACTTTTCTTAAAGCCTGAGAGGTACAAAATCATTGTCTCTTTTGATCAGGCGCATGAGACGAGATTTTCGAAACAACACAATTAAGTTGCATTGTGGTGAACGACAATTTGTCCACCAATTTCCTCTTGTGGAAAATCCACAGACTTCTATCTATCGAAACAGTTTGACCAAATTTTCTTTTCAAATGGTCTTGGTTTTTCCTTGGAAACTAACTTCTTAGACGAAGATAAAATCTTACATACCTCAGCGGTCTTCTGAGCAAGTTTAAGCTTTCTTGCTAAATGATTTGCTATTCGTTGAAGTTTGTTGACGTGTCTTTGTTTGTGTTTGAACTTGTAACACTTCGAGAGTCCATGACCTTTTAATGAACAATACGAGCACGTCATACTTGGATAATAATCAGGCTTCTGAGATGTGCTAGCAGCTAGGCACATAGTGGATCCTGAAACATTATAAACAGAGTTTCCAAGAAAAGGGTCAGCTTTTTCTTCCAGAATGGTTGGATTATCTTCTGAAAGGATATCAAGATTGATATGTGTATTGTTACATTTATCAAAATCAATATTTTCACCAAGAAGTGCAACACTTGATTTCTCGTCTTCATTTGAATCATAGCCGTCAGATATTTCATCACGAGTTGCAGCAAGACCTTTGTTCCCAGTGTATTTTCTACGATTTGGACACTCGTTTGCAAAATGACCAAATCCCTTACACTTAAAGCACTGAGGCATATCCTCATCACCAGTTTCATCAATATCCCTGTTTTTAGGAGGAACACTATTATGAGGTTTGACTGATGCCTTTGGCTTATCTCTGGAGAACCGTTTACTTCTATTTAACAGAAGATCCCTAAACTGTCTTGTGATCATCGAGACTGATTTTTCAAGATCTTCATCTGATGAATCTGTCTCAGAGTGATCATCTTCAGAGATATACACTTTTTTACATTTATTAAGTAATTTAGTGTCATTTAGTGCTTTGAACGCAACATCCTTAGATTTGGATGAATGTTCATGATCAAAGATCTTAATCTTTCCAACCATCGTATTTCTGGAGAGAGTATCTATGTTATTTCCCTTAACGATGGCATGCTTCTTAGCATCATATCTAGATGGCAATCATCTGTGAATTTTCATCACAATGTCCTTTTCAGGAATAGTCTTACCCAATTCAAAGGATGCATTAACAATTTCAAACACTTTGTGATTAAACTCATCAAATGTTTCTTCATCTGTCATACGAAGGTTTTCCCAATCGGAATTAAGGTTTTGAAGCCTAGCTTCCTTTTCACTGGTGTTGCCTTCAAATATGGTTGCTAAGATATCCCAAGCTTCTTGCGACTTAGTGCAATTAGACACATGGTGCTGAAGATTTGGGATAATGGCATGTATGATCGCATTCAACCCGTCTGAATTTTTCTTTGCAACAAGAATTTCGGCAGGGGTGTATTCATCGATATTTTTTGGAACGTTCACGTTTCCAACTGCCACTACGGGAGGATTATAGTCATTAACTACAAATACCCATGATTGAAAATCACGTGCTTGAAGAAAAGATCGCATAACAATTTTCCACCATAAGTAATTAGAGCCATCGAAGACTGGTGGTACGTTTATTGAGATAACACCTCTGTCCATAGAGTCAGATCGCTACAAACACAGACTTGTAAGGTCTTGAACGTGTTTGCCTGCTCTGATACCAATTGAAAAAGCGGGGGTCTAACAACCTCACCCAATATTTCGATTAGCAATCTGTATGGACAACTCCGAGTTGTTTTCTAGAGAATCAACTAGACTCAATCAATAGAAAATATCTCAAGGAGTTATTATCTTAATTTCTTAATTTGATTTACTCAAGAAAATACAATTCGCGAGTCTTAATCAAAGAGAGATAACTTGGATGGTACCAAAGACCAATATCCAAGTGTCAATTAATTTAAATCAACAACCAATAAGGTCGGATATTTTAATTGATTGAACAACGTACAACCTGTATTATTTCAATTATATAACGAAATATAATGGGGAAAAGAAATAACACAGACACCAGAATTTTGTTAACGACGAAACCGCAAATGCAGAAACCCCCGGGACCTTGTCCAGATTAAACATATATTGTATTAAGTCGAAACAGACATTAGCCTACTCCAAATTAACTTCGGTCTAGACTGTAGTTGAACCCCAATCAATCTCACACTGATCCAAGATACAGTTATGCTCCTACGCCTCTGATCCCAGCAGGATACTGCTCACTTGATTCCCTTAGCTGATCTCACCCACAACCAAGAGTTGCAACGACCCAAAGTCGAAGACTTTAGCAAACAAATTTGTCTCACACAGAAAAGTCTACAAGATAGATAAATTCGTCTCCCACGAATAAACCTATGAGTTTTGTTCTGTATTTTGATAAATCAAGGTGAACAGGAACCAATCAATAAAACCAGACTTATATTCCCAAAGAACAACTCAGTGTTATCAATTACCTCACAATAGTCTTAATCGACGCATCGAAAAAAGATATTGTGGAATCACAAACAATGAGACAAAGATGTTTGTGATTACTTTTATATCTTGCCTATCAGAGATAAAAATCTCAAGCCAAATATTATAATTGTACTCGTATAATAAAAACAGCAAGATCAGATCACACAACTACAAGAAAAGTAGTATCGGTCTGGCTTCACAATCACAATGAAGTCTTTAAGTCGTTAACCTGGTTTTAGAAGAAGAAAACCTAAGGTTAAAGGAGAATCTACTCCATCTTAGAAAACTAGTATCACACAGAATGTGTGGGGATTAGGTTTCCCAGTTGCTAGAGTTCTCCCCTATATAGTCTTTCAAATCAGGGTTTGCAATCAATGTTAGCTTAGTAACAAAGCATTCAATATTCACCGTTAGATGAAAACCTGATTAGATATAAGCTAATATCTTTCAACCGTTAGATCGAAAACTTAGCTTGCCATGCACATGTACTTGACGATTTTGGGTTTGTGTAACCGTACCCAAATGTGAACAATAGTTAGTTCAATATTAGTCAACCAAATGGCTAGCCAAATGATAACTTTCATATCAACCATATTCTTCTTCACCATAACTAGTCTAAATGACTCAAATGAACTAGTTAGAGAGTTGTTCAATTGCTATGAGATCTCATGTACTACACAAGACACAATTGAAGCAAAAACGATGTTATTCACTCGAATCGATTCATGGACTATAAAGCCACGGTTTTCAATAGCATTCCTTAGATAATTTAGTAAGTTCACGAACATCGTTTTTAGACATAACCACTCAAGTTCGCGGACTGGGTTCGCAGACTCAAGTTAACCGGTTAGAGTTCACAAACTCCAACAAAAATTCTCGAGTTCGAGAACTTCCGCCAGTTAGCGAGTTCTCGGACTGAATCTGATCTACAACTCCAGCAGAAATTCTCAGGTTCGAGAACTACGCACGTTCGCGGACTGGGTTGACTGCTCAAGTTCCGGTTTCACTTGATCAACAAAGTTCGCAAACTTCGGTTTAAGTGATAAGGAATTATACATATATGTGTTACCACAACAATGTTTATATCCCCCAATGGTTATATTGTCTAAACTCTCATTTCAACCATTGAAACATTCTCAGATGACATCATATAGTTGTTATTCACAAACTATTTTTCGTCATAGCAATTTCCATAGCGATTGAAAAATAACATGACTTTTGTCACTAGGTAAAGACGAACTTGGCTAAAACGAAAGCTTTACCAACACATATTTTGAGAAATAGATAAGCGAGATATACTCAACTCGAAATATCACATGTGTATATTCTTAGTCTATATAGTAATACGACTTTTGTCTCAAGATATGAGATAGAGTAGATAGACTTTTGAGTGATAGATAAGTTCAAGTCTCCACATACCTTTTAGTCGATGAAGATCCACTGGTTCCTTGAGTAGTCCTTCGTCTTGTATGATGATTCCCATGGAATTCTTGAGCTCAACTACACTTTCTATCCTAGTCCGAGAACTTAGCTATAGTAGACTAAAAATCAAGACTTTATAGTTTTGATCACTAACATTGACAAACATGCTTGATATAGCAACGCATGCGAGTTCGACCGAGCAATGCTCTAACAATATCCCCCTTTGTCAATTTTAGTGTAAAAAATATTAACACATATGGAATACAAAAAATATATAAATAAACTTTGTATCTCCTATTCCACATGTCCAATCTTCAACAATACTCGAAATCTTCGTCACTTCCAAGTAGTCCAATGATCCCAAAGGTTGTAAGTTTAGTATCATCGTTGTTGAAAATACGTATCTGTAACAATGAGAAAAGCATCGGTTCTCAATCATTGTTATACAATGTCATAGTATTATTACACAGCGTCAAAGTCCAATTTCATCACAACTTCAATAACAATACTATGGTGATAATTCACTCCCCCTTAGTCAATACTCTATCTCACATGGAAACCACTCCCCCTTACATAATGATCCGAAAACCATATGTATTTGTAGTGTGAACTACATGTTAATCTCCCCCTTTTTGTCAATAAAATTGGCAAAGGTACAAGAACGGAATTGTCTGCGTGTCGTAACCACAACAAATTAATTAATACTTTACTACCTAATTAAAGAGTAATATAGGGTAGTCAAGGTCGATCCCATGAGGAGCAAGAGATTATTAGTTGTAAAATTGTCACAAAAGGGGGGTATTGGTTGTAAAATTTATAAAGCAAAAGAAATAAACAAAGTAATTAAAAGTGTAAGTTGAAATCAATGAGATAGAATAGATCAAGGAATCCTTCTTCGCTGCAAAACAATGATTAAAGTTATGTTCTTTTCCACTTGTTATTAGTCATAGATTATCACCAACCATAGGTATAGCAGCTAGATCAGTGCTAACCCCAAAATCCCTTATTTCACCGGATACGGAAGTTCTCTACTCTGGATTCTATTCACCAAACCACCTAGTAGTAGATCACCCAAGATGTAATTTAGTTAAACGCATTAAGATTCATGAATTTATTAGGTTAATATTAGTAGTTAAACTCTTAGATCAAGGTCCACTTGCTAACGTTGTTTTTACACACAATTGCTCCACGGAATCCCTCCGCAAGGTATTGTGTTTTCTACTTATGTAAATAGTCAAGAAACGATTACTTATCCCTTAACTTTCACTAGCTTTAGATTAATTAACAAATCAATTTAGTTGGCCACCCAAACGACCTATCAATCAAGCATAAACATTAATATTAGCAAAAACAATCGATAATCATATGAAAAACTTCAAAGTAGAATTGAAACAAAACTCAAATCATATATTAAGAACTAGGAATTCATCCTCAATCAATAAGAAAATTAGCTACTCATAATTTGGAGTTCACACAATAATAATAATAATAATAATAATAATTTAAGGAAGAAAGAAAACTTATTGAAAAGATGATGGTTGCTCCTTCCTCCAATCCTTGTGCACTTTAACTCCTTCTCCAAAGTAGATGTGTGTAAAAAGTTGTAGAGAACTCCTTTATTTATAGGCTTCAATACTCTCCATATCTTTGTAGGAAAAGAATCCTCATTCCAAAAGAACACCACTTTCCCAATTTGAGCCATAGTCCAATTCTCCAAAACTTCCAAGTTTTCATCCAATTCCCAATTCTAAATCTTCACACACATGAGAGAAGTCCATACAAAATTCTGTATTTTTGCTCGCCGAAAAAATGTGTTTTTGGCCGGAAGTTGGCCGGAATTTGTCATCGCCGGCAACCTGAAAATTATGTCCCGGTCAAAGAATATTCCGTCAGTCCACCATTAGGACTAACGGTCAAACCGTTAGTCAATCCGTGAGTTGACTAGGTCAAGGAAGGGGAGTCAGCTGGCGAGTTAGCTTTCTGATTCTGGCTGAATAAGTGTCGGATCGGTCGGACTCGTCTGGATCGCTGAGTCAACTCGCCGGAGGGATGATTTGGCCGAGTTCTGTTCAATTACAGGACTTTCCGGCCAATTTTTCAGACCATTCTTTCACCTGCGACAAAGCTAATCATACATCTAGTTTAGCATCATTTTCTGCAGTACCACCTCCAGCATTACAGACCCTTTCTCTGATTTAAACAACAAGTCTTCAATTTCTA